>CM059797.1:40017036-41344536 GCA_030435695.1 Brachymystax lenok tsinlingensis | reverse complement strand
CTGAGTGAGATGTGATTAGCATGGTTACCTATAGCTCAAATTACTCATCTCTCTCAATCTCTGACTGACACATTCCCATACAGGCAGGCTCACCCACCCACCCACACACAGAATACAGAAAAAGGTACAGTATAAACTTTAACACAAAGGCACACACACATACACACAGCATATGTGTCTCGTTATGCAATACAAACTCAATCAAAGCTTGTTGGTGTGCAGAGAGAGAGAGAGAGAGAGAGAGAGAGAGAGAGAGAGAGAGAGAGAGAGAGAGAGAGAGAGAGAGAGAGAGAGAGAGAGAGAGAGAGAGAGAGAGAGAGAGAGAGATATGGAGAGAGAATGAAAAAGAGGAGATTACAAATTGCTTGAGTTGTGTTTGTTTTGGACTGAAGTGATGAGAATTGTTTTCAATAAAATCCAATCTTCATCCAGTTTCACTCACAGGGAGATGGGACAGTTTCCCAAGACGTGTTTTGTTAGCAGAACACACACAAGTATGCACACACACACACACACGCGCACACAAACAAAAGAGAACAATGTGTCATGTGTAACATTCAGTAAAGATGGAACAGAACATGTTCTCACGTCACAGTTGTTTTTCACTACAGGAAAGCTGTACTGTCGTAGGCCTACTGTTTCTGTAGGAAATCATCATGTTGAGTGTGTGTACTCAGAAACAGCCTCTGTGTGTATCTACGCTCTCTAATCACTGCTGGCCAAAAGTCAACCTGACGACTACACAAACTGCTACATAACAAGTATACTACACACAGCTACGTAGTCACACGTGTGTGTGGGGATGCGCGACAATCTTCTCTCTGTTGCCCTATAGGCTTCTGTTCCCCCGCTCCTGTTTTCTCTGAGAAACACGCCGAGCTGATAGATGCAACACAACTACGTCACACACGTTGCACACCTATACAACCTCATAACCACACAGAGAGAAGCAGTGTGACTGTGATCCGCCCCTTTCTCCAGCCTGCAGGCCAGTGACCCTGAGAGACTTACAGTTCAGGGGTTAAGTGATGACAGACCCTTTAATGAAAACATACTGCAGTCGAAAAACAGGAGCTAGGGCCCTCACATCACATGCACGCGTGCACGCGACCGCACATACACTCACACGCGCATCTCACATACACTCACACACAGTCAGAGAGTTCACGTGGAAATGAAATATCTGAGCTGGTATATAAACGTTTGTCAGTGGAGTAGACATGAGAGTGTTTCATTACTAGATGATGATGTTTTTGAGAAGCTTGGAGCTCCAGCTGGAATACTGTCAATACACAGCTGGAGGCACTGTGTAGGACACTATGTCTCACACCAGTGGTTTCGTACGCACACGCATTCACGCACGCACGCACAAACGCACATACACGCAAACTGCACATGCAGCAGCCCTGAAGTTAACAAACTCAACATGTTCTTTGATCTGGTTGAACAGGTCTATTGATCTCTCTCTCTCTCTCCCTTCCCCCTCTCTCCCTTCTCTCTCGCTCCACTGTCTGTCAAAGGTGTGTCCGCAGAATTGTTGCCTCTGTCTTCCCCTCCTCTCCTCCCCCTCTCCTCTTTCTCTGCCTGTCCTACCTGACTGTGGTAGACTCTGGTGAGACTATAAAGGCTCCATTCTTCGCAGGTTGAAGTTTATTGGGATGAGTCTTGTCCTGGAGGCAGCACTGAGCGATTTCCGCTAGATGGGCCAGCTGCAAAGTCAAAAATCTAAAAATGTCTGAAAACAAAAATGTGCTTTTTGGTCTTAATTTAAGTTTAGGGTTAGCAGTGTGGTTAAGATTAGGGTTAAGAACTGTCTCCAGAACAAGATTCATGATGAAGAATCCTAACCTGCTAACCTCAGGCTGTGGTTAGACCATAATCACTGCCATCGGGTGTGTCTCAATATGTTATGGTTGGTTACTCCCACTGTGTCCTCTCCTGGTCTGATAGAACTGAACAGGTTACAGCTGGAATCTTTAGTGGTGAAACCGCGTCCGTTTGCAATATTACAACAACATAGAAGTTAGGGCAAACAGCAAACACTGTTTTCTTTCCCTCCGACAGTATTGCACGACAGAACAGCAGAATATGTGCTGCATTTTGTTTCTTTCCCACGTTGCACCACGCTCCTCACCTCGGCTCCTTCAACAAAGCAAAACCAATGGCCGCCGGGCAGACAGTTGCGCTGTTTCCCGTACTGTGGATTCCATCTTGAAATAACAAATCTCAAGATAGGCCCCCTGCTTTTACCTATTCAAACATTTCAAATCAGCTTGTTTGGTGTGTGTGTGTGTGTGTGTGTGTGTGTGTGTGTGCGTCACACACACGTTTACACACACACACTCCCAGTTCACACATGTGCCACATATTTACATAGTATTATATCATTAACCACACTGTACAGAGGGTGGTGTGTTCTGGCCTTGGGCATAGCCAGGAGCCGTACATCACATTGAACACGGGGAAGGTTTTCAAAACACACACAAACACACACTGCTGTTTCAGGCAGTAACATACACACAACAAAACACACAAGTCCCTGTCATCAGCCACAGCAAGCACACTGTATCTGTTATTCAGCTCCATGACAGAGCTTAGGCCTCTATCCCCCAGCTATGTAGGAGACTAGATAGTCTATTCAAACACAAATAAAGTTGTCCTCCAAAGAGAGAGACTCAAAAAATGTATAAAAATCCCTGAACTTATTCCATGCCAAAAGCTTCTACGCTTTTCTCACCTCTGACTCGATGGCTTGGGGAGGAGAGAGGGCTGCGTGGGACAGTTAGTACACCTTAAAGAGACACAACACAATTATAGACTCACACCCTAGTTTTCGGATTAGAAGAACCGCTGAGAGACACGCACCGTTCTGGGAAGGGAAAGAGTGAAAGAGGACCAAGGACAAATGATCTTTATCCTCTTTTATTCATATTTGTTTGTTTGTCTGTTTTCAAAGCACTCTTTTTTTGTCTTTCTCTTTCTTTGCGGATGGGTAGATGTGGCCACTGAACAGTTCGGAGGATTGCATGACTGTGTGTGATAGAGTGGTTTAATCCTGATACCTCATGACAACGACCTGTGCACTACTTTTGAGTAGAGCCCTATAGGCCCTGGTCAAATGTAGTGTACTATATAGAGAATAGGGTGCCATTTGGGATGCAGAACAGGGCAAAGGGAGTTATGAGCCTGGCTAGCAGGCTTCTGATAGGGCGCAGCATATTTCACAACCATACCACCGCACCCTTCCCACAAGACAAGTCATGGCAGATTCTGAGCCCCCAACAACAGTCCAAACCTGTGTCCTTACATACCCGTCCATCACTGCACCTCAAGCACCTTCATTGGGGAGGATGTAAATTGATATAGAGAGTGTGATAACCTGAGCTAACCCTCGAGTATACTGGGTAGATCAGTCTCAGGTGGTCTGAGACAGTGACTGATCCCAGAGGCAGAACAGGATGATCCTTTGCTGAGGCTGTACTACTGCTGTACTACTGCTGTACTGCTGCTGTACTGCTGCTGTACTACTGCTGTACTACTGCTGTACTGCTGCTGTACTACTGCTGTACTGCTGCTGTACTACTGCTGTACTGCTGCTGTACTGCTGCTGTACTGCTGCTGTACTACTGCTGTACCACTGCTGTACTGCTGCTGCACCACCGCTGTACCGCCGCTGTACCACCGCTGCACCGCCGCTGCACCGCTGCTGTACCACTGCTGCACTGCCGCTGTACTGCCGCTGTACCACCGCTGCACTGCCGCTGTACCACTGCTGCACTGCTGCTGTACCACTGCTGTACTGCCGCTGCACTGCCGCTGCACCGCTGCTGTACCACCGCTGCACTGCCGCTGCACCACCGCTGTACTGCTGCTGCACCGCTGCTGCACCGCTGCTGCACCGCCGCTGCACCACCGCTGTACCACCGCTGTACCACCGCTGCACTGCCGTTCTGCACCGCCGCTGCACCACCGCTGCACCACCGCTGCACCGCTGCTGCTGTACCACTGCTGCACCGCTGCCGCTGTACCACCGCCTGTACCACCGCTGCACTGCTGCTGCTGCACTGCCGCTGCACCGCCGCTGCACCGCCGCTGTACCACCACTGCACCGCCGCTGCACTGCCGCTGCACCGCCGCTGTAGTGCCGCTGCACCACCGCTGTACCGCCGCTGCACTGCTGCTGCACCACCGCTGTACCGCCGCTGCACCACCGCTGCACCGCCGCTGCACCGCCGCTGCACCGCTGCTGCACCACCGCTGCACTGCCGCTGCACTGCCGCTGTACCACCGCTGCACTCACCGCTGCACCACCGCTGCACTGCCGCCCTGCACCGCCGCTGCACCACCGCTGCACCACTGCTGCACCGCTGCCGCTGCACCACTGCTGTACCACCGCTGCACTGCTGCCGCTGCACTGCTGCTGTACTGCCGCTGCACCGCTGCTGCACTACCACTGTACTGCTGCTGTACTGCTGCTGCACTGCTGCTGTAGTGCTGCTGCACCACTGCTGTACTGCTGCTGTACTGCTGCTGTACCACTGCTGTACCACTGCTGTACCACTGCTGTACTGCTGCTGTACTACTGCTGTACTGCTGCTGTACTACTGCTGCACTGCCGCTGTACTGCTGCTGTACTACTGCTGTACTGCTGCTGTACTGCTGCTGTACTACTGCTGTACTGCTGCTGTACTGCTGCTGTACTACTGCTGTACTGCTGCTGTACTACTGCTGTACTGCTGCTGTACTACTGCTGTACTGCTGCTGTACTACTGCTGTACTGTAATAGAGCCACCCCTCTGAGCCGGGTTCCTCTTTGGGTTTCCTCCTAGGTTACTTTTTTCTAGGGAGTTAGTCCTGGCAGCTGTGCTTTAGCTTCTGCTTGGCTTGGTCTTTGGACTTTACGCTGGGTAACTGCAAAGCACTTTGTGACAACCGCTGATGCAAAAAGGGTACAGACTCAGATGGAAACTTTTATGATCTTCCTGGTTCAAAGTCGAATGCAGGATACTCTGAAAACATACTTAAGCAAAGGGTTTGACGTGTGTTTGCCAAAAGTGCCACATAGGGATGTGTATAAATCTACATATTAATGAGCAGGGTGTAGTTACCAAGCAACAGACGCCACCCTGGAGAGACCACACCCGCTGATAGGCATTGTGTTGGCACTGCCCTCCCCGGTGTGTGTATGTGTGTGTGTGTGACTGTGTGTGTGTGTGTGTGTGTGCGCACATCCATGTTTATGTCCATATGGGGGTCCAGCTGTCAGGGACAGACGTGTGATGTGCATGCGTGTGTGTGATTGGGTTATTTTCACTTGCTCCTCTGGGAGTCTCACGAGCCAATCACACGACGCCGACAGCTGAAACCACTCCATACATTTATCTCACCATTTCGCCATCCCTACATCTTTCCATCCCTCCATCTCTCCATCCCTCCATCTCACCACCTCTCCATCCCCAAAGCTCTCCATCTTACCAGAGAAACCATCTCTATGAGACCAGGGGCATTACTAAGTGAGGCAAGCCCATGTCTGATGTGTATTTCTGGATTGACCTTTACATAGGGGGACAGATATGGCCTCAAACACTGGGAAGGAAAGGCTCAACTGCCTCCCTGCCTCCCTGCCTTTCTGCCTTTCCCACAGCACAGAGGCAGGATGGACTGGATACAACTGGATTAAACAGGAGGCTTAAAGAGAGTGAGGGACAGAGAGAGACGGAGAGAGAGGGACGAGGGAGAGGCAGAGTGAAAGAGAGAAGGGAAAGAAAGAGAGGGACTGAGAGAAGATGTGAGAGGAAGAGAGATGAATACATGGAAAGGGGAAGAGAACGGAATAGGGAAAGAAATAGAGATATGGATGGAGAGAGTGGGAAAGAGAGAGAGGGAGGAAAAACAAGAGAAAGAAGAGAGGGAGACAGATAGTGGGGGAGGTGAAAGAGAGTATCTAGCATGGCAGGAGAGAGGGTGAGGCAGGACAGGGCGGTCCTTTGGCGGCCATGCCGTGCTGACCCCAGCGACCTAGCAGAGAAAGCTCTTCTGGGAAGATGTTTGGCAACACCGTCATGTCCTGCGAGACACACTGCCAACAGTTCCCATCCTATTAATAGTGCCGGTGCCCTCTCCCTCTATCACTCGCTCTTTCCTTCTCTCTCCCTCTCTCACGTTCCTCTTTCTTTCTCTCTGGCTCTCTCTCTCTCCATCTCCCTTTCTCTTTTTTGCTCTCTCCTCCTCCATCTATCCTTCCCTGTCTCTCTGTATGCCTCTCTCCTCCTCCATCTATCCTTCCCTGTCTCTCTGTATGCCTCTCTCCTCCATCTATCCTTCCCTGTCTCTCTGTATGCCTCTCTTCTCCATCTATCCTTCCCTGTCTCTCTGTATGCCTCTCTCCTCCTCCATCTATCCTTCCCTGTCTCTCTGTATGCCTCACTCCTCCTCCATCTATCCTTCCCGGTCTCTCTGTATGCCTCTCTTCTCCATCTATCCTTCCCGGTCTCTCTGTATGCCTCTCTTCTCCATCTATCCTTCCCGGTCTCTCTGTATGCCTCACTCCTCCTCCATCTATCCTTCCCTGTCTCCCTCTATGCCTCTCTCCTCCTCCATCTATCCTTCCCTGTCTCTCTGTATGCCTCTCTCCTCCTCCATCTATCCTTCCCGGTCTCTCTGTATGCCTCTCTCCTCCTCCATCTATCCTTCCCGGTCTCTCTGTATGCCTCTCTCCTCCTCCATCTATCCTTCCCTGTCTCTCTGTATGCCTCTCTCCCAGTGTATTACTCTTTTTATCCCTCTGTTCCCTACTCAGTTTCTGTGAAACCCTCTCCCTTTTTCCTCTATCCTCTACTCCTCTTTTCTCTCTCCATCTCTTAGCCTCACTGGGGGCTGTAGGATAATGAGAGATGCCATGACAACCCCGCAATCCCCTCAAGAAACTACACTTCCCAATCCTCTCCCCCCTCCAGAACTACACAGCACTGCAGGATATTTTCTCAAGACTCCAAAATGCACACATACAGCCACAGGGCTATCATTCTTCAGTCACGACTTCAACTTTAATTCTGTCGCCTCATTAGAGTTAAAGGGTTAGCGTTTGCAGGCTTGATTAGCATCCAGTCAGAAGGATCCCTGCCTCCCAGTCAGCCAGACCCTTAGTCCCCCGTCATGGCAGCTCCCCTGAAGCGATTACTGCACTAGGCACGCAATCACAGTAGGCCAGAAGGGGAGAGAGAGAGAGAGAGAGAGAGAGAGAGAGAGAGAGAGAGAGAGAGAGAGAGAGAGAGAGAGAGAGAGAGAGAGAGAAAGATGGATTAAGGGCATGGTTCCACTCATAGATATAAACCAGGAATATGGTTCCACTCACAACCCCCTCCCATCCCCCCGCCATCTCGACTCCAGTGTATGCTACTCACGTAAGGGCTAAGTCCCTCTAAGGCTGCTGACTGACTGGACCCAAACTTTACACACATGTTAGTACATAGACATTACACAGTATTACTTTCTGCCTAGTAACAAGAAGAGGAGAGGACAGTATAGAGGGAAAAAGAAGATAGAAGCAGGTCTGGAAGCAGAGCAGAGGATTCAGGCAGGATGAGAGGGGGATGATTAAATGTTATTGCCGAGTCGTC
Source organism: Brachymystax lenok tsinlingensis (assembly GCA_030435695.1). NCBI lineage: Eukaryota > Metazoa > Chordata > Actinopteri > Salmoniformes > Salmonidae > Brachymystax > Brachymystax lenok. The sequence goes on along the minus strand of CM059797.1, from coordinate 41,336,917 downwards.
AGTGCTGTTTTTCTCTCCCTTCGATCTTTATCTCTCCCTTTCTTTCTCTCCTCCACCAGCCATGATCTGCCCAACGATGCCTCTCTACCAGATTAACTCAACGCATTTTAATGCGCGCTTTGACCGTCACAAAATCGCGACCTGGTGTGAGGGCCGCCACTGACCAAGATGACTAGGTGATCTCCCTCCCCAAGACCGACATGAGTAAGGTCTTTAATCAGGTCAACACCCACAAGGCACCCCCGACGATATTCCAGGTATTCCAGGGCGCTTTCTCAGAGCATGCGCAGAACAGCTGGTAGGCATATTCATGGTAATGTTCAAGCTCTCCTTGTCCCAGTCTGTAATTCCCACATGTTTTAAGATGACCACCATCATTCCTGTTCCCAATAACTCTAAGGCTTCATGCCACATTATAAACTGGGGGGTTCGAGCCCTGAATGTTGATTGGCTGACAGCCGTGGTAAATCAGACCATATAGCACTGGTATGACAAAACATGTATTTTTACTGCTCTAATTACGTTGAGTTTATAATAGCAATAAGGCACCTCAGGGGTTTGTGGTACATGGGCAATATAACTCTGCGTTGCGTCTTGCCTAAGAACAGCCCTTTGCCATGATATGTTGGACATATACCACACCCCCTCAGGCCTTAAATGACTACCGCCCTATAGCACTCACATCTGAAATCATGAAGTGCTTTGAGAGGCTGATTATGGCACACATCAACTCCATCATCCCAGACACCTTAGACCCACTCCACTTTGCATACGGCCCCAACAGATCCATAGACGACACAATCTCAATTGCACTCCACACTGCCCTCACTCACTTCGATAAGAGGAATACCTAGGTGAGAATGCTGTTCATTGACTGCAGCTCAGCGTGCAACACCATAGTCCCCTCCAAACTCGTCACCAAGCTTAGGACCCTAGGACTGATAGTGCTGAGCAATTAGTGCTTTTCTGAGGTATAGATTTCTGATTTCGGTTTCTATTATCTGTTATTTGTTTTAACATTTAATGCACTATGCATAATGTGGGTTGAATGCTGTAACAACACAGAATAAAACAATTCATAAAAGTCCCATGATGGTAGTGACTGCCCATTACAGCTTATCATTTATTAACCATCAGTTATTCACATAAGTTGCTGTGTATATTACATTTGCTTTATCATAAATCCAAGTCATCATCTCTATAGAGCTGCTTCTTACGCTGTCTGACAAAACGACTATTTTAGTAGTTCTTCAATGTAAATAAGACATAAGACTTTTATGACCGCTGCCACGCTGACCCTCAACACGGGGGCCCCACAGGGGTTGAAAATGTTTGCCATGGGCCTTCAAATCCTCAAAAAAGTGCTACAGATGTACTAGTGAGAGCGTCTTGACTGGCTGAATCACTGCTGGGTATGGCAATAGCACTGTCCTCAAATCCATGGCGCTACAGAGGGTGGTGCGGACAGCCCAGTACATCATTGGGACCGAGCTCCCTGCCATCCAGGACCTCTATATCAGGCGGTGTGAAAGGAAGGCCCGGGAAATGGTTAAAGACTCCAGCTTCCCAAGCCATAGACTGTTCTTTCCGCTTCCGCACGGCAAGCGGTACCGGTGCATCAAGTCTGACACCAACAGGCTCCTGAACAGATTCTATCTCAAGCCATAATACTGCTAAATAGCCAACTATATAGTTAACAAAATGGCTACACAGACTATCTGAGTTTACCATTGTATGGTATTTTTGCACTGTCTATGCACACTCACGGGGCCCTATACACACACACACACACACACACACACACACACACACACACACACACACTCACAAAATATGCACATACCTACGCTGCTACTACTCTGTTAATCATACAGTATATCCTGATGACTAGGCACCTTAGCCCTATAGATATCTACCTCTGTCGATCCAGCATCCCTGCACAGTGTATATATGGTACTGGAACTGACCCTGTATATAGCTTACTTACTTTCTCATGTTCTTCTTATTTCTTATTTTTATTTCTTAAGTGTTTTTGTTCTACCTTATGTTATTTTTAGTACTACATTGTTATTGAATACTGCATTGTTGGGTTTAGAACTTGCAAGAAAGGCATTTCACTGTACTTGTGCACGTGACATTAAAACTTGAAACTTGAAACTGCTAATCAAGTGTCAGTAAGCTGGGTCTCACTGCTTCACTCCCTAAGCAAGCAGGTGTATGTGTGTGTGTGTGTGTGTGTGTGTGTGTGTGTGTGTGTGTGTGTGTGTGTAAAAGGAAGGGAAGGGTGGGATTAGTTCCTACACTGATGAACAAACAAACATATTTCAGTTTAAAATGAAAGACTGAATGATGTATCTCAAAGATAGCGATTCGATTTCCCTCACGGCAGATGTTTCACATGAAACAGTGTTATGACGAGAAGGCAATTGGATACCCTGCACCTACACTACACCCAATGGACCACCATGCCTAAACTCTCACACAGCAGAGCAGAGAAATCAACAGACTGGGTACAGATGCAGTGAAAGGGGATCGCACCACAACACAGCCAAACACAAGACCCCTGATGAGTGGAGACGCAGGATCGAGGGAGAGGCCTGGTTCACATAATGTGGAGCGCAGGGAATTAAAACAGACGCAAGGGCAGCATCAGATTTCACAACCCACTGGATTCAAACAGTGTGTGTGTGTGTGTGTGTGTGTGTGTGTGTGTGTGTGTTGAATTCCTTTGCATGCCAATTAGATCTTTTATAAGGCCTGAGGCTAAACAACAAATACATATCTCCGAGACTCTACGTAATAACAAACTCACTGATCAAGGCTCATCCTCCTAAACTGTGTTCTAACAGGAAGACTCAGGATTAGTCACGTTAACCCATCATCATCGCAATCAGCTGAAGTAATTAAGTTACACAATCCAAACGGCACTGAGTAGCAGACAATCGCAATCAGTACTGAAAGTCAGGACTGTTAGTGTCACGACTTCCGCCAAAGTCGGTCCCTCTCCTGTTCGGGCGGCGTTCGGCGTCATCGGTCTACTGGCCATTGCTGATCCATTTTTCATTTTCCATTTGTTTTGTCTTTGGTTTTTTCACACCTGGTTTCAATTCCCCAATTACATGTTCATTATTTAACCCTCTGTTTCCCCCAAGTTTGTGTGTGTGATTGTTTTTGTATTGTTGGTCAGTTTTGTGAGCTCGTGTAATTCCTACTTGGAATTTGTATTTTGCTATTGAGTAAAGTTACGTGTTTAATCATCTCTGTTGTCTTGCGCCTGACTCCGATTACCTGCTACACTAAGAACACTGACAGTTAGGTTCCAAAAATATCTGATTTGATTTAAATTAATTACAATGCATTTGTTCTGTAAACGGATTCGATGTGACCACGCAAACCATAATGTTCAGTATCTGACCACTTCCCACAGTAGACTTACAGTAGTTGGTATATTATTAGGAACCCCATTACATAAAAAAAAATTGCAGATGCTCTTATCCAGAGCGACTTACAGGAGCAATTAGGGTTAAAACCTCTTAGATGTAAAGTCCCCTGTTTAGGGGACATTCGTGGTTCTGGTACCAGTTCCGACCGACATTTTCACTTATAAATCGATCTGTGGACACAGTAAATCGAAGTGGCTTGCATTGAGCAATAGCCCTGTTTCCCACGGACACTGAGCCTGTGTGACGTAAGATGTGAAATATGAAACCCCTTGAAGATGGGTCGTCCCTCCAACCATTTACTTCGCTCTTCCGTCTGTCCATCAACTCCTGGCTGAACCCTACATCATGCCTGCAATCATAGCCGATGGAAGAAACCCAAATTGGAAACCCAAATTGGTCTACATGGACAAGTTCTGGCCTGGTTTAGATCTTATCTGTCGGAAAGATATCAGTTTGTCTCTGTGGATGGTTTGTCTTCTGACAAATCAACTGTACATTTCGGTTCCTCAAGGTTCTGTTTTAGGACCACTATTGTTTTCACTATATAGTTTACCTCTTGGTGATCTCATTCGGAAACATAATGTTAACTTTCACTTCTATTTTGTTTTTACATTTATTTAACTAGGCAAGCCAGTTAAGAACAAATTCTTATTTTCAATGACAGCCTAGGAACAGTGGGTTAACTGCCTTGTTCAGGGGCAGAACAACAGATTTTTACCTTGTCAGCTCAGGGATTCGATCTTGCAACCTTTCGGTTACTAGTCCAACGCTCTAACCACTAGGCTACCCTGGTGCCCTATGCGGATGATACAAATCAAATCAAATTTTATTTGTCACATACACATGGTTAGCAGATGTTAATGCGAGTGTAGCGAAATGCTTGTGCTTCTAGTTCCGACCATGCAGTAGTATCTAACAAGTAATCTAACAAATTCACAACAACTACCTTATACACACAAGAGTAAAGGAATGAATACGAGTATGTACATATAAATATATGGATGAGCGATGGCTGACCGGCATAGGCAAGATGCAGTAGATGGTATGGAGTACAGTATATACACATATATATGAGATGAGTAATGTAGGATATGTAAACATTATATAAATGGCATTGTTTAAAGTGGCTAGTGATACATTATTTCATCCAATTGTAATTATTAAAGTGGCTAGAGATTTGGGTCGATGGCCGAACGGCATAGGCAAGATTCAGTAGATGGTTTAGAGTACAGTGTATACATTTGATATGAGTATGTCGGATACGTAAACATTATATGCAAAATTGTTTAAAGTGGCTAGTGATACATTTGTTACATCCAATTCCTATGTTTAAAGTGGCTAGAGATTTAAGTCAGTATGTTGGCAGCAGCCACTCAATGTTAGTGATGGCTGTTTAACAGTCTGATGGCCTTGAGGTAGAAGCTGTTTTTAGTCTCTCGGTCCCAGCTTTGATGCACCTGTACTGACCTCGCCTTCTGGATGATAGCGGTGAACAGGCAGTGGCTCGGGTGGTTGTTGTCCTTGATGATCTTTTTGGCCTTTCTGTGACATCGGGTGGTGTAGGTGTCCTGGAGGGCAGGTAGTTTACCCCCGGTGATGCGCTGTGCAGTCCTCACTACCCTCTGGAGAGCCTTACGGTTGTGGGCGGAGCAGTTGCCGTAACAGGCGGTGATACAGCCCGACAGGATGCTCTCGATTGTGCATCTGTAAAAGTTTGTGAGTGATTTTGGTGACAAGCCGAATTTCTTCAGCCTGCTGAGGTTGAAGAGGCGCTGTTGCGCCTTCTTCACCACGCTGTCTGTGTGGGTGGACCAATTCAGTTTGTCCGTGATGTGTACGCCGAGGAACTTAAAACTTTCCACCTTCTCCACTACTGTCCCCTCGATGTGGATAGGGGGGTGCTCCCTCTCCTGTTTCCTGAAGTCCACGATCATCTCCTTTGTTTTGCTGACATTGAGTGAGAGGTTATTTTCCTGACACCACACTCCGAGGGCCCTCACCTCCTCTCTGTAGGCCGTCTCGTCGTTGTTGGTAATCAAGCCTACCACTGTAGTGTCGTCTGCAAACTTGATGATTGAGTTGGATGCGTGCTTGGCCACGCAGTCATGGGTAAACAGGGAGTACAGGAGAGGGCTGAGAACGCACCCTTGTGGGGACCCAGTGTTGAGGATCAGCGGGGTGGAGATGTTGTTTCCTACCATCACCACCTGGGACCGGCCCGTCAGGAAGTCCAGGACCCAGTTGCACAGGGCTGGGTCGAGACCCAGGGTCTCGAGCTTAATGACGAGCTTGGAGGGAACTATGGTGTTAAATGCTGAGCTGTAGTCGATGAACAGCATTCTTATATAAGTATTCCTCTTGTCCAGATGGGTTAGGGCAGTATGCAGTGTGATTGCGATTGCGCTGCCTGTGGACCTATTGGGACGGTAAGCAAATTGGAGTGGGTCCAGGGTGTCTGGCAGGATGGAGGTGATATGATCCTTGACTAATCTCTCAAAGCACTTCATGATGACGGAAGTGAGTGCTACGGGCAATAGTCATTTAGCTCAGTCACCTTAGCTTTCTTAGGAACAGGAACAATGGTGGCCCTCTTGAAGCATGTGGGAACAGCAGACTGGGATAGGGACTGATTGAATATGTCCGTAAACACACCAGCCAGCTGGTCTGCGCATGCTCTGAGGACACGGCCAGGATGCCATCTGGGCCGGCAGCCTTGCGAGGGTTAACACATTTAAATGTTTTTCTCACATTGGCTGCGGTGAAGGTGAGCCCGCAGGTTTTGGTAGCGGGCCGTGTCGGTGGCACTGTATTGTCCTCAAAGCGAGCAAAGAAGTTGTTTAGTTTGTCTGGGAGCAGGACGTCATGGTCCGCGACAGGGCTGGTTTTCTTTTTGTAGTCCGTGATTGACTGTAGACCCTGCCACATTCCTCTTGTGTCTGAGCCGTTGAATTGTGACTCTACTTTGTCTCTATATTGATGCTTAGCTTGTTTGATTGCCTTGCGGAGGGAATAGCTGCACTGTTTGTATTCAGTCATGTTTCCCGGTAGCCTTACCCTGGTTAAAAGCAGTGGTTCGCGCTTTCAGTTTTGCGCGAATGCTGCCATCAATCCACGGTTTCTGGTTGGGGAAGGTTTTAATATTTGCTATGGGTACAACATCACCAATGCACTTGCTAATAAACTCGCTCACCGAATCAGCGTATACATCAATGTTGCTGTCAGATGCTATCCGGAACATATCCCAGTCCACGTGCTCGGAAGCAATCTTGCAGCATGGAATCAGATTGGTCGGACCAATTGGTCGGACCAGCGTTGAACAGACCTGAGAACGGGCGTTTCCTGTTTTAGTTTCTGTTTGTAGGCTGGGAGCAACAAAATGGAGTCATGGTCAGACTTGCCGAAAGGAGGGCGGAGAATAGCCTTATGCATCACGGAAGTTGGAATAACAGTGGTCCAGGGTTTTACCAGCCTGGGTGGCACATTCGATATGCTGGTAAAATTTCGGGAGCCTTGTTCTTAAATTAGCCTTATTAAAATCCCCAGCCACAATAAATGCAGCCTCAGGATATGTGGTTTCCAGTTTACATAGAGTCCGATGAATTTCTTTCAGTGCCGTCGATGTATCAGCTTGAGGGGGGATGTACACGGCTGTGATTATAATCGAGGAGAATTCTCTTGGTAGATAATGCGGTCTGCATTTGATTGTAATGAATTCTATGTCAGGTGAACAAAAGGACTTGAGTTCCTGTATGTTGTTATGATCACACCACGTCTCGTTAATCATAAGACACACACCCCCACCCTTCTTCTTACCAGAGAGATGTTTGTTTCTGTCGGCGCGATGCGTGGAGAAACCAGGTGGCTGTACCGACTCAGATAACGTGTCCTGAGTGAGCCATGTTTCCGTGAAGCAAAGAACGTTGCAGTCTCTGATGTCTCTCTGAAAGGCAACCCTTGATCTGATTTCGTCTACTTTGTTGTCAAGAGACTGTACATTGGCGATTAAAATACTCGGGAGAGGTGCACGATGCGCCCGTCGACGTAGCTTGACCAAAAGACCGGCGCGTTTCCCTCTTCTCCGGCGCCGCCGTTTTGAGTCGCCGGGTGCTATCCATTCTATTGTCCTGGCTGGGGTAACAAACCGAGAATCCTCTTTGGGAAAGTCGTATTCCTGGTCGTAATGTTGGTAAGTTGACGTTGCTCTTATATCCAATAGTTCCTCCCGGTTGTATGTAATAAAACGTAATATTTCCCGGGGTAATAATGTAAGAAGTAATACATAAAAAAAACAAAATACTGCATGGTTTCCTGAGAACGTGAAGCGAGCGAGGCTGCCATCTCTGTCGGCGCCAGCTGTACATTTCGATGAAACATGGTGAAGCCCCAACATTTCCCTCCCTGGAAGCCTGTGTTTCAGACATAAGGAAGTGGATGGCGGCAAATGTTTTACTTTTAAACTCAGACAAAACAGAGATGCTAGTTCTAGGTCCCAAGAAACAAAGAGATCTTCTGTTGGATCTGACAGTTAATCTTGATGGTTGTACAGTCATCTCAAATAAAACTGTGAAGGACCTCGGCATTACTCTGGACCCTGATCTCTCTTTTGACGAACATATCAAGAATATTTCAAGGACAGCTTTTTTCCATCTTTGTAACATTGCAAAAATCTGAAACGTTCTGTCCAAAAATGATGCAGAAAAATGTATCATGCTTTTGCCACTTCTAGATTAGACTACTACAATGCTCTACTTTCCGGCTACCCAGATAAAGCACTAAATAAACTTCAGTTAGTGCTAAACATGGCTGCTAGAATCTTGACAAGAACCCAAAAATGGTATCATATTACTCCAGTGCTAGCCTCTCTACACTGGCTTCCTGTTAAGGCTAGGGCTGATTTCAAGGTTTTACTGCTAACCTACAAAGCATTACATGGGCTTGCTCCTACACGTACACTATGGTCACAAGACGCAGGCCCCCTTACTGTCCCTAGAATTTCTAAGCAAACAGCTAGAGGCAGGGCTTCCTCCTATAGAGCTCAATTTTTATGGAATGGTCTGCCTATCCATGTGAGAGATGCAGACTTGGTCTCAACCTTTAAGGCTTTATTGAAGACTCATCTCTTCAGTAGGTCCTATGGTTGAGTGTAGTCTGGCCCAGGGGGTGTGAAGGTGAATGGAAAAGCACTGCAGCGACGAGCCGCCCTTGCTGTCTGTGCCTGTCCGGTTCCCTTTTTTCCACTGGGATTCTCTGCCTCTAACCCTATTACGGGGGCTGAGTCACTGGCTTCCTGGTGCTCTTCCATGCCGTCCCTAGGAGGGGTGCGTCACTTGAGTGGGTTGAGTCACTGACGTGATCTTCCTGTCCGGGTTGGCGCCCCCCTCGGATTCGTGCCGTGGGGGAGATCTTCGTGGGCTATACTTGTCTCAGGGTAGTAGGTTGGTGGTTGAATATATCCCTCTAGTGGTGTGGGGGCTGTGCTTTGGCAAAGTGGGTGGGGTTATATCCTGCCTGTTTGGCTCTGTCCGGGGGTATCGTCGGACAGGGCCACAATGTCTCCAGACCCCTCCTGTCTCAGCCTCCAGTATTTATGCTGCAATAGTTTATGTGTCAGGGGGGCTAGGGTCAGTCTGTTATATCTGGAGTATTTCTCCCGTCTTTTCTGGTGTCCTGTGTGAATTTAAGTATGCTCCCTCTAATACTCTCTCTCTTTTTTTTCTGTCTTTCTCATCTCTCTCTTTCTCTCTCTCTTCTCTCAGAGGACCTAATCCCTAGGACCATGCCTCAGGACTACATGGCCTGATGACTCCTTTCTGTCCCCAGTCCACCTGGTCATGCTGCTGCTCCAGTTTCAACTGTTCTGCCTGTGGCTATGGAACCCTGACCTGTTCACTGGACATGCTACCTTGTCCCGGACCTGCTGTTTTGGACTCTCTCTCTGCCGCACTTGCTGTCAATTCAAGTCAATTCAAGGGGCTTTTTTGGCATGGGAAACATACATTGCCAAAGCAAGTGAAGTAGATAATATGCAAAAGTGAAATAAACAATAAAAACGAACAGTAAACATGACACTCACAGAAGTTCCAAAAGAATAAAGACATTACAAATGTCATATTATGTATATATACAGTGTTGTAACGATGTACAAATGATTAAAGTACAAAAGGGAAAATAAAAAAGCATAAATATGGGTTGTATTTAACGGTGTTTGTTCTTCACTGGTTGACCTTTTCTTGTGGCAACAGGTCACAAATCCTGCTGCTGTGATGGCACACTGTGGAATTTTACCCAGCAAATATGGGAGTTTATCAAAATCGGGTTTGTTTTCAAATTCTTTGTGGATCTGTGTAATCCGAGGGAAATATGTGTCTCTAATATGGTCATACATTGGGCAGGAGGTTAGGAAGTGCAGCTCAGTTTCCACATTTTGTGGGCAGTGTGCAAATAGCCTGTCTTCTCTTGAGAGCCAGGTCTGCCTACGTCAGGTCTGCCACCGTGCTTCTATATCTGCATTGCTTGCTGTTTGGGGTTTTAGGCTGGGTTTCTGTACTGCACTTTGTGACATTGGCTGATGTAAAAAGGGCTTTGTAAATACATTTGATTGATTGATTGAGGGTGCTGTGGCACCCCCTGAAAAATCTGAATAAAAAACCAAAGATATAAATAAAAATGTAAAAAATCACAAAAGTACTGGGCTTTTACCAGTCCTGTATTAGTGGACCGATATAGCTGTCTGTAGCGCGGGCAATATTGTTTTCTGAGATTTTTACCTTTCTTGGAGTATGCAGCATTATTAGTTATTGTTTATGGCCCTCTCATGATAAATAATTACTTTGGGGATTATGTAAATTACATTTTCGATTACATAAAATTTACATTTTAGTTACATTTAACTGGTTACGTGCTTTGCTCAAGGGCATATAGACATATTTTTCACCTAGCAGCACCCCCTCTTCCTGGGGTCCACACAAAACATTAAACATAAAATAATCCAGAACATGAATAGATAAAGAACAGCTCAAGGACAGAACTACATCCATTTAAAATGTCACACATAGCCTACATACCTGTATCAGGCGTTCTGCTGTGAGGTGTTGCTTTATCTGGTTTTGCTGTTCACGTGAGCAATATGAGATGGAATGGAGTCTGAGATGGAAGGGAGTTCCATGCAATCTAAGATGGAAGGGAGTTCCATGCTATCTGAGATGGAAGGGAGTTCCATGCAATCTGAGATGGGAGTTCCATGCAATCTAAGATGGAAGGGAGTTCCATGCTATCTGAGATGGAAGGGAGTTCCATGCAATCTGAGATGGAAGGGAGTTCCATGCAATCTAAGATGGAAGGGAGTTCCATGCTATCTGAGATGGAAGGGAGTTCCATGCAATCTGAGATGGAAGGGAGTTCCATGCAATCTGAGATGGAAGGGAGTTCCATGCAATCTGAGATGGAAGGGAGTTCCATGCAATCATGGCCAATTACTTGGATGCCTTCGAAGCCCATTTCAAGGCTGAGTAGTTGCAATGCTTTTCCAATCCATCATATAATGGACACGCTTTCTTATTTACTTATCCCAGATCTCACATGAAAGGAATACAGAGAAGTGAATGCTACTTTTCTGGCCTAACCGGTAAGAGAAGAGAAGCATTGGAGAACCGAGGATCTTATAGAGAATAGATGGAGCGAAAGAGTGTCCCCTCGGCCCTCAGCTCTCTACTCTCTGCTGCAGGCGCGTGTCTATTTCCTCATTCAGGCTCTCCAGTAGCCTACATTCCCCCTCTCCATTGTGCGTCCGTGTCAGCCATTGTGTGTCAGTCATGGCGGAGTAGCAGGGAGAATGGAGAGAATAGACAAGTGAATGAATGGGTGGACATCAGAGAAAGGAGAAGGTGAGAGAGATCTGTTGTGCAAGTGTTAGCCGTGCGGCGTATGGGTGGAGAGGGGGATGGCACAGAGAGAGAGACTGAGACAAACGGGACAGGTGATGTGGGGTTGAGGTGTGTGTGTGTGTGTGTGTGTGTGTGTGTGTGTGTGTGTGTGTGTGTGTGTGTGTGTGTGTGTGTGTGTGTGTGTGTGTGTGTGTGTGTGTGTGTGTGAGAGGGCAGGTGCCTCAGTAAGATTGCTATCTAACAGGGCTGTAATCTGAACCATCACTCTCTCACACACACATGGAATCACACACTATACACTCACAGACACACACCATACACTAGATATCACTATACAGTATACCACACACAAACACTCATAGAGAGACTGAGCAATGGAGACTTAGAAGTAAAGAAGGAGGAGAAAGGGGAAGAGAAGGATGGAATGGAGATATTGAGAGGTAGTAGACAGAGACAAATAGAGAGGGAGAACAAAGACACATACTGTACTGCAGACTTCACTGCCTCGCTGATTCAGCCCATCTCTCATCTCATCATAACACACACACATACACACACACACACAAACGTTGACTAACACACACACATGCGCGCGCACACGCCTTGTGAGTTCAATCTATGGCAGACACATCTGGATTTAGTGAGGGGAACACCATAAAACAGCCAACTCATCTCCTGTTGTCTGATATCTCAGAGGTTCTATCTCAACATATCTCACTACTCTCTCTTAGCTAACGCTCTCGCTTCCACCTTTCTCACTCTCCATCTCCTCCATCTATACTTCAGATGACTTATGAAGCAGATAGGCTGATGTAAGTGCAACATCCGTCTTTGACAGGCTCTCCGAGAATCATTGGAAGCTCTACAGTATTTGTTGAAATCTCTGACCGAGTCAACAGAACTAACTCCCGCCTCCCATCAAGCCTCTCCCCTCCTCTCTCCCATCCTCTCCCCTCCTCTCTCCCAGCCTCTCCCCTCCTCTCTTCCATCCTCTTCCCTCCTCTCTCCCATCCTCTCCCCTCCTCTCTCCCAGCCTCTCCCCTCCTCTCTCCCATCCTCTCCCCTCCTCTCTCCCATCCTCTCCCCTCCTCTCTCCCATCCTCTCCCCTCCTCTCTCCCAGCCTCTCCCCTCCTCTCTCCCATCCTCTCCCCTCCTCTCTCCCAGCCTCTCCCCTCCTCTCTCCCATCCTCTCCCCTCCTCTCTCCCATCCTCTCCCGCCTCTCTCCTCATACCTTTAGGAGTGATCTGTCCTGTCCTGTCATGTTTCAGACAGGAAGCGAAGTGTCCCTGTTCAATAAAGATGGATCTCTTCCTGGCTTCAGGCATAATGATTCAGCTGCAACCAGTCCAGACTAGCGATAGTACCCACATTGCTAACAGAAGCTATTAGCGTTAGCTTCTAGCATTAGTGGCTGTTTGCATTAACGTTAAATGTACCTGTCTGTTAGCAGTACAATGTTAGCATTTGGCTTTGACTTCTGTGAGGTATAAGCTATAGCATGTCCCAACTTGAAGACACTTAGAGCTCGCACCTGCTTGCTTCAGGGATGAAGTGTGGGTGGGTGTCGCCACACCGGTTCATCCCGCCCTTAATATTAGTTATTACAGCAATGTGTATCTGTGTTTACCACAGAGGTAGACAACCACACCTTAGCTAAGGCTCAAGGCACTCATGCGTACACACATATTCATATACATTGGCATTCAAACACTTCTAGCCATACCTTGCCACACCGTCTCTCCAGGCCTGATGGATGCCTTCCATTCCTCTCAAAACCCACATCTACTGATCTCCACCGTTTCTACATGCCTATATTAAATCAATTTCTGCTTTTTTACTTTCCACTGACTGTGTGTGTGCGTGCGGGTGTGTGTGTGTGTGCGTGCGCGCGCGCGTGTGTGTAGCTGTCACACTGCTTGTTATGCAAGGGCCTCCGTCTACATGTCCCAGCTCTGTCCCTGAAAAACATGTTTTCAAGGAGAAAAAAAAGAGAGGGAGAGAAAAGAGTGCAGGAAGAGAAGATATAATACCCTGGTGTGTGCAGCTGACTCATAGCGGATGTGCAGGTCCATACATCATGTCCCCGGCACTAACAACCAAACACAGGGCGGCCTTCTTAACACATTCATAACACAATGTTGGGCATCTAAAGAAAGGAGTAACGCACGCACACACAGTGCTTTTAACACACAATGTTTTCAACTTACATAATCGACACACGTTGACATACATGATTACACTGTGCATGTTCATTTATGCAGTAATTATTATTCGACATGTCCTCAACTGGGATTTGAACTCACAATCTCTTGGTTCACAGTATACCGTTCTTCCTGTTTCGCCACCATGTCTAAAATAACCATTTCGAGTTGAATATGAGAAGATGAGCAAACACACCATTTTAAGTTGTCTGAAGTTTTCTCAACGTGGAGCTACGTTTGGGAGAACTAAACATTTTAAATGGAAAAACAATAAGGTTATTATAAGATCTTCGGCTAGAAAAAAGGTCTAGCCAAACCAGACGCAACTGGTTTCAAGTGGCCAAGAGACATCATGTGATCTCCTACTGCTGTCAAGTGGATGAACTGGGAATCAGACAGGGGATATATTTACATCAATGGCTAGGTAAAGACTTCATTTTATTCTATATGTGTACAATATATCATTCCTGTAAGACGTAAAATAAACACATAGCACGTTGCACAAGCCCTGCGCTTTTATGGCTGTGTTCCTATGGGAATTTGCACATGTTTAGAGCGCCAGAATTAGGTGAAGGATCTGATTTTCTTTCTTTCTTTAAGAAAAAATATTTTGGAACAATAATTGGTGACATGTTTGATTTCAAAACTAGACTTTCAAATCTCTTAGAACGTGGGCATTCCACAGTTCTTACCATTCTAAAAGTACTAAGCATGTGTTTGTAGGACCAATAGTTATGAAACCGAAATGTGCTTTATGAGGGTAGTATACAATATTATGCTTCGTTCAGAAAATGCCACCAGAGGGCGTCAGAGTTTGAGAGAGAGAGAGAGAGAGAGAGAGAGAGAGAGAGAGAGAGAGAGAGAGAGAGCTAACACACAACCCACAAGGCTATAGACTTCTACTACAGGGAAGGAATGTAGGGTAGGCTACTACTGCCGGTTGGCCCATTTCACATCTGAACATAAACAGACCTAAAATAGTGGTCTTCAAGGAGCAGAATTTGGGTTCACTGTCCCCTTGACCATATCGTACATACTGTACTTTCTTTTCCACATGGCCAACCATGGCATCTTGGATTAAAATGAATGATCTCAGGCAAAGAGAGAGATAGGTAGGAAGAAGAACAGAGAGAGGTTGGAAGAAAGAGAGAATACAGGGAGAATAGAGAGAGGGAGATGGAGAAAAGAGGTAAAGAGAGGTCGTTAGAAAGAGCGAGAGTTGGAGATAATGAGAGAGAGAGACAGAAAGGGAGAATACAGGAGTTCTGCCCTATTCTCATAATAGAATAATTCTCATAATCCTCCCACCCCTCTCTGGGTCTTGTGGTTTGAGATGTGTCCATGTAGATCTTGGGTATTAACATTAGTCCATATCAGTCAAAGGCTGTGTGTTAAGGGAGATATTTAGAAGTATTTCTAGCTAGATGAATAGATGAGGTCATCACAGAGCGATTTAGACTGACTTTGCAGATGGAGAACTCGTCTGTCTCTCTTTCTCTCGCTTTCTCCCTCAATCTCTTTCTCGCTCTCATATTTACTAATCTATTTTGCTTCTCTCTAGTACTCGTAACTATTCTGTCTCTCTCTTCCGCTGTCTCTCAATCCATTCTTCAAAAGCAATCTAAGGCGCCTGCCACCTACACAATGGCGATTTCAGCATGTAAATCTATCTTGATGGGGCAAAAGAAAGTGGGATGCCTGCCAGCAAAGCCACTACACATAAAATCGCAGCTGATATGGCTGACTTGCTTAAACAAATGTGGTTTCCACTGACAATTGAGATGTACAAACTATGGCATAAGGGGACGACAAGCGGATTAGAGGCAATCCGTAATTTTGATTAATACATACATGAGCAAGCGACGACGGACGTAGTCAATATAACTACTTGTTCAGCACTTTTGAAATGTACAGCGACAGAATTCATAACATGGGCCGTTCTTACAGTGTACTCCCTGTACACGTCAGAACCGTAGGATAAATACATGGGGCATATAAACAGACAATGAAAGCTCTTACAATATTCAATGATTACATTTCTCTAAAACAGGTTATAGGCTATTTGTGCAACACCAAGTCAGAACAGTAGAGGTGAAAACAGACCAAATGATTAGGGTGAGGCACATTAAACGCCGTTTGGGTCTTTGCGTGTCCAAAAAGATACACGTCACATAACACTATTTGACGCATTAAATAAGCTTTTCATTTGACACGCCAAATAACACAATTATATTCTAGAATAAATATAAATCTGCACGTGCAAGCCAAGCACCACCACTACTATCAGTAGCACTGTCAAAGCTGTACAAAAAAAGTTGCCAAACAAGCACACACTGGCTACGAATGATGTGTTTACAATACCACGTTGGTGAAAATAGACCAAATTATTAGGGTGAGGCACATGGGCTACTAACAGCTTACTGCCCAACTGTCACGTTTCTCTACTGAGGGGACAGACCAAGACGCAGCGATGTAGCCAGAATACATGATTTAATAAATCCACACGGGAACAAGACGGAACAAAACAAAGAGCGGAGAAACGTAGCGATGAACATAACTGAACAAACAAACACAGCTATGAACATACAATAACCCACGAACCCAGAGTGAAACCTACTAGCCTAAATATGGTTCCCAATTAGAGACAGCGACACACAGCTGCCTCTAATTGGGAACCATTACCCAACAAAGAAATCGACACCTAGAATGAACAAACCCTACACAAAGACAAACCAAAAGCGCTCCAGCCTGAAACTGGACTGGGCGTTACAGTACCCAAAGCGCGGACTCCGACGCGCCACTGAAAAGCGTGGGGGGTCTTGAGATGGTCGCTTTGTCCCAGGTGGAGGCTCCGGTGCTGGCCGTGCTGGTCTGACATCCAGGAACCGAGGCCCTGGGCCTTCTCCTGGAACTCTGGTGCGTGGAGTTGGAACTGGCCGTACTGGACTCGTGATGCTCACTGGAGCAGCTGAGTGCGTGGAGCAGGAACTGGCAGTACTGGACTCGTGATGCTCACTGGGACTCTGGTGCGTGGAGCAGGAACTGGCAGTACTGGACTCGTGATGCTCACTGGGACTCTGGTGCGTGGAGCAGGAACTGGTCGTACTGGACTCGTGATGCTCACTGGGACTCTGGTGCGTGGAGCAGGAACTGGTCGTACTGGACTCGTGATGCTCACTGGAACTCTGGTGCGTGGAGCAGGAACTGGCAGTACTGGACTTGTGATGCTCACTGGAACTCTGGTGCGTGGAGCAGGAACTGGCAGTACTGGACTGGTGATGCTCACTGGAACTCTGGTCGTGGAGCAGGAACTGGCAGTACCCGGACTAGTGATGCTCACTGGTACTCACTGGTGCGTGGAGCAGGAACTGGCAGTACTGGACTTGTGATGCTCACTGGAACTCTGGTGCGTGGAGCAGGAACTGGCAGTGCGGACTAGTGATGCTCACTGGTACTCTGGTCGTGGAGCAGGAACTGGCAGTACCGGACTTGTGATGCTCACTGGAACTCTGGTGCGTGGAGCAGGAACTGGTCGTGCTGGACTTGTGATGCTCACTGGGGCTGGTGCGTGGAGCAGGAACTGGTCGTACTGGACTTGTGATGCTCACTGGGGCGCTGGTGCGTGGAGCAGGAACTGGCAGTACTGGACTCGTGATGCTCACTGGGACTCTGGTGCGTGGAGCAGGAACTGGTCGTACTGGACTCTCTGAGCGCCGCGGGGAGCTTGGTGCTTGGGCCGAGGACAGGGCGTGCTGGACTCTCTGAGCACCGCGGGGAGCTTGATCGCGGGCCGGGACAGGGCGTGCTGGTCTCTGAGCATGCGGGAGCTTGGTGCGGGCGGGACAGGGCGTGCTGGACTCTCTGAGCATGCGGGGAGCTTGAGTGGGCCGGGACAGGGCGTGCTGGACTCTCTGAGCATACAGGAGCAGTGCGCGGGCCGGGGCAGGGCGTGCTGGACTCTCGGGCGCCACGTGGAGCTGGAGTGCGGGCGAACAGGGCGTGCTGGACTCTCCGGGCGCACAGGGAGCTTGGTCGCGGGGCCGGGCAGGGCGTGCTGGACTCTCGGGCGCCGCGAGGGAGCTGGAGTGCGTGGTACAGGGACTGGGCGTGTAGACACCACTACGGACTGGGATCTTGGAACACGGAACAGGGATCTTGGAGCAGCGAACAGGGATCTTGGAGCAGCGGAACAGGGATCTTGGAGCAGCGGAACAGGGATCTTGGAGCGGAACAGGGATCTTGGAGCAGGAACAGGGATCTTGGAGCGTGGAACAGGGATCTTGGAGCATTGGAGCGAGGATCTTGGGCGTGGGCGAGGGGATCTTGGAGCGTGGAACAGGGGTCTCGGGCGTGGAACAGGGATCTCGGAGTGTGGAACAGGGATCTCGGGCGTGGAACAGGGATCTTGGAGCGTGGAACAGGGATCTTGGAGCGTGGAACAAGGATCTCGGGCGTGGAACAGGGATCTCGGGCGTGGAACAGGGGTCTCGGGCGTGGGCGAGGGACTGGGCGTGTAGAAACCTCTACCGGACCGGGAACCTGATATGGAGAGCCGACACCATATCTCCAGCTAGCTCACTAACCCTGGCCTCATGGGTGAGTGGAGCTGAATCTCGGACTGGGCTGTGGATCCGTGCCGGAGATTCTGCCCGTAGGACCACAGGATAACATGGACCCAAAGGCGCACTGGAGGCCTGGCTGCATGAAGCTGGCACCACTCTCCCAGGTAGCACACAGACCTCGGCCCGACCAATGAGTGGCGCTGGGATCTCTCGCACTGGGCTGCGGACACGTGCCGGAGACACCGCTGCACGGAACTGGAGCAGGATATCCGGGTCCCAGGAGCGCACCGGAGACTTAGCGGCGCAGAGCAGGCACCACTCTTCCTGGCTGAGCAGCTTCGTTTACCCGACTGATGAGTGGGCGGGAATCTCGCACCGGCCTCTGGCTCCGTATAGGAAACCGTGCGCCAATACAGCATAACACGGTGTCCCCTGGTCTTGACGTTCTCCCCAGCGCTCTCTCCACAAGGCACGAGGAGTTGGCTCAGGAGTCCCTCTGAACCGACCAACCTCTCTGTGTGCCCCAAAAGTTTCTTGGGACTGCCTTACGGGCTTCCTAGCCCGGCGAGGTTCGAAACCTGCCACTCACCGGATCCCATGCTCCCATCCGATCCTCACACCTCATGCCCGCTCCGCCGCTGCTTCCAGTTCCTCTCTGGGTCGACGATACTCCCAGGCTGGTCCCAAGCACTCCCATAGAATAGCTCCTTCTCCCAAGACCCTAAGCTCCCGGGTCTCTCGCTGCTTGGTCTTCGTTTGAGTCAGGTTATTCTGTCACGCTTCTCTACTGAGCGGGGACAGACCAAGGCATAGCGATGTAGCCAGAATACATATTTAATTATAAACGGGACCACGGCGGAACAAAACAAAGAGCGGAGAACGTAACGATGAACATAACTGAACAGACAAACACAGCTATGAACATACAATAACCCACGACCCCAGAGTGAAACCTAGTAACCTAAATATGGTTCCCAATTAGAGACAACGACACACAGCTGCCTCTAATTGGGAACCATTACTTTATAGAAATCGACACCTAGAAAGAACAAACCCTACACAAAGACAAAACCAAAACGCTCCAGCCTGAAACTCGGGACTGGGCGTTACACCAACATTCACTTAGTATTACTTTCTTAGCTACAGTACAGTGTACATTTCTCCCTTGCATAATACATCATTTATGCAGAAGCATATAGGACATTTTTGGACTCACCTTGTTAAGGTGGCGCAGTGGTCCTTTGTGGGCAAGTTTTCTCAGCAAACTTTGTCATCAAAGTCTGGCATTCTCTGGATTTATGGTGGGAACTCAGGGGGAAAAAACACAGCCACTCCATTGAATAACATGCTAACGCTTGCAGTTATCCATTGATTCCTTCCAAACAACTCATTGTTGAATTTGTGATTTCCAACTTGTTGTGTAATCTTTATGTACAATGGCCGATGAGCACCAATACGTTTTATCTATAATTCCTCTTCATTATTTCTCTTCATATGACAAGGATTAAAAATATTGTCGACTTGATGACAACTGATAATGACTGCTAGCTAAGACTTTGAAAGTAAGATGTTGAGTCCAATCAAAGCTACTGTAGATATAACGTGATTTGATGTCATTATATCTGTGGCCAATGACCTTAAGCTTTCTTGGATGGGCAATTCTAATATAACTCTATGGCAGAATCCAAGGGGCAAACATTTTCGAGCTCTAACCATAGAATTGGTGATGACGTACTGTCCCACAAGTGACAGAAAACTGAGCCAATCATGACAGAAAACGCTCTTTATTTTCTGCTGGCTAGCCCCACCACCACAGAAAGCACTGAGCTGGGCTGAAACACCTGCATTTTGGAGCTGCCTTTATTCAAGAAAGCAAAAAAGAGACTGTGTTTGTATGCGGCTTTATTAACTCAATGCCATTTTTTTTTTTACATTGTTTGCAAACTGATATCAATGCCCCCAAAACAAATTTACCTAAAAGTGTGATGCTCAAAACAGGCCCTGAACAACCTACACTTGTTTCTGTCCCCCAGGAAAGGACAGGGATCAGAAATCAACCCTGGCATTTCCAACACAACCAAATTATTTCCTCAAGGCCCCCACACCTGTCCGTTTTTTTCCCTTTGAGGCCCCATTATTAGCCAGATAATTATCATTTAAGACTTAAATTATCATTTCAACTTAAATCTTTTAAATCCAGTCCCTCCGCCGTCACTTCTGGTGTGCCCCAGGGCTCTGTCCTGGGGCCCCTACTTTTCATCATTTATCTCCTGCCCCTGGGCAATATCTTCCACAAATTCAATATTCAATTCCACTGTTATGCTGATGACACCCAGCTCTACCTTTCGACCAAACCCTCGTCCACTCTCCCGCCCACCTCCCTTACTGACTGCATCTCAGAAATAAAAACCTGGTTTTCCCAAAACTTCCTCAAATTAAACAGTAATAAAACTGAGGTTCTCCTTATTGGCACTAAATCTACTTTATCCAAAACCGACAGTTTTTCTCTTAATATTGATAACTCCTCCGTTTCACCCTCCCCACAGGTTAAGAGTCTGGGTGTCATCCTTGACAGCACATTATCTTTTCAATCGCACATTAATAACATTACACGGTCTGCCTATTTCCATCTACGAAACATCAATCGACTCCGTCCCTCCCTTACTCCCCATACTGCCGCCGTCCTTGTCCACAGTCTCGTCACTTCCCGTTTGGACTACTGCAACTCTCTCCTTTTTTGGCCTCCCTCATAAATCCCTCCATAAACTTCAAATGGTCCAGAATTCAGCTGCCCGCATCATTACTCGAACCCCCTCCATTCTTCACTGGCTCCCGGTCCAGTTCCGTATCCAATTCAAAGTCCTTCTGTTAACATTCAAGTCCATCCATAAACTCGCCCCCCCATATTTGTCTGATCTCCTCCAGGGTCCAACTTCCACACGCTCCCTTAGATCTTCTTCCTCCATACACCTGTCTGTCCCCCCCCCGCCCGTCTCACCACTATGGGGAGCAGAGCATTCAGCCGCTCTGCTCCCCGTCTCTGGAACTCATTACCATCCCAACTCAGAAACATTGATTCATTTTCCCATTTCAAATCACAACTCAAAACACACCTGTTTAAAATTGCCTATCTCACTTGACGTCAACTGCTCTGCTTCTTTTGTTGTTTTTAATGCTGTTCTACGCTTTTAAATGTCTTATGTTTCCCTGTACGGTGTCCTTGAGTGACGAGAAAGGCGCCTTAAATAAAATGTATTATTATTATTATTATTAAATACTTAAGTTAGACAGGCCCACTGAGCAAAAAATGGACCAGCCCATCTGGCATTTTCCTGAATTAATAATTGTGTAGGTTACTGTATGTGTGGTCTGAGTGCATTGTGAGAGTGTTGTGGATGTGTTATCAATGTGTTAGGACATGATGTGCGAACTGGCACATCTGCTATGAGTCAGCCGCACACACCAGGCTGTTATATCTTCTCTTCCTGCACTCCTTTTCTCTCCCTCTCTTTTTTCTCCTTCAAAACATATTATTCAGGGACCCGAGCTGGGACATGTAGACGGAGGCCCAAGGATACAAAAACAGAGTGTGACAGCTACATTCACAAAACAGATTGGGATTCTATGTAGTAACACACAGACACACACACACACACAGTCAGGGGAAAGTAAAAAGCAGATATTGACGTAATTTAGGCATGTAGAAACAGTGGAGAATAATTAGATGTGGTTCCGAGAGGAACGGAAGCCATCCATCCACCAATCCGCCCCTGCTGTCCCCTCACAGCCGTGATGAAAGTAGAGGTGAGATGTAGGGTTGAGATGGTAAAGCAGGAGTTTATATTCCCAGCGTGCTCTCTGCTCAGGTTCATGGTGGAGGGGATCAAATCAGGTCTATGTGTTAGGTCTGTGATGTGGGTCATAACTCCGGAGATAGAGAGAATAACAACACAGGGATTATTTTTACACCGCTGGAGATTATAGACAGTATGGCAGCAGGCGGTGCAGAGGAGGCCAGTGTGGCGTTAATGGATCGTTTTAATCTGAATTATATCTCGGGTTTAGGAAACCTCCTTTAGGTCAAGGAGCATCTCACATAACCGATTTCAACGCTTTCTTTTCTCCAAATCTGTCCCACTCCCTCACACACCCAGCTGTGTGTGTGTTCCTAGGCGTGCATGTTCGTATTTTTTTTTGCCTGCTCAACTAGTGGCATTACACACATTTAACTAACCAATCAAGCCTCACGCAACGTTTAACTAACCAATCAAGCCTCACGCAAAGTTTAACTAACCAATCAAGCCTAACTCAACCTTTCACTAACCAATTTGTATTTGTATTTATTATGGATTCTGCTATTCTACTCTTCCTGGGGTCATGCAAAATTAAGGCAGTTATACAATTTAAAAACATTACAATACATTTACAACAGATTTCACTACACACTAAGTGTGTACCCTCAGGCCCCTACTCCATTACCACATATCTACAACACAAAATCCATGTGTACGTGTGTGTATAGTGAGTATGTTATCATGTGTGTGTATACATGTGTCTGTGCTGATGTTTGTGTTGCTCCACAGTCCCCATCCCTTTCTCTCCCTGCTGTTCCATAAGGTGTATTTTATCTCATTTTACTGCTTGCATCAGTTACTTGATGTGGAATAGAGTTCCATGTAGTCATGGCTCTATGTAGTACTGTGCGCCTCCCATAGTCTGTTCTGAACTTGGGGACTGTGAAGAGACCTCTGGTGGCATGTCTTGTGGGGTATGCATGAGTGTCCAATCTAGCCTAACTCAACGTTTCACTAACCAATCTAGCCTAACTCAACATTTCACTAACCAATCAAGCCTTACTCAACCCCAGGTCCCTAGTGGTGAGTCTTTGCTGACTCAAAATGGCCACTAATGGCCCGGTAGAAGTGTCTTGTTATGTCCCGTCATCAAATTAAAGACGTGACACTATTTAGACCAACACTCATTATAAACACCTAAAACTACTCCTCTTAAACAGCAATTAATAAAGTGTGAATTGATATACTTAACATAACAGTGTATACAGTGTGAGACTAAAATAATCCATCTATGCTACAGAACAGTACGTTGAGATGAGGCCAGACATTGGGGCTTTCTGACTGGGCTCAGACCTGATCCAGGGGGAAGCTGTGGCAGACTGTCATCTACATGCAGGGGAGGAGCAGAGAGAGAAATGACTATTAATGAGGCCTTAGACAGGAGAGAGGGAGGGGGGATAGATGGAGGGAAGGGGGAGGGAGAGGGGGGAGCCAATGAGGGGAAAAGTAAGATAGCAGGGGACAGAGGGGTAGGATAAAAAGAGTCAGACAGAGGGAGAGAGAAACAGGGATAACAGGTAGAGAAGTAGTGAGAGAGGAGAGAGGCAGGTAGAGGACAGAGAGGGACAGGGGCAAGGACAGTCTCCTGCCTATACTACATCTGACCATGTCTAACCTAAAGTCTGTCCTGGACTAGCTCTAATTAAACTAACTCTGAAGCCTCAGGAGAACCGAGGACACCTCAGGGACAAGAGACTAGGGACTCTGGGGAGTCTACTGACTGTGACTCTATGGGGCTTTCCGGGTCGAGCCAGGTGACGGATCGGACATGCTAACGACAAGACTAATAGTGTGTGTACGTGCGCACGTGCACATTTGTGTGTGTGCGTGTATGTGTTGGGGCAGATTGAGCTCAGAATGCTGATCTATGTATAATACGTCTTCCACATGAAAGGGATGGGTCTTTTCCACTGCAGCAGGAAGGAGCATATCCGACCCCCATGATGAGCATATCTGCTGGAGTCAGGGCCTTTGGGAGGATTATACTGAGCTCTGAACCTCAGCACCCGCTGACGTGGCTTTTAAACCCTCCTCAGAAATGACACGGCATAAACGGCTACAGTCATTAAACTGCTACAGCCGGGAGGGGGGGGCAACATAAACCTCCATTCTACCAGAATGTGATAATTCACTGTGGGCTTATTCAGTATGGCATAGTGACGATGCAAATTAGCTTGGGGTTAAGAAGGCTGGAGAAATCAAAGAGCGTTTGTATGGGCCCTCACCACCCAAAGACTCAGAGGGGGCGGGCTTGTCAATGCCTCCCTGTCTCCTAACTCCTAACCAGCTCCCTGCTCTGGAGCATAATCAATTACAGAGCAAACGGAGAGAGAGAGAGAGAGAGAGAGAGAGAGAGAGAGAGAGAGAGAGAGAGAGAGAGAGAGAGAGAGAGACAGAGACAGAGAGAGTGTGTGTGTGTGTGTGTGCGTGTGCGACCTCCCGCTGTTTCCCAGCAGATTGCCTTCTGCAATGAGTCTGCAGTCAGAAGTCATATCTCAACTGTCATCTCACAGCCCTCACACACACACTAACTCCTCTCTTTGTCTCCTCTCCTTCTTCTGCAGAGATCTGAAAATATAGAAGAGGTGTTCGCAAAACAGTGGATGTGTATTGTTAGGGTTAGGCCCCTTTTTTCTCAATTTCCGCCTGAATGACGTGGCCAAAGTAAACTGCCTGTTGCTCAGGCCCTGAAGCCAGGATATGCATATAATTGATACCATTGGAAAGAAAACACTTTGAATTTTGCAGAAATGTTCAAATAATGTAGGAGAATATAACACAATAGATATGGTAGGAGAAAATCCAAAGAAAAAACTACCTGAATATTTTTTTTGAGAGAGACCATCCTCTTAGAATGGCAAGTATAAGGTCATATTGAAAATGTGTTCCCTGGATGCAATTCCTATGGCTCCCACAGGGTGTCAGCCATCTATGTTCAAGGTTTCAGGCTTGTAACTTCAAAATCGAATAAGACATATCAGTTTTAGTACTGGGACACAGTCTTGGAAATTTGTGTTTCCTATTGAACATACTTCATTCCGAAATAAATATTATAGTTTGATTACATTTTAGGGTATCTGAGGAGTAAATAGAAACGTATGTTGACTTGTTTGAAACAAAGTTTAGGGGTAGATTTTCGTATTCCTTTCTCTGCATGTTGAACCAGTGAATTACTCAAATCGATGGCGCCAACTAAACTGACTTTTTGGGGTATAAAGAAGGATTTTATCTAACAAAACGACATACATGTTATAGCTGGGACCCTTTGGATGACAAAACAGAGGAAGATTTTCAAAAAGTAAGTGAATATTTAATCGTTATTTGTGAATGTATGAAACCTGATGTGGGGCGCCGCCCTCAAACAATCACATGGCATGTTTTCGCTGTAATAGCTACTGTAAATCGGACAATGCAGTTAGATTAACAAGAATTTAAGCTTTCAGCCGATATAAGACACTTATATGTATGTAAATGTTTAATATCCATAATTTTGATGATTATTTATTTGAATTGCGCGCCTTCCAGTTTCACTGGAAGTTGTCCCGCTAGCGGGGCGCCTAGCCCTACTAATGTGCTTTCAGTTCTCCCATACCAGTGCAGATGAAGGAAAGAAGACAAGGTGACAGTTTAGACTATTGAAATGCATCCTAAGTGGTATCTTACTGTAATCCTATTTTAGAGGTGGATATCCTTCAACTGCTGCCTGAGAGCGAGAGAGGAAGGAGAGAGAGGCACATACGCAAACACACACACACTCTGTATGCAGCCTGCCTGGCTCTTGGCAGGATACACCACCTGATACACCACCTGCTCCTCTGTCCCCAGCCAGGCAGCTCAAGATCCAAGGCAAAATTCGACGTCCATCCAGGTACCCAGGATGTCGGGAGATGACTCAAAGACTGACCACTAGGGGCAACGGTGAGCACTATTACCATGATGTGGGCTTGTGGTTTGCTAAGCCGTTGTGAACACATTTGAAACATTTGGTTTGGTTGTCAAAGTGAATCCTTTGTTAGTTCCCTTTTCTGTTGAGCGACGACATATAAGTTTGTCTTTAGGGAATGTAACAAATTGTTCCTATGAGCTCCGCATTCATTTAAATGTTGTTGTATTAGCCCTATCCCAAACCTGAACTCTTACCTTAACCATTTGGAATTAATTATTAACTTATCCTTCGAAAGGTTTATGTACTGCACACACACACACACACACACACACACACACACAGACAGACACACACACAGACACAGACACACACACAGACACACACACACACGACACACACACACACACACACACACACACACAATATCACCCACAGAGCAGGCAGTCTGTCCCAGAATGAATAACACAGTCACACACAAACACGCCACATGGGAGGAGGAGCAGAGCAGACAAAGACATGGATACACATACAGTACTGACAAAGACACACACACACACACACACACACAGTGCATTGAGAGGGTCCCATTTCTATCAATAGAATGTATGGGGGAAGGGAGCTTAAACAAGGTACAAGTCAAGGACAGCGGAAAGGGTGAACTAAGTGATTGCACAGAGCATTATCGATCCCTCCCTCTATCTTTCTCTTCCTTTATCTCCTCCCCCCTGTTGGGAAACTGTCCTTCTATCACTATTCTTTCTTCATCTAACTCTTTATCTATCTTCCCCCTACTTGGGATATCTTCCTTTCTAATTTTTATTTTTGCCCCTCACACACCGTCCCCCATTCCCTCTGTCAGGACACTTTCCTTCTCTTCTCCCCTCTCTTTCGCTTTCCCCCTCTCTCTCTTCACTCTCTTCTTTGTCCTCCCTTCCTCTCCCAGAACGGAGGGGTTGCCTGGCTTCACTTACTTAAGGGGTTGCCATGGTAACACCTGGGGGGTTTCAGGGAAAGGTGAAGGATGAGAGGCTTAACCTTTTAATCCTCACTGCCCGGTATCCATCAGAGAAATTAAATTCACATGTAACACACACACACACATTAAGACGTACAGATCTAGGAAGACGGTCTATAGGTAGTATGTCTATGAATGAAGCCTTGTTCACCATCCTTAATTACATTACATATATCTCTCACACAAACACACACCCACACACACACCAATGACATTAGAGTGGAGGGGCGCTGACAGATAAGTACAGTAAAGGATAACACACACAGCCACACAGACAGACAGAGAGAGAGAGAGATACCCACAGAGAGAGAGATACCCACACAGAGAGAGAGAGAGAGAGAGAGAGAGAGAGAGAGAGAGAGAGAGAGAGAGAGAGAGAGACCCACACACAGTTGTGCACAACCCAGTTCATATGAATACACTAGATAACAAAATGACAGGTGTCCATTACATAGAAATGACAAGATCCAAGCTAAACCAACAGCTAAACTCATTAAGACAGTGCTTGACATCAACGGCCCTCACTGAGCATGTGCGAGCCCCTCTGACTGATAAGGGTCATGTCAAGGATGGTGTGTGAACATATGTGTGTCACCGAATCATCATCCCCTTGTCGTATCAACACTTCACTATATTAAGAAAATTAATATATATAAATATATACAGTGAGGGAAAAAACTATTTGATCCCCTGCTGATTTTGTACGTTTGCCCACTGACAAAGAAATGATCAGTCTATAATTTTAATGGTAGGTTTATTTGAACAGTGAGAGACAGAATAACAACAACAAAAATCCAGGAAAAACGCATGTGAAAAATGTTAGAAATTGATTTGAATTTTAATGAGGGAAATAAGTATTTGACCCCTCTGCAAAACATGACTTAGTACTTGGTGGCAAAACCCTTTTTGGCAATCACAGAGGTCAGACGTTTCTTGTAGTTGGCCACCAGGTTTGCACACATCTCAGGAGGGATTTTGTCCCACTCCTCTTTGCAGATCTTCTCCAAGTCATTAAGGGTTCGAAGCTGACGTTTGGCAACTCGAACCTTCAGCTCCCTCCACAGATTTTCTATGGGATTAAGGTCTGGAGACTGGCTAGGCCAATCCAGGACCTTAATGTGCTTCTTCTTGAGCCACTCCTTTGTTGCCTTGGCCGTGTGTTTTGGGTCATTGTCATGCTGGAATACCCATCCACGACACATTTTCAATGCCCTGGCTGAGGGAAGGAGGTTCTCACCCAAGATTTGACGGTACATGGCCCCGTCCATCGCCCCTTTGATGCGTGAAGTTGTCCTGTCCCTTAGCAGAAAAACACCCCCAAAGCATAATGTTTCCACCTCCATGTTTGACGGAGGGGATGGTGTTCTTGGGGTCATAGGCAGCATTCCTCCTCCTCCAAACACGGCGAGTTGAGTTGATGCCAAATAGCTCCATTTTGGTCTCATCTGACCACAACACTTTCACCCAGTTGTCCTCTGAATCATTCAGATGTTCATTGGCAAACTTCAGACGGGCATGTATACAGTGAGGGAAAAAAGTATTTGATCCCCTGCTGATTTTGTATGTTTGCCCACTGACAAAAAAATTATCAGTCTATAATTTTAATGGTAGTTTTATTTGAACAGTGAGAGACAGAATAACAACAAAAAAATCCAGAAAAATGCATGTGAAAAATTTTATAAATTGATTTGCATTTTAATGAGGGAAATAAGTATTTGACCCCCTCTCAATCAGAAAGATTTCTGGCTCCCAGGTGTCTTTTATACAGGTAAAAAATTTTATAAAAAGTTGAGATTAGGAGCACACTCTTAAAGGGAGGGCTCCTAATCTCAGCTTGTTACCTGTATAAAAGACACCTGTCCACAGAAGCAATCAATCAATCAGATTCCAAACTCTCCACCATGGCCAAGACCAAAGATCTCTCCAAGGATGTCAGGGACAAGATTGTAGACCTACACAAGGCTGGAATGGGCTACAAGACCATCGGCAAGCAGCTTGGTGAGAAGGTGACAACAGTTGGTGCGATTATTCGCAAATGGAAAAAACACAAAATAACTGTCAATCTCCCTCAGCCTGGGGCTCCATGCAAGATCTCACCTTGTGGAGTTGCAATGATCATGAGAGTGGTGAGGAATCAGCCCAGAACTACACGGGAGGATCTTGTCAATGATCTCAAGGCAGCTGGGACCATAGTCACCAAGAAAACAATTGGTAACACACTACGCCGTGAAGGACTGAAATCCTGCAGCGCCCGCAAGGTCCCCCTGCTCAAGAAAGCACATACAGGGAGAGAAAAAAGTATTTGATCCCCTGCTTATTTCCCTAATTAAAATGCAAATCAATTTATAAAATGTTTCACATGCGTTTTTCTGGATTTTGTTGTTGTTATTCTGTCTCTCACTGTTCAAATAAACCAACCATTAAAATTATAGACTGATCTTTTCTTTGTCAGTGGGCAAACGTACAAAATCAGCAGGGGATCAAATAATTTTTTCCCTCACTGTACATACTACATGACCAAAAATATGTGGACACCTGCTCGTCAAACTTCTCATTCCAAAATCATGGGCGTTAATAGGGAGTTGGTCCCAACTTTGCTGCTATAACAGCCTCCACTTGTCTGGGAAGGCTTTCCACTAGATTTTGGAACATTGCTGCAGGGACCTGCTTCCATTCAGCCACAAGAGCATTAGTGAGGTTGGTCACTGATGTAGGGCGATTAGGCCTGACTCGCAGTCGGTGTTCCAATTCATCCCAAAGGTGTTTGATGTGGTTGAGGTCAGAGCTCTGTGCAGGCCAGTCAAGATCTGCCACACTGATCTCGACAAACCATTTCTGTGTGAACCTCGCACGGGGGAATTGTCATGCTGAAACAGGAAAGGGCCTTCCCCAAACTTTTGCCACAATGTTGGAAGCACAGAATTGTCTAGAATGTCATCGTATGCTGTAGCGTTAAGATTTCCCGCCAAACCCAGATTCGTCCGTTGGACTGCCAGATGGTGAAGCGTGATTCATCACTCCAGAAATTTTACAAACTGACTTGTTGTGAAGGTGGCATCCTAGGACGATGCCACGTTGAAAGTCACTGAGCTCTTCAGTAAGGCCATTCTACTGCCAATGGTTCTCCATGGAGATTGCATATCTTTGTGCTCGATTTCGTACACCTGTCAGCAACTGGTGTGGCTGAAATAATCCACAAATTTTAAGGGGTAACCACATACTTTTGTATATATATACACTTAACAAAAATATAAACGCAACATGTAAAGTGTTGGTCCCATGTGTCAGGAGCTGAAATAAAAGCTACTTTCTCTCAAATTGTGTGCACAAATTTGTTTACATCCCTGTTAGTGAGCATTTCTTATTTGCCAAGATAATCCATCTAGTTGTGTCAGGTGTGGCATATCATGAAGCTGATTAAAGAGCATGATCATTACAGAGGTGCACCTTGTGCTGGGGACAATAAAAGGCCACTCTAAAATTGGCAGTTATGTCACACAACACAATGCCACAGATGTCTCAAGTTTTGAGGAAGCGTGCAATTGGCATGCTGACTGCAGGAACACTAGCCCAGGACCTCCACATCCAGCTTCTTCACCTGTGGGATCGTTCGAGACCAGCCACCCGGACAGCTGATGAAACTGTGGGTTTGCACAAGCGATGAATTTCTGCACAAACTGTCAGAAATCGGCTCAGGGAAGCTCATCTGTGTGCTCGTCGTCCTCACCAGGGTCTTGATCTGACTGCAGTTTGGCGTCGTAACCGACTTTGGCGGGAAAACGCTCACCTGCAATGGCCACTGGCACACTGAAGAAGTGTGCTCTTCATGGATGAATCCCAGTTTACACTGTACCGGGCAGATGGCAGACAGCGTGTATGGCGTTGTGTGGGCGAGTGGTTTGCTAATATCAACGTTGTGAACAGAGTGCCCCATGGTGGCGGTGGGGTTATGGTATGGACAGGCATAAGCTACAGACAAAGAACATGGCAATTTTAATGCTAAGAGATACTGTGACGAGATCCTAAGGCCCATTGTCGTGCCATTCATCTGCCACCATCACCTCATGTTTCACCATGATAATGTACAGCCCCATGTCGCAAGGATCTGTACACAATTCCTGGAAACTGAAAATGTCCTAGTTTTTCCATGGCCTGCATACTCACCTGACATGTCACCCATTGAGCATGTTTGGGATGCTCTGGATCGACATGTACGACAGCGTATTCCAGTTCCCGCCAATATCCAGCAACTTCACACAGCCATTGAAGAGGAGCGGGACAACATTCCACAGGCCATAATTAACAGCCTGATCAACTCTATGTGAAGGAGATGTGTTGCGCTGCATGAGGCAAATGGTGGTCACACCAGATACTGACTGGTTTTCTGATCCAAACCCCTACCTTTTTTTAAGTATCTGCGACCAACAAAGGCATATATGTATTCCCAGTCATGTGAAATCCCTAGATTAAGGCCTAATGAATTGATTTCAATTGACTGATTTCCTTTGTTCAGTGTAAAAAAACATTGTGAACACCTGCTCTTTCCATGAAATAGACTGACCAGGTGGATCCAGGTGAAAGCTATGATCCCTTATTGATGTCACCTGATAAATCCACTTCAATCAGTGTAGCTGAAGGGGAGGAGACATGTTAAAGAAGTATTTTTAAGCCTTGAGACAATTGAGAAATGGATTGTGTACGTGTGCCATTCTGAGGGTGAATGGGCAAGACAAAATATTTAAGTGCCTTTGAACGGGGTATGGTAGTAGGTACCAGGAGCACTGGTTTGAGTGTGTCAAGAACTGCAACACTGCTGGGTTTTACACGCTCAACAGTTTCCTGTGTGTGTTTCAACGAATTGAGGCTGTTCTGAGGGCAGAAGTTTGGGGTGCAACTCAATATTATGAAGGTGTTCTTAATGTTCTGTACACTCCGTGCATATTCGCTCTGTTCTCAAACGCATATCCCACATCCCTCTCAGTAACGTCGCTGATAAGGCGAGGAGATGTTATTGTAACCTGCAAACCCATTTCTACGGCTCGGTAATGACTGAGATAAGAACAGAGGTTGAAACTAAGGGAGAAAGATAGATGCAGTTGTTGTTGTAGTTCTGTAGCAGTCCTCTGCAGAGAACTACTGTGCTCACTCCACCCAGTGTGTGTGTGTGTGTGTGTGTGTGTGTGTGTGTGTGTGTGTGTGTGTGTGTGTGTGTGTGTGTGTGCGCGTGTGCGTGCGTGTGCGTGCTGAGACGTGCTTACATTCCTGATCACACCCTCCGCCGGAGTGGGTGCAGTAAGCACTGCAGCAATAACCCCACTCCCTGCAGAAACACACACACACACACTCACGGCTCAGCAAAACCATTACAAACAACATCTTGCAGTCATCATAGAAAAACAGCCATGGAAATGCAGGACAACAGTTCTGTTTACCTTCCAGAAACCAATCAACACACAGCAAACAGCGGAAGAGATGGAGGGAAAGAGCGAGTGGGGCGAGAGAGAGGGAAAGAGAGAGGAAGAGAGAGAGGCAGAAAACAGCCAAACAGACAGCAGTGTTGTCAGCAGAGGTGCTTGGGACAGAGAAGAGGGACGTCATTTGCAAATACGGCTCTATTCTGGGGATCATTTCAGGCCGCACCCCTGGCAGGGAGCTAGGAACCACCATCAGAACACAGTGTGACCTGCCAACAGACAGGACGTGTGTGCGTGCGTGGGAACGTGCATGTGTTTGTGTGTATGTGTCCATCCACACACATTCTTAGAGAAGCGCCACAAATCCAGTTTAACGCCTAAAACAGAAGCACCTCAACTGCCAGCAACTGCCAGAGTCTCACAGAAACAAAACACACACACACACACTACAATACCCTAACGCTAAGGGCATTAAAGGGTCAGTCTAATTCCTCCGTCACTGTCAGGGTGTATTAATGGCAATGTTAATCAGACACCTAGAGCCTCAAAAACACACACACACACACACACACATACACACATACACACACACACACACAGCACACACACACACACATACACACACACGCACACACACACACACTCACACAGCACACAGGACAGGCGCCTGTTGAAGTCAATAACGCTTATCCTCTGAATCAAAGTCCACCTCATCCCCCCTGCTTTGGCTCAGATCGGCTCTGCCGGGCTTGTCTGGGATTGGATTGGACGGGCTTAGTCCTGCCATCAGGCGTTTAACATGCAGCAGAGCACTGCTAAACATCACCCATCAACATGCATGGCTGGAGTGTTATAGCAAGTATTTTATATGTGTGAATGTATATGCAGAGTGTGTGCGTGTGTGTTTGTGTGTTTGTGTGAGAAGAGGTGGTGGCATCGCTGGGGTCCCTGACTGACAGACTATGCCCATCTGGCACTAACAACCTGGTTACTGGTGCCAGCCACATCTGAGCCCCCACACCCAACCACAACCATTACTTCAACCCCTAGCCAACCTCTACCCCTCTGAATCAACCCTGTCTCTGTAATATGAGAGAGAGCAAAAACTGTGTGCAGGAATATAGACACAGCCTATGGCCATCAACATCAACACAAAGCAATACACAGTAGGCATTAAAACAAATACACACAGAGAACAGTGTAATGTACAACACACACACTCACTAGCCCTCCCTCTCACTAGCTTGTTCACGTAAAACCAAGACATGTTGCAAATGCACTGGTGCACACACACACACACACATAGATATTATAAATCTGCGTGTCCCTTACCAGCCACTTGCTGATGTGTTCCGTGTGCCCCTCCTCCTTCCTCCTTTGTAGTCAGTCAGTGAGGGTGTCAGACAGTCAGGCTAGAACAGTGTACATCCATCCATCCCAGGAGAGAGCAGAGAGCAGCAGGCGGCCGGTCGGCCCAGTTAGACAGCAGGAGACGGGAAGAGAGAGTGTGACCAGGCAGAACACACTGTCCACGTCCTCACAATAACAGGGGAAAGACAGCTCTCGGTCAGTCAGAGAACCAGAGAGAGAGAAACAGAGAGAAACAGAGAGAGACCGCAGCCCCAGTAGCTACAGGCACCAGCGTGACTGAGCAGGGATACAGGACAATAATAGGCATCGTCTCCTCAGGAAAGGATGGATAAAGGAGGAATGAGGGGAAGACGAGGAGGAGGGGAGCATGCCCAGTCGAAAATGCCAGGGTATTTAAATGTCACATGAGCCCATCCAGGCTGCAGTCCTTCTGTAAGCAGTGAAGATAGAGAGAGATGGAGGGGAGCGGGACGGATGGAGGAAAAACGACATAGAGGGAGGGGGAGAGAGTGATTTGTGGATCGGTGGTGGGTGGTGACGTCACGGCTGTTCAATCCTCCTTTCATTAGAGCAAGAGAGAGAGAGAGAAAGAGAGAAAGAGGGAGACCTGTAATCTCATCCTAGGCACCACCCCCAGGCATCCCAGTGAGCCAATGAGATGACAGTATTGGTCAGTCCCCCAGGATGTCCCTGCAGGAGAAAGCACATTACCTCAGAAGAATAGAGTTCTCAGAAGGACAAAAGGAGATCAGCTAACAGACAGTGGAATGGAAAGAACACAATGCAGAGCAAACTTTGAGCTTTAAGGCCACACATGTCATATGAGAAAATATAGACTCATCTCAACTTAACTGGTTCAGATTTGATCAGTTCTTCATATTTTGATAATGCTGTAACCACAAAAACCGGGGAGGACCTAGACTTATTAAACTAATGAAATCTGCAGTCAACATAATATGGCCGTATCCTACTACACATTTTCACAGTTTCTACCAATAACAAATGAACATATACTTAGTGTATGCTACTTGGTTTACAAAAAAGATTAGTGCAATACATTTCAATTCAATCATATACAAATTGGTCATGTTATTACACTGCAAATCACAATTTCTGGATGTTTTAAGCTGAAAACCATTGCACAGTGACCGTTCTCTCCATTCCATAGACCAGTCGTTTGTCTCTATCAATCGACTGGTGCTCTCCTACTGTAATAACAAGCAAGAGCGACCTCTAGTGGTTGAGAATGATGACTTGAGAATATGGCTCACTCCTGTGGGCATAAAAGTAACTACAACAAAATACCACTGACAATATCGTATCCCACTGAACATTATTGCTATCCATTACGTGTAAAGGATCTGCATAAGGATTTGTTTATCTCCATATATTCAGCCACCAATTTCATACCTTGTTTTAGGTGCCTCTACTAGGATTGGGTCCAAAACCGCCCTAAAAATATGCTTATCTTTCTATAATCCTTTCCAGGCGGAGTATGCCTGTGATGTTTTGGGGAGACTGTCTCTCTGACAGCTGTCTGCATCTGTGCATGTTTTAACCTCTTACAGCACCTCACATTGCTGACTGGCTCCAGTTGTTAGGGATTGCACTACCACTGACTAAATTCAATACTGGGGCCTAGTACAGGTCCGGTGCATGTAACGTTATAGGACGTTCAGAAATCTGCTGCGTAAAGCTACAAATCACCTTGCTTAAATAACTACTCATTATTATTTGTAGATCAGTAAGTCAGTCACAGTTTACCCACAATGCATCATGGATCTGACACTCGTCGAACACGGCCATCGTGTTTGATGGTGCAGTACTATTTTGGGGTCAAGTGCCATTTTATGATGACGATGATCGGTGTCTCCAGGAAGAATAACGGGTCTTCCAGAGGTGCCTGTCCTCCAATTCTTCCTCACTCCAGTGCCGGTGGGTGTCAACATTCAAACCAAATAAGACCAGCAAATTATTCTTTAAAACGAGGAGATGTGGGGCAAGAAGAGACAGAAACACTGTTCATAATTGAAGATTTATTTTCACTGAATATTAATTCAAAATGTATATTATAAGGAACTGTGTAGAACTACTAACTCATTCTAAAATATTTTACAAAAATAAATCAATTTCATGTTAATTGTTTTGACTAAAATAACACCAAGTTAAATGAGTTATATACTTTAGATCCAAGCCACTTTCATCCATTTTATTTTCTCCAGGATACTGAGAATCACTTCAGAACAACGTGCATTTCACATCCCTGCTTTCTTTCCACCTGTTCACACCAGAGAAGAACCCTTTAGCCACATAGGAGAAATTAACCCCTCAAAATCAGTAACACAACACTGGGTCTGTACAGGCATCACGGGGTTAATAAATAGTGGGGAGAGGTCATCTATAAATGGAGATGTCTTAGAGCGCTTGCTTTCTTCGTCTCCTTTCCGAGACGACCACGGATGGATGCAAGCTCTAGAGAAGGGAACACATTATTGAAGGAAACCTATTGGTGCAAACTGTTAACAGATTAAAGCAATATTGTTTTGTTAGAGGAAACCACAGTGATGACTAAGGGAGGTAGACGAGGAGACCACTAAAGATGCAAGGATCATGCAAATAACTTTACTTCACCCTTACCCATAAGCACTCACTTTGGCCTTTACTGATCATTGGCTTGCAGCCAGAGAAAAAGGATGTATTTTTAAAATGTGTTTTATGTATCTTGCCTTGTACATTACTGGATAGGCCACAAGCAGAGCAATGCTATTGTCTATTCTATGATGGTTAGTGTATTCATACTGTGGGCTGTTATGAGGAAATCTACAGGTGTAAATACAGGAAGAGACAGTTGAGGGCAGAGGCGGGTTATCTTTGTAGTTAGCTAATAATACATATGATAGAACTGAAGTCAATGGCTAATGAACGAAACCAGGAAGAGCCCACAACAACACAGGCTTGGTTCCAACATACTGTAAGTTTACACCCTCTGCTTATGATCAAATCAAACAGAACACTTTCAACATTCGCGTGTACTCTGCTTGTCATGGCTTACAGGAAGCCCTGAATGATTTATTTTCCTTCTGTTATTTCAAACCAGGTTTGTTTTCCGAAAGCTCTTATCAAACCCGATTCAGCTCCGGGGAGCAGTGTGACATTTAGCAATGGGTGCTCAGGGGGATCATACTGAACCTCTTAAATACTGAACAGGACAGTAGGCAGGGCCTGGGATCAGGTTAACATGACACAGAACCCTGCCAGGCAGAGACCCAGATAGCAGGCGTCAGAGAGAGACGGACTCGGCGCAACACCGACAGGTGCAGTTACCTCAACCGGAGAAATTTTAAAACTAAAAGAAACAGTCTTGGCTGAAGTGTAGAGTTCTGCGTTTCAGTCAGGTTACTGAGCACACAGCCCAGCAGAAGACCTGCTCTGTGTTCCGACTGAGTTTCTCCCACTGGAGTCCTTATACCTTTACATTACCAGCACATGTTAACCAGTACACCTCCTAGTTAGCAGTCAATCTGAATCACATAATAAATTAGGTCATCACTCCACTGAGGTTAACAAAAAACAGCAAATGATCAGGAAGAAAGAGGGCAGTGAAGAGAGGGAGCAAGTATTTTGTCACATCTTCTCCAACAGCCCAGACTGACGGTAGGGGGGTCAGGAGGGATGGGTGAGGGGTGTACATCAGAGCGGTTCTCAACCTCTCTGATGGGATCTTTTCTACACACCCAGGTTGAAGATGAGGTTTGCGGGTCGACAGGGGATGCATTTTGTTGAAGATGGGACTGGTGCTACAGGGGTCACAGAGACAAGACTGATGATCAGAAGTGTTGTAGGACATTAGGGGTCAGAGGTCAGGGGTGAGGCTCAGTTGTGGTGCTGTAGTCTCTGGTAGACGGCTACGCGGAAGGTGGTGCTGAGGACGTAGCCGATGCCGTCCTCCACATCCTGAACGCGCCGGAGGAAACGAGCGCGGTCTCTGGCTAGCTCCTCCCACGGCCCGCACCGGTCCTCGTCGTCCTCGCTGGCGTAGAACTCCTCCACCGTGTCACAGAAACACACCTGGAGCACGACAGAACATAAAATCAGCTTAACATACACTACAACCTCCATTCTAAAACACACCTGCACGATACAGAGACATGTGACAACAGATCTCACCTTTCAACACGTCACTGAAACTACATTTGAGCTTCAATCCTCGATCTGGGATTTTTGCTCACCGTTCTTGTGATCATTTTGACCCCACGGGGTGAGAGCTTGCGTGGAGCCCCAGATCGAGGAAGATTATCAGTGGTCTTGTATGTCTTCCATTTCCTAATAATTGCTCCCACAGTTGATTTCTTCAAACCAAGCTGCTTACCTATTGCAGATTCAGTCTTCCCAACCTGGTGCAGGTCTACAATTTGGTTTCTGGTGTCCTTTGACAGCTCTTTGGTCTTGGCCATAGTGGAGTTTGGAGTGTGACTGTTTGAGGTTGTGGACAGGTGTCTTTTATACTGATAACAAGTTCAAACAGGTGCCATTAATACAGGTAATGAGTGGAGGACAGAGGAGCCTCTTAAAGAAGAAGTTACAGGTCTGTGAGAGCCAGAAATCTTGCTTGTTTGTATGTGACCAAATACTTATTTTCCACCATAATTTGCAAATAAATTCATAAAAAATCCTACAATGTGATTTTCTGGATATTTTTTCCTCATTTTGTCTGTCATAGTTGAAGTGTACCTATGATGAAAATTACAGGCCTCTCTCATCTTTTTAAGTGAGAGAACTTGCACAATTGGTGGCTGACTAAATACTTTTTTCCCCCACTGTATGTCCAAAAACACTTTCATTTGAAACTATAGACCTAAACCCAGACATTCACACACAAGGAAGAACTCCAGCTCTCTGCACATATTAAGACTTTTTGTTCAAACTCACTACACATCTAGCCTGCAACAACAGCAACCATTCGGGAAAAAGCAGAAATTGGAGAGGCGCAGTGAGGGAGAGGTAGAGGGGTAGAAGCTGAATTAGTATCACCATGAAATGGCTGTTTGATGGATGGCCTGTAGCGCATCACAGACACACTAAATCGCTTGCATAAGCAGCAACCCACTGAGTACTGCAGACTGGGGCTAGTAACATACAGTATTCAGAGCTGAGGTTATTAACTAAAGATGAAAGACACTGAAATCTGCTTGGAATGGGCTGGAGGATTGCGAAAACGTTGTAGGAGCGAGAAGGTTATAAGCTGACGCTCCAAGCCAGAGAAAGTGAGAAAACAACAAGGCCATCAGAGAAATCTCTTTCCCGCCCTCTGTCTTGCCCAGTTATCACTGTTGCTAAGTAACGTGGCACTTCTGTGCTCATAATAGGGGGATAATGTCATAGAACGGGCATGGAGAATGAAGGCCGAGCATTTCAAAGAAATCCGTGGCATTGATGATTAAGTCTACTCTCATGGCGATTATCTTCCATTCCACTGCCTTGGACAGGCACGTTTCACAGCTCTCACTGCTATGGGTCTAACAGCTGTCAATTTGCTGTCCTACGGTCTGCTCAAAGCCCTATGACTGACTCATAGCATTAGACTACATCTTATGAGAAATGTCTATGATGAAAAATGTTTTATATCAATTCTAGAGCTCTAGAGGTTCTCTAAATGCACTCTGTATCTCGGACTTGTCTCCCTGGAGATGTAAATATGGACGCTCTTTTCCCTTTCTGTATGCCGACTGATTAGACACCAATGTTCTAAATCACACACAGAATGATACTGGTTCAAAAACCAGCATAAGAATTTCCCTGACAGTGATAGCCACATTGGATATGGAGTTTGAACGATGAGCTACGGTTGCTATCAGAGAAAATGTGTATTTGTTTTTATGAATAGCTTTTCCTGGCCGCTGCCTAACAATAGTAAACCACCCTTCTGCTGGCTTTAACAGTCATCCAACCAGTTTGCTGCCTGTTCTTAGTAAACTGATGGAGGATTGTTTTACCAAATACAATGCTATTCTTTCAGAGAACAAGTTAACTGAATTTCAGCAAGCATATAGAGAAGGGCACTAAACTTGTTTACTGTACTGACTCAGATAACTGATGATTGGTTAAAAGAAATGGATAATAAGAGGAGTTGGAAATGTATTGTTAGATTTCAGTGCAGCCTTTGATATTAAATTGTTTTTGAAAAAAGGAACTTGCTATGGCTTTACGTCACCTGCCGTCACATGGTTGGAGATTTATTCATCCAATAGAACCCAGTGTTCTTCTAACGTCCAATATGTACAGTGCGGTGTCCCTCATGGCAGTTGCCTTGGGCCGTTACTCTCTATTTTTACAAATGACTTGCCACTGGTCTTACACCAAGCTAGAACGACTATTTATGTGGTTGATTCCACACTCTACATGTCAGCACCCAAAGCCAGTGAGCTCACTGAAATTCTATATAAGGAGTTAGTCAGTATCAGAATGGGTGATTAATAATAAACTGGTCTTAAAAACATCTAAAACCAAAAGCATTGTATTTGGTTCAAAACATTCTAAGAGCTAAACCTCAACTGGAGATGTACATAAAGGTTGTGATCATTGAGCAAGTTGAGGGAGCTAAACTTCTAGGGATAACATTGGATGGTCAATTAACATGGGCAAGTCAAATTGCTGAAGTTGATGTAAAATATGTCTGCTAAAAAAAGTTGTTCTGCATTTCCTACACAAAAATCCACTGTACTAGTTGTTCAGGCTCTGGTCTTGTCCCGTCTTGATTACTGTCTGGTAATATGGTCAAGTGCAGCACAGAAAGACCTAGCAAAGCTGCAGCTGGCTCAATACAGAGCAGCGTGCCTTGTCCTTAACTGCACGAACAGAACTAACATCAACAACATGCCAGTCATTCCTGGTTGAGGGTTGACGAGCGATGAACTGCTTCTCTTCTAGTTATGAGAAATATTACTCTGATTATCATTCCAGATTGCCTGCATAATCAAATAACATTCAGCTCAGACACCCAGAAATAACCCACAAGACATACCACCTGGGGTCTCTTTAGAGTCCCCAGGTCCAAAACAAATTCACGGCAACGCAGTTTTATACAGAGCCATGATCGCATGGAACTCCCATCTCCAATTGCGCAAGCAAATAGCAAAATTTATTTTGAAAAACGGATTTAAAAAAAACGAATGGAATGGCAGGGACTGTGAGTGGACATGCACACACAGACACACTAACACACATTATTCTTGAGTGGTATTGTTTGTATCCTTTTTTGGTTGCATATTTTACATTTGTGTGACATTCCTTTTCTGTCAGTGTATCAGTTTTGTTACGTGTCTTGTTCCGTGTTGTTTTTTGTGGATCCCAGGAAGAGTAACTGCGGCTCTTGCAAAAGCTAATGGGGATCCAAATAAACCATGTGACCCGACTTGACCTAAAAAACTATGATCACATCACCTCACTCACATGGTCAGGAAAAACTCCTGGACCCATCTATGAACAATAAAATGGGGAGTGGTTATAATACAGCAAGTACACTACAGGAGATAAAATACTTCTTCAGCTACTCATTAACAAATACAGAAATTTCTGACTGCTGAGTGGGAAGATTAATCATTTTATGAGTCAATGGATTTGCACATTTTACAACAGTCCCAAGAATGCGAGTGACCAAGGTCCACAGATGACAATTTGACGGATAAGAGTAGGCCTACCTACAATTTTTTGAAAAATATGTACAAAGAGGAGATGTATAACAGTGTGTGTAACATTATTTAGGCCTATTACGAACTCTCCACTAGAGAGAGCAGTGTCTGAAGTCATACTGACCCTTTTTACTGTGACACAGCCAATGGTGGTGGTCCCTGGGATGGACAGGGTCTCTGAGAAGCCACTGTCTAGCCTCTCTGCTGCCTCATTCCTGTACTGTGGAGGCGAGTGGCTCTGTCCCTGTTCATGACGGGGGGAGCACGTTGTTGTCTTGCTGCTCCTCTTACAGCGTGCCCCTGCACCTGCCCCTGCCCCTGCTTTTACCCCTGTCCCAGTCGGCTCTCTAGTCCTGAGCGGGACCTGGAAGTTGAAAGGGCTGTAGGGGTCTGAGGAGGAGCTGAAGGAGTTCCACAGCCTCAGGCTCTCAGCCTCATCCACCTCACTGCTGCTGGACTCATCCCCAGAGCCAAACTCCTCCGCAGGAGAGGGGGAAGAGGGGAAGGGAGAGGGGGGTTGCTCTGGAGGTGAGGCTTGAAGGGAGCAGGCTACTGTGGCTGTAGAAGTGGACAGGATGGTTCTAGGGCTGGTGTAGAGGGGGGCGGTAAAGTTTTGGGGGTTATAAGGATCCCTGCTTTGGCACAGTGAGTTCCACAGTCTATCCGTTTCTGAGTCTGGCCATTCGGAATCAGACGCATCCTCGTCATCTTCCTCCAGCATCTCGGAATCTGAGAATTCTGACGAGCCGTCACTGTCGAAACCATCGTCATCGTCGCTGAGCGAGTCGTCTGATTGGCTGTCATCACTGCAGGGGCCGCCCATGATGTAGGCGATAGCCTTGTTACCGCACTGAGGAGGTGTGGAGGGGGGCGGAGCGGACGCCGTTTCCTCTTCCTCAGAGTCTGTGACGTCCGAGTCCTCAACCTCCTCCTCCTCCCATTCCATTCCTCCAGTGGCGGCTGTCTCACTCACTTCTCTCTCCTCTGAGGCCTCTCTCTCTGGCTCCCTCTTACCAGAGCTCCCCTGTGTTGCTGTGTCTGTCTCTTTTCTCTCTGTGATCCCCTGTAGCTCTTCACAGGGAAGCCTCAACATGTACAGTCTGGAGGTGGAGTGTTCTTCTTCCAGACTGGAATAGCCATTATCCTGGTCAGGGGTGAGAACTGCCAACTCACTGCAGGCAGTGACAGCTGCAACACTGATAATATGACTACTGATACAGACCGTTTCCCGGTGATCTAAGGGGAGAGATTCTGTCCGGGTGGCCATTTGAAGGCTTCCATTGTCCGTTGGCTCCTCTTTGTGGCAGAAGGGTCCAGTCCTTTCGCCATCATTGCACTGTACAAACAGCTCTGTTGGCATGGTAACGGCGGCCTTTGTGCCACACTCTGGTTGACGACAATGGACTTTGCGGTTGTGATTGTTTTCCACAGTCCCCTCTTTGCTCGACGACAAATTTGACAGCAACACTTGAGCACGGTCATCGGTTCCCCAAAGCCCGCCCCACCAGTCACTAGCGGTACTACTCGTTGCCCTGGCTGTTACCGCGTCTGATGAAAAACTATCCCCGCCAAGGACATGCCCTTGCTCGGCGTGTTTTATTTCCTGAGACGACGCTTTACTGAGAAAGCCGGTTGCGAGGTATCCGACCGGAGTTAGTTGCCTTAAATGTAAGTCCATTTCAGCAGCATTTCGAATCCCTAACTCGCTAAGGGAATCTGCTGTCAACCAATTCATACTACTATAACCTGACGCTGGTAGCCCATGCTGGTATGGCAGGTACGGTAAGTGGTGTGCATGGTGCGGAGTTCCAGGCAATATGTCATCCAGTTGTCCTAAAAACGCACTTTCTGCCTCTACAAAGTTCTGCTTGAAATCCCAGCTGACCCACCCTGACACACTGTCGGCCAGGGTAGGATTCCGAGGGCGCCCTGGTAAATAATTTTGCAGAAATGACAGGGCAGGCCTAGAAACCACGGAGAACATGCCCATCAACGAGCTGGTGTGGTTTGGTTGCCGGAGAGAGGCCACTACATGCCCGGCGGCAGTGGATGGAGGTGTCTGCACCCCAGAAAAGTGTTCCCCGCGATTCATGTTCCTAAACATTCGTAATACTGTCTTGTGGCAAACAAAT
The DNA here is from genome assembly GCA_030435695.1 of Brachymystax lenok tsinlingensis. Taxonomy (NCBI): domain Eukaryota; kingdom Metazoa; phylum Chordata; class Actinopteri; order Salmoniformes; family Salmonidae; genus Brachymystax; species Brachymystax lenok. The sequence goes on along the minus strand of CM059797.1, from coordinate 41,293,466 downwards.
AGTCGCTATGCAAGATAACTAAATTAGTAGCTTTAATAAAGAACACTGCTTGCGGTTGTTGTGCAGTTTGTCTAAGCGTTTTGGTTAGCTACTGTAGCTAGCTAACTAAGTTTAGTACACGTCCAGGACACTGTTAACACGTTGTTATGAAACAACTAGCTTGAGAGTGAGTGCATTACGACCAAACTTTAGTCTGGATTGCCATGGATAGCATGAACTTGCAACTTGGTAGCTAGTTTTCACAGCTGTTATTGGGCTAGGTAACCAGCGGCGTTATCTTGATTTGAGATTCTGTTCGTTTCGTTGGCAGTTGTTGTTAGCGACACATCTGATCATTTAGCTAGTAACTTGGTGTGCATTTCCGATCCGTGAAACCTCCATTACGGTCCCTTATCCATTCCAGAAGGCTAGCAATAGCGTACCTATTTAGCTCTCCTTGGGTTCCTGAATAGCATCGTCCGTGACTCTTATATTCTTTCGCGCAGTAAGATTCGTACAAACAGCGGTAGAAACGGAGCAGAGACTTGACGAGTCATCACACAGAAATACATCCAGGTGAAACGATGAGATAAAAGCCATTTTGGTCTTGCCCGGAGAAAAAGCGGGATGAATTCCAGCACGTAACTAGAACTTAAACTAAGTTAGCCGCTAACATTAACCAATGGAGGTTTTGAGCCACAATCAGTGATCGGAAAAAGAGACTTAAACGAAGGAAGTATATATTCACTCGCTACAATGAACCTAAACGAATGCCACCGTAAGACAAATAAGTCTTATCTAGATATCAACTAAATAGATTATTTCATTGTAAGAATTCAGGGCTATATTTCTCCTCTTTTCTCAATCGTTGTTTCATTTCCTTGTACGGCTAGTCCTTTGCCCGCTTTTCATAAGAGGATTTCGTCAGAAACTTTAGGGGGCGTCGTGAAAGAGCCTTTGTAGAACTGTTTAGGGACCGTCGCAGAGTTACCGGCGTCAGTAAACCACATAGGCGATGTTGCAAGACACACAGTGTCCCCGTTATATAATGAAGTGAATCCAAGTCCCCGAATCCTGCAGTGTATAGAAAAAGCCCAGTGTGACAGGTGTTGAATTGGTGATACTTCACACAGAATAAAAAAAATATAGGGTTTCAAGATAAACTCTGAATAGTTAGACATATTGCGTCTTAAAAGGAGGAGTTTATGTCATACTTTTGGCATAGTATTTCTGAAAGCAACCCATACATCAGGTCTTGGAATCATATATAGACCCCTATAGGCCTACTAGTGTGTTTAGCATCAAGTTAACATTCCACTCTGTTGCCCTCCAGTTACAGAAGGCCAATGGGTGGCTACTATACTGACACAGCACACAGCAGCAATAGCCTATCCCTCACGTTTCTGGAGCATGTGATTAATAAGTGATGCAGCAAACCCATGGGGGTCCTGGTGGCTTGGAAGAATGGGTGTTTGGTCCCATTTGCAGCCATATGCGTTCTTCTGGTTTATTCTGTGAGAGGTGTCTGCCGCTCTGCTGAACTTTTGATGCAGCAGTGTGTCCTGTAGGAGGCCACCCACCCATGCATGTATTTATGAAGTATGCATCATGTCCCATTTTCTCTGAGTGCTGCCTGTACGGTCTTCTAAGGCATCAAATATTCATGACAAGAACATTTTAAAGGAGGGCTGCACATCAGGAGGAAATTCTCAACTCATGTGCGTGCTCTCTTTGTGATCCATCAATGTTTATTTCAAAAAAGCATCTTGTTTCAATCTCTCTCTCAAACATGTCAAACATGAAAGAGTATATATTTTACAGCGAAATTAGTGTCCACTCATCTGAAAGTTGCCAGAGGTAGCATTAAAAATAGTGTCCAGACCAAAATCAATATAATACATTGTATTTATATTTCAAGACCACTGCTAGTGCCTAGATTGATATTTAAATAGGGGTGGTAGGTAGCCTAGTGGTTAGTGTTGGGCCAGTAACCAAAAGGGTGCTGGATCGAATCCCTGAGCTGACAAGGTAAAAATCTGTCATTCTGTCCCTGAACGAGGCAGTTAACCCACTGTTCCCCAGTAGGCCATCATTATAAATAAGAATTTGTTCTTAACTCACTTGCCTAGTTAAATAAACGTGTATGGATGCCCTGATTTGTTTAATCAGTGCCTAACACAGTGTAACTTGAATCTTTCCCATACAGTATGCCTGGTATGGGGTATTGACTCCTAGCTGTTGAATGTCATACGCGCTCATCATACTGTATTTACGTTTCTGTGTGGTCATCATCTGTGGCCTCTCAGCTTTAGCCAGCAGATCTTGTCTGAGCAACAAGCCTGCAATGGTGAACCTTGTTTCCCCACATGGAGATTTACCCAGGGTGATTCACACTTCTAATAATAATAATCTGATTGTTACACAGATGACTGACTGGGTGTGCTGGGACACAGAGGTATGCAGACAGACTGAAGTATAGCCTATCCTCCCTCCCTCATAGTGAAAATGATTATAAGGGCATGGCATCGAGCTATACTGAGATTATCAAATAAACCACATGAAACGTTTTCAGAGAAAGAGAGAAGGGGAGGGTGTATTCTGATACAGAAAGGGAATTGATTGATTCAATCTTACCTCTATTAACAATAATGGGGTATATCATGGTTGCCACCCATACCTAAGCCCCAATGCTGTATCTGCAGATAAACATTTTATCTGCAACAGAAGTTGAGGTTTAATTATGCCATTAATTATCATTAATCCAATCCCCCATAGTTTTGTGACTAGTTGGGTTTTCATGGTAATTAGACAACTGCTGCAGAGTCAGTGGATGTTTCATCTTACATCTTACACATCAGATGAAACACACACAACAGAACAGTGCTCACACGAGCGCCCACATCACCACACACATCTTTTAGATTCAAGTTTATTTTGTTATTATTTAGTGCAAATAATATTACAAAACATGGTCAAAAAATAAGAAAATGCAATACAATTTTAAAATCTAAAGAATAAGAAGTGGGGTAAAACTATATCCTGAATAAAAGAAATAAATCACATTAATGATATTCTCAGTATTTACAGTACACAAGATCCAGTTCATTTTGAACTTACATTCTGTCCCGTTTTCCCAGCATTCCATAGAGGTCAGAGTTCAGTCCCTTGGAGCTGACCTGGAAGGACTCAGGTCAAACTCTTGCCCAGTCCCAAATTGACCCCTAGCCCCTACCCCTTGGCACTTCACATAGATCTGAAAGAACTAGAGAGGTACCTTTCTGGTAGAATTTTCACTATATTGCTCAGACCCATACATTATTTTCAGATTTACACTTGGTACTTAGCAAGTAGGTGCTTGGTTTGGGAGTCCCAATGCCTTCCAATTAACCCCTGTCCTGGTCTCCTTCCATTCATAATCACTGGTCTGTTAGGCAAGAGCAAAATTTCTAGCATAAAACTTTTAACCAGAGCCCTATACTGCATTGAGATCCATATTTGACTCTACTCTTAGCTAGAGTGTCAAGACCAGAAAGAAAACAAGACATGGAGAAGGAAGCCATATGTCATCCCTCCTTTCCCCCAAAGTGGTACAACTGACACAAGGAAAAAATACAAATCACTTTAATATCTGTCATCAGCCTTTTTAGCACACAACAAATAACAACACTCAATATGGAGAAAGTCATCTTTCAATAATTTAAAAATGTCACACTAAGAGCCTATAGCCACATTACAGCCATTCAGACTGTTGTGAAACACCCCAGGGAATATTCTTCCTGTTCTAGAAATCAAACAAAATATGTAAATATCCACCAGACACATTCAAAGGGCAGTCAAATAAAGTGTTGTGTTTTTAGAATGAGAGCAGTGGTTAAACTGGTTGGTTTGGGTTAAGCATACTGGTTCTGTGTGATTACTGCACTTCAGCCTCAGATAGGCTGAACTTTAGTCGAAGAGCTCCTCTCGTCATTTATAACACACACCTGTTCAAACTGCCTACCCTAGTTTCTAAATCAGTGATGTAGCTACTCTTTATGAATCCTGAATGAAGAAACATTTTCAGAGATTTTGAAAAAATATCAATGCTTTTAAAACAGGGCTGGTGAATGTCAAAGCCTATGCAATCAAACCAAAACAAATAGTATCTAAATATTCCTTGCAATGGATGCTGGTATGTTTAATGATCCAAACAAATACGCGTTACATTTCAACACCTTAGAAAGCCAGCCACAACCTGTATTCGTCTAATTGTATTGTGATCTGAAAACATGGGACACCAAGATGTCCTTATCTTACCGATAGCTGCTCTGTTATAGAAACTTCCTTCACCGATTAACCATATATCACCAGGAGTTGTTTTTTCCTGACCAGGAATAAACCTTGTCCTAGTTATTTATATTTTTTACAGGTCAACCCTTCTTGCTCAATTCATGAGTTAACCTTGATATTCCCCTTTCAACAGCAACAACTCTGCCCACAAGCAGATTATTCCACTGAAAATGGCCATTTTGCATTGCGAAAGGTCACAGTGTCTGTCTGCCAGTGAAACAAGGACAGTGTGTCCAGCTCTCACACAAAAAAAATGAGACTGGATATCAATGGCAAAAATGGCAAACTATCAAATTACTGAGTATCTCCCAAGGAAAGACACAAATGAGTTGAGCAATGTACATGTAGTCAAATCTTTGATTTGCTTCGTCAGCACTTCTGTCATTGTTCTGTTTTTTCCCTCTTCTAGCTACAGTTCTGTATAACACATGAACAGGATCCCTTTGTAGTTTGAAAAAACACGGAAGTCAAATGTAAGTTCAAAATGCATGAGGAATAAAACCCAAGTTCAATATTTCCACTGCATACAGTTGAATGGTGTGAGAGTTTAGTGTTTGAAAGAGCATTTCTTTGCTCAGGCAGGTTATCGGTCACCCCAGCAAATCGTTTAATTTCCCCCACATAGACATACACGTACGTCTTGCGTAGAAGCACTCATGCAAAAAAATATATATATATTCTAAAGGCATTGATATGAGAAACATTTTTTAACAAACGTTTGAGATTTGAGGATTCTCCCATTTAGACAACTTTGTTATGTCAATGCACAGTACTACATTTAAAATTCAATTAGCGACTTGTGTCATTTATCATCAAATGGCAAAATGAAGCTTAGGTACAGCTTGGATTACAACAGCTAGTCAACAATGGGAGACACAAACACACACACACACTCAAACCAGCGCACACTCCAACAAGTTCTACAGTAGAGTAGCTACTGAATCAGGCTGATTGGGTCTTTAATGTGTTAGGGTGGACCCAAACCATAGGCAGGTCCGGTTGGTACTGCACATCTCTACCCCACAACGATACAAAAGCATCTACGCCCTCTCTCTCTCTCAAATCAGAAAGACGACCCTACATAATTCATATCCCGATCTGCATAAATCTGGGGTACACACAGAAATCAAAATCATATACACACACCACACAACTAAACATAGCTCGAAATGGAGCTGCACTAACAGAAGGAAAACATTTGAAAAATAAATAACTTAAGGTTCTCTTTTAAAAGACACGACTTTGGAGGGGACTACACCCGTTTCAAAGTCTTTTTCGTCAGGCGGTATGATGGATCTTTCTTCATTGGCTTGGCCCTAGATAAAGGGGAAAGATGCGGTCCATGTTTTCACAGAGTAACAATGCCCTCTGCTTCCTCCCACTGGTCCTCTGTGCTGCCTGGTCTTGGGAGGCCATGTTGTTACCAGAGAAAAGTCTTCTGGTAGCCAGAGTCACCAGAAGAACAGACTGGTTATCTTCCCCTATTGTCACATGCTCCAGTTATCCCTTCTTATGGTGAACAGAGAAGCTTAAAGTAGGTCCATACAATCCAGTACAGTCCCATGGATACAGTGTCCAGTGACGATTGACCGTCAATTATATATATTTTTTTAATGTAACCTTCATTTAACTAGGCAAGTCAGTTAAGAACAAATTCTTATTTACAATGGCGGCCTACCCCGACCAAACCCGGACGGCGCTGGGCCAATTGTGCGCCACCCTATGGGACTCCCAATCACGGCCGGATGTGATACAGCCTGGATTCAAACCAGGGACTGTAGTGACGCCTCTTGCACTGAGATGCAGTGCCCTAGACCGCTGCGCGCCACTCGGTAGCAAATGAGTCAATAAGTCTACAGACACACACAAACACACCTCAAACCTACATAGGACATACACATCCCACCTGGGCAGGATACGGGTCCACACACACCCCCACTGGGGGAATAAACCAGCCAGAGAAGCTGGACAACTCTGACCATAACAACTGAACACATTCACGTACACCTGTGTGCACGCACAACCTGATCAGTCGTTCCTCTCTCCCTCTCACCCTCCACCTCCGACTCTCATTCTCTCAGCGTGTGGAGTCGGTGCTGGGCGTGCCCAGCTGGTGCCAGTCTGCCCAGCACTGCCCGGCTGTCAGGGTCTTCAGGGGGATGAAGGCCTCGCCCAGCAGGGTGTTTTCCCAGAACGCACCCTCCCCCAGCACCCGCAGATGGATCACCCTCTGCTGCAGGTCCCCGAGAGGGATACGGTCATACACCAGCTACGGGGAGAGAGAAGGGACAAATAAACATTTTGTCTGGACTTCATTGTAAGATGAATGAATCTTTTTATTTTGTACTTAGGACCCTTTCCTCACCATTTCGTTGTAGGTGGGGTTGCAGGTGCGTCGTGCAGCCTTGGTCTTCCTCTTGCCGGTTTTCTGGGGGTCTGGGAGGAGGTACAGCTTGACGTAGGGGTCAGGGTCTGTCCCATCCTGCAAGGGTTGCTGGGAAAGACAGAGGGGGGTAGTAAGTATATCCACAATAACAGTATACAACTTAAACAGCATTACATTCTCAATCAGTATGCTGAGCGTACACACACACACACAAATACACTCACCAGGCCTCGTATGTGCATGACCATGATGAAGAGCTTGTCACTCTTATAGGAGATGGAGAGCTTGACCTCTCCTACCACTTTGCCTGAGACTGGACCCCAACAGATCTCTGGAGGTGGGGGAGAGAGACAGAGACTCAGACAGAGTATGTGCTTAGAGCTGAATGAGTATAATGTAGGATCTGAATAAGTCTATAGCCTGTAGTGTGTGTGTTTATAGTGGCAGGAAGTGTGTGTCCATGTATTGTGTGTGACGGGCCAGGGAGGAGGGAGGGATGGAGCTACAGAGGTAGGTGATTCTATTCCTCTGTAAGTGCTGTAGGTTCATTAGAAAGCCAATCAGGCAGAGTGACAGCTGGAGTTCCATTAACCTCTAACCCCCATGACCCTTAGGTCAACATCAATGTAACCAAACACAGCAACCATAACATCGCACTATACAACTGTGCAAACAGCAATAAGTATGAACTGAAAACTGCTCCCATAGCAACAACTGCTGCATGGTCTAAGAGACGCGCGTTAGTGTTTGTGTACACCTCTGTGTTTGACATGCTGTGTGATTGCTGACACGTTGTTCAAACAGCGCATGATAAGACCCTAGTCTAGGATTGGTTAAAGTTATCACATAGGCTATTATTCCCGTCGCTAAGGGCACAGAGCCCCGGGGTCAGCTGATGTTGGCAGTACACTGGACTCAGCTCTGCTTTGTGTGGGCGTTTGTTTTTAGTAAGCAATGAACTTTAACCCTGTACCTACATGCTGTGCAAATGATCTCATTAAAATAACAGTTCCAATCAATAGCGATCGATCCAGGCAGTGAGTCATCTGATGAATCACACACTGTGTGTGTGTGTCTGTCTGTGTACCTGCAGGTTTGCTCTGCAGTGTGTTCACCACTGTTCCAGGTTTCTCGTCTCTTTGCAGAGGATGGAAGAAAGTGTAGATGAGGTCACACTGAGAGATAGATAGATAGAGAGAGAGAGAGAGAGAGAGAGAGAGAGGGGTAGAGAGAGAGATGGGTAGAGAGAGAGAGGGTTAGAGAGAGAGAGAGGGGTAGAGAGAGAGAGAGGGGTAGAGAGAGGCAGAGAGAGAGAGAGGGGAGAGAGAGAGAGGGAGAGAGAGAGAGGGGTAGAGAGGAGGATGAGGAAGTGCATATTCCGTTTAATGACAGAAAACAACAATATGCCTCCATGAGGCCTAATTCATTAACAGGTACAGTGAGGGAAAAAAGTATTTGATCCCCTGCTGATTTTGTACATTTGCCCACTGATAAATAAATGATCAGTCTATAATTTTAATAGTAGTTTTATTTGAACAGTGAGAGACAGAATAACAACAAAAGAATCCAGAAAAACGTATGTGAAAAAAATGTTATAAATTGATTTGCATTTTAATGAGGGAAATAAGTATTTGACCCCTCTGCAAAACATGACTTAGTACTTGGTGGCAAAACCCTTGTTGGCAATCACAGAGGTCAGATGTTTCTTGTAGTTGGCCACCAGGTTTGCACACATCTCAGGAGGGATTTTGTCCCACCTCTCTTTGCAGATCTTCTCCAAGTCATTAAGGTTTCGAGGCTGACGTTTGGCAACTCGAACCTTCAGCTCCCTCCACAGATTTTCTATGGGATTAAGGTCTGGAGACTGGCTAGGCCACTCCAGGACCTTAATGTGCTTCTTCTTGAGCCACTCTTTTGTTGCCTTGGCCGTGTGTTTTGGGTCATTGTCATGCTGGAATACCCATCCACGACCCATTTTCAATGCCCTGGCTGAGGGAAGGAGGTTCTCACCCAAGATTTGACAGTACATGGCCCCGCCCATCGTCCCTTTGATGCGGTGAAGTTGTCCTGTCCCCTTAGCAGAAAAACACCCCCAAAGCATAATGTTTCCATCTCCATGTTTGACGATGGGGATGGTGTTCTTGGGGTCATAGGCAGCATTCCTCCTCCTCCAAACACGGCGAGTTGAGTTGATGCCAAAGAGCTCCATTTTGGTCTCATCTGACCACAACACTTTCACCCAGTTGTCCTCTGAATCATTCAGATGTTCATTGGCAAACTTCAGACGGGCATGTATATGTGCTTTCTTGAGCAGGGGGACCTTGCGGGCGCTGCAGGATTTCAGTCCTTCACGGCGTAGTGTGTTACCAATTGTTTTCTTGGTGACTATGGTCCCAGCTGCCTTGAGATCATTGACAAGATCCTCCCGTGTAGTTCTGGGCTGATTCCTCCCCGTTCGCATGATCATTGCAACTTCACGAGGTGAGATCTTGCATGGAGCCACAGGCCGAGGGAGATTGACAGTTCTTTTGTGTTTCTTCCATTTGCGAATAATCGCACCAACTGTTGTCACCTTCTCACCAAGCTGCTTGGCGATGGTCTTGTAGCTCATTCCAGCCTTGTGTAGGTCTACAATATTGTCCCTGACATCCTTGGAGAGCTCTTTGGTCTTGGCCATGGTGGAGAGTTTGGAATCTGATTGATTGATTGCTTCTGTGGACAGGTGTCTTTTATACAGGTAACAAGCTGAGATTAGGAGCACTCCCTTTTAGAGTGTGCTCCTAATCTCAGCTCGTTACCTGTATAAAAGACCCCTGGGAGCCAGAAATCTTTCTGATTGAGAGGGGGTCAAATACTTATTTCCCTCATTAAAATGCAAATCAGTTTATAACATTTTTCACATGTGCTTTTCTGGATTTCTTTGTTGTTATTCTGTCTCTCACTGTTCAAATAAACCTACCATTAAAATTATAGACTGATCATTTCTTTGTCAGTGGGCAAACATACAAAATCAGCAGGGGATCAAATACTTTTTTCCTTCACTGTAGCACATTAACATTTCATAACGGAAAAATCAAATGCTAATATTTCGGGGCTAGCAATTCTAGCTTGTGTTTTAGTTTGTCAAACTGTTCTATTACGGATACAGTGGACGGAAGTTTGCCAGCACACAGAGGCTGGACAGTTCTGATATGGGCCTCCAGTAGCCGCCCTGAGACAGCATGTGTGTCTAAGGCTGTAAAGCTGATATGACGCTGCTTCTAAAAAGGAGGGGCTGAATTCTAAGAAACCCTGCAGTCAAACTGAAACCACAGACACACAGACACTCTGCACCGGTCATTCTGCCTCTATTTTTATGAGCCAAGTGCATGTCTGGATATTCATGATGTCAGTTAGAAAAATAATACAGTCATTTTAAGAATCGCAGTAGTTTCATACAGTCATTTACACTAAACCACTGTAAATGGGATGTTACAGGATTAGGATGACATTCGTGGTCAGTCTAGTGAACAAACCAAAGGTCAGAGATGACTGGTTACCTGGGCGACCTCTGGCGCAGCATGCACCAGATGCCAGACGTATCCGTTCAGCTCATCTTTCCTCCTATCAGCCATCGCCTCTCCTCGAGACCGCCCAATCAAAAAGCGGCTGGGGAAACTGGGAGGGGCATCAAAGGACTTTGCCATGGTTTCACTTTACAGTTGCTACATTTAGTTACTGTAGGTAATTAGTATGGGTACAGATAGATACCACTGACATCATTTCCTTCAGTTATTTAGACTCCATTAAGATCGATTAATCCAGAACTAAAATGTAGCGGAATTTGATCAGACGCAAGTCTGTCCACGAGAGATTACTACTGACTATTCCTCTATCACTACTTACAGTTAACTGTTTCAAGAGAAGGGTAATGTTCTCTGTACATGATCAGTGTGTGTGTGTGTGTGTGTGTGTGTGTGTGTGTGTGTGTGTGTGTGTGTGTGTGTGTGTGTGTGTGTGCATAAGTGTATGCGTGCGTGTTACCTGGGTAGTTTGGATGAGGGGAAGATGAGGCGTAGTTTACTGTGTAATTCATAGAACTCCTCAAAGCTCCTCTGGACCAACACTGACCCCTGCTGGCCCTCCCGCTCCACCTTCACCACAAACGCCTGGGGAGAGGGACACACACAATGTCTTCACTGACATTCTCAACCTCGCCATGACTGTGTCTGTAATACCTACATGTTTCAAGCAGACCATCATAGTCTTGCTTCTGAAGCTAAGCAGGGTTGGTCCCTGGATGGGAGACCAGATGCTGCTGGAAGTGGTGTTGGAGGGCCAGTAGGAGGCCCTCTTTCCTCTGGTCTAAAGAAATATATCCCAGGACCTTGCCCTGTGTAGAGTGCTGTCTTTCGGATGTTAAACGGGTGTCCTGACTCTCTGTGGTCACTAAAGATCCCATGGCACTTATTGTAAGAGTAGGGGTGTTAACCCCGGTGTCCTGGATAAATTCCCAATCTGGCCGTCATACCATCATGGTCACCTAATCATCCCCAGATTACAATTGGCTCATTCCTCTCCCCTGTAACTATTCCCCAAGTTGTTGCTGTAAATGAGAATGCAATCTCAGTCAACTTACCTGGTTAAATAAATAAAAATAAGTTATTTGAAAGGCTGGTGATGGCTCATCCCGGAAACCCTAGACCCCCTCCAATTTGCACACTGCCCCCACAGATGATGCAATTGCACTCCACACTGCCCTTTCCCACCTGGACAAAAGGAACACCTATGTGAGAATGCTGTTCATTGACTACAGCTCAGCGTTCAACACCATAGTGCTCACAGAGCTCATCGCTAAGGACCCTGGGACTAAACACCTCCCTCTGCAACTGGATTCTGGACTTTCTGATGGGCCTCCCCCCCAGGTGGTAAGGGTAGGCAACAACACATCTGCCACGCTGATCCTCAACACGGGGCCCCTCAGGTGTGCGTGCTTAGTCCGCTCCTGTTCACCCACGACTGCGTGGCCAAGCACGACTCCAACACCATCATTATGTTTGCTGACAACACAACAGTGGTAGGCCTGATCACCGACAACGATGAGACAGCATATAGGGAGGAGGTCAGAGACCTGGTAGTGTGGTGCCAGGACAACCACCTCTCCTTCAACGTGAGCAAGACAAAGGAGATGATTGTGGACTAAAGGAAAAGGCGGGCCGACCAGGCCCCCCAATTAACATTGACGGGGCTGTAGTGGAGCAGGTCGAGAGTTTCAAGTTCCTTGGTGTCCACGTCACCAACAAACTATCATGGTCCAAACACACTAAGACAGTCGTGAAGAGGGCACGACAACACCTTTTCCCCCTCAGGAGACTGAAAAGATTTGGTATGGGTCCCCAGATCCTCAAAAAGTTCTACAGCTGCACCATCAAGAGAATCCTGACCGGTTGCATCACCACCTGGTATGGCAACTTCTCGGCATCCGACCATAAGGCGCTACAGAGGGTAGTGCGTACGGCCCAGTACATCACTGGGGCCAAGCTTCCTGCCATCCAGGACCTATATACTAGGCGTGTCAGAGGAAGGCCCAAAAAATTGTCAAAGACTCCAGTCACCCAAATCACAGTCCGTTCTCTCTGCTACCGCACGGCAAGCTGTACCGGAGCGCCAAGTCTAGGACCAAAAGGCTCCTTAACAGCTTCTACCCCCAAGCCATAAGACTGCTGAACAATGAATCAAATGGCCACCTGGACTATTTACATTAACCCCTCCATTTGTTTTTACACTGCTGTTACTCACTGTTTATTATCTATGCATAGTCACTTTACCCTTACCTGTACAAATTACCTCAACTAACCCGTACCCCCGGTACCGGTAATACCTGACTACCTGTATATAGCCTTGTTATTGTTAATTTATTGTGTTACTTTTTATTTTATTTTTTTACCTTAGATAATTTAGTAAATATTTTCTTAACTTAATTATCAGGTAGAAGAGAAAGCCAGCAGGCTCCAGACCTCATAGGTTAAGAGATGAAAACCCCTGGTGTAGGTGCATATGTTTATACATCTTAAAAAGCTTTAATTTGCTGGTTCTGTATGTGTAAATGTAGTATAGTGTACGACCTAAATATTATTTGCGTTGCCTATGTGTACATGCAACTGTAGACTTAGGTATGTTTAATTTACTAGGGTTGTAGGTGTATATGACTGTAGACTTACATATCCTTTGCTGGGGCTGTATGTTCGTATGTGTCGGCAGACAAAGAGGTTGCGGATGAGTCTGTCAGTCTTGAGGGTGTAAACCCGGGGGGCGAAGGAGAGCACAGGACGCTCCTCGGATGAGGCAAACTTCATCTGAGCCAAGTTATGGATGAAGAAGTTCAACTTGGTGGCAACACTGCCCAGACTGGACTCTATCAACCTAGAGAAAGAGAGACAACAGAGAATGAGAAGGCCAGAAAGAGGAGATAGAGGGAGACAGAGAGGGAGAGGCGGGAGAGAGAGAGGGGTGAGAGAGTGGGAGAGAGAGAAAGAGAGTCAAACCAGAGACAACAACCATAGCAGAGAAATGGAAAAACCAGACAGAGACACACTATACGGTCTATAGGTCTACAGTATAGAGTTATATACAGAAATCATAGTCTCATATCAGATGGCATCACTCCTACGTGACGCTCGTCCCTCAACAAATCTGTCATGTAGAATGTGGAACTCAGCTGTGCTGTAGAACTCGGTGCATTACAGATATCATGAAAATTTGCTAGAACTCCAATACACTAGCTAGCTAGCAAGATGTACTCAGCATTGAGTGTGTGACCTAGCGTTGTTAGCATCCCTCCCTTTCGTTTCATATGGATTGATTTGATACTGGTTCAGCCAGCAAGTAGCGAGCAAATGTTCATGCACATTTCAAATTTCACAGTAAATGCAGAATTAGGTAGTGAAAACTGGAAATATTAGCTACAGGTTTCTCGTTTTTGGTAAGGTTAACTGACTCTTTTGAAGATGAACGGGGGTTCAGTGGACGGTGTCACCTTGGTAACATTTTCGACGGCATATTGTAGCTGAACTTCTTTCTAGCTATCCCATGGGTGTTTGCGAGTTATCGGATAGATCAGTGCAGGCGGCCGTTGCGCTATCTGACGTCAGACATTGAAACAGAAGTGTGTGTGTGTGTGTACCTGGTGAAGTACATGGTGGCGTCAGCCTCAGACTCGTGAGGTCTCAGGGCGTCGTAGACGTACTTCAGATCATCCAGGTCGGACAGCTCAGGGATTCCACATGACAACATCTACACAGGAAACACAGGAAGACATCAGTGTGTGTGCGCGTATATGCGTGTGCTTGTGTGTGTGTGTGTGTGTGTGTGTACGTACCAGTCCCAGTAGGTTGAGGAAGAGGTGTGCGTGTTTGCGGATGAGGTTGTAGGCCTCACAGCACAGGTCCACAAAGTCATGGAAGCGACTGGAAGGTTTGTCTCCTCCGTTGATGACATAGGCCATGTCAGAGGTGAACACAAACGGAGCACGGTCCCTGACAATCACAAACACACACACACACACACACACACAGAGAGAGAAACACTAATTAGGACACAGGGCCATTGGTCTCTTCCAATAGGAACAGAACCATCTTTATCGGTCTGCCAATCAGAAAAAGACAGTTTCCGGGATCCTTGGGACGTCCATACCCTAAGCCCTAACATTAACCTCTAGCCTTACCTTAACCATTTTAAATGTCAACTGTAATGGGGTGACATCAGAGTTGGGACATCCAGGATTCTAGATAGCAAGGACCCTTCGGTAAGGCATAGCCAAAAACAAAGACTAAGTGGCTAAAGTTGTGATCCTCTGTCCTAGCGATAGGGGCTACGGATAGATTTTAAATTGAGGTTGGGCATACATTTCCCAGCGTCCTCTCTGCCTCCCGGGCTCACCGTTTGATGTTGCCAAACATTTGTGCATGTCCCAGGAACTTGCCGAAGTCGATGTGGAACATGTGACCGCTGGTTTTCAGCATGATGTTGTCGTTGTGGCGGTCACAGATACCCAGGATGTAGGTGGCCACGCAGCAGCCTGCGCACGAGTAAATGAAGTTCTCCACAGCCTAGCATGACATAGAACAGGGTTAGAGGTTACAGGTCAAAGTGTGTACGAGAGAGAGAGAGAGACAGAGAGACAGAGAGAGAGAGTGTGTACGTGTGTGTGCTTGAGTGAGTCCGTGTGTGCATGCATGCGGAAAAACTGTGTGCGTGCGCTTTAGTGACTGTACCTTCTCGTACTCGTCCTCTGTAGGGTTGTGTTTCTGTAGCCAGTCAGCCAGGGGGCGGTCCTTAAAGGAACCAGTCACTCCATATTCCCCCTGGATCTTCCTCAGAGTCTCAGCCTGGGGAATCATCTCCACCATACCTGACCGAGAGAGATGGGGAGGGAGAGGAGAACGGGAGAGAGGAAGGAAGAGGGAGAGAGAGGGTGGGATAGAAGGGAGGAGAAAGACGGGGAAGGATAGAGGTAGAGAGGGGAGTGAGTCTGTATTGTAACTCATCCCCAATTCATATCTCCACCCCCTCTCTCCCTTCCTCCCTCCTCACCTCTGCCTCGTCCAGTAGAGAAGCATCTGAAGATGACCATCCTCATGTCCAGTCCCTCCTGGATCCAGATCTTGTTCATGATGCGGATGATCTGCAAGGTCAGCATGTCCTGGCGCAGGTCATCACCTGACTGGGAAGCAGAGGTCAAAGGGAACAAGACACAGAGTCACAGAGGTCACAGAAGTCAAAAGTCAACAAGGGTTCAGAAAGGCACAATTAAGTGGTTTGTTGATTCAGTAGTTTAGAATGTGTGCCTTGAAGATGACGTTGATGTTGTCTCCTCGAGGGTCCAGGTTCTGGAAGGACAGTTTGAGGGGCACGGCATTGGAGTTGAAGTAGGAACACGACTGCAGACAGGAGATGAGAGAAAGGATTAGAGATCAAATACACACACACAGGAGTGCACATACAGACTAACAACACACACAGGAGCACATACACACACTAAAACACAAAAGGAACATACACATACTACAATTGAACACAGAACACCCAGAGGCAGACATTTGGATAGACAAGCAACCAAAGACATTGTCAAATCAAATCAAAGTTTATTTGTCATGTGCGCCGAATACAACAGGTGTAGACCTTACAGTGAAATGCTTACTTACAGGCTCTAACCAATAGTGCAAAAAAGGTATTAGGTGAACAATAGGTAAGTAAAGAAATAAAAATACCAGTAAAAAGACGGTGAAAAATAACAGTAGCGAGGCTATATACAGTAGCGAGGCTATAACAGTAGCGAGGCTACATACAGGCACTGGTTAGTCGGGCTGATTGAGGTAGTAGGTACATGTAGATATGGTTAAAGTGACTATGCATATATGATAAACAGAGAGTAGCAGCAGCGTAAAAGAGTTGTGCATTAGCATTTATGCAAACAAACCATGGGCATGCGTCCCCATTTCCTACAGTATAGTACATTTGACCAGGGAATTATCATTCATAAAAGAGATGATACTTGGGTCAATGACAGGAACACAGGCTTAGGCCCGGACTGGCAAGCTTCTAAGCAACTGATGAATCATTGTGTAACACAAATCAGAAAGGCAAAATCGGATTATTATGTAACAGCTCTCCCATTGTAATGGGAACCCGGCTACATTCTGGAAAACTGTCAAATCCCTGAGGTTCTTCATCCTCTCTGCCAATCTTAATTCAGACAGGCTTCATTACGGGAAAAAAGGCCATCATTGATGCATGTAATCATTTTATTTCAGCAGGCTTTCTCTTTGAAAGGAACTTCTAAGCCTATTCACAGTGATATTGGGTTGGATGCTGATAGGAGAAGTTTGCTGAATGATCAAAGAAATGATAGTCAAAGCTTTTCTTTTAGGCTATTTCCAGAAAAATAAGTCCTGGATGCTTTGCTAGCAACAGACAACAAGAAATCCATGGGCGCTGCTTACGTGTGCAGCGCCCATCACTTTGCTCTTTTTATCTGAGAAGTGTATTTTTTATGTAAACCAGGGTTTAGGCCTGGGCATACTGCAGGACTATTACAGCAACCACTTTAGTTGTTAATGATCTTGTCCATGCTTTAGGCACTACAATGAAATGTGCTGCTTTGTTTGTGGTCCTGTCAAAAGCTTTTGATACTGTTGGTCATGCTGTTTCATTGAATAAGTTGTCCTCGATAGGCCTGAGCTCTGACACCTGTTCATGGTTTCATGATTATCTTAGTGACAGACCTCAGGCCATTGTGATTGACAGGGTTTCTTGAATTTCTTGAAGTACATAAAGGTGTTCCGCACGAGTCAATACTAGGACCTGTTCTATTTAGTATTTCTATAAATGCTATTAATCTGTTAACATTTTTAAATGTAATTCATATGCGGATGATACTATTATATAGGTAATTGCACCGACTGCTGACCTGGCTGTGACAAGGCTACAGTCCGATTTTGCAGTTGTGCAGGAAGCCCTGACTGATTTAAAACTAAATACATGTTCTTTTCAAGTTCTTGTAAGATTGTCTCGGACGGATTACATCTTTACTCATTGGATGGTTCTGTAATCAAATGAGTCCTTGCATACAAACACCTTGGTATTTGGATATACAATGATTTATTGTTTTAAAAAAACATACCACTGAGCTTGTTAAGAAACTAAGACTTAAAAAGTGGGCTTTTTATTTTATTTTTTACAGAAACAGATCTTGTCTCTCTCTAGTTAGCAGGAAGCAAGTTGTGCAGTCAATCTTTCTACCGGTTCTTGATTATGGTGCTACTATTTATCAAAGTGCAGCTGCCTCTACGTTTTTCATAGCGCCCTTCGTTTTGTCACAGACAGTTTTATTACTCATCACTGTATTCTTTACCAAAAGGTTGGCTGGACGTCTTTGAAGTCACATCGTCACGCTCTTTTTGTTTACAAAGCCCTGCTCCACAAACTTCCGACTTACAGTTGAAGTCGGACGTTTACATACACTTTAGCCAAATACATTTAAACTCAGTTTTTCACAATCCCTGACATTTCATCTTAGTAAAAATTCTCTGTCTTAGGTCAGTTAGGATCACCACTTTATTTTAAGAATGTGAAATGTCAGAATAATAGTAGAGAGAATTATTTATTTCAGCTTTTATTTCTTTCATCACATTCCCAGAGGGTCAGAAGTTTACATACACTCATTTAGTATTTGGTAGCATTGCCTTTAAATTGATTAACTTGGGTCAAACGTTTCGGATAGCCTTCCATAAGCTTCCCACAATAAGTTGGGTGAATTTTGGCCCATTCCTCCTGACAGATCTGGTGTAACTGAGACAGGTTTGTAGGCCTCCTTGCTTACACACGCTTTTTCAGTTTTGCCCACACATTTGCTATAGGATTGAGGTCAGGGCTTTGTGATGGCCACTCCAATACCTTGACTTTGTTGTCCTTAAGCGATTTTGACAAAACTTTGGAAGTATGCTTGGGGTCATTGTCCATTTGGAAGACCCATTTGTGACCAAGCTTTAACTTCCTGACTGATGTCTTGAGATGTTGTTTCAATATATACACATAATTTTACTTCCTCATGATGCCATCTATTTTGTGAAGTGCACCAGTCCCTCCTGCAGCAAAGCACCCCCACAACATGATGCTGCCACCCCCGTGCTTCACGGTTGGGATGGTGTTCTTCGGCTTGCAAGCCTCCCACTTTTTCCTGAACGATGAACGATGGTCATTATGGCCAAACGGTTCTATTTTTGATTCACCAGACCAGAGGACATTTCTCCAAAAAGTACGATCTTCGTCAGTGTGCAGTTGCAAACCGTAGTCTGGCTTTTTTATGGCGGTTATGGAGCAATGGCTTCTTCCTTGCTGAGCGGCCTTTCAGGTTATGTTGATATAGGACTTGTTTTACTATGGATATAGATACTTTTGTACCTGTTTCCTCCAGCATCTTCACAAGGTCCTTTGCTGTTGTTCTGGGATTGATTAGCACTTTTCGCACCGAAGTACGTTCACTAAGAGACAGAACGCGTCTCCTTCCTGAGCAGTATGACGGCTGCGTGGTCCCATGGTGTTTATACTGGCGTACTATTGTTTGTACAGATGAACGCGGTACCTTCAGGCGTTTGGAAATTGCTCCCAAGGATGAACCAGACTTGTGGAGGTCTAAAAAAAATTGGCTGATTTCTTTTGATTTCCCATGCTGTTTAAAGGCACAGTCAACTTAGTGTATGTAAACTTCTGACCCACTGGAATTGTGATACAGTGAATTATAAGTGAAATAATCTGTCTGTAAACAATTGTTAGAAAAATTACTTGTGTCATGTACAAATTAGATGTCCTAACCGACTTGCCAAAACTAAAGTTTGTTAACAAGAAACTTGTGGAGTGGTTGAAAAACTAGATTTAATGACTCTGACCTAAGTGTATGTCAACTACCTAACATCACTGTTAAGATTGTTATCAAAGTTATCAAACCCGTTCACAGGGTTGGTTGACTCTGGAGACTCCTTTGGTGTTTACAGAGTTAAATCAGCCTTTAATTTCCTTGGACCTTACGTCTGAAATGATCTACAATAGACTTTAAAATTGGAGGAATTGGTGCCTACAGGGCATTTCAGACAGTTGTTAGGAGATCTTTTAACTGAAGAATGTGTCTGTTTTTATGATTGTGTTTAGCTTTTCGTGTATAATAATGTGTTTTTTATTGTGTATATGAATGTGTAGTTTAATGTGTTTATTGTATTTTGATGTGTATTGTGGTGCATCTGGAAAAGAGACCTTGGTCTCAGCATTGACTCCCTGTCAATATAAAGGTTAAATAAAAAATGGAATAAAAAAAAACATACCTGTATGTTGATGGCTTTGACCAGCATGCCAGGATTGAGGGGGAGACGGCAGCTGCTACTGACTGAGAAGAACTGCTTGACCTCCTCCAAGCCTTCCCGAAGGATGGCCTGTCTGCTGGAGGGAGAAGCGTCCCGGACACTTTGGGCTACTTTAGCCAGGATGGTGACCAGCCAGCACTGTCTGTCAAACTCCTCTCTGAGACCCCGACCCACACAGCACAGCAGCCCTGCTAACAAGTGCTGGTACCTCCCACTGAACTGACTGTCCTGCAGAGTGTCCTTCAACAACCTGGGAGAGTGAGAGAGAGGTTCAAAACACGTAAAGAAACTGTTTTACAACAATGGCCGTGTTCAAATACTTTAGAAATGTATCCATTCTTCCTTGTTTCCTTGAGGCAAGCACAGATCTATAAATGATCTGGTGGTAAAAGTAATGTTACCCTATCATTTTCACTAATTCTAACAATTCAGGTCTGTATTCTTAAAGGAATGTAGGAAAGAAGAATGCATTTGTGAAGTACTCCAACAGGGCCAATATCTATCTGGCTACTGGACCTACTTGGTATTAGTATTTTATTAGGATCCCCATTAGCTGTTGTGATAGCAGCAGCTACTCTTCCTGGGGTCCACACAGAACATGAAACACGACATAGTACAGAACATTAATAGACAAGAACAGCTCAAGGACAGAACTACATACATTTCAAATGTCACACATAGCCTGCATATCAGTACATACACACAATATCTAGGTCAAATAGGGGAGAGGCGTTGTGCCGTGAGGTGTTGCTTATCTGTTTTTTAAACCAGGTTTGCCGTTAACTTGAGCAATCTGATATGGTTGTTCCACGCAACCATAGCTCTATATAATACTGTATGTTCTCTTGAATTTGTTTTGGATTTGGGGACCCCTGGTGGCATGTCTGGTGGGGTAAGGGTGTCTGTCAGTGCTGTGCATACGTTGACATTTAAAAACAATTTGGAATTTAACACAATGTTTCTTATAAAATCAAAAAATGATGCAATCATTCTCTCCTCTACTGTTGACTGGCATGCATATTATTAGCCCTCTGATTACAGTGAGGAATAAGATGTGCTGCTCCGTTCTGGGACAACTGCAGTTTTTTCTAGGTCTTTCTTTGCAGCACCTGCCCATATAACTGAGCAATAATCAAGATAAGATAAAACTAGAGCTTGTAAGACTTGCTTTGTGGAGTGTGGTGTCAAAAAGGCAAAGCATCTCTTTATCACGGACAGGCCTCTTCCCATCTTTACAACCATTGAATCAATATGCTTTGACCATAACAGTTTACAATCCAAGGTAACACCAAATCATTTTGTCTCCTCAACTTGCTCAACAGCCACACATTATTCATTATCAGATATAAGGAATGATTTGTACCAAATACAATGCTCTTAGTTTTAGAGATGGTCAGGACTAGTTTATTACTAGCCACGCATTCTAAAACGGACTGCAACTCTCTGTTACGGTCCATTGTGCAGTACTGTAATACTGTGTAAATATATAAAATTGTGTACTTTATGTTCTGATGCTATTGTGTTAAGTCATTTTTAAGAATCCATTCTGAAAATCCTAATGTATACTACAGAAAGTTTGTACTGGCATTTCCCAATATGTCCAGCAGGTGGCGACATGTCTTCAACAGGACAAACATGCATACAAAGTGTCAATGATATCGTTGTACATTACTGCATTGTCATGTATGGGCTCCAGTGCAGTACTGTATGATTAAGCGGGTGTTTCTGTGAGCGAATGTGAGTCATGAAATGAATGATGTCTATGTGAATTAGAGGTGGTTGCATGTACAGTGCCTTCAGGATATATTCATACCACTTGACTTAATCCACATTACAGCCTGAAATCAAAATTGATTCTTTATTTTTTTTCTCACCCATCTACACAATGCCCCATAATTACAAAGCGAATACATGTTTGCACAGTTATTGAAAATTAAATATAAAAATATCTCATTTACATACAGTGCCTTCAGAAAGTATTAACATCCCTTGACTTTTTCCACATTGTTGTTTCACAAACTGGGATTCAAATATATTTCGGGGGGTACATCTCTGAAGAGCTTTCCACACCTGGATTGTTCATCAAAATTATTCAAGCTCTGTCAAAGTGGTTGTTGATCATTGCTAGACAACCTTTTTCAGGTCGTGCCATATATTTTCAATCGGATTTAAATCAAAACTGTAACTCAGCAACATTCACTGTCTTCTTGGTAAGCAACTCCCATGTAGATTTGGCCTTGTGTTTTAGGTTATTGTCCTGCTGAAAGGTGAGTTCATCTTCCAGTGTCTGGTGGAAAGCAGACTGAACCAGGTTTTCCTCTAGGATTTTGCATGTGTTCAGCTCCATTCAGTTTCCTTTTTATCCTGAAAAAAACTCCCCAGTCCTTAACGATTACAAGAATACCCATAACCTGATGCAGCCACCATCATGCTTGAGAATATGGAGAGTGGTACTCAGTAATGTGTTGTATTGGATTTGCCCCAAACATAACACTTTGTACTCAGGATAAAAAGTTAATCGCTTGCCAAATATTTTGCACTATTATAATATTTGTATTCTCTACAGGCTTCCTTCGTTTTACTCTGTCAATTAGGTTAGTATTGTGGAGTAACTAAAAAGTTGTTGATCCATCCTGTTTTCTCTTATCACAGTCATGAAACTGTTTTAATTGGCCTCATGGTGAAATCCCTGAGCGGATTCCTTCCTCTCCGGCAATTGAGTTAGGAAGGACGCCTGTATCTTTGTAGTGACTTGGTGTATTGATACACCATCAAAGTGTAATTAATAACTTCACCATGCTCAAAGGGATATTCAATGTCTGCTTATTTTATTTTTACCCATCTACCAATCGGTGCCCTTCTTTGCGAGGCATTGGAAAACCTCCCTGGTGTTTGTGGATGAATCTGTGTTAGCAATTCACTACTCGACTGAGGCACATTGCAGATAATTGTATGTGTGGGGTACAGAGATGAGGTATTCATTATACATACTGTTCAACATTATTGTACACAGAGTGAGTCCATGCAACTTATTAAACACATTTATACCCCTGAACTTATTTAGGCTTGCCATAACAAAGGGGCTGAATACTTATTGACTCAAGGCTTTTCATTTTTTATTCATTTGAAAATATTTCTAGAAACAAAATTCCACTGACATTATGGGGTATTGTGTGTAGGCCAGTGATACACAATCTCAATTTAATCCATTTTAAATTCAGACTGTAACAACAAAAATGTGGAAAAATACTTTTTGAAGGCACTGCACGTGTTATATATGCATGTGTATATGTCTGTGAGAGCCTACATCAAGTTGTGTGTGACAGAGAAGGCTGAGTGTATGGCTGATATCTGAATAGGTCTCACCAGAAGAGGTAGTGTGCGATGCGCATGTCCCCTATGGCTCTCCGTAGCAGGAAACGGACCAACGGGCTGTCCAGGTAACACTCATATTTCAGAGCCTGAGAGAAAGCGAGAGAGATGGTTAGAGAAAGAGGCATCGGATAGGTGTAAGAAATATGGATATAGCTCCACACAGCCCTTTGATGAGATGTTCATAAGGTGTTCGTGAAGTGTTCGTAAGACATTCATAAAGCATTTATAAAGGTGTTACCTGCACCAGCTGCGGCAGGAAGTCCAGCAGCTCAGGGTCAGAGATGGAGTCCATCCACTGTACTGCAGTACGCCTCAGCTCCTGATCAGGGAAGCTGACACACATTTGAATCCATTATGCATTCAATTATTACATTGTTTCAATCCAAAAGGATGACATATTTGAGAGGTCAAACAAAAGCGTGGACTTATCCTTATAAGAATACTATCCTTATAAGAAATACACAACGCAGAGGATGATAGGACGAGAGTACTAGAATTAAATAGGAGTTGGGTTTCAGTTCAACATCTGTTTAGAATCTGTTTAGACTCCTGAACTCAGAGCTACGTGTGCTACGTTCTGTACATTGAGTCTGGGGCAGGATACTTGTTATTTGGCCATTGGTCCAGTTGTACTGCAAGGACTTCTGACAGGTCAACCCCAGGCTAGGGTGGGGGGGTTATAAGTGGCATCCTGTTTCTTTGTTCTGTGGAGAAAAGCTGAGGACAGGGGAGACTGGACATCAATCTCCCAGCATAACATCTATGATTTGTCCATCACAAATAAACCTATTTTGCTCCCCCTGATTTGCTTTGGAGTTTGTGTTATTGAAGAATAACATCAATTGCTAACATCCTCATTCATCTTTGAACTGTAATTCTAAAAGGCGAGTGATGCATGTGACGCCTTGCATGTTGCCCTGCTGAGGTGAGTTCATGGTGTTTATTTTCCAGAACAGGATTCTAAGCAAATCTGGTCCACTCCCGTCTCTGACCATGACCCCAAACTGCCAGTATGTCTGTTGTTTACACAGTCCTAACACAACATGACAAGGTCGAATGGCGACCGCAGGCCTTCTGGTGACCCTTCTGGTGACCGTTGCCTGCTGACTGTTGCCAAGGTGGCTATTTCCCTGGCGAGTGTTGCCCCAGAAACCATTGCCTGGCAACCACACACACGCACACACACACACACAGTCCCCTTACGTGGCATGCAGAAGGCCCAGTGCGTCGTGGTGGTTGAGACATGCCCACTGGCGCAGCAGGGCGTAGATATCTGACAGACAGGCCCACTCCCAGCGGGGGGCACTAGCCAGCACCAGGGGCAGGGCACCACTCTCTGACTGGCAGAACGAACGCTTCTCCCACAACAGACGCTTGTCCTCTGGGGTCAACCTGGACAGACAGAGGGGAGCGAGCGAGGAGACATATAAACTAATATAAACACCTTACATGCATACTTCGCCTGAGAGTGAGAGAAAGAGAGGGGGAGGGGTATAGAGGTAATGCATGCTTGGAATACTTTCTCACAACGAAAGGAAAAGAATGAGGGAAAGAGAGTGTGGTATTGTTTACTGCAGCATTAGATGGCCATTCTCCACTGTAAAAAGAAAAGAAAAGATAGATTACCTTTGTATCAATGATGTCTTTGTTCTGTCTTCATGATAACATGACTCTGTTTCTCCTTGCTTTGGCCACACTCATTCGAGCGCGGTTACACCAATGAAAAACAATCAAGCTGAACTTGAAACAGGCATGAAACAAAGACAAAAAGAGACTGATCGGAGCGGGTGCGTAAAGGAGAGGGGGACAGGTGGAGAGAGGGAGTAGAGGAGAGACAAAAGGGGGAGGCAGAACGATAAAGACAGATAAAGTGACTGGGAGAAGGGAGAATAAACAGTAGACGTGTCTCGTGGAGAAACCTGAAAATGTCAACTGACAACTAAAGGTCAGTGAGTACATTCATTCTCATCACACACACAAACACACACATGCACACACATGTTAATCCATGTTTGCTTGAGTCTCTGCCTAAATCAACACACAGAGGCTTCTTTAACTGCTCTAGCAGACACACACAGGGCAGAGGGCTGCTAACGTATGATGAGTTCTCCTTGGTACGGTTGTTTCTATTGGCTGAATATACTGTGCCATTGTTGGGATTGGATGATCCAGCTGGACAACAGTTGTTGCTATTGGATGAGCTCCTCTTATCTACTTCCTGCTTGGAGCCTGTGCTGGATGGCACTGAAGCCAGTACACTTGTTTGGAAACACTGCACCTTAAGAGAATGCTCTTTAAATAATTATTTGTCAACACTGATATATCTGTTCTTCTTCATCTGCTGGTAGTTGCCATGTAATATTAAACTTATCCTGACCATTAATGGTCATTTGTTGAAGTTATGAATGTGTGCACATTGTACGTTCTAGTCAAAAGCCTCAGTTATTTAGAGGTAAAGAGAGGGGAGGGAGACCTATCTCAAAGTGAACATCAAACAGACAGACACAGACAAAGACAGAGACAGAGACACAGACAGAGACACAGACACAGACAGAGACGCAGACAGAGACGCAGACAGAGACAGAGACACAGATAAGAGCACATCTCCCTTCCTTCCATCCAAAGGCACACTCCAAAGCCCCAGAAAAAGGATCCTGCTTGGAAGTAAACAAAACACACTGGGGTCCAAGATAAACACTGTTCTGTTTATCTCTCTCACAACACACAGGAGACAGATCATAAACTATGACAACCACTAATGGGCTAAACACTACACTCAGATATGGTGAATAGACACACACACAAACAGACAGACACACACCCTTCTATATCCAGGGAGTTAAACGCTGTTGACACACTCCTCAGAGAAGGCCAGTGGAGCTCCCCAAACACTCCTAGTTTCTTTCTACCTCTCTTAGGAATTCAGATCATCGATCTGATTAATATTCAGTGACCTTTTCATCTCTTTTGTAAATGGTGCACACACGCAAACACACACACAAACACACACACACACACACACACACACACACACACACACACACACACACACACACACACACACACACACACACACACACACACACACACACACAGGACAAAAGAGGAGAGGGGGATGGTGAGACTAGAAGGGGGGCGGAGAGAGGGGGTATAATATCATCTGGGGAGGATTCACCACCAGCTGCTGCTATGACATCACTCATCAACTGGACCCCTCTTCCCTCCCTCCCTCCCTCCCTCCCTCCCTCCCTCATCACCCCTCCCCCAATACCATTGCCAGTGCATCACACTGCCCATATAAAGTGCTGCTTGAAAGTCTGTGGACCCCTTGTGCAATTAAGATTCCTTTTGTTTTTTCCATGAAATCTTCATTTAATCAGAACCAGTCTTTGATCTGACATTACAGGTTTATATTTATCAATACCATACATTGGTGAAGAGGAAATCATGCGTGTAGTAGAACAATAAAATAAATAAGTAATTAGTGCAGGTGCAGAAATAAGTGAACCCCGAGTTGCATTGGTTAAATCAAGTAGGTAAGTAGAATCAGGTTTGTAAATAATTGGGTACCAAATGAACCAATCAAAGGAGAGATCGTTAGGAAAGAGTTTGGGCGGGACTCTGATAAATACAGATAAGAAACCTGGTCAGTTTGGTGTTACCCATCCAGGTGAATGCAAAGCACACCATGGAGAAAGGAAAGGAGATCTCAGAGGACATCAGGACGAGGTTAGTGAGAGCACATCAGTCTGGGGAAGGCTATAAAATCATCTTAAAAAGATTTGAGCTCCATGAGTCCACTGTGAGGCAAATCACTTACAAATGGAGAGCATTTAACATGACAGCAACTTGGCCTAGAAGTGGACGCCCTTCCAAAATATCCCCAAGAGCCACAAGAACAATAATAAATCAGGTAAAAGCTAACCCAAACATAACATCTAGAAATCTTTTACCTTTTTGGTCAGAATCAACACCGCTATGTTTGGCGAAAAAACCCAACACTGCCTACCACCAAAATAACCTTATCCCAACAGTCCAGCATGGTGGTGGGAATGTCAAGATCTGGGGCTGCTCCTTCTCCTCTGGACCTGGACGACTCCACATCATTAAGGGAGCCATGAATTCTGAGGTATACCAGGAGATTACTGAACAGAACGTCAGGCCATCAGTCAAGGGGCTAAAGCTGGGCCGGAAATGGGTCGTCCAACAAGACAACGACCCAAAGCATTCAAGCAAATCTACCAAAGAATGGCTCAGGAGAAAGAAGATTTGTGTTTTGGATTGGCCAAGTCAAAGTCCTGACCTAAATCCAATCGAGATGCTGTGGCAGGACCTCCAGCGGAGAGTTCATGCCAGACACCTCTCAAACCTCACTCAATTGTCTGAGTTCTGTAAGGAGGAGTGGGCAAAAATCCCTCAAAACAGATGTCAGAGACTGATTACTGACTATTGGAGATGTTTACTCCAAGTTATCGCTGCTAATGGAGGTGCCACAAGCTATTGACTGAAGGGGTTCATGTATTTTTGCACACATCGGTTTCTGTTAAATAAACCACTTTTGTTAAATAAACAATGAAAATAACATATTCTTTTGTTTCTGTCATTTACTTGGAATGTCTTTATTACAAATTGGGGTTTAGATAAGGATTTTCTATGTTTATTTTAATATTTTAGAGCAAAATAATGACCAGCCCCGTAGGGTTCACATACTTTCAGGCAGCATTGCATCTCCTGTCTGTCTTTCTGCTCTCTCCACTACTAACCTAGCCTGGGTACCATTCTGTTTGAGATATCATTCCTCTCCTTGCCATGTTTAGCATGACAGACTACATGGAGTGGAATGTTAGCAAAACAGGTTCTGGATTTCAGGCTACTACTAACCTATTAAGGCCCCTCAATAACGTCTACAGCTGTTGGGCTTGAACACTAGCACAAGAACATAAGATACTCTCTAATGCAGTGTAACAGTGACATTATAATGACGTGGTAATAATGGATGTCAGTCTATCAGGGCTGTTCTGTCATTCCATGGAGTGAGTGAGTGAGTGAGCAGAACGTTAGTGAGAGAGAGCGCGAGAGAGAGAGAGACTGACTGACAGTGTAGTAGTCTCACCAGAAGAGTGATTTCTTGTGCAGCACATCCTGCAGTTGTCTCTGGCTGTGCTGGTCGAGTCTGGAGAAGTCATACTGGGGACTGAACTCTGCGGGAGGGGGGGTGCTAAAGCGCACCTCAAATGACGACGTGGGAAAGTCCACCTACAGGAAGAGGTCAGAGGTTAGGTGTCACACTAACAACAACACCAAGATTGCTCATGAAGTGTTGTGATGAGGGAAACGTACTTCAAATAAATAAACACCAATATGGTTTGATTTAAATCATTATAACTCTTACAGCTTAATCTAAACAAGATACAGTACCTTCGGGAAAGTATTCAGACCCCTTGCTTTATCCACATTTTGTTACGTTACAGCCTTATTCTAAAATTTATTACATCGTTTTTTTTTCATCAATCTACACACAATACCCCATAATGATAGAGAAATGTTTCCTAATTTTTTTAAATAAATAACTAATACATCACATTTACATAAGTATTCAGACCCTTAACTCAGTACTTTGTTGAAGCTCCTTTGGCAGCGATTACAGCCTCGAGTCTTCTTTAGTATGACGCTACAAGCTTGGCACACCTGTATTTTGGGAGTTTCTCCCATTCTTCTCTGCAAATCCTCTCAAGCTCTGTCAGGTTGGATGGGGAGTGTCCTGCACAGCTTTTTCCAGGTCTCTCCCGAGATGTTCGATCGGGTTCAAGTCCGGGCTCTGGCTGGGCTACTCAAGGACATTCAGAGACTTGTCCCGAAGCCACTCCTGCATTGTCTTGGCTGTGTGCTTAGGGTCGTTGTCCTCTTGGAAGGTGAACCTTCGCCCCAGTCTGAAGTCTTGAGAGCTCTGAAGGAGGTTTTCATCAAGGATCTCTCTGTACTTTGCTCTGTTAATCTTTGCCTCAATCCTGACTAGACTCCCAGTCCCTGCCGCTGAAAAACATCCCTACAGCATGATGCTGCCATCCCCATGCTTCACCATAGGGATGGTGCCAGGTTTCCTCCAGACGTGATGCTTGGCCATCAGGCCAAACAGTTCAATCTTGGTTTCATCAGACTAGAGAATCTTGTTTCGCATTGGTCTGAGAGTCTTTAGGTGCCTTTTGGCAAACTCCAAGCAGGCTGTCATGTGCCTTTTACTGAGGAGTGTCTTCCGGCTGGCCACTCTACCATAAAGGCCTGATTGGTGGAGTGCTGCAGCGATGGTTGTTCTTCTGGAAGGTTCTACCATCTCCACAGGACTCTAGAGCTCTGTCAGAGTGACCATCTGGTTTTTGGTCACCTCCCTGACTGCTCAGTTTGGCCAGCTCTAGGAGGAGTCTTGGTGCTTCCAAACTTCTTCCATTTAAGAATGATGGAGGCCAATGTGTTGTTGGGGACCTTCAATGCTGCAGAACAGTTTTTTCCCCCAGACAATTCCTTCAACCTTTTGGCTTGGTTTTTCCTATGACATGCATTGTCAACTGTGGGACCTTATGTAGACAGGTGTGCCTTTCCAAATCATGTCCAATCAATTTAACTTATCACAGGTGGACTCCAGTCAAGTTGTAGAAACATCTCAAGGATGATCAATGGAAACAGAATGCAACGGAGCTCAATTTCGAGTCTCACAGCAAAGGGTCTGAATACTTATTTAAATAAGGTATTTCTGTTTTTTATTTTTATAAAATTTGCAAACAATTCTAAAAACCTGTCTTCGCTTTGTCATTATGGAGCCTTGTGTGCAGATTACTGAGGATTTTTTTTGTTTATGTCACCTGAGCTCCCTCCAAGTCATATAGGTCACAAGGCTGTTCGTTATGGACGCACACCTGTCACCATCGTTACGCACATGACACTTACCTGGACTCCATCACCTCCTTGATTACCTGCCCTATATTTGCCACTCCCTTTGAGTCCTTCCCCAGGCGTCATTGTTTCTGTTTCATGTTTGTGCGTTGTTCGTGTTTCTTGTTTTGTGTTATGTTTTCATTTATTTATTAAATGATTCACACCCTGGACTTGCTTCCAGACTCCCAGCGCACACGTTACAGTTTAATACATGTTTGAATAATGTTGTAAACTAACAAAATGTGGCACTGAGCAGAAATAGACTTCTGACCTGACTGTTACAGAGCAGATGGACAAGGTAATGGGTAGATGAAGAGAGATTGGGGGAGAGAAGAGATTGGGGGAGAGGAGACGAATGGAATGATGTGAGGAACTCATCCAAGGAAAGTAGGAGAGAGAAAAAAAGAAAATAAGAAAAGCCAAAAGATCAACACAAGACTGAAAGTCATGGCAGAGGCCCCTGGGGGAAAGAGTTTGAGGAAGAAGGACAGAGGCCTAAACAGAAGAAGAAGAGAGGAATGTCAAAAAAACAACTAAGAGAAATAAGTCAGAGGGTAATGTTAGACGGTGTGTACACGTGTGTGTGTGTGTGTGTGTGTGTGTGTACACGTGTGTGTGTGTGTGTACACGTGTGTGTACACGTGTGTGTGGGGGTGGGGGGGTTACATTCGGGTTAATGAGAGACAGATGAACGCCAGGCCCCAGATGTGTCTTATGCGATGTTCGTATGTGTGCTGCAGTCAGTGGTGAAGAACGAAGCCTCAAATGATGTCACCACGCTAATGAGGAGACTGATTGCAACAACACACCCATCTCATTTGAACACAGGCCACTGCACTGAGACAAAAAGCCATTGGGCACCAGTGCCACGGGCCAGTTGGCACTGTGACACACTGGGTTGGCACTGCAGGAGGGACTGAGCTTACACTACAATACTGCTGAGAGGAAACACTGTGTGTGTGTGTGTGTGTGTGTGTGTGTGTGTGTGTGTGTGTGTGTGTGTGTGTGTGTGTGTGTGTGTGTGTGTGTGTGTGTGTGTGTGTGTGTGTGTGTGCGTGCGTGACAGAGAGAGAGAGCGATAGAGAGAGAAGAGGATGTGTGTGTGTGTGTGTGTGTGTGTGCGTGTGTGTGTGTGCGTGACAGAGAGAGAGAGCGATAGAGAGAGAAGAGGATGTGTGTGTGTGTGTGTGCGTGTGCGTGTGTGTGTGTGCGTGACAGAGAGAGAGAGCGATAGAGAGAGAAGAGGATGTGTGTGTCAAAAGGGAGGGTATGGAGAGTCTAGTATGAAGGGCCAGTTTTGTTGGCCAGAGCAGAGCTATCTGACCTACTTTCAGGTCCCTTCTGCAGGCAGTAGCAGCTTGCACGCTTGTGTGTGTGTGCATGTGCTTCTGTTTGAGCGTAAAAGGTCCACATCTGTGTGTATGTGTACCACACAGGGCTGGGCGATATGGCCAAAATACTGTATCATATCACTATATTGTTCATATTCTTGACAGTATTTTACGTTTCTGAAAAATACAAGTTCTAAATATGTTTTATGGGTAGTGCATGACTCTAGAATGGCAAAAAAATTAATTCTAAGTGAATTGAAAAGTCTTTCTCCATTCTGATGGTTTTATTCTCAACTGATGTAGATAGGTACATGCAGGCAGGGATTAGGAGATATGTTTCCCCTTTCGGTAATACACATGATCTCAAGTGTTCTGGTTGTGTGGGTTGATGGTCACTAGACTCGATGCTGTATGTTAAACTCATATCTGTTTATAGGGATTGACGCCAACTGGAGGTCCAAAGACCAAGGACAGATTGTTGTTGTGTTCTGTGGAACACTGTGATTCTTTGGTGGCTGACAAAGTTGTTTTGATTTCCTGATGCTGTGCATATACCGTGACATTTTCTCCGCTTCTGTTCTGGAGGTGTCTCCCTGTTGCAACTTGTATTAAAGCAGATTGATTTATTATTGATTATATCCGCGAATGCTCTTCTCTTATGTTCACCTGGAAATCCCCTTAACACCATTCCTGCTCTAAAAGACATCAAACGTTCATATGTAACACACCCAGGAGGACTAGTATTGTACCTGTAATGTGTGTGTGTGTGTGTGCGCGCGTGTCTTTTATAGATTGCTCTTTGGACCAGGAGCTAAGGTAGATATTTTATTGCAGCAGAACAGTCTAAAGTCCCTGTACAGTGCAGTAAGGTGTAAAAGGGAGCGAGAGAAAGAGAGCGGGATAGGAGAGCAGAGGAAGAGAAAGAAAGAGATTGGGAGTGAAAAAAGTGGATAATAAATGGGGAACTACACCTTGAAAAAACATATTGACGCAGATAAGAGAGAGGAAGGAAGGACGAGGAGGAGGAGAAATGGTGTGTATGCTTTTCTCTGTGTGTGTGTGTGTGTGTGTGTGTGTGTGTGTGTGTGTGTGTGTGTGTGTGTGTGTGTGTGTGTGTGTGTGTGTGTGTGTGTGTGTGTGTGTGTGTGCATGCGTACGTGTGAGAGAGACTAGGCCAGTTACCTGCAGGATGACGCTGTCAGGCTGGCTGAAGTTGGGGGAGCTGGAGCGAGCGTTACTTCCTGGGGTGGAAGGCCACAGACCCAGCAGCTTCCTCCCACACGTCAGGATGCTGGGGGAGACACAGGATGACGGTCATCCCACCGACACACACGGACAGACATACAGAGTCTCCTGAACTGCTACTCACTGTCTGAAGTTGAAGAGGGGCATGGTGACCCAGCCCAGGGAGTCGATGCTCCGCCGCTGCTTGCTGCCCTTCTCCTCCGCACCCCCAGGGGGTGGCAGAGCACTGGCATACAGAGTCACCGTCAGCTGGGTCTCCCTTGGCAACTGGTTAATCTGCACTGGGAAACACACCCTGGGGGGGCGAGGGGACAGGGGAGGGAGAGGAGGGTAAAGAAGGATATAAGGGGCATAGAGGAATAGAAAAGGAAAGAGGGTGAGAGAGAGAGAGAGAGAGAGAGAGAGAGAGAGAGAGAGAGAGAGAGAGAGAGAGAGAGAGAGAGAGAGAGTTGTACTTGAGTCCTTGTGAGATGCAGCATAAAGAAAACACACATTCTCCTACAAGAGAGTAGTCTGGGAGTGCCACTGTAACTGTTAGTCAACAGTAAATGATCCATCTATTATATTTAGCCCTGTGTCATCCACATGGGACCAGTGTGCTTTCAACATGAAAGAGAAGAACACATTAAGAACTCTGTTGGAATTCTAAAACTTCAAAAGACTAGTTAGCATGAAAGGAGCTAGCGTTGGGCTAACAAGAAATAGCCACGTTATAAAACACACACCATTGCCAATGGGGGCTCTATTAGCATGCGTCGCTAACTAAGAAAACATTTTCAGTTATGCGGCCAGACTGTAGGCTACATTATGGACGGGTGCCTCATAAAAGCCTCTCAATATAAGATGTCCAGCCAAACAGTTTACTTTCAGGACTTTTATACAACCAACAAACCAAGAGCTGTTTGAGGAACCTTACAACGCTGTAGATCGCTGCACTCCCTGTCCAAAGCACTCCGGACAGAATTGAACATGGCTAGGTTTGCAAAATTCTGGAAACTTTCAATAAATTCCCTGGTTTTCCCCAAATCCCAGTTGGAGGATTGTCGGAATCAGGAGGGAATAAGCAGAAAATCCGGTAACCTCCAACCAGGATTTCTGGAAAACCAGGGAATTTATTGAAAGTTCAAACAGCTCTTGGTTTGTTGGTTGTTACTGTTATTGAAAGTTCCCGGAATGTTGCAACCCTAAACATGGCCTATTTGTGTTTATTCCATCTTATCTAAAAGTGGCTCCATCAAGCCGGACACTGTCAAGCAATCTTCTCGGGAAGTGGTGTTTTAGAGTGAAGCTTTTGCACTGCTGTTTACACATCTGGAGGTTTCAGCACCACTAGGTCTACTCAGGGTTGATAATCCACCAGGACAATAAATCCACCCGGATACCGGAGGATTAAAAATATCCTTACAATAGAGGCTAAAAAAAGATCGCAACAACGGTGTCTTCAAAAATAGCCCCAGGGACAATGCATTAAGGACATGAGGTAGAGGGGGGGAGATCAGAAAATAGCCACCTTCACATCTCTTTTAAAGGAGATTAGTTACAACCCACAAATTGTAACTAAGCGCGCAAGCTTATTGAAGCAGATGTAAACCGTTTACAGTATGTTTTTATTTGTGGGTTGTAAATAATCTCCTTTAAAAGATTGGTTGGGTGTCTGTAAGGTCTGTTTTAATAGGTTGTGAGGTTAGTTGAAGTACCAGGCTGTGATTGGTTAAAATGTCTAGAAGTGTTTGGCTACATACCTCTGGTCCCAGACCACCAGGTGAAACAGGTACTTGCTGACCTGCTGTTTGCTGGTGTGCTGCGGGGCACAAAGCTCCGCTCCTCCATGGGTCAGAGAGCATGACAGGAAGAAGCCCTCGTAGCTACCAGGAAGAGGAAGAGGAGATCAGCCAATGGGACAACAGAGTAAACAATAGTCATTATGAAACCCCATTGGCCTATGTATGTAAACGCTATAATAACAAGTAACTGAGGACCAAGTTGGAGTCATGTGAAATGATGCATAACAAACAAGACGTTTCTTCATGGGTCTGTGTTCAATTCTTCTGTGGGAAATGAACAGAGTTCTCTTGTGAGTGTGTATAGTGTATAGTGTGTATAGTGTGTAGTGTATATCAGTGTATGTTAGAGTATACACTGAGTTTACAAAACATTATGAACATTATGCTCTTTCCATGACATAGACTGACCAGGTGAATGCAGGTGAAAGCTATGATCCCTTATTGATGTCACTTGTTAAATCCACTTCAATCAGTGTAGATGAAGGGGAGGAGACCGGTTAAAGAAGGATTTTTAAGCCTTGAGAATATTGAGACATGGATTGTGTGCCATTCAGAAGGTGAAAGGGCAAGACAAAAGATTTAAGGGCCTTTGAACGGGGTATGATAGTAGGTGCCAGGCGCACCACTTTGTGTCAAGAACTGCAACACTGTTGGGTTTTTCACGCTCAACAGATTCCTGTGTGTATCAACAATGGTCCACAACCCAAAGGACATCCAGCCAACTTGACACGTTTGTGGGAAACATTGGAGTCAACATGGGCCAACATCCCTGTGGAACGCTTTCAACACCTTGTAGTGTCCATGCCAAAATAAATTGAGGCTGTTCTGAGGGAAAAAGTGGCGGTGCAACTTAATATTAGGAATGTGTTCTTTATTTTTTGTACATTCAGTGTATATGAGTATATGTGACATATATAATATTATATACTAATACTACAGGGATCATCAACTAAATTCAGGCGCGTACCCGATTTTTTCAGGCGCGGAACCGTGTACCACTTATTTCTGATTTATAGTTACTATTATTTACAACGCTAAGAGTTACACCGTTTAAGAGAACTTTAAAACGTGCAGACTGGTCTGATATTGTGCTTGCATACAACTTTTTGATACTATTACACTTTTATTCAACTTCATTCACTTTCATGGCATTTCTTCAACATTCTAAAGCTTCCATTGTGACATCATGACTTCCAATGTAGCCTGACGGGTAGGAGTGTTGGGCCAGTAACTGAAAAGTTGCTGGATCGAATCCCAGAGCTGACAAGGTCAAAATCTGTTGTTCTACCCATGGGTAACCCGCTGTTCCCCGGGCACCGAGGACGTGGATGTTGATTAAGGCAGTGCCCCGCACATCTCTGATTCAGAGGGGTTGGGTGAAATGTGGAAGACACATTTCAGTTGAACGCATTCAGTTGTAAACTGACTAGGTATCCCCTATTCCATTCACTGTGGATGCAACAATACCATTTTTTTACACAAATCAGATACTTTGACAACTTTCCCAATATGTTAGACCAAACTTTAGAGGGTATGACATATTGGTCTACTTACCTGTATTCAAATCTGGAATCAGAAGAGAATTATCTGTTACCAATCAAACGTTACAGTTGTTAGTCGGAGTTCAGACTGACGAAAGGTAGTGAGCTAACGGCAGCTAACAGCTCTCTCTCGTCTCGTCATTGAGCAGCTCCAAACAGAGCTATTTCAATGGCACAAAAGGGCCATAGGCTAGAATGGTAAAAAATAAATAAAAAGTGTTTGAACCTTTCACTGTTTAAGCTTTCAACTCCAAACTAAAGTTGAGATGTTCAGACGTATTATTATTTAGATGTACTTATTTCAATTAATTACCCATCAGACTGAGTAGTAATTAAAGGGTAATAACATTGGGTAATAATGCTACCATGTTATTTGTCTTCCAGTGAAATAGAGTGCTATTGCTAGTTAAATCCCTATCTCTGAAAACCTTATCACTGCAGATGATATCAACCTCGTGTGGGAGATTATCAGATACTTTTGGTATCAATTATCACTTTTTCCTGCACACACCTTTAGTGTCTTTCTAACACACACACACACACACACACACACACACACACACACACACACACACACACACACACACACA
The DNA here is from genome assembly GCA_030435695.1 of Brachymystax lenok tsinlingensis. Lineage (NCBI taxonomy): Eukaryota > Metazoa > Chordata > Actinopteri > Salmoniformes > Salmonidae > Brachymystax > Brachymystax lenok. Next base: position 41,257,083 of record CM059797.1, on the reverse strand, counting down.
CACACACACACACACACACACACACACACACACAACACTGCTGGACAAGTGCCTAGCAACCAATCAGGGCTTGGCCCCACCCCTCGGGTCAGAGGTCAGGCAGGGTTCCCAGGCTGTCAATCACCCTTTGTCAGGAACCAATCACGTGCCAGCAACAGTTTCAGGGGGAGACAAAGGAGACAGCAAACTGGGATTCGGAGAGGGGAGTGGGGGTAGAGCAGTGGACCATTCATGTGATTGGAAGGGGGTGAGGGAGTGGCAGGGCCATTCCAATACACAGCAGTGGGGACAGGGGAAAGTGTAGGGGCAGAGACAGTGGTAGGGGCAATAAGGCTGTAGGGTGAAGGTGGGGGAATGGTGGGACAAGTGTATAGAATGCATGGGATAGAATGTATGGGAATAGTGAGATGGCAGTGCATCTGGCCCTGGTTATGGAGCTGTGCCAGGGGAGAAGAGAGGAGAGGAAAGATCCGTTACTGAGAGAAGACATATGAATGGAGAAACAGGGGGAGGGTTTGGGCTGAGCTGAAAACACAGGCCAATACAGAGGGAGCGATGGCATGGGAAAAAGGAGGGAAGAGAGGATAGGGAAGTAAAGGAAAGTGAAAATGGGGAGAAGGGTAAAGAGAGGGGAGGAAAAAGGGGATGAATAGTTTTTTTTTTGGGGGGTGGCAGATGAGGCTGTTTCTCAGGGTTCTCTATGTATGCTGCTATGCTCCATAACACCATGTAATCCTCTTGGATTATACTGGGGAAATCCAGCCTGAACAGCTGGCCCCCAATTGTCATACTTGAGTAAAAGTAAAGATACCTTAATAGAAAATAAGTAAAAGTGAAAGTCACAGAGTAAAATACTACTTGAGTAAAAGTCTAAAAGTATTTAAATATGCTTAAATATTAAAAGTAAATGTAATTGCTAAAATATACTTAAATATCAAAAGTAAAAGTATAAATAATTTCAAATTCCTTATATTAAGCAAACCAGATGGCACAATTTTATTTTTTATTTACGGACAGCCAGGGGCACACTCCACCACTCAGACATAATTTCCAAATGAAACGTGTGTTTAGTGAGTCCGCCAGATCAGAGGCAGTAGGGATGACCAGTGATGTTCTCTTGATAAGTGCCTGAATTGGACCCATTTCCTGTCCTGCTAAGCATTCAAAACCTAATGAGTACTTTTGGGAATGTATTGAAGTAAAAGTAGTCAAAAATATAAATAGCAAAGTACAGATGCCCCCAAAAACTACTTAAGTTGTACTTTAAGTATTTTGTATACTTTACACTACTGGTTACGTGCGTATGTGTGTGCCTGAGTGTACAGTATGTGTTTTACCTGGCAGCCCATGTGATGGGGATGCGATGAGCAGCGTAGACGCTGAAAGACAGGACGTTGGTGACCAGGCCTGCTTCCTGTGTGGGTGCCGTGTGCTGGTTGCTCTGCACCGTAGTGTGGAAGTTAGCGTTGAACGTGCTACAGTACAGCTCCACCAGATCCAAAATGGCTGCCGTCAGCTTCTCCACCACTTTCTCTGCAAGGGGGAAGTAAACCATTTGGATTCACATAGCCTTCATTTAGCAGACACTCTCTAAATGCATTCAATTAAAGAGGGCTAAATAACCACTGAACACAAGCTTTAAAAGTAAAACCTTAAATAATAAATGTTAGTAACAATCTGTGTGCAGACCTTGGCATGTTTTAAAGATCTCTCCTGATCTCTCCTCTCACAACAGCTGTCTGTCAGTATTAATCATTATCTAAGAGTAGAGTCAGAGTAATACACAACACCAAGTCCATGCTCTTAGAGTTTATTGGCATTGTATCACCCTACTGCTAATCCTTGAGAGCTCTTTGCTCCTACACTGATCCTATGACCTCTCATACAGTGTGTATTTGTCCTCTTAATAGCCTTGTGTTTGTACACTACCAGAGGAGAGTCAAACATTAGTTCCATCATTCATAGGGCTCTGGTCAAAAGTAGTGCACTATGTAGGGAATATGGGCCCTAGTCAAAAGTAGTGCACTGTGTAGAGAATATGGGTCCTGGTCAAAAGTAGTGCACTTTGAAGGGAATATGGGCCCTGGTCAAAAGTAGTGCACTATGTAGGGAATATGGGCCCTGGTCAAATGTAGTGCACTATGTAGGGAATGTGTGCCCTGGTCAAAAGTAGTCCACTGTGTAGGGAATATGGGCCCTGGTCAAAAGTAGTGCACTGTGTAGGGAATAGGGGATACAGTCATGTCAACACAGCTCAGTTGCCTGGGCTCCACTCTTTACATATGTCACTTCATACAACCAGTGGATCAGCTCAGCCCTATAGGGAAAACAACATCCAACCTCTCGGAGATGTTACCCCTTTCTTTATGAGGGCAGACAGACGGATAGAGATGCAGATGGATGGAGGAGGTGGTTAGTGTATCTGTGTATCCTGTATGAAATTAGCCATCCTTCCTGTTTGTCTGAGTATAGCTGGGGGAGGCAGGGGATTTGTCTCAAATGGCACCCTATTCCCTATATAGTGCATTGCCTTTGAACAGAGCACAATGGGTCCTGGTCAGAAGTAGCGCAATATAAAGGAAATGGGGTGCCATTTGGGACACAACCAGAGAAATCGGTAAAGAGGGACATCCGTGGCGTACGTCACAGCAAGTCAAGGACACTTCCGGTCTGACAAGAGGTAGTGCTACTGTGACAGACCAGTGTGACTGCTTAGCAGTGTAGCTACCCATCTGGGTACACTGTCCGTACAATGGCTCAAACCAGGTTCCTATGCCACGCAAACACACCTGACCGCCCGCTTCACAACGTACTTGCGCTGCTGAAAAGCTAGTAATTCGGTGACGTGAGTGGAGACATTTCAAGCTGTTGGGATAGCTTAAGGTATGATCTTAAAGGGATAGTTCACCCAAATTACAAAAATACATATTGGTTTCCTTACCCTATAATCAGTCTATGGACAAGGTATGACAGCAATCCATGCTTTGGTTTAGTTTCCATGGCACTGTTTCCACATGCTATCATTTTAGCATTTGTGGCACAAATCCCAATTAAAATGTTTTATAATAATTTAACCTTTATTTAATTAGGCAAGTCAGTTATTTACAATGACGACCTAGGAACAGTGGGTTAACTGCCTTGTTCAGGGGCAGAATGACAGATTTTTACCTTGTCAGCTCTGGGATTCAATCCAGCAATCTTTTGGTTACTGGCCCAACACTCTAACCACTAGGCTACCTGCCACCCACATTCAAGTCAAAGAACCGATATCAGCATTTTTCGAGCATCATGTTCAAAACATCTAGAAGGGACTTTGTTGAGCTTCACAATCAATTTGAGATACTTTTGGATTATTTGGACTCAATGCGTGAGAAATGCTAGTATCGGTCCCATGACTTAAAACATTAGCATGTGCAAACAGTGCCAAGGAAACTAAACCGAAGCATGGATTGCTGTCATACATTGTCCATAAACTGCTTACACAGTAAGGAAACCAATGTGTCATTTTGTAATTTGGGTGAACTATCCCTTTAATTCTGTTACACTACTGTACAGACCTGTCCATCATCCCATGACCCTATAACCCGGCGATCCTCCTCTCCATCTGTCCTTTTTCTCCCATCTACAGTATTCCTCCTCCTGTCCCCACTTCCTCTTCTCTTTCCCATCCTCTCTCTTCCTCCTCTTCCCCTCCGTCTGTCCTGTCTATCTTCCCCTACGCCACAGTATCTGTCTGTGTGTTATTCTGTGTTGTAGCACAGTAAGACATGAGGAACCTACCTCTGTTCTCTTTGATGGCCAGCAGTGATGGATCCTGTGAAGAGACACTCACACAGTTACAGAACGCATTCAACAAATTGACTAACCTTGGTTCTGGAGTTACAGAGGTACAGTATACTGTATGGGTCATGAATTTATGCCTGATCTAAACTCAATATTGTTTTTTAACTCTCTGTGTCTAAAGGTTAAATTAGAGCTGTGTCTAAAGGTCACTTCTGTCTGAAATGTGGCAGTGTGTGTGCGCTATCATCCAGAAGGCGAGGTCAGTACAGGTGCATCAAAGCTGGGACCGAGAGACTGAAAAACAGCTTCTACCTCAAGGCCATCAGACTGTTAAACAGCCATCACTAACATTGAGTGGCTGCTGCCAACATACTGACTTAAATCTCTAGCCACTTTAAACATAGGAATTGGATGTAACAATGTATCACTAGCCACTTTAAACAATTTTGTATATAATGTTTACGTATCCGACATACTCATATCAAATGTATACACTGTACTCTAAACCATCTACTGTATCTTGCCTATGCCGTTCGGCCATCGACCCAAATCTCTAGCCACTTTAATAATTACAATTGGATGAAATAATGTATCACTAGCCACTTTAAACAATGCCATTTATATAATGTTTACATATCCTACATTACTCATCTCATATATATATATGTGTATATACTGTACTCCATACCATCTACTGCATCTTGCCTATGCCGGTCAGCCATCGCTCATCCATATATTTATATATACATACTCGTATTCATTCCTTTACTCTTGTGTGTATAAGGTAGTTGTTGTGAATTTGTTAGATTACTTGTTAGATACTACTGCATGGTCGGAACTAGCAGCACAAGCATTTCGCTACACTCGCATTAACATCTGCTAACCATGTGTATGTGACAAATAAAATTTGATTTGATTTGATTTGTTTACCTTCTGGACTCTAGGCTGCAGACGACAGGGGCATGCTGGGAGCTGGTTGAGGGCGGAAGTGATGTCAGGCGTTTCCACGGCAGCCAGCGAGCTGCAGAGAGCCTTCACTGATTGGACCAACCGTTCCACATGCAACACAAGCTCCACCTTCAGAGGGGGGGAGGGAGAACAGAGCAATTTCAACCTCACACATAAAAGAGGCAAACATGTTTGCTTTCTTTCGTGTCTGTGTTTGTGTGTGACAGTGTGTGGGTGTGTACGTGCATGTGCATTTGTGCGTGTGTGTCTGTGCCTGCGTGCGTATGCATGTTTGTGTGCGCGTGCAAAGTAGGTTACCTCTGATAGTAGAAAGGACTCAGCCTCGTTGTGAAAGGTATCCAGGAGCAGAGTCAACGCCTCTCTGTTCAAACACAAGTCAATATCAACAACACTAACCACGTTTCTATCCAACCTTTGTATGAGAGTAAAGAGCATGTCTGAAATTTGGAAACAGCAAATTTGTCAGTAAACTTTCCAAATGTCGACAAAACAAAATACGCTAGACGAGGTGGGATCTTTTAGTGTCGGTAAAACATTTATTATGCAACAAATGGCGGTGGAAACCTCTTTATGAGCAAATATTGATATAATAACCATCGCTCTTAAGAATGCTTGGAGTCACGCTATGACATGTGTGGTCCTCCATGAAAAAGCTGTTTTCATGTGCATTGCATCATTACGCACAGCCCTTTATCCGTCATTTTGATGGAAACACATTTTTATGCCGATTTTAGAATAATCGCATGAAAATCTGTCTCCAATTGGATGGAAACCTAGCTACTATCAAGGGTATGAAAGTCCCAGCTAAAGGCCTTTAATAGCTTTTTTAAATATAATTAGTGGTGTGAGAGATCTAGGCCCCTCCCCCTCACCTAGTAACGGTCTGTCTGATTGGTCGTTCCTGCAGCAGGATGCCGTGGTTCATCGTAGAGGGCGTGTCATCATCATCCTCCTGTCAATCACAATATAACGACACGATGAGCGTGTGGGTACGATTGTCTGTGTGTGTGTGTTTTGTGCAAGCGTGCTGTGTGCCGTGTGTGTGTGTCATGTGTGTGTGGGCATGGGTGTGCACACCGTGCGGCCCAGTTCTGTGTTGACAGAGCCTCTCTTGGTAAGGAAGAGACGGATGTCCCAGTCAAACTTCAGACACAACTGGATATACTCCAACTCTGCCAACGTCTGGGAACTGAGGGGGGAGAGAGAGAGATAGCTTAAACCCTGCTACTGTCAAAGATGATGGATAAATTAAGATAGTTCACTCAGGCCATTTACCAACTTTAAAAAAATAATCTCAGTTCCTGTCTACTTAAGGGGGTGGCTCTCCCATAGATGCCAATGCGAAAGCAGCAGGGTCATGGATTTCCATTGAAAAAGAAAAAAGGAAGGCGTGGGATGTCTCGTTTCCTCTTCCGTCTCTGCTACTGTCAAGCCCTAAGATTGACAAAGCTGTGTAACAAACCATGACCTCAGCACACAGAGGAAGTCCTAACCTATTTTACCAGCTGCAGGTTATCAGGGGAAAATCCACTTCCTGCTGCTGCTCAGCCATGTCCCCACACACACACACACACACACACACACACGAAAAAGGAAAATAAAAACAAATGGAAAGACAGACATACACACATATGTGCAGCTGCTCTGAGCTAGAAATAAAACACACACATGCACAGACTCACAAAAATGCTTGCACACACACACATACACACACACACACACACACACACACACACACACACACACACACACACAGACAGACAGATATATATGCTCAGATTCACTGGACCGGAATGGAGCTTACTGTAAAACACATTTAAACACTAGCTGGCTGTTTCTCTCTAGAGGAAGACTTTAGAAAGGAGTGGGAGGGAGTGTGTGTGTGTCAGGGTGCGTGTGGTGTGGGGACGAAAGGTCATGTTGGCCCACAACTGTGTGTGTGTGTGTGTGTGTATAGAATAGTCCGTTTTTACTGGAGAAATCCCCTGAGGTTTAGGTCGGCCCTCAGACATCAGCAGAGCTTGTTAAAAAACAACCATAATTGAGGCCTTCAGTTATATGAGTGTGTATATCTGGACCACAAACCACACACACACTCCAGCTCTCTATCTCCCTCAGTTTACCCCCAACTCACTGCCCTGTTCTTTCTCGATACAGCCTAAACACATTCCTATAGCCTGGGCCTCACACACACATACACACATTTGTTTTACAATCTTTGTGGGGACCAAACAATTGATTCACAATCAAAATCATATTTTCCCTGACCCCTAACCCTTAACCCTAACCTTAAATCCTAACCTTAAATAATAACCCAAACCCTAAACCTAACCCCTAATTGCAACCCTAACCCTAATTGTAACCCTAACCCTAAACCTAACCCCTAGGCCTGAAATAGCCTTTTTCCTTGTGGGGACTGGCAAAATGTCGCCACAATTTTCCTTTGTTTTACTAACCTTGTGAGGACGTCTGGTCCCCACAAGGATAGTAAAACCAAAAACACACACACATACAAAAACACAAGGTTGAGACATACATACAGTACACACACAAACACATATGGCTGAGAGTAAGAGTGTATAGCCAAGGTCCATGCGATTTTTCCAAGTCAAGGCTCTCCTCAGTTTATCTGAGGGGAATTGCTCTGGCTCTCGGTCTTACAGAACAGCTGTTTGTGTATTCACATGCATGTGTGTGTGTGTGTGTGTGCGCGTACATGTGTTCTCTACCTCCCAGTCCCACCCTCTGGGCCCAACTAACATGGCTGGTGGTGTGTTATGATTAGTTGGCTCTCCTCTACTCATTCCACCCTGTGCTTGGACTGTTCCATGGAGGAGCGGGGGACAGGGGGGCAGCATCGCTGCCGCAGCCCAGCCAGGGTGAGCTCTACTGGGCAGAGAGTGGGCAGACTGCCCCCTGGCACCCATCCACAATGTGGTGGGTGTGGAGCCCGGAGAGAGGGGGGGATGGGCAGGGAAGAAGGGAAAGAGAGGGAAGGCGTGGGAGGAGAGAGAGGGGGGAAGCAGCATAGTGTAACACCGCCAATGGAGTGTGGACTGACAGGGCATGTGCATGTGTGGAGCTCATTCAGCAGTGAAGGAAATTAAAGGGATATGTCGGGATATTGGCAATGAGGCCCTTTATCTTCTTCCCCCAGAGACAGATGAACTCGTGGACACCACTTCTATGTCTCTGTGTCCAGTACGAAGGAAGTTAGAGGTAGTTTCATGGAGCCAATGCTAATAAAATTGGTATCCACGACTTCATCAGACTCTGGGGAAGTTGATAAAGGGCCTCATTGCCAAAGTATCCCTTTAAAAACACTCAAAAGCCAAATCCCAGCTGCCTCTTCCAGTATTCACACATATTGCAGACAGATGGGCGAGAGGAGTGGAGATACAGAGAGAGGGAGAAGAAGTTGAGGAGAGAAAGGGACGAGAGAAGTTCTCCTTACTTCTCTAGGAACTCAGCTTGACCGCAGACTTTGAGCAGGTAGTGGTCGACATCGATGTGGTCCAGGTCTTCATTAGCATAACACAACGTCTGGTAGATCAACAAGTCAACCGTAGATGACCCTTAGAAAGAGATGTAGGGAATAAAACGTAAATGACAGTACATGACAGTAACAAAAACAGAGGAAGAGGTAGAGCGGGGGAGAGAGAGAGGTGGATGTGTGGGTGTGTGTGGGTGGGTGTGTATGTGGGTTCTTTGATTCAACCTCTCTGGACTGAGTCAGTGCACACCGACCCAACTATTCTATTGACAGGAAGAGTCACAGGGGCAGATGTAGTGGAAGAAATGATTCAGACTGACTGACTGCTGTGTTGTTGATTGCTGTAGTTAATCTCAAATTATTTTACAGAATGAATAAGAGGGAGACAACCACTTTGAGACAGAGAGACAAAGACAGACAGAGATAGGGATAGAAAGAGAGAGAGAATGGGGGGTCTCACACACACTAAGGGAGACAGGGTGAGGTAGAGAGAGAAACAGAGAGAGAGAAAGATGGGCAGAAAGAGAGGAGACCTTGATGTTTCCAAAGCAGTCTCTCCATCCCCTTCCCTTAAATCTCCCCCTCTTTCTCCCAGACCGATGAATGAGGCCAGATTAGACAGTTGGTTGGCTGGGATCCGGTCAGTGTAATTCCAATAAGGGAACTCCAACCACATGCTTTCCCTTATCCCTGATACTGGCCAAAACATTCCCATTGGAAAACCACAGTGGCCTGGACAGGACTGAGTGAAGCAGGCATGACATTTGCTGAGGATGTTGGTATGAAAATAGGGGTGATCTCTGTGCTGATGAACCTGCGGGGTGTGTGAGAGTGTGTGTTTGCGAGTGAGAGAGAGAGAGAGTATGTGCGTCTTACCATCACAGGTGAAGGTGAGTGGTTCTCTGATGTGGTCGCTGATGACTGTAACTTTGACGCTGACCCCTAACCCTTGTTGCAACTCTTCGGGCCCCACTGAAGGCGACCACACAAACCCAGAGTTCTTAGAGCGGTCGCTGCTTGGATACGCCGACCGCAACCTGAAAACAACACAACCACCACACAGGGATGGTTATTAAAAGGTAATAAATAGCTGACTGTGAATTAACCACAACGGAACCACAGCACAGGAATGGTTCTAGGCAGCCTGACTGAGGGCGAGAGTGTAACATTTGGGTCCAATCACAAATCAACCCCTAAACCCTACGCCCAATGCACTTGCAGATATTTGAGAGGATCTGACAGGCGTGACCAATATGGTAATAGCTCCATCTTGCCCTCTGATAGACTAGGTGGAAGTTTCACCATATGGTTTATACAAATCAAATCCTCTCAGATCTCCACAAGTGCATAGGGCGTTTGGCTTAGGGGTTGATTTGGGATTGGGCCGTACACTTACACGTCGAGCATGTGACAGAAGGCGGCCACCTCCTCATCTCTTTCCTCTGACACCTGGAAGAGCTCATACCCGAAACCATTAAGCCTGGGGCCCAGAGACACCTGCCAAACACACAGAGACACAGGAACGATCAGTCACAGAACTGACAGAGCATTCAGAGTCACGGAAGAGAAAACAGCTGGACTGGACTGTGTTGGAATAGACTGACTAAGCTGGAGACCAGCCTAGACATTTCAAGGATTGTTTGTTTGTGTCTAGGTTTGACTATGGAAACACGGAATAAGGGTGTGAGGTAACACTAGATGTGAATTAATGCTATGTCATGCAAAGTGACGTAATGAATCTGTCGTGAGCCTGTCATAGGGTGAGTAGTTACCGGGTCAGCCGACACTCTGCGCTGGTTCTTGTTGCTCTTCTGGATAGGAACGTAAGTGCGGGGGGGCACCTGAGGGGGGAGGGTCTTACTCCGAGCCACCGGCTTCCCTGATTGGTCCCCGTTGGCCCGCCTACCCCTTGGCGCAGGCCAATCCCCATTGAGCTTGGAGAGGGCGTCGTTGAGGCTCTCGTAATTGAGCGTCTCCCCTGACGACAGTTTGGGCTGGTCTACCTCAGGGGTGAACAGGTTGACATCCCGGGGCGCCACAGTGCGTCGGGAGGGCGGGAAGGGCTCAGTGGAGGGGGGTAGAGGGGTCCTTGGGGGTACAGCAGGAGGAGGGTCATCCGGAGGAGGGGGGAAGCCTTTAAGCAGAGTCAGAGGAGAACCATAGCTAGACCCTGAGTGCCCATAGCTGGAGTTCAGGTAGTCCCCCTTCCCTGAACTCTCCAGGATATAGAGGGGCTCTTTGCTGTAGCTTCCCAGAGGAGGAGTGGCCCTGGCTGGGGAGGGCCGTGGGGAGTGGGACCCCCCAGGCTGGAGGTGGTTGAGGAATGGGTCCGAACCAGACAGCCCTCTTAGCAAACTCCCTCCTGGAGGAAGAGGGCTGGGGCAGGGTGGGAGGGGGCGATCGATCTGGCTCTGGCCCTCCCTAGGGGGTAGCGTAGGTAACTTCCCAACCCCCTGGCTGCTGGTCCCCTGGCTGTCCCCCCCCTTGTCCTGTTTAAGTCTGGACATGGCATCATACTCCATCTGTAGAGCTTCAGCCATTACCAACTCTCTCTGGCTCAGGCCCAGGGAATCCAGTCCCCAGGGGCCTTCACCGTCCTTCTGAGTCTGTGCTGCCGACATGCTCCTACAGGGGAAGCCACCACCAACAGAAGAGGAGGAGAGGGACACTGGTGCTAGGGCTTCCAGAGAAGAGACATGGGGCTCAGAATACGCTCTGTGGAGCGAGAGAGAGAGAGGTAATCAGACACAACTGAGAGAGTAACGTCAAAGTGAGACAGAGGGATGCGTTTCGGTTCTGTTTTGTACACCCGCAATTTGATGAATGGAAAGAGACATCTGTTACAAAACACCTAAGTGTATTGTAATGGCATTCTGCGATTGTCATTAGGCCTACACTTGTAGCCTGAATTGATGTGTCCAAGCGTGCCTTGGTCTCGGCCACTCATCTCTGCGAGCGTCTAGGCCACACATCTCCGCCTTGACAAAATGTAAGTGTTCTCCTCAAACCACAATGCAATTTGGAGCGAATACCACCTGGTTTCCAGTCAATTGCAAAATGTTAATGTGGCTGACATGCAGTAATGTTAAATAATAGTGTAACAACCTATAGTTTTTTGGGCATGTTGTATTAAATGCGATAGGATCACGTTTTACCGGTACAGCGTACCCCCACTATTTATTTTGCCAGGACGCCGTACCGGAACCGGAACGACTTACTTTCACCCCTGTTTTGATCAGTCATGGAAATAAAAGTGTTGAAAACACGTTGGCTCACTACTTAAAAAGAAGTTGGTGAACAAGCTATAGGATGAAAGATATTGGCGTTTTGGTGCAGGTCGAGCCGACTAGGGCGAGCTAACGCTACTGAGCAAAACATGTATTTTTATTACAAAATCGATACTTGGAGTCAAAGTTTCTATATAATATCGTCCAAAATAATATTGCGATATACAGGGACTAATCAAATCCGCGATGCGTAGAACGTGGATGGAATCACGCAATCCAGACATTAAAACGGAATTCTGCAAAATATTCAAAAATGTATTGAACTTATTAGAAAAGGTGTTAATTATGATAAGGCATGAACAATATGCATCAGTGATTTGTATTTTCCTTTAACTTTCTGAAGTGGCATCGGCGCGGGAATGCCTCTGTCTGCGTGTGCACGTTTGTCTACCACTTTGTGTAGCCGTTAGCGATGATGCTAATGACCACCGTCTTCTGCTAGATGGAAAGGCCTCCCCAAAAACCTTCTCAATTAAATGTTAACTACAGAGTAGGTCAACCTTGCACAATGATATGATTATTTGCATCAATCCAGTGGTGATTTGTTTAAGTCACTTTATTGTAAATAAGAATATAATGTTTCTAATAACAGTTTTACATGAATGTGAATGCTACCATGACTACGGATAATCCTGAATGAATCGTGAATAATGATGAGTGAGAAAGTTAGATGCACAAATATGATACACCCCCCCACCAAAAAAATGCTAAACTAAACTTATTGTAATGGTGAGAGGTTAGCATGTCTTGGGGCTATGATATTAAATGCTAAACTCCCCTGTTATTGTAATGGTGAGAGGTTAGCATGTCTTGGGGCTATGATATTAAATGCTAACCTCCTGTTATTGTAATGGTGAGAGGTTAGCATGTCTTGGGGAACTATGATATTAAATGCTAACCTCCTGTTATTGTAATGGTGAGAGGTTAGCATGTCTTGGGGCTATGATATTAAATGCTAACCTCCTGTTATTGTAATGGTGAGAGGTTAGCATGTCTTGGGGCTATGATATTAAATGCTAAACTCCCCTGTTATTGTAATGGTGAGAGGTTAGCATGTCTTGGGGCTATGATATTAAATGCTAACCTCCCCTGTTATTGTAATGGTGAGAGGTTAGCATGTCTTGGGGCTATGATATTAAATGCTAAACTCCCCTGTTATTGTAATGGTGAGAGGTTAGCATGTCTTGGGGCTATGATATTAAATGCTAACCTCCCCTGTTATTGTAATGGTGAGAGGTTAGCATGTCTTGGGGCTATGATATTACATGCTAACCTCCCCTGTTATTGTAATGGTGAGAGGTTAGCATGTCTTGGGGCTATGATATTAAATGCTAAACTCCCCTGTTATTGTAATGGTGAGAGGTTAGCATGTCTTGGGGCTATGATATTAAATGCGAAACTCCCCTGTTATTGTAATGGGGAGAGGTTAGCATGTCTTTGGGGTACAATATTTGTGCATCTAACTTTCTCACTCCAAAGCGACACAATACATTATTTATGATACATTTTCTACAAAATCATTTGAAACACAACCAAAACAAACAACAAATGCATCCAACAAATTTGTAGAGTCACAACCTTGATGTAGTTATTCCGTGCTATGAATATGGAACCAAATACTTGTGAATTTGTCCCAATACTTTTGGTCACCTAAAATGGGGCGACTATTTGTTTGCAAGTCTCTTGATGGTGTGCACTTTAATTAAAATGAAAACGGAATTTGGGAAAAAATAAAACAGATTTTATACGGCCCTAGATATGTAACTGTATCTCTGTTTCCCCCATCCCTAACTGTTTCCCACACGGTTTCCCCCGTCACTAGCTGTTTCCCCCGTCACTAGCTGATTCCCCCGTCACTAGCTGTTTCCCCCATCACTAGCTGATTCCCCCGTCACTAGCTGTTTCCCCGTCACTAGCTGTTTCCGTCACTAGCTGTTTCCCCATCACTAGCTGTTTCCCCCATCACTAGCTGTTTCCCCCTTCACTAGCTGTTTCCCCCATCACTAGCTGATTCCCCCATCACTAGCTGTTTCCCCCATCACTAGCTGTTTCCCCCATCACTAGCTGATTCCCCATCACTAGCTGTTTCCCCATCACTAGCTGTTTCCCCATCACTAGCTGTTTCCCCATCACTAGCTGATTCCCCCATCACTAGCTGTTTCCCCCATCACTAGCTGATTCCCCCATCACTAGCTGATTCCCCCATCACTAGCTGATTCCCCCATCACTAGCTGTTTCCCCCATCACTAGCTGTTTCCCCATCACTAGCTGTTTCCCCATCACTAGCTGATTCCCCATCACTAGCTGTTTCCCCCATCACTAGCTGTTTCCCCCATCACTAGCTGTTTCCCCCCTTTCTTCCCTTATTCGTTATTTGGAGGATTGCATAAACTGCTTATAAACCACTATTTATAGAACAAAAGGCCTTATACAGGACAAGTCGCATGTAACAATTGACACATGGTTAACAAACTGTGAATAGGTACTAATGTTTAGTAAAACAGAGGTGGCTGGTTCAGACATTACTATGAAAAAAATAGAACAATGATGTTGACAGTAGGGGCACTTGTTTCAGCTGCCCTGCGTGCCGGGTAGGCGAATTGGTCCCATTTTTAACCATTTCATGCGTCTGAAGGTACAAACTCCGCCTACCCGACTTGCGCGGAGAGAAAATCAAGTGCAGCTACAGGCTACCGCTAGTCAATTGGATTGTTCAGATCATCGTGTCTACAGCTTTCTCGTTGATACTGTGATTTCAAAACGTCTAAAGCCATGACTAGAGAGACTGTCAATGAATACAGAAAAGAGCTGCTGTTTTTATGAGTGAGTTTAAGTTTTTATTCAGCATTGTGAACATTAAATGCACTTCTCCACTCGTGCTGCAAACAGCACTGCTGCTTAAATGAAAGCGTAGCAAAGTGGATCTATAGGCTGGCGTTATTATTAGTGCTGTGTGGTTTTTTTTATATCGAGGAATATTTCACTTTCCCTGTTCATTAGGAGCAACAACATGAATTTGTGCAAGAGGCAGAAATAATGCGGTGTGATTCGAGTTTCACCATCAGCTCGAAGACGCTGTCCCCGTTTTGGTCTGTCAAAGCATATGGGGGAGAGCTGAGTCACTGTCAGACAGTGAGGCGGACCCTCTGAAGCTCTCCCTTCGCAGAGACTTCAATTTATGCTAAATTAGCTGTGCCTCACAAGTAACACAACAAATGATGACCTATTACCAGTGTGATCCTTTAACTCAAGTTTGTATTTGAAAATCGAATCAAACAATTCATGAGAGCCCATGAGCTCAATAGGCTATGCAATTGCCAATTGTGATGGCCTCTACTAAAAATAGAAGGATCAGCTTTCTATGGGTTATGCCTACTATATTTATTGATCAAGTTTCCTAATATTAAGCACATTGCTTATATTTACAACAGGAGTTTGGCCTAGCTGGCTGGCATAAACATTAACAATGGGAAAAGCGTCCTCCATTCGCTATTAAAGTGCATAGATGACATGTATTTTTCCCCGCTGACCCTGTTTCAAGACAGGTGCATGATAATGGTCCATTCTAAATCAAAAAAGAATTCACACATATTATTTAGTACTTGTAAAGACAATATTAAATTAAGAATAGTCTGATGGGTGACAATACTAGCCCATCACTTGTGAATGATGCCCAGCATCATTTTTTGCGACTTTGTAGAATCATAGTAACACTATTCATGTACAGTAGCATAAACCATAGGCCTATATGTTTTAATAAGGTTTGTATCTAAAATGGCCAAAAACCTTCATAAAATTAAGCACATTATACAAGGGGTGTAGAGACTAACTGGCATACATAAGCATCACGTGAGTTTCAAGTTTGGGGAAGATTTTCATCATAAAAATGCACCTTTATAATAAAAGCATTACATGCACAATTGCATTTGCGGTCACTTTTGATAATGGTGTTTTCCACTAACGGAACATTTGCGCATATAGCCTGCGCATTGCTGTGCTTATAATGTGAATAAATAGCCTAATAGTTTGTCAACATTTTAAGCTAAATGTTCTGATCTATTGTGTCAGCCACATTGAATACATAAAAAAAAAGATGCTAGTGGTTTTATTAATTTGGGATCTATCGTATCCCACAACTGTCCCAGACTATGTTTGGAAAATGTATTTCTCGCACAGAATAGGTCAACCTTTGTACTATGGGGGATAGTAGATTGACGTAGGCTAGTGCTTTTGCTGTGCGTTAGGGCTACTGTTTATTGTTGGCTGACAAAAAGTAAATGTGGACAATTCTTCCAATATCTTCAATATGCACCTTGGAATTGGATAAGTTGCGTCACCGATGTGTGTCTTAACTTGTACCCTGTGAGAAATACCCAATCACGTGATGGAGGGCGCAGCACTCAGGGAGAAGTGAACAACGGCCACAAAAGGCATGGATTTATTGGGGGGTGCATTACGGCCACACAAAGGGGATGCCCGCCGTTAAATTACAGGCATTATTATTACATTAAGTGCTTGTCAAATTGTGAATAAGAGACTGATAAAGTGTGTACAGCCTGCGCAAAAAAACAAAGCAGAGCTCATGCCTTTCAGGCAACTTTTTTCAAATCATCATTAGTCACATCATGCAGCCTTACAATGTATTAAAAATCAAAACATATAGCCCAACCTTTGTAGAACAATTAAAGTTACATTAATAACTCTAATTAAGCATATAGGAGTACCTGTTTCTTTGTTAACCGCTCAACACAGAGTAGCCGCATGTGCACACTCCCTCAAATCGTTTGGAGAAAATAACCTTTCTATTTTATTCAGCTTTGTTCAATTGTATTCTTCATACAAAAAATGCCACGGAATTCTAAGCGAATCTTGTCTACTAAATGAACTAGTGTAGCCCACAGCCATATGGCATAGCCAGATCAGGACCTAACATAAGGACAACACAGAGCTATTCTGTTCTTCTGAAAAAGACTACATTATCTTCATATCATGCTTCATTAGACGCGTCTAAAATAAATAATGGATTTATTGTGAAGGTGTAGGCTACATTACATGGATTTATGAGACTTTTTAAAATGTAGATGTTCCAAAGGTCTGCATCAGTGGAGTGTAGGCTATGTGTGGAAGACAGGAGATGCTAAATGTGTTTAAGTTAATTAACGGTCAATTACCATGAGACCGACAGTTATTTGCTTGACAATCACTGGCTGACAACATTTTGTGGCTGCCACAGCCCTAATTGGGCCTATAGCCTACAGCACAAACCTTATTGCTAGAGAGATCTTTTTAATAGGTTAATGTTGCTCTATCCCTATACACCTCTTTCTCTCCCCCTCTCACACAGATTCAAACACTTTGTAAAGGTACATATGACTGCTCTCTTCCCTACAAACCTCTCTATTCTTGTTAGACGCTTGCAGCCACCAAAGCCATTGGCTGCAAGCGGTACCGATGCATCAAGTCTGACACCAACAGGCTACTGAACAGCTTCTATCCCCAAGCCACAAGACTGCTAAATAGCTTTTTGCACTCTCTACACACTCACGCACACTGACTCTCCATCATACGATAACACGCACATACATTTATACTGATTCTACACACACGCGCTCATACACACACCCACAGACAATCATTTATGCTGCTGCTACTCTGTTTATCATACATCCTGATGCCTTGACCCTATACAGTGCATTAGGAAAGTATTCAGACCCCTTGACTATTTACAGATATTGTTACGTTACACCCTTATTCTAAAAGGTATTAAATAGTCAATCTACACACAATACCCCATAATGAAAAAGCAAAAACAAGTTTTTAGACATGTTTGCAAATGTATTAGAACAACAAAAAAATTAAATATCACATTTACATAAGTATTCTGACCCTTTACTCAGTAGTTAGTTGAAGCACCTTTGGCAGCGATCACATCCTCGAGTCTTCTTGGGTATGACGCTACAAGCTTGGCACACCTGTATTTGGAGAGTTTCTCCCATTCTTCTCTGCAGATCCTCTCAAGCTCTGTCAGGTTGAATGGGGAGCGTCGCTGCAAAGGTATTTTCAGATCTCTCCAGAGATTTGATCGGGTTCAAGTCCGGGCTCTAGCTGGGACATTCAAGGTCATTTAGAGACTTGTCCTGATGCCACTCCTAAGTTGTCTTGGCTGTATGCTTAGGGTTGTTGTCCTGTTCGAAGGTGAAGCTTTGCGCAAGTCTGAGGTCCTGAGCGCTCTGGAGCAGGTTTTTATCAAGGATCTCTCTGTGCTTTGCTCCGTTAATCTTTCCCTCGATCCTGACTAGTCTCCCAGTCTCTGCAACTGAAAAACATCCCCACAGCATGACGCTTCACCGTAGGGGTGGTGCCAAGTTTCCTCCAGACGTGATGCTTGACATTCAGGCCAAAGAGTTCAATCTTGGTTTTATCGGACCAGTGAAATCTTGTTTCTCATGGTCCGAGTTCTTTAGGTGCCTTCAGCAAACAAAGAGAGATGTCATGTGCCTTTTACTGAGTAGTAGCTTATGTCTGGCCCCTACTATAAAGGCCTGATAGGTGGACTGCTGCAGAGATGGTTGTCTTTCTGGAAGGTTCTCCCATTTCCACAGAGGAACTCTGGAGCTCTATCAGAGTGACCATCGGGTTCTTGGTCACCTCCTTGACCAAGGCCCTTCTCCCCTGATTGCTCAGTTTTGCCAGCTTTAGGAAGAGTCTTGGTGGTTTGGTACCCTTCTCCAGATCTGTGCCTTCGACCTCATGGCTTGGATTTTGCACTTACATACACTGTCAACTCTGGGACCTTGTATAGGCAGGTGTGTGTCTTTCCAAATCATGTCCAATCAATTGAATTTACCACAGGTGAAATCTAATCAAGTTGTAGAAACATCTCAAGGATGATAAATGTAAACAGGATGCACCTGAGCTCAAATTCGAGTTTCATAGCAAAGGGTCTGAAAACCTATGTAAATAAGGTATTTCTGTTTTAAATTTTTTATACATTTGCTAACATTTCTAAAAACCTGTTTTCACTTTGTCATTATAGGGTATCATGTGTAGATTGATGAGAGAAAACAAGTATTTAATTTTAGAATTAGGCTGTAACGTAACAAAATATGGAACAAGTCAAGGGGTCTGAGTACTTTTTGAATACACTGAACATATCTACCTCTATCACTCCAGTATCCGTGCACATTGTAAATATGGTATTGGAACTGACCTTGTAAATAGCTTAGGGCTGTCCCCAACCACAACAAAAAAATATTGGTTGACCTAGTCGTCTTTTCTTTTGACCAATCGATTGGTTGAAATTTTAAAATGTGTATTTTCCCTATATAGACACACCCTATGTGTTTTAATAAAATCAACTATATGTAGGCTACTGAGCTTGTCTGATGCTTTAAGCACACTGTGATTAAATAATTAAGACACACAAATGACTCGAGGGAGCCAGAGATCAAGAAAAAAAAAAGTTCCTGACCCTCTTCCTCCCGCTGCTGCTGGCCCTCACAGATTATGCTGTTACACTTTTGTTGATATGCTTCTAATAGGCTACACTAGGGGTATGTAATCTTTTCTATTTGGAGTGCAAGTTTATCTTACCATTTCTACCGATATGCATGCGAGTTATGATTTTTATAAGTACATTTTCGTACAACAGTTTTATAGAATTTACAATAGCATTTGTATCTCAAAATCATTATCATGTGGATAATCATAAATCTAAAAGTAACTTCAATTTCTAAATTATGTAAAATAGCCCACATAAAGCCAACAAATAAAAACATTACAGGTAGAAAATATCCTGATAAAAATAAATATCATATAAATCAAAATTGGCTATGCATATGCCCTTGTCTTTCTATAAAAGTGCAAATCAATCCCAGAACAACAGCAAAGGACCTTATGAAGATGCTGGAGGAAACAGGTACCAAAGTTTCTATATCCACAGTAAAAGGAGTCCTATATCGACATAACCTGAAAGGCCGCTCAGCATGCAAGAAGCCACTGCTCCAAAACCGCCATAAAAAAGCCAGACTACGGTTTGCAACTGCACATGGGGACAAAGATCGTACTTTTTGGAGAAATGTCCTCTGGTCTGATGAAACAAAAACAGAACTGTTTGGCCATAATGACCATCGTTATGTTTGGAGGAAAAAGTGGGAGGCTTGCAAGCCGAAGAACATCATCCCAACCGTGAAGCACGGGGGTGGCAGCATCATGTTGTGGGGGTGCTTTGCTGCAGGAAGGACTGGTGCACTTCACAAAATAGACGGCATCATGAGGGAGGAAAATTATGTGGATATATTGAAGCAACAGCTCAAGACATCAGTCAGGAAGTTAAAGCTTGGTCGCAAATGGGCCTTCCAAATGGACAATGACACCAAGCATGCTTCCAAAGTTGTGGCAAAATGGCTTAAGGACAACAAGGTATGGGAGTGGCCATCACACAGCCCTGACCTTAATCCCATAGAAAATGTGTGGGCAGAACTGAAAAAGTGTGTGCGAGCAAGGAGGCCTATACACTTAACTCAGTTACACCAGCTCTGTCAGGAGGAATGGGCCAAAATGCACCCAACTTATTGTAGGATTAAATAATTGGTGGAAGGCTACCCGAAACATTTGACCAAAGTTAAACAATTTAAAGGCAATGCTACCAAATACTAATTGAGTGTATGTAAACTTCTGACCCACTGGGAATGTGATGAAAGAAATAAAAGCTGAAATAAATAATTCTCCCTACTATTATTCTGACTTTTCACATTCTTAAAATAAAGTGGTGATCCTAACTGACCTAAGACAGGCTTTTTTTACTAGGATTAAATGTCAGGAATTGTGAGAAAATTTGTTTACATGTATTTGGCTAAGGTGTATGTTAAATTCCGACTTCAACAGTATATATATATCAGACTGCTCGCCTAAAGAACCTTGGTCGACCAACAGCCTATAAACCAAACAATGGACCAGTCAACTAAATGGGGTCAGCCCTAATATAGCTTCATACTTTCTCGTGTTATTTTTATTTTATTGTGTTTTTGTTTTACCTTATATTATTTTTAGTGCTACATTGATATTAATTACTGCATTGCTGAGTTTGGAGAATGCAAGAAAGGTATTTTACTGTACTTGTGCACGTGGCATTAAAACTTTAAACTTTCTCTCTGTGACAGAGGCCAGCACTGTGTGGGCAACACTCAGATGTCTGTCTGTGTCGTCTGTTGGGTCTCAGCTCTATGAGACAAAGGGCAGAGCTTTAATTCTGGTTTCCTCTGCCTCTGTTACGGCCTCACAGCAGAGGATGGAGGCACGCGACCCCTCCTGACCCCGGTTACCATGGAGACTAGGCCAGCCACTCCCACAGAGACTCAGAGTTTGACCTCCCGCCCAGAACACCCTCCTTCAGGAAGTTCTCAAAGGCTGTGTCTGCATGAATGTGTGTGTGCGTGCGTGCATGTTGTGCGTGACGGAATCCTAAAGAAAGAGAGGGAAACCAGATAGGAAGCTGCCTGATCCCTCTCTTTCTCTCTTTCTATCTGTTTAGTTGGAGCCTTGTAGTGCAGCTTGTGTTTCCTGAGGAATGGGAGGAAGATTATGACATAAACCATTTCCCAGCCAGACAGTCAAGACCAGGGCCCACGGAGAGAATATGCTGACTCAGTTCATAATAACTAACCTCTATGGGCCATTTGACAAGCAGATACTGAACAATACAGTGTGTTTCAACAAATGTTGCATACACACAGAGAAAAAGATAGGATATGGGGGGAGGTATGGAGAAAAATATTCTGACTCCAATACATCTCCAATACATTTCCAATATCCACCCTATTAGCATGCAGCTTCCATTTCAACACTCTGCTCCATTCTAAGATTCTGGGTTGAGATGTGTCAGGAATACATTAGAGATACACTCAGTGTACAAAATATTAGGAACACCTGCTCTTTCCATGACAGACTGACCAGGTGAATCCAGGTGAAAGTTATGATCCCTTATTGATGTCACTTGTTAAATCCACTTCAAATCAGTGTAGATGAAGGGGAGGAAACAGGTTAAAGAATGATTTTTAAGCCTTGAGACAATTGAGACATGTGTGCCATTCAGAGGGTGAATGGACAAGACAAAATATTTAAGTGCCTTTGAACGGAAGTATGGTAGTAGGTACCAGGAGCACTGGTTTGAGTGTGTCAAGAACTGCAACACTGCTGGTTTTTACACGCTCAACAGTTTCCTGTGTATATCAAGAATGGTCCACCATCCAAAGAACATCCAGCCATCATGACACAACTGTGGGAAGTATTGGAGTCAACATGGGCCAGCATCCCTGTGGAACGCTTTCGACACCTTGTAGATTCCATACTCTGACGAATTGAGGCTGTTCAGAGGGCAAAAGGGGGGAGGGGGTGCAACTCAATATTAGGAAGGTTTTCTTAATGTTTTGTACACTCAGTGTAGATCATCATTACTGTAATGAAAGAGACCGCTAAGGCGTGAGTGTGTCCTTTAATAAATTAGCCAACCAAGACCCAGACGTGTTTATAAACACAGGCTCAGCTCCAGACCTCAGCAGATGTAGAGTCATACACACACAGCTTTGTTTTTGTGAAGTTTCTGGACATTTTGGAATGTAGAAATGTTTCACACATGCTGAGTGGTCAGAAAGGACAACTGTAAAACAGCTTCTATCTCAAGGCCATCAGACTTAAACAGCCATCACTAACATTGAGTGGCTGCTGCCAACACACTGACTCAAATCTCTAGCCACTTTAATAATAAAAAATTGGATGTAATAAATGTATCACTAGCCACTTTAAACAATGCCTTTTATATAATGTTTGCATATCCTACATTACTCATCTCACATGTATATACTGTACTTTATACCATCTACTGCATCTTGCCTATGCCGTTCGGCCATCGCTCATCCATATATTTATATGTACATATTCTTATTCATTTCTTTACACTTGTGTGTATACGGCAGATGTTGTGAAATTGTTAGATTACTTGTTAGATACTACTGCATGGTCTGAACTAGAAGCACAAGCATTTCGCTACACTTGCATTAACATCTGCTAACCATGTGTACGTGACAAATAAAATTCTTGCATATACATTCTTGCTTATACTGTCCATGCATTGACTGTCCTTCAATCTCAGCAAGTGTCAGCCATTTGGTTCCCAGGGTGAGGAGGCTTCAGTGCAGGACGGACAGCAGGACCTGGCCTGTAGCCCGGGGCGGAACAGACCAGAGTGGGATCAATGAGAGGGTGGGGGTGGAGATGGACCCTCTATACAGGGGGAAGACTGCATGGCCTGTAGCCCAGGGGGGAGCAACCCAGAGTGGGGCTGAGGAGATGGGACGGAAGGGTTGGAGATGGAGGCGGACCACATTGTTGGAGGGATGAAGAGGGGGTGGTTAGGGAAAGGGGGACCAAGGCCAGATCCAACCCCCTGGAATCTTGTCCCCATAAGGATATAATCCCATTCAATTAGAGGGGGGTGTCCCAGATTGGAAGAACAAAGGACGTGTGTGTCACGTGAGGAGGGTCAGACAGACAAGTTCACACGGCTTGGCAGTCCAGAGACAAAGGGGCTGCTGTCATCGCCACATGGCCCCCACCCCTCCCCCCACCAACCCACACACTGACACCATAACACACAAACTAGGCTGCTGTATGCCACCATAGTTGCAACCTTTTCTGCTGCTGCCAGCTGATGCCATGCAGGGCTGGTCCAGAGTTGTGACGCTGCAATGATCCGTCACACTTTTACCAGGACCACACCTCCCTCCTCCTCCTCCTCTCCCACCAGAATGAATCTCATGGCAGCTCTCTCACTCTATTCCATACACATGCATACCCACAGATGTGAGTCTGTGCGTCTGCATGTATCCATACAGTGGATCGGATACAGTCAATGTCAATACGAACTCATTCAGGCAGAGAATTAGTCCGCACTTCTCTCTACACTGTATTCAGGTCTACAGTAGGAGGAGTTAGTGTGCTGATAGAAACCATGGCAACGCTTCACATTAGTCAGCAATAGTCCAGGCAGGGTAACTACTATTACTTATAGCCTGTCGGTTTTTCCAAACAAATAAAACAATAGGAGAGCCTCAATGCTAAGACAAGTAGTAGTTTGTTACAGCGTAATTACATACAGCAGGTTGCTCCATTGGTCAATCCTCTGGTACAAAGCCTATGTGGTGTACAGTGTGGTTGACTGACATTATCAGTGTGGTTGACTGACATTATCAGTGTGGTTGACTGACATTATCAGTGTGGTTGACTGACATCACTTAGGGCTACAGCCCCTCCCACTAAACAAAGGTTAGGACCTAAGATTAGCAAAAAGGTTGCTGTAATGTAGTCAGGCCAGTTAGTCTTGTTGTGTAGGGTAGACTACTAAACCACTACAGTGCTGTGCTGTAGGGCCTAATATAGGACCTTATATACTGAGTGTATAAAACATTAGGAACACCTTCCTAATATTCAGTTGCTGCACCCCCATTTGCCCTCAGAACAGCCTCAATTCAATGGGGCATGGACTCTGCAAGGTGTCGAAAGCGTTCCACAGGGATGCTGCCCCATGTTGACTAATGCTTCCCACAGTTGTGTCAAGTTGGCTGGATGTCCTTTGGGTGTTGGGACCATTCTTGATACACACAGGAATCTGTTGAGTGTGAAAAACCCAACAGCGTTGCAGTTCTTGACACACTCAAACCGGTGTGTCTGGCACCTACTACCATACCCCGTTCAAAGGCCCTTAAATCTTTTGTCTTGCCCATTCACCCTCTGAAACTAGGTATGTTTATTTAACTAGGTAAGTCAGTTAAGAACAAATTCTTATTTACAATGACGGCCTACCCCGGTAAAACCCTAACGACGCTGGGCCAATTGTGCGCAGCCCAATCACGACCGGTTGTGATACAGCCTGGAATCAAACCAGGGTCTGTAGTGATGCCTCTAGCACTGAGATGCAGTGCCTTAGACCGCTGCACCACTCGGCAGCCCAAATGTCCTGATCACAGATCAGCACTCCTACTCTGAGACGCTTGAGAGAGAGAGAGCGAGTGAGAGTGTGAGAGAGAGAGAGAGAGAGAGAAAAAGAGAGAGAAAAAGAGAGAGAAAAAGAGAGAGAAAAAGAGAGAGAAAAAGAGAAGAGGAGGGAGAGAGAGAGGGGAGAGGGAGAGAGAAGAGGGAGAGAGAGAAAAGACTAGAGAGCGAGGGAGTGTTCTGGGTTGGGGCATCTGGATCCCATATTCCAAAGGTCACATGGATATAAAGGATAACACCAGCCTCCATAAAGTTTATTACAAATAGATCTGCAGTGCATGACATCTGCAGTGTATGTTCATATTGTATAGCCTGGCGGGCTCAGGCGGCACGTGAGGCTGAGACAAGCATAGCCGGCCAGACTGCATGTTTTCATTAGTACAGACAGAACATTAGGAAGGTGTGTGCTGATGTGTGAGGATAAATTGACAACCTTTCGTTCTCTTTTCTTCTCTGTAACTTACAAAATACTTATGACAATTTGGCAAATTGTTCATAATTAAGCCACGTTTTTACAATTGCTTATTACATTACATGCCTACCGTAGAACGTGCACTAGCTTGTCACAAATGTGCCATGCCGTGTATTCATTCTGCCTACTCGGTTGCAAAACGTTGATCGAACGGAAGCTAACAGAACGAAACGTCGAAGGACCTACCTGAATTTGTCCAATAGAAACTCTCGATTTAGTTGTAAAACATTTCCAACTGTTTGGCGGAATGAATACACCCCAGCTCAGTCAAAACTCCAATAGCCCTACTTTACATTTTCACCATTAGCCCAGCAACCGAGGACACCAGCAGCTGCTTGTTTTCACTGTTTGTTGGCTTTTTTATGACATGGCCGGATGCATACAACTACGTACACATTTGACAGCTTTCAAAACAATGCCACAACAGATAGCTTGCTGGTGCAACCACTGCGTGGTTTATTACACTGTAGCGCCCATCTAACTTGTCACACTGAGTATTGTAGCCATAGCATGGCTGAGGTTTGCAACATTGTAACACCACATTAAGGTTGGCCTACACTCTGAATAATTGTTTTTCTATTACCCACAAACTAGGCCTAGGGGATCTATTATAATTTCTCTCATACACTAGAATTGTATAAAATAGTCGTAGCAATAGCCAACTGTGCTTCGTCGGCCACTAAACAGCGTCACTGCTCAAGCAGCAATATAGCGCAGTCGATATTCTACTGCAAGTAGACACGAGCTACCAACTTCACTACTCACGGAACACACCATGCAACAAAACACACATATTTAATCTGATATGTAGGCTAACGTATGTGGACATCGATTGTTAATTCCAGGTGGAAAATCCCTTACCTGCTCTAGATCTATGGCCGCCAACGGGCTGGTGCCATAATATTCTAATGATTCTGCTTTCAGTCTGCTCAAATAATGATTCCAAAATATATCAAACAATTCCTCGGCAGTGGTATCCGGCGTCTGATATTGTCGATATATCTGTCATTAACCAAATCGAAAGGGCACCCGCGTCCCTAATTGTTGAATAATACAGACAGCAGCTCTCGCCACCAAAACCCGCTTATTTTGTAAGCGAGTTGCTGAGGTTTTAGGTTTTGATGATCGGCTGCGCATCGCCCTCTCATCCGTGTGTGTGTGGGGCTGGAGGAGAGCGTGGGAATTACTTGTAGGAACGTGACCTCTGGCGGACAGCTTATGTAAGTAACAGCGCCCTCTTTTCTTGTTGCTATGCTGTCTGACTTTCCTTGTCTTTCCTCATACGTAAATTATCCACATTGACTGCTGCTAAGCAAACCTAGAGATCCCGCTAGCCCAGTTAGAAACCCCCAGAGCTGTGAAAATCTGCAACCAGACAAACTAACATTCCTAAATACTATTCCGTAGTAAATAAAGTATAAAGGAAACCAAGGGCGTCATGCACCCATTATTTTAGAGGGGCCATGACGTACATGTGGATGGATGGGGGTGGTCCGTAGGGGGGCTGATCCCCACTCCTGACACTACCCAGTGAAATGTAAGGCGCCAAATTCAAAATCCAAAAGTTGAATTATTAAACATTCATCAATATACAAGTGTTGCATAGTCATCAAAAGCTCTGCTTCTTGGCAATATCACAGCGTTGTCAGATTTCAAAAAGGCTTTACGGCGAAAGCACAACATTTGATTGTTTGAGGGTAGCACCTCCAAATTTTCTCATTAGCATAAATTCATAAACCATCGCGGTTCACACAAAACACATTTCACAGCGAAAACAAATCCCTTATCTTTTGAATAACTTCTGCTGAGGGCTTCCCAAGTGGCCAACGAAGACAATCCATGGTTCCTTTGTTAGAAAAAGTCATTTATTATATCCATAAATCTCAGTTTGGTTGGCGCATTATGTTCATAAAATACAGCGTCCACTCGCCCATTGAACCGTGAAGAGAACTTGTTCAACCTATACCTACACACTTGTCCAAGAACAATCAAACATCATTGATAATGTATCCTTAGGAACACTTTTTTTGTATATTTACTATAATATTTCAACCGGATTATAAACTGGACGATAGGAAAGGAAAAAACCACAGCCGCTGAGCCGTGAGCAACGCATTCTCTTCTGTTTACCTCCGATGACCACTTCGAAATTCTTCTTCTATTACCATCCAGAGCAACTAAACATCATCAAACACTGTCTAGAGACTGTTGACATCCAGTGGAAGCAATAGGTACTGAAATCTTACTCCTATATATGTCTGTTTTCAATAGGGAGGGGTTCAAAATGAGGCAATGTGTCAAAATCACTTTTTCCAGGACAGAAATTCCTCGGGTTTTCGCCTGTTATATCAGTTATGTTATACTCACAGAAAATATTTTAACACTCTTAGAAACTTCATAGTGTTTCCTATCCAATAGTACTAATTATATGCATATCCTATTTTCTGGGCCTGAGTGGGAGGCATTTTACTTTGGGCACGCCAGACTCTCCAAAACTGTCACCTCAGGAGCCGCTCCCTAAGAAGTTAATTAATGATGCATATTGGTTCTTTAATAACTTTTATACTGGTATATTGTTGTATTTATTCATCAAGAAGGAACTCTACACTCTCTCTCCTCCTCCACTGACGATACGGTATGCACACACTAGAGTATCTAGCTTCCTGCCTAGGATATCTTTGCTCAGTGGTGCGGCTTTGAAGGAACCACTTACTAGGGAGAGGGGCTCTTTGTGCCACCTCCACAAAATACAGTTGACAGATAAAACCAGGGCTTAAAAACTAATTTTAGTAATTCATTTAAAATCTGAAGGGAAAAAAAGGACAAATCTGAGGGGGCACTTGACTTTGTGCCCCCTATGGGCATGACACCTCTGAGGGAACATCTCATGTCATTATTACCTTGCACCAGGTAGGCCAATGTCAGTGAAGGCAGTTGCATAAAACTTCGGCCAACCAATGTTGATTCTGTTTTCAAAATTTAAAAAAGTGTTCAGTATTCTGATAAGAATATTAACGAATGAGGAAGAAGATTGAAAGCAATGTGGCAAAATGCTGGCATTACAGTCAGGATTCAAGTGGAAGTTGCGTGACATGACCCAGTCACCATCTGTTATGAGTAGGCATTAAAATTGAAAATAGGAAACACAATACAGTAAGAACTGAATTGATTCCTGTATATGTCTGTGTTCTGTTTTAGAAAACTAGGTCATATTCTATGTGAGCACATTCATCTTGATGTCATTCTTTCCTTAAAAATGAAATGAGGTTATCAGTTCGAGAGAAAAAAAGTATACAGACAGACACAGCTCATTCCCTCTCCTCCCCTCTGCAGTAGAGTTGTCAGCCAGTGACCATAGTGAAATCTGGATTTGACATGTTTTAAACAGGAGGAAAGCAGCACCACTATGTGGTCATGTTTGGTAGTACATGTTCTGCCCTTCCTTATGACTCTTTCTCACTAGGGGTCCTGATGTTGGCGTGGCCTGTGTCCATGTGTGCAGCTGTGGTTTAGCAAGTCTGATGTTGTCTGATTCTGACATCACATCAAATCAAGCAATAAAAGCTTGGATATTATGGATTTGGCAAGAACTATGTTACTCTAAAAAGGGCTTATTTGTTGTTTCCTTGTCAATACATTATGTGGTGTCTTTATATCTATACAACATAAAAGAACAGTAGAAAAGACAGCTGAGTACTGTCTATATGTATGACATCATCCCAGCATTTACGCCTTATGGACCAGTAGGTGGCAGAAGAGGATAGTTCCTCCATCCCTCATGCACAAAGGCAGGGAGCTGTGTCTCATCTGTGCAGTTAGGTCTCCTGACCTGCTGTATCCATGGCGACCTTGGCTGCTGATTGACTAGTGGATGGCAATCACACAGCCCCAAATGCAACAAAAAGTGACTGTTATCCTGAGACTTATTGGCTGTACCGTAAGCTACGTATTGTAACATCCTCTGGAAACATGAAACAATCGAGGAAACATATTATTGTGGGGGCGATATATAGGTATTGGTTGAAGCTCAATGTTAAGTTCAAATCTCCCTACCATTATATCTATGCCAATATGACACCAATCCCGATGAAAATTCGCAAATCAACTTGAGCCATCAGTCCGTTACCGAGAACCACATACCAGATTTTTAACAGGGTGATTAGCGTTAGGATCATCAGACAATTTTTTTGCTCAGAACTATCTCAATAGCTAAGTGTCAGATAAGAACGAGACTACAGTGTCCATAAAGGGACCATTAGACTTGCCACCTTTTGGACTGAATACATTTGTAGGGGCCAGTGTATGGAGCCAGATAGCTGCCAAAAGGTTGAGCGTACGTATCGTTAGGATCATAAGAAAATCCAAATGTAAATTTACGTGAAATTTCATCTGTGAACACACAAACACCATGTTACAATTACAGACTAACATATTAGGCTTGAACAAATCTTGTGTTGCACTTTTTACACCTTTTTCTCCCCAATAGGCCCAAGCCTATACTACGCCATCTACTGGTATACCTTCGTTGTCGAATGCCGTTTTTTTAAACAAGCCCTAGACTTTTATTTTGAAAAGGAAACCGAAAGCTGCAAAGCAACTCTAATGTTGCCAGCAGCATACCACCCTGCATCCCACTGCTGGCTTGCTTCTGAAACTAAGCAGGGTTGGTCCTGGTCAGTCCCTGGATTGGAGACTAGATGCTGCTGGAAGTGGTGTTGGAAGGCCAGTAGGAGGCAACCTTTTCTCTGGTCTAAATATCCCAATGCCCCAGGACATTGCCCTGTGTAGGTTGCTGTCTTTCGTATGGGACGTTAAACTGGTGTCTTATTGTAAGTGTAGGGGTGTTAACCTCAGTGTCCTGACTATATTCTCAATCTGATCCTCATACCATCACGGTCAGCTAATCATTCCCAGTTTACAATAGGCTCATTCATCCCCCTCCTCTCCCCTGTAACTATTCCCCAGGTTGTTGCTGTAAATGAGAATGTGTTCTCAGTCAACTTACCTGGTAAAATCAGGGATAAAAAAAAAAAGTGGGCAAGAGCTAGCTAACTTCGACTAGCTACGTTTGGTTCATGTCCTTTGCAAATGCCACATTCCTAACAAAAATGTGTACGTATAAAAATATCAGTAACCAAGTAAAGTAAGAATTTAATTTGTAAATATTAATTCATAGTCGTAACATAGGGTTTGTATGTTTATAGATCTAATTTAAAGTTTTAGTTTCATGTTTCAGACAGAGCTGGTGTAACTGAGTCAGGTTTGTAGGCTTCCTTGCTCGCACACACTTTTTCAGTTCTGTCCACAAATTTTCTATGGGATTGAGGTCAGGGCTTTTTCTCCGATTTCTGGTCACAACTAGTAGACTTGTTTACGTGCTGCTGTGCGTTTTGTTGCTAACCTAACTTTGCTACCTGCCAGCTTTACGGTTTTTACTTTGTAATTATCGTTTATATATATATATTTTTTTCATTCAACTTTTTCACTCCGGACGCTTTATCTGGACGTGTTTCGTCAGGACC
The DNA here is from genome assembly GCA_030435695.1 of Brachymystax lenok tsinlingensis. NCBI lineage: Eukaryota > Metazoa > Chordata > Actinopteri > Salmoniformes > Salmonidae > Brachymystax > Brachymystax lenok. The sequence continues at coordinate 41,226,510 of CM059797.1, read as the reverse complement.
TCCACCAACCAAAGCTAAGTAGTAACATTAACATGATGCCTTCTAATTGCAGTCGCTGTACTCATAATATACAGGAGAACGGTCGCCTTAAGGCAAGGATAGCTGTGCTTCAAGCCCAGCTTCAGACGCAATCGTTAGGCAAGGGAAATGTAAGTGTAGGAAAGGATGAAACAGCGTCTGTGCCACTAGTAAGTACAGATAGTCGTAGAAATCCCCTCGCACAGTCCCCGCAGCCGGACAATTTTCTCACGGCTTCTGGAGGGAAATGCTGTAGCAATGCTCAACCGGTGTCGCTCATTCAGCCGACAGAAACTTTCAACCGGTTTTCCCCATTAAGCAGCGGGTCGGAGTCAGATGACGAGCCTTCTCTGGTCTCTACTCCTCCCGTTATGGGGTCTGAGATGCCGAGGCCTCCCACCATTAGCACTGACAAATTGAAAACTCTAGTCATTGGCGACTCCATTACTCGCAGTATTAGACTTAAAACGAATCATCCAGCGATCATACACTGTTTACCAGGGGGCAGGGCTACCGACGTTAAGGCTAATCTGAAGATGGTGCTGGCTAAGGCTAAATCTGGCGAGTGTAGAGAGTATAGAGATATTGTTATCCACGTTGGCACCAACGATGTTAGGATGAAACAGTCAGAGGTCACCAAGCGCAACATAGCTTCAGTGTGTAAATCAACTAGAAAGATGTGTCGGCATCGAGTAATTGTCTCTGGCCCCCTCCCAGTTAGGGGGAGTGATGAGCTCTACAGCAGAGTCTCACAACTCAATCGCTGGTTGAAAACTGTTTTCTGTCCCACACAAAAGATAGAATTTGTAGATAATTGGCCCTCTTTCTGGGACTCACCCACAAACAGGACCAAGCCTGGCCTGTTGAGGAGTGACGGACTCCATCCTAGCTGGAGGGGTGCTCTCATCTTATCTACGAACATAGACAGGGCTCTAACTCCTCTAGCTTCACAATGAGATAGGGTGCAGGCCAGGCAGCAGGCTGTTAGCCAGCCTGCCAGCTTAGTGGAGTCTGCCACTAGCACAGTCAGTGTAGTCAGCTCAGCTATCTCTATTGAGACTGTGTCTGTGCCTCGACCTAGGTTGGGCAAAACTAAACATGGCGGTGTTCGCCTTAGCAATCTCACTAGAATAAAGACCTCCTCCATTGCTGCCATTATTGAAAGAGATTGTGAGACCTCACATCTCAAAATGGGGCTACTTAATGTTAGATCCCTCACTTCCAAGGCAGTTCTAGTCAATGAACTAATCACTGATTATAATCTTGATGTGATTGGCCTGACTGAAACATGGCTTAAGCCTGATGAATTTATTGTGTTAAATGAGGCCTCACCTCCTGGTTACACTAGTGACCATATCCCCCGAGCATCCGTGTTGCTAACATTTACAATAGCAAATTTCTATTTACAAAAAACAAAAAAATGACGTTTTCGTCTTTTGAGCTTCTAGTCATGAAATCTATGCAGCCTACTCAATCACTTTTTATAGCTACTGTTTACAGGCCTCCTGGGCCATATACAACGTCCCTCACTGAGTTCCCTGAATTCCTATCGGACCTTGTAGTCATGGCAGACAATATTCAAATTTTTGGTGACTTTAATATTCACATGGAAAAGTCCACAGACCCACTCCAAAAGGCTTTTGGAGCCATCATCGACTCTGTCGGTTTTGTCCAACATGTCTCCGGACCTACTCACTGCCACAGTCATACTCTGGACCTAGTTTTGTCCCGTGGAATAAATGTTGTGGATCTTAATGTTTTTCCTCATAATCCTGGACCACCATTTTATTACGTTTGAAATCGCAACAGATAATCTGCTCAGACCCCAACCAAGGATCATCAAAAGTCGTGCTATAAATTCTCAGACATCTCAAAGATTCCTAGATGCCCTTCCAGAATCCTTCCACCTACCCAAGGACGTCAGAGTACAAAAATCAGTTAACCACCTAACTGAGGAACTCAATGTAACCTTGCGCAATACCCTAGATGCAGTTGCACCCCTAAAAACTAAAAACATTTGCCATAAAAAACTAGCTCCCTGGTATACAGAAAATACCCGAGCTCTGAAGCAAGCTTCCAGAAAATTGGAACGGAAATGGCGCCACACCAAACTGGAAGTCTTCCGACTAGCTTGGAAAGACAGTACCGTGCAGTATCGAAGAGCCCTCACTGCTGCTCGATCATCCTATTTTTCCAAGTTAATTGAGGAAAATAAGAATAATCCAAAATCTATTTTTGATACTGTCGCAAAGCTAACTAAAAAGCAGCATTCCCCAAGAGAGGATGGCTTTCACTTTAGCAGTGATTCATTCATGAACTTCTTTGAGGAAAAGATCATGATCATTAGAAAGCAAATTACGGACTCCTCTTTAAATCTGCGTATTCCTCCAAAGCTCAGTTGTCCTGAGTCCACACAACTTTGCCAGGACATAAAATCAAGAGAGACACTCAAGTTTTTTAGTACCATATCTCTTGACACATTGATGAAAATAATCATGGCCTCTAAACCTTCAAGCTGCATACTGGACCCTATTCCAACTAAACTACTGAAAGAGCTGCTTCCTGTGCTTGGCCCTCCTACGTTGAACATATTAAACAGCTCTCTATCTATCGGATGTGTACCAAACTCACTAAAAGTGGCAGTAATAAAGCATCTCTTAAAAAAGCCAAACCTTGACCCAGAAAATATAAAAAACTATCGGCCTACAGTGGGGAAAAAAAGTATTTAGTCAGCCACCAATTGTGCAAGTTTTCTCACTTAAAAAGATGAGAGAGGCCTGTAATTTTCATCATAGGTACACTTCAACTATGACAGACAAAATGAGGAAAAGAAATCCAGAAAATCACATTGTAGGATTTTTTATGAATTTATTTGCAAATTATGGTGGAAAATAAGTATTTGGTCACATACAAACAAGCAAGATTTCTGGCTCTCACAGACCTGTAACTTCTTCTTTAAGAGGCTCCTCTGTCCTCCACTCATTACCTGTATTAATGGCACCTGTTTGAACTTGTTATCAGTATAAAGACACCTGTCCACAACCTCAAACAGTCACACTCCAAACTCCACTATGGCCAAGACCAAAGAGCTGTCAAAGGACACCAGAAACAAAATTGTAGACCTGCACCAGGTTGGGAAGACTGAATCTGCAATAGGTAAGCAGCTTGGTTTGAAGAAATCAACTGTGGGAGCAATTATTAGGAAATGGAAGACATACAAGACCACTGATAATCTTCCTCGATCTGGGGCTCCACTATAGCTCTCACCCCGTGGGGTCAAAATGATCACAAGAACGGTGAGCAAAAATCCCAGAACCACACGGGGACCAAGTGAATGACCTGCAGAGAGCTGGGACCAAAGTAACAAAGCCTACCATCAGTAACACACTACGCCGCCAGGGACTCAAATCCTGCAGTGCCAGGCGTGTCCCCCTGCTTAAGCCAGTACATGTTCAGGCCCGTCTAAAGTTTGCTAGAGAGCATTTGGATGATCCAGATGAGGATTGGGAGAATGTCAGATGAAACCAAAATAGAACTTTTTGGTCAAAACTCAACTAAATCGTGTTTGGAGGACAAAGAATGCTGAGTTGCATCCAAAGAACACCATACCTACTGTGAAGCATGGGGGTGGAAACATCATGCTTTGGGGCTGTTTTTCTGCAAAGGGACCAGGACGACTGATCCGTGTAAAGGAAAGAATGAATGGGGCCATGTATCGTGAGATTTTGAGTGAAAACCTCCTTCCATCAGCAAGGGCATTGAAGATGAAACGTGGCTGGGTCTTTCAGCATGACAATGATCCCAAACACACCGCCCGGGCAACGAAGGAGTGGCTTCGTAGAAGCATTTCAAGGTCCTGGAGTGGCCTAGCCAGTCTCCAGATCTCAACCCCATAGAAAATCTTTGAAAGTCCGTGTTGCCCAGCGACAGCCCCAAAACATCACTGCTCTAGAGGAGATCTGCATGGAGGAATGGGCCAAAATACCAGCAACAGTGTGTGAAAACCTTGTGAAGACTTACAGAAAACGTTTGACCTCTGTCATTTGCCAACAAAGGGTATATAACAAAGTATTGAGATAAACTTTTGTTATTGACCAAATACTTATTTTCCACCATCATTTACAAATAAATTCATAAAAAATCCTACAATGTGATTTTCTGGATTTTTTTTCCTCATTTTGTCTGTCATAGTTGAAGTGTACCTATGATGAAAATTACAGGCCTCTCTCATCTTTTTAAGTGAGAGAACTTGCACAATTGGTGGCTGACTAAATACTTTTTTCCCCCACTGTATATCGAATCTTCCATTCCTCTCAAAAATTTTAGAAAAAGCTGTTGCGCAGCAACTCACTGCCTTCCTGAAGACAAACAATGTATCTGGCAGCTTCAGTCTGGTTTTAGACCCCACCATAGCACTGAGACTGCACTTGTGAAGGTGGTAAATGACCTTTAATGGCGTCAGACCGAGGCTCTGCAACTGTACTCATGCTCCTAGACCTTAGTGCTGCTTTTGATACCATCGATCACCACATTCTTTTGGAGAGATTGGAAACCCAAATTGGTCTACATGGACAAGTTCTGGCCTGGTTTAGATCTTATCTGTCGGAAAGATATCAGTTTGTCTCTGTGGATGGTTTGTCCTCTGACAAATCAACTGTAAATTTTGGTGTTCCTCAAGGCTCTGTTTTGGGACCACTATTGTTTTCACTATATATTTTACCACTTGGTGATGTCATTCGGAAACATAATGTTAACTTTCACTGCTATGCGGATGACACACAGCGGTACATTTCGATGAAACATGGTGAAGCCCCAAAATTGCCCTCCTTGGAAGCCTGTGTTTCAGACATAAGGAAGTGGATGGCGGAAAATGTTCTACTTTTAAACTCTGACAAAACAGAGATGCTATTTCTAGGTCCCAAGAAACAAAGAGATCTTCTGTTGAATCTGACAATTAATCTTGATGGTTGTACAGTCGTCTCAAATAAAACTGTGAAGGACCTCGGCGTTACTCTGGACCCTGATCTCTCTTTTGTGAACATATCAAGACTGTTTCAAGGACAGCTTTTTTCCATTTACGTAACATTGTAAAAATCAGAAACTTTCTGTCCAAAAATTATGCAGAAAAGTTAATCCATGCGTTTGTAACTTCTAGGTTAGACTACTGCAATGCTTTACTTTCCGGCTACCCGGATAAAGCACTAAATAAACTTCAGTTAGTGCTAAACACGGCTGCTAGAATCTTGACTAGAACCCCAAAATTTGATCATATTACTCCAGTACTAGCCTCTCTACACTGGCTTCCTGTTAAGGCAAGGGCTGATTTCAAGGTTTTACTGCTAACCTACAAAGCTTTACATGGGCTTGCTCCTACCTATCTTTCCGATTTGGTCCTGCCGTACATACCTACACGTACGCTACGGTCACAAGACGCAGGCCTCCTTACTGTTCCTAGAATTTCTAAGCAAACAGCTGGAGTTAGGGCTTTTTCCTATAGAGCTAAATTTTTATGGAATAGTCTGCCTATCCATGTGAGAGACGCAGACTCGGTCTCAACCTTTAAGTCTTTATTGAAGACTCATCTCTTCAGTAGGTCCTATGACTAAGTGTAGTCTGGCCCAGGAGTGTGAAGGTGAACGGAAAGGCACTGGAGCAACGAACCACCCTTGCTGTCTTTGCCTGGCCGGTTCCCTCCACTGGGATTCTCTGCCTCTAACCCTATTACAGGGGCTGAGTCACTGGCTTACTGGTGCCGTGGCGGAGATCTTGTGGGCTATACTCGGCCTTGTCTCAGGATGGTAAGTTGGTGGTTGAAGATATCCCTCTAGTGGTGTGGGGGCTGTGCTTCGGCAGAGTGGGTGGGGTTATATCCTGCCTGTTTGGCCCTGTCCGGAGGTATCGTCGGGACGGGGCCACAGTGTCTCCCGACCCCTCCTGTCTCAGCCCCCAGTATTTATGCTGCAGTAGTTTATGTGTCGGGGGCTAGGGTCCGTCTGTTACATCTGGAGTATTTCTTCTCTTATCTGGTGTCCTGTGCGAATTTAAGTATGCTCTCTCTAATTATCTCTCTCTTTGTTTTTTCTTCTTCTCTCTCTCTCTCTTTCTCTCTCTCTCTCTCGGAGGACCTGAGCATTAGGACCATTCCTCAAGGCCTACCTGGCCTGATGACTCCTTGATGTCCCGAGTCCACCTGGCCGTGCTGCTTCTCCAGTTTCAACTGTTCTGCCTGTTTTATGAACATTTTAAAATCTTGTCCATGTTCTGTTATAATCTGCACCCGGCACAGCCAGAAGAGGACTGGCTACCCCTCACAGCCTGGTTCCTCTCTAGGTTTCTTCCTAGGTTTTGGCCTTTCTAGGGAGTTTTTCCTAGCCACCGTGCTTTTACACCTGCATTGCTTGCTGTTTGGGGTTTTAGGCTGGGTTTCTGTACAGCACTCTGTGACATCAGCTGATGTAAGGGGGGCTTTATAAATAAATTTGATTGATTGATTGATGTTTCACGCATGGCTTTTCTTACGATCCTAACAATTTACATATGGGTTTTCTTACAATCCTAATGATAAGTACATTCAACCTTTTGGCAGCTATCTGGTTCCAAACCAGTGGCGCACATTCATGGAGGCCAAGGGAAGCCAGGCTTCCCCAAGAAATTTACCAAAAAATCCAGCAAAACAATATCAAATCTTTTAGCTTTCGTCTCTCTGTGTTTCATAACTTTCCTTCAATTTGCAAGAGGCTGAATGCATCTCACAGGATAAAGCATCCGAGCGTGCGAAACAGCGGTTCTCTGTCTCTCTATGTGTAGGCCATCTATCCGATGCTGTCTGGTCCAAACGAGTACCATTGAATGCAAAGGAAGCAAGCAAGCATTTGGCCTCCCTTGACAAAAAAGTATAAACAATTTGCCAATCAACGTTGAGCAAAACTGAGTGAGTTCAACTGTGAATGGTCCTGGTGAGAAAAATTAAATTGTCAAGGGAAGCCAGCTTGGATTTGGCATCTCTCCTATAAAATCGCTTTGAGAGCATATGTCATTAACAGAAACAACTTGAATTGTTGCATCTCGTTGTGTTGTTGTCCGCCGGTAGCTAGCTAGCTGGCTAAAGTTGTCCCTTTCCTAAATTAGCCATGGATGGAGATAGGGATTTGGATTTGGGGTTTTACTTAATTCTCTGTACTGACCAGTGATTATAACAGTGATTCTGATTCAACCACTAATTCATACATTATTGTGCCCCTGGCCTGAGAGTATGGAGGTTCAATATGTAGCTAGATGTAGAAGTCTAATGTTAACTAGCTAACGTTGCCCATGAATGGAAGTTAGGCCTAGCGAGCAAGCATTTTAGCCAGATAGCCTAGGACAATAACAAATAAAAGAGTGTAATGTATGACAGAGGGATAGACCGTTTAGTCAACGTGAAAGAGAGGAGGGGGTATTGGCAATTCTCTACAAGTAGAGTGAGTCAACATGTTTTTCTACTTGCACAAATGCGGACGCACACACATGCACAAACAGAAATCAGGCTTGGCTTCCGCAGTGATTTTAACAGTTTTATTACATGTATCATTTATTGCTCTCACATGCTCATTTTTGTCCATTAAGAACCAAGGATGTGCTACCTTTTTGTAGCATTTCTTACATTGCTAAAATATTTTTTAGCTTAAGCTCAGAGTTCTAACAGCGGGTCGGTTGCTCAGCAACAACACAGCTGCTTGCACCAGGCTGCCAGGCAAGAAGTGCACGTGAACAAACTTAGGCTACTTAGGCTACTGTAGATAGCTAGGTATATGGTGGTATTCAAGCTGAGGTTATTCAATAAATGCAAACAGATATTTTGCTTAGCTAGGTAGCTAGCTAACGTTAGCTAATGTTAGGTTGCTTGTCCAAAGTCTAGCAGTTAGCCTCTGTAGCTAGCTAACACCAGTCAGCTGAAAGCTAGCTAGCTAACAAACAGGTAAAGAAAGGTAGCTAGACAATGAATGTGGTTTTGTTTTGATTAGCTAGGTAGCTAGCTAGGTAACGTAACGTTATACCAGTCCGATGAGTGCTAACGTTGGCTAGGTAGCTAATCAATAAGCAAGGAAAGCTAGCTATAATTTGCCAAGTAAAGTGTTTCATATAAGGCTGAAGTCATGTGTAAACTACTAACCTAGACACTTGTGTGTAATCAGAGCACAAACAAATATGCACAAAGCCACTTAACGTTCTTCTTCTTCTATGGTATAATGGGATTAGCAAAAAATTGGATGTGCATTCAGTCACCTACTGTGTGGGTGGATAATAAGGATCCCAAAAAGGAAAAAATATGGGTAAAAATAAATGAAATATCATACAAACTATCTATACAGTTGAACTCTGAAGTTTACATACACCTTAGCCAAATACATTTAAACTCAGTTTTTCACAATTCCTGACATTTAATCCTAGTACAATTCCCTGTCTTAGGTCAGTCAGGATCAACACTTCATTTTAAGAATGTGAAATGTCAGAATAATGGTAGAGTTTCTTTCATCACATTCCCAGTGGGTCAGAAGTTTACATACACTCAATTAGTATTTGGTAGCACTGCCTTTAAATTGTTTAACTTCGGTCAAACGTTTCCGGGTAGCCTTCCACAAGCTTCCCACAAGAAGTTGGGTGAATTTTGGCCCATTACTACTGACAGAGCTGGTGTAACTGAGTCAGGTTTGTAGGCCTCCTTGCTCGCACATGCTTTTTCAGTTCTGCCCACACATTTTCTATGGGATTGAGGCCAGGGCTTAGTGATTGCCACTCCATTACCTTCACTTTGTTGTCCTTAAGCCATTTTGGAAGTATGCTTGGGGTTATTGTCCATTTGGAAGACCCATTTTCGACCAAGCTTTAACTTCCCACCTTGAGATGTTGTTTCAATATATCCACATAATTTTCCTCCCTCCTGATGCCATCTATTTTGTGAAGTGCACCAGTCCCTCCTGCAGCAAAGCACCCCCAGAACATGATGCTGCCACCCCCGTGCTTCACGGCTTGCAAGCCTCCCCCTTTTTCCTCCAAACATAACAATGGTCATTATGGCCAAACAGTTCTATTTTTGTTTCAGACCAGAGGACATTTCTCCAAAAAGTACAATCTTTGTCCCCATGTGCAGTTGCAAACCGTATTCAGTTTTTTTTAATGGCGGTTTTGGAGCATTGGCTTCTTTCTTGCTGAGCGGTCTTTCAGGTTATGTCGATATAGGACTCGTTTTACTGTGGATATAGATCATTTTGTACCTGTTTCCTCCAGCATGTTCACAAGGTCCTTTGCTGTTGTTCTGGGATTGATTTGCACTTTTCGCACCAAAGTACGTTCATCTTTAGGAGACAGAACACGTCTCCTTCCTGAGTGGTATGATGGCTGCGTGGCCCCATGGTGTTTATACTTGCGTACTATTGTTTGTACAGATGAACATGGTACCTTCAGGCATTTGGAAATTTCTCCCAAGAATGAACCCGACTTGTGGAGGTCTACAATGTTTTTTCTAAGGTCTTGGCTGATTTCTTTAGATTTTCCCATGGTGTCAAGCAAAGAGGCACTGAGTTTGAAGGTAAGCCTTGAAATACACCTCCAATTCACTCAAATGACGTCAATTAGCCTATCAGAAGCTTCTAAAACCATGACATCATTTTCTAGAATTTTCCAAGCTGTTTAAATGCACAGTCAACTTAGGGTATGTAAACTTCTGACTCATGTAAACTTCTGACCCATTGTGATACAGTGAATTATAAGTGAAATTATCTGTCTGTAGACAATGGTTGGAAAAATGATTTGTGTCATGCACAAAGTAGATGTCCTACCCGACTTGCCAAAACTATAGTTTGTTAACAAGAAATTTGTGGAGTGGTTGAAAAATGAGTTTTAATGACTCCAACCTTAAGTGTATGTAAACATCAGACTTCAACTGTGTATTAAAGAAAATAAATAAACAAAATCAACCTACTTTTCTGTAAAAAAAATATTCAAATCAAGTCCCTACATAGGCTCAGAAGACTCCTGTGAGTGCTTCTTCCGTAATGTCTTGGAGCCCCAAAAACTTCTCGGCTGCAGATATAATGATATCCAGCGTCTTGGACTTTATAGACACTTGTGCTGTACATTTAATCACTGTGGCTATAAATGCCCAAAAATCCACCTTCTTCACAATGAGTGTATCCACTCGATTGACTTCAAACATTAGCAACTGGCTGCAATGCATCCACCACCATATCTTCAACACTGTTGTCTCTTGCCCCTTCGACTCGTTTCACCGCCTCCACATTTAGGAGATCCGCTGCACAGCCCTGATCCTTGACACCTCAACCTCCTTCACCCTAACAGGGCACTCAAGGAAGTCCGGAGTATGACAGTTGCAACATTCTCCGTTCACAGATTCTTCAATACCATACTTCTCCCGTCTACAAACATTTGACACGTGACCATATCCTTTACAATTCCCACTCTGTGATGGTTTGGACACAAATGCTCTCACCGCATACCTCACATATCCAAGCTTCACATATTCAGATAGAGTCTCCTCAAACAACAATAACATCGATAGGCTTTTCTCCTTCCTTCCATCTACCATACTGGTCAGGTGACATGTACTGACCACTCCTGGGATTTTCTGATTAAGGTACTCGTCATCTATATCCAGCGAGACTCCAGCTATAACTCTTTTGGCAGGCGCCCTGCTCCGAAGATCAATACATGTTACTTCTGACGTGGACAATTTTTTGCCAGTTCCAGTGCACACTTCTTCATCGACACAATTAACCAAAACAAGGCTGCTTCTAGTCACCTTGATTGAATCCACCTTTCCCACTGCTTTCTTTACAGTTCTCAATATTACAAATGGATTTCCCAAATTAAACACCTTGTCCAAAAAATGCAGTCCAATAAGAAATGATTTATTGGACCGGTCCTTGTTTTCTAATACAACTTTTGCTCATTTTGATCCTTTCTTTGATTTCATTATTTTCCATTAATTGTCCCACACTTCACTTGCCGCACTTTCAGATTCAAGCACAGTCACCATTTCCTCCCACCCGCCAGTTAAAGTTTGCCAGGTAACGTTAGCCAATGTAAAACTGTAACTTTAGCTAACATGTATGATGAGTTCATGCACCACAATATTAAATCAAATCAAATCAAATTGTATTAGCCACATGTGACGAATACAACAGGTGTAAACCTTACAGTGAAATGCTTACTTACAAGCCCTTAAACGACAATGCAGTTAAAAAAAGAAGTTAGTTGAGGTAAATGAGGTAATATTGACATGTAGGTAGAGATAAAGTGACTATGCATGGATAATAAACAGAGAGTAGCAGCAGTGTAAAAATGGGGGTTGGGACAATGCAAATAGTCCGGGTAGCCATTTGATTAGCATGGGGCTAAAAGCTGTTAAGAAGCCTTTTTGACCTAGACTTGGCGATCCGGTACCGCTTGACGTGTTGTAGCATAGAGAACAGTCTATGACTAGGGTGGCTGGAGTCCTTGGCAATTTGTTGGGCCTTCCTCAGACACCGCCTGGTATAGAGGTCCTGGATGGAAGGAAGCTCGGTCCCAGTGATGTACTGGGCCGTACACACTACCCTCTGTAGTGACTTGTGGTTGGAGGCAGAACAGTTGCGATACCAGGCGGTGATGCAACCAGTCAAAATACTCTCGATGGTGCAGCTGTAGAACTTTTTAAGGATCTGAGGACACATGCAAAATTTATTCAGTCTCCTGAGGGGGAATAGGCATTAGTGTGCCTTCTTCACGACTGTCTTGGCGTGTTTGGACCATGATAGTTTGTTGGTGATGTGGACACCAAGGAACTTGAAGCTCTCAACCGGCTCCACTACAGCCCCGTCGATGAGAATGGGGGTGTGCTCGGTCCTCCTTTGTCTGTAGTCCACAATCATCTCCTTTGTCTTGATCACGTTGAAGGAGATGTTGTTATCCTGGCACCACATGGCCAGTGACACTGACCTCCTCCACACGGGCTGTCTCATCGTTATCAGTGATCAGGCTTACCACTGTTGTGGCGTCTGCAAACTTAATGATGTTTTTGTAGTCGTGCTTGGTCATGCAGTCATGGGTGAACAGGGAGAACAGGAGGGGACTGAGCACACACCCCTGACGGGCCCCTGTGTTGAGGATCAGCGTCGCAGATGTGTTGTTGTTATAGATTTTATTGTGATGACTAAATGTTTGTACATCTAAGAATATTCCATTCTGAAAATGTATGAGATAGAGATAGGGTTATAAGACAAAATGGTAGTCCAATTAATGTGTGTGTTCATTTAGGGAGTATCTGGGAGAACAAAGAATTCTTTGATTCTACCAGACACATGTGAGAGGCTCCTGTCCTTGAAGACAGGAGGGATAGTTAAAGAACCGCCCAAGTTTGACTTATGTTGCAAAGATTGTGATAAGGAATGAATGGGTACTGTGGGAAGACACTATTTCTTGGAAAGGGTGGGGAAATAGTGGGGCCTTTGTATCTTTGTATTTCAACATTGTACCATATAAAAGACTGTGTACACCTTTTAGAGCTCAGAGCTCTCCCGTGAATAAATAATCTACATTTGACCATTATAGATTGGGCTCCTGTCTGTCTTATTTCAACCAGTATCTTACAAATTATGGGTTACAGACGGAGTTGTTTAATTGAAGTTCAGTTTATGAACATTGAGAACAAAATTTCTATAACAGTTGTTACCTACCCTTACCATCTAAGGGCAGCCCGTCAGAAAGTCCAGGATCCAGTTGCAGAGGGAGGTGTTTAGTCCCAGGGTCCTTAGCTTGGTGATGAGCACTATGGTGTTGAATGCTGAGCTGTAGTCAATGAATAGCATTCTCACGTAGGTGTTCCTTTTGTCCAGGTGGGAAAGGGCAGTGTGGAGTGCAATAGGGATTGCATCATCTGTGGGGGCGGAATGGAAATTGGAGTGGGTCTAGGGTTTCTGGGATAATGGTGTAGATTTGAGCCATGACCAGTCTTTCAAAGCACTTCATGGCTACAGACGTGAGTGCTACAGGTCGGTAGTCATTTAGGCAGGTTACCTTAGTGTTCCTGGGCACAGGGACTATGGTGGTCTGCTTGAAACATGTTGGTATTACAGACGCGGTCAGGGACCGTTTGAAAATGTCAGTGAAGACAATTGCCAGTTGGTCAGTGCATGTTTGGAGTACACGTCCTGGTAATCCATCTGGCCATGCGGCCTTGTAAATGTTGACCTGTTTAAAGGTCTTCCTCACATCGGCTACGGAGTGTGTGATCACACAGTCGTCCTGATACATCCGACGAGCGTCAGAGCCGGTGGTTGGGGTATGTACGTATGGTCACTGTGGGGACGACGTCATCGATGCACTTATTGATGAAGCCAGTGACTGATGTGGTGTACTCCTCAATGCCATCAGAAGAATCCCGGAACATATTCCAGTCTGTGCTAGCAAAACAGTCCTGTAGATTAGCATCTGCGTCCTCTGACCACTTCCTTATTGACCGAGTGGTAGGGCCTCTGCCTTCAGTCTACACACATACTGTATTTACAAATCGGACATTGGATAGGTGCTCTAAATCCTTCAGCTACGAATGTTCTTAGTAATTCTGCCACAGCTGTCCAACTCCACTAAAATAACATACATTCCCACATTTATAAATGGCAGTATAAATATGAAAAATGGAACTGAACATACAGTACATTTTAAGAATTGATAGTGTAGTACCATGTGTACTGCAAGCATTTTAATTGGCTCCACATGGGCTAGAGCAGGAAGTACCAGTCACGACTCGGTGAAAAATAAGTTATTACAGTTTTTAATGTCCTGTTGGTAGGATATCCTTGATTGGAGCTCATCCATTTTGTTATCCACTGATTGCACGTTGGCTAATAGGACTGATGGTCCACAAGTAAAAAGTAGTCAAATAGTACTGACACGGTATAACAACATCAGAATCATTGACAGGGTTTGATTAATCTCAACCGGGTGCACGTGTAGGCGTTTTGAATTAGATTTGGAACCTGGCTGCCTCCCAGGTGTGAGCCGGGTGCCCTGCTCTGTCCGACGTAGAAGTCGGCTCCAAACTTAGTGTAGTAATGAGTAGAATTCTGTGTTTTCACATGCAAAAGTGAATGAACAAAATCATTTTGGATCGAACGCTTCCAGACTGTCCTTTCAAATGGTCTGTCAAAATCAATGTTTTAAGAACAGGGTTTGTAGTGTAGTAGTTACAGTTACCACCTGTGGAACTGAAGATTGTGGGTTCGCCACCCGTAGGTTACATTTTGCCCATTATTTAGTTTATAGTTTTGACAGCCCCCTCCCAACACATACACACACACACTTATTTTCACTTATTAGGTGGCTCTTAAATGAGCATTTGGGTTTGTGGAGTGGCAGGCAAGTGGAAGTGAGTGTGGTGGTGTGTACTACTGCATGGATCTTGCTAGAACGGAGGAGAGACCAGCTCTCAGGCTCTCAAGGAAGAGGTTGTTGCCTTATCCGTGAGATGCACGCCATCCCTACGTTACTGCCCATGGACACAGTGCTTTATGAGAAATGCATGCTAGCCCATGTGGAGCCAATTAAAATGCTTGCAGTACACATGGTACTACACTATCAATTCTTAAAATGTACTGTATGTTCAGTTCCATTTTTCATATTTATACTGCCATTTATAAATGTGGGAATGTATGTTATTTTAGTGGAGTTGGACAGCTGTGGCAGAATTACTAAGAACATTCGTAGCTGAAGGATTTAGAGCACCTATCCAATGTCCGATTTGTAAATACAGTATGTGTGTAGACTGAAGGCAGAGGCCCTAACGCTAGACCACCACAGGGAAGCAACAGTCCTTAGATTCTGGGCCCATACTCATAAAACGTCTCAGAGTAGGAGTGATTATCTAGGATAAGATGTAACATTTGGTTCATAATGAACAAGATGGCTTTGACAAATGGGACCTGATCCTAAATCTGCAAGCAGCCCGTGATGTCCAGATGATCTCTTTAAGGATGCTCATACAGGAAGAGATGAGGAGATAACGAGACTATTTCCTCTATTATTTGACATACCCTAGCCCTTACTGTAAGAACTTCCAATGAGCGGTAAAATGGAAACCAAAAGGAGCAAAATCTTACTAAACATGAAAACTTGTACAGTAGATTATGCATATTATTACGTGTCATCTTCGTCCCATAAAAATGCATCTGAAAGACAGCACCAGGTGTGTATAGCAAAGCCTATAGTAACATCTTCATTTAGATCAGCTCCTTATCAACATGTACAGTTCATGTTCTCTTCAGAAACAGTCTTACATGGTCAGTAAAGAAGATTACAATAAGACCCCCAAACACACACACACACACACATTTGTAAATATTTATTTTTTTTGGGGGGGTTAAGATTTAGCAGTTTAAGTCGACAAGCATAAGGGAGTAAACCACATACAGTATAAAGTGAGATAGAGAGACCTCAGACTGTAGTTACTGTACAGATGTTGGGGAAACCAGTGAGTAAAAGTAGGTTAACCGGTTAATGAAAAATTCTGATCCAACAAAATTCCTCTCTAACAGCTTTTCCTTTCACTCTCAATGTAGCTCAATGTAGCTCCCTCTTCTGCCTCTCTCTCATTACCAGTTCAACACCAACAGAAAGCTCAAATTAACTTTGAGATTAATTGAACGTCAGAACAGACTCGTTCTTCTGTTCCTCCATTTTTTCATTCACCTGGATTTCTCCACATTGGGCGATTTTCCTAACTGGGGTGTTAGAAGAGAGAGAGAGAAACTGACAGAGATAGGAGAAAGCGAGCAAGAAAACAAGAGAGGGAGAGAAAGAGTTAGAGACAGAGAGAGGGAGAAAGAGAGAGAGAGAGAGGGAGTGCGACCCATGCTTTGTAATGGGTATCAAATTAATGACATGCCAAAGGCCTCCAGTAGTGAAAGCTTTTAGGGCTTAAAGCTCCACCAGGAAGCCCCACCACAGCCTCCCACAGCCCCCCATGGTTGCCACCATAATCAAGGGAGGCAGAATTGGAATCCTTGAAAGATGGGGGGAGGATGGAGGGATGAAAGAGAGGGGTAATTCTCTGTCTGCTCCCTGCCACGCAGCATGTCAATGTCGGTTAGTGTAAAAATGTATTTATAAATGTATTCTGTATTTGTGTGCTGGAGGTGGTTCAGTGAACTAGATGTGTGTGATAAGTACAAACCATTCCTGAGACATGAAGAATTGTGTTACCTACCAGAGCTAACAGCGTGGCTAATGTGGTCCTGAGATGAGCAATTGACCCAAGTTTGATACTAGTCATAACTGAGCTCTCTCTCTCTCTCTCTCTCTCTCTCTCTCTCTCTCTCTCTCTCTTTCTAACTTGTTCTCTCTCACACACACAGACACACAAACACACACAAAGATGTGCCAGTGTGTGGCTGATATATGGATTCCTCTGGCCGTCAAAGACCACACTGTCTCTGTGACAGAAGAGCTTTGTGGGAGATAGAATGGGCTTGGGCCAATGAGGGAACAGATATGGCTGAATGGACTAATCCACAGCTCCCTGTCTGTAACAAATAAATATACTGTAGCATGCGTAGGTCATTGCAGGTCTGTGGAGATCTTCACAATTACTATTATAATCTGTGCAGAATCTCGAACAGCATCGATCAATTGCACCATTTACTTTTAATGTAATCTCTATTACAGTCCAGGTCATTTGGTTATGCTAGATAAACAGTGGCGATTTTAGCATGTAAATCTTGGTGGGGCAAACTGTTAGGGCCTACATAAAGCTGTCCCAACAGCAGAGCTTTCTTTCCAGAACAATGGAGTGAATCCTTACCAATGCTACACCTGGCTATCAGTGGAGCCTTGTCTGGCAGCGAAACAATTCATTCAGCTTCGTTTACTGCCTTTTTAAAAAACCTAGCTGATATGGCTGACCATATCTCCCTGGCGTATTACATCATTTACGCAGCAGCATATAAGACATTTTTGGACTCAACTTGTTGTGCGCGACGGTCCTTCGTTGGCAAATGTTGTCATCAAAGAAAGAGAAAGATTCCGAGTTGGATGACCGTTCAAAACGTATTTTCCCAGTCTGTGCTTGCGGTTAGCCACTGTCACCGATTCCTTCCAAACAACTCATTGTTGAATTTGCGATTTCCAACTGTCCGATGATCACCGATACGTTTTATCTATAATTTATCTTCATTATGTCTCTTCATATGACAAGGATTAAAATGGATTTGCCAGTAGATTGTCTACTTGATTGATGATGATGACTGCTAGCTAAGATTTTGAAAGTAAGATCTTGACATGATCAGTCCAATCAAAGCTACTGTAGATATAATGTGATTTGACATAATTATATCTGTGGCCAATGACCTTGAGCCTTCTTGGAATGGCACTTCTAATCTAAGTCTATGGCAGGACCCAAAGGGCTCACATTCTTGATGTCTACCCTTACTAACGCGGGTGACGTAGTGTGCCCATGAGTGACAGAACACTGAACCAATCACGGTGCAATGCTGAGCCAATCACGGTGCAATGCTCCTATTTTCTGCTGGCCTGCCCCACCACCACAGCTTTATTAACTCAATTGTATATATTTTTTTACATTGTTTGCAAACTGTATGTGACACGTACCAAAATAACATGCAAAACAGGCAAACCCTCCCCACCCCCCAAAAAATACCAAAAATATGGGGCTCAAAACAGGTGATGAATGAAGGGTCACCACTGTAGATGAAGCACAGTGATAACACAATCTGTTGTATAAATCAACAAAATATCTGATATTTTATTCCCATTTGAACTTTGCTGTTCTTTTACATGGGTTAAAGCACAGTGATAGACATTTGGGTGACAACTAAACCAAACATCTGATTTTGTTTTTCCATTGGAATTTAGTTGTGCTTTTCGATGGCTGAAAGCATAGTGATAACACATTGGAAATTCAACTGACTTTTGTCTGTCTTTTTGAGTGAGTGAATATAGGTTGTAATCTCATTGATCAACGTCTCAACCAAATATTACCCAATTATTCACTGTAACCTCCACCTCTCCTTCAACAAATAACACCGCACCAGAAGGTTTCTATTGTCACCAGTTTACCTCCCTTCCCCCCTCAACCCCCATTAACACCTGTCCAGTGGTACCCCGGGTGCGCGCCCTGCACTCCTCCGGATAGCAGCGTGCTCCAGTCGAAGATGCGATTGCGGCTTCACGGATAGGGAGAGAGGAGGAACAGGCAGAGAGACTGAATAAGAAAGGGAGAGAGCGAGAGAGGTAGGAGAGAATCCATGAGAGACCTGTACCGCATTACACGAAAGGAGACAGCACAGACAAACACTCTCTCATACACATCATATGCTACTGCAGAGCTGGCACACATCGCGGAGAGAAGGAGAAGAAACAGCGATAACTCTACTATCACGGCACAGGTAAGCAACAGTAGCACTATATTATTCGAACAGGCTTCTAATAATAGCTCACTTGCGCATCGGGTGGTGTCATGTTGACTAGCGGCTAGCGGGTTTATGAAGAGTTGGCGATGAGGTGATGAAATTATGCTGTGAAGGGATGCTGCGTCTTCCGTAAAGACGGTAGAGGTTGTCGGTAAAGCCCTGGCCTTGTCGTTAATCTGCAATCGTTTCTGGCCGGGAATTGGGCCGTGCCGAGCCCAATGCTCTGCGCGTCGCTGAAAGATGCTGCGGTGGGTGATTTTTTGCTGCTCTGCGCAAATTATAAACAGGGCCAGAATCTATGGAAAGTACAGTCGTTTATTCCACACACCCCATCACATTTACGTATTTGTATGTAGTTGTGATGTTTGACATAATATCGAGTTGGAGAGGAGACAAACGAGCTATTGAATGGTTGTTAGCAGGGTTGTTTTGTTAGGCCGGGGGCTGGGGGAAGATATGGCTGGTGCTGCAAATGATCCTAGAGAGAGGGAGGATGATACTAGCGCTCCTTGAAGTGAGAGTGAGTGACTGGTCATGCAGAGATAATTCAGGGGATCGGTTTGTTTATCTGAATCAGGTCATGTCACCAAACGAGCCATGCGGCCCTTGGCTTTCATTTTGTTGAGCGTTCTGATTCATCCATCCGCAAGGCCTCTGTGTAAGGACACAAGTTTAATTAACTAGGCCTATTCACTGCTTATACATTTGGGTGGAAATCAACACGTATAGCCTGAGTTTCATTTACCTGCTGTCTAAGAATTGGAGCAAACTAATAACCTGTATCTTGTCTTGTGTTGGGTCTGTGTGGGTTTCTGTGCACCTGTATATAGGGAGGACAGTGTGTAGTGTAGAGGCCCAACATGCTTTGGGTAGAAATTGCCCTTAGGCACAAATCTAGGATCAGTTTTTCCACCTCCAATCCTAAATATAATTAAAGGGGAATATGCAGAACCTACCTGTGATCAGATTCCAGGGCAAATATCCTGTTACACTGCAGGGCCAAATACATATGATGAGCTATCATGTCATCACGAGTGACATTGGGACATATTATTTAACCTAGACGGGGCTCTATTAGCTGTAGCTGTGTTTACCCTGTGTGTGTGTACGTGTGCACGCATTTGCATGTGTGCATGTTCGTGTGTGTGTATATTTGTGTGTGCAACTGTGCATATGTGTGTGTGTCAGTACCTGGGCTGTGGCCTGTGGTTGATGGCGTTACATAAGGGCTATAGAGGGGAACATCTGTCCCTCTTCTCTCCCTCCCAGCAGACCGTCTCTGGGACAGCTTAAACACAGCAGCAGCACTGGACAGATGTCAGCTGGAACTATAACAAAGAACCCCCTCACACACTGACTGACTGACAGACTCACTGACTCACTGACTCACTGACTGACTGACTCACTGACAGACTGACAGACTGACCGACTGAGCTCAGATGATTTGGAGAGGGAAAAATTCCTGTTGAATAGAAATACTAGAGGAGCATGGCTGTGGATCACAATGGAGATAGCAACATTAATAGATGGACAGACAGACGGACATACAGTCTTAAAAAAATCATAATCTCTTTCCTGAGCTAATAATAGAATTACAACATTTTCCTTTGTTCTATTAAGATAGGAAGTTGGTCTTAATTGGTAGATAAGATGGAGGGAAAGAGGGAACGAAGGATCCTTGTCTGAATTGCTCTGAACAAACAAATTAATTAGACATAATTTGATTTCAATATTTTATATGTAGAATAGAGAAAATTCTGTCCCCACTGACTTTATTTGACCCCATATATACCCAGCTTGCACTAATGACCTCACAGTTCAGGGTATGGACGCATAAGCATAGAAACATAGATATTTTACAATATGAATTGCTACTGATTGACACTGAACAATAAAAGGCCACTCTGAAATATGCAATTTTGTCTCATGTTTTGGTGGTAGCGTGCAATTGGCAGGAGTGTCCACCAGAGCTGTTACCAAAGAATTTAATGTCCATTTCTCTACCATAAGCCCGCCTCCGGCGTTGTTTTAGAGAATTTGGCAGTACGTCTAACCTGCCTCACAACCACAGACCACGTGTATGGTGTCGTGTGGGCGAGCTGATGTCAACGTTGTGAACAGAGTGCCCCATGGTGGCCATGGATGTTATGGTATAGGCAGGCATAAGCTACGGACAACAAACACAATTGCATTTTAGCTATGGCAATATGAATGCACAGAGATACCGTGATGAGATCATGAGGCCCATTGTCGTGCCATTCATCCGCCATCACCTCATGTTTCAGCATGATAATGCACGGCCCCATGTCGCAAGGATCTATACACAATTCCTGAAAGCTCAAAATAGCCCAGTTCTTCCATGGCCTGCATACTCACCAGACATGTCACCCATTGAGCATGTTTGGTATGCTCTGGATCGAGTTGTATGACAGCATTCTCCAGTTCCTGCCAATATCCAGCAACTTCGCACACGGAGTGGAACAACATTCCACAGGCCACAATTAACAGCCTAATCAACTCTATGCGAAGGAGATGTGTCGCGCTGCATGAGATAAATGGTGGTCACACCAGATACTGACTGTTTTTTTGATCCACACCTCTACCTTTTTTTAAGGTATCTGTGACCATCAGATGCATATCTGTTTTCCCAGTCGTGAAATCCATAGATTAGGGCCTAATAATTTTTTTTTCAATTGACTGATTTCCTTATATGAACTGTAATTTAGTAAAATCTTTTAAATTGTTGTATGTTGCGTAATTGTTTTTGTTCAGTATACATTAAACTGTTTCCATTTCTAGTCTACTGCTCTAGGAGATGCACATCTACAGTAGATCCATCACAATAAGTATGCACACATACACACACAAAAAACAAAGCCTTGTCAAAAAGGGAAACCGGAGTCGTATGTCATCAGGCTTTAAAGACATGTAAGATTCCAAATCAATCACAAGTTCCTATACCCCCATATATGTCATGTTAAGCTATGTAGCAAAACTCCACCTGGTTTGTCAAGAGGGTAAGCGGGAGTTATTAACATTGCTAACACCTATCCAATGTATTCAGATCTACACAAGTGCCTATCGAGAAGGGACTAGGAGTCCATTTGGAATTGGTCAACAGTACCAGACTGAGTCTAGTGTTGTATTTTAATAATATCTTAGCACACACATTAAAAGCTTTTTAACTTTCAAACTGGACTTTGATTTTTAATGCTACTTAGTACCTATTTGTGGTTAGAATTTTTTATTTCGATTTTCTAGTACTATTCCCCTCCAAGAGGATCTGTGTTTGTTTTCGAATACCTGAAGCTCTCCTGATACTTCTTTGTCTTCATGAGTCTAGTGGTTGATGGAGGTCTTGTGTTCTAGTGGTGGATTGTGATTTCTCTCTGTGTTGCAGTACATATGTTTCACCACCTGGTGCTGACATTCCATGTAAAACTCTGTTGTTACTCCACTGATGTGACTGGTAGCAGAACAGACCTCCAGTCTCTCAATGCAGAATGGCTTTGGGATGTTAATGGCTGACATCTGAACTGGAGCAAGTCAAACATTACAGCTTTTCTCCAATTTACCCTGCTCCCCAGGGTAGTTTTTAAACACATCCTAGATGTTTCCCCACCATTACCTCACAGGCCCTTTGTTTGATTCCAGTCTGAGAGTCAAATCCAGAAACTGTGTTGGCTTAGTTTAGCGCTTACACAAGCAGGTGCATCTATCCAAGAAACATACCCAGTATGTATTTCTTTGTTTGTATATGTGTGTGTGTGAATGTGTGTGTGGCACATCCACACACACACATACATACACACATGCCTGTCCACCCGACCATCCCATCCCAGTTCCTCACACTGTGTTTGAGCCATATGGCCTCTTTCCCAGTGATCTCCGTCTCTGGCATGTTTTCAGCTGATTGGAGCACTGGATGGCGGTCAGTCCTGGCCCGGCCAGGTGGGTTGTGGGTAGACCCGTGGAGGTGCGCAGCGATAGGTCAATTAAATCTGCATTAGAGAAGCCTGCTGTCCTCTCAGTGGCTCACCTGGCATTGGACTGAGCCAGACAGCTAGCAGAACTGCAGGTTTTAATTCAGACCTGGCACTCGAGTCTCATTCTGTAGGTCAGGAAGATACAGTCTGATCCACACACTGTGCTTTGTTTAAAGCTAGAATGCACACGAACGCACAGGTTGAGTCATCCCATCATGAGAAATGTGTCTTCCCTCCCTCCCTCCCTCCCTCCCTCCCTCCCTCCCTCCCTCCCTCCCTCCCTCCCTCCCTCCCTCCCTCCCTCCCTTCTTCCCCCATGCCCTCTCAGGTTTCCCATGTATACTGTACCTAAAACTGTCCAGAGGTCTTTGTTTCCAGTTTCTATTTTTAAACACGAAATAGCAACTTCTTCCTGAGGGAAGGGCTGAGCAGAAAGGGAGAGGTGTGGGAACGGAGAGAGAGAGAGAAGGAGACAGAGAGAAGTGCATCTGGGCGAGGTCACTTTTAAGCGCATCGTCTGGCTGTGAGCCAGGATGGATGGAGAGAGTGAGGGAGGGATGGAGGGAGGAGAATTTCCTGTAGACTCTGACCCAGGGAGGAGCTGCCGTTAGGGTGGTAGGAACACTGGCTCAGCTCCAGGATTCACTCAGGCCTCCACTGAGACATCAGTCTGGAGGCACAGAGAGAGAAAGAGCGAGAGAGAGAGAGAGAGAGCTCTTACATCGAGCAGACAGAATGACTAAGGGTTATTCTGTGTAAAATGTACACTGCTGATATGATCAATACAATGTGCATTATGTCTTAAGGTTACTCTATGTTTTGGGTTCTTGCTTTCTCCTCTGTCTGTGTGTGTGTGTGTGTGTGTATGTGTGAAAAAGAAAACGTGGTACTATCTTAAAGGCAGGCAGACGGATGGGGTCCAAAATAGTGATGGTGGTAGCAGTGTTAGAGGTAAATAGGAATGTCTGCAAAAAATAAATAAAAGAAAATGATGAACATAACCAATTAACTGGTTGGAACCTCCTTGAACCTCTCTCTGGGCAAAACTATTGCCTCAACTAATAGGGGTGCACTTGACCAATTAACTGGTTGGAACCAGAAAGATCTCACTAAACAAAATAATACATTGACAAAATTACATGTATACGGATATATGTTCGCAGATGTGCCTCGTGATAAAGTGCGGAAGTGCATGAAAGGAGCTTCAAGAACTGCCAACAAACACAAGACAAACACAAAGTAAGCACTCAAAATAACAGCACAAATAAATTAATTTCACTGAAGCTACAAAGACAACTGGATGACTTCCTAGCCACATGGGGAGTACTGATTAGCATTTATACAATATTAAAATCTCTAGAAATGTTTAGGCAAGTCATAATTCTTGAAGGCAGAAGGGAGTGCACTTGACGCTTGTGGCCATCTCTCTGTCTGCCTGTCTGTTTCTCTCCTTTGATCAGTAGCTTGTGTATGTTTTCTTTTCATAAAGACATAAAGAGACCTAGACTAAACAAAGTGTCCATTGACAGGTTTTGAAGTGTAGCATCAAAGCTAGCAGGGAAAGAGGACTACACTTACTAGAAAATACTATTATAGAGGACTGATTTTATGTTGTCTCGTTTGTTCTGAAAGTCCCTCAAACCCTCAATGACAGTAGAAATGTTTTGTTTTTGTTGGTCTAAAGACGTGAATGGATTCTGGTGCACTCTGATGTGTGCACTAATAATAACACACAGGGCAGAGCAAGGGTGCACACACTCACACATGCACACACACATACACACACATACACTCACACATGCACACACACATACACTCACACATGCACACACACTCAGTTACACACACAGTAGAAGGCAGCTACACACATAGTTACACACACAACGCTGACTTCACCATCTGTGGCACTGTATCTACTTCCAGGTACCAGGTGCATATCTCCCTTCCCCTGTGTGTGTGTGTGTGTGTGTGTGTGTGTGCACTCTTCTGCTCCACTCCTGCACGTAGCGCTGCATCGTTAAGACATGCAGATGCATCAAGGACAAATCCGACAGGGAACTTTTCAGCTTTGATAATGACAAAAGCAGAGCAGGAAAACTCAAACTAAATGTTTTCAAATAAGTTACTAATTTATCTTGCTTTTAGACACTGTGTTTACCCTGTGGTGGCTATACCTATTCTATTCTATTCTTAAACCACACAGAACTAAGCACACACCACTAAATGATAGCGTTCTATTCTGTTCTTCTCTTCTTCTATCCTATTTAGACATGTTAGGAGATGAATCTTTTTATGTGTGCATGTCTGTCTGTGTGTGGTGTGTGTGTACCTCTATGTAAGTATGTCTCTGTGTGTGTGTGTTTGTGTGCTGGTTAGTTTTATTAGGGCACATCTGTAGGTAGCATCTGGCGTTCTTCAAAGAGGAAATGAGCCTATAGTAAATCCTCTAATCATTACTAGTCTGTCTGTAGGCCCTTGGCTAACGCTCCTCACCACAGAGATGTATGACCCCTTGGTGAGTGCAGGAAATCAGCTATTGTAGCTGCTGGTACTCCAATATATTCACTTTATTTATTTGACAAAAGAAAATATTACGATGAAAATGAATGTTTTTTATGGTGCTCTTACCCTAAAAGCACTCTTTATTAGGTATTGATTTGCATGTCAAATCAATCAATCAATGACATAAAGACCTGCTTTTTATGTAAGGTAGTTTTGGTATAAAGACATTGACCACATCCCTCACACTTTGGTGATGTTCATTTATCTCATCAGATGTTGTAAAATATTATAACATTTTATGACAAAACATTTTTGCTCTGGATAAAGCATTTGAATGAGAGTGATTGATCATTCAATTGTATTTATTTAGCCAGGTTGTCCACTTAGTAACAATTGCCACTGTTTTCAAGGGAGTTCTGGGTTTATCAGACACCTAAAGTCCTAAACCTACCTTCCTTCCCACCCTGTCTAGCAGCTGTTGACATATAAGCCTATTGCAGTGTTCCCACTATTGATGACTGGTAGAGAGGACAGGTGAGGAGCAGACACCACAATAGACTTTTGTTTTCAGTCTGAATGTCCCAAACCGGCCAACAAAGGAGACCCTCCCTCTGTCTGAATTTCTCATTAACCACATATGGTTTTTCCCAGTCGTGTGTGTGTGTGTGTACACGTGCGTGTGTGGTCGTGTGTCCTGTTAGCCCCTGGCTAGCTGTCTGTAGCTTATTGATTACGTTAACCCATCAGTGGATCAATGAGACTGTGACTGGGGTGTCACCTGATATGATTGGCTTTGTCACCTTGGTGTTAGGAGATGACGTTTTCTTTGACCCCTTAAACGCTCCTTGCCCACTCCAAGGGTTACAGAGAGAGGTGAAGAGAGCTGTGTGTGTACTGTATGGGTGAGGGGTTAGAGGAACATGACCCAAAACCTAAAAGGGTCATGATGGCACCTGTCATGGCTGTTGAGTGATAGAGCTGAGGGAAAAAAGAGAGGGACTCAATTTGATTGAATTCCTTCCTTTGTGTTCTTATTCCACTACATCACCCCCAGTGTTGTCGTCTATAATTACTACCGTCGTTATTTTAACCACCTCCTGTTCAGGCAGGTGTGTGTCTGTGGGCCATATAGCACTGCAGTGTTAATGATGGCTGATGGGATAGGGTCAGGGGTCACAGTCCTCCATTAGGGAGGGGTGTGTGTGTGTGTGTGGTCTCCAGGTGGTTGTTTTAGCTACAGTATATAAAGCAGTTCTAATTAATTACAGTATAAGTCTAATTGTAACTAATGACGATGGTCTATTTTCCTGTAGTGACATAGGGGCCATCGCTGCACTGTAGACAGAATCGCCGTGTCTTTATAGATGCAGTTAGATTCTAGTGAAGTGTACATTACACACACTATCAACTGTCGTGTCAGGCTTGCTCTTATTGTCAGCAGTACTGTGTCATTTTACCCAGTGTGTGTTTTGCCGTGACCCTCTCCACAATAGACATAAAATGCACCTACAAAACACCTAAAAAAGTAGATAAACTTGACCTAAATGCGGGCGTGTTTTTACGAATGATTATAAGCAATTGCTTTGTTAACTTAACTAGCCTATAGGCTATCACACGTCAGTAAAAACATTGTTTGATGTGTGGACTTTATTTTCTACAATGCACATTTTCATTGCTCGCTAGCAAATGAATAAATCGATCTTCAATTTAAAAAAAGGTTGGATGTGTCTGACTATTCATGAATTATTCAGCAGCGGTCGACAATGTTGTTCTGGCTCTGAGGCCTATGATGCACTAATGTTCTGTCAAGTGGACAATGCGCCAATCCAACCTGGCATGGCGTAATTTGATATGGAATATTTTCTTAATTTATAGACTAATCAAAGCTGATAACTAGGCTATGGACATGTTGCATGTATTTGTTTCTATTTTATTGATTGTCAATCTTCATACTATAGCATAGCTGTCTCTCTCCATTTCATACTGTCCTTGTCAATTCATTACCTTATAGCCTACTTTCGGAAAGCCTAAGGCAGGCCTAGGTTTTTTATACATTTTAAGGAATGGAGAAATATTTTCTCTTGTGTCTGATGGCTTTGATTGATGGCTTTGAAAGCTGGTGGCTTTGATTGATAGGTGCTTTTACAGGGGTGTGACGTGTGTGAGTTGATTCTTCTCTATATGCCTAATATGACCATTCAGAAAGTTCCTAAAGTAGCCTGTCTGGACTCTTTAATAATAATCAAACGCTCCTGTCATGATTTACTCTTGTAAAAGGCCTATTTTCAGTAGCGTAGGCTATATTATTTCTCTCATTACGGCGTCCTCTCTTTGAAGAACATATGTCAATGCCACTGCCATTGAATGACCGCAGCAGCAGGGTTTGTGATGTTTTGGGAAAAGTGGGAGAAAAACCCACTGGACTTCATGTGAATGGCTTTGTGCTTTGAAATAGGTATCACGTTTCAGGTACGACCCAAATGCAGATTGTGTTGAAGTAACAATGTTTATTACAGCAACAGGGGCAGGCAAACGACAGGTCAAGGCAGGCATGGGTCGATAATCCAGAGTAGTGTGGCAAAGGTACAGGACGGCAGGCAGGCTCAGGTCAGACAGAGGTCGGTAATCCAGAGTAGTGGGGCAAAGGTACAGGACGTCAGGCAGGCTCAGGGTCAGGGCAGGCAGAAAAGGTAAAAACCGTGAAAACAGGAACAATCAATAGACAGGAACAGAGGGTTAACCGCTGGTAGGCTTGACGAAACAAAACGAACTGGCAACAGACAAACAGAGAACACAGGTATAAGTACCCAGGGGATAATGGGGAAGATGGGCGACACCTGGACGGGGGTGGAGACAAGCACAAGGACAGGTGAAACAGATCAGGGCGTGACAATAGGATCCGTTTAAAAACTATTTTAGATGCAGAAAAGCCACCAGACAAGGTAGGAATATATATTTATTTAATAATAATAATAATGTTGTCATGCGTTAATGTTGTGTCAATACGAAAATGTGACAGATCCTCTCACCTGGCATGTAGATTCATATTTATAAAGTAATAACCTGAATAATAATAAGGAAATGCCATGATAAAAACGAAGTGTATAATGGCCTGTTTCAAAAATGTTTTATTAAAACCTGTTAGGGTTAGGGGGCAGTGTTCGGAAGTACGGAGAGCCTGACGTGTCCAAAGTAAACTGCCTGTTACTCAGGCCCAGAAGCTAGGATATGCATATACACTCTAAAGTTTCTAAAACTGTTTAAATAATGTCTGTGAGTATAACAGAACTGATATGGCAGGCAAAAACCCAAGGAAAAACTATCCGGGAAAATCTGTTTTTTTGATGTCACAGTTTTTCCATTGACTTGCTATTCACTATAGAGGGATTTAGCTCCAAGATTGCAGTTCCTATGGCTTCCACTAGATGTCAACAGTCTTTAGACATGGTTTCAGGCTTGTTTTTTGAAAAACGAACAAGAAATAAAAGTTCTGGCAGGTGGCTGTTAGAACAGACTCTACTGTTTTGCGCGTGTGACTGTGCGCGCTCTTCATTATTTTTCTTTTCTATTGAACAGGCTATTGTCCGTCTGAAATATTATCGTTTATTTACATATTAGGGTACCTGAGGATTGATTAGAAACGTTGTTTGACTTGTTTGGACAAAGTTTAGAGGTAACTTTTTTTTAGGTTTTCTATGTCTGTATATTGAACGAGTGGAACGGGTGGATTACTGAACAAAACGTGCCAACCAAACTGAGTTTTTGGGATATTAGCGTCCCACCAATCCCTAAGAAGTTTTAAGAAGCATATCCACGTAAACAAGTGTACAAACAGAATTATGACTTTTTTTACATAGGGCCTTATAGACCTAAGACAACAGTAACAGGGCTTCCGAGTGGCGCAGCGGTCTAAGGCACTGCATCTCAGTGCTAGAGGCATCACTACAGACACCCTGGTTCAAATCCAGGCTGTATCACAACCGGCCGTGATTGGGAGTCCCATAGAGCGGTGCACAATTGGCCCAGTGTCTTCTGGGTTTGGATGACACTGTAAACAATAATCTTTTCTTAACTGACTTGCCTAGTTAAATAAAGGTAAAAATAAATAAAATAACATACTGTACATTTAAACAAAATGGACACATAAAAAAACTATATGAAAAATAAATGGAAAGGAAAAACCATTAATCGTTAAGTTGTGTTAATACAAAAATGTGACATTCCTCTCCAATCTGACATTTCTTAATTTGTATACTATACTAAAATGTAGAGGTAATAACCACCACCGGCTATGCCGGTGACCATGTACATTGGCCTGGCCAATTACCTGAACCTCAAATTCCAAGACCATCACAGCCCTAATGTGTGTGTGTGTGTTTAACCATCACTCTCCAGCTGACAGGGACAAGCGCGACAGGCTCATGTGCAACAATGAGAGAAATTAAACAGGAACGAGACCGCGAGAGAGACTGCAGTCTGTCACCATACACACACAGCATGCACTAGTGTCTCCCTCTCTCTCCCCCGTCACCAACTCCCCCCACTCCCGTTGTCTTCCTCTCTTCTCCTCTCCCCCCTTTTCTCTCTCTCTCACACTCTCGATCTTTACAGTCTGTCACCATCTACAGTCCCCTAACCTTTCCCTCTTTCCCTCTCTATCCCTCTCCCCACTTCTCCCGCTCTCGTCTCTTCTCCCGGCAGATGGACAGTGGTGGCGGGCTGACGGGGGTGAGGAGGTGTGAGGGTGTCTCTGTGGGGAGTGAGGGGGGTGAGGGATGCTGGGGTCTTTTGATTATTTAACTGGCCCTCTGCTGCCCTCAGGGGACGTACTATTGTCTCTATTGTTCTCCTGAAAGTGGGCCAAGGAAGATAAAAAATAAGAAGGGTATGAGAAAAAGATGGGGGGATTGATTGGTAACGAAGAAAGAGAAAAAGGAACAATGAAGATGGGGATGAATCAATGAGAGAAAGATGAAGCAAGTGATTGTAAGTGATGTTCGATTTATTTTACTGGTGGAATTGTTTTGTGTGATGGTACATTATAGTGACCATATTGTGATTTGGGCTCAATGGACCATAGAGGGTCAACTGTACTGTAAATGTCAATGCTTTCTTTCATCCAAAATATCTTCCCTCAGTTCTCTCTCTCTCTTCTGAGGTATCTGTTCAGACAGCTATGTCTCTTCTTCTCTTCCCTTCAATTCAAATGGGCTTTATTGGCATGGGAAACATGTTTTTACATTGGCAAAGCAAGTTAAATAAACAATAAACAAAACATATACTTTAACAGGAAATAGTGCAATCAAAGGTTGAAAGAGATAGACATTTCAAGTGTTACATTATCAGCTATGTACAGCAATGTGCAAATAGTTTTAGTGCGAATAGTAGGGGAAGATAAATAAACAGATAAATATGGGTGGTATTTACAATGTTGTTTGTGCTACACTGGTTGCCCTTTTCTCATGGCAACTTTGCGTTGTACACAAGGTATATTCATGTCACGTTGGTATAAAAGGTCGGGAGACAGGCGCAGGAATGCGTAATAGTTTTTTTGCAGCTGCCGAAGTTGCGGCGGTGCCGGACGGACCAGTCGCAGCTTCGTCGGACGGGCCATTCCCGCTGTCTCCCTTAATGGTCGATTATTCTGTCATGTCGGTATGAAGAATCGGGAGACAGGCTTAGGAATGCGTAATAGGGGTTTTCTTTTCTCAAATTACAGCGTGCCGTGTAAAGGCACGGGACGTAGATCAAACAAACACATATACAAAACACAGGGTATAAACCCAAACAAAAGAGTGAGGAGTACTTTGAATAAATACACAGTCGCAGAATGATTATCACACGGGACGAGACCCATTATCATCTGCACAATATACGTGTCACGAAAGCCAAAACAACATAGCACAGGTACTCACGCGAATCAACGGACATTGTAACAATAATCGACAGGACAATGGTGAACAAACGGCACACTTATACAATTACTAATAAATGGGAATAGGGGCCAGGTGTGAGTAATGAAAGTTCCGGAGGGATCCGTGACTATTCAATTGGGTGTTTTTCCCATTTTGTGAATTATTGGTTGGTGAGTGGACCCCAGACCTCACAACCATAGAGGGCAATGGGTTCTTTAACCAGATCGGTATGTTGGTATGTTGATTGGTATGTTTTATGTTCCGTTTTATGGAGTAGAAGACCCTTCTTGCGTTGTCTCTTAGATATTTCACAGCCTTGTGGAAGTTACCTGTGGTGTTAATGTTTTCAGGAATTGCACTCTAACTGCAGTTAAACTGCAAAATTACTGCAGTAAAAAAACTTATTTTGGACACAGTATTTGTTATACTGCACTCTGACTGAAATATTTTTTCTTAAGCAACAGGGATGCTTCCCACAGTTGTGTCAAGATGGCTGGATGTCCTTTGGTCCACCACCCATTCTTGATACACAAAGGAAACTGTTGAGCGTGAAAAACGTTTTTGACACAAACTGGTGCACCTAGCACCTACTACCATACTCTGTTCAAAGGCACTTCTCCCCCCCTTCATCTACACTGATTGAAGTGGATTTAACAAGTGACATCAATAAGGGATCATAGCTGTCACCTGGATTTACCTGGTCATCTTATGTCATGGAAAGAGCAGGTGTTCTTAATGTTTTCTATACTCAGTGTATATGTTGAAGTGGGTGGGGCTCAAGCTGCATCCCTGTCTCACCCCATGGCCCTGAGGAAAGAAAATGTGTGTTTATTGGGTTTATTTTAGCTGCACACTTGTTGCTTTCCATACATTTTTATGGCATACCCTCATGCCAAATTGAGTCAAAAGCTTTTCTGAAATCAACAATGCATGAGAAGACTTTGCTTTTGTTTTGTTTCCATGTGTTTGATGCCGTTACATTCACTCCATTATAGACATTATTACGAGCCATCCTCCCCTCAGCAGCTTCCACTGGTTTATATGTGGTCTGTCATACAGTATTTTGGTAAGAAGCCAATTTGCTCAGTGTAACAGGACAGAGGCGGATGCAAGATGCAAGCAACGATGGTTTAATGAATACAGTTCACAGGAGCAACAGGACAGACAGACTATACTCAAACGGAACCCGACGCAGGGACTGGGGCGGACCATCCGATGATAGAGTGAAGAACGGCGTGCTGAGAAATCCAGGGGAGCGTGTCCGGATGGGGAGGAAGGAGCACAGCAGATAATCCACACAAGGAGGGCGAGAGACGAGCACAGAAACCCGACACGACATCAGGGAAGTAACAACGATCTGACAACATGAAACACCAGTCACTGAACATATAAAGGGAAGGTAAGTGGTTACAGCTGGCGCAGACAATCAGGCCGAGATTGGGAACCACGCCCACACACCCACTCAAACATACAAGAGGAGGGGGAGAGAGAGAGAGAGAAAGAAAGAGAGAAAGAGAGAGAAAGAGAGAGGCAGTGGATTCATGAACCGTGACAAACCCCTCTCTCTGTGAACGCCTCTCGGCGTTCCCAGGCGAATTTACCTGTCGATTGTAATCATCGATAAGGGAGTGATCCAGAATGTCCCTAGCAGGTACCCAACTTCTCTCCTCCGGGCCGTAACCCTCCCAGTCCACCAGGTACTGGAATCCGCGTCCCCTCCTTCTAGAGTCCAGAATGCGATTAACAGAATAAGTGGGTTCCCCATCTACGAGTCGCGGCGGCAGGGGAACCGGGACCGGCGGGTTATTGCGTGCCTGAAACACAGGTTTTATTTTAGACACATGAAAGGTAGGATGAATTCTCCTATACGCCGGAGGAAGCTTGAGTCGGACTGCCACCGGACTAATGATCCTGGTGACCGTGAACGGGCCGATAAATTTGGGAGCAAGCTTGTTCGAAACGGATCGGAGTGGAATGTTCTTAGTAGAAAGCCACACTCTTTGACCAACGACGTATACAGGAGGCTTCGACCGGTGGCGATCGGCCTTAGCCTTGGTGCGCGCCCCCACCCGGAGAAGAGTCTCACGGGCTCTGCTCCATGCGTGACGGCACCTCTGGATGAAAGCGTGAGGGAACAGTGACCTCGGACTCCGTACTGGGAAAAATAGGTGGCTGGTAACCTAAACTACACTCAAACGGAGAGAGACCCGTGGCTGCCACTGGCAACGGATTGTGAGCGTACTCAACCATAGAGAGTTGTTGACTCCAGGAAGAGGGATTCTTAGAAACCAAACAACACTCTCTCCAAATCTTGGTTGGCCGCATCCACCTCCACCACGAACTGACGTGAAGGATCGGGAGCTATGAGGATGGGAGCCGAAACAAAGCGGCTCTTGAAACACATAAAAAAAAGAGCTAAAATAAATCGCTTACCTTTTAAGATCTTCTGGCAATCCGAAGTGTCCAAGCAAGACAATCAATGTTCTTTTTGTTTGAATAAGTCACTCTTTATATCCATAAAGCTCCGTTTGGTTGGCGTGTTCTGTTCAGAAAATCCACCGTCCACTCGTCCATTATACAAGACAAAAAAATATACCTATCAACTTTGTCCAAACAAATCAAACAATGTTTCTAATCAATCCTTAGGTACACTATTATGTATATTAACGATTATATTTCACATGGATAATATCTTGGGTGATAGTAAAGGAAAAAACCGAGGCGCGCGCTCCCGGTCCCGCGCGCCACAGACAGAAATTACTTCCTCACTCTCCTTGGATAATCTTCTGCTACTCCCCCTATTTTTCAAGGTAAACGCATGAAACCTTGTCTAAAGACTGTTGACATCTAGTGGAAGCCATAGGTACTGCAACCTGGGAGCTGGATTTAAGCACTTCCTATAGCAACTCAATGGAAAATGAGCCAGCTCACAGAATCACATTTTCTCGGATGGATTTTCCTCGGGTTTTCGCCTGCCATATCAGTTCAGTTATACTCACAGACATTATCTTAACAGTTTTAGAAACTTCAGAGTGTTTTCTATGCAATACATTTTACTTTGGGCACGCCAGACTCTCCAAAACTCCGAACACTGCTGCCGCTCCCTAACTAGTTTTAATACATACCATACATAGGGCTGGGCGATATGACGATATATATTGTGTGACGATAGAAAAACGTCTATCGTTTCATATTATGCTCTATTGTTTATTTCGTTGTGTCGCAAATCTCACTCTTACCGGCAATATTTTTTGTCAATTGGACACGTGCCGTGTGGAAGGAAATTTGCAACACAAACAAACATGGAGGAGAGTGAACGTGACACAGAGCACTGAGACACGGAGCTCGTACCTAAAAGAGGGGCTACTTCGGTCTCATTGACGTGGTTTGGGTATGAAAAGTCTGACACGGACCAGAAAACCGTCCTCTGCAAAATATTCCCCTAAAATGTGTTGAGTGCTCAAAACAAACCCCCAACTCAGACGTTGCAAGAGGCTTTTGCCCGCGGCACACCCTATGGCAAAGCATCACAAAGATAGGAGATAACAGCTGCCATTACAACATACATCTGCAAAGACATGGCCCCAATTTACACGGTCGAGAAACGGGGGTTTCGTGACTTGGTGCCAACACTCGACCCAAGGTACCAAATGCAAATTAATATGTGACACGTATTAATGCCAAAATAACATGCAAAACAGGCAAGCCCCCCCCCCCCCACCAAATGTTATTTATTTATTTATTTGTAAGGCCTATATTTATTTTGTTTGCTACTATAGTGTTTTCTATTTACCTTTTTTTTGTTGATTTTATACATTAATATCTTATATTTTGTTACATGCTCAATTGAAAATTTGCACAAAGGTCATAAATAAAAGGAGAAATAATCAAATATGAGTAAGTACTTTTTATTTGTTGAGTATAATTCAAAATGTAATAACAAATAGGCATTTACATGTGGTCATTTTATATAAACTATTTATTCATTGAATTTACAGAAAATGTGCTATATCGTGATATGTATCGTTATCGGGATATGAAATGACCTATATCGGGATATGAGATTTTGGCCATATCGCCCAGCCCTACCATACAGTGAGGGAAAAAAGTATTTGATCCCCTGCTGATTTTGTAGGTTTTCCCACTGACAAAGAAACGATCAATCTATAATTTTAATGGTAGGTTTATTTGAACAGTGAGAGACAGAAAAACAACAAAAAAATCCAGAAAAACGCATGTGAAAAATTTTATAAATGGAATTGCATTTTAATGATCGAAATAAGTATTTGACCCCCTCTCAATCAGAAAGATTTCTGTTTGTTACCTGTGTAAAAGACACCTGTCCATAGAAGCAATCAATCAATAAGATTCCAAACTCTCCACCATGGCCAAGACCAAAGAGCTCGCCAAGGATGTCAGGGACCAGATTGTAGACCTACACAAGGCTGGAATGGGCTACAAGACCATCGCCAAGCAGCTTGGTGAGAAGGTGACAACAGTTGGTGCGATTATTCGCAAATGGAAGAAACACAAAAGAACTGTCAATCTCCCTCGGCCTGGGGCTCCATGCAAGATCTCACAACATGGAGGTGGAAACATTATGCTTTGGGGGTGTTTTTCTGCTAAGGGGACAGGACAACTTCACCGCATCAAAGGGACGATGGACGGGGGCCATGTACCGTCAAATCTTGGGTGAGAACCTCCTTCCCTCAGCCAGGGCATTGAAAATGGGTCGTGGATGGGTATTCCAGCATGACAATGACCCAAAACACACGGCCAAGGCAACAAAGGAGTGGCTCAAGAAGAAGCACATTAAGGTCCTGGAGTGGCTTAGCCAGTCTCCAGACCTTAATCCCATAGAAAATCTGTGGAGGGAGCTCAAGGTTCGAGTTGCCAAACGTCAGCCTCGAAACCTTAATGACTTGGAGAAGATCTGCAAAGAGGAGTGGGACAAAATCCCTCCTGAGATGTGTGCTAACCTGGTGGCCAACTGCAAGAAACGTCTGACCTCTGTGATTGCCAACAAGGGTTTTGCCACCAAGTACTAAGTCATGTTTTGCAGAGGGGTCAAATACTTATTTCCCTCATTCAAATGCAATTCCATTTATTACATTTTTCACATGCGTTTTTCTGGATTTTTTTTGTTGTTATTCTGTCTCTCACTGTTAAAATAAACCTACCATTAAAATTATAGACTGATCATTTCTTTGTCAGTGGGCAAACGTACAAAATCAGCAGGGGATCAAATACTTTTTTCCTTCAAAAGTGTTTACCACTCATGTTCCTGGGACATCAATGATTGTAACATTGTAACTATGCAATAGACTATAAACATGATTTAAGTAAAGGCTGATTTGTAATTCGTATATACAGAAAGAAAACAGTACACTACACTTCCTATGCATATCTAACTCCTTGCATCTGCATTAATCTGAGGACACAGGATTGGTGTAGTATTCCAATGAGATAATTAATTTCAACCAGTGGTGAATGTGAAACTCTTTATTGAAAGTTCATTATCCTGGTGTTATAAATACATAATACATGCATTATAAGTATTATAATTGTAATATTATATTATAAATACAAGTTCAATCTGTACTTCAATGCACATATGGTGTACATTATAAAAAAAGAGGAAGAAAGAGGAGGTGCGGAGAGAGGTGTAGAAGACAAAAAGGAAAGAGGTAAAACAGAGGAGCAGGGAAGACAGCATATGATTAATGAATTACAGTGCTACCCTAATATTCTCTCAGTTCATCACAATTACATAGTGTCTCTAGTGGTGTCTCCTAACCAGCCTTGGGCTCCCAGTCGGCCCGAAGGTTATCTTAAGAGCAGGTAAGGTGGCGATGACGGGACTGGCTTCCTCTCTCACATCAAAACATACCTGCAGACGAGAGACAGATTATAGAGAGAGAGCATGATTAAGCCTTGTTTTTTTTATTCTAACACGGTCAGTCATCATAATCATCAGGAGGTGAAATGCAAAACTGAACTCTGGGGCTACTACATCTCTATCTGTATTTCAATTTTAAGCATCTCTTTAATAATACTTCCTGTATAATATAAGTATAATATCCCTTATAACAAATAATGATAACATTGGATAGATAGATACATGTGCATGTCTAGCATGTGACAATAGCAGGATCATATCAAGGAGAGTGTCACAAATGAATACATAAATACCACTTGAAGCTTGATGATGACTTGATCATTTGAATCAGCTCTGTGGTGCCAAGACAAAACAAAAATGTGCACAAATGTGCACACCTTTGAGTCTCCAAGACCAGGATTGAGAACCTTCATTGGGACCTCTTAATCTGCAGACAGGCTTTCACAGCTCTCTGTATCTGAAGACAGAAAACCTCACAAGAAATAGAATACACAAAAGTACCTGCTCTATCCAGAATAGTTTACTCTCTCACTTTGACAGCTACTTGGTAGAGCATAGGTGGAATAGGCATTGTGAATTGTTTTTCTTCAGACCAATGCCTATTCTCACTTAAAACAAACTTTTAATAGTATTATCAAGGGGGTGGAAAACAGGACATCAACTGATTGATCAAACTCATATGATATGACCCAAATCAAAGTAGTTATTCTGGTTCCTAGTTACTCCTAATCATCCTCACAATCTAAATTTACTTTCCTGCAACCCGCACCATCCAATGTACGGATCTGCTATTTTTATACGTTAACTTGTTAGGGAGTGGCAGCTGAGGGGTCGGTTTTGGAGAGTCTGGCGTGCCTTAAGTAAAATGCTTGCCACTCAGGCTCAGAAAATAGGATATGCACATAATTAGTACTATTGGATAGGAAACACTCTGAGATTTTGTCTGTGAGTGTAATAGAACTCATTTGGCAGGCAAAAACCAGAGAATTTTCCATCCGGAAATGTCATTCTGGTGGCTTATGGCTCACTTAGCGAGACTGCCTATTGAAAAGTATTTATACCAGGACACTGAATGTAGTACCTATGGCTTCTACTGGATGTCAGCAGTGTATAGGTAATGTTTAAAGGCAATCGGAACCATTGTGTTCAATCGGCAGAGGTTTTAGTCAGGGGAGCTATTTTTCAGTTGCACGTTTTTGGGCGCACGTTTGGTTGAGCGGCCCACTTTATTTGACTTATATAACGTTTAAGTGACCATCCAAGTGAAAGATTATCACTTTTATTCATAAAAGATAAGCTAAGGATGCATTTTAATTGGTTTTTGTTTTGTTGAGGTAAAGTTTATAGGTTTAAATGAACGTGTTCTCTTCACATTGGATTTTCTGAACACAAGGTGCCAACCAAACGGAGATTTAAGGATATAATAAATTACTTTTTCTAACCAAATACCCATGGATTGTCTTCGTTGGACACTTAGGAAGCCCTCTGCAGAAGTTCTACAAAAGGTAAGGCACAGGTTTTCCCTGTGAAATGCATTTTCTATCGACCGCGCTGGCTAAAGATTTCATGGTTATGGAAAATATTGAAGTATATTGAAAATATTGGAAAATATTGAAGGTGCTACCCTCAAACAATCAAATGTAGTGCTTTCGCCGTAAAGCCTTTTTGAAATCCGACAACGCTGTGATATTGCCAAGAAGCAGAGTTTTTGATGAGTATGAAACACTTGTATATTGGTGCATTTTTAATAATTAAATTTTTGGATTTTGCCTTGCATTTCACCTGGTTGTGTCGGGAGTGGGGCGCTAGCGCCCCAAATCACCTTGCTGCTCCCCAAGAAGTTATAACTGGAACCTCCATCAGAAGCTAGCCAGCTACTAGCTAGTAGTCACTGTTAGCCACGGCTAGCAGTCTTCACCTTTACCTCGGTCACCAGCCAGCTTTAGCCTGCCAGTCTGCACAGCGTGATATCTGACTGATTTTCTCCACCACATCACCTGATTCGTGTCGCAAGCTCTGGGCCATTACATCGGATAAACGCAGCTAGCTAGCTGCAATCGAGTGGCTACCGCTGGCTAACGCCTCTGTCCCGAAGCAAGCACCAGTTAGCCTTGAGCTAGCCTCGAGCTAGGCCGTCTCCCTCCTAGCCGAAGATGTATACCCGCTAATTCATGGGCTACAATACCTCTTTTGCCAATTGGCCTGGACCCTTTATTGCCAACACGGAGCCCCACTGATCCATCACGACTGGTCTGCCGACGTAATCGTCCGATGTGGTTTCAACAGGCTTTTCCATTGCGTTGTCACCGAAGACCCATCTGCTAGCCCCGGCCCGCTAGCTTTCTGAACGCTGTGCCTCCCGCTCGCCTAGCATAGTAGCGACTACCGAACGGCTCCCGGACTCACCTATTGCTGCTCTTTGGACCCTATGATCCCTCGGCTACACATGCCTCTCTCTAATGTCAATATGCCTTGTCTTTTGCTGTTTCGGTTAGTTATTGTTTTATTTCACTGTAGAGCCCCTAGTCCAGCTCAACATTCTATAGATAGCTCTTTTGTCACACACCCCACACATGGGGAGACCTCACCTGGCTTAGCTGGTGTCTCCAGAGATGCAAGCTCTCTCATCGTCACTCAATGCCTAGGTTTACCCCCACTGTACTCGCATCCTACCATACCATTGCCTGTACATTATGCCCTGAATCTATTCTACCACGCCCAGAAATCTGCCCCTTTTATTCTCTGTTCCCAATGCACTAGACGACCAGTTCTTATAGCCTTTAGCTGTACCCTTGTCCTACTCCTCCTCTGTTCCTCTGGTGATGTAGAGGTTAACCCAGGCCCTGTAGCCCCCAGCATCACACCAATTCCCCAGGCGCTCTCATTTGTTGACTTCTGTAACCGTAAAAGCCTTGGTGTCATGCATGTTAACATCAAGAAGCCTCATCCCTAAATTAGTTTTATTCACTGCTTTAGCACACTCCGCCAACCCTGGTGTCCTAGTCTGAATCCTGGCTTAGGAAGGCCACCATTTCCATCCCCAACTACAACATTTTCCGTCAAGATAGAACTGCCAAAGGGGGCAAAGTTGCAAACTACTGCAGAGATAGCCTGCAGAGTTATGTCATACTA
This sequence comes from Brachymystax lenok tsinlingensis, assembly GCA_030435695.1. Taxonomy (NCBI): domain Eukaryota; kingdom Metazoa; phylum Chordata; class Actinopteri; order Salmoniformes; family Salmonidae; genus Brachymystax; species Brachymystax lenok. The sequence continues at coordinate 41,186,597 of CM059797.1, read as the reverse complement.
TCCAGGTCCAACAGTTTGAGCTTCTACTTTTAAAAATCCACCTTTCCAGAAATAAGTCTCTCAAGAGGTATACAGCTGGGGGCTGAGGGGGGTCTATAACAAGCGGAAAGCTTGTTATAGACCCCCCTCAGCCCCCAGCTGTGCCCTGGACACCATATGTGAATTGATTGTCCCCCATCTATCTTCAGAGTTCGTACTGTTAGGTGACCTAAACTGGGATATGTTTAGCACCTACAATTGAAGCTAGATGCCCTTATTCTCACACAAGTTGTCAAGGAACCTACAAGGTACAACCCTAAATCCGTGAACATGGGCACCCTCATAGATATCATCCTGACCAACTTGCCCTCTAAATACACCTCTGTGGTCTTCAACCAGGATCTAAGCGATCACTGCCTCATTGCCTGCATCCGTAAGGGGCCCGCAGTCACCACCCCTCATCACTGTTAAACGCTCTCTAAAACACTTCTGTGAGCAGGCCTTTCTAATCGACCTGGTCCAGGTATGCTGGAAGAATATTGACCTCATCCCGTCAGTAGAGGATGCCTGGTTGTTCTTTAAAAGTGCTTCCTCACCGTCTTAAATAAGCATGCCCCATTCAAAAAATGTAGAACTAAGAACAGATATAGCCCTTGGTTCACTCCAGGCTTGAATGCCCTTGACCAGCAAAAAACATCCTGTGGCGTACTGCATTAGCATCGAATAGCCCCCGCGATATGCAACTTTTCAGGGAAGTCAGGAACCAATATACACAGTCAGTTAGGAAAGTTAAGGCTAGCTTTTTCAAACAGAAATTTGCATCCTATAGCACTGATTCCCAAAAGTTTTGGGACACTGTAAAGTCCATGGAGAATAAGAGAAGCTACTCCCAGCTGCCCACTGCACTGAGGCTAGGAAATACTGTCACCACCAATAAATCTACGATAATCAAGAATTTCAATAAGCATTTTTCTACGGGTGGCTATGCTTTCCACCTTTCTACCTCGACCCCGGCCAACAGCTCTGCACCCCCCACAAAAACTTGCCCAAGCCCTCCCCCTGATGGAGCTGCAAAATTTGGATCCCTACAAATCAGCCGGGCTAGACAATCTGGATCCTCTCTTTCTAAAATGATCTACCGAAATTGTTGCAAATTGTTCAACCTCTCTTTCGTATCGTCTGAGATCCCTAAAGATTGGAAAGCTGCCGTGGTCGCCCCCGTCTTGAAAGGAGGAGACACTAGACCTAAACAGACCCATATCCATTTTGGGGCGGCAGGGTAGCCTAGTGGTTAGAGTGTTGGACAAGTAACCGTAAAGGTTGCAAATTCAAATCCCTGAGCTGACAAGGTACAAATATGTCGTTCTGCCCCTGAAAAGGCAGTTAACCCACTGTTCCTAGGCCATCATTGAAAATAAGAATTTGTTCTTAACTGACTTGCCTAGTAAAATAAAGGTAAAATAAAAAAAATCCTGCCCTGCCTTTCTAAAGTCTTCGAAAGCCAAGTTAACAAACAGGTCACCGAATCCCACCGTACTTTCTCCACTATGCAATCTGGTTTCCGAGCTGGTCTTGGGTGCACCTCAAGGTCCTAAACGATATCATAACCGCCATAGATAAAAGACAGTACTGTGGGAGCTGTTTTCATCGACCTGGCCATGGCTTTCGAATCTGTCAATCACCACATTCTTATCGGCAGACTCAATTGCCTTGGTTTCTCAAATGACTGCCTCGCCTGGTTCACCAACTACTTCTCAGATAGTGTTCAGAGTGTCAAATTGGAGGGCCTGTTGTCCAGACTTCTGGCAGTCTCTATGGGGGTGCCACAGGGTTCAATTCTCGAGCCTACTCTTTTCTCTATATATATATCAATGATGTCGTTCTTGCTGCTGGTGATTCTCTGATCCACCTCTATGCAGAAGACACCATTCTGTATACATCTGGCCCTTCCTTGGACACTGTGTTAACTTCTTAGGGAGCGGCTGCATAGGTGACGGTTTTGGAAAGTCTGGCGTGCCCAAGTAAATTGGATGTCTTTGTTGGACACTTGGGAAGCCCTCAGCAGAAGTTCTTCGAATGGTAAGGGATTTTATATTAGCGATTTTATGCGTTTTTTGAGACCCGCGTTGGTTATGGATTTATGCTAATTCATAAAATAAGAGAGGGGCTATCCTCAAACAATCAAATGTTGTGCTTTCGCCGTAAAGCCTTTTTGGCAACGCTGTGATATTGCCAAGATTCAGAGCTTTTGATGACTATGCAACACTGGTATATTGATGAATGTTTAATAATTCAGCTTTTGGATTTTGAATTTGGCACCTCACATTTCACCGGGTAGTGTCGGGAGTGGGGCGCTATCTCCCTAAGTAGTTAACAAACCTCCAAACGAGCTTAAATGCCATACAACACTCCTTCCGTGGCCTCCAACTGCTCTTAACTTATTAGGGAGTGGTTGGGGTGGTCCGTAGAGGGGCTGATCCCCACTCCCGAGGTGAAATGCAAGGCGCCAAATTCAAAATCCAAAAGTTGAATTATTAAACATGCATCAATATACAAGTGTTTCATACTCATCAAAAGCTCTGCTTCTTGGCAACATCACAGCGTTGTCAGATTTCATAAAGGCTTTACGGCGAAAGCACTACATTTGATTGTTTGAGGGTAGCACCTTCAATATTTTGCATTACCATGAATTCATTAGCCAGCGCGGTCGATAGAAAATGCATTTCACAGGGAAAACCTGTGCCTTACCTTTTGTAGAACTTCTGCTGAGGGCTTCCTAAGTGTCCAACGAAGACAATCCATGGGTATTTGGTTAGAAAAAGTCATTTATTATATCCATAAATCTCTGTTTGGTTGGCACCTTGTGTTCAGAAAATCCAACGTGAAGAGAACGCGTTCAACTAAACCTATAAACTTTTCCTCAACAAAACAAAAAAACTATTAAAATGTATAGGGTTTTCAATAGGCTGTCTCTCAAAGTGGGCCATAAGCCACCAGAATGACATTTCCGGATGGAATTTTCTCTGGCTTTTGCCTGCCAAATGAGTTCTGTTATACTCACAGACATTATGTTAACACTTTTGGAAACCTCAGAGTGTTTCCTATCCAATAGTACTAATTGTGTGCATATCCTATTTTCTGAGCCTGAGTGGCAAGCATTTTACTTTGGCCACGCCAGACGCTCCAAAATCGTCATCCCAGATGCCACTCTTAGAGAGGTTAAATGCTAGGAAAACTAAATGCATGCTCTTCAACCGATTGCTGCCCGCACCTGCCCGCATCACAACTCTGGATGGTTCTGACTTAGAATATGTGGACAACTACAAATACCTAGGTGTCTGGTTAGATTGTAAACTCTCCTTCCAGACTCACATTAAGCATCTCCAATCCAAAATTAAATCTAGAATCAGCTTCCTATTTCGCAACAAAGCCTCCTTCACTCATGCTGCCAAACATACCCTCGTAAAACATACAATCCTACCGATCCTTGACTTCGGCGATGTCATTTACAAAATAGCCTCCAACACTACTCAGCAAATTGGATGTAGTCTATCACAGTGCCATCCGTTTTGTCACCAAAGCCCCATATACTACCCACCACTGCGACCTGTATGCTCTCGTTGCCTGGCCCTTGCTACATATTCGTCGCCAAACCCACTGGCTCCAGGTCATCTATAAGTCTTTGCTAGGTATAGCCCCGCCTTATCTCAGCTCACTGGCCTCCATAGCAACACCCACCCGTAGCACGCGCTCCAGTAGGTATATTTCACTGGTCATCCCCAAAGCCAACACCTCTTTTAGCCGCCTTTCCTTCCAGTTCTCTGCTGCCAATGACTGGAACGAATTGCAAAAATCACTGAAGCTGGACACTTATATGTCCCTCACTAACTTTAAGCATCAGCTGTCAGAGCAGCTTACAGATCACTGTACCTGTACACAGCCCATCTGTAAATAGCACACCCAACTACCTCATCCCCACATTGTTATTGAATTTTTTTTGCTCTTTTGCACCCCAGTATCTCTACGTGCACATCATCATCTGCACATCCATCACTCCAGTGTTAATGCTAAATTGTAATTATTTCGCCACTATGGCCTATTTATTGCCTTACCTCCCTAACCTTACTACATTTGCACACGCTGTACATATATTTTTCTATTGTGTTTTGACTGTACAATTGTTTATCCCATGTGTAACTCTGTGTTGTTGTTTTTGTCGCACTGCTTTGCTTTATCTTGGCCAGGTCGCATTTGTAAATGAGAACTTGTTCTCAACTGGCCTACCTGGTTAAATAAAGGTGAAATAAATTAAAAAAAATTGCATAGCCCCATCTATATGTCGTCAACCATAAATCAAGGATAAATTAATCCTTTAATCCAACCTCCATCCCCAAGACCCTATGCTTAATTACAAATGAACCCTGTACGATATAGAGTGGCACTGAAGAGCTAATCTTGAATAGGTTCACACTTTAATCTGAGAGTGGATTAGCAATATGTCATGCGGGTTAATTGTTACATCATGTTGCCATATGGGGCAGACACAAAATGGCTCAGACAGAGAGGGTTGCCTCACTTCTTTCTCTTAGAAAACTTTGCAGTATTTCGTTTTTTTATGTATTATTTCTAACATTGTTAGCCCAGAAAATGTTTTGTGTTATTACGTTCAGCCGGGAAGAGCTATTGGATATCAGAGCAGCAGTAACTCACCAGCAATACCAGCATCACGACCAGGAATTAGACTTTCCCAAAGCAGATCCTTTGTTCGCACCCCCCAGGGTGATTCCAGAAGCCGACCCAAAACAACGCCGACGAAGGAGAGGTACTCGGAGTGGTCTTCTAGTCCGATTTAGGAGGCTCGCATCCCACCCACCGCTTCCGAGTATATTACTCGCTAATGTTCAGTCTCTGTAAAATAAAGTTGATGAGCTCAGGGCGCGGTCCGCTTTCCAGAAAGACATCAGGGATTGTAACACACTCTGCTTCACAGAAACATGGCTCTTTCGGGATATACTGTCTGAATCGGTCGAGCCAGCTGGATTCTCAGTTCATTGCACAGACAGGAATAAATATCTCTCTGGGAAGAAGAAGGACGGGGGTGTATGTTTCATGATTAACGACTTATGGTGTAATTGTGATAACATACAGGAACTCAAGTCCTTTTGTTCACCCGATCTAGAATACCTCACAATCAAATGCCGACCGTATTATCTCACAAGAGAATTCTCATCGGTTATAGCCACGGCCGTGTATATCCCCCCTCAAGCTGATACCACGACACCCTCAAAGAACTCTACTGGACTTTATGCAAACTGGAAACCACATATCCCCACATTTCCCCACATTTTTTTACAACCATTTCGCTACACCTACAATAACGTGCTAAACTCGTGTACGTGACCAATAAAATGTTATTTGGGGTAATACACCAGGGATAAAGCTTAATGGTTATGCAACATCCCAAGGGGACAAGACGTCATGTAGTCATCATGTATTTACACACACACACACACACACACACACACACTCCCCAGGAGACTAGTCATTGTGTATTCATAAAGGATTTATAAACACACAGGGAAGTGTTGTATAATGATTGCCAGACATGCACAAAGACCAGAATATGTTCCGTGATTCATCCGATAACATTGAGGAGTTTACTACATCAGTCATTGGCTCCATTAATAAGTGCATCAATGACATCGTCCCTACAGTGACTGTACGTACACATAACAACCAGTTGCCATGAATTGAAGGCAACATCCGTACTGAGCTAAAGGCTAGAGCTGTTGTTTCAAGGAGCGGGACACTAATCCGGACGCTTATAAGAAATCCCGCTACGACTTTTGACGAGACATCAAACATGCAAAGCCTCATTACAGAAAAATATTGAATCCTACTATGCCAGCTCTGACGCTCAACGGATGTGGCAGGGCTTGCAAACTTTCACCGAACAACAACCTCTCCCTCAACACCAGTAAGACCAAGGAGCTGATAGTGGACTACAGAAAACAATAGTCCACAAACACGTGTACAGTCATGAAGAAGGAGCTACAGCTCAGGAGGTTGAAAATGTTTGGCCTGGGCCCTCAAATCCTCAAAAGGTTCTACAGCTGTGCCATTGAGAGCATCTTGACTGGCTGCATCACTGCTTGGTATGGCAATAGCACCGTCCTCGATCTCATGGCACTAAAGCAGGTGGTGATTACGGCCCAGTACATCACTAGGGCCAAACTCCCTGCCATCCAGGACCTCTATACCAGGCAGTGTGTCAGAGGATGTCCCAAAAATAGACTCCAGCCACCGAAGAATTAGACTGTTCTCTCTGCTACCACACAGCAAGCGGTACCAGTTCACCAAGTCCGGAACCAACAGTACCCAAAACAGTTTCTACCACCAATTCATAAGACTGCTAAACAAGACTTCTAAATAGCTAATCAAATGGCTACCTGCTGCTACTGTCTGCTACTGTCTTATCTATCCTAGTCACTTTAACCCTACCTATATATACATAGCTACCTCGATTACCTTGTAATCCTGCACATCAACTTGATACTGGTACTCCCTGTATATAGCTGTCACGATTCACTTCTGAGGGGACAGACCAAGACGCAGCGATGTAGCCAGAATACATGATTTATTCACAGACGAGACGAGACGGAACAAAACAAGAAAACGATGAACAAGACGAGAGCCCTAACGCTAAATGCTAAACTAACACAAAGAGAACTAAACCTAACCACGACGGAAGAAACCTAACTAAACCTCGAACGGAGAAACCTAACTAGACAAGAACCTGATGAACCTAACATAATCATGACATGAACATACAATAACCCACGAAACTAAGGTGCAATTCCCAAACATATAAATGGTTCCCAATTAGAGACAACGAGACTCAGCTGCCTCTAATTGGGAGCCATTAACCCAACATAGAACCAGACACCATAGAACTGTGAAAACCCCTAAACCAAAATGAACCCAAAACGCTCCAGCCTGAAAACCCAGGCCTGGGCGTTACAGTACCCCCCCCTCTCAAAGGCGCGGACTCGGACGCGCCCCAAAAGTCTGTGGGGGAATCTAGGGTGGGTTCCTTTTGTCCCAGGTGGGGGCTCCGGTGCTGGCCGTGCTGGTCTGATGTCACGCACCGGAGGCCCTGGACCCTTTCTTGGAACTCTGGTGCGTGGAGCAGAAGCTGGCCCTACCGGACTCGTGATGCTCACTGGGACTCTGGTGCGTGGAGCAGGAACTGGCAGTACCGGACTCGTGATGCTCACTGGGACTCTGGTGCGTGGAGCAGGAACTGGTCGTACTGGACTCGTGATGCTCACTGGAACTCTGGTGCGTGGAGCAGGAACTGGCAGTACTGGACTTGTGATGCTCACTGGAACTCTGGTGCGTGGAGCAGGAACTGGTCGTACTGGACTTGTGATGCTCACTGGAACTCTGGTGCGTGGAGCAGGAACTGGCAGTACTGGACTTGTGATGCTCACTGGAACTCTGGTGCGTGGAGCAGGCAGTACCGGACTAGTGATGCTCACTGGTACTCTGGTGCGTGGAGCAGGAACTGGCAGTACTGGACTTGTGATGCTCACTGGAACTCTGGTGCGTGGAGCAGGAACTGGTCGTACTGGACCTCGTGATGCTCACTGGAACTCTGGTGCGTGGAGCAGGAACTGGTCGTACTGGACTTGTGATGCTCACTGGAACTCTGGTGCGTGGAGCAGGAACTGGCCGTACTGGACTTGTGATGCTCACTGGAACTCTGGTGCGTGGAGCAGGAACTGGCAGTACCGGACTAGTGATGCTCACTGGTACTCTGGTGCGTGGAGCAGGAACTGGCAGTACTGGACTTGTGATGCTCACTGGAACTCTGGTGCGTGGAGCAGGAACTGGTCGTACTGGACTCGTGATGCTCACTGGAACTCTGGTGCGTGGAGCAGGAACTGGTCGTACTGGACTTGTGATGCTCACTGGAACTCTGGTGCGTGGAGCAGGAACTGGCAGTACCGGACTCGTGATGCTCACTGGGACTCTGGTGCGTGGAGCAGGAACTGGTCGTACCGGACTCTCTGAGCGCACGGGGAGCTGGGTGCGCGGAGCCGGGACAGGACGTGCTGGACTCTCGGAGCGCACGGGAGCTGGGTGCGCCGGAGCCGACAGGACGTGCTGGACTCTCGGAGCGCACGGGGACCTTGGTGCGCCGGAGCCGACAGGACGCGTGCTGGACTCTCGGAGCGCACGGGGACCTTGGTGCGCCGGAGCCGACAGGACGTGCTGGACTCTCGGAGCGCACGGGAGCTTGGTGCGCCGGAGCCGGGACAGGACGTGCTGGACTCTCGGAGCGCACGGGAGCTGCGTGCCGGAGCCGACAGGACGCGTGCTGGACTCTGAGCGCACGGGAGCTGGGTGCGCCGGAGCCGACAGGACGCGTGCTGGACTCTGAGCGCACGGGAGCTGGGTGCGCCGGAGCCGACAGGACGTGCTGGACTCTCTGAGCGCACGGGAGCTGGGTGCGGAGCCGACAGGACGTGCTGGACTCTCGGAGCGCACGGGGAGCTGGGTGCGTGGAACAGGGACTGGACGTGTAGAAACCACTACACGGACTGGGATCTTGGAACACGGAACTGGAATCTTGGAACGTGGAACAGGGATCTTGGAACGTGGAACAGGGATCTCGGAACGTGGAACAGGGATCTCGGAGCGTGGAACAGGGATCTCGGAGCGTGGAACAGGGATCTCGGAGCGTGGAACAGGGATCTCGGAGCGTGGAACAGGGATCTCGGAGCGTGGAACAGGGATCTCGGAACAGGGATCTCGGAACGTGGAACAGGGATCTCGGAACGTGGAACAGGGATCTCGGAGCGTGGAACAGGGATCTCGGAACGTGGAACCGGGACTGGACGTGTAGAAACATCCACCCGGACCGGGAACCTGATCTGGAGAGCCGACACCATACCTCCAGCTAGCTCACTAACCCTGGCCTCATGGGTGAGTGGAGCTGGAATCTCTCGGACTGGGCTGTGGATCCGTACCGGAGATTCTGCCCGTAGGACCACAGGATAACATGGACCCAAAAGGCGCACTGGAGGTCTGGCTCGCAGAGCTGGCACCACTCTCCCAGGTAGCACACAGACCTCGGCCCGACCAATGAGTGGCGCTGGGATCTCTCGCACTGGGCTGCGGACACGTATCGGAGACACCGCACACGGAGCTGGAGCAGGATATCCGGGTCCCAGGAGACGTACCGGGGACTTAGTGCGCAGCGATGGCACCACTCTTTCTGGCTGAACACTTATTTTCCCCCGACTGATGAGTGGAGCGGGAATCACTCGCACCGGCCTCTGAATCCCTATAGGGGAAACCGTGCGCAACACTGCATAGCACGGCCTCCCTTCGCTGACGCTCTCCCCAACGCTCTCTCCATAAAGCACGAGGGGTTGGCTCAGGAGTCCCTCCTGAACCGCCAACCTCCTCGTGTGCCCCTCCCCAAAAGTTTCTTGGGGCAGCCTTACGGACCTCCGTGCCAGGCGAGATCCGATGAGGTCCTCCCTGGTCCAGCACTCCCGAGTCTCTCGCTGCTTGGTCTTTTGTTGGTGGGTTATTCTGTCACGATTCACTTCTGAGGGGACAGACCAAGACGCAGCGATGTAGCCAGAATACATGATTTATTCACAGACGAGACGAGACGGAACAAAACGATGAACAAGACGAGAGCCCTAACGCTAAATGCTAAACTAACACAAAGAGAACTAAACCTAACCACGACGGAAGAAACCTAACTAAACCTCGAACGGCGAAACCTAACTAGACAAGAACCTGATGAACCTAACATAATCATGACATGAACATACAATAACCCACGAAACTAAGGTGCAATTCCCAAACATATAAATGGTTCCCAATTAGAGACAACGAGACTCAGCTGCCTCTAATTGGGAGCCATTAACCCAACATAGAACCAGACACCATAGAACTGTGAAAACCCCTAAACCAAAATGAACCCAAAACGCTCCAGCCTGAAAACCCAGGCCTGGGCGTTACAATAGCCATGTTATTTTTACTCATTATTCGTTATTCACTGTGTATTTATTCCTTGTGTCACTATTTTACTGTTAGTCTACACCCGTTGCTTGCAAAGCATGTGACAAAGAACATTTGATTTGATTTAAGGCCCTCAGGGCATCAGCTAGCTGTCTTTGTAAGCCTTATCACTAATTCACACTGTGTATGGGAGATAGTGTTGTGTACGTGTGTGTCATAGTACACACATTGCTACACACATGATGGTAACGTTGATATACACACACACCCATGAGTAGTTGAGTACGCATGAACACACTCACATGTCATGTGCAGACACACAGATGTATAGTATACACAACTGCACATACTGTAGGCGAGTTCACAAACACCCAAACATGATATCCACCAAGCCATCCCCCCCTTTCCAATGGCCATTTATCAAAACATGTTTTTAGTCCATCTTCTCACCACCCTGTCTTTTAGGGTTCACATGTCACTTCCTCTAGATTTGAGTTACTTCTATGTTACGCAGCATCGACATCCTCCCCCATAGTAGTCACTCTGATCCCCCTACTGTAATACTGGATGAAGAGAGAGGGATGAAGAGAGAGGGCTGAAGAGATAGAGATGAAGAGAGAGGGATGAATAGCTGAAGAAGTGAATAGAGGAAATGCCAATTATCTACCGCACCTCGTTATCTCAAACAGCGTAATTAGGCCAACGCTGCCCAGTGGCTAATATCATTGGACAGGCACTGGCCAGGGTCAGGATGAACGGCCAATCACTGCAAAGGCCATGCGGCGAGGGAGGATGGGTGTCCTGAATTCCCAGTGTTGGGTGACTGTACAATAATTGGACTGTACTGCTCTTTATGGCTGCATGGCCATAAACACACACACACACACCACATGGCTTGTCATTGTGATTGATGTGTCATTGTGAATTCTCATAATGGTGTTATGAAGTGTCTCAGATTGGGTTGACCCATACGAAGGCCTGGTGAAGTTACAAGGCTGTAACCCTGAAGGTCAATGATTCTGTATGAGAGGTGGAGTAATGTTATGTAATGGGTGGTCAGGCATTTAAGACTCTTTAAATCCTCATTCAATGTAAACTGGCCTTGACGGCTGTGTGTATTTGTGTGTGTGTGTGTGTGTGTGTGTGTGTTGCGGGTTACTGTGATTGTCTGGTTTTAATGTCCTTGAGTTGCCTTACTGTGATATGAACCCTGACATTTAGAATGGACCTTCTAGGCTCCATGAAGTCCTAAACACACACGCACACACATGCACACACACACAAGAGAGGTCATGTTGACAGGTTTATGTAGGTGATGAATACGGACCTTTGGCTCTAATAAACTCTCTCATGTAATGACATTTGTAGGAAGGGATTTGTAATTCAATACACATCACCGTTTTATGTATAGATGGGCCAGGTGCATTCAAGCATGCAAGGGAAACAAACATTTGTTAACATTTTAACTGCTTCCAGTTGAGTGGGGGTGTGCGCAATTGTAACAGTATTTTGAGAACTACTCTTTCTTTTTGTTAAACTGAGTAATGACTAATTGAAAGGTTAATTGAGTACGCAGACCTTTGAACACTAAGTTATACATACAGTACCCTTCACGTTAGAATGTTCCTGCCTAAGAAATTGTTTGCCTTAAGAATATATTGGAACCGTTTTCATTCAGATGAAAGGGACCAGGAGAACAGGGTGGCTAACACTGGGCATGGAGAGCTACAGGAAGGGCAGGCTTTTGTTCTAACCCAGCAGTAACACACCTGATTCCACTAATCCTCAATCTAGGATTAGTTTAATCAGGTGTATTAATACTGTAGTAGAGAGAGTGTGTGTGTGTTAGGAACATAATCCTGTCTGGTCTGGTCATCTCTGACCTCTGGGGTTTTAGTGTGTGTGTGTGTTTCCCTTCTGGTTGAGTAGAGTTGTCTGCCTATATATAGTCCAGGCCCAGGGTCTCCTGCAGTGTACTGATGCATGTAGGTCACCCCACCACCTCACCTCACCTCACCTCACACACACCGATCTCCTAACCTTGATCATACAGATCAATGCCAAGACAAACAATGAGGCATGAAATTACTAGTCTCTATTACCATCACTCTCTCTGTCTCTCTCTGTCATCTCTTTCTGTCCATCCCTGTATTTCTATTAACCTCTCTCTCTCTCTCTCTCTCTCTCTCTCTCTCTCTCTCTCTCTCTCTCTCTCTCTCTCTCTCTCTCTCTCTCCCCATATCCAGTTGTCTCTTCTATACAGTGAGGGAAAAAAGTATTTTATCCCCTGCTGATTTTGTACGTTTTCCCACTGACAAAGAAATGATCAGTCTATAATTGTAATGGTAGGTTTATTTGAACAGTGAGAGACAGAATAACAAAAAAAAAATCCAGAAAAACGCATGTGAAAAATGTTATTAATTGATTTGCATTTTAATGAGGGAAATAAGTATTTGACCCCTCTGCAAAACATGACTTAGTACTTGGTGGCAAAAACCTTGTTGGCAATCACAGAGGTCAGACGTTTCTTGCAGTTGGCCACCAGGTTAGCACACATCTCAGGAGGGATTTTGTCCCACTCCTCTTTGCAGATCTTCTCCAAGTCATTAAGGTTTCGAAGGCTGACGTTTGGCAACTCGAACCTTCAGTTCCCTCCACAGATTTTCTATGGGATTAGGGTCTGGAGACTGGCTAGGCCACTCCAGGACCTTAATGTGCTTCTTCTTGAGCCACTCCTTTGTTGCCTTGGCCGAGTGTTTTGGGTCATTGTCATGCTGGAATACCCATTTTCAATGCCCTGGCTGAGAGAAGGAGGTTCTCACCCAAGATTTGACGGTACATGGCCCCGTCCATCGTCCCTTTGATAAGGTGAAGTTGTCCTGTCCCCTTAGCAGAAAAACACCCCCAAAGCATAATGTTTCCACCTCCATGTTTGACGGTGGGGATGGTGTTCTTGGGGTCGTAGGCAGCGTTCCTCCTCCTCCAAACACGGCGAGTTGAGTTGATGCCAAAGAGCTCCATTTTGGTCTCATCTGCCCACAACACTTTCACCCAGTTGTCCTCTGAATCATTCAGATGTTCATTGGCAAACTTCAGATGGGCATGTATATGTGCTTTCTTGAGCAGGGGGACCTTGCGGGCACTGCAGGATTTCAGTCCTTCACGGCGTAGTGTGTTACCAATTGTTTTCTTGGTGACTATGGTCCCAGTTGCCTTGAGATCATTGACAATATCCTCCCGTGTAGTTCTGGGCTGACTCCTCACCGTTCTCATGATCATTGCAACTCCACGAGGTGAGATCTTGCATGGATCCCCAGGCCAAGGGAGATTGACAGTTCTTTTGTGTTTCTTCCATTTGCGAATAATCACACCAACTGTTGTCACCTTCTCACCAAGCTGCTTGGCGATGGTCTTGTAGCCCATTCCAGTCTTGTGTAGGTCTACAATCTTGTCCCTGACATCCTTGGAGAGCTCTTTGGTCTTGGCCATGGTGGAGAGTTTGGAATCTGATTGATTGATTGCTTCTGTGGACAGGTGTCTTTTACACAGGTAACAAACTGAGATTAGGAGCACTCCCTTTAAGAGTGCGCTCCTAATCTCAGCTCGTTACCTGTATAAAAGACACCTGGGAGCCAGAAATCTTTCTGATTGAGAGGGGGTCAAATACTTATTTCCCTCATTAAAATGCAAATCAATTTATAACATTTTTCACATGTGTTTTCTTGTAATTCTGTCTCTCACTGTTCAAATGAACCTACCATTAAAATTATAGACTGATCATTTCTTTGTCAGTGGACAAACGTACAAAATCAGCTGGGGATCAAATACTTTTTTCCCTCACTGTACCTATTTTCATAATTTCTTATGTTCCTTGTCACTGTATTATTTTCTTTCTTCCTCTCACACACACGTACATATGTAGGATCTTAATTTGATCACCCTCTTGTGAAATGTCCCGTACAGCAGGAAATGCCAAGTTGTTGTGTATTCAAGGTTTAAAAATGCTGCATTGTTTGTACATTTCCACTTTAAAATGTCAGACTTGATTTGCCCTAACAAAAACCCCCTTATTTTCCTGCTGTGAGAAACTGGTCAAATTAAGATCCGACTCCTGTACACACACACGTTTTCCTACCCTTCTTTCTTCCAATCCTTTCCCCCCTCTTCCATCTTTCCATCCTCCATTCCCCTCTCCCTTCCCCCATCCATATATCATGTCATTTTGGAGCTTGGTGCTTTGGTGTCTGTTTTTGTGTGTGTGTGTGTTTGTCTGTGTGTGTGTGCATGAGTGTACGTGTGCATGCGTAAGTGCGTGCGTGTGTTTGTAGTAGGGATGACCCCATTTAGTTGACTGGTTGATTGTTTGGTCGATAGGCTGTTGGTCAATCACATTTTTTTAGTCGAGCAGTGGCAAATATATATTTTTATTATGGCAGACGAGACACCTGTCTGAGTGGACTAATCCATCACAGAGGCCGCGGGGGATGGCACACCAGTATCACCAGTATTACATTTACCATTATTTACCATCATTTCTAATCTACAATGTTTGTTTGGTTACGATAATATCTGTTAATGCATTCAATATATTATTATTACAGTCTTACCGTTGTCATTGTAGGAGTGGACACGTTGTTTGCAGAGTACACAACCTAGGCTACACTTGTGAAAAAAGTTTTGGTTTATTTAATTCCATTTACAAGATGTCAATTTATTAATTGTCTTTTGTTTGGAGCGCTCCTGTCAATCTTAAGTAAGGACACGCACCTTATTATTCATAGAAGTAGGCTTCGACTACATGGTCTGTGTGCAAATGTAGGCCTGTACATGTGCCAATTTGGGAATCTGATACTATATCTGATTGTCTCAACTAAACATCACTGTGGAGCTTCTCAAAGTCATTTTTTTCTTTGCGTCATACAGAAAGTAAACAAAGTCTGTTTTTACATCCTTTAAGAATGAGAATAGTTCCTCAACGTAGCCTGTTTGAAAAATCTTTCCAACTTTCTCCCTTTGGATAACCAATGTCATGCTCTGATCCGGTGGAAATGTCCTAAAATAGGCCTACCTGATTACTTATCCATTGCGCAAATGTGTCTGTTAGGAGCTCACTGGCACTGGAAACACTGAGGGCCCAGAATATTTTATACAATGTTGCAAGTTTGCTAGCACCAGCTTCAGCTGGACCAAGTTAATAGTTCATACAATGTTTCAAGTTCCTTGCAGACAGGCCATGCATAGCCAATGTGATTCATAGGATATTTATTTTTATCAAGATATTTTCTACCTGCGGGCTGCAATGTTTTTATTTGTTGGCTTTATGTAGGCTATTTTTACACATTGGCAATATAAGTTACTTTTAGATTTGTATCATTTTAATTTAGATAGAATGTTGAGATATGAAGACTTTATTATAAATGAAATGAAACTGTTCCATGAAAATGTGCATTTGAAAATCATAACTGGCACGCGGATCAGTAGAAATGGTACGATAACTTGGCACTCCAAATGGAAAAGGTTGCCTACTGCTGGTGTAGCCTATTACCCCCAACTTCCGGGAATCTGCCAAGGCCAGCAGCAGCGGGAGGAGGAGGTTCGGGTCGGGAACAGTTTTTTTTGTTCTGGTTACCCTATATGGATCTCCGGCTCCTTCTTTAGTAATTTGTTTGTCTTCATTTTTAATCGCAGTGCTTAAAGAGTCAAGAAAACTCAGTAGCCTACATATAGTTGATTTTATTCAAACATCAGGTGTGCCAATATATGGACAAATACAAGTTTTAAAGTTTCGACCAATCGATTGGTCGAAAGAACAGACAAATCTCAGTCGACCAAGATTTTGTTTGGTCGGGGACAGCCCTAGTTTGTAGTGAGGCGTGTGTAATTAGTGATGCTAACTGGACACTGCCTCGGGCCAGACTGAAAGACTGCTTCTCAGACCAACAATAATCCCTTTGTAATATGTCAGGTTGGCGGGACTGTTCATAGCATATATTATAGATCCATTTCTCGCTCCCCTTTCTCTAAATCTCTCTCAACCTTTCTCTCTCACCGTACAGTACCCATCACAACCAACCTCTCTCCCCTGGATGGATAGGTTAGTTAACTCATACTAATTGAGGTGTCTAGAGTGAAGAGTTAATAGTAAGAAGGGTGTTATTTGGTCAAGGCAGATAAGCACCATTGGTGCTGCTGGTGGTGTGTGTGTGTGTGTGTGTGTGTGAGAGAGAGAGAGAGAGAGAGAGATTGTGTGTGTTCCATTCTGGCTAATTGGCTTTTAGATGTGTGAAATTCATCCAGGCACAAGTGTTTTTTTCCTGGAATAATATGCCTGCAGGTCTTTCTCAGGAGAGAGAGAGAAGAGAGAGAGAGAGGCCAAACCACACGACTAACAATATTGGACACTTTATGGAACACAAAGCCTTCACTATCTCATCCTGTAATATCCAAGGCCTGAGGTCATCTGCCTTTGGCCTAAAGAGCAGGAACCTGGACTTCACCAAAGAAGTCAGAAATGGCATCATACAAAAACATGGTATAGAGGAGATGGACCCAGTGGTTACCCTCTAGGTTACAGAGAGCTGGTAGTCCCATCCACCAAATTACCAAGTGGGAAACAGGGAAGGGACTCAGGGGTTTTGCTAATTTGGTATAGAGCAGACCTAACTCACTCTATTAAATTAATCAAAACAGGAACATTTTACATTTGGCTAGAAATGTAAAAGGAAATGATCTCAACAGAGAAAAATGTCCTCCTGTGTGCTACCAGTATCTACCCACTAGTATCCCCATACTTTAATGAAGACAGTGTTAGCAGTTGATGTTAGTCTTGGGTTGGGGCTCTCTATCTGTGAGGCGAGAGCAACATGCTCACTTGTTTATTTATAAAGCACTTCTTTTAAAACTACCTCCATATATATCATCATTAATGTCTGCAGATCCAACTTAAGTTAGACACTCTGGTGTCCATTTCAAAAATGTTATGGAGGATCAATATGATGTTGTCTGTGATTGTTTCTGTTGAATTGTGTCTTTGTTTTGTATGTTTTGAAATGTTCTTGTCTGTATGTCTAAAACTGGACATGTCAACATGTTTACACAGGGCACAGCCGTAAAAGAGATCCAGGTCTCAGTCTGTTTTCCCTGTTAAAATAAAGATAAAAAAAAAAAAAAAAAATAGTCTTCAATAACACAGATCCCAAAGCAAATCAAGGGGAGAAAAATAGGTTTATTCAAAGAGAACAAATAATATGCTGGGAAGTAGATGGTCAATGTTTATTCTTCCCTGTCTTCAGTTTTCTCCACAGAACAAAGCGACAGGATGTAGTTTATAACCCCCAACCCTATCCTGTGGTTGACCAATTAGAATTCCTTGCAGTATAATGGCCAAATAGTATCCTGTTTCAGGCCAATGAGATCTTGCCACACGTAGCAATGAGTCCAGGACTGAAACCCCTACAGAGATTCTAAACAGATGTTGAACTGAAAAACAACTATTTCCATTGATCGTTAATTTCCTATTGACCTCTAGTCGACTGCATTGTGCATTATCTTTCAATATTCTTACAACAGCTTCTCCATCCTGGAGGGGGAAATCAATCATTTCCAGACCTAGGGACATCTACTAGTCTGTGGTGACCTAAATGCCAGAACTGGACAAGAACCTGACACCCTCCAGACCTCCGCACACAGGGGGACAAACACCTACCTGGAGGTGACAGCATTCCCTCCCCCATATGCCCCCCTAGGCACTACGACAACATAGTCAATGGTAAGCTTCGAGGGGACTCTTATGGTAGGTACACTTATAACTCATCGCTTGACAATAGAACTGTAGACTACTTTATCACTGACCTCAACCCAGAGTCTGTCAGAGCGTTCACAGTCAGCCCACTGACACCCCTATCAAATCACAGCAAAATCACAGTCTACTTGAACAGAGCAATACTCCATCATGAGGCATCAAAGCCAAAGGAACTGAATAATATTAAGAAATGCTATAGAGGGAAGGAAAGTAGTGTGGAAACCAACTAGGCAACAACAAATTCAATCCCTTTTAGACAACTTCCTGGACAAAACATTGAACTGTAATAGTGATGGTGGAAACGTGGCAGTAGAAAACCTAAACAGTATATTTGACCTCTCAGCTTCTTTTTCAAAGTGAAAAATTTCAAGCAGAAAACAGAACACAATTAACAGCAATGACAAATGGTTTGAAGAAGAATGCAAAAACCTAAGAAACAAATTGAGAAACCTATCCAACCAAAAACATAGAGACCCAGAAAACCTGAGCCTACACCTGGTGAATCACTAAAACAATACAGAAATACACTACGGAAAAAGAAGGAACAGCACGTCAGAAATCATCTCAATGTAATTGAGGAATCCATAGACACTAACCACTTCTGGGAAAATTGGAAAACACTAAACAAACAACAACATGAAGAGTTATCTATTCAAAACGGAGATGTATGGATAAACCACTTCTCCAATATTTTTGTCACTATAACAAAGAACAAACAGCATAAACATATACAGTTGAAGTCGGAAGTTTACATACACCTCAGCCAAATACATTTGAACTCAGTTTTTCCCAATTCCTGAAATTTAATCCTAGTAAAAATTCCCTGTCTTAGGTCAGTTAGGATTACCACTTTATTTTAAGAATGTGAAATGTCAGAATAATAGTAGAGAGAATGATTTATTTCAGCTTTTATTTCGTTCATCACATTCCCAGTGGGTCAGAAGTTTACATACACTCAATTAGCATTTGGTAGTATTGCCTTTATATTGTTTAACCTGGGTCAAATGTTTTGGGTAGCCTTCCACAAGCTTCCCACAATAAGTTGGGTGAATTTTGGCCCATTCTTCCTGACAGATGGTGTAATTGAGACAGGTTTGTAGGCCTCCTTGCTCGCACATGCCTTTTCAGTTCTGCCCACACATTTTCTATAGGATTGAGGTCAGGGCTTTGTGATGGCCACTCCAATACCTTGACTTTGTTGTCCTTAAGCCATTTTGGAAGTATGCTTGGGGTCATTGTCCATTTGGAAGACCCATTTGCGACCAAGTTTTAACTTCCTGACTGATGTCTTGAGATGTTGCTTCAACATATCCACATAATTTTACTTCCACATGATGCCATCTACTTTGTGAAGTGGCGCAGTCCCTCCTGCAGCAAAGCACCCCCACAACATAATGCTGCCACTCCCGTGCTTCACGGTTGGGATGGTGTTCTTCGGCTTGCAAGCTTCCCCCTTTTTCCTCCAAACATAACGATGGTCATTATGGCCAAACAGTTCTATTTTTGTTTCATCAGACCAGAGGACGTTTCTACAAAAAGTACAATCTTTGTCTAGGAGACAGAACGCGTCTGCTTTTTGAGCGGTATGACGGCTGCGTGGTCCCATGGTGTTTATACTTGCGTACTATTGTTTGTACAGATGAACTTGGTACCGTCAGGTGTTTGGTATTTGCTCCAAAGGATGAACCAGACTTTTTTCTGAGGTCTTGGTTGATTTCTTTAGATTTTCCCATGATGTCAGGCAAAGAGGCACTGAGTTTGAAGGTAGGGCTTGAAATACATCCACAGGTACACCTCCAATTGACTCAAATTATGTCAATTAGCCTATCAGAAGCTTCTAAAGCCATTACATAATTGTCTGGAATTTTCCAAGCAGTTTAAAGGCACAGCCAACTTAGTGTATGTAAACGTCTGACCAACTGGAATTGTGATACAGTGAATAATACGTGAAATAATCTGTCTGTAAACAATTGCTTGAAAAATGACTTGTGTCATTCACAAAGCAGATGTCCTAACCGACTTGCCAAAACTATAGTTTGTTAACAAGACATTTCTGGAGTGGTTGACAAACGAGTTTTAATGACTCCAACCTAAGTGTATGTAAACCTCCGACTTCAACTGTACATGGTTGAATACACATCTTAGAATCAAACTTTAAAGACCAAAAGTATTAGGACAAGTTAACTTACATATTAACGTATTATAGTAGTCAAAAGTTTAGTATTTGGTTCCGTGTTCCTAGCATGCAATGATTACATCAAGCTTGTGACTCTACAAACTTGTTGTTTGCATCTGTTGTTTGTTTTGTTTGTGTTTCAGATTAGTTTGTGCCTTATAGAAATTAATGGTAAATAATGTATTGTGTCATTTTGGAGTCACTTGTTGTCAGGTTCGGGGAGTAACAGATTACATGTAATTACAAAAAAACTGAAACTGTAATTCATTACGGTACCAGCAAAAATATTGTAATCATATTACAGATACTTTTGAAAAACTTGAAGATTACTTCGAGGATTACTTTTAAATTCAGAAAGGATATATGCGGAAAGAAATCTCTGACACACTGTTTTCTCAATGACATTTGAATGAGCATTGAAAAGGTGAACATTTTAATGTGTTCTGACCATAAATCAGAAACCACTATGATGACACACCAAATGTGTTTAATGGATCGCGGGAAAAGAGCAGGAAAAGTATTTTGTATCCTACAGCCCAAGCTATGTCTTCCAATGGTGTTACTGCTGTCGGCATCCAAAGATTATCCAATTTGAATAAACGCGTAAAGGTAAGGATGACAGCAGTGGTGTAGTCTACGGCGATACGGATATCACTTAATATTTATATCTACATAGCACATTGATGTGAATCACACTTCTGCTCTCTCATTTAGCTATTTACCTTACGGATTGTGGTTGTTTGGGATGGCTGTTCACAAATCTAAATGTGTATTTGAACCCAATAATGGTTGAATTCAACAAGTTTAAGCTGCCTATCAATCATTGTTTTTGAAACCAGTGGACAGCCAGTGAAAAGTGTGCTCTTGCAACAGCTGCATAGTGCGACCCCAGCTTGTGGAATAAAAGTGGGTATTTTATTGTTTAATCTAATTCATGCTGATAAAAAAGTATCCATCGGCCTAATGGACACATGCTCAAACTCACACACTTTTGATAGACTTAAAAGGGGCAATCTGAAGTTGCTATATCCATTTTTGGACTTATAAATTATATATATATCCATTGATTCTTGAAGAATGTAACTTATAAATTCCTCATGAGCTTAGTTCAACTGTCACACTCCATGAGAACCCAAAATATAAGCTTGTTTTTTCCCCAATGTTTGTTAACATCGTAAATGTAAACAAACGCTCTATAGCCTCATAACATGGTTAACACAATACTTTTGATTTCATGGATGGTCAGTCCTTGCATCCATAGCTCTGTCTATTAATCTGAGAGTGGTTACATTTCTCCAGGCCCATCCCTCAGTTTTTAACCCTCAGTCCTTTCGTTTTGGGGTTATGCTTAGGTATAACAATTTGGCTAATCTATACTTCCAAGTCCTATTCTTGAAGACCAAGGGGTATAACATTTATTGGAATGATTGGAATTCTAATTTACTTTGGTTTTTAATGTAAATATATAATTTAATCGTATTATTCGATGTAGTAGAAAGCGATGGGTTAGAAGAAGCCTACATAACCAACCCATAAAGTAAAATGTAACATCCAAAAATGGCCAGCTATGTAAACTTTAACATTGATTTATCCTGCAATTGATGTCGTTTCATTGGTAACACACACTTTTGTCTTCTTCTAATGCCTCTTAAGGGGAAAGTAATCTATAAGTAACAGAATGTAATCAGATTAAGTTACTGAGTTTGGGTAATCCAAAAGTTATGTTGCTAATTACAATTTTGGACAGATAACTAGTAACGTTAACGGATTACATTTAGAAAGTAACCTACCCAACCCTGCTTGTTTACAACAAGAAAAGGTTAGAAAGGTTACTTTCTAAATGTAATCCGTTAACGTTACTAGTTATCTGTCCAAAATTGTAATTGTAATATGTTTCTAAACACTTTACATTCATGTGGATGCTACCATGATTACGTCCTGAATGAGTTGTGGATAACGATGAGTGAGAAAGTTACAGGTGCTAACCTCTCACCATTATAATAACAGGAGAGCGTTTTTGGGGGGTATGATATTTGTGCGCCTGTAACTTTCTCATTCATCAGTATTCACGATTCCTTCAGGTCTATTCGTAATCATGGTAGCATCCATATTAATGTAGAAGTGTTTAGAAAACATTCTATTCTATTTACAATAAAAGTGACTCCAAAATGACATAAAACATTTACCATTCAAAATAATCTGAAACAAAACCAAAACAATCACAGTCACAAGCTTGATGCAATCATTGCATGCTAGGAATATGCGACCAAATAAACGTTTCACTTTTTCAATACACATACAAGTGAATTTGTCCCAATTCTTTTAGTCCCCTAAAGTAGGGGGAATATGTACACAAAGTACTGTAATTTCCAAACAGTTCCCCCAATATGGATAAAATACCCTCAAAGTAAAGCTGACAGTCAGCACTTTAACTTCCTAACAATTGTAACATAACAGAGCCAAAACAACAAAACATTTGTCACTGTCCAAATAGTTTTGGAGCTCACTGTACATATCTAGTTTGTGTTTCTGAAGGAGAGTGAAAGGTAGAGAGAGAGAAATCATACAATTAATGGCACTGTTATGATAGAGGACACCTTATACAGTGGGGGAAAAAAGTATTTTATCCCCTGCTGATTTTGTACGTTTGCCCACTGACAAAGAAATGATCAGTCTATAATTTTAAATGAAAGTTATAGACTGAAATGATCAGTCTATAACTTTTTTCCCTGACTGTATCAATCTTGAACAGGATAATCTATTTTGGATGTCATTTGAATGGAGTTGATGGTGAACGAGAAAGACTGCGAGAGAGTGCTCGCGCGTGCACTGATTTAAAGCAACGATATTTGAGTGATAGGCTGTTTCAAAACTCTGCAGCTGTAATAAAAAAAAAAATATCTTTACAATTACAAAATAAGGTAGCAGAGAAAACAGTCTATGACTTGGGTGGCTGAAGTCTTTGACAATGTTTAAGGCCTTCCTCTGGCACCGCCTGGTATAGAGGTTTCTGGATGGCAGGGAGTTCAGCCCCAGTGATGTACTGGGCCGTACTCACTACACGCTGTGTGTGTGTCTGTGTGTAAACGTGAAATTGATTGGGGCAGATGTTGCAGATGGCCCATGCTACAGATGGCCAGTCAGAGTCAGTCCAGTCCTGTCCTGTGTTATCTTGGCTGGCTGATCATTAGACATGCCGGCCTCTCTCTGTCCTCCTCTCCTCAGGCTCCTGCTCCCCAGCTGCTACTGCCGCCATTGTTCCTTCATACACTGCTGCTGGGGATGTTTGTGTGTGTGTGTGTGTGTGTGTGTGTGTGTGTGTGTGTGTGTGTGTGTGTGTGTGTGTGTGTGTGTGTGTGTGTGTGTGTGTGTGTGTGTGTGTGTGTGTGTTGGTGTGTGTGTTGGTGTGCACTTAGGCCTATGTGTTTGAGAAAGCTCTATCAGGTGTGTGTGAGTCGGTGTGAATGAATGTGTTAATGTGAGCATAAGAAATGGGGAGAGAAGGAGACAAGAAAGTGTGTTGTATGACCGTATGTGTATGCCCTGTGTTCATATGATCCTTATGTCAGATGCGGGTAAGGTGGAGGCGTGAAGGGGGGGGGCCCTAGCCCGCCGCTCTGACCCTGCCCACCTCCTGGCCTTCTGGCCCCGACAGTTATTAACTGACGAAACGACAGCACCTCCTGTTGCTCTTTGGCCTCTTAAGACACGCTGTGTGTGTGTGTGTGTGTGTGGATATCCAAAAGGTTGCATCGATTATTTGAGTGAGTGTACATTTGTTTTGAATAATAACACTCAACAGAAAAGCTTCTTGTATCAGATAATGTTCTATAGTGTAATTCTGATTGGTAGATAGTCAATAGCAAAATATTTCATTCATTAAAAAAAATGCCACAATATTATTTGAATAGTCAAATTATTTCAAATGCCCATCCCTTGTGTGTGTGTGTGTGTGTGGTGGGGGCTGCTTCTTAAGGCAGAGGGCCAAGGGGTCAGACAATAAGGCGCCGCGTAACAGCTTGTGTTTGACTGACACGCAGTCTCAAGACAAATACACATGCTGGCAGACATGGCCTGCTTTCACTGAGTGTGTGTGTAAAACATGTCTGCAGTGCCGTAATTAAAGGACGCTCTCCCGCTCTCTGCCTCACTCTCGCTCTCCCTCTTTCTCTCGCTCTCTTTCTCGGTCTCTCCCTCTCCCTCTGTCACTCTCTCTCTCTCCCTGTCTCTCTCTCTCTTTCTCCCCCTCTCTCTCTCTCTGTTCCTGTCTCTGTCTCTTTCTCCCCCCTCTCTCTCTCTCTCTCTCTCTTGCTCCCTCTCTCCTCTCTAACTGCCTTATGATGACATAGACATGGTGGTGTCATGTGTTACTGGAGTATTTTTGTGTTTCGCTGCTCCATTCACATGGTGTTTTTCAGTCTATAGTAAGGGGTAAGGTGATTGTTTTGCGGTTTGTCTTAATTGCGTTATTTACATTGACATTTATCGAATTGAAAATGGCTCTTGACAATTCATTAACGAGTTCAACAAAGAGTCTAGTGAGAGTCCTTTCCCCTTCACGTTCATCTGTTGTCCTGTGTCTGTCAGGTCTGTGTTTGTGGACCTTCTGCTGCTGCTGACAGATCTACAGGAAGCCATTTGTAAGAGGGGGGTGTTGAGCATCACTGTAGTCACGACAACGCTTACCCAATTACTGTCTAGGCTTGTTCCGTCTCTCTATCTTTCTCTTTCTCTTTCTCTTTCTTCTCTCTCTCACTATCTCTCTCTCTCTCTCTCTCTCTCTCTCTCTCTCTCTCTCTCTCTACCTCTCTCTCTCTCTGTCTGGAGTACATTATCGTTTCTTTCTTCGTCTCTCAGCTTTCTCTTTCTATTCACCCTAGTTGTTCTGTGGTTTTCATGCAACAGGAGTGGGGACGGTTGGTTGTGTGTACTGTGATAACACACCTCAGGAAGGCGTGTGTGTGTGTATGTACGCCAGCTGAGCACAATGTGTCCTTTGTTGAGCGGTCATGTCTCGGGTCACAAACAGCATCAGACAACCCAGTTAGCCAGGTCAGTATGTCCTGATCCTGAAGCGGCGGGGGTCGTTACCCAGAGACAGGTGACTGTAACATTGATCTAAAGAAGCCAGGCCAGGATGCTCCTTTTCCAGCACAGGTCTGTTAAACAGTATCTCCTAATAGAACAAGGAAGTGAATTGGACACTCACAGGGTCGATGGTCTCATTCAGTTGACATGGAGGAGACAGAGTGTTTGTGTTTTTTGTGCCTGCTTACTTGCTTGGGCCTGCTTATGCCTGTGCTTGTGTGTGTGTGTCTATGCTTGTGTTTGTGTGTGCCTGCCTGCCTCTGTGTGTGTATGATTCACATGTCCCTTGGCTGTCCTCCTGCCCAGTGTGGTGCTTCATTGAAAGCCCTGGAGCTGAATGGAGAGAGGGCAGCCCTCCAGACCCTCCAGCAGAGCGCCCAGCTGCCCAGCTGCCCAGCAGCCCCACCTAGGGCTCTCCACTCTGGGCTCAGCCCGCTGACCTGTCACCTGCTGCCCTGGAGGTCAGTGTCCTGGGGTGATAGTGCTGCACGCTAGTTAGCGATGCTGTTTCATCTCTGGCTGTGTAGTGGCTATTTGGAATGGCCTACACACAATAAAGATCTAAAGCCAGACTTACTGGAGCTACAGCCATGTTAGGATAATACACTTCAACAAATGACCATTCATTTAACAAGTCCTTAAAATGATGTACAACCACATACTGCAGCTACACACCCACCAGTTAGCCTAGATGTTACATGACAAGCCATCACACAGAGTAAATCCATTTGAACTCCCTTTTGTTTTAAACAAAATGTTTGCCCATGGAAGAAGTGGTCAGAAAGGGACTTTTTAAACCTGAATGCCAAAACATTAAGAGATAGAGGTGCTCAAATAGACCCATTTCAATCATAGAAATATAATTAATAGAATGGACCTATTCCTTCAGACCAATTTATCTGGTACACCATTCAAATGTGAACTGAATTGAAATTGTAATTTCTAATTGCTACCACAAAGATGGCCCCATTCAAGTCATTTACTTACGTCTGCATTTACTTACATCTGGACCTCCAACCATCTTTGTGGTACCATTTGAAAGTTTCAATTTGATTCCCATTTTAGTACATTTATCAGCCAAAACATGACACCCACCCTGTATTCAAGAGCATGTTGTGTCTCAACCAATGGCGGGTACAACGCAAAAACCTCAGATGAAGTCAAATTGACTTAACCGCTTAATGGTAAAACATTTTTTTAATAAAAAATCCTTTTTTAAATAGATTATGAAATAGTTTGACAACCGTATTTCTTAAGCTTTTAAATTATATCATTCTCAACCTTTTATATTTTCCAGTGATGAAGATGATATGGTGGAGTATGCAAAATAGGTCAACTTTTAGTACTTTTATCTCTTGAATGTTTTGTCATTCAGGTCCAAAAAGTCACTTTCTGAGTACTCCCTACAATGGGCAAATACAGTTAAAGTCAGAAGTTTACATACACCTTAGCCAAATACATTTAAACTCAGTTTTTCACAATTCCTGACATTTAATCCTAGTAAAAACTCCCTGTCTTAGGTCAGTTAGGATCACCACTTTATTTTTAGAATGTGAAATGTTCGAATAATAGTAGAGAGAATGATTTATTTCAGCTTTTATTTCTTTCATCACATTCCCAGTGGGTCAGAAGTTTACATACACTCAATTAGTATTTGGTAGCATTGCCTTTAAATTGTTTAACTTGGGTCAAACGTTTCGTGTAGCCTTCCACAAGCTTCCCACAATAAGTTGGGTGAATTTTGGCCCATTCCTCCTGACAGAGCTGGTGTAACTGAGTCAGGTTTGTAATTTCCCTCCTTGCTCGCACATGCTTTTTCAGTTCTGCCCACATATTTCTATAGGATTGAGGTCAGGGCTTTGTGATGGCCACTCCAATACCTTGACTTTGTTGTCCTTAAGCCATTTTGCCACAGCTTTGGAAGCATGCTTGGGGTCGTTGTCCATTTGGAAGACCCATTTGCAACCAAGCTTTAACTTCCTGACTGATGTCTTGAGATGTTGCTTCAATATATCCACATAATTTTCTTTCCTCATGATGCCATCTATTTTGTGAAGTGCACCAGTCCCTCCTGCAGCAAAGCACCCCCACAACATCATGCTGCCACCCCCGTGCTTCACGGTTGGGATGGTGTTCTTCGGCTTGGAAGCCTCCCCCTTTTTCCTCCAAACATAATGATGGTCATAATGGCCAAACAGTTCTATTTTTGTTTCATCAGAACAGAGGACGTTTCTCCAAAAAGTACAATCTTTGTCCTCATGTGCAGTTACAAAATGTAGTCTGACTTTTTTATGGCGGTTTTGGAGCAGTGGCTTCTTCCTTGCTGAGCGGCCTTTCAGGTTATGTCGATGTCGGACTCGTTTTACTGTGGATGTAGGTACTTTTGTACCTGTTTCCTCCAGCATCTTCACAAGGTCCTTTGCTGTTGTTCTAGAGTTGATTTGTGCTTTTCGCACCAAAGTACATTAATCTCTAGGAGACAGAACGCGACTCCTTCCTGAGCGGTATGACGGCTGCATGGTCCCATGGTGTTTATACTTGCGTACTATCGTTTGTACAGATGAACATGGTATCTTCAGGTGTTTGGAAATTGCTCCCAAGGATGAACCAGACTTGTGGAGGTCTACAATTGTTTTTCTGAGGTCTTGGCTGATTTCTTTTGATTTTCCCATGATGTCAAGCAAAGAGCCACTGAGTTTGAAGGTAGGCCTTGAAATACATCCACAGGTACATCTCCAATTGACTCAAATTATGTCAATTAGCCTATCAGAGGCTTCTAAAGCCATGACATCATTTTTCTGGAATTTTCCACGCTGTTGAAAGGCACAGTCAACTTACAACTTCTGACCCACTGGAATTGTGAATTACAGTGAATTATAAATTAAATAATCTGTCTGTAAACAATTGTTGGAAAAATTACTTGTGTCATACACACAGTTGATGTCCTAACCGACTTGCCAAAACAATAGTTTGTTAACAAAAAAATTGTGGAGTGGTTGAAAAACAAGTTTTAATGACTCCAACCTAAGTGTATGTAAACTTCCAACTTCAACTGCATGTATGGATTTTGTTCAAATCAAAAGTGTGGCTGTCAAAAAGTGATTCAAATGGATTTACCCTACACTGAATTCAGCAGCCTGATCACTAGAAATACTTTGATTTTGGACGTTTGAAAAGGTCCCCAAAACGTTAATATATGCCTTCCTCGACGCGCACAGACATTTTTGAAAAAATAAATGCCCAGCACTGAGCGCGAACTCATGATGCTCGGAGCATGCAATCTAGACCTCTACGCCACCGCAGTTCACAATGCTCTATCAAGCTGTGAGAATACTTGATGACAGTTGATGGAAACAGTGCGTTGTTTTTAATTATTTTGTTTTCAGACCACCCCAAACCATAGCCCTAACTTTAACCACTGGGAATTAATGCCTAAACTGTTAACCTTTAATTTGGTTATGTTTTAATCCTGTAACCACAAGGAATTAACCCTGCCACCACGCGTCAAAATTAATGCGTCAAAATTAACTCTGAGATCTTGTTGGAATTCAGTATGTCACTGAGTCTAGGCAAAATGCCTCATGGTTTATGCCTATTTAACTTCTTAGGGAGTGGTGGTGCGCTAGTGCCCCACTCCCGACACTACCCGGTGAAATGCAAGGCGCCAAATTCAAAATCCAAGTTTTTCATAGTCATCAAAAGCTCTGCTTCTTGGCAATATTACAGCGTTGTCAGATTTCAAAAAGGCTTTACGGCGAAAGCACCTCATTTGATTGTTTGAGGACAGCACCTCACATATTTTTCCCATTACCATGAATTCATAAGCCTTCACGGTTCACAGAAAACACATTTCACAGCGAAAACAAATCAATTACCTGTTGAAGAACTTCTGCTGAGGGCTTCCCAAGTGTCCAACGAAGACAATCCATGGTTCTTTTGTTAGAAAAAGTAATGTATTATATCCATAAATCTCCGTTTGGTT
Organism: Brachymystax lenok tsinlingensis; assembly: GCA_030435695.1. Taxonomy (NCBI): domain Eukaryota; kingdom Metazoa; phylum Chordata; class Actinopteri; order Salmoniformes; family Salmonidae; genus Brachymystax; species Brachymystax lenok. The sequence goes on along the minus strand of CM059797.1, from coordinate 41,157,527 downwards.
GGCGCGTTATAATGAGAAAATACAGCCTCCACTCGTCCATTGAAACATGAAGAGAACTCGTTCAACTTATACCTATAAACTTGTCCAAGAACAATCAAACATAATTGTAAATGTATCCTTAGGAACACTTTTATGTATATAAAGTATAATATTTCAACCGTAATATAAACTGGGCGATAAGAAAGGAAAAAACCACATAGCGCGCCAGCCGGGAACGCGCATTTTGTTCTATTGACATCTGTGTGGCCACTTCCTTATTCGTCTTCTTCTACAATCTAAAAGCAGCTAAAAAGAATCAAAACACTTTCTCGAGACTGTTGACATCCAGAGGAAGCAATAGGTACTGCATTCATATGCCCTTATATGGGCATTTTCATAAGGGAGGGGTTCCAAATGAGGCAATGTGTCAAAACCACTTTTTCCAGGACAGAAATTCCTCGGGTTTTCGCCTGCCATATCCGTTCTGTTATACTCACAGACAAAATGTTAACACTTTTAGAAACTTCAGAGTGTTTCCTATCCAATGGTACGTGCATATCCTATTTGCTGGGCCTGAATAGGAGGCATTTTAATTTGGGCACGCCAGGCTCTCCAAAACCGTCACCTCGTGCGCTGCTCCCAAAGAAGTTAAACCATCGATGTTGTGTAAATGTTTTGACAGTCAGTCATAGTCACAGTAGCCTTGAGCAGCTAGCTATGTGCTGTAGAAACATCATTTCGATTTTGGTGATTTTGTGGTTCAACATTTTAAGCATCACCATTAGTAAACTATGTGTACTTGAATGCGTAGACACCCGTTATGTCATGCTTATAAGGGCTTGTAGTGTTATAAAGTGTGTACGTATGCCTATTCTGAGCGTGACTAGAACTCTTTTTTGTGGTTCACATGCTCACACAGCGGTCTTGTAATCATGCTTCAGTCCTCCTGTACCGTTATCAGGCCACACACACACACACACACACACACATGCACACAAACACACACACACTCACACATGCACACAGACACACACACACTCACACACGCACACAAACACATCCCCTAACCCTGTTGGCAGTTGCTAATGAAGCCCCTCTCTGGCCAGTTGAGAGATACTGGGAGATAAACAATAGCTTCTGGGACATCCTGTTTATCCCTCAGTGTTCCGCTCCAGGGGTGCACACTGGGTTAAAGACCCTGTAATGTTGTTAGCTAGGGCTCCAATTGGAGTTTTTTCTCTCTTCTCTCTCCATCTCTGCTCTCTTTATAGCTTGTTTTCTATGATCATGTCTCTCTCTTTCTCTCTGCGCGAAAACAACAAGAGGCTCCCTATTTTCCTCAAAAAAATGTCGGACTTGTCTCTCTCTCTCTCCCCCCCTCTATCCTCCTCCAGCTCTCACCCTCCCTCGTTTTAGGCTACCCCCTCCCTCTGTTCTTTTATTCCCTCTCTCTGTCGCTTTAAATATTTAAACAGCTCAATTAGCGTGGTACCTGATGCCAATGAGACAAGGGACCTTTTGTGTTCGACCATCTGTGTGTGTGTGTGTGTGTGTGTGTGTGCACGCACGCACGCACGCCTTAGCTTCTTTGCTAGACTTTTACGTACTGTACAACAAAACAAGCTTGGACACTCGGACACTGGTGGTCAGTCTCTTTGCCCCCGATGTGTTGTCTCTTCTCTATATGCAAACCCTTTACACAGAACCCCCATTGACCACCCCAATAACTTCTGGGCTGACTAACACAGGAGCCCACACTACAGACGTCAGTAGAGAAGGAATGTGATACATTCTCCCTCCACCATTAGGGAAAACCCACTGTGGCCTTTAGATAGACCCACAGAGAGAACAGGGCCAGCTGCGTGTGTGTGTTTGTGCTGGGCTACAGCACGTTTTTCTTTGTTTCTTTCAAGGACTCCAATATACTACTGTACATTTTTTCAACCATTTTAACCATGAATAACAATACACACTCCTGTCAATAGTACATTGATCTCCCAAGGGGATGAAATGGTAAAATGTGATACCTGAAGCTAACGGATGTCTAGAGCTCCAGTAATATAATGATAATGGATTGGATATACAGTGCATTTGTAAAGTATTCAGACCACTTGACTTTTTCCCACGGTTTGTTATGTTACAGCCTCATTCTAAAATGAATCAAATAGTTTGTTTTCCTTATCTACACACAATACCACATAATGACAAAGCAAAAACACGATTAGACATTTTTGCTAATTTATTACAAATAAAAAAGGGAAATATCACATTTACATAAGGATTCAGACCCTTTACTCAGTACTTTGTTGAAGCACCTTTGGCAGCGATTACAGCCTTGAGTATGACGCTACAAGCTTGGCACACCTGTATTTGTGGAGTTTCTCTCATTCTCCTCTGCAGATCCTCTCAAGCTCTGTCAGGTTGGATGGGGAGCGTCTGTCAGGCTCGTGTGTAGCTGGTGCGTAAAGTCAGGCGCAGGAGAACAGTACTGAGTGAGCAAAAAAACTTTACTCAAACAAATAAACATGCAAAAACGCTAAACACGTAAATACAAATAACATGCCATACGCAACACAGGCGAGGCATAATAATAAAGGCACCAGCCTTTAACGGCTTCACAAATTAACAAACACACACAAGGACATGGGGGAAAACAGAGGGGTACATACACAACAGATAATGATGGGGAATGCAAACCAGGTGTGTGAAAAACAAGACAAATGGATAGTGAAAAGTAGATCGGTGATGATTAGAAGACCGGTGACGTCGAACACCGAACGCTGCCCGAACAAGGAGAAGAGCCGACTTCGGCTGAAGTCGTGACAGCGTCGCTGCACAGCTATTTTCAGGTCTCTACAGAGATGTTAGATCGGGTTCAAGTCCGGGCTCTGGTTAGGCCACTCTAGGACATTCAGAGACTTGTCCCGAAGTCACTCCTGCGTTGTCTTGGCTGTGTGCTAATTGTTGTTGTCCTGTTGGAAAGTGAACCTTCGCCCCAGCTCTCTGGAGCAGGTTTTCATCAAGGATCTCTGTACTTTTCTCCGTTCATCATTCCCTCAATCCTGACTAGTCTCCCAGTCCCTGACGCTGAAAAATATCCCCACACCATGATGCTGCCACCACCGTGCTTCCCTGTAGTGATGGTGCCAGGTTTCCTCCAGACTTGATGCTTGGCATTCAGACAAAATAGTTCAATCTTGGTTTTATCAGACCAGATAATCTTGTTTCTCATGGTCAGAGAGTCCTTTAATTGCCTTTTGGCAAACTCCAACTGGGCTTTCATGTGCCTTTTACTGAGGAGTGGCTTCCACCTGGCCACTCTACTATAAAGGCCTGCTTGGTGGAGTAGGGCAGAGATGGTTGTCCTTCTGGAAGGTTCTGCCATCTCCACAGAGGAACTCTGGAGCTTTGTCAGAGTGACCATCGGGTTCTTGGTCACCTCCCTGACCAAGGCTCTTCTCCCCCGGTTGCTCAGTTTGGCGGCCAGCTCTAGGAAGAGTCTTGGTGGTTCCAAACTTCTTCCATTTAAGAATGATGGAGGCCACTGTGTTATTGGGGACCTTCAATGCTGCAGACATTCTTTTTGTAACCTTCCCCAGATCTGTGCCTTGACACAATCCTGTCTTGGAGCTCTACGGACAATTCCTTCAACCTCATTGCTTGGTTTTTGCTCTGACATGCACTGTCAACTGTGGGACCTTATATAGACAGGTGTGTGCCTTTCCAAATCATGTCCAATCAATTGAATTTACCACAGCTGGACTCAAATCAAGTTGGAGAAATATCTCAAGGATGATCAATGGAAACAGTATGCACCTGAGCTCAATTTCGAGTATCATAGCAAAGAGTCTGACTACTCATGTAAATACGTTTTTTTTTTATACATTTGCAAAATAACTATTTTGAATGCTTTCTGAATACGCTGTATATAGCTTTCCCAGGTACTCAAAGCTCTTTACATTACTCCCACTGACTGTGTTAATGAGTAGTGAGAACTAGCAGACAGAGATTGCTTTTGCCCTCTAGGCAGGACTGGAGCTGTATGTATACCACTGCTGTTCATCCACTGAATGATTATTGATCTAGAGAGCGATAGAGAGAGACTAGGGAACTGGGACTTGTAGAGTGAACCTTTAATAACCTTTCTGTTCTATTAGCCAGATAAATTATACGTTTGTTCTATTTATCTCTCCTTTTATTGGGCCCCTGAACCGAACAAAACCTGAGTCATCAGACAGGGTCAGAGTGGGAAAGCAGGAAGCATTCTTCTGCCCCAGATCATCATTCTAATCATGAGATGCTCTGATCTGTTCATCTGAACATTTATTTATTTGTTCATTAATGGAAGGAAAGTAATGAGTCACCTTTGTCCACTTTCAGAGGCCTGCGATCGTTGTGTGCATGTGTGTGTGTATGTCTGTGTATGTCTGTGTGTGTCTGTGTGTCTGTGTGTGTGTATGTGTGTGTGTGTGTGTGTGTGTTTGTGTGTGTGTGTGTGTGTTGTTGACTTGTTTTTGTTGATTAAAGGGAATTGCAGTATAAATCGCCCAGGATGAATGGACCCATACCGGGTTCAATAACCGGAAGATATGCCAGAGTTCATGGGATGGGGTAACATTTGTGTGTATGTGCATGTTTGTGATAAAGGGATCGACCACACAGTTAATTATCACTTGGCCCCTGGCATAAAGTGAGCCCAGTTATTTTACATCTGTCATCCTTTGTTCTGTATGTGCTGTATAAAACTCTGACGTCGGACTCGTCTCTCTCTCTCTCTCTCCCCCAATATATCTTCTTTTTGGGTAAATCCTCCATCTATCTCACCCTCATAGTTAGAGAGAGACGTTAATATCATAGACGCCGCCCGCTGTCTAATTTTACCACTCTAACTACAGCGTGAATCAGCTACTAACAGCCTCTTAAACTCTATTGTTGATAGACACAAACTCTTGGAGGAAGATAGACATTAAAACAAGTGGTTGTGATCACCACAAACAACCAATGCATTTCTTCATCAAAGCTCTTTGAAGTACGCACAAGCAGTCTCCCATAGCTCTATACTATAAGCCACTGTCGCCATTTTCTGGCGTGTGTTGTGAGTGCTTTTGTCTCGTCTTGTGTGTGTTTCTGGGGCGCAGCAACAGAATCAGTCAGTCAAGAGAAAGTGTGTTTGTGTATCTGTGTCCGTGCACGTGGGTAAGTGTGTCTCTGTTTGTGCGTATCTCTAAGTATGTGTGTGTGGGGGGGGTTGGAGGTGGGTAGTTGTTAGGTTAGCGACTTAGTGTGCTACTGGTGGGGTGGGGGTTATTGATTGGTTGGGTGAGGGTGTTCCGGAGCGGTTGATTGGGTGAGGATGGGCTGAGCGAGCGGTAGACAGACGGGAGGTGAGGAGGTCAAACCCAGACGCCACAGCGGGATTTCTACACCTCCGCCCCCCCACCGGATCTCCTTCACCCTCCAATCTGATTAAACAACACACTATTGCTTTCTTTACACCCCCCTTCCTGTCCCCCTCTCCTCTTGCTGCTCCTCTGTGACCCCCAGCCTACTCAAGACCCTGTTGGGGATATTTAACATGCCCCTACGGCCTCCCCCTAACCCCCACCCCCTCGCCCAACACATACCCAAACACACACACACACACAAATACACAAAACACCCAAACACACACATTCTTCGCCCTAACTGTCCCCCCTCTCCACATGTACGCACTCAGGACCCCGCACGTGTACACACACTCTCTCCTGGAGAAACATACACCACACGCTCCCTCCATCTCTGGCCTGCCTGACCCTACGTCCAGCCGTGGCAGGGTCCACCATAAGAACCACGCAATCCTCCCCAGCTGAGGGTCTACCTCGGTGGGCTACATCGGCAGCTACGCCTCAGAGCAGTACGCATGGACGAGCCTGGGTGTGTGTGTGTGTGTTTGTTCGTGATGTGTGTGTGTGTTCATGCATGATTGACTGTGTCTTATATGTGCGAGTGTGCTCTGCATGTGTGTTCACGCATGGATGACGTGTGTGTTTGCGCTTTATGTCTTCATCTATGTATGCATGTGTGTGCTTGAGCGTGCTTGTGTGTCGACGCATTTTTGTGTCTGACTGGTTTTGGCTGTGTGTGTGTGTGATAGTGCATGCACATGTGTGAGTTTGTGTCAATGTGTGTGTGTGTGTTTGTCTGTCTCTCTCTATGTGTGTGTGTGAGTGTGTGTGTGTGAACAATTGTGCACGCGTGTGTTTCCGAGCAAGTGGGGGGAGGGGCTAATTAATAATTCATGAGGTGGGCAGGGAGAAGGCAAGGGGGCGGCAGCAGATGGAGGATCTGTGTTTGTGAGTGTGTTTGTGTGGATGTGGAACGAACCAGAGTGAGGACAGAGACAGAGAGAGAGAGAGAGAGAGAGAGAGAGAGAGAGAGAGAGAGAGAGAGAGAGAACAAAAAAATAGAGTGTGAAAGAGAGAGGAGGCATTAGTCTTTCTGTAGCATTATCCAATCAACTCGCCCTGTGTTCTGTTTCTTCCTGTGTGTGTGACTGGATCTGGAGGACAATCTGTCAGACAGTTTTATTTCCTGGATCTGGATGTACCAGGGGGGACGTTTCGTGACATAACACTGAGCCCAGAGGACCAGAATAGGACTTCCTGTGATGGGGAAGCAGTATTCTCTAGGGGAACAGAATTTCACCTGGTCAGGAACCCTCCACTGAGAGGTAATCTGTCTCTCTTCAGAGATGTGTGTTTGTAATTGTGTGTGTGTGCGTGTGCATGAGCGTGTGTGTGCTGTGCTGTCTGTGCCCGGCGGAAAGATGCTTTTGTTAGAGTGCTCCACTATGTCTGTTTCAAAGGCAGTCATAGAGATGGTAAGTGTGTGTGCTCTCATTTGCAGAGCTCTCATTTTGCCGCTGTGTATGTGTGTGTTTGCATATGGACGTTTCATTCATATTTCGATATCGTGGTTATGCGTGTTCACTCTACCGTGCTTTGGCGGAAAAAAACGCTATTATAAAATATGCAATTTTTACAATTTGGGATATTATCTTACAATAATGTTTTCATTCATGGTCATGAAAAATCCTTACAATCCTCTTTTGAGCAACACTGACAAAGTTTTTTTTGTCAAACATGGTTCCATTTGTCCTGTGGTGTTTGTCTTTAACAAAAGCAGGTTGTTTCATTTTTACCAACCGGAACGTAGCCTAATCAACCATCAAATCGTTGAGGTAGCCCAGGTATATGTCTAATTACTGCTTCCTCAGATTTGTCCAGTGCACCATTGTTAGAAGGATGTTCTGATGTGTTCTAAGCTTTGTGAGGTAGAAAGGACATTCATCGTGATTCATGCGCTAGTTCAAATGAAGAATAACAGTGTGTGCGGTGTCAATACTACCACACGCACTGATCGGTCTGTCTGACACAGTTCTATTGCTGGTATTGATCATGTCTTTGGGGTCCACAGGCTATATGCTGTCTCTATCAACCACGTCTAGTGTTCATGTCTCTGCTGCCCATTGCCCGTCATACAGTGGTCATTCATACTTTATCTGTCTGTACTGAGTGATTGCCTGTCTGGTGTGTCTGAGTGACAGGAGGTTGGGGAGGACGGCTCATAGTAATGGCTGAAACAGAAGTACATGGAATGGTATCGAACTCATCAAACACATGGTTTCCACCATTCCATTCACTTCGCTCCAGCCATTATGATGAGCCGTCCTCCCTTCGGCAGCCTCCTGTGATCTGTGTGTACTGTCTATGGCTACTCCATCTGCCTCTGTTAGAAACCTGGTGATGCCATTGTCATTCCACTCCCCCGCATGTGTGTGCACATGAGTGTGTGTCTCTGTGTGTGTGTGTGTGTGTGTGTGTTACAGTAATCTGCCTATGGCTTCTTGTCTCTTCCAGTGTGTTTGGCAATGTGGTGATGCTGCTGTCTTGGTGTTTCCAGCTTTGAGCCGTTGTCAGACAGATGAGAGTTCTTTGTGTCAGAACTCTCCTTAGCTGACCGTTAGTCAGACACACACACACACACACACACACACACACACACACACACACACTGGGAAAGACAATAATTATTGGAAGAGACAAGAATCCATCAGCAGGTTAACACACACCAGAAAACAGACACACGAAAACAGACACACGAACACAGACACAAACACATACACACACACGAAAACAGACACACACAAGAAAATAAACGTACACAAGAAAACAGACACGCACATGAAAACAGACACACACGAAAACCAGAAAATAAACACACACACTTGCATAATCAAGCAGACATACCTACACACACATGCTCTCACATTTGTGTGCATATACAAATGGTCATACTTGTCTGTCCATCAAACTCGATAATGACGTTACTCCAAGGTAGGGTGGATGTTGCACATAGAGTGCTGATACCACCACCACAATCATGAACAAGCGCTGGCAATTGGCAATTTCAATCCGGCTTTGGAATCATTCACAATCACAGGGTTCCCTGTCATATGTTTTCCAATTCAGTAACACACTAAAACAAGAGCATGGCTGTGCCTTGTTTAGGACTGACATGTTAGAGGGTTGTGTGTGCACTGCACAGTGGGGTAGTGTGTGTCTCTCTGCGTGTCTGTGTGTGTGTGTCCGTGTGTGAGTGTGTGTGCTTGTGTAAGTGAGCGTTATTGTGTTACAGAGGGGTTCTTAGACACTGTGTGTGTGGGGAGGGTTATTGCGTACATTGGGAGTAGTGGGTCAGCCTATGGTACACAGTGTGAAAGTGAGAGAGAGAGAGAGTGGAGAGATAGAGTGAGAGTGGAGAGAGAGATTGGAGAGAGAGAGGGGAGAGAAATAGAGGGGGTTAGAGAGAGAAGGGGAGAGAGAGACAGATGGGGGAGAGAGAGGGGAGAGAAAGAGAGAGCGGGAGAGAGAGAGGGGAGAGAGGGGAGAGAGGGAGAGGTGAGAGAGAGAGAGAGGGAGAGATAAAGAGAGGGGAGAGAGAGAGAGAGAGAGAGAGAGAGAGAGAGAGAGAGAGAGAGAGAGGGGCGAGAGAAAGAGACAGGAGAGAGTGGGAGAGAGGAGAGAAAAAGAGCCTCATCCTTTGTTCCTAGGCGGTAGGAGGAAGAGGTTAATGTAGCCAGAGAGAGAGAGAGAGAGAGAGAGAGAGAGAGAGAGAGAGAGAGAGAGAGAGAGAGAGAGAGAGAGAGAGAGAGAGAGAGAGAGAGAGAGAGAGAGAGAGAGAGGCCTAATGGATACAGACGGCCTTTCACTGTTAATATTTGGACTGGAGCCTTCAAATCAACCTCACCACCCACCCTTTCTCTGCTCCCCCTTCTCTCCATTCTTCCATCCCCCCCATCTCAACTACCCTTGGGGGCAGATGCGAACATATTCTCACTATAGGACTGGCCATTTTGCTCTTCAATAGACAGGTGAAAGAGACAGTAGATGTCAGTCCAGTATGCATTGTGTCTGAGGTATACTGGGACTCAATTTGTCACAGTGATATGGTGTTGGCCACGGAATATTGTAGGCATATTTTGTTCATGTGTTTATTAAATGTCTGTGTGAGAGTTCACGTCTCTCTCTCTCAATTGCCTCCTCTAACCCTTTATTTTATCACCCCCCTCGCCACATTTCCCTCCCCTTGTTTTCGCTCTCTCCTCATCCCTCTCTTCCCTCTATCCCTCCCTTCCCTCTCTATCCCTCCCTCTCCAGCCCTGCCATTCTAGGCCCAGTTTTTTATGTAACAGATTTTTGCCGCTGATGACTCTCCTCTTCTGTCATATAAAGTTAAGCTAATATAAAGTTCACCGCGTGTGTGTTTGTGTCACAACACTCGCCAAGCGTTTCCGTCCCATCACGCTGGTCGCTTGTGTGTGTGCGTGTGTTGTCTGATAAACCCATCAGCAGAATAAAAAACACCATATGCAACAAAAAGGCCAGTCAGAGGAAAAGCCCATGTTTTAGCCCACGTGTCAGAGCTTTAACTGACCAGCAGCTTCTGACTTGCAGTGAATGTTCCTTAGTGAATGTCCTAGCATCTTCTAGAGAACTGTTTTGTGTGTCACAGGGGAGCACAGGAAGGTAACTCCCATTACCTGGCAACCCCCTGATACAGCCAGGTAACCCGCAGAAACAGTAAAGATGAAAGGAGAAAGGAATTGATGAGGAGAGGAGAGGAGAGGATGAATGAGGAGAGCAGGAAGTCAGTCTTCTGTTCCCATGGGATGCATATGTTGTGCCTGTGAGCCAAGTGCTTAACCTACATTACTCAGTCTGTGTGTCTGTGTGTGTTGTCCATATGTTGTGCACGTTTGTGTTATTTATACTCAAAGCCCCCTAGTATACAGCTGCTACTGTAAGACACACTATCAAACATTTACACTCCGTCGCATAGTCTACTGTAACACACGTGCCAAAAGCCCCAGACAGCATGGTGATAACCTACATAGCTTCACTGACTGTCCAGATGTGTGTGTGTGTGTGCGTGGATTGTACCGTAAGGCTCTCTCTCTCTCTCTCTCTCTCTCTCTCTCTCTCTCTCTCTCTCTCTCTCTCTCTCTCTCTCTCTCTCTCTCTGTGTCTCTGTCTCTCTCTCTGTCTCTGTCTGTCTCTCTCTCTGTCTCTCTGTCTCTGTCTGTCTCTCTCTCTGTCTCTTTCTCTTTCTCATTGTGGCACATAGAGAGAGAGAGATGTTTTAAGGTTAATAAAATAATGCGTACTGTGGAGTTTGTTAAGGTTACACTTCTGCCTGCCTGTCTGCCTGTCTGCCTGTCTGCCTGTCTGCGAGAGCTAACTTTTCATGACACAAATACTGCTTTGCTAAATATCAATATACCAACACCCCTCCTCTCCTCACTCCTCTCCCTCTCTTCTGTTCATTTCTCATCCCCTCTCCCTCTCTTCTGTTCATTTCTCATCCCCTCTCCCTCTCTTCTCCACCAAATGTCTGAAGCTGAGACAGGATGCTTCATGAGTTTTCTGTTTAGGTAAAAAAAAATACTGTAGATTGGTCTCCAAGACTGATGCTACTAGGGTACTCCTATAGTACTAATCTTCATTATGCTAATGACTGTGACATGGTGACCATAATGAAGGCTTTTCTTAGTGGTCATCTGTTCATGTCTTTGTCTGAAAGGAACCACAGCCAACGTTTAGCTTCTCTGTCTGTTAGGATGGGACGACGGGAGACTTAAGTCTTAAGATGATATTGAAGTCAAACAGACAGTTAGCATTAAGAAAGAGCAGCTCATCAGAATGCGCATATATTATTCCCAGCCGTCCCCCTGACTAACTGTAGCAGCCCCCCTCCTCCCGGCATCAGGAGACACAAACACACACACACACACACCAACGCTTTCCTGCACACACACATCGACACCAACACATTCACACACACACACACACACACACACACACACACACACACACACACACACACACACACACACACACACACACACCAACCAACACTTTCCTGCACACACACATCGACACAAATGCATTCACACACACACACACCAACCAACGCTTTCCTGCACACACACATCGACACCAACGCATTCACACACACACACACACACACACACACACACACACACACACCAACGCTTTCCTGCACACACACATCGACACCAACGCATTCACACACACACACACACACACACCAACCAACACTTTCCTGCACACACACATCGACACAAATACATTCACACACACACACACCAACCAACGCTTTCCTGCACACACACATCGACACCAACGCATTCACACACACACACACACACACCAACCAAAGCTTTCCTGCACACACACACATCGACACCAACGCATTCACACACACACACACACACCAACCAACGCTTTCCTGCACACACACACACACTGAGTCTCTGGAGCTGTGGACCTGGCAGGGTCGAATGAGCCTGCGGATAATGAATAACTTTGGGAATAATGCTGATGTCTGTAGCAGTTGGAGTAAAGGAAATATAGCCTACCATTGTCTGTGAGAAATTCTCTTTTCGAATACAAAGTAAATGTTTTAAAATAAGTAAAAGGTTTATAGTGCATTTGCATAGTATTTAGACCCATTGACTTTTTCAACATTTTGTTACGTTACAGCCTTATTCTGAAATTGATTAAATAGTTTTTTCCCTCATCAATCTACACACAACACCCCATAATGACGAAGCAAAAACGTTTTTTTTGCCATTTTGCAAATTTATAATACATTTAAAACCTAAATACCACATTTACATAAGTTTTCAGACCCTTTACTCAGTACTTTGTTGGTACACCTGTATTCGGGGAGTTTCTCCCATTCTTCTCTGCAGATCCTCTCAAGCTCTGTCAGGTTGGATGGGGAGCGTTGCTGCACAGCTATTTTCAGGTCTCTCCAGAGATGTTTGATCGGGTTCAAGTCCAGGTTCTGGCTGGGCCACTCAAGGACATTCAGAGACTTGTCCTGAAGCCACTCCTGCGTTGTCTTGACTGTGTGCTTGGGGTCGTTGTCCTGTTGGAAGGTGAACCTTCACCCCAGTCTGATGTCCTGAGTATTCTGGAGCAGGCGTTCATCAAAGATTTCTCTGTACATTGCTCCGTTTATCTTTCCCTTGATCTCCCAGTCCCTGCCGCTGAAAAACATCCCCACAGCATGATGCTGCCACCACCATGCTTCAACGTGGGGATGGTGCCAGGTTTCTTCCAGACTTGATGCCTGGCATCCAGGCCAAAGAGTTCTATCTTGGTTTCAACAGATGAGAGAATCTTGTTTCTCATGGTCTGAGAGTCATTTAATTGACATTTGGCAAACTCCAAGTGGGCTGTCATGTGCCTTTTACTGAGGAGTGGCTTCTGTCTGGCCACTCTACTATAAAGACCTGATTGGTGGAGTGCTGCAGAGATGGTTGTCCTTCTGGAAGGTTCTCCCATCTCCACTGAGGAACTCTTGGAGTTCTGTCAGAGTGACCATCGAGTTCTTGGTCACCTCCCTGACCAAGGCCCTTCTCCCCCGATTGCTCAGTTTGGCTGGGCGGCCAGCTCTAGGAAGAGTCTTTGCGGTTCCAAACTTCTTCCATTAAAGAATGATGGAGGCCACTATGTTCTTGGGGACCTTCAATGGTACAGACATTTTTTGGTACCCTTCTGTGCCCCGACACAATCCCGTCTTGAAGCTCTACGGACAATTCCTTCGACCTCATGGCTTAGTTTTTGCTCTGACATGCACTGTCAACTGTGGGACCTTATATAAACAGGTGTGTACCTTTCCAAATCATGTCCAATCAATTGAATATACCACAGGTGGACTCCAATCAATTTGTAGCAACATCTCAAGGATGATCAATGTAAGCAGGATGCAGCTGAGCTCAATTTCGAGTCTCTTAGCAAAGGGTCTGAATACTTATGTAAATAAGGTATTTCCTTTTTTTTTGTATATATATACGTTTGCAAAGAAATCTGAAAACCTGTTTTTGCTTTATCATTATGGGGTATTGTCTGTAGTTTGATGATATATATATATATATATTTTATACATTTTAGAATAAGGCTGTAACGTAACAAAATGTGGAAAAAGGGAAGGGGTCTGAATACTTTCCGAATGCACTGTATGTACACAGATACTGTACAGGAGTATTTTAGCATTTGACATTTGGTCTTTACTCAACCCTGCCTTAGGTTGTGTGAATTTCCATTACAAGGCTACAGTCAGAATGTCTGGTAACCAGTTTACATGACATCTTCCCTGCAGCTATGCTACAGCAGTTTGAGTTACTGCATAAACTATGTTATATATCCAAAGGCTAAACGCTTCAAACACATACATTCTAATGTATTTTGATGAAATTTGTCCAAGACTAATTACCATTCGGGGACAAAGTTTATTTGATCTTATCTTATTTAATATTACCCAATGTGCTTTTCCCTTTCGTTCAATGACACAGTCAGTGGCTTCAGGCTTGGACTCGGGATTTGATTTGCTTTGGTGTCAGTCATCTGTTGTCTGGTCTGTAGAAAAGCAGCGTCAACAGAAGTAATCACATTTACCCCAGCCAGTCCTCCCTCCTCAGCTAGAACAAAAGCCTGCTCATAGACAGGGCTTTAGTGGCACACTCAGAGGATGTGTCCCAAATGGCACCCTATTCCCTACATAGTGCACTACTTTTGACCAGAGCCCTATGGCACTATATTCCCTATAATATACGGAATACATGCCATTATAGTGCACTACTTTTGACCAGAGCCCAATGGCAACCTATTCCCTATGTAGTGCACTACTTTCATAAGTAGCCCATAGGGCTCTGGTCAAAAGTAGAGTGTTATATAGAGAATAGGGTACAATTTGGGACGCATGCTCAGACTTACTCTCTATTGTGTTCTCTATACAGGGCTCTCCTAGTACATCTACACTCAGAGTCTAACAGAACACTCAGTGAACGGAACTGATTACAATTACTGGAATTGGTGGCTCCATAAATAGGCCTGTACTTCCTGGTCTCTTAATGACATCATCTCTACCTCATCCCACTTGATCTTATTTGAGTTTACTGTTGTGCTGTGAGTGAAAGACAGTGTGCGGCATAGAGTTGGATAGAGGGCTCTTCTTTTCCATAACGCATTGCATCTGTGACAGCATGGGCAGCATTGTGGCACACGAGCCATCTACCTAGTAGAGGAGAGATGTGCCTAGTGGCTTTAATTAGCTCCAGGGGAGGAGTGGTGAGTGTGCCTTGGGGTTCGGTGAGGGGGGTTAGGGGGTAGGAGGAGGTTCTGGTGCTTGTTATTATTCCGCTGATAGATTTCGGAGCCTTTAATTAATGGATTTGTCAGCAGCTTCAAACCGCTCACCCTGTTTTTAACCACACACGGACACACACACACACACACACACCAACCAACGCTTTCCTGCACACACACATCGACACCAACGCATTCACACACACACACACACACACCAACCAACACACACTCACACTCACACAAACACAGGAGGCTGCTGAGGGGAGGACGGCTCATAATAATGGCTGTAACGGAGGGAATGGAATGGAAACCATGTGTTTGATGTATTTGATACCTTTCCACTGATTCCACTCCAGCCATTACCACAAGCCCGTCCTTTAAGGTGCCACCAACCTCCTGTGATGGACACACATACACACGCTCACTCTTTTTGTTCGCACAGACCCCAAGCACACACGCACACACACGCTCACACACATGCACTCTAAATCAAACCTTTTTTGATTTGATTTGATTTGATTTGATTTAAAACCACTTCACAACCATCGCAGATGAACATAATCACATGCACACACACACACACACACTGCTGTCAGTCATTTTAGCACCATAGTCCCTGGGGGTTCTAATCACACCTCTCTCCTCTATCTCTTCTCTCTCTCCTCTCTAATCCCTGTCTGTTATCACAGAGAGAGGAGGGGGAGAGAGAGAGAGCCCTGGAGAGAGGGAAAGAGAAAAAATGCAAAAACAGACAGTACATCTGACGTGGAAATAGATAAGGGAGGAGAGAGAGAGAAAGAGATGGAGAGAGGGAGGAGGTCCCAGGAGGAGGTGAAACTGCAGGACTCACCAGCCACTCCAGAATGGCTTTAATCACCACGGTAACCCCAGGCAGATGGGCCCACACTGGTAAATTAGGCCTCGCAGCCATGCCCCCACACACACACACGCACGCACGCACACACACACACTGGTCTCGCTTTGTGTGTTACATACTCTATGGTCCCTCTAAGTGTGTGTGTTACATACTCTATGGTCCCTCTAAGTGTGTGTGTTACATACTCTATGGTCCCTCTAAGAGTGTGTGTTAGATACTCTATGGTCCCTCTAATAGTGTGTGTTACATACTCTATGGTCCCTCTAAGTGTGTGCGTTACATACTCTATGGTCCCTCGAAGTGTGTGTGTTACATACTCTATGGTCCCTCTAAGTGTGTGGTTTACATACTCTATGGTCCCTCTAAGAGTGTGTGTGTTACATACTCTATGGTCCCTCTAAGTGTGTGTGTGTTACATACTCTATGGTCCCTCTAAGAGTGTGTGTGTTACATACTCTATGGTCCCTCTAAGAGTGTGTGTGTTACATACTCTATGGTCCCTCTAAGTGTGTGGTTTACATACTATATGGTCCCATCAAATGTAGCAGTGGCCTCAGAGGGAGGTTCATTACTTATTCATTACTGGCCTATTATTGACCTCCGCTTTACGTGCAGAGAACACTTACATGCACATAGTCTCTGTGTGGCCATCGCCTAAAGTATCACTCTCATCCCAAATAATAACTGTAAGACAAAGGACATAGACATCAGTCAATTAGCTTAAAGCAGCTGCTGGATATAGAGACACAGTATAACTGTGTTCATCAAGAAATGGCATGCTCCTGTGTGTAGATACCCATTCATTATGCATGACCAACACACTGGAGAGCACGGCTAACTGTAAATCTGTAGATTACGTTTATCAATGTTGTTTTCTCTGCCTGGTTTTAGTCAGTAAAATACTGTATATTGACTGTTTCGGGGCAGGGAATTTTGTCTGGCTGAGAGATAAAGGAAATGTTTTGCTACATGTTGGATCTTTCCTCAGTCGTAACCTCGGCAACCAGACATGACTGGAGGCAATCTTTGTTTAGTGTACCTTGTCTCTGAGTCAGGGGCAGGTGATGTTTTCTCTGTACCACGCGCACGCACAAACACACACATACACGAACGTACGTGTGTACGCCCGCCCGCTCACGCACATACACACACACACATGTACGTGTCTGAGATGCAGGGGTTTGATAATGGGGAACACACCTCCAGCCGCACACTCCCGCTGGGGTTAGCCTCCCCTTGGTGGGGCTGTTGCTAAGGAGCCTTGGCGACCAGGTCTCTCTCTATTGGATGAAGTGGGACTGGGGGTGAGGAACGGGGAGGAGAGGGGAGGAGGAAGTGAGACCCAGATGTGATAATGAGCTGGTGTGCTGTTTTTACATTTCTGCTAGGGAGAGAGGGAGCGAGTTGGGGGGATAAATGACAGTATGGTGGGAAAGTGGATGAAGAGACAGATGGAGAGACGGAGAGAAGGTGGAAAGGAGGGAGATGGGGAAAGAAGGAGTGAAGGAGTGCATAAGGAATAGAACGAAAGAGAGACTAAGGGACAGGGGGAGCAGAGAGGAGAGATAAAGAGGAGAGGATAAAGTAGAGAGTGAGAGGCAGAAAGGGAGAGGTTATTTAAGAGAGCGAGGTAGACAGAGCCAGACAGGGGCCAGACAAACCCCTCTGATTTATTTGGTTTCTAGAATGTTCATTTGTTTTTCAGCTAGCCCTTTTCAACACACACACACACACACTTCAGCTCTAATCATCTGTGTTTATATAGCAGAGATCCATAACTTTCATCCCTCTGTTCCATGGTCAGTGTAGAGCTGTAGGACTCCTCTCTTGT
Source organism: Brachymystax lenok tsinlingensis (assembly GCA_030435695.1). Classification (NCBI taxonomy): domain Eukaryota; kingdom Metazoa; phylum Chordata; class Actinopteri; order Salmoniformes; family Salmonidae; genus Brachymystax; species Brachymystax lenok. The sequence continues at coordinate 41,140,120 of CM059797.1, read as the reverse complement.
AGACTTTACTAAACCAATCTCTACCTCACTCAGTAGTACAGGTGCTCCAGAGCTGGCTTCTCTGAAAGCAGAAGTGTTTCCCATAGCAAAGATGGAAGTCTCAAGCTCATGGTCTTGGTGTGTGCCTTGAGACTACAGATGTGGTCTGGGTCTCAGTTCTTAAACAGGTATTGTCTGGGTCTCAAACAGGTATTGTCTGGGTCTCAGTTCTTAAACAGGTATTGTCTGGGTCTCAAACAGGTATTGTCTGAGTCGTGTTTTGGTTCTCTGATTTTGACTCCATCTCTGTTTCTATTGTGTCTGACAAAGTCACCATTATTAGTCAGTTGTGTGTGTGTGTTAGCTTCCCAGGTCAAGTTGAGTCAACTTCAACTGAAATGTGTCTTCCGCATTTAACCCAACCCCTCTGAATCAGAGAGGTGCGGGGGGCTGCCTTAATCGACATCCACGTCTTCGACATTTTTTTAACTTGTCAGCTCGGGGATTCAAACTTGCAACCCTCCGGTTACAAGTCCAACGCTCTAACCACTAGGCTACCTGCCGCCCCTGACAGGTTTATGAGTAGTGTTTTCATGTAGAGGGAGGACGTCTCACCATGACTGAAGTGTTAGGAAGGAGCACCCAGGGCAACTCTCTCGCTCTCTCTCTCTCTCCGGTTTATAACGGGTTGAATAAAGGGGCATCATGTACTTTGTGTAAGTGGCTGCTTATGTCTTCACTTGCATGCAAGGTTGTCCTCTCGAGTGGATATGTGCTTGCGTGACTTTGTGAATTCCTTGTCCTTTGTCTTTGTGTCTGTGTTATGTATGCATAGTTGCTTCATAGCACACATTAGCCACATGCTAAAGGTGAGAGGGGTCTGGGTTAGGGGGGCGGTAGAAGGCTGGAGGGGAGTCTTTAATATTTTAGAGAGGGGAGATGTTTGTCAAGTCATGTAGCAGAAGTAGACATAACAACTGTCTGTCAATTAGCATATACCTTAAAGTGTGTGTGTGTGTGTGTGTGTGTGTGTGTGTGTGTGTGTGTGTGTGTGTGTGTGTGTGTGTGTGTGTGTGTGTTAGCTTCCCAGGTCAAGTGAGTCAAGTCGAGTCAAATATCTTCCCGTCAAGTGATCAATTTACTTTCAGTTAGCTTGTCTGTTATTGTAGGGCCATTATAGATGCTAGCCAACCAGGCCACTGTCAGTGGTCAGTTATACCCATGGTTCACACAGTTAGTTATTTGTCAGTCATACCAGTGGTTCTGAGGCTTTCAGTCATGACCCAGTCGATGAAGTACACTGTATATCTAAGCCACCACACAGGAGAACTCTGCCACTACCCACCAGTGCATCCAGTACCGAGACACCATTTGGGAAACGATTTAGCCTCACGTGTCTCCAAGTTCAAATGTAGAGTAACTCAGAGTGTTAAAGTGCGTGTAAGTGTTACCCTAGTTTTCTTAACCTAGTTGTGCTTACTGTTAAAAGCCGTGAGTTAATAAATCAGGGGCCTGTGATTTTACACGAGCTCTTAACGAGTGCAGAAAGACAACGCGGGTAAAAAGGCCACAGCATAGTCATGTTCATTCATTGTTCGTTTATATGTTCATTCATTCATTTGAATGTATGTTAGTAGAGCATTCATTTGGCTGCTGTGTGTGTGTGTGTGAACACTCCGACCCAGATTGTACACACGCCTGGAGGAGAGACCTCATGGTTCCTTCTTTAGACTACATCTCCGCATCTGGTGGAATCATGTAGCCTAGTCACTCACCTCTCTGTCTTTCTGTCCTCCGTCTCTCTCTCTCTCTTTCTCTCTCTCTCCCTCCCTCCGTTTCTGTCTCTCGTCCTCCATCGCTTTCTCTCTCTCGACCTCTCTCTACCTCTCTCTCTTTCTCTCTCTCTCCCTCCCTCCGTTTCTGTCTCTCGTCCTCCATCGCTTTCTCTCTCTCTGCCTCTCTCTGTCTCCTTTTCTCTGCCTGCCCAGCTTCCCCTATCTGTGGCTGTCTCTATCTCCCCTTATCCTACTTTCTTTCTAGCCCTCTCCCTCACTCTCTCTCCTTCTTCCCCCCACATTTGTGTGCTGGGCAGAAGTTGACAGGGGGAAGCAGAAAGATGGGAGTTCTGCGCTGTCTCTGCCAACCGTGTTACAGTGACGTAGATCACATTTCAGAGGCCATATCCTCCTCTTTCCAAGGTTTCCATTACACATCCTTCACTGAACCCAGACTTGTGTATTTTCCCAAAGACACACATGATATCTGGTTCAGCCCTTCTAATTAAGGCACCATGCTGTTGCAGCTTGGTTCGGCTGCCAGGTTCAAATAGATTTAACGTGTGTGCGTTACTGTGTGTGTGTGTGTACCTCTGTGCGCATGTGTGTGTGTCGCCGCAGGCGGCCCCGTCATCGTTTATTAACGAGGCTCATAAAGCCGGGCAGTTGGACACAGGAAGTGCTTTAGCTTGCATCACTCCAGGAACCCTGTGATTGATTTATCTGGGATGGAGCGACTCGATGCTTCCTCATGTCCCCCTCAGGGCTGGAGAGAGAGCGAGAGACACACACACACAGATATACAGACACATACTGTCCACACACACACAAACACACATCATTTTGTCCTTCCTCCCATCTCTATCTGTCTGTTCCTCCTCCTGTATTTTCTCTGTTCCCTACAGTGGCATCACATATTAGTCATTAACCAGAGACTTACAATAAATATACACTTTGTTGCAGTAAACCATCCTTTCCTGTCTTACATTTTCTCTCTCTCTTCCTCTCATCATCTCTCTCGTCTCCTTCTTTTCCCCTTTCCTCTCTCCCCCGTCCTCATCCTCTCTATGTCCCTTCTCTCTCCTTTCCTCTCTCCCCTCCCCTCCTTCTATCCACTCCCCTCTTCTTCTCTCCTCATCCTCTCCTCCATTAGAAGTAGGTCATTCTGCAACATAGAACCAGCGCTCCTGCCAAGCATGACATCCACACACCCTGCGCCTGGCAACCGCTCGTTTATCCTCCCCTTCCTTCATCTTCTCTGTCGTTCATGCCCTCCATCTTACCTTCCATCAGGTCACTCACTACTGCTCAGTTTGCAGTTGGACTTGGTGCTGTGCTCTTTGGTATCTGTATCTTGCTGTAGCCGAGGAGAGCAAGATACTAGAGACGCCTAGAAACACCTACACGTATAAACGCATGCTGCCCTATAGGCTCCACTTAAAGCCATCACTATGGTAACAGGAGTATGATGTCATTGAGGTAGAACGTTTGATCCCTGACTCATTACTGTGTGACCTCTGACTTGTGGCTCAGCTTTCACGGCCACACCTTCCCTGCAAGTGGGTGTGTGTTTATTGGAGGGGATGTGTCTGTGCAGTCCAAAGACCACTGGTAATGGACAGGGTCAAAGGTTAGGTCAGGAGGCCAATAGTGAGGGATGAGAGAGCACACTCAAACACTTCCTCTCACCCACTCTCCCTACACTGGAAAAGGGCATGGGGGTTGGATAGTGAGAGACACAAACCTGAGGGAATAGCAGGTGATAGACTGGACCACCGTCTCCTTGTCTATCACACACACACACAGACAGACAGACAGACACTACTCAGCCAAGGTGTTTGGGTGGTTGTGGCTATAGGGTTTGTGTCTAGGTTTTTCAACAACAGCAGTGGTCCCGTCTCCATACAGACTCCACACAGTGTGTGTTGCTCATGCTTAACTGGCTGTGAGTGTTTTTTCATGTCCCCGGAACTCTTGGTAGGAGTCCATGGTGGATGGTAAATGTGAATACACTCACAGCCAGTTACAATAAACATGTATTCCCCTCTGTCTGTATCTTACTGCCCCACTCCATTCTCTTCATGGCATGGCCCTATGGTGCCTGACTAACACACACACACCATTACGGGGGTTCCTTTGCAGGCTTTTCTGGTTGACCCCTGAGGTGGGATTTAATACAGTACAGCCTAGTGATTACAGTAAGACCAGACTTCTGAGTAAGATCCTGATTTAAGAACAATCTTCCTCTTAGACTGTGTGTCACACTTCACTACACTGTGTCAGTTTGACTTATCAAGCTTCATGATTGCACAATAAAAGTTCACTGAAGATGACTGTGGTTGATTCGTTGTTAGTTTTTTTATTACGGGTTAATTAGGAAAGGGATTGGTTTTCTGGGTAAAATACTCTGGAGACTAAGCTCTGGTCCGTAATATTTAAAAACAGATTTTCCCATTGATGTCCATCAATAGAAATGGCCATGGTTTTGCTCTCTGGTCGTACTCTACGTGAAAATGTATGGCATTTAGATACTTAGTGTAGAAATCCTAGACGGGGGCCATATGAAGGACACACTCCCTGAGACCTGAGTGGGGTGGAGGAAAGGGAGGGGGGGCTGGACTTTTATGAAGGTCGGAGGGTCGAGGGAGGCGGGGCTGAAGAGTGATGAGCGGCAGAGGATGGACGGACGACAGGATGGATGGCTGGATGTCATCCCTCTACATGAAATGGATGGCTATCCCCTGGCCTGTTAGACTGATCTCTGGTCACATATGGCTGTGTGTGCTCCTCAGTAAAAGCAGTGCAGGAGCAGGACGTCAGTAAATTCTCCATAGCCACACACACACGCACGCGCACACACGCACACACTGAACAAACAGATGAATGGGTCCATTGAGTCAAACTCTTACTAACCCCTCAAGTCTAAGGTCACAAATCCTGAGTAAGTTGCTCACCACTGTAGTACATTATACAAATCCTAAGCAACTTGGGAATGAACAGACACACACACACACAGTTCTGTGTGCCATGCCGTCCACAGTGACTAGCTATGGCCCTGTTAGCTAGCAGTGCAGCCTGGAGGCAGAGTGACTAGGGAAGTGTTGTGTTATGCCCTAATGCTACACTACTACTGCAGGCTTGCTCAGCACAGCACACTCACCACCCATCTAGGGCACTGCTGTTCTGCCCTTCAGCCATGCTAGGCACTTAACCTAGAAAGCCACTGCCCTAGTCGCCCAGCTGCTCAATCGACTCTGATACGGCATCAAATAATATACTTCCACATGCACTCTGTGTCATGTGTCATAACGATGACTTAAAAGAACAACATTCACTTCTTTTGACGTGCATTATGTCATTGTTACGACAGGGTTCTTGAGCCCTTATAAAGATTCATTAAATGATTGCTGAAGTGTGTGTGGGGTTGGAGCGCTGTGTGTGTATACCATGGCCCTTGCAGACAAGGCATGGCATCCTTTGTCTGTGCGTGAATGCATGTGCATGTTTGTGTGTGTATGTGTGTGTACGTTTGTATGTACAGTGTGTGTGTGTGTATTTTTGCATTTATGTGTGTATGTGTGTGTATGTTTGTGTGCGTGTGTGTGCATGTGTGTGCATGTGTGTCTCCCATAGTGAGTTCTATGCAGTATACTCAGTGTTCTCTCCTCAGGGATGTCTATGCTTAAACAGCAATAAAGGCAAGAGAAAAAAGAGGGATGAGATCTTCTAGTCTTTTACATCTTCCCGGTCTGTGTGCTCTGCTGCTCCGCTCTCTCTTTTCCAGTTGTTTCTCCCATGGTGAGCATGCTGTAAACCTGGGGTCATGGCTGTAAACCTGGGGTCATGGCTGTAAACCTGGGACTATGGCTGTAAACCTGGGGTCATGGCTGTAAACCTGGGACTATGGCTGTAAACCTGGGGTCATGGCTGTAAACCTGGGACCATGGCTGTAAACCTGGGACCATGGCTGTAAACCTGGGACCATGGCTGTAAACCTGGGGCCATGGCTGTAAACCTGGGACCATGGCTGTAAACCTGGGACCATGGCTGTAAACCTGGGACCATGGCTGTAAACCTGGGACCATGGCTGTAAACCTGGGGTCATGGCTGTAAACCTGGGACCATGGCTGTAAACCTGGGACCATGGCTGTAAACCTGGGACCATGGCTGTAAACCTGGGGCCATGGCTGTAAACCTGGGACCATGGCTGTAAACCTGGGGCCATGGCTGTAAACCTGGGACCATGGCTGTAAACCTGGGGCCATGGCTGTAAACCTGGGGTCATGGCTGTAAACATGGGGCCATGGCTGTGAATCTAGGGCCATGGCTGCCTGGCTCACAGACAACACAGTTCTTTAAAAACGCTCCATGAAACAACAGTGGCATGAGACGAGTGTGTTTGACTCTGTGTCAGATGCACACGCATGCACACACACACACTGTATCGACACACACACACACAGTCCGAGGGGTGTAGTGTTTGTGAGGTATTCCTCTACTCCCTTACTGTCTTCCTGCGTTGAGGCAAACAAAGGGATAAGTGAAGCGTCAGCAGATCTGAATTGAAAGAGAGGGTTTTTGGTACTGAGCTTCTGAGACTCCTCGTTTTCCACTGCTTTTCACACATGAATCATCTGAATGTGTATTTCTTTTCTCTCTCTCTCCCTTTACAGGTCTGAGCAGTTACTGTTTTAATCAGCGAGGACACAGAGGGTTTCGGCGACACATTCACGTAAGTCTAAGAAGCATTGTGTGTGTCTGTGTCTGTCTGTGTCTGTGTGCGTTCATGCATGTGTCTTGATGTTCGCTGGTCTTTGTCCAGACCTTGTCTCACCCTCTCAGACTGATACGTCTCTGACAGGCCTGTCTACTGTCTGTCTGTCTACTGCCTGTCTACTGTCTGCCTGTCTGTCTGTCTGTCTGTCTACTGCCTGCCTGTCTGTCTGTCTGTCTGTCTACTGTATGTCTGTCTGTCTACTGCCTGTCTACTGTCTGTCTGTCTGTCTGTCTGTCTGTCTACTGTCTGTCTACTGTCTGTCTACTGCCTGTCTACTGCCTGTCTGTCTACTGTCTGTCTAATGTCTACTGTCTGTCTACTGTATGTCTGTCTGTCTGTCTACTGTCTGTCTGTCTGTCTGTCTGTCTGTCAACTGTCTGTCTACTGCCTGTCTACTGTCTGTCTGTCTACTGTCTGTCTACTGCATGTCTACTGTCTGTCTACTGCCTGTCCACTGTCTGTCTGTTTGTCTACTGTCTGTCTACTGTCTGTCTACTGTCTGTCTAATGTCTGTCTGCCTACTGTCTGCCTACTGTCTGTCTACTGTCTGTCTGTCTGTCTGTCTGTCTACTGTCTGCTGCCTGTCTACTGTCTGTCTGTCTGTCTACTGTCTGTCTGCTGCCTCTCTACTATCTGTCTTTCTGTCTACTGCCTGTCTACTGTCTGTCTGTCTATCTACTGTCTGTTTACTGCCTGTCTGTCTGTCTGTCTGTCTGTCTACTGTCTGTTTACTGCCTGTCTACTGTCTGTCTGTCTGTCTGTCTACTGTCTGTCTACTGTCTACTGTATGTCTGTCGGTCTACTGCCTGTATACTGTCTACTGTCTGTCTGTCTACTGCCTGTCTACTGTCTACTGTCTGTCTGTCTACTGTCTGTCTGTCTACTGTCTGTCTGTCTGTCTGTCTACTGCCTGTCTACTCTCTGTCTGTCTACTGTCTGTCTACTGTCTGTCTACTGTCTACTGTATGTCTGTCGGTCTACTGCCTGTCTACTGTCTGTCTGTCTGTCTACTGTCTGTCTGTCTTCTGTCTGTCTGTCTACTGTCTGTCTGTCTGTCTACTGCTGTCTACTGCCTGTCTACTCTCTGTCTACTGTCTGTCTACTGCCTGTATACTGTCTGTCTACTGCATGTCTACTGTCTGTCTGTCTGTCTGTCTAATGTCTGTCTGCCTACTGTCTGCCTACTGTCTGTCTACTGCCTGTCTACTGTCTGTCTACTGTCTGTCTGTCTACTGCTTGTCTACTGTCTGTCTGTCTGTCTGTCTGTCTACTGCCTGTCTTCTGTCTTACTGCCTGTCTACTGTCTGTCTGTCTGTCTGGGGCTGTCTATTTGTATGTCAGCTATTGTTGTCTGCTTCACCTCAATCCAACTGTGTGCGCTTCCACGTAAGTGGGTGTATGTGTGTGTGTCTGTGTACTGTGACAGCTGAGGAGCTGGTAAGGTGAAAAGAGCAACCGAGTGCTTCATTTCAGATGATTTCATCTTTGGGGGGTGTAAAAGTGTAAGATTGGAGGGGTGCATCTTGGATGTATGTCTGAGACCCGTCTTTACTGTGTGACTGTGTAGTGGGGTGGAATGGGGTGGTTTGGGGGGCTGAGGGTAATTGTGTGTGATGGGTACTGGGGTATTTTTAGAGCTGGAACAGGGGACGCTGCCTCTGGCCTGACTGGGGGGGCAGGGGTAGTTAGTGTGTCAATGCCTAGGGCACTGCCGCTGTCTGAAAGAGACAGACCAGGGCAGAGAGATAGAGAGAAAAAGAGATGGAGAGAGAGGGGGATAAATAGAAAGGCAGAGAGAGAGGGGGAAAAGGGAGATTGTGAGAACAATAAATAGAGAGGGGGGGGCATTGGGTACCAGGGTTTACCCTCACACTGATGTGTTGTGGGCTGTGCGTCATTAACCCTCTTCTGACACGCGATAATCAGCCCCCAGCACAGGAACACACACACACCCTCAATCATACACATCCACTTGTTTCCATTCTACAGTCTAAGCACTAGATCAGCACTCATACTCTTGGATGCAGTCTACAGTCAAAGTGCTCTGTACCTTGTCCGCACAGCACCAACAAATGGACTTGAGACAAGATATGCAAATCTAGATGTCATGTACAGATGGGCCTTTTTACTTTAGCTCTCAGGGGGAAAATGGCCTCTCCAAAACACTCTTCTGTGTGAGTGTCACAGATAAATTGCTTGCCACCATAAACTGAAATACCTCTGCAGGGCTAGATCACTCCAGCTGCTAATGCACTCCTGAACCAGGTTATGAAGGGTAGAAGAGGTTCTCTAACACAGAGAGAACACATGCCAGCAGAGACAGAGAGATAGCAAGTTTTACTTCCCTACCTGCTATGCCAATCTGTTAGCCTGTATAATAGGGGGTTGGAATAACTATTTGGGGGATGGGTGGAGGGGTTGGGGGCTTTAGGTGCATTAGGCACACACTCGCACTTCGCACTCTCAGGCATGCACTCACTCACACACACACACACACACACACACACACACACACACACACACACACACACACACACACACACACACACACACACACACACACACCATTCTTAATTTCACCTACTCAGCCCTGTCTCTGAGGTCCATTATCCCACAAGAGCTCCATTAGCCTTCATCACGTACCCTCAGAATGGCATAATGGAACGACCCATTACTGTCACACAACCGGATTAGGTAGCAATGACACGGGCGCAGCAACAGCAAAGCTGGGTGGAAAACATACACTACATGACCAAAAGTATGTGGACACCTGCTCGTCGAACATCACATTTCAAAATCGTAGACAATATGGAGTTGGTGCCCCCTTTGCTGCTATAACAGCCTTCACTCTTCTGGGAAGGATTTCCACTATATGTTGGAACATTGCTGCAGGGGCTTCCATTCAGCCACAAGAGTATTAGTGAGGTCAGGCACACAGTCAGCGTTCCAATTCATCCCAAAGGTGTTCGATGGGGTTAAGGTCAGGCTCTGTGCACGCTAGTCAAGTTCTTCCACACCGATCTCGACAAACAATTTCTGTATGGACATCTTTTTGTGCACGGGGGCATTGTCATGCTGAAACCAGAAAAGGGCCTTCTCCAAACTGTTGCCACAAAGTTGGAAGCACAGAATCGTCTAGAATATCCTTGTATGCTGTAGCGTTAAGATTTCCCTTCACTGGAACTAAGGGGCCTAGCCCAAACCATGAAAAACAGCAGCAGACCATTATTCCTCCTCCACCAAACTTTACAGTTGGCAGGTAGCGTTCTCCTAGCATCCGCCAAACCCAGATTAGTCCGTTGGACTGCCAGATGGTGAATTGCGATTCATCAGTCCAGAGAATGTGGCAGCGAGCTTTACACCACTCCAGCCAACGCTTGGCATTGTGCATGGTGATCTTAGGCTTGTGTGCGGCTGCTTGGCCATGGAAACCCATTTCATGAAGCTTTCGACGAACAGTTCTTGTGATGACGTTGATCCAGAGGCAGTTTGGAACTAGGTAATGAGTGTTGCAACCGAGGACAGACAAATTTTACGCGCAACGCGCTTCAACTCTGCGGTCCCGTTCTGTGAGCTTATGTGGCCCACCACTTCGCGGATGAGCCGTTGTTGCTCCTAGACATTTCCACTTCACAACAACAGCACTTACAGTAGACCGGGGTAGCTCTAGCAGGGCAGAAATTGGACGAACTGACTTGTTGCCACGTTGAAAGTAACTGATCTCTTCAGGAAGACCATTTGTCTGCCAGTGTTTGTCTATGGAGATTGCATGGCGTTGTGCTCGATTTTATGCACCTGTCAGCAATGGGTGTGGCTGAAATAGCCTAATCCACTAATTTTAAGGGGTGTCCACATACTTTTGTATATATAGTGTATTTGCCTGGGACTGGTAAATACTCTGTATATAAATAAACGGAGACAAAGGCTGCACATCCCAAATGGCAACCTATTCCCTATGTAGTGCACTACTTTTGACCTGGGAACAGAAGTCTCTGGTCAAAAGTAGTGCACTGTATAGGGAATCAGGTGCCATTTGGGACGCATTCTCTAAGAGCAGTTGATGGGACATGGATCCATTTGGACAGAAAATGTGCATCATTTAGAGAGTAATTCTGCATAATAGTGTAATTTAGAATGCTAGTTTTCTGCTTATTTATGCTAATTGTCGTAATTATAATACTTATGTTAATGTCGTTATCTGTATATGTTATAATGTTCATGGTGATTAAAAGAAGGCGGGCTTTCTCAAATCCGCCTCCAATGCCTTTTTACTGAGCCCACACACACACGCACACACATTTGCAAACTATGGAACTCACACACTAAAGAGCACAGGCACACACACAATGGAGTTCACACATGAACAGAATCTGCAACTACACATGTGCGCCGTATACTAGCTTATCAGCGAATCAGATGGCACCTCACACCCACCTACCTCGCTGCGCACATGCTGAGCCCGGACTGAGCCTTCTGCCCTCTCTCACCTTCTTTCCTGCAGCCGGGATTTAGCTCCCATCTCCACCCAACAGCCATGGCCTGCTCCACACTGAGCCCCAACCCCGCATCATCCATTGCTGTTGACTGGGCCATGTTCCTAACTGCGATCTTCCTATCGTCACATTCTAGGTCACGTACGCCCACCAGCACCTCCGTTCCTACTACACCACCATCAGGACATGCCTCAGCGGCCTCCAATGCACGCAGAACACGCTCCTACTAAGGGGCATCAGTAAGAGGCAACCACCATCAACAGCGCCCCATCACCTTCAATATCCTCTCCATCAGTATCACTGCTCTCAGGACTCTTCCCATATCCTCACACTCACCATCTTCAGTTTCCTTCTCTGCACCTCTTCCACTAGTGTTCAGCACAGACAGAGACCTCCCCATTACCAGACGCAGGTTCCAATCACACCTGAAGTCATCCGAACCCTACTACAATTACATCCGCTCAAACTCAATTGCATGTCCGATACGCCCAACAATCCCCCATCGGGCCCACACCTGATTTCACCATGTTTGAGACCAACCTCCACCATCACCCGCTAGCCGACGCACCAACAATCCAGCCCTCCTGAAACTTCAGTCAAATCCTCATGCCCACATTCGTGCACATTCGACAAGGAGAAAGCTAAAACCCCTATGTACCCCTCCAGTTGGCTGGATGTTCCATTTGGGCGGACCAGCTCAACCTCGGGCAACGACTGGGGGCTGTCCCCACCAGCATGCTTAGCATAACCACAAATCACGACTTGGGGGCTGACCCTGTCGGGAAGCCAGCTACAAACTCCGATCCAGGACCCGGGGGCTGGCCTCCCTCGACCACCATCCATAGCAAACTCTATCAACAACTATTTCTGTTTGTCAGACATGTTTGTCAGATGGCGAGAAGCTGAACTCCTGAAACCAAGCAGACAGCCTTGGTGACAGTGTGTTTCCTCTCTTGCCATCTCCTTATGGAATTGTCATGGTAAACATTATTTGCCCGACAATGACACCAATGGAGTTGTCAAGAGCACAAACAGATCTGGAGGCAGGCTAGGCAGAACTAGCCATGCCCTACCAACAGGGATATACACGGACCCTTCTGTTCTCTACTAGAAGTTAAACCAATTCAATGCTTTCCTCTGCGATTCCACATTAGTGAAATAGCTACTACTCGTAGCTAAGTCCGACGTAAGCAATGCACGTTCATGAGATGTGATGCGTCATAATGATGGTTGCTAGGCAGCGCCCGTTACTAGGCTGTTACCATCCTTGTGGCAGTTCTAAACGTTGCGAGGCATGTCCCATCACTTCGCAAAGCCCACCACTATGCATGCATGTTTTCTTAACCACAACTGGATGGATCAATCAATAATCACTGTGGGAATGAATATCGCTGAATGATGAAAATATTGGAATAAAGTAGGCTAATGCCATTGAAGACATTTGTCATATTGTTGCTTACTGCAATTCCCAGTCAACCAACCGTTTTAAATACTTTTAAAGAATTGCCATGTGGTCAACTACAATTTCAGCACCGTTATGATTGGGACAGCGTTATCGCGCTGCTTTGAGACAAGCGTGGGGACTTGTCTTGAGAAATCAATCAATGTAAGATTTTTGTTCTCACGGAATCTCCGTTTGGATATTTCGGTTTGGAAAATGTTGCTAAATGTTTGTCTAACGGTGTTATTAGAACAGTAGGGCAAACAGCAGGGTAGACCTACCCCAGGTTTCCACCCCTAGGGCCCAGTGATAGAACTGGTCCTGACCTGATTGTTGTGAAGCCTCTGTAAACTACTGCATATCTACTAGGTCACCTCTGTTTGTGTGTATCTGCTAGGTCACCTAGAAAAGCCAATAACCTATATCTGCAACGCAGCCCTACATTCTTAGAAGTAACAGTGCTATCTAGAACCTAAAGGGGTTCTTCGGCTGTATCCATAGGATAACCATTTGAAGAACACTTTTTGGTTCCAGGTAGAACCCTTTTGGTTCCAGGTAGAACTTTCTTGGGTTCCCATAGGTGACGCACAATTGGCACAGCGTCGTCCGGGTTGGGGTTGGCCGGGGTAGGCCATCATTGTAAATAAAAATTTGTTCTTAACTGACTTGCCTAGTTAAATAAAGGTTAAATAAAAAATAAGTGCGTGTGTGTGTGCACGCCCATCTGTATGTGTGTGTGTCAGATGAAGCCAAAGGATTGCTGGAATATCTGTGTCCTCCTCCCCAGGGGCAGATTAGGTATTTTGTAGCATGGTGTTTGGTTGACATACCACCAGATGGTTTATGCATGGGAGTGTGTGTGGGTCACACACAGGTTTTGTATGAGAATTGGGTATTACCCCAGGGGTAACAAGCTGTTGTAGACTAATCACTGTAAAATGCATCTATTATTTACAGTTTCCACTAAGTGTGCTTTCTTTAAGTATTTTGTAATGTAGTATTTCGTAATGTATTTAGTTGGTTGAAATGGAAGGGAATGTTAAATGAAAAGTCAGCGTCTTCAGCTGCTGCGTGATTGAGTGGGGTTGGTTAAGGGTCTGGGTTTTGGGGGCAGGGTGTTTGTGGCTAGTGGGCTGAGATGGTACCCTCTTCTATGTTATGGTACTCTGGGTCTGGAGGCCTGGGGGAGTGGAGGAACAGGGTCCTGGAAGTCTGGGCTATTGTAGGAGAAGGAGGGTGGGGGATAGTGCTGGGCCTGGGGCCTGGGGTACTGTTCGTGGTACCGGTAAAGGTTTGGGGTAATGTGGTAGTGGAGGAGAGGGGGATACTGGTCTGTGTGATGTCTAAATCTCCCCTCTCTCTGGAGCTTGTCTGGGCAGCTCTCTCTGGGGAGCCAGGGCCTCAGCTGCAGATGTATGCCAGCCACACTCACACACTGAAAACACATATCTCTCTCTCTCTCTGTCTCTCTCTCTCACACACAGGTCAGAGACATATCAGGAAGTGTGACGGGAGAGGACAGAGGGGAGAAATGTTGCCGCAGGGCGGGCCTTGGGCCCTGTCTGTCATATCGCTGGTCCTGCTGCTGTGGCAGGAAGTGTCTGCCATCGATGTTCCTCTCGATTGTAAGTCCAACAACCACATCGCAAACACATAGCTGGCATTTATTATGGTAAAGCTACCATTTAGGTCATTAAAAAAGCATGCTACATCCCATTCTAACCCACTGGTGTAGAAACACCTGACTGTGACAGCTTTCAGAAGGAATTCCACAATTAATCAATGTCTTTAATATACTGTAAGATCAAGTGATATCGAATTGGTATTACTCAACACAGTGATCTTTACATCTGCAGATCTAGCTTCATATCCAGTGATATCTTTAACAATAGGTTTGGAGCTCACCATCCCTCATCTTACACACTCACACGTACGCACACACACACAGTACTGATGGTACCTTATGGTAATAGTGCATTGTTTTTCATTACTTTGTTTTAAGCCTTCCCCAAACCACTCTGAATGAATGCCTAAACTGTTAACCTTGTAGTTGTTTCCGTTTTAACCCTGTAATCAGGCGGAATTAATGTGACGTTCATCCATAATACGTTGAATTTCGAAGGGACACTATGAGATCTTGTTACACACACACTCCAATACCAGGCCATTATAACATGTGTGAAAGCTCCCGACTGTAGTATCCCATCGGACTGACTCCAGTGGGAATATGAAACAAAGAGACAAAGTGAAAGAGAACTAGCCTTTTCTCTCGCCTTTCATTCTCGGTTTTTGTTAAAAACGACAATAATAGCTGAGAATGTCTCACAGTGGCATAATGAAAAATTATTTGATAGCCGATAAAGCCCCATGGGCACCTGCTATGCGTTGGTCAAACACACACATATGCGAGCACACACACACACAGACACACACACACACACATGCACACCACTTATTGTCTACCTCTTCATGTGCCTCAAACACACAGGGTATGGACACACATTCACACACGGCCATCAGCTGTCATCACCTCTGTAGTCTCCACCTCATCTCCCCCCTACGGCGCCGTCTTTCTCAATGTCTCTTTATACCCCACGACCTTTCACCCCCGGCCTCAGGAAGCTCTATTGATTTGTCAGACAGAGGACACACACTATGGGGGGAGAGAGAGAGAGAGAAAGAGAGAGAGAGAAGCCCCCACAGAGAAAAAATACATAATACCCTTATAACCCCTTCGACCTCTCACAAATATATTCATCACCAGTGAGACAGAGATAAAGAGATGAGAAGAGAGAGAGAGAGAGAGAGGCATAGAGAGGGAAAGAGAGAGAGAGAGAGAGAGAGAGAGAGAGAGAGAGAGAGAGAGAGAGATACAGAAAAGGGGCTGTCTGAAAACAGGTGATTGTACAGCCCTGGGACCTTATTTATCAACTTTGTGTATGCAGTAAATGTGCCCCAAAACATGTGTGCACCTATTTTCATACAAAAGTTGCCATTTATAAAACAGAACATTACGTGAGAATGTGCTTATCCTCCCGCAAACTTTAGACCATGCCTATACACAGTTTCTAGTAGTTGAAGTATTGCATTGCAAGAGGCAAAAGTAGCCTTGTGCATTTGGGGAATATATGATGACTTATTCTTTTTTTTATTTTTATTAGGTAGCTAAATTTAATAACAAGATGGAATAATTTCTGTTAGTGAGAAGTGTAAACATTTATTTATTTTATCTTTACTTTCTAAAATAATTAGAAATAGGCATTTATTTCCTATTATTTATTTAATTTCCATGATTGCAGAATGAATTCTTCACCTTTTCTGATGCTGATGGCTTCATAGGCTACTCGTGAAATAGCCTATAGGCCTACAACAAGTTAAGATAGGCTACTCGTGAAGTAGCCTATAGGCCTACAACAAGTTAAGATAGGCTACCATTCGTCCCATCTCTCATTTAATAGGACCCATTTCTCAGTAGTAAAAAGATAAGTGCAGTTTAACGGTAGGGCAGACGTCTGAATAATGTCACATTTTTCAAGTAGACAATATTTCATTTATGAACATAATAGCCTACATATATCATAACCATTGCAGAATAGATTCCTCACCTTTTCTGACCATGATGACTTCATATTCCTGAAGTAACCATACCATAAACATCTCTCATGTAATTGGGCCTACTAGATAGGCTATTATAAGTTTTTGCTCTAGCCTGTGCATCCAACAGGTAGCGCGGTTAATAACTTACTGTAGAATAAAAAATACAGTTGATTCATTGACGTGTGTAGGCTACCACTGTAAGTAGGCCTACTGAAGTAAAACAAAAGTGGTTCAGAAAATGTCACTGAAAAAGAAAACTTTCTGCCAACACCTTCAAAGACATTTGATCAAGTTCCCCGTTGCTATTTCCTTTAGATACTGTATTAGCCTAATTCCAATACTTCCAAAGTATGCAGCAAATAAGGGCATTATTGTCACCATGAAAGTGTTTTTCATTGCGGCGCTATAATGCTTGTTCACTCGCGCAGTTCCACCAAATGTCTGATTTAAAACAGGAAACATGCGTATGTATGGCGTGCACCAAGTTTATAAATCCTAAATATTTTCAAAAATGGTGCACGTATATAGTGTTAAATTTACTCAACGGTTATAAATGAGGCCCCAGGTGATTGATAGACAACAGAGAAATATGGAATCCTCTGCTTCTCACTTCCTGCTGTACAGGCACAACTGAGAGGAATGAATACCATGAGTACCATGTGTTGTCTATAGGACTGTATGTCTCTAATGTGAGGTGAGGAGCGATTCATTTATCCCCCCAGGTCCCAGTGGTGACCTCTATTGATGAGGGTTGTCATGTCCTTCCTAGGTTCTTTCCCTTCACCCTTCCCCTCCCATGTGACCATGGCTTATTCTGACAAAATTAAAGATCTGGGGGGTTGGGTGATTCACCTGTCTATAGGCAGCCATCCCCCCATAGCCTTGGAAACACACACACACACACACACACACTAGGAACATTACATCAAGGCATCAATGGGAGAGGAGGGACTCTCAATCAGACACACAGCCTTGTGCCACTGTGTCAGCGTTGTCAGTCATGGCCATTTACAAGGGAGTCCTAAAGAGCGCCATCAAGTCAACAAAAAACATCCGTTATGGAAATATATTATACACTTAAATGTACTGTTTTGTGATAATTCATGCATGGGGAAATAATGAAATATATTTGTATTTTAGTTTCTCAATTATAGTACTATCACAGATTGTCCTAAATGCCTGCCCACTGCGCACAGACATCAATTGAATGTTTATTCCATGTTGGTTCACTGTCATTTAATTGAACTGATGTGGAAACAACGTCGATTCAACCAGTGATGCCCCAGTGGATGGGGTCTTCTTAGCTTGTTGTTATCTTACCATGCTGTAATGCTAGCAGACTCTAACGATCATATAACCTCTCTCTGTTTCTCTATCTGCTGCCCCCTCCCTGAAATCCAACCGCGTCGCCATGTGGAATCCATCAACAGGTACGTTTCCATCTAATTTGTTTCAGGACATATTCACAGTCAGTTTAGTCACTCAACTAGCGAATCGTAAACTAATATAAATGTACTTTAGCTACATAACATGGATATAACAGTAGAATAACTTTTTTTTGAGTAGAATAACATTGTTACTACATCCTTGTCTTTTATGACATACTTACTCCATAACAATAGAACTGTAACTACTGTATGCGATGTAACATTGTTTAATGCTGTAGACATGCTATAGGACAATGTTTTAATGAACCCTCTAATATCACTAACAACAACTGCAACATCTATCTCTCGCCCCTCTCTCTGTATATTTTCTTGCTCTCTCTGGGACTAACAGCAAAGATCCAGCAGGACCGTAAGTTATTTTATTAACACAGTAGGGTCGTTCCACGAAATGAGTCCCTTTTGGGTAGCGTAACTAATTTGAACATTCCGTCATAAAGATCACACTTTCAATGTAATAATGAACATGTTTCCCATCTCAAGAGGTTAAATAAATAAAAATACAGTACTATGTTAAATGCCTATTAAGTGCCAAATGAAGTAACAGGGTTGACGACTTTATCTTAAAACAGACACCAACAACAATTTGTAAAACATTTCTAGACTGTCAATCTATGGGTAACAGGCATCCTGCTCGAACCACTCAGTGTTCCACCACAAAAAAAATACGAAAATGGCCAAAAAGAGTAGAATGAGCTCAGCTGCTTTTACACTATGATTTGACTATTAGATGTTCAGTGTTTCTTTTAAACAAAACATTTAAGGAATAGTTTGACCATATTCAGACGAGATTTCAGTTCACTTAACAGGGCTGACCTTATGAGGGCCAGGTTTTTTTTACTTAAAAATGTATCACATAAAGTAACACACAGAGTGCGCCGATGGAAATGCTGAATTATTGCACTTTTCAAGTCTTTATTAATATAAAAAAATCTGATTTTTTAAATTCTCATTTTGATTAATTTTGTGGATCACCCCAGAAATGCTTCTGTTGTGTCTATTGTCTATTGTGTCTGTTATAATACTCATTTAGTTTCAAGTTTTATTTGTCAAATGCACAAGTACAGTGAAATGCTTAACTTGCAAGCCCTAACCAACAGTGCAGTTTTCAATATCAAAATAGTATAACTAATAATATATATACTGTATCAGTCAACATTTTGAACACACCTACTCATTCAAAGGTTTTTCTTTATTTTTTACTATGTTCTACATAGTAAAAAACTATGAAATAACACATATGGAAACATGTAGTACCAAAAAAGTGTTAAACAAATCAAAATACATGTTATATTTTATATTCTTGCCACCCTTTGCCTTGATGACAGCTTTGCACACTCTTGGCATTCTCTCAACCAGCTTCACCTGGAATGATTTTCCAACAGTCTTGAAGGAGTTCCCACATATGCTGAGCACTTGTTGGCTGCTTTTCCTTCACTATGCAGTCCAACTCATCCCAAACCATCTCAATTGGGTTAAAGTCAGTGATTGTGGAGGCCAGGTCATCTCATCCAGCACTCCATCACTCTCTTTCTTGGTCAAATAGCCATTACATAGCCTGGAGGTGTGTTGGGCCTGTTGAAAAACAAATGATAGTCCTACTAAGCGCAACCAGATAGGATGGCGTATAGCTGCAGAGTGCTGTAGAAGCCATGCTGGTTAAGTGTGCCTTGAATTCGAAATAAATCACCAACAGTGTCACCAGCAAAGCACCTCCACACCATCACACTTTCTCATCCATGCTTCACGGTGGGAACTACACATGCAGAGATCATCCGTTCACCTACTCTGCTTCGCACAAAGACACAGCAGTTGGAACCAAAAATCGCTAATTTGGACTCATCAGACCAAAGGACAGATTTCCACCGGTCTAATGTCCATTGCTCGTGTTTCTTGGCTCGAGCGAGTCTCTTTGTCTTGGCCCAAACAAGTCCTTTAGTATTGGTTTCTTTGCAGCAATTCGACCATGAAGGCCTGATTCATGCAGTCTCCTCTGAACAGTTGATGTTGAGATGTGTCTGTTACTTGAACTCTGTGAAACATTTATTTGGGCTGCAATTTCAGAGGCTGGTAACTCTAATTAACTTATCCTCTGCAGAAAAGGTAACTCTGGGTCCTACATTCCTGTGGCGGTCCTCATGAGAGCAAGTTTCATCATAGTGCTTGATGGTTTTTGCGACTGCACTTGAAGAAACTTTCAAAGTTCTTGAAATGGATTGACAATCTTCATTTCTCTTTGCTCATTTGAGCTGTTCTTTCCATAATATGGACTTGGTATTTTACCTAATAGGGCTATCTTCTGTATACCAGCCCTACCTTGTCACAACACAACTGATTGTCTCAAATGCATTAAGAAGGAAAATAATTCCACAAATTTACTTTTAACAAAGCACACCTGTTAATTGAAATGCATTCCAGGTGACAACCTCATGAAGCTGGTTGAGAGAATAGGAAGTGTTTAACCATTTCTTGGTTACTGCATGATTCTGTATGTGTTATTTCACAGTTTTGATGTCTACACTATTATTCTACAGCGTAGAAAATAGTGAAAATAACAAAAAAACTCTTGAATGAGTAGATGTGTCCAAACCTTTGACTGCTACATAATACAGAAAACACGAGAAATAAGAAATAAGAGAGGAAGCTATATACAGGGTCAGTGCCAGTACCAGATATATATTGTGCAGGGATTCTGGAGTATTTGATGGAAATATGTACAGTGCACTTGGAAAGTATTCAGAACCCTTAACCTTTTCCACATTTTGTTAGGTTACAGCCTTATTCTAAAATGGATTAAAAACATTTTTATATATATATATATATCGTTTTTTTCTCCTCATCAATCTACACACAAAACCCCATAATGACAAAGCAAAAAGAGGTTTTTGAAATTTTGCAAATGTATTAAAAATAAAAAAAACGTAAATATCACATTTACATAAGTATTCAGACCCTTTACTCGGTACTTAGTTGAAGCACATTTGGCAGCTATTACAGACTCGAGTCTTCTTGGGCATGATGCTACAAGCTTGGCACACCTGTATTTGGGGAGTTTCTCCCATTCTTCTCTGCAGATCCTCTCAAGCTCTGTCAGGTTGGATGGGGAGCGTCGCTGCACAGCTATTTTCAGGTCTCTCCAGAGATGTTAGATCGGGTCTGGGCTCTGGATGGGCCACTCAAAGACATTCAGAGACTTTTCCCAAAGCCACTCCTGCGTTGTCATGGCTGTGTGCTTAGGGTCGTTGTCCTGTTGGAAGGTGAGATTTTGCCTCAGTCTGAGGTCCTGAGTGCTCTGGAGCAGGTTTTCATTAAGGAGCTCTCTTTACTTTTCTCCATTCATTTTTCCCTCGATCCTGACAAGTCTCCCTGTCCCAGCTGCTGAAAACATCCCCACAGCATGATGCTGCCACCACCATGCTTCACCGTAATGATGGTGCCTGTTTCCTCCAGACGTGATGCTTGGCATTAAATCTTGGTTTCATCAGACCAGAGAATCCAAGCGGGCTGTCATGTGCCTTCCCCAGATCTGAGCCTCAACACAATCCTGTTTCGGAGCTTTACGGACAATTCCTTCGACCTCATGGCTTGGTTTTTGCTCTGACATGCACTGTCAACTGTGGGACCTTTTATAGACAGCTGTGTGCCTTTCCAAATCATCTCAAAATCAATCAAGTCGTAGAAACATCTAAAGGATGAACAATGGAAACAGGTAATGTGTGTAAATTGATGAGGGGAAAAAATATTTGATCCAATTTTAGAATAAGGCTGTAACGTAACAAAATGTGGAAAAGGGAAGGGGTCTGAATACTTTCCGAATGCACTGTACATGGAGGCAGGGATTAGGGGAAAGTGACTGGTAGCAGGAGAAATAATAATTATCATAAACAGTAAAATAAGGCAGGTGTGTGTGTTTTTGTGTGTGTTTTTTTTGTGTGTGTGTGTGTATGTGTGTGTGGGTCAAGGGTTTCCCAAACTAGGTCCTGCCTACACCCGCCAGCACTTCTGGAGACTTTTAAAAAGTGACCAGAACTGAGCTTCTCAGACCTTCTACATACAAATTCTCCCAGGAAGGACCCCAGAACCCCTAAACAAGGGGACTGGAATTGGTCAAACTTGCATTTTAAAAGCCATGGTCATGACTTTCTTACATGAAAGGGGAGGTTCATTTGGCCCCAGACAATCAATCTGAGATCGATTTAAGTTTCAGTCAGGTTAGGTTTTTTTTTTGTCCGTTGCTTTAACCCCTGGAAACACAAACGGGTGCATGACTACAGTTGTTACCTATTCTATACGTTTAAAGTAGTGCTTAACAACAGTGGGGTAACTGCCGGCAACTCCAAACTGAGGACACAGAGAGAATAGTAATGAGCGATGAAATTCCCTCGCTATTTCCCTCTAACAAAAGATTCTTGGCAAGGGAACTTCCGTCAGACTTGGGCTATTCCCTTCAAGACTGCGGTTACTCTGGACAAGATTTATGGAACACACAAATACACACACACGGCCGTTCCTCTCTCCCACCTTGGCACGTCTTGGCAAGCGAGCTTTCCTTTCGACTGAGGCTATTTTGTACAGCGGGAGGGCAAACAGTTTTCTTTGAGGCTGGGCCTGATTTCTGTGTAGTGTCAGTGCTGAGGCAGAAGGAGCAGAACGAGCCCCTAGCGCTCAGTGATCTAGAAGTGGAGCAGGGCAGAGAAACAGTGGGGAATCATCTGGCTTAAGTGGGAAATGAAATGTGCATACAAGAGTGAGCACAGCTGTGTTAGGGCCAGAGGGAGGGGAGAATACAGAGTCAATGGAACCAACTCATCTACACCATAGCCTAATGCTCTCCTTTCCTCCTTCCCTCCTCCTGGATATGGCCACAGTGTGAGTGTGTGTGTGAGTGTGCTGGGGGGGGTATTGTCTGGTGTAATGTCTTTTATCTCCTAACACTTAACTAACACACCTGATTCAGCTCATCAAGGTCTTACTGTTTAGTTCATTAGGTGAACCAGGTGTGTTATAGTTCTTTGTTAGACCAAACGCCTGCACACACACAGACACACCCACTGCAGTCCTCCAGCTGCAGGGTCAAAGAATGCTTCCATTGAGGTTTCCTATACTTGTTCATGTTCTATCTATATATTTTTAGATGTACAGTACATGCCTACCAGGGCTAGAGGTAAGTTAGAGGTTATGAACATTCTCTCTCTCTCTCTCTCTCTCTCTCTCTCTCTCTCTCTCTCTCTCTCTCTCTCTCTCCTCTCTCTCTCTTTTGTCTCTCTCTCTGTCCTTTGTCTCTCTCTTTGTCTCTCTCTCTCTCTGTACATTCTCTCTCTCCATCGTCTCGCTCTCTCTCCAGTGAAGCAGCCTCCCACCATTATGAAACAGTCGTTGAAGGACTACATTGTTGATCCCAGAGATAACATCATCATTGAGTGTGAGGCCAAGGGGAACCCCGTGCCAACGTGAGTTACACACAAAGACCTCCTCTCATCCCTCCATCCTTCTCTCTGTCCATCCATCGTCTATCGCTTCTCTCATCCCTCCATCCTCCACTCAGCTCGTCGTCTCTCATTTCCCGCACCCTCTCGCCTGCTTTCTCTCTCTCTCGCTCACTCTCTCTCTTTCTCTGATTATTCTTTTGTCTTTTTGTTCGTGCTTGTTTTGTTCTCTCTCCATCCTGCATACTTTCCTACTCTGTCGCTATCTCACACTCTACCCCTCCTTTTCTCCCTGCTGGAGCTGGGTGTCTCCACTTGTTCTCTCTCTTTCTTTCTCGCTCTCATATTCACAATTTCTTTTGTCCTATCTCCCTGTTATATCAAGTCTCACTTCTCTCAACCCCCCCTCTCTATCTGCCCTACTGTTACCTTACCATGGTCTTTCTCTCTCTCTCTCTCTCTCTCTCTCTCTCTCTCTCTCTCTCTCTCTCTCTCTCTCTCTCTCTCTCTCTCTGACTGTGACAGTTATACAGGGTGACAGTCATTAGTGTGAGCATGAATAGGTCAGCACTGCTCTGCCAGGGTGCCATCCTGCACCCCATTTCACCCCCTACCCTCCATCTTGGACCCCATTCCAACCCCCACCTGAACCTTGTCAGCATCCAAAACCCATCGCCTGCACTCCGCCCACCCCTGCCCCTACCCCATACCCACCCCCACTTCTATTCCTCACGTCAAACCATCCAGCCACCCCATGACAGCCATCCAGCTACCCCCCATATTCCCAAGCTGACAAGTGCCCTGCTATCCAGACCTGACAAGTGCTTTCACCTTGCTTCCTCCTCTCTCTTCGCCTCCACTCCTCCCCTCGCCACCTCCTCTTCCTTGTCCCTCCACCTCTGGCCATGCCATCACAATACTGAACACACTGAACTTTGTTGCCTTTAACCCCCCCCTCCTTCTCCCACTCCACCACCTCCACCTCCTTCTCCACCACCACCTCCTCCTTCTCCCACTCCACCTCCGCCTCATTCTCCCACTCCACCACCACCTCCTCCTTCTCCCACTCCACCACCACATACTCCTTCTCCCACTCCACCACCTTCTTCCACTCCACCACCACCACCACCTCCTCCTTCTCCCACTCCACCTCCCCCTCCTTCCCCCACTCCACCACCACCTCCTCCTTCACCCACTCCACATCCTCATCCTTCTCCCACTCCACCACCACCTCCTCCATCTCCCACTCCACCACCTCCTCCTCCTTCTCCCACTCCACCACCACCTCCTCCATCTCCCACTCCACCACCTCCTCCTCCTTCTCCCACTCCACCACCACATACTCTTTCTCCCACTCCACCACCTTCTTCCACTCCACCACCACCACCACCTCCTCCTTCTCCCACTCCACTACCACCTCCTCCTTCTCCCACTCCAACCCCCTCCTTCTCCCACTCCACCACCACCTCCTCCTTCTCCCACTCCACCTCCTCCTCCTTCTCCCACTCCACCTCCCCCTCTTTCTCCCACTCCACCACCTTCTCCCACTCCACCACCACCACCTCCTCCTTCTCCCCCTCATCCTCCTCCTCCCCCACACCAACTCACCAGCAGCACCCACACTGCCCTCCCCTGTGCCTCAACCTAATATGCCAGCATGTGTCCCCTTTAAACCGTTATCCTACCTCCTCCTACTCTACTCACTCCCTCTCCTCTCTCATGCCATCAGATGGGCTAACACGGACCCACTTACACACACACCCACACGCACGCGCACACACACACACACACACACACACACACACACACACACACACACACACACACACACACACACACACACACACACACACCCATGTGAAGTTGCGTAACCAGGCCCTGACCAGGGGAGGACAGTGGTCTCATTCAGGGGTGCTTTTTGTTTGTTTCGAGGCACATTGAGGGTTTACGTAACACACACTCATAACAAACACACAATACACACACATAATACACACACACAAATGCACACACACACACACACACACCATTCAAAATCCTATTTTCCCTAACCTCTAACCCTAACTCATACTCTTACCCTTACCCTAACCTTAACATTAACATTAACCCTAACG
This sequence comes from Brachymystax lenok tsinlingensis, assembly GCA_030435695.1. Classification (NCBI taxonomy): domain Eukaryota; kingdom Metazoa; phylum Chordata; class Actinopteri; order Salmoniformes; family Salmonidae; genus Brachymystax; species Brachymystax lenok. Next base: position 41,115,073 of record CM059797.1, on the reverse strand, counting down.
CTAAAACTAACCCTAGTTCCTAACCCTAACCCTTAACCTAATTCTAACCCTAACACTAGTTCTAACCTTAACCCTAAACCCCCTAGAAATAGCATTTGAACTCGTGGGGACTAACAAAATGTCCCCAGTTGGTCACATTTTTGGACTTCTGGTCCCCACAAGAATAGTTAAACATGTCCACACACACACACACACACACACACACACACACACACACACACACACACACACACACACACACACACACACACACACACACACACACACACACACACACACACACAAAGTACACAGTACACAGTACACACACCCCTCTCCCTTCCTAGGAAAGTCATTGTGCTAGAATAATGCGGTCAGTTTACTATTCATGCTCATGAATCATTCAGAGAGGGATCGCTCACTCATTCAGTCCCAATCAGTCTTGTTGGCTCCCTTACAACCTCCTAGAGATACACCCATTGTCCTGCTCTAGTTGTGGTTCTATGTCCCTGGTCCTACAGTCTGCCACAGACAGAGCTATGGGACTAGAATCTACTCTGTCTACTCTACTGTATGTTGAGTAAGTATGACAGTAATCCCCCTTCAAAATAGCAGCCCTAGCAATTATGTAACCACATGCTGCATTCATTCATTAACCAATCAGAAGAGCTTCTCAATCCAAAACCTGTTGTGTGGTTGCACAGACACAGATTAAGTATTTTACTCCTGGCTCCCTAAAAGCATGATCAAATCAAGAGTCTCCTTTGAAAGTGCTTTTTATTTTAGGAGTCCTTAATCTGGGTTCCGTGCAAGTTGCTCAACTGCCCATTAGTGGTTTTAGCCTTTTAGATCATAATACATAAGATTGCATGGACAGAGGGGACCGGATCCTATACCAGGACACTTCATCTGAGACACTACATGAATAAGGGCCCAGGACGAATTCCTGAAGAATTTTGAGATTTCTTGCAACACTGACTAATCCTGCTTTATAGTTCTAGGATTAACCCAGTTGTTGTGTTCTGTTCTGCTTTCATGGCATCTCAGGTTCTCATGGCGACGGAACGGGAAGTTCTTCAACGTGGGGAAGGATCCTCGGGTGACGATGAGGAAGCGCTCAGGAACGCTGGAAATCAGCTTCCGGAGCGGAGGGAGGCCAGAGGACTACGAGGGAGAATACCAGTGTTTTGCCTCCAATGACTTTGGAACGGCGCTGACCAACAAGATCCTACTACGAGTGTCCAGTGAGGAGACTGTTTATGTACACACATACACATGCACTCACACACACACACAAACACACACACAGATAGATAAACAAAGACGTGCATGGACACACAATAAAAATCTATAGTCTACATTCTGAAAGGTTAGCAAGTGAATATGACTTGTAATACATATCTAAAACTCTCCCTCCCTCTGTCAGAGTCTCCTCTGTGGCCTAAGGAGGTGTTGGAGCCAGTGGTAGTGGGTGAGGGATCTCCCCTGGTCCTGGCCTGTAACCCTCCTCCTGGCCTGCCCCCTCCGCTCACCTTCTGGATGAACAGCGGTGAGTCTAGCTCTCAGTCTCTCTCTCTGTCTCTCTGACTGTCTGTCTGTCTGTCTGTCTGTCTGTCTCTCTGTCTGTCTTTCTGTCTGTCTCTCTCTCTCTTTCTCTCTGACTGTCTCTCTGTCTCTATGTCTATCTGACTGTCTCTCTCTCTCTGTCTGTCTCTCTCTCTGTCTCTCTGACTGCCTCTCTGTCTGTCTTTATCTCTGTCTCTCTGTCTTTCTGTCTGTCTTTCTGTCTGTCTTTATCTCTGTCTCTCTGTCTTTCTGTCTGTCTTTCTGTCTGTCTTTATCTCTGTATTTCTGTCTGTCTTTATCTCTGTCTCTCTGTCTCTCTCTATGTCTATCTGACTGTCTCTCTCTCTCTGTCTGTCTCTCTCTCTGTATGTCTTTATCTCTGTCTCTCTGTCTTTCTGTCTGTCTTTATCTCTGTCTCTCTGTCTTTCTGTCTGTCTCTATGTCTATCTGACTGTCTCTCTCTCTCTGTCTGTCTCTCTCTCTGTCTCTCTGACTGCCTCTCTGTCTGTCTGTCTGTCTTTATCTCTGTCTCTCTGTCTTTCTGTCTGTCTTTATCTCTGTCTCTCTGTCTTTATCTCTGTCTCTCTGTCTCTCTCTGTCGCTCTGTGTCTCTCTCTGTCTCTCTGTGTCTCTCTGTGTCTCTCTCTGTCTGTCTGTCTGTCTGTCTGTCTGTCTGTCTGTCTCTCTCTCTCTCTCTCTCTCTCTCTCTCTCTCTCTCTCTCTCTCTCTCTCTCTCTCTCTCTGACTCTCTCTCTTTCTCTCTGACTCTCGCTCTGTCTTTCTCTCTCTCTGTCTCTCTCTCTCTTTCTCTCTGACTGTCTCTCTCTCTTTCTCTCTGACTTTCTCTCTTTCTCTCTGACTCTCGCTCTGTCTTTCTCTCTGTCTGTCTTTCTCTCTCTCTGTCTCTCTCTCTCTTTCTCTCTGACTGTCTCTCTCTCTTTCTCTCTGACTCTCTCTGTCTCTCTCTCTTTCTCTCCCCCCTTCTATCTGACTCTGACTCTCTCTCTCTCTCTCTCTCTCTCTCTCTCTCTCTCTCTCTCTCTCTCTCTCTCTCTCTCTCTGTCTGTCTGTCTGTCTGTCTGTCTGTCTGTCTATCTGACTCTCTCTCTCCTTCTCTCTTTATTGGCATGGAAACATATGTTAACATTGCCAAAGCAAGTAAAGTAGATAATAAACAAAAGTGAAATCAACAATAAAAATGAACAGTAAACATTACACTCACAAAAATTCCTAAATAATAAAGACGTTATACGAATGTCATGTTATGTGCAAATAGTTAAAGTACAAAATGGAAAATAAATTAACATAAATATGGGTTGTATTTACAATGGTGTTTGTTATTCACTGGTTGCCCTTTTCCTGTGGTAACAGGTCTCGCTCTCTCTCAATTCAATTAAATGTGCTTTATTGGCATGACGTAACAGTGTACATATTGCCAAAGCTTACTTTGGAGATTTACAATATTATCATAATTAAAATAATCTCTCTCTAACAGTGTCTCTCTCTGTCTGACTCTGTGTCTGTGTCCCTCTCTATGCCAGTCGTTTGACCTTTCAGCTCTTCTGTTTTGCCACTTGCTCTTTTATGCTCTTACTCACTCTTGTTTCTCTCTCTCTCTCTCTCTCTCTCTCTCTCTCTCTCTCTCTCTCTCTCTCTCTCTTTCCTGTCTAGAAACCTTTAACACATTTCACTCACAAGCTGTCCTCTCTCTCTCTCTCTCTCTCTCTCTTTCCTGTCTGGAAACCTTTAACACATTTCACTCACAAGCTGTCCTCTCTCTCTCTCTGTCCTCTTCTCTAGCAGTGTGTGTTACTGCTGACCAACTTAAAATATGTCTGTGTCTGTCTGTGCATGCATGTGAATCTCTGACTCGGCTGGGTAAAGAGCTGATAGAGCAGAACCCAAGAGACGGCAGAAGCCATTTTAAGAGGCCAGACTCAAGAGGTCCTTCACAGCTAATGGTGTTCACTATACTCTCCTCAGCCATTCAGTTCAGTTCAGTTCAGTAAGGCTGTCCCAAATGGCACCCTAATGCTTATATAATGCACTACTTTTGACCAGGGCTCTGATCGAAAGTAGTGCATTATGTAGGGAAAAGCACACCATTTGGGAAGCAGTTTTAATCTTTATTAGACATGCTGAGCATTAGCCATGGGGCCACTATGAACAGAATACATACAGTAGATTAGAAAATACAGTGATCATAGTATTATAGCACATTGTCCATTCGCAATTGCACACCACCACTTCAATAGACCACTGGCTGGGTTATGATTGGACCGAGGGCATTGTCATGACAACCAGATTGGCCCGTTTCGCTCTTTATAGTTACCGAGTGTGTGATCATCTGTCGGGAGCGTCTTGTGTGTTAGGAGTTAACATTAACACAGAGCGCCAGAGGGTGACACACACTACACTAGAGCTGACCTAGCTGGCACCATAGATATAGAACCCTAGATAGGATACAATGAGGGAAAAAAGTATTTGATACCCTGCTGATTTTGTACCTTTGCCCACTGACAAAGAAATTATCAGTCTATCATTTTAATGGTAGGTTTATTTGAACAGTGAGAGACAGAATAACATAAAAAAAATCCAGAAAAACGCACGTGAAAAATTTAATGAATTGATTTGCATTTTAATGAGGGAAATAATTATTTGACCCCTCTCAATCAGAAAGATGTCTGGCTCCCAGGTGTCTTTTATACAGGTAACGAGCTGAGATTAGGAGCACACTCTTAAAGGGAGTGCTCCTAATCTCAGTTTGTGTCATGTTCAGGCCTGATATTTACAGGCTGGCGTGTTTAGTTTACCTCTAATTGGGAACCATATATATGTTTGTAGTTTTCACTAGGGGTTTGTGGGTTATTGTTTGTGCATAGCTTGTTGTGTGTTTAGTTATGTTCAGCATCACGATCTTCGTTTATATTTAGTTATTTTCCCAGTTACGTTCGTCTTAAATAGCATCGCTGCGTCTTGGTCCGTCACTTCAGGAGATCGTGACAGCTTGTTACCTGTATAAAAGACACTTGTCCACCGAAGCAATCAATCAATCAGATTCCAAACTCTCCACCACGGCCAAGACCAAAGAGCTCTCCAAGGATGTCAGGGACAAGATTGTAGACCTACACAAGGCTGGAATGGGCTACAAGACCATCGCCAAGCAGCTTCGTGAGAAGGTGACAACAGTTGGTGCGGTTATTCGCAAATGGAGAAACACAAAAGAACTGTCAATCTCCTTGGTAACACATTACACTGTGAAGGACTGAAATCCTGCAGCGCCCGCAAGGTCCCCCTGCTCAAGAAAGCACATATGCATGCCCGTCTGAAGTTTGCCAATGAACATCTGAATGATTCAGAGGACAACTGGGTGAAAGTGTTGTGGTCAGATGAGACCAAAATGGAGCTCTTTGGCATCAACTCAACTCGCCGTGTTTGGTGGAGGAGGAATGCTGCCTATGATCCCAAGAACACCATCCCCACCGTCAAACATGGAGGTGGAAACATTATGCTTTGTGGGTGTTTTCCTGCTAAGGGGACAGGACAACTTCACCGCATCAAAGGGACGATGGACGGGGCCATTTACTGTCAAATCTTGGGTGAGAACCTCCTTCCCTCAGCCAGGGCATTGAAAATGGGTTGTGGATGGGTATTCCAGCATGACAATGACCCAAAACACACGGCCAAGGCAACAAAGGAGTGGCTCAAGAAGAAGCACATTAAGGTCCTGGAGTGGCCTAGCCAGTCTCCAGACCTTAATCCCATAGAAAATCTGTGGAGGGAGCTGAAGGTTCGAGTTGCCAAACGTCAGCCTCGAAACCTTAATGACTTGGAGAAGATATGCAAAGAGGAGTGGAACAAAATCCCTCCTGAGATGTGTGCAAACCTGGTGGCCAACTACAAGAAACGTCTGACATCTGTGATTGCCAACAAGGGTTTTGCCACCAAGTACTAAGTCATGTTTTGCAGAGGGGTCAAATACTTATTTCCCTCATTAAAATGCAAATCAATTTATAAAAATGTTCACATGCGTTTTTCTGGATTTTTTTGTTGTTATTCTGTCTCTCACTGTTCAAATAAAACTACAATTAAAATTATAGACTGATCATTTCATTCTCAGTGGGCAAACATACATAATCAGCAGGGGATCAAATACTTTTTCCCCTCACTGTATTGTCTATGGGTGTCACCACTGACTGCCACTGTGTCCAGACACTGCTAGAGTGGACAGACATGATACTCTGTTACACGTTACATACACTCAGCCTGGGCCAGACTAGTTAGAAGGTTGCAGTTAGAGTGTAACGTCTATTTTGTTTCATTTTTCAATTCCACATGAGATGCAGGCTACTCAGCTTGGCCAGTCCAGAGGATGCCTCTGAAGTCTAAATGATTTATTATCTGTCTCTCTCTCCTTCCTTTCTGCCCCCATTCCTCCCTCCCTCCCCCTCACCTCCGTCCCCTTCCTCCCTCCCTCCACAGCCATGATGCCTATAACCCAGGACAAGCGTGTGTCCATGGGCCTGAATGGGGACCTGTATTTCTCCAACGTGCTAGCTAAAGACTCCCACACAGACTACAGCTGCAACGCCCGATTCCTCTTCACACACACTATCCAGCAGAAGAACCCATTCACACTCAAAGTGCAGACCAGTAAGTAGGCTACACACACACACACACACACACACACACACACACACACACACACACACACACACACACACACACACACACACACACACACACACACACACACACACACACACACACACACACAGGCTTTGAATGTAGCCATGGTCTATTGTTCTGTTCAAATGGGATAATTTACTACCTGGTCAACCAGTGTGCCTCACATTATACACTTAGTGTAGAGAGTAGACTGACCAGGTGAAAGCTATGATCCCTTATTGATGTCACCTGTTAAATCCACTTCAATCAGTGTAGCTGAAGGGGAGGAGACAGGTTAAAGTAAGGTTTTTAAGCCTTGAGACAATTGAGACATAGATTGTGTATGTGTGCCATTCACAGGGTGAATGGGCAAGACAAAAGATTTAAGGGCCTTTGAACGGGGTATGGTCGTTTTTCACGCTCAACAGTTTCCCGTGTGTATCAAGAATGGTCCACCACCCAAAGGACATCCAGCCAACATGACACAACTGTGGGAAGCATTGGAGTCAACATAGGCCAGCATCCCTGTGGAACGCTTTCTACACCTTGTCGAGTCCATGCCCTGACAAATTGAGACTGTTCTGAGGGCAAAAAATGGGTGCAATTCAATATTAGGAAGGTGTTCCCAATGTTTTGCACATTCAATGTATATGAGATATAAGATGCCTCCATCTACAGGTGGCCTGGTGCCATGACATGTACAATATTTGATCAGGACATTCTCTTTTGTTCTTCAGTGTGAGCTGTTGTGCCTGTGTCCACTTCCAGCAGTGATTGTCTTCTACATGTCCTGGAAGCTGCTTTCTTTACAACATTAAATTTGAAATCTCTCTTTTTCTGAAGCAGGGAAGAAGCAGCTCATCAGTTTCTACGATTTTCTTAGAGCTGGAAAGGTTATGTAGTTGTAAGTGTTGGCATGCATACGTGTGCATACGTGTGTGTGTGTGTGTTTGTGTGTTCTGCATGCTGACTGCCGTGTGTGTGTGTTTTCAGAGGAGCCGTATAATGACACTTCCTCTGTCAACTCCACTGACCCGTACGGCGGTGAGTCTAGGCCAGACACACTCTCTTCCTTTTCCTCCCATTCTTCACCCGCAGCTGTACCATGTCACTCTCATAACACAGCTACCACCATAGTCTAGCCTGCATATGCTAACCAGTCAGTTGAATGACACTGTTATCAACACAGCTAGCACCGTATAGCCTAGCCTGTTAATCATTCAGCTCAATGGATGTCTTAACATCACAGCTAGCCATGTAGCCTGCTAATCAGTCAGCTCAATGGATATGCTGCCAACATAGCTAGCTAACACAGCTAACAACACAGCCTAGCCTCAATGGATGCTGTTAACAACCTTTTTTCCCAGACTGATATAGCTTTTTATAGCAAGGACTTTAACCTCAACCCTGGCCTCATAACCAGCCAGCTCAGCCTTACTAAACTCAATTTAATTCAAGTGTGGGGTGTTTTATTTACCCACCCTGCTGTTTTCAATGACACTCACCCTGCCTAAGAACTCTCACTGCCAGAATACAACAGTGTTGATTTGCCCATAAGGTCCTTTATCATAGCATAACCTCTAATTCTCTCTTCAGCTGACTCATTGCATATGCAGTAACTCAGCAGCTGTAGAGACAAAAGGCCAGTTTGTCCCTTAACTCAACCAATGTCAAGCCTGGCTTTAGAGCCCCTCCAAACTAAGTCAGTGGCGACAGTAGAGCTTTGGAGAATCTCCCTGTGGTACTCTAGAGGCTAGTACTGCAAAAAAGGGATTAGAAAAGGTCTCCTCGAAATACATCCTCTTGGTCTCTCTGTTCCTAGGCCGTCATTTGAAACTAAGAATTTGTTCTTAACTGACTTTCCTAGTTAAATAAAGGTAAAATAAAAAAAATAAAAACATACACACACACACTGTATCTAATGAATCGCTCATCACTTCGAGAATTGGACTGAAGCTTCTTCCTCTCTCCTACTGCTTATCATAAAGCCCTTAACCCAAGCCCAATCCACAGTCGTCCCATATAGCCAGAGGGGGAACCAGTGGCATATGTTCTAACTACTCTGGCTCTAGGGAGTAGGCCTGGGAGGGATGGCATGTGTACCATTGTGAGGCGACTCTCATAGGAACAAAATGGGGACAGACACCATGACCCTCTATGGGACGGTCGTGTGGCGGAGGTATAAGAGAGGGATTATCCTAAACCATGCATGCAAGAAATAGCATCTGTATTCATGATATGTTCATTCATAGTTATAAGCTTGCAAATGCAAATGTGCACATATGCGTGTTCACACACACACAGAGAGAAGATGTGAGCGGGTTGGAGCTGTACCACCTGTCTCTCTTACACGCGTGCGCACACACACACACACACACAGACACACACACACACACACACACACAGTTGTAGTAAGCTTATCCCTGGGGGCTAGGCCTAGTTTTCCTCTGGGGTTGCAGTGCACCATGGGAGGATCCCGCTCAAGCGGTGCCATTGGCCACACGTTGCCATGGCTGCGCGTTGCCACGGCTATAATTTCATTTGTCGCTGTGATGGCGTACATATGTCCTCTGCCAGTTGTCTGTACTAATCCCTGAGACCCTCTCTCTCCTCTCCAAGTGTCACTAACAATAGCAGTACTCTGTTTTCAGTGCTCTGGAGATGCTAACTGCTAACACATGCTTTAATCCCATACAGATCAGATCTGCATCACAAAAGAAGCTAACATGTGCCTGGTTCATTATAGCTCTGTTACTCTTAGGCTAATTCTGTTTACTGTGGGCTAACCTTCTAACTTCATCAACCTAATGTATTTAGTGTTTGGTAACACTGACTTTGGGCGTAGATGTATTAATGTGTTTGCTGTTTGAGGAAATGCTGTATTTATATGTGTATGAGTTTTGAGATGGTGGGTAAGTAAAATATATAGTACATCTATAATGAATTGAAATGGATCTGAGGTGGATTTTGGTGAATTGCAACGCAACAAGCAGTTAAACAGCTCACAGCCACAAGTGTGGTATTATTCCCACTGGTCTATGTGTAAACACAACATGCCTCACACAACATTTCTACTACGTTATCTTTAAGAGTATAAATCCCTTAATGACCGAACTCTGAACCTGACTCAGAGCTCAGAAGGTTCTGGAAGGGATCCAAACGTTGAAGGGATCATCAGCTAAATGCTTAAGCCATGGTGTTGTTACATGAAGCACACCACTGAAATATTTGAACTCAGTGGCCCGATATATGCTCTTTTAGTTATATCAAAGGATTTCCTTCGAAGCAGAGAAGAAAAGGACTCACCAGGACTGGTTTTGATGTCAGTCTTTTTTAATTTAGAGTCTCTGGTCTCGGTTCTTGTAATTGCGATTCTCTGGCGGACTGAAAGTGGGAGATCAATGCTGTTGTTGTTTCTTCTTCTCTGGTTTAAATGGCTGCCCTCCAGGGGGGATGAGAGACAAAGGAACAACTAACAGGGTGATATGGCTACGGAACAAACCAGAAAACAAGCCAAAGCTAAGGGGGGCAACTGAAAGAGAACGATGAGAATATTCTACGGATGTAGATTAACCGTTTAATCCGTTTGCTTGGCAGAGACGCTGACATGGAAGCATGGAAATAAACTGATTCGTTTGTGCTCTGTCTCATATCGTTATAAGGAGCTTGTACACCTACTGTGTCGGAAGTGACTCATAGATTAAACATAAACTCCAATGATTGTGTTTGATTAGAATTGAGATGAAGGTGAATGTGTTGTGTGGGTGTGTTAACCCCTTCCTCTCCTGTCCCCAGGTCGTAAGGTAGCAGAGACCACCCCTAACTTCCTCTCCCCCACGGGGACTGACAGCTCGAGGATGGTGATGAGAGGAGAAAAGCTACAGCTGGAGTGTATCGCTTCCGGAGTGTGAGTGGCGGAAATACACACACACACACACACACACACACACACACACACACACACACATCTATCTTTTATCAGGAAAAAGAACACCCAATCTCACTCCCCCATTCCCTCTCCCATCTCACCCCCTATTCCCTCTCCCATCTCACCCCCTAATCCCTCTCCCATCTCACCCCCTATTCCCTCTCCCATCTCACCCCCTAATCCCTCTCCCATCTCAACCCCTATTCCCTCTCCCATCTCACCCCCTATTCCCTCTCCCATCTCACCCCCTATTCCCTCTCCCATCTCAACCCCTATTCCCTCTCCCATCTCACCCCATATTCCCTCTCCCATCTCACCCCATTTTCCCTCTCCCATCTCACCCCCTATTCCCTCTCCCATCTCACCCACTCTTTAACTCTCCCTCCTCTCTCTCTCTCAGTCCGACTCCCAGTATAAAGTGGTTTAAGAAGGGGGGAGACCTGAACCAGAAGGTGAAGCTAGACAACTTCAATAAGACTATGCGTATCGACAGTGTGTCAGAGGAGGACGCAGGGGAGTACATGTGTATGGCCAACAATCAGATAGGAAGCATCCGACACTCCATCTACGTCCAGGTTAAAGGTAAGGAGGGGAGGTGTGTGTGTGTGCATGCATGTGAGCGTCCTGGTGTGTGTGCATGTTTTTTGTGTGCTTGCGTTCATCTGTTTGGTTGACCATCTGACCAATGGCGTCTCTTGTACCCAACAGCGGCTCCCTATTGGCTGGATCAGCCGTCCAATCTGGTGCTAGCGCCGGATGAGAACGGTCGTCTGGTGTGTCGGGCCAATGGAAACCCCAAACCTCACATCCAGTGGCTGGTCAACGGAGAGCCTATTGAGAGCGATAGTGAGTCCTTCACAACCCATTCAACGTCATTCATCAGCCATGGAAATACTATCAAAATAAGCCAACTCAAACCAGCTGCTTCCACAGCCAGCCTGTTTTTACATTTTACATTCTCTCTCTTTCTCTGTCTCTCTTTTCTCTCTCTCTCTCCTCCTTCCTCCCCCTCTCCCAGGCTCCTTGCCCAACCCTAGCAGATCGGTGGTAGGTGACACCATCATGTTCCGCTCTGTTCAGATCGGCAGCAGCGCAGTGTACCAGTGTAATGCCTCCAATGACCATGGTTACTTGCTGGCCAACGCATTCGTTAGCATACTGGGTAAGAAAGAGAGTGGTGATGATGGTTATGATGATGAGTAATGAAGCTATAATTAAAGGACTACATATGTAAATGTATAATGTCTCTCTCTCTTCCTCCCTCTCTCTCCCTCTCCCTCTCTTCCTCCCTCTCTCTCCCTCTCCCTCTCTATCTCTTCCTCTCTCTCTCTTCCTCTCTCTCTGTAGACATGGCCCCCAGAATGCTGGGTCCTAAGAACCAGCTGATAAAGGTGATAGAGAACAACAGAACCTTCCTGGACTGTCCCTATTTTGGCTCGCCACTTCCTGAGCTACGCTGGTGAGTTTAGTTTACTTTATTAGGTTCTCCATTAGCTGTAGTGCAACAGCTATTCATCCAGTGGTCCACACAAAACAAAATGCATATGTTAGTGAGTATGGAATGAAAGACCCAGATAGTTTAAAAGTTGTGTGTGTGGGTACGTGTGTGGATGTGCGTGTCGGGTTGAAACCACATTTTTTTCAATTGTTTCGTTCTGAACAGAACCACTATTTTTTGGGGTTCCGTTACACTCTTCCGACCAGCAAAATAGTGTTCTGAACCGGTCGAACCCCCCAAAAAGTACTGGTTTATATTGTTTCTTTCTGTTCCTTTTTAACCTGTTACTTGTTGTAGCTCATTCAATGAATCAATCAGTGCGGATAGAGCAGGCAAGCTAGTTGTAGACATGATGGAGAGACAAGTGTAGCGTAGCCTATGCGCAAGATGTGACTGAAATTTTACGGGCGGGAAGAGAGTGAGAGGGTTAAGGAGGCTTGAACCGCTAGGCATCTTGTTATGACATGCATTATCTGAACTAGGTCCACAGAGTTATACCTGGGAGCAGCTTCTAGGAAGGAACTTTGAATTTCCTTTGAGCTAGCTAGCTAACACGCTTGAACAAGCTAGCTAACAAGCTTGAGCTAGCAAGCTCAAAGGACATTCAAAGTTCCTTCATAGAAGCTGCTCCCAGCAATTAAAAACACAGATTTTCTTTTTGGAGTTAATAAATCCAATGTGAAATGTGATAACTAGGCCTATAATGTCCTTAACTAGCATTGAAAAGGTGAATACATTCTTCTCAAGCTAATTAAAAATCTATCTTCCTATCTTTTCACACTTCTAACGTCAGTATAGTAACCTGTGCTTTTCAGGGGGGAAGGGCAGGTAGCCTAAACGCGCACACAAGATTTTCAGCTTACAGGCAGACGCTGGAATAAGTTTATGAGTGACAGAGTGAGGGCTTTGCGTAGGAGCATTGTTGCGTTGTGCTGTGGGACTAGAAAAAAAAATGCCTGAAACGTAAAATAACGTTACTAACCGGTTTCCATGCTTTTAAAATAATGGTTCTGTTCCGGGAACAGTATGGATCACTTTCGTTCCCGGTTCCGTTTATGTTACTTGAAAAAAGTGTGTCTTACCCTGAGTATTTTCCCCCTCTGTGTGTGTGTCCATAAAGGTTTAAGAATGGTCAAGGCAGTGGTCTGGACGGTGGTCACTATCGGGTCTACATCAATGGGACCCTAGAGATCAAGCGTGCACGGGCTGAGGACCAGGGGACCTACACCTGCGTGGCCAGCAACATCCTGGGCAAGGAGGAGAACCAGGTCCGCCTGGAGGTCAAAGGTTAGAGAGCAATCAATCACATCACAGCACACCATCCTTCTTCTTCCTCGGTGCCAAATAGTCCCTGTGTTGTCGCCAAACAGTTCTAAGTGCCTTATCAACCCATGTGATTTTGGATTGAATCTTCCGTCCTCTCTGAAGACTTGTATCACACCTCAGACCTTTCCTTTCTCAGAGCAGATGGCAATACTTAGAGGTTCGCATTAGACATTCATATTCAATAATGCATTTGTCATTCTCATTCATCCCATTTCAAAAGAAAGTGGCCTTAATAACATCCCACATCATGAGAAAGCGACTGTTGATATTATTGAGTTGCAGCTGATCAGAAATTCCACAATGTGTTTGCCAGGGATCAAGGATGACATTGCCTTCCCTATATCCCCACTAATTGTCACGGATATGCATGCGTGTGTGTTGTTTCCCGGGTGTGTTTCAGAGCCGACACGTATTGTCAGGGCTCCAGAGCACCAGTCAGCCATCAGAGGCACCACGGCTCGTTTCGACTGCCGGGTCAAATCAGACCTCACCCTGCCCATCACTGTTACCTGGCTGAAGGATGACAAGCCCCTCTCCCTGGGATGGAGGTAAAACACACCCCAAAACACAAACAACAACAGTTTTTGTTGTCCCCTGTGTGATATGTGATGAATTGTACGCTATTGATCTATAGTAAGGTAAAGTTAAAGTGTAATAAAGTATGGTAATGTTGTAATAAGTACTATAGTAAGGTAAAGTTAAAGTGTAATAAAGTATGATAATGTTGTAATAATGTTGTAGTAAGTACTATAGTAAACGCCGTTCACACACCTTTTTTATTTTGCATGAGCGTTTACCTATGGCAGAAAACATACATACAAAATATAAGGAGCCTTACCTTATTCACCACAGATGGTGATTAGTGTTTAACTGTCTATTTGGTTAGCACTGCATCATTGGCTGTAATAGTTAATCGTTTCCAATAGTTCAAGTACAGTAATATTTTCCCTTCCTTGTCTATGCACAGTAGGTTGAAGAAGGATGAGGATTCTCTGTCCATCCCCAATGTCCATGAGGGAGATGAGGGAACATACACCTGCACTGTTAAAACAGAGATTGACCAAGACACTGCCTCAGCACGCCTTACCGTGTTAGGTACACACACACACACTCTCGCCCTACAAAACCCAGCTACATAAACTGACAGTGTTCTACATGGATTTGAAAATGTTCTACTTTCATTCTACAAATCATTTTCTCATCAACCCACATCTTCTTAACATTGTAGTTAGTCCTGCATAGATAACACTATAATACATGAAATTGTTGCATGTCACTGAATTAACTCTCACTATTGACTTCTATCAGACTGCTGCTACTAATAGTTGTATGTAGGTCGTCAGCATTGGTGGTGGATCGTACTGCATATGTTTCCTGGTTGTGTAGTTGTAGTGCTTCCGGGTGAAGTTTCCCCTAGATACAGATCTAGGATCAGTCTCCCTCTTCCAATTTTATCCTTAACCACTAATCAGGAAAATGCTAAGCTGACCCAAGATTAGCGTCTAGGGGCAACTTCACCTGACACCAGTTGTAGCACTGTAGTGGATGGGGTTCCTCCACTGTACTAATGCTCTGACTAACCTCTAACCTTTAACCTCTGACCTTTACCCCCTCAACCCCCTCACAGAGGACGCCTCCCTGTCTCCCTCACAGTCTAGTGTCTTGCCTACAGGTAACATCCGTGGCCTTTTCTACCTCTCTCTCTCTCTCTCTCGCTCTTTCTCTCGCTCTCTGTTTCTGTCTTTCTATCTTTTTTGCTCTCTCTTCACTCTAATAAAAATAACAGTGGTTCGTTTGGACTATTGCTTCCTAATGCCAAAGGAATGAATGCAGTGTGTAAGAGATATGAGTATAAATATGCCTATGGCTGAGAGGGTGTATGTTTGTGCACCTGTTGTGTGTGTGTGCGTGTAATTGGAAAGTATTCAGACACCTTGACTTTTTTCACAGTTTGTTACTTTTCAGACTTATTCTAAAATGAATTAAATAAAACATTCTCCTCATCAATCTACACACAATAATCCTTAATGAGAAAGTGAAAACCATTTTTTAGAAATCAGAAATACCTTATTTACATAAGTATTCAGACTCTTTGCTATTAGACTCGAAATTGAGCTCAGGTGTATCCTGTTTTCATTGATTACCTGTGGTAAATTCGATTGATTTAACATTATTTGTAAAGGCACACACCTGTCTATATAAGGTCCCACAGTTGACAGTGCATGTCAGAGCAAAAACAAAGCCATGAGGTCGAAGGAATTGTCCGTAGAGCTCCGAGACAGGATTGTGTCGAGGCACAGATCTGGGGAAGGGTACCAAAACAATTTCCACAGCATTGAAGGTCCCCAAGAACACAGTGGCCTCCATCATTCTTAAATGGAAAAAGTTTGGAACCACCAAGACTCTTCCTAGAGCTGGCTGCCCGGCCAAACTGAGCCATCGGGGAGAAGGGCCTTGGTCAGGGAGGTGACCAAGAACTCGATGGCCACTCTGACAGAGCTCAGAGTTCCTCTGTGGAGCTGGGAGAACCATTTCTGCATCACTCCACCAATCAGGACTTTATGGTGGAGTGGCCAGATGGTAGCCACTCCTCAGCAAAAGGTACATGACAGCCCACTTGGAGTTTGCCAAAAGGCACCTAAAAGACTCAGACCATGAGAAACAAGATTCTCTGGTCTGATGTAACCAATATTGAACTGTTTGGCCTGAATGCCAAGCGTCATGTCTGGAGGAAACCTGGCACCATCCCTACGGTGAAGCATGGAAGCCTCCTCCCTAAGTTTGTTTTACTCACTGCTTTAGCACACTCCGCCAACCCTGATGTCCTTGACGTGTCTGAATCCTGGCTTAGGAAGACCACAAAGAATTTAGAGATTTCCACACCCAACTACAACATTTTCCGCCAAGATAGAACTGCCAAAGGGGAAGGAGTTGCAATCTATTGCAGAGATAGCCTGCAAAGTTCTGTCATACTTTCCAGGTCTGTGCCCAAACAGTTCGAACTTCTAATTCTAAAACTTAATCTCTCCAGAAATAAGTCTCTCACTGTTGCCGCCTGCTATAGACCCCCCTCAGCTCCCAGCTGTGCCCTGGATACCATATGTGAATTGACTGCCCCCCATCTATCTTCAGAGTTTGTTCTGTTAGGTGACCTAAACTGGGATATGCTTAACACCCCGGAAGTCCAACAATCTAAGCTAGATGCCCTCAATCTCACACAAATCATCAAGGAACCCACCAGGTACAATCCTAAATCTGTAAACATGGGTACCCTCATAGATGTTATCCTGACCAACTTGCCCTCCAAATACACCTCTGCTGTTTTCAATCAGGATCTCAGTGACCACTGCCTCATTGCCTGCATCCGCTATGGGCCCACGGTCAAACAACCACCCCTTATCACTGTCAAACGCTCCCTAAAACACTTCTGCAAGCAGGCCTTTCTAATCGACCTGGCCCGGGTATCCTGGCAGGATATTGACCTCATTCCGTCAGTCGAGGATGCCTGGTCATTCTTTAAAAGTAACTTCCTCACCATCTTAAATAAGCATGCCCCTTTCAAAAGATGTAGAACAAAGAACAGATAGAGCCCTTGGTTCACTCCAGACCTGACTGCCCTTGACCAGCACAAGAACATCCTGTGGTGGACTGCTATAGCATCGAATAGTCCCCATGCAGTCAGTCAGGAAAGCAAAGGCTAGCTTTTTCAAACCAAAATTTGCATCCTGTAGCTCTAACTCCAAAAAGTTTTGGGATACTGTCAAGTCCATGGAGAACAATAGCACCTCCTCCCAGCTGCCCACTGCACTGAGGCTAGGTAACACGGTCACCACCGATAAATCCTGGATAATCAAAAATTTCAACAAGCATTTCTCAACGGCTGGCCATGCTTTCCTCCTGGCTAACCCCGGCCAACAGCTCCGCAGCTACTTGTCCGAGCCTCCCCAGCTTTTCCTTCACCCAAATCCTACCGACGACTTCCGGCGCCGACAGAGATGGCAGCCTCGCTTCACGTTCTCAGGAAACCATGCAGTATTTTGTTTTTTTATGTATTACTTCTTACATTGTTACCCCGGAAAATATTAAGTTTTATTACATACAACCGGGAGGAACTATTGGATATAAGAACAACGTCAACTTACCAACATTACGACCAGGAATAAACTTTCCCAAAGAGGATTCTCCTTTCATTAACCCAAACACAACAACAGACTGGATATGCGTGGCTACTCAAAACAACGCGGCGCCAGAGAAGAGGGAAAGCAGCGCGGTCTTTTGGTCAAGCTTCGTCGTGGGCGCATCGTGCACCTCTCCCGAGTATTTTAATCGCCAATGTACAGTCTCTTGACAACAAAGTAGACGAAATCAGATCAAGGGTTGCCTTTCAGAGAGACATTCGAGACTGCAACGCGTTCTTTGCTTCCGGAAACATGGCTCACCTCAGGACACGTTATCAGAGTCGGTACAGCCACCTGGTTTCTCCACACGCATCGCGCTTGACAGAAACAAACATCTCTCTGGTAAGAAGAAGAGGCGGGGGTGTGTGTCTTATGATTAACGAGGCGTGGTGTGATCATAACAACATACAGGAACTCAAGTCCTTTTGTTCACCTGACATAAAATTCCTTACAATCAAATGCAGACCGTGCATTATCTACCAAGAGAATTCTCCTCGATTATAATCACAGCCGTGTACATCCCCCTCAAGCTAATACATCAGCGGCACTGAAAGAAACTCATCGACTCTATATAAACTGGAAACCACATATCCTGAGGCTGCATTTATTGTGGCTGAGGATTTTAATAAGGCTAATTTAAGAACAAGGCTCCCGAAATTTTACCAGCATATCGAATGTGCCACCGGGCTGGTAAAATCCTGGACCACTGTTATTCCAACTTCCGTGATGCATACAGAGCTATTCTCCGCCTCCTTTGGCAAGTCTGACCATGACTCCATTTTGTTGCTCCCAGCCTACAAACAGAAACTAAAACAGGAAGCGCCCGTTCTCAGGTCTGTTCAACGCTGGTCCGACAAATCTGATTCCACGCTGCAAGATTGCTTCGAGCACGTGGACTGGGATATGTTCCGGATAGCATCTGACAACAACATTGATGTATCGCTGATTCGGTGAGCGAGTTTATTATAAATGCATTGGTGATGTTGTACCCATAGCAAATATCAAAACCTTCCCCAACCAGAAACCATGGATTGATGGCAGCATTCAGCGCCAAAACTGAAAGCGCGAACCACTGCTTTAACCAGGTAAAGGCTACCGAAACATGACTGAATACAAACAGTGCAGCTACTCCCTCCATAAGGCAATCAAACAAGCTAGCGTCAATATAGAGACAAAGTAGAGTCACAATTCAATGGCTCAGACACAAGAGGAATGTGGCAGGGTCTACAGTCAATCACGGACTACAAAAAGAAAACCCAGCCCGTCGCGGACCATGACGCGTCCTGCTCCCAGACAAACTAAACAACTTCTTTGCTCGCTTTGAGGACAATACAGTGCCACCGACACGGCCCGCTACCAAAACCTGCGGGCTCACCTTCACCGCAGCCAATGTGAGAAAAACATTTAAATGTGTTAACCCTCGCAGCTGCCCGGCCCAGATAGCATCCTGGCAGTGTCCTCAGAGCATGCGCAGACCAGCTGGCTGGTGTGTTTACGGACATATTCAATCAGTCCCTATCCCAGTCTGCTGTTCCCACATGCTTCAAGAGGGCCACCATTGTTCCTGTTCCCCAAGAAAGCTAAGGTGACTGAGCTAAATGACTATCGCCCGTAGCACTCACTTCCGTCATCATGAAGTGCTTTGAGAGATTAGTCAAGGATCATATCACCTCCATCCTGCCAGACACCCTGGACCCACTCCAATTTGCTTACCGTCCCAATAGGTCCACAGACGGCCTGTCGCAATCACACTGCATATACTGCCCTAACCCATCTGGACAAGAGGAATACTTATGTAAGAATGCTGTTCATCGACTACAGCTCAGCATTTAACACCATAGTTCCCTCCAAGCTCGTCATTAAGCTCGAGACCCTGGGTCTCGACCCAGCCCTGTGCAACTGGGTCCTGGACTTCCTGACGGGCCGGTCCCAGGTGGTGAGGGTAGGAACAACATCTCCACCCACTGATCCTCAACACTGGGGCCCCACAGGAGTGCGTTCTCAGCCCTCTCCTGTACTCCCTGTTTACCCATGATCTGCGTAGGCCACGCATCCAACTCAATCATCAAGTTTGCTGGCGACACTACAGTGGTAGGCTTGATTACCAACAACGGCGAGACGGCCTACAGAGAGGAGGTGAGGCCCTCGGAGTGTGGTGTCAGGAAAATAACCTCTCACTCAATGTCAACAAAACAAAGGAGATGATCGTGGACTTCAGGAAACAGGAGAGGAGCACCCCTATCCACATCGAGGGGACAGTAGTGGAGAAGGTGGAAAGTTTTAAGTTCCTCGGCGTACATCACGGACAAACTGAATTGGTCCACCCACACAGACAGCGTGGTAAAGAAGGCGCAGCAGCGCCTCTTCAACCTCAGGAGGCTGAAGAAATTTGGCTTGTCACCAAAATCACTCACAAACTTTTACAGATGCACAATCGAGAGCATCCTGTCGTGGCTGTATCACCGCCTGGTACGGCAACTGCTCCGCCCACAACCAGTAAGGCTCTCCAGAGGGTAGTGAGGACTACAACGCATCACCAGTTAAACTACCTGCACTCCAGGACACCTACACCACCCGATGTCACAGAAAGGCCAAAAGATCATCAAGGACAACAACCACCCGAAAGCCACTGCCTGTTCACCCCCCGCTATCATCCAGAAAGGCGAGGTCAGTACAGGTGCATCAAAGCTGGGACCGAGAGACTGAAAAACAGCTTCTACCTCAAGGCCATCAGACTGTTAAACAGCCATCACTAACATTGAGTGGCTGCCAACATACTGACTTAAATCTCTAGCCACTTTATACATAGGAATTGGATGTAACAAATGTATCACTAGCCACTTTAAACAATTTTGTATATAATGTTTTACGTATCAAACATACTCATATCAAATGTATACACTGTACTCTAAACCATCTACTGTATCTTGCCTATGCCGTTCGGTCATCGACCCAAATCTCTAGCCACTTTAATAATTATAATTGGATGAAATAATGTATCACTAGCCACTTTAAACAATGCCATTTATATAATGTTTACATATCCTACATTACTCATCTCATATATATGTGTATATACTGTACTCCATACCATCTACTGCATCTTGCCTATGCCGGTCAGCCATCGCTCATCCATATATTTATATGTACATACTCGTATTCATTCCTTTACTCTTGTGTGTATAAGGTAGTTGTTGTGAATTTGTTAGATTACTTGTTAGATACTACTGCATGGTCGGAACTAGAAGCACAAGCATTTCGCTACACTCGCATTAACATCTGCTAACCATGTGTATGTGACAAATAAAATTTGATTTGATTTGATTTGATTTGATAGCAGATATTCTGAAAGAACTGCAAAACCTGGACCCATACAAATCAGCTGGGCTAGACAATCTGGACCCTCTCTTTCTAAAACTATCTGCCGCCATTGTTGCAACTCCTATTACCAGTCTGCTCAACCTCTCTTTCGTGTCGTCCGAGATCCCTAAAGATTGAAAGCTGCCGCGGTCATCCCCCTCTTCAAAGGGGGTGACACTCTAGACCCAAATTGCTATAGACCTATATCCATCCTGCCCTGCCTCTCTAAAGTCTTCGAAAGCCTAGTTAATAAACAGATCATTGACCACTTCGAATCCCACCGTACCTTCTCCGCTGTGCAATCCGGTTTCCGAGCTGGTCACGGGTGCACCTCAGCCACGCTCAAGGTACTAAACGATATCATAACCGCCATCGATAAGAGACATTACTGTGCAGCCGTATTCATTGACCTGGCCAAGGCTTTCGACTCTGTCAATCACCACATCCTTATCGGCAGACCCAACAGCCTTGGTTTCTCAAATGATCGCCTGGTTCACCAATTACTTTGCAGACAGAGTTCAGTGTGTTAAATCAGAGGGCCTGTTGTCCGGGCCTCTGGCAGTCTCTATGGGGGTGCCACAGGGTTCAATTCTTGGGCCGACTCTCTTCTCTGTATACATCAATGATGTCGCTCTTTCTGCTGGTGATTCTCTGAACCACCTCTATGCAGATGACACCATTCTGTATACTTCTGGCCCTTCTTTGGACACTGTGTTTTAACTAACCTCCAAACAAGCTTCAATGCCATACAACACTCTTTCCGTGGCCTCCAACTGCTATTAAACGCTAGTAAAACCAAATGCATGCTTTTCAACCGTTCGCTGCCTGCATCTGCCCGCCCGACTAGCATCACTACCCTGGATGGCTCTGACCTAGAATATGTGGACAACTACAAATACCTAGGTGTCTGACTAGACTGTAAACTCTCCTTCCAGACTCACATTAAACATCTCCAATCCAAAGTCAAATCTAGAATCGTCTTTCTATTTCGCAACAAAGCCTCCTTCACTCATGCTGCCAAACTTGCACTAGTAAAACTGACTATCCTACTGATCCTCGACTTCGGCGATGTCATCTACAAAACAGCTTCCAATACTCTACTCAGCAAACTGGATGCAGTCTATCACAGTGCCATCCGCTTTGTCACCAAAGCCCCTTATACCACCCACCACTGCGAGCTGTATGCTTTAGTCGGCTGGCCCTCGCTACATACTCGTCGCCAGACCCACTGGCTCCAGGTCATCTACAAGTCCCTGCTAGGTAAAGCCCCGCCTTATCTCAGCTCGCTGGTAACCATAGCAACACCCACCCATAGCACCCGCTCCAGCAGGTATATCTCACTGGTCACCCCCAAAGCCAATTCCTCCTTTGGCCGCCTTTCCTTCCAGTTCTCTGCTGCCAATGACTGGAACGAACTACAAAAATCATTGAAACTGGAGACACTCATCTCCCTCACTAGCTTTAAGCACCAGCTGTCAGAGCAGCTCACAGATCGCTGCACCTGTACATAGCCCAACCAACTACCTCATCCCCTACCACATTCATTTATTTATCTTGCTCCTTTGCACCCCAGTATATTTACTTTGCACATTCATCTACTGCACATCTACCATTCCAGTGTTTAAATTGCTATATTGTAATTGCTTTGCCACCATGGCCTATTTATTGCCTTACGTTCCTTATCTTACCTCATTTGCACACATTGTATATAGATTAGTTTTTTTCTATTATATTATTGAATGTATTACTGAATGTCCTTAAGTGGTCCAGCCAGAGCCCGAACTCGATTGAACATCTCTGGAGAGACCTGAAAATAGCTGTGCAACAACACTCCCCATCCAACCTGACAGAGCTTGAGTGGATCTGCAGAGATAAATGGTAGAAACTCCTCAAATACAGTTGTGCCAAGTTTGTAGTGTCATTCTAAAGAAGACTCGATGCAAAAGGTGCTTCAACAAAGTACTGAGTAAAGGGTCTGAATACTTATGTAAATGTGATATTTTTTTTATACAATTGCAAAAATTTCCCAAAACGGTTTTTGCTTTGTCATTATGGGGTATTGTGTGGATAATCATGAAGAAAAAAAACGATTTAATCCATTTTAGAATAAGGCTGTAACGTAACAAAATGTGGAAAATACTTTCCCGAATGCACTGTACGTGTGTGTGCGTATCAGTGTGTTTGGGTGCGTTTGAGTGTGTCTGTGCATGCATGTGCACGTGCTGGTGTGTGTCAATATGCGTGTGTGCATGAGTGTGTGTTTGCTTGAATGCATGTGTTGTGTGTGTGTGTATATGTGTACCACCTAACCCTATGGCCCTCCTATGTGTAGACCGTCCTGACTCTCCTATGGACCTGGAGCTGTCTGACCCTGAAGCACGCAACGTACGACTCACCTGGATACCTGGAGATGATCACAACAGCCCTGTCACACGTAAATACGCACATGCGCGCACACACTTCACACACTGTAACATCACACGTAAACACACAAACACACACACACACGCACACCTCTCACTCACACACAACTACTTCCCAATGTAACCCCTATACATACATTCAACCGTTCCATAGCTTTTTACACCTCTTCCCTGCAGGGTTTGTGGTTCAGTTTGAGGAGGACCGTTGGGAGTCGGGCAAGTGGCAGAACCTGTCTAGTTATCCCGGAGACCTCAACTCTGTCATCTTGGAGCTCTCTCCTTTCGTAAACTACCAGTTCAGAGTCATCGCTGTCAATTCTGTGGGCCAGAGCCACCCCAGCCTCCCCTCGCAACGATACCAGACCAGCGGAGCCCGTGAGTCAGACACCGGGAGGGAGAGAGGGGATGGATGGGGGTAGGGATAAGGGATTTTTGGCCAGATCTTTTTCTTTATTCTTTTTTTCATTTTTTCATTTTTTTAAACTATTTTCTATATTGTAGAATAATAGTGAAGACGTCAAAACTATGAAATAACACATGGAATAATGTAGTAACTGTTAGGTTCTAATTCTCAGAGTAAAACACTCAACGGACATTATGAAAGCTTAACCAAGTTTATTTCTTCCCAGAGGATCAATACAGCTGCATTCAGACAAAACATGTTTCCTCCACCACAAGTATATATACGAGAAGACAAAGTAATAGGGTGATAAACCATAATTCTGACCTGAACTCAAACCCTCATTTGCCTAATCCACAGATGTCCACCCATATCCCCTATAGCAATCCTGTGACTTCCTCCCGTCCACCCAACACATTCCAAAGCCATCTGGCTCCTACAGATAACCATTAACTTCTGATGTAAAAAAACAGTCTCTATCACTCCTCATATATTATACATCTGAGTATAACAAAGTTCCAAGTTTAACCCAGAATCTAACATAACCAAAAAAGTGTTAAATAAATCAAAAATATATTTTATATTTTAGATTCTTTAAAAGCCACCCTTTGCCTTGATGACAGCTTTGCACACTCTTAGGATTCTCTCAACCAGCTTCATGGTGTAGTCACCTGGAATGCATTTCAATTAACAGGTCTGCCTTCTTAAAAGTTAATTTGTGTAATTTCTTTCCTTCTTAATGCATTTGAGCCAATCAGTTGTGTTGTGACAAGGTAAGGGGGGGTATACAGAAGATAGCCCTATTTGGTAAAAGACAAGTCCATATTATGGCAAGAACGGCTCAAATGAGCAAAGAGAAACAACAGTCCATCATTACTTTAAGACATGAAGGTCAGTCAATACGGAAAATTTCAAGAAATTTGAAAGTTTCTTCAAGTGCAGTTGCAAAAACCATCAAGCGCTATGATGAAACTGGCTCTCATGAGGACCGCCACAGGAAAGGAAGACCCAGAGTTACTTTAGCTGCAAAGAATAAATTCATTAGAGTTACCAGCATCAGAAATTGCAGCCCAAATAAATGCTTCACAGAGCTCAAGTTACATACACATCTCAACATCAACTGTTCAGAGGAGACCGTGTGAATCAGGCTTTGTTGGTCGAATTGCTGCAAAGAAACCACTACTAAAGGACACCAATAAGAAGAAGATACTTGCTTGGGGCAAGAAACACGAGCAATGGGCATTTGTCCTTTGGTCTGGAGTCCAAGTTTGAGATTTCTGGTTCTAACCGCTATGTCTTTGTGAGACGCAGGTGTGGGTAAACGGATTATCTCCGCATGTGTTTTTCCCACCGTAAAGCATGGAGGAGGATGTGTTATGGTGTGGGGGTGCTTTGCAGGTGACACTGTGGTTTATTTAGAATTCAAGGCACACTTAACCAGCATGGCTACCACAGCATTCTGCAGCGATACGCCATCCCATCTGGTTTGCGCTTAGTGGGACTATCATTTGTTTTTCAACAGGACAATGACCCAACATGCCTCCAGGCGAGACAGGGGTGGAGACAGGCGAGAGGGAGGGGTGTAAGTGTTATTTTACCAAGAAGGAGAGTGGTGGAGTGCTGCATCAGATTACCTGGCCTCCACAATACCTGACCTCAACAAAATTTAGATAGTTTGGGATGAGTCGGCCGCAGAGTGAAGGAAAAGCAACCAACAAGTGCTCAGCATATGTGGGAACTCCTTCAAGACTGTTGGATAAGCATTCCATGTGAAGCTGGTTGAGAGAATGCCAAGAGTGTGCAAAGTTGTCATCAAGGCAAAGGGTGGCTATTTGAAGAAAATCAAATACAAAATCTAATTGAATTTGTTGAACACTTTTTTGGTTACTACAATATTCCATATGTGTTATTTCATAGTTTTGATGTCTTCAGTATTGTTCTACAATGTAGAAAATAGTAAAAATAAAGAAAAAACTTTTGACCGGTAGTGTATTATAGCCAGAGAGATTACATTTGTCCTCTGTGTCCCTGTGTGTTTCAGCTCCTGATGCTATCCCTAGTGGCCTGAAAGGCTGGGGCACCAAGAAGAACAACATGGAGATCAGCTGGGAGGTGAGAGACAGAAAGAGGGTCATAGCCGGGACTGATGTCATGGTTTCGCCCCTTTACCCTTCATGAAGAGCCATGATACCCTCAATGGCAAGGTTGTTTCAGCCTGTAAAAACTAGACTAATGTGTGTGTCTTTTTGTGCTTTCCAGCCCTTGTTGGACACAGAGCGAAACGGCCCTAACCTGTACTACTCGGTGTGGTGGCGACGGAAGGATACGGGGGAGGAATGGAGTAATGTGACTACGTTGGGGGCGAAGCACATTGTCCACGACACAGAGACCTACGTACCCTATGAGATCAAACTGCAGGCTGTGAATGACTTTGGACTGGGACGCGAGTCTAACATCATCATAGGATACTCTGGGGAGGACAGTACGTACCCACACAAACCTACATACACATGAAGCAACGTTTCTTTACTATTCATAATCTTTTGTAACTAGCCAATGTTTGCTCTCTTTTCCCTCTTCTTTCTCTCTTGCCGTGCTGATGATCTCCTACCTGTGTCTTCCGCCAGAGCCCACAGCCCCTCCCACTGACCTGCGAGTGTCTAAGATTGACAGCACCAAGGTCAATGTCCACTGGACCCCGGTTGATCCCGGCACTGTATTGGGAGAGTTCAAGGAGTACAGGGTGAGAACTGGAGTCCACTGCACACACATACAGCACACGTGGGCACAGACAGACAGACACACACACAGACACACCATGTGTTTCTACCACCCTGTGATGACAATGTGTGTGGGCCCTCTCTCTCAGGTGTACTACTGGCGTGAGGGCAGCATGGTGAAGGGTCTGCGTGTGAATAAAGAGAAGAGGACTAAAGGGTTCTACAGTACCGTGGCCCAGCCTACTGGCATACTGACAGACCTACAGCCATACAGCCACTACCGCATGTACATGGTGGTCGCCAACAATCGCTACGAGGGACCGCCTAGCAACCATGTGGAGTTCCGTACCAAGGAAGGAGGTGAGACAGGGAGGGAGAAGGACAAACTCCAACTATCATACAGTTCATTGGGCAAATAATTTTTACACTGTAACATTCTCTCTCCTACACCCTCCAACTCTCTCCCTTTTTCTCTCTCCCACTCTCTCCCTCTGTCATTCGAACATCCTCCATCTCTCTTCATTTCTATCCTCCCCCCTCTCTTTCCCTCTCTCCTGTGTGTGTAGTGCCAGAAGCTCCGAAGTTCTTTAAGATCATCCAGAGGAGTACAGATGTTATCCACCTGGAGTGGGACAAACCCCTGGAGCCTAACGGCATTCTGATTGGATACAAACTCAACTACCAGACAGGTGAGCCCTTCTGATTGGATACACAATCAAAAGACAGTGAGGTGAGCTCTTCTTATTGGCTACCCAGTCAAGTACCAGAAAGTTGAGCACTTCTGATTGGTTAGTTGCACAGTCAAATGACAGACACGTTATCAGTTCAGCTTTGGGTAGAAGATCGGAAAGGTCTTTCTAATTCCTCTAGATAATGGCGCCGGAGGAGATGGCTGCCGTTTTACAGTCTCCTAACCAATTGTGCTATTGTGTGTGTTTTTTGGCGTTATTTGTACATAATGTTTATACCACCGTCTCTTATGACCAAAAATAGCTAGTCGGATTTACTTCAGACACCCGACAATGCCCAAATCCTTGTGATTCGCATGAGAAAGAGACTGAGATATCTGGGACGTATGTCGGGGTGCCTTGTAAGGATCTGAGGGCGAGTGCGTAATCTGCCATCAGCACTATTAGCCAACCTACAATCATTGGATGACAAAATAGACGAACTACGATCACAAATATCCTAGCAAAGGGACATTAAAAACTGTAAATCTTATGTTTCACTGAGTCGTGGCTGAACGACTAATGGATAAAATACAGCTGGCGGGTTTTACACTGCACCGGCACGACAGAACAGCCGCCTCCGGTAAGACAAGGGGTAAGGGTCTGTGTATATTTGTAAACAGCTGGAGCACAAAATCTAATAGTAAGGAAGTCTCTAGGTTTTGCTCGCCTGAGGTAGAGTATCTCATGATAAGCTGTAGACCACACTATTTACGATATTCTTCGTAGCTTTCTATTTACCACCACAAACCGATGCTGGCACAAAGACCTCACTCAATGAGCTGTATATGGCCATAAGCGAACAGGAAAATGCTCATCCAGAGGCGGCACTCCCAGTGGCCGGCGACTTTATTGCAGACACACTTAAATCCATTTACCTAATTTCTACCAGCATGTTAAATGTGCAACCAGAGGAAAAAAAACTCTAGACAACCTTTACTCCACACAGAGACGCATACAAAGCTCTCCCTTGCCATCCATTTGGCAAATCTTACCATAATTATATCTTCCTAATTGCTGCTTACAAGCTAAAATTAAAGCAGGAAACCCCAGTGACTCGGTCAATAAGGAAGTGGTCAGAGGACGCAGATGCTAATCTACAGGACTGTTTTGCTAGCACAGACTGGAATATGTTCCGGGATTTTTCCGATGGCATTGAGGAGTACACCACATCAGTCACTGGCTTCATCAATAAGTGCATTGATGAAGTCGTCCCCACGGTGACTGTACGTACATACCCCAACCAGAAGCCATTGATTACAGGCAATGAGCTAAAGGGTAGAGCTGCCGCTTTCAAGGAGCGGAACTCTAACCCGGAAGCTTATAATAAATCCCTCTATGCCCTCCGACAAATCATCAAACAGGCAAAGCGTCAATACAGGACTAAGATTGAATCGTACTACACCAACTCCGACACTCGTTGGATCTGGCAGGATTTGCTAACTATTAGAGACTGCAAAGGTAAGCACAGCCGCGAGCTGCCCAGTGACACGAGCCTACCAGATGAGCTAATTTACTTCTATGCTCGCTTGAAGGAAAGCAACACTGAAGCATGCATGAGAGCATCAGCTGTTCCGGACGACTGTGTGATCACGCTCTCCGTAGCCGATGTGAGTAAAACCTTTAAACAGGTCAACATTCACAAGGCCGCAGGGCCAGACGGATTACCAGGACGTGTACTCCGAGCATGCACTGGCCAACTGGCAAGTGTCTTCACTGACATTTTCAACCTCTCCCTGACTGAGTCTGTAATACCTACATGTTTCAAGCAGACCACCTGCCTAAATGACCGATAGCACTCACGTCTGTAGCCATGAAGTGCTTTGAAAGGCTGATCATGGCTCACATCACCACCATTATCCCAGAAACTCTAGACCCACTCTAATTTTTGGGTCTAATTTTTATATGATCTATTTTTGACTTCATGCTTATTTTTCTTAAAACTGCATTGTTGGTTAAGGGCTTGTAAGTAAGCATTTCACTATAAGGTCTACACCTGTTGTATTCGGTGCATGTGACAATAAGATTTGATTTGATGTGAATTAAGTGCTAATGGTCCTGTAGGCCGTCATTGTAAATAAGAGACAGTGGATTGCGCAGTCAGATGGAACAGAGTAAATAAGCATTTTATCGTCATAGATTTAGCCGGTGGTAACTTGTGGAATAGACACCGGCTGGAATGCGCTTTTAACCAATCAGCATTCAGGATTAGACCCACCCGTTGTATAATCCCAATTCCAAGCTCATATTAGAGATTCCAAGCTCATATTAGAGATAACCTTATGACAAAAGAAAATGGTATGTAGATATGAACCTCTTGATGATATACAGTTAATTCATTGTTTTTTACAGTAGCAGCATGACTGTTACCTGACCAGCTGACTGACTGTGTGTGTTCTTGTAGTGAACGGGTCGCGTGTAGGCCTTATGCAGATGGAGAGTTTCCTACCTAACGTGACAGCGTACACACTCCGCCTGCCCGAACGAGCCATCCGCTATAAGTTCTACCTGGCGGCCCTTACACAGGTGGGAGCAGGGGAGGTCTATGCTGAGGAGTCTCCACACTTCACCAATGAGGGTAAGTCCACACTGCCTACACAGCACAAACACAAACACACACACACACACACACACCTCAATCCTTACTCATACACACATGCTCATGCACACACACACACACATACACACACATACACACATAAATCCTTACTCATACAAACAAACTTCTCTTACTCACATACCATTCTTACTCAATACCATTCTTACTCACGCACACACACACACAGTCAACTCTGACTTTTTACGATGTTACACACAAACACGTTTTTGTTTACTTCAGGTAAGTGGTGTAAGGCCGTTTTTTGATATGCAGTATGTCACCAGCTTGCATGGTCAAGTCTTTCCTGGGGCACGCGTTCGTTTTTCTTCGTCAGTAATGTGGTACGCTGGGTAATGTAGGATTAACGGGTTAATGTTGAGAAGACATAAAACAGATAACCAGAACAGATCTAAACAGATTTTTATTAATTCACTGTTTAGGAAGACACATTTCACAAAGACTGAATGAAAAAGTTAAACCATCTACACTGTGTAGACACAGAAATGTGTGCAATTTTTTTTAGAGTGTCTGTGCAGCTAGTTGACACAGTAGAGTGTGTCAAGTGAGGCCAACATAAAAGGCTTGTATAGCTCAGTGACTCCAGCCTACTGCAGCTCGGCAACAAACACATAAGTCTTTGTCACACTGGCATCCATTCAACATATATAACACATTCACACTCGTGCACAGTGTGTGCAGTAGTGGTCAATGGGTTACGATGAGCACACAAACGGGTGCACGTGCACACACACACACACAGAAACTGGTGTTAGTAGCGATAAATGCAGAATCACCCAGTGTTCTCCTTCTTGAAATGTCTCCTGTCTGTCTGTCGTTGTGCTCTTTTGTCAGAATGTTCTCTTTCTCTCCTCGTTTCTCTCTCTTTGTCTCTCTTCCTCTCCTGTGGTTGACTTTCTGTAGTGTCTTTTAACGCTGTCTTTCTCTCTCGCCTCTCAGATTCTCACTCTTGTTTTCCCTCCTCCACTTGCTGTCTCTCACCTGCCTCCCCCTCTTCTGTCTGTCTCCCCCTCCCTCTCACCTCACCCCTCCCTCTCGCCTGTCTCCACCCCTGTCTCGCCTGTTTCCACCTCCCTCTTGCCTGTCTCCACCTCCCTCTCGCCTGTCTCCCCCTCCCTCTCTCCTGTCTCCCCCTCCCTCTCGCCTGTCTCCACCTCCCTCTCGCTTGTCTCCACCTCCCTATCACCTCACCCCTCCCTCTCGCCTGTCTCCACCTCCCTCTCTCCTGTCTCCACCTCCCTCTCGCCTGTCTCCACTTCCCTCTTGCTTGTCTCCACCTCCCTCTCGCCTGTCTCCTTCTCGCCTGTCTCCACCTCCCTCTCGCTTGTCTCCACCTCCCTCTCGCTTGTCTCCACCTCCCTCGCTTGTCTCCACCTCCCTCTCTCCTGTCTCCTTCTCGCCTGTCTCCACCTCCCTCTCACCCGTCATCACCTCCCTCCCGCCTGTCTCCACCTGTCTCCCCCTCCCTCTCACCTGTCCCCCTCACCTGTCTCCTCCTCCCTCTTACCTGTCTCCCCTCCCTCTTACCTGTCTCCCCCTCCCTTTCCTCTCTCCCCCTCCCTCTCACCCTCCTCTCTGTGTGTCTCTCTCCATGGGTGTTAACAGAAGACTTTTTCAGCTCAGGTACTGACCACTCAGGTGTAGGTAACGGAAATGCATAGCCCGTCTGTCTGCTTGTCTGTCTGTCTATTTTCTATAATTCCTCTCCGAATCTGTCTCACTCCATTTTCCAGCAGTGGTGTCCAGTTCAAATTAATGACCATGTCATCTTTACATTTCCTGACCACTTTGCCTCGTCATCATATCATGGGTTTCTACCACCCCCTACTGATGACAATGGTACAGACCCAGACACCTAGACCCAGACACCTACAGAGAAATTACCCATAGAGGTTAAACAGGGGTTGACAAATTTTACGTCGTAGCTACACTGGTGGTTCTGGGGGACCTTGTGGCCCCCCTAAATGTGGAGTATGAAATAATTTTTGCATAACACATTTTTGCTATCGTTCTTTTTTTACATCCATTATTAGACAGTGGCAACGCAGGACACTAATTAAACCCACACATTTACTAGAGGGACATGGTCTTTTGCCTGCTAATGCCTGCAAAGCAGTGAAGAAATGTATCTGGCCCATCTAACAGTACAACTGGCCCCAGCTTGGCCCCTCCAGTTGAAAAGGTCTAGAACTGCCACTGCGTAGCTAACAAACAAAACAAATGAAGGGTAACTTTGAGGTCTGTCAAGGGTAAAACCCTGAGGAAAACGCCTTTTGAATATGTATGAGTTCTCGTCAAATTAATTATACATGAATTACTATTATATATTTAAGTCAGTAGATTCTAGATTGAATTAATAGAACAATTAGAAAGTGAGCAGCCATATTCAGGACTGGCATTGTCATCTGAAAACTTTACAGAGAGCTTAAATAGAGAGCTTTGGACTGAAACCAGAAAGTTCTTTGTATTGGACTGAACTGCACTCTACCAAACACTGGCTTCCTCTTTGCCAGCTGTATGTCTGTCTATATTGTCTGTCATGTCTGTCTCTCTGTCTATATCTGTATCTTTCAGTGTTCTGTATCTGTGCTTCACTCTGTGCTTTCAGGGATTGAACAAACCCGCAGAACTCTCAGGTTCATATTTGACCTTAAAACCTACAGTATTATACACATATAACTTTCTTATGCACACTGTAAAGGAATGAGTGTAGAAATAACTGACGTTATAGTCTCTGCTTCAACCTTTAGTTCTATTTGAGCCACTTTTATAACTCTTGTAGCACTTGTATAACACAGTTGCAAATCCCGTTATATCCAAGAAGTGTGTAATTCGGCTGTACTGTAGTCCAGGTCAGGATCACCTGTAGCGTAGTCGGTATCAACTTCCATCCATTTCTGAGGTTCTGAACTTTGACCTGTCACCCAGCTCCAATCCCTGATAGCGCACCTTGCAACTTGAATCATGACAATTACCTGTCCGTCACAAGCCTTGGATCTTGTGTACTGACTGAGTCGGCAAAGGGGTTGACCCTCATTATGTGGAATGTACTATGGGGGGGTTTTGGGGAGGGGCAGGATGGGGGAGACTTGCTTACGTTTGTATGTGGAGATGGGAGCATATCTCCGGGGTGGGGATGGGGGATGATATCAAGCTTACACTGCTCTCGATTGAATGACTCTCCATCATCAAACGTTCTCTGCTGCTCACTTGCTTGCTTGCTCACTGCTGCTTGCGCTTCAGCTTTCAGAGTGTCACGCATCCATCTCATCTATGATTGTTTATGTCTTGCCCTCTGAAGGGCAATGCCTCTGGTTTATGCCTTTTGACTGAACCAGCCTGGGATTGGCACAGCTTTTTGATTGACATGGCTTGCGGCCAATGTGATCTCTGGCTGGCTTTTTAGCGTTACCTGGGTAACAAGGGTTCTTGAGCACCTGCCTGCACTGATGCGTTCAAGTTTGCCGCCGCCTTTTCCTCTTCCCCTTCTTCTTCTCTCAAGATTTGTCTCTCTCTGGCATGCTGTGTGTCATGGCTGACTTGGGGGAGTATGCATGAGGGAGGGAGGATGGAGGGGTGCAGTTCAACAAGGATATGAGTTCAACTGCTCTCTAGTGGGATCCTCCAAATGGAGATGTTCATCAACTGCAAGGTAAAAGGAAGAGAATTAAGGTCCTACGAAGAAGGTCCTAGATACTTTAGGTCCTACAAAGAATGGCCTACATAGGCCCCTGTAGGTTCACTGTAGATAATGTGATGATTCTGCTCAAAATTACGTTAGAAGAAATCAAGTCTCCTTTGTAATAGCAGTGTATCTAAGTTTGAATTTCCCATAACTTCCTGTTTATTCAATTTTAAAAAACACACCCAATAGAGCTGCTCTGTGTTGGTTTTGGCAAGGATGGGGATGGATTGATAGTCATAGCAGCATTTGGCCACATGGGGGCACTGATATTCTACTTTATGGCCCTCAATGTGGGTTGTGTTGATGAATTAAATTATTTATGAATACCCAATCCTAGATTAATCCTGGATATCTGTTGGATCTACCCACACATATAACATATTTTATTATCTAATTAGACAGTTGCCTTTTCCTTATTTCTGCAACAGTGCTGGTTCTGGGAAATTCCATAGCACCTTTCTGCTCATTGGTTCATTAACTTTCTCTCTGTGTCTCTATTGGTATGTGTGTTTACCTGTGATTTTCCTGCTTTTGTCTTTAACCCTGTGCTCTCTTCCCTTGCCCTGTAGTCGAGCCTACAGATGTGTCCGTGTCTACAACTTTCCCTCCTCCTCCTCCTCCCACTACTACCGCTGCTACTACAACCATTAGTACATCAACTACCACTCCCCCTACTACTACTACTACTACTACTACTACTACTACTACTACTACTACTACTACTGCTGCAACTACTGCCACCACTCCTGTGCTGGTTACCAGCACCAAGCAAGCACATACGAATGTGTTGGGTACATACAATAGGCCTACTGTTACCTTTAGTTTACCTTTAGTTCAGTTGTTTTCTTCTATGGCATCTATGGTATAGATTAAATAGATTTACAATGGATGCACTTTTAAGGGTGTATTGTGTTATTTTTATATCTTGCCCAAGATTCAAGGGATACATTAATAAGCCTTCATTTGAAGCATTTTGATTGGCTACTCCCTCCTGACCAGAAAGGAAGCATTTGGAGGAACTGGCTGCATTCCAGTATACCACTTCATTACCTTGTCATGTCTCCTTGGAGACAGGATACATGAAATTAAGTCACTTGAATGTATTGGAACGTAACCATTAACTCAACACTGTTCGGTCGGGCTGTGAGAATCCAACATGTAATATTAACAGTTAGAGGGTGTTTGTGGGCCGTTATAACTCTGCCCAGTGCAGTGGATACCTTGACTACTGGGCACCTCCATAACAATTTAGGACACCTCCATCAGTGTTAATACATTAACTGTGGAGTGGACACCACCAAAAGTGTTGACATCAATGTTGACACTCATTAAAAGTGTTCAAATATAACATTGGTCCAGTCCACTGTTTATAGGGCAACCCTAACAATTACCCAAAAAAATGATTTCAACCCTGCGTGTGTGGTGTTGTAACACGCCCCTCTCTGCTCCACCTTGCCACGCCCCTGACCCCGCCCTGCCCTCTAGTAGGCATGGCTCCTGGGAGGGTGATCTGGAACCTGACGGTGGAGCCTAACAGTAACTACGCTAACGTCAGCTGGAACCACAACTTCCCGGCCGGCAGCAGCGAGTTCCAGCTAGAGTTCACACTGGACAGTAAGATCCACACCCAGAGTTTGTGTCAGAGCTGACGCTAGACTGTAAGAAAATAACCAGAGTTTGTGTCAGAGCTGAGGCTGGACAATAAGAAAAGAACCTGAGTTTAAGATCCTCAGCCTAGGTCTTATTGGGGACAGTAATATTCAGAAATGGGTCAAATACATATGTGCACTTGATAAAGCTTGGAGTTTGCAAAGGGGGAACTGAATCAAGCCCAGCTCAAGTATTTGAAGGGATTTGACATATGTATTTGACCCAAGTGTGATCATATCAAACAGCTACAGTTCAAAATCCATCCTGGGCAGAAATATCAATAGTAAAGTTAATCTTCAGACAGTCTATCTCTGCAGAGAACCCACTGGGCTTTCTGAAAGGAACGGTGAGGCATTCTTTGGGGCAGGAAAATACACCAAATGGTGTATTAAAAAATCCAGTCCAATTCATGACAGCCCTTCACTCTTGTGGAGAAGCAAGGCTTTTATTCAAAGGCAACATTCTCATCTCTATTCATCTCCACAGAAAGGCAATTTCTGAGAAGAAACTCTCAACTGTCATTTAATTTTGCCTCGGCAGAGCGGAGTTCAGTTACCTATAGAAGTCAGATAAGAATCAGTCAAGCTTCCCATAGCTGTAGATGTGGGTGAAATATATAATATATTCTGTGGTATTTCCATTTTAATAATTATTGTGTTATTGTATAGCACATCTGGTTTCTATTGCACTTTGATTGCAAGTTTTGAGGTTTTGTTTTTTCAAAAATCCCTACTAAAGGCTTTGTTAAATTTGTATTTTATTGTGCCCATGTAGGTTCTCTGTTGCCAGTTTAAACATAAGTTAATTTCAGAAAGAGAGAGAGAGAGAGGGAGAGAGAGTGAGAGAGGGAGAGAGAGAAAATACTTAAAATAACATTGCCCAAATCTTGCTACCTACAATACTAATGGCTTATAGCATAGTGATGGCAGTATATGTATATGTGTTAAATGATTTTGATTGCAGAAGAGGAAATGTTAGGGTGATATTCAAACAAGCCGAGCATGTGCACACATTTCTATTTTCCCAAACTGTATCAATGACATACTGTACTCATAACACACAATATACCCCACTTTCTCCCTAGCTCTACTGCTCTCTTTCCATCTCTCTCTTTGGAAATGTGGCTTTGTATAGTTCATGTCCATAGTGTATCATGATGTCTTAACTCCCCAAACTGTGCAGTGTGCAACCTTCATAGCTACTACCCAGTATCGAGCTCCTGCATCATCTGTCTGTCTGTCTGGCTGTATGTTTGGTTGTCAGGCTTGGCTTTTCCATTGGCTGTTTGACATTAGA
The DNA here is from genome assembly GCA_030435695.1 of Brachymystax lenok tsinlingensis. Classification (NCBI taxonomy): domain Eukaryota; kingdom Metazoa; phylum Chordata; class Actinopteri; order Salmoniformes; family Salmonidae; genus Brachymystax; species Brachymystax lenok. The sequence goes on along the minus strand of CM059797.1, from coordinate 41,079,051 downwards.
GTCAGTGGGGAGGGAGCATGATGTCTTTATGAACACACACACATGTTTCCCCAGCAGGGCTATCACTGTGATGATGACTAGCTGTAGTCAGTGGTGTGTATTCTATGCCAGATCTAGACTACAGGCTTGGTCTGCATGCTGCAGTACTGCTAATGTTATGGGTGGGAAGGAATGGAGATGCTTTCACAATGCAAGGCAAGGGCCTCGAGAAGGTTAAAAAAGACTGGGAAGGGAAGGCTACAAGCTGGTTGCTTTTGTTTTTCAATGTTTTGGACTCAAGGCTGTACAGAAGTAGAATCTTAATTTGATCACTCTTGTTGCTGAGAATTTTCTTGCACAACAGGAAATGCAAACGGCTTCTAAAGTTTGTAATTTCCACTTTAAAACGACTTGAGTTGCCCTAATGAAAAATGTATCTACCCCTACAAAAAATGTCCATGAATTATAATTCGCATTTCCTGTTGCTTAGGATTATTTTCATGCTGTAGCAAACTGTTTTAAATTAAGATCCTACATCTGTACACTGAGTGAAATAGCAAATATTTTTCAGACATTCAACTTGTAGCTTTAGCTTCATGTTTTCAATGATGTAAGGAATGCAGTGTGTTTTTATATCAGTCAGACATTCTTCCAAGTTATTGATTTTCATAGTGCTTCAGGTCTTTTTGTGGCCTAGTCAAGATTGAATTTAGTTTTCTATGGTTTTGTTTAGTTGCTTCAGAGGCTGCATTGGATGTACCAAGCTTTGGAATGGTTTTGGTTGATTACTGTATGACGATCTCGTCTCACCCTTTCAGGGGGTCAAAGGTCATGTCATAGCATGGTGCATGAAGTCACCAGTTTGCGTGCCCGTCCAGCAATCACTGACCCATGCCCCCACAGCTTGGTGTTGTCATGACCTTTGGAAAGATGCTGCGTTCGTTTCCACCATTGGTGTTTCTTCCATTGAGATGAGTGGAGGGCTATGGGTAATTGTGACACAGTGCTTTTCAACCCTACTGCCCTATTTCACAATACGGAGTGTTCCATAATGGTGAATTTAAATTCCACTAGTCAGGGTAATACAATTTACTGCTGCCAATTCAGCGGGGAGTTTAGTAAAACTTTGATGTCCACATTATTATAGTAGCCTGAAGGAACACATGCTTCCTAGGTTTACACTCTTTTCTCACTCGCCGCCGGAAAATGTCCCCTTTTTAGATCAGCATTCTCAGGAGAATTATCCCCCAGGTGAGAAATGTGGTTTCACCCTCACTGAGAAGAAAATTTACCAAAAATAATCCTGTAAAAGCCATGGAACCCCGAGCTGCGGCTCTTCTATTCACTTTCAATCTCTATTAATTCCATTAGATATAAATGTAGCCGTATTCGAAGACATTGGCTTACAGATGTAGCTAATAATCTCAACGAGGTTGTCAATAAGTGGAGGTAAGAGGGTGTGTGTGTGTTGCATTGGGTCAGTCTCAATTCACTCCGCTGGCCCACCATCTCATAGGGGGAAAATCAGTCCTGTCCATGTAGTATCACTGCGTCGTACCCTTCCGCTTTCCGTCGTTACCACGGTAGCCCGGCCACGCCCCACAACGGAGTGTGATTGGCCCTCTCTTGTGTCTCCAAGGCAACGGCAGTATGTCAAGTGTACCTGTGAACCAGCCGCCCATTAAGCTGGCGGGACTGATCGAAGGGGCCAAGTACCACCTGAGGGTGTACTCCAACGAATACCACAGCATCTCCAGCAATGTTGTCACCTTTGAGACCAGCGCAGGTGAGACTCCACCTGCCCAGTTGAGGAGGGATGGTACATGGCCGTGTCAGGTCAGATAGCCTGGGGGCCAGTCTGTGTCTGCATCAGCCCAGTCTAGGAGACTATAGCAGGCTAATGCAGAGACATGACAGCACCCATGCTACAGGGACCACAACGGATGACCCAGTTCCCTAACAATGAGGTATGTTGGGTCAGAACACTGTGGTGCTCCAGCCACGTGAAAGAAGGCTAGGAGTTGAAATAGCTCCATGAGCTGGTATTGAAGTGTTGCCATCAATTCCCCGTCCATCAATCAAATACTCAAACGCATTGTAAAGTGACTGCTTTGTCTCCGTTCAGTTCTCTGTTCTGAACTTCTGGGAATATCTGCCATGAATCAGCGATTTAGCTGTTTGTGATGTCGTGATTTGCCGTAGGAGAGTATTCCATGTGGTAAGAATAATCCAATGCAATGTAATGAGTGAAAGCTAATACATACAATGGGTCTATAACTTGGACATATACTTAACTTTTCTCATATCTTTGTTTTGTTCTGAGCAAATTCACTTAGCTAATTTCACACTTGGTTGGTTAGTAATTATAAACTATTCATGTCAATGTTGGGGTATATTTAAGTCTGCATTGTGTAACATAAGTGTTTTTCAAACAGTAGCTTATTTCAATGTTTTAGAATTATATTTTAGACAGATTTGAGATCATAACACTCTCCAGTGTCTTTGATTGCTTTCAATATTTGAGGTTCTTTCTGTTAAAATACCTAGGTTTTGTGTTCAAATTGACAAATTGACCCAACACATAATTGTTGTGTATATTCTGAATAAATTTTAAATGCAAAATGTACTTTATATTTTCAAATGTTATTTTCAAGGTTTGGGGAAATGAAGATAAATACTTTAGTGGTACAGATATATATATACACAGTACCAGTCAAACGTTTGGACACACCTACTCATTCATTTCTACATTGTAGAATAATAGTGAAGACATAAAAACTATGAAATAACACATGTGGAATCATGTAGTAACCAAAGAAGTTCCAACAAATCAAAATATATTTAATTTTTTAGATTCTTCAAAGTAGCCAACCTTTGCCTTGATTACAGCTTTGCACACTTTTGGCATTCTCTCAACCAGCTTCACCTGGAATGCTTTTCCAACAGTCTTGAAGGAGTTCCCACATATGCTGAGCACTTGTTGGCTGCTTTTCCTTCACTCTGCAGTCCAACTCATCCCAAACCATCTCAATTGGGTTGAGATCAGGTGATTGTGGAGGCCAGGTCATCTGATGCATCACTCCATCACTCTCGTTCTTGGTCAAATAGCCCTTAAACAGCCTGTAGGTGTGTTGGGTTATTTTCCTGTTGAAAGATAAATGATAGTCCCACTAAGCGCAAACCAGATGGGATGGGATGGGATGCTGCAGAATGCTGTGGTAGCCATGCTGGTTAGGTGTGCCTTGAATTATAAATACATCACAGACAGTGTCACCAGCAAGCACCCCCACACCTCCTCCTCCATGCTTCATGGTGGAAACCACACTTACGGAGTCCATCCGTTCACCTACTCTGCGTCTCACAAAGACACGGTGGTTGGAACCAAAAATCTAAAATTTGGACTCATCAGACCAAAGGACAGATTTCCACCAGTCTAATTTCCATTGCTCGTGTTTCTTGGCCCAAGCAAGTCTCTTATTATTATTGGTGTCCTTTATTAGTGGTTTCTTTGTAGCAATTTGATCATGAAGGCCTGATTCACGCAGTCTCCTCTGAACAGTTGATGTTGAGGTATGTCTGTTACCTGAACTCTGTGAAGCATTTATATGAGCTGCAATTTGAGGCTGGTAACTCTAAAGAACGTATCCTCTGCAGCAGAGGTAACTCTGGGTCTTCCTTTCCTGTGGCAGTCCTCATGAGAGCCAGTTTCATCATAGCGCTTGATGGTTTTTGCGACTGCACTTGAAGAAACTTTCAAAGTTCTTAAAATTTTCCACATTGACCTTCATGTCTTAAAGTAATGATGGTTTCTCTTTGCTTATTTGAGCTGTTCTTGACATATTATTTATTTGTATTTATTTTTTATTTTTTATTTAACCTTTATTTAACTAGGCAAGTCAGATAAGAACAAATTCTTATTTACAGTGACGGCCTAACAAAAGGCAAAAGGCCTCCTGTGGGGACGGGGGCTGGGATTAAAGATAAAAACAATTAAATAGAAATATAGGACAAAACACACGTCACGACAAGAGAGAAAACGCAGCACTACATGAAGAGAGACCTAAGACAACAACATATTAAGGCAACAACACAGCATGGTAGCAACACAACATGGCAGCAGCACAACATGGTAGCGGCACAAAACACGGTACAAACATTATTGGTCACAGACTACATCACAAAGGGCAAGAAGGTAGAGACAACAATACATCACGCAAAGCAGCCACAACTGTCAGTAAGAGTGTCCATGATTGAGTTTTTGAATGAAGAGATTGAGATAAAACTGTCCAGTTTGAGTGTTTGTTGCAGCTCGTTCCAGTCGCTAGCTGCAGCGAACTGAAAAGACGAGCGACCCATGGATGTGTGCTTTGGGGACCTTTAACAGAATGTGACCTGCAGTGTTGAATGTGGAGGATGGGGCTGCAGGATATATCTCAGATAGGGGGGAGTGAGGCTTAAGAGGGTTTTATAAATAAGCAACCAGTGGGTCTTGCGACAGATATAGAGAGATTACTAGTTTACAGAGGATTATAGAGTACGGTTATGTGTGGAGCATTGGTGGCAAATCTGATGGCCGAATGGTAAAGAACATCTAGCAGCTCGAGAGCACCCTTACCTGCCAATCTATAAATTATGTCTCCGTAATCTAGCATGGGTAGGGTGGTCATTTGAATCAGGGTTAGTTTTGCATCTGGGGTGAAAGAGGAGCAATTACGATAGAGGAAACCAAGATTTAACTTTAGCCTGCAGTTTTGATATGTGCTGAGAGAAGGACAGTGTACCATCTAGCCATACTCCCAAGTACTTGTATGAGGTGACTATCTCAAGCTCTAAACCCTCAGAGGTAGTAATCACACCCGTGGGGAGAGGGTTATTCTTCTTACCAAACCACATGACCTTTGTTTTGGAGGTGTTCAGAACAAGGTTAAGGGCAGAGAAAGATTGTTGGACACTAAGAAAGATTTCTTGTAGAGCGTTTAACTCAAAATCCGGGGAGGGGCCAGCTGAGTATAAGACTGTATCATCTGCATATAAATGGATCAGAGAGCTTCCTACTGCCTGACCTATGTTGTTGATGTAAATTGAGAAGAGTGTGGGGCCTAGGATCGAGCCTTGGGGTACTCCCTTGTTGACAGGCAGCAGCGGAGACAGCAGATGTTCTGTCTTTATACACTGCACTCTTTGAGAGAGGTAGTTAGCAAACCAGGTCAAAGGCCCTCAGAGTCCTTGGAGTTAGCCCTTCTGTATACCACCCCTACCTTGTCACAACACAACTGATTGGCTCAAATGCATTAATCTACTTTTAACAAGGCTCACCTGTTAGTTTAAATGTGTTCCAGGTGACTACCTCATGAAGCTGGTTGAGAGAATTCCAAGAGTGTGCAAAGCTGTCAAGGCAAAGGGTGGCTACTTTGAAGAATCTCATATATAAAATATATTTTGATTTGTTTAAAACTTGTTTGGTTATTACATGATTCCATATGTGTTATTTCATAGTTTTGATGTCTTCACTATTTTTCTACAATGTAGAAAATAGTACAAATTAAGAAAAACCATTGAATGAGTAGTGGGATTCCATCCAGAATAATAGCTCTGCGTTGAGGGAATAATGGAATATTGTGATGATGGTTTAGGGTTGTCATACTTTGTGTGGTTACTGTATCTTGATTTGAAAAGTTTTGGATGAGGACAGATTGTCGGACGTATTGCCAGTGACTCATCTGGGGCACAACAGACTCTTATTATTTTTCTCCCTCTGTCTGTGTGTCTCATCTCTCCCTCCCTCCTGTGTGTGTGTGTGTGTGTGTATGTGCGTGTCAATGTGTTTGCCTGCTGACAGCCTACAGTAAAGACCAGGTGGACATTGCTACCCAGGGCTGGTTCATCGGGCTGATGTGTGCGATCGCTCTCATCATCCTCATCCTCCTCATCGTCTGCTTCATCAAGAGGAGTCGCGGAGGCAAATACCCAGGTAAGAGTTAACAGAAGGGAGTTAAATACCCAGGTAAGAGTTAACAGAAGGGAGATAAATACCCAGACAAGAGTTAACAGAAGGGAGTTAAATACCCAGATAAGGGTTAACAGAAGGGAGTTAAATACCCAGGTAAGAGTTAACAGAAGGAAGTTAAATACCCAGATAAGGGTTAACAGAAGGGAGTTAAATACCCAGGTAAGGATTAACAGAAGGGAGTTAAATACCCAGGTAAGAGTTAACAGAAGGGAGTTAAATACCCACGTAAGGATTAACAGAAGGGAGTTAAATACCTAGGTAAGGGTTAACAAAAGGGAGTTAAATACCCAGGTAAGGGTTACTAGAGAAGTGATAGTAACACAAGAAGTTACATACCCAGGTAAGTTAATGATGTGGGGTGGGAGTGGGTCAAGCTCCAATGTAAGAGTTTATAGATCAAACATAAATGCAAACGTAATGGGTTATTCAATTGGGGAGAGCAGCACCCATGTAAATTCCAAGGCCTTGGTGGAGCTTTGAATACATGTTCAATAATCATCGTTTCTCTCTCTTCAGTGCGAGAAAAAAAAGATCTCCCTATGGACGCAGTGGATCAGAAAGGAGAGGACGGATCATTTGACTACCAGTAAGTATTTTTCTTGAATATGAATATTTCTCATATGTTTGTGGAACTACGTATTATATGGCCCAATGTTCCACTGGGATGTTAAATATGTGTTGCACCATCCAATGAACGATTCATCTATGCAGATTTTCTATTGTAACACTGTGTAGTAATTAGAGCTAGGTATGACTGAATCATGCAGGCTTATATAGAGGGGGATTTAGTAGGCCTTTGTCTGGTTGGTTTACTTATGCATGTGTATACTAGTCATCATGATTATGATGTATGGTGTTCAGGCTTAGGATCATGCGTAGTAGTGTTTATCTGCATATACTGTATTTAGACATCAGGAATGAAGGACAGGGACTCTTAGGTCTTGTAATCCTTGTTGTGACAGGACTTAGTATGTGTTAGGTCTAGTAATGCATGTGTTCAGTAGTATATATATTTGTTGGTGAGTGATTGTCTTTTGCTCATTCCAGGTCCCACTGATCTGTCTCCACTCATTTTTCTCTGTGGGGAATGAGACTCTCTCTGTCCAGCTTTACTGATTAATTAACCCTCTAACTTAACCGTCAAGTCAGCTTACTTACTCTAATCATGCTGATCCTACTTTATTGAAATGGTGCTGAAAACCAATGTCTTAAGTGACACAGGCATGCAGAGGGTATGTGCACACTTAAATGTGTAGCTACTGTTTGCCACCTAAATCCAAAACTAAAGTACATAGAGAAGCATCCATACACAGCCTGTCTGGTCTGTATTGTTGTGGTGGTAACACACAAAACCTTTGGCCTTTGGTATCCAAGGTAGCAATGACCTTTGACCTCTCACATGACAAAAGCTACTTCCTGACTAGAGATACCTTCTCAGGTGACCCTCATCCACTGTTGCCATGGTGATGATCATATTACCGCTGACAGTGTCTTAAGAACTTCAGAAGGAGAGGAAGTGCCCCTGTACTCAACCCCCAGTAACACCACACAACCTGAAACCCACACCCCTAACTGTTCTTATGAGTCTGAAATGGAACATGGCACCTTAATTAGTCAGGTATACTTTGAGTAATTTGAAGAGATTTTATTAGTTTTGCTTCTAGAAAGCATTACAAGCAATACAAATGATATATATATATATTCACATACACCGGATAGGTGCCGTGAATTGTGTCGTTTTACAGGGTCAGCCATGGTAGTACGGCGCCGATGGACAAAATAAGGGTTAAGTGCCTTGCTCAAGGACACATCAGCAGATTTTTCGTCTTGACATCTCGGGTATTCAAACCAGCAACCTTTCGGTTACTTGCCCAATGCTCAAAACTCTAGGCTGCCTGCCACCCAGAAAACAAGCATTACAAGTGTTACACCATATAAAATGGATGAAATCATTTGAACAGTGTTGTTGTAGGTGTTTATTCTACTTGACAACAAAGTGCTGTGGTTTTAAAGTGTTAAGTGTTTTTAAAAGCACTTGGATGTGCAGTGTGATGTGCAAAGGTGATATCAACCATTATCACTTGTGTGTGAGCAGTGCTCTACTGTAATGTTTATAACAAGTGTGTGAGGCATGTCGACAATGGAAAACCAAACCTAATCAATGTCTATTAATATTACCCTCTTTCCTACAGTGAAGGTCATTGCTAAGCTCACACAGTGACACACACTCAATAGCACTGGCACTAATCCCTTTGTCTACATAACTCACACGTTGTGTTGGTGTATGTGTACGTGCATGTTTGGGTGTCTGTGTGTCTGCGTGTGTGTGAGAGTGTGAGTGTGTGTGTGCGTGTGTGTATAACCACGTGTGTGTGCGTAAGGGTGAGTGTGTCTGTGTGGCGTGTACGTGTGTGTGTGTGTAGTCTCTGGCTCTCATACGCTTGTGTGTCACCTGGAGGATGTCTCCTTCCTCCCTTCCCTCTCTCTCGCTCTCTCTACACTCTCTCCTATCGTCACGTCTTCTCCCTCTCTTCTCCACGCTGAAATGGTCGTCTGTCCCTGACAGGAACGAAAATGAGAACGAAAACGAGAACAGGTACTTTGGTTTTGGCACGGCACACTCCTCCTGGCCTGCGCATGTCTGGGGCAGATACTCCCCTCCAGACTGGGGGTGGGGGGTGGGGGGGCCTGCCTGTGGGTTTGGGGGTGAGATTGGGGGAGTTTGGGGTAATAGTTGGGGTACGGAAGTGAGGCAATAACTGTGACTTTAGATCATGGTCTATGGCCAACTTCCCCCTCCTCCCTTTGCACTACTGTTTATGGGGTAAAAGTGAGAGATGGGTGGTGGAGGTGGACACAGTACTCCAGTCAATTTAGATCTCTCAGTTCCCGGGGTGTCAAACATGTGACCAGGGCGCAGCTGAGACTCTCCGGGTAGTGGGAATACACAGAGAGAAGTGAGAAGAGTGTTGTTTCTACACAGCTAGACCTTCCGGCAAGGTACTTCAGAAATATGTGGCTAAGCTGTAGCTAATTAACAACATCTTCTATAATCGGTCCCTGACTCTTTGGGCCTATAGTCTACTTCTGTAAAATTAGGTCAACTTTCCCTTCAAGGCAGGTTAGTGAATAGGACAATCCCACTTCAGGGCTTAACCATGTTATGCATCACCAGGCTACCTTGGCCTAACCTTAAGGCTAAGATCATCTATTGCCCTGGCTAAGACTAAGATCATCCACACCTGCTACCTCACAAGCAGAACAACAGCCATTACAATAGGCAACATATCTTAAGCTCAGGGCTGTTCTGGACCTGTTCAATACAGGCCTCTGGTGGAGAGTTGTCTTGGCAGGGATCAGATCCATCCATGGGTTGTTCAGGGTTAAGAGCAGCGAGTGTTCAATATGGGGCAAGTGAGGCTAATCATAGCTGTGGTTTAAGCGTCGCCTCAGGCTCATGACATTCAAGTGAGAAAAGCGTATTAGTGTTCAGGACTCCGCTGAAGTGCGCAGACAGTGAGCCAAGGCTCCGTACTGTGAAAGACTCTTCTTATTACCAGTCTGCAGGAAATCACAGAGTTAGAAAAGCAGATTTCTGAGTACCGCAGGCCTCACTTTAGATCCACAGCTGAAGAGTCACTCATCTTAATATACTCTGAAAGTGTCCATTTAATCAGGTAATACAATGTCAGGTAAATCCAGGTAATTTGCAAATGAGAGAGAGCGAAGGAGAGCTAGAGAGAGAGAGAGAGAATATGCAGGGTTTTCTTATCTCTCCCTAGAGAGCCGTCAAGTGTTTCATGGATCAGGTAGGTGATGTGGTGATCCTGAAACTGATCATGAACACTGAGAAGTCCTGAACCCTTTGTCTCTGTCGAGGCTTTGATCGTGTTTTCCTACCCTTAAGGTTAATTGCTTTGTTTTTCTTCCAACAGCTGACATTTCAAAAGGCAGCAACCACCAGGTGCAGAGGTGAAGGCTGAGGATGGAAATCAATTTGGGCTGAAGTGAGAGGGAGGGAGGGAAGAAGGTGTAGGGTAGAGTCTGATGGAGAGAGGGTTTAGGGAGGGAGGTTGGAAGGTCTTCAGTTGGAGTTTGACACCCTTGAGGAACCAATTTGTGGAATAAGCAGTAGAGAACCTTTGCAACATGACAATAAAGCCTTTGTATGCAGATAACACATCAACACGTACAACACTATTTCCTTCCTACATGCTGACATTCACTGCTGCTCACATCCAATAAACAAATGTTTATTCTGTACCGTTTCGGTTGAGTTGACCTCAGCCTTCAAAAGGGTCAAACTGACAGATATGTCGATAAAATAAACATGCAGGAGTAAACTTACTATGTGCTGGCCCACATGAAAAAATACTACAGTGTACAATAGAATACTACAATACTTACTATAATAAACTGTAGTATACTGTATAATACTATACTACACATTGTAGTATCCATTAATCCATTAAACATTAAACATACTATAGAAAACACTGTAATAAATACTAAAGTTATGTCCGCAAAAACACTACAGTCCGCAAAAACAGTACACTTTTTAAATTATTGTAAAAATAACAGTATTGAATTTGCATATACCTTGCCCATTCCCCTCCCCATATCGCAATTTTTGCCACCCATAAGTGAGAAATCTACATGCCAAGTGTCGACCATATATTGTTTTCCCACAGATTATGGTGCTCTTTTAGTATTTCTCCAACAGGTTTCCTGAAGGAGAAAACCTCCACTACTATGTCAAAGATAATAAAGCAAAAACACTATAGTAAATATTACAGTAATGTCTGCAAAAACACTACAGTAAATACTACAGTACACTGCAATCTGCAAAAACACTACATTAATTACTATAGTATATACAGTTTTCTTTTACTACACTATTTATACAATAGTTAACTGTACATATTACAGTATAATACAATATGCTACATTATACTACAGTAAATATGACAGTATAAAACAGTATTCACTGTAGTATTTTTGCAGACTTTAGCAAAAAACACTACAATGAATACTATAGTATTGATACGGGTATACGGGTATGACAAAACATTTCTTGTTACTGCTCTAATTACGTTGGTAACCAGTTTTAATAGCAATAAGGCGCCTCAGGGGGTTTGTGGTATATGGCCAATATACCACGGCTAAGGGCTGTATCCAGGCACTTTGCGTTGCGTAGTGCGTAAGAACAGTCCTTAGCCGTGGTATATTGGCCATATACCACACCCCCTCGTGCCTTATTGCTTAAATAGACTATAGTATTTTTTCATGTGGGGGAGTACTTTTCTTAATTTATGATGTATAAGCACTTTGACAGTTCTATCTCTGCATGTGCGTGACTCTATGACAGTGGTGGCCAACGCCGCTGTGTGCAAGCTTTTTGTTCCAGCCCAGCTTTAACACACTTGATTTAACGTTCTGTGGTTTGTACATTGAAGACTGTGATTGGTTGATTGTTTGAATCAGGGGTGTTAAAGCTGGGCTGGAACAAAAGCCTGCACATTCTGCAGCTCTTCAGGACTAGGTCTGGCCATCCCTGGTCTATAGTGTATCCAGTTTGACTTTCTGTGGTGCTATAGACTCAGCTGTTAGGGCCTTCATTTGCCAATTGCCAAACCCACAGATGCGTTCCTTGATGTAGCTCTGGTCCCGTGAGTTACTTGCAGCTTGAGACGGCTTCAACGGCTTCCATCTGTCCATTCATTCCTCCACAGAGGGCATTTTCTACAGTTGAAGAAGGTTCAAGCCTCACGTAACACCATGGACCAGAGCTAGCCTTGATGCAGCTCATGACCAGATAGATAGAGATCCCATTTTCCTTTGGCTATGTAAAACCTAATTCTAAGGCTTTTTGTTTGGTATCCTATGATTATTGTTGCTTCATCTGTGTTTTTGTTTGTTTAATGTCATAGTACAGTAGTAGTATGGGGCAACTATGTATGGGCACCCAAATGTTTTTGACCCACTAGTAAATGTGATTTTAGGTCTATATCACTCCGGTATATTAGCAATTCCCCCATTCAAGATCTCATTTAAGATCTCATTTTCAGTCCGTGTGTTTATTCAGTATGTTTGTCTGTTCAGTGTGTTTTTAGCCATCTCTGTTTTTTGTTCTTCCTCACCTTATGTCTTTTTCCTTTGTCTCTGTCTTTCTGTTTTGGTTTCTGTTCCCATTGGGCCAAATCAAGTTGTTCCTTCAAAAGGTATGGAAGGAGTAGAAGCCTGTTCTGCACAGTGCACACCACAACCAGAATAACCCTGAAGTAATATGCATTATTTACTTTGAGATCGCTCAGAATTCTTGCAATGGATTTTAATCGATTAATATCTAATCACACCCTAATCACAACCTGTTGAATTGACTAAACACTGACCATTCTGTTTTCAATTGAATGAAAGTCATAGCTCAAACATATTCTCACTAAGGCTTAACCAACCAAAATCCTCATTTAATTTCCAAGATATTGTTGATTCCAGTCATGTTGAAGTAAGCGGAGGTGGAAAGTAACAAACTGATGTTGACATTTACGCAATTGATTTCTGTAGTCCAATTGATATGTTAATTGAGCTGGATAATATTAATCTTTATAGAAAAATGCTCAAATAACAAAGATTAAACAGTTTGTTTTGAAAGTAGTTTCAGACACTGCAGCTTATTTCAGTAGAATAAAGTATTCCCAGTTACTTTTCCACCTTTGCTCTTTTCTTAAAAAATAATCTAATCAGATAATTGAATCATTCTACACCCTCTCATTCTAAAGAGGTTTAAAGTCGAAGAACGCTTGGTCTTTTATACCTCCTCTAAACCTTCTGGCTCACTAATATTGCTTGAGCGATAAGGTCAACACACGAAAGCTGGGAAACCCGCGACTTGAGCCAAGTTTTTTTAAATGACTTTGCCACTCTAGTAGATTTATTAAATTATATAATGTGGAGATGTCCTCATAATTTAGCTGTAATACTCCACTCTTGAGTGGATATAGAACTATGGACAATAGTTTCGTATTTGCCAGCTGCTATGCTTCTCACCTTATGGTTCGATAAATCTTAGTGAATTTGAGGGTTGTGAAAATCTAATAAGTTAATTTCTCCATCTGCTCAGGTCTACTAAAAATCAAGGTCCATGCCTGTATAAGGCCAATGTCTACCTACACTATTGTATGTATGAGAGTAAATTCTAATACTCCTGATAAATCCCTCTCTCAGTATATTAATCGATTAAAACATAAAAAACATCTCCCGTGCAGTTATCCAGTTTCTTCTCATCTATTTCACTCTCTCTCTATTTTCTGGTATACTTATCTTCTCTAGACTCTCACTCTCTCATGTATGATAAGATGGCGGCGCTGAGGACGGCGAGTCTTGCCAGTTCCTGCTTGACATTGCTTTTTGTATTGCTTTTTCTGCGTTCACTCTTACTTTGTTTGCTCATAATGTTCGTGCAATATTCCTACGACCGACAAACACTTCTGGATCATGATCGGAAGCTACACGCTTCTCTCAGCCTCCCAGATCTGAAATAATACATTCGATCCTTAGTTCCCCACACAGCGGGCTTACCTGACCGGAGGAAAAGCCGGTGATGAAGAAAAGGAAAGGAAGGGGGACTCCGAGCTAGGCTGAAAAGACAGGCTACATGGCCTCCTCTTCCTACACTCCTAGAAAAAAAGGTGCTATCAAGAACCTACAAGGGTTATTCTGCTGTCCCCATAGGATAACTATTTAAAAAACCCTTTTTGGTTCCAGGTAGAACCCTTTTGGGTTCCATGTAGAGTCCTTTATACAGAGGGTTCTACATGGAACCCAAAAGCGTTCTGCCTGGAACAAAAAAGGGTTCTACCTGGAACCAAAAAGGGTTATCCTTTGGGGACAGCCAAAGAACCCTTTTGGAATCCTTTTTTCTAAGAGTGTAGTATCCTGATGGCTAATGTCCAATCGCTGGAAAATAAACTTTGAGCTCAGAGCAAGGATTCAATCGCAGAGGGACATCAGGGAATGCTGTGTCTTTATTTTTACAGAGACATGGCTTACATGAAACTCACTCGACTCTGCTATCCGTTTCCATTTTCCGTATGGATCGTATGTCGGCTTCTGTTAAGAGTAGGGGAGGTGCATGCTTCCTCATCAACATTTCCTGGTGTACTGAAATTAAAAACATCTCGAGCTCCTGTTCACCCGACCTGGAGTTCCTGATGCTAAAATGCCGACCCCACTATATGTCGAGGGAATTCATGTGTATTATTATCACAACTGTGTACGTACCGCCACAAGCAACCAGCAAGGTGGCACTCAGCGAACTGTACAATAACGTTAGCCTGCAAGAATCCTCTCACCCGGAAGCAGTCTTTGTCGCGGGAGATTTTAACCAAGCAAATCTTAAACAAATGATTCCAAAGTATCGCCAACATGTATCCTGCCTCACGAGAGGACCATGCTGGACCATCTGTACACAAACATCCATGACTCGTACAAAGCCATCCCCCACCCCCACTTCAGCCAATAAGATCCCAGCCCTGTGTTCCTACTCCAGCCTACAAGCAGAAACTCAAGGGGGAGCCACCAACACAGAGAATAGTGAGGAGCTGGACAGAGGAGGGAAACTCGATGCTGCAGGACTGTTTTGAGAATACAGATTTGTATTTTATTTTTATTTTTTATTCATCCACCCAGAATTTATCCATTAACATTGAGGAATATACAGTACATCGTCAGTCACAGGCTTCATTAGAAAATGTGTTGATGATGTTGTACACACAATACCAATATAGACATAACCCAACCAAAAACCCTGGATGAACAGATAAATCCGTACCATGCTGTGAGCTCGTACTGCAGCATTTAATGTCAGCAGAACGAACCACAATGACTCGGTGGGAAGTGTACAAGGCAAGCAGGTATGAGCTCCGCAAATCCGTTAGTTCAACAACTCAGACTTGAGACACGTGGCAAGGACTACAGGCTATCACTGACTAAAAAGGCAAATCCAGCGGATTGGTGCCCACCGAAGCCTCCCTCCAAGACGAGCTTAACACCTTCTATGCTCGCTTTGAGGCAGACAATACAGAGCCATCCAGGAAGTATCTCACTGCTCCGGATGATCAGGTGCTTTCGCTCTCCAAGGCTGACGTGAGGAAAGAGGGAATATTCACAAAGTCGCCAGCCCAGGTGGCATCCCTGACCAGATCTTCAGAGTGTGGCTGACCATCTCGCGGGCGTCTTCTCAGACATCTTCAACCTGTCCCTATCCCAGGATGTAGTCCCCACTTGCTTCAAGGAGACCACCATCGTTCCAATGCCCAATAGTTCACATGCCCAAATGACTATCGCCTGAGAGGCTGGTCATGGCCCACATCATGGCCAGCATGACAGGTACACTGGAACCACTCCAATTTCCCTGCCGCTCCAACAGATCTACGGAAGATGCCATTTCCATCGCTATTCACACAGCCCTTACACATCTTGACAAGAGGAACACCTATGTGAGAATGCTGTTCATTGACTACAGTTCAGCATTCAACATTATTGTTCCCTCCAAGCTGGTCACCAAGCTCAGAGCCTTGTGTCTGGACACTACCCTCTGCAACTGGATCCTGGACTTCCTGACGGGCAGACCACAAGCTGAGAGGATTGGCAACAACCTCCTCCACGCTGATAACCAACATCAACCAGCCAGCCTATAGGGAGGAGGTAAGTGAACTGGTACATGCCCTCGATCCACATCAACAGGACTGCAGAAGAGAGAGTCAGTAGTTTTAAGTTCCTCGGGGTCCACGTCAGCGATTACTTGATATGAACCAACAACCCCACCTCCACTTCCATAGGCGTCTGAAGAAATTAGGCATGCCACCCCGGGTCCTCTCCAAATACACCATTGAGAGCGTCCTTACCAGTTTCATCACAGTCTGGTACGGGAATTGCACCGAAAGGCCCTCCAGTGTGCGGTGAAGATGGCGCAGTACATCACTGAGACAGTTTCTATCTACAATCCATCAGACTGCATAACACTTGAACTGGACTGACCACCTGCTCTGATTCTCTGCACCTTAGCACACATGCACTCACGCACACACAGACACACACACACACACACTAATGCTACACACACATCACAACTGTTGCTACCAGACTCTTATTTACTATTGTTGATACTGTTCGGCCTGGTTGCCTTGGTAATTCTTGGTTGATGACCTGTGTGCTCAGTTGATTTGGTGACTCTGCATAGAGCATGCACAGTGCCATGACTTCAGGTAATCTCTGTCAGATTATATTCTTATGTAGTTTGTCTGCTAACTGGCCAGCCTTGATACAGTACCACACCAGCAAATCACCAAAGAAAATGTCAACACAGTCTGGTTTGTAGATCGATCCTTTCTACAGCCAAGAGAAATATTCAACACCTCAAAATATGATGGAAAGACTGTTGAAGAGCTAGACTTGCATCCTTTTCTCTTCCCTTTGCTCTGGTAATGCCTTTCTGCTGTTTGCTATCTGCCTGTTGTAAGAGTCTAGAGAGCTAATGTTGGTTGATAGCACCAGTTTCCCTCTGCATGACAGTTCTCTCTCCCTACTGCAGAGGTAGAAGACATAGGGACATGTTCTGAGCTGAGATACGCTCACCTACTCTACCTTGAGCTTTCACACAAATTGTCGAATCCCTGCAACGCTCTGCTTTGTGTGTGAGCTTGAGGTTAATGCCCAGATCTCACATCAGAACATAGTCCAGACTGAGCGGCATGTGTATGTATGAGAATGCGTACAGCTTCCCCAATGACTCAGCGGTGCTGTAGCAGTTATTGTAGACTACAGTATTTATTTCAGCAAGCTTATATTATTGCACTCTGGTTGACAATTGCCAGTGTTTTTATATCATAGCTAAAGGCAAGTATCGATGTTGTTCCAAAATAGTTTTTTTGAAAGTGATTGTGTTCCAGTGTGAACTGAATGACCTCAGCTTCAGTCTGTGCTGATCTGCAAGAGAAAGGACTGTGGAAAACTACAGAGTCAACACTTCTCTTGTATACAGTTGTTTCCTTCCCCAGTTCTCCTCTGACCCCTGACCCCTATTCTCTCTCCCCCCTAACCTTTGGGGCGGTAAGGACTCACTTGCGGTGATGACCGTGTCGATGACATCACAGGCGGAGTCTAACCTTTGACCTTTTTACCCTTTGTAGCAGTGACGAGGACAACAAGCCTCTGCAGGGCAGCCAGAACTCTCTGGACGGCGGGGTGAAGGAAAGTGACGACAGCCTGGTAGACTACGGCGAGGGAGGGGACGGCCAGTTCAACGAGGACGGCTCCTTCATTGGCCAGTACACAGTCAAGAAGGACAAGGACGAAACAGAGGGCAACGAAAGCTCCGAGGCCACCTCACCCGTTAACGCCATCTACTCGCTGGCATAACCCCCCGGCCTGGGGATCTGAGGAGCTCCCCCTAGCGGTCGGAGGGTGCTACTACCACCACTACTACTACCACACACACACAAACACACATGAATATGAATATATATATATATATGAATCTATGAAAACACGTATACACATGTAAACACACAGCGCCTGCCTGGAGACTGTTTGGCCTCTTTAAGCGGACGGAGAAACCCTTCCTCATTAGAAATAAGGGGGTGCGAATGGAATGGAATGGAAGCTACCATATACAGTGAGCCAAGCCTTTATTGTCAGCTCCAGAAAATGGCTTGCCGAGGTAAAGTTTGGGAATCTTGAACAGTTTCTCTATAGTTTCTCTATTGTCCTCCTCCTGCCCATCACACAGACTTTAGTGTGCCTAAAGGGCTGGCCTCAAGTATAGAGGACTAAGAGGCAATGCAGAGGTTTTCAAGCATTTTGTGTGGCACTATAGCTTTTTTGTTTTCAACTTCTTCAGCTTTTCCCGCAACCCCCCTCTTCCTCCCACACATATCCTCACGCCCCCTGTGTCTTTACCCAGCATTCCTAGGGAAGGAGACACAGACGCTCCTCCTGTGAACATATCAGCTACGGACCACCAACATAGCAGGATGTCGGCAGATATGTTTATCATATTGATATTTCCGCAAAGAGAGGTAATTCTGGTACAATAGACGAGTCATTTGAATACATGAATGCTGTAAACACTGCTAGCTCACCTTCTAGTGCGCTGCAAAACTATGCACTACCACCACCTCATGTTTTTGGGTAAAGTCTGGTTATGAATTCAATTTGTTTTTTTCAGTGTTGATTCTCACAGGTTTAAAGAAGAGTAACTTGCTTAATGAAATCGTTCCCTCCCTATCCCACTGTGGTAAATGTACTTCTGTTTCACCTCCAAACTCAAGTTGTGTGGAGATATTCAAAATGGCCACAGCTCTAGCAATGCCATTCCTGCCTCAAGCTTTGTTATAGTACAAGCCTCTACTATGTCAGTTATAAATGATATTTGAAGAAAATATATTTTTTTTCAAGCATGGTAGTACTTTAGTGCAAGAGACAAAGGAAAAGTAGCTTGAAGAGGAGGTTTACTCTGCTTGGTAAACTGCTACAGACTGTCTGTCCATCTCTATGGCGAATGGTGCTCCAAGGATGTGACTCACTTCTTGTTTACTTCCAGTTTAGCATGGCTGTGATCCTTAGGCTAGGCTTGATCGGCACCTCTTTTTTTTTATATAACTGATCTCGTTATGGGACAGGCAGAATATGGCATGTCTTCACCTTCAAACCTCCAGAAATGATTTGGAATCATAATTGACTCTTGAAGTCAAAATAAAACGAAATACTGCTACAAAACATATTTAATGTCTTTGAATATAGGATACAGATAACTCTGAAGGTAATGAACGTCCCTGCAGATTCCGCCTGGCCCTAGTCATCATTGTCATACGAAGCCAGTAAGGAAATGTGAAGAAGTTAGAGCGTATCGATACTAATACATTGGTGGACCGCCATTTTACCAGTTGATCCTTTCAATAGTAGAACTCATTCATGAGTCTTCCTTGATGTTTCACCTCTTGAAGAGGTAGAAAGCTCAGCACCCACTTTTACAATGTATTTCAACAGCATTACTAGTCTTTCACGTTAAATCAAATAGATCTTAGCTAACAAATTACAATTAGCTAACAGAGGTCACATTGTATTTCAGATAATTATTTTATATTTTAATTTATTACATTATGTCGATAGTGTTAATTAATATATTAGTAATTCACTTATTAATTGTTGAATACACATTTTTGACCAAATGAATTAATGGTATCACATCAGAACCCACTCTGAAAGCCGTGATAAAGAACTTAATGGAATTTGTTATTGTACATAAGAAAAGGAAAATCTGCTGTATGACACATATTTTGTTGCTATGGGTATTTTTCTGTAAACTAACAACATTGACTGTCACCATTAAAGAGGTTGTGTTGATCTATTCATTGTGCTGCTCTTCATGTTGAGTATTCATGTTTGTATTACTGTTATTATTCCATGTTGGTATTAGAATTTATTTAATATAACTTTAACTTAACACAGAAATGTAACATTGCTTATTTGTTTGACATACTGTAACTGTACGTACACGTAAGTCCTGAAACAATATGTCTTTGTAAATATCTATCTGAAAAACTGCTTTATGAGTAAAGAAATAGTCACAAATCTGTATCCACCAAGCAAATGTACCTGGTGCATCCCAAGAATGATGTCATGTAGACCTTTGCAATGTAGCTTTGTTTACGATTGGGACTCAAAATTACTCAATTGATGTTGTCCCTAAGAACTTGCTTTGAAATTGTAATATATGGCTTGTGACTTGTCTATCGGTCCGTCACTTTTCTGATCATCAATAATTCAAAAGAAACAGTTGAGAATAAACACTATGTTGTGAAACAGGTATACAGTAGTCAGCCACTTGATGGTGTAAATAAAAAGTGCTTATGAAATGTGTCGTTGTAGCATACTGCACACACCTGTTCAATAGGTATGAAAAAAAAAGCATTTGCTGAGGTAACGGATAGCCAATTTTCCCCTATTTTGTTTGTTTTTGTATTGTCGTCTCTTAATAAGACAACCCCAACTTTCTCAAGGCTGCACAGACTCATTCTCCCATCATGCCGTTCACCTAACATGCCTGCTGCTCCACTCCTCCTGGTGACAGCCCAGCGGCTGGTGGCCATTTTGAAAGGGACAGATTTGGTCGTGTGCTTCACTTCTTTAAAGAGATGTCTTGTGTCCTGCCTTCATCCTCAGCTTAGACTTAAAAAAAATTGAATATACTGTATGGCCATCAACATCCTCTGTGAACCGGTCCTCTTTAAACCTTCTTTCTCCAGTATGTCAAGCAAGTTTTGACCCATTTGTTTTTTATGTTTTGTGGTAAAGTTCATCGTGACCACTGGGTAGTGACTACAGTAGCCTACCATGCACAGACACCTGACCACTGTATAAACATGAGGACACAGGAGGCCAGGAGTGCTGGCAGAGACACAATACAGTGCCTTTCCTGTTGCTATATGCTCTCCTCAACAACGCAAGACAAAGTGCACAGAGAAACAGTCCAATCACAAACCTCCAACAACCCTTAAAAACTACTGAATCACAGAATGTTGGATGATGGATTTAGCCTTGAACCGTTGTTTGAGTTCTGTACAAGCCCTTTCCCCCTGACAGCCTTTCTCCGTTCCCTGTATGGATCCTTAAGGGGGAATTAGTGAACTGGCTAGAAAACAGAAAATATAATAATGCATATTTGCTGATACACAGTGCTTTCTTATGTATTTTTATTTGTTTGTGCGCGTTTACTGGAGGTGCGTAAGGAGTAGTGTTTTTTTATTCTGTTTGTAACATTTGTATCATCGACACTACTCCTCCCTTACAATAGCAAATCACTTTTAAACTATCAAGGGGTAACAAAAATGTAAAAGAACCAATGTGCATTTTCATAGCTTTGAGTTCACTTGATTTGAGATTCTGCAAAACTGCGATTTTATTCTTCAACGAGATGCCCAACTATAAAAGTGGCGCATGTATTGTTATTGTTCATGTTTTTGTCATTTAGAATAATTTTTATTTCTGCATTTTACTTTTACAATTATAAGTGTATCAAAGCAGTTCGTCCGTCAAGCCTCTACACGCAAAATAACAGCTTTTGTAAGGTACATCTAATCAACAGAGAAATGGCATATTAATATATTCACAATGTATGCGTGTATGATGAGATGTTGCAACTTCTGCTAGAGACGCCTTCTTTATAGTAAAGCTATCTCTTTTTCTCTAACCCTTGGCTATTGTCTTTATCTTCTACGGTTCTGTCCATGTCAACACAACTCATACTATTCAATCACTTCTGGAAACTTCAAAATCCAGAAAAGTAATAGAAATGAATTTCCAATGTTTACTGGGTATATTTGTGCATCAGTCAATATGTTTTATTACAAGAACTGTTTGAAATACCATACACATACAGGTATACATTCTTGGAGCTTGATATAGTTTTATTATCAGTCTAGGTTTAGCATTAAAGGTTAAGCACTACTGGACCCTGGCCCAGTCTAGTTTTAGCCCACCAAACAGCACTACGATAAGTAACTTACTCATTTATCTTCTGACGTACCGTGAATGCAGTCTGCACTAACGAGGGAACATTACCTTTACATTTCAATCATGCTGTAAAGCTGAACTTCTGCAATACGGATTGGCCTTTGCTCTCAAAGGCCTAAATGAAGAACTGTAGCTGCTAATTAGTCATTAATTTATCAGCTGTGTCATTAATTGGGCACTGTTAAGTAATTATTATACAGCTAAAAGAAAGTGGTATACTATGATCCACTAGGCCACAGTAGAACTGTTTGTAAGGACCATGTCACTGCAGTAGAGCACGAATGTTGCTCTACAGATATTCTGAACAATAAAGAATTCGCTACACTGCTGAGACACTTCAATAGAAGGGACACACACAGGGAGTCCCCTCACAGGGAAGCAGTCAAACATAGAAGTCCCCACACAGGAACGCAGTATAACATAGAAGTCCCCACACAGGGATGCCGTCTAACATAAAGTCATTACACAATGTGACAACTCTAAAGACAACCCTAACCAGCCAAAATGTCCCCTTCCCTCCCCAGAGCAGATGCTCTGTGATCTCCACAGGGATACGTTAAGGTAAACAGAAGCAGATGTTCACGACACCAAACCCTGCCATGTACGAGTGTATGACGAGATGTCTTTTTCTCGAACTCCCGGCTATTGTCTTTATCTTCTAAGGTTCTGTCCATGTCAACACTACTCGTACTATTCAATCACTTCCCAGAGTCTGGAAACATCCAAATCCAGAAAAGTAATTGTTTACTGTATTTACTGAGTATATTTGTGCATCAGTCAATATGTTTTATTACAAGAACTGTTTCAAATACTATACTCATACAGGTATACATTCTTGGAGCTTGATATAGTTTTATTATCAGTCTAGGTTTAGCATTAATGGTTAAGCACTACTGGACCCTGGCCCAGTCTAGTTTTAGCCCACCAAACAGCACTACGATAAGTAACTTACTCATTTATCTTCTGATGTAGGCCTAGAGCGGATTACATCATTGCTATTAAACTGGCAGGGCTACTGTTCTTCCTCCATGCCGACAACAAACCCCAAAACACTGGCAAGATTAATACAAGCAGCACAACAATAAATCAGCTGGCAGACCGAAGAAAGAGAGGGGGAGTTGGAGTGGGTTGATGGTATGTTTTATTGAGGAAGGCTGAATACATTCTCCCTGCCTTGACCCCCATAAGGCTTGTAAATATTAATGTTCTAACCACGCCACCATGCCGCCTTTCTAAAGGGAGCCACAGACCTCTCTCCTTAGCCTCTCTCTGTCAAATACGTCACCCATAAAAGCCATTAGTGAACATATCGGTGGCTGGTGCTGCCGAAAACTACACTACACCCGCTCATTCCCATGTCTCAAGGTAGTGTTCTGTAATTACGCCCTCCTCTCTCTACATGAAGGGAATTAGGTTACTTAGATGCAGAGGGGGGGGGGGGAATTGAGATTTTACTGACAAATTGGGATTGCATTGTGATCAGGTTTAACCGAGGCAAAGAGGACATTGCATTAGAGTCTGGAATTGGAGAACAGTAATCGTTTTATACGGCGGCTATAAGATGCTGCATCCTTATGAGATGATGTGTCATGATATCATGGCTAATGAGATTCCTCAAAGTAAATGGCATTGTTAAACATGAGACTTGTTATTCTTTTATAAATAACAATCTTTCTGTCCTGTAATTACCTTGGACCCATAACTTTGTCTCATATGTACAAGCAGTATTACATTTCAACCGTTTACGGTAGTACTGTACACTAGCACACTCTTAGTCAGTTTATGCGTTAACCACTCTGAATGAATGCCTAAACTTAAGTTGAACCATATATCAAACCGTAACCCTAAGCTTAAGCACTCTGAATGAGTGCCCAGTTTGACTGACAGGCTAATATATGACAAAATACTCCGTAATTAAAACGGAAACACGCTCCATAATCTACAGACACGCACCACAGACCATAATTAAAAGGGCAAGACATTCCATAATTCTGTTGTCTGCAGTTAAGGCAAATGTTGCATTGACATTTTAACACTCTATTCAACCTGTATCGCTGAAGAATTACAGATTGTGCGATAGAAATTTAAAGGTAATTTCAGATTGAGCCGGCGTGCAGCGTTGACCATGAACGCAGTCTCTGCTAACAAGGGAGCATTACCTTTAAATTTCAATCACGTTGTAAAGCTGAACTTCTGCGATACGGATTGGCCTTTGGTCTCAAAGAGCTAAATGAAGTACTGTAGCTGCTAGTTAGTTATTCATTCATCAGCAGTGTCATTAATTGGGCACTGTTAAGTACTTATTAGACAGGTAAAAGAAAGTGTTATACTATGATTCACTGGGCCACTGAAGAACTGTTTGTAAGGACCATGTCACTGCAGTGGAGCACAGAAGCTGTTCTACAGAGATACTGAATAATAAAGAATTTGCTACACTGCTGAGGCACTTAAATAGAAGGGACACACACAGGGAGTCCCCTCACAGGGAAGCAGTCTAACATAGAAGTCCACTCACAGGGAAGCAATCTAACATAGAAGTCCCCACACAGGGAAGCAATCTAACATAGAAGTCCCCACACAGGGACGCAGTCTAACATAGAAGTCCCCACACAGGGAAGCAGTCTAACATAGAAGTCCCCACACAGGGAAGCAGTCTAACATAGAAGTCCCCACACAGGGAAGCAATCTAACATAGAAGTCCCCGCACAGGGAAGCAGCATAACATAGAAGTCCCCACACAGGGAAGCAGTCTAACATTGAAGTCCCCACACAGGGAAGCAGTCTAACATAGAAGTCCCCACACAGGGAAGCAGTCAGACATAGAAGTCCCCACACAGGGATGCCGTCTAACATAAAGTCATTACACAATGTGACAACCCTAAAGACAGCCCTAACCAGCCAAAATGTCCCCTCCCCTCCCCAGAGCAGATGCTCTGTGATCTCCACAGGGATACATTAAGGTAAACAGAAGCAGATGTTCACGACACCAAACCCTGCCAGGTAGCACATCACATTACTACGGAACCTGTCCAGGGACAACTCAACACACGCCATGTCAGATTTAGTCTACCAGAGTGCTATATTGTTGCCCCTCTCTGTGGATTGGGCTATAAAGACATGAATCTCCTTTTTACTAAAGTATTTCGGTAAGCTATTGATTATGATCATGTTGTGACAGACTGTCATTGATTGAAATTGTCTCTGTGTAGACTACCATCTTTCCGTAGACTACTGTGTCTTAGGTATTGGTTGGCACAATCTACTTGCCCCTTTGAGGATCAATACAGTACTATATTATCTTATCCCATCCACATGGTATGAGATCACTTCCAAAAACACCCCCACCCACCGCACCGCTCCACTATAATTATTATTTATGTTTGGCCAGCTTGACCTGTTAATTTTGCAAATGCACTCTGTTCAACTGCCACCAAGGAGCATATTCAGAGTAATTGGAACACATGGCTTCCGTTGTGTTGAGTGAATGAATTGCCAAGGGGGTTGAAATCATAGTGTTTCATTCATGCAGCCATTGTACTAGAGCCAGACAAGTAACTCTGCCCTTTCAGCTTTGCCGTAGTCTATAAAAAGATAGATGACATGATGAAAACGCACACAAAGAAGTTTTGACAACCTGATTTATCTGTGCGCCATATGCATGGCTTGTATGATGCATCTACCCAGGTGCTGTCCATACCAAGTGGACTTTGACTGCAGTCACTGTCTACAGTGAATCATTGGGAAGCATCCCAAATGGCACCCTATTCCATTTATAGTGTAGTAATTTTTTTCTTTACTGCATTCTGCAGTAGATTGAAAGGCAGAAAAGGTTAGAGTGC
The DNA here is from genome assembly GCA_030435695.1 of Brachymystax lenok tsinlingensis. Classification (NCBI taxonomy): domain Eukaryota; kingdom Metazoa; phylum Chordata; class Actinopteri; order Salmoniformes; family Salmonidae; genus Brachymystax; species Brachymystax lenok. The sequence goes on along the minus strand of CM059797.1, from coordinate 41,053,650 downwards.
CTGGTCGATTCCATTGATTACTACAAACATCCGGTGCATTGTATATACTCAGCAACCCCAAACAAGCCAAGCTAGGTTCCCTGGTTTATGTGGACCATAAAATAAATCTGTAAAGAACCAGGGGAAGTTAGTGAGAAAAGAAAACAGCATTATGTGGTGTTTAAGATAGGGAGCTGTGTAGATGGAGAGTAGGTAACAGTAAGTCATTGTGATTCAAGCCCTGGAGTGAGTTATGAGCTGAGCTCACTTTGTGAGAATGTAGACTCAGGCAGAGAGAGGATACTGAATAGAACAACTGATAGATGTTCATGCATTTAGAGACTTCTGTATACTGGATGTAAGGCTTGAAGTCAGGAGTGAGTGGGTGCTTGGAACAACCTTGAAACAGTGTATCAACTATTGCGTAAGCTCAATACAGGTATTGTGCAACCTTGACAACTATGCATTGTGTCAGTTGAGAGTCTCTCCTATCTTCTCTTTCTCTCTCACTCTCCAGTGCATACTGTACATGCTGAGTTCAAAGGAGTGTGGTGAGGGCAGGCAGGCTCATAGTAATGAGTTGCCCTGCTGACAATGTAAACCTCTTTGAAACCTAGTTTAAAAAAGCACCATGCAGTGTAAAGTCAATCTAGCACCCAGCTTGTTTTAGCATTGTGATTGGGATCTGTCAGAGCCAAGACAGGTTTCTGGGGTTCTGTTGAGCTGCAGTAATGATGTGTCTTCTCTGTATCTTCTCTCACATTCTATTTCTCTCTCTGTCTCTCTCTCTCTATCTCAATTCAATTCAAGGACTTTATTGGCATAGGAAACATGTTTACATTGCCAAAGCAAGTGAAATAATATATATCTGTCTCTGTTTCTCTGACTCTCTCTTCTCTGTGATGGTAACAGAAAAGCAGGCCACTACACTCTTAAGGCTAAGGCTGGTTCAAATCAAATCAAATCAAATTGTATTTGATGTCAGGAAATTATAGAAAAATAAAGGTAAGAATTGTACGTCATTATCAAATAGGCTGTAATTTCATCAAATTATGTTTTAATTATACATTGTATGCTAGCTGTTCAACTAGAGTTAAATCAAATTAAATTGTGTTTGTCACATGCACCGAATACAACAGGTATAGACCTTACAGTGAAATGCTTACTTACAAGCCCTTAACCAACATTGCAATTCAAATAGTCTGGATAGCCATTTGATTAGCTGTTCAGAAGTCATATAGCTTGGGGGTAGAAGCTGTTTAGAAGCCTCTTGAACCTATACTTGGCGCTCCGGTACCGCTTGCCGTGCGGTAGTAGAGAGAACAGTCTATGACTAGGGTGGTTGGTTGGAGTCTTTGACAATTTTAAGGACCTGTCTCTGATACTACCTGGTATAGAGGTCCTGGATGGCAGGAAGCTTGGCCTGTATTTTGTACAACTGTATTTTGTGTAAAGAAAAGTATAAAATTGCTTATGCACCACTAATATGTATACAGTTTCCATTTATTTTACTATTTTTAAAATATTTTAAAATATTTTGTAATTATCAAGACGAATGTTAAAAGTCCAGGTGTCAGACAGGACAAAAACAGTGCAAAACAGTGAAATCCAGACATGACATGCTTAAGAAAATAAAATAAAAAACGTTTTGAAAGCTGAAAAAAAAGTTTAAGGTTATTTTAGTCTCTACTTAATGGATATGAAAAAAAAAATTAAATAAACATTTTAGCTTAAAAATCTAACCCTGGGAAAAGGCCCATATTTGCAAAATTACCCATTTATAGCGTACAGTTGATGTCGGAAGTTTACATACACCTTAGCCAAATACATTTAAACTCAGTTTTTCACAATTCCTGACATTTAATCCTAGTCAAAATTTCCTGTTTTAGGTCAGTTAGGATCACCACTTTATTTTAAGAATGTGAAATGTCAGAATAATAGTAGAGAGAATGATTTATTTCAGCTTTTATTTCTTTCATCACATTCCCAGTGGGTCAGAAGTTTACATCCACACTTTTAGTATTTGGTAGCATGGCCTTTAAATTGTTGAACTTGGGTCAAATGTTTCGGGTAGTCTTCCACAAGCTTCCCAATATAAGTTGGGTGAATTTTGGCCCATTCTTCCTGACATAGCTGGTGTAACTGAGTCAGGTTTGTAGCCCTCTTTTCTCACACACGCTGTTTCAGTTCTCACACACGCTGTTTCAGTTCCACAAGTTTTATACAGGATTGAGGTCAGGGCTTTGTGATGGCCACTCCAATACCTTGACTTTGTTGTCCTTAAGCCATTTTGCAACAACTTTGGAAGCATGCTTAGGGTCATTGTCCATTTGGAAGACCCATTTGCGACCAAGCTTTAACTTCCTGACTGATGTCTTGAGATGCTGCTTCAATATATCCACATAATTGTCCTTCCTCTTGATGCCATCCATTTTGTGAAGTGCACCAGTCCCTCCTGCAGCAAAGCACCCCACAACATGATGCTGCCACCCCCATGCTTCACGGTTTGGATGGTGTTCTTCGGCTTGCAAGCCTCCCCCTTTTTCCTCCAAACATAACGATGGTCATTATGTTTCATCAGATCAGAGGACATTTCTCCAAAAAGTACAATCTTTGTCCCCAAGTGCAGTTGCGAACCGTAGACTGGCTTTTTTTATAGCGGTTTTGGAGCAGTGGCTTCTTCCTTGCTGAGCGGCCTTTCAGGTTATGTCGATATAGGACTCATTTTACTGTGGATATAGATACTTTTGTAACTGAATTCTCCAGCATCTTCACAGGGTCCTTTGCTGTTGTTCTGGGATTGATTTGCACTTTTTCGCACCAAAGTACATTAATCTCTAGGAGACAGAATGCAACTCCTTCCTGAGCGGTATCTCGGCTGCGTGGTTCCATGGTGTTTATACTTGTGTACTATCGTTTGCACAGATGAACGTGGCACCTTCAGACGTTTGGAAATTGCTCCCAAGGATGAACCAGACTTGTGGAGAGTTTTCTGAGGTCTTGGCTGATTTCTTTTAATTGTCCTATGATGTCACACAAAAGGCACTGAGTTTGAAGGTAGGCCTTGCAATACATCCACAGATACACCTCCATTTGACTCAAATTATGTCAATTAGCTTATCAGAAGCTCCTAAAGCCATGACATAATTTTCTGGAATTTTCCAACCTGTTTAAAGGCACAGTCAACTTAGTGTATGTACACTTCTGACCCACTGGAATTGTGATACAGTGAATAATAAGTGAAATAATCTGTCTGTAAACAATTGTTGGAAAAATTACTTGTGTCATGCACAAAGTAGATTTCCTAACCGACTTGCCAAAACTATAGTTTGTTAACAAGACATTTGTGGAGTGGTTGAAAAATGAGTTTTAATGACTCCAACCTAAGTGTACGTAAACTTCCCAGTCTAGCAAATTAGCAACGTAAAGCAACTTTCTAAATAATGGGTTAGTTCGTTTCTAGCAGGTTAGCTAGCTAGCTGGCTAGCCAGTTCAGCTCATTTCTATTCATTGGTACAGGAATTTAAACTCACAACAAAAAGTTAATGGCAAGTTAATTACAGAAGATAGCTTATGGTTGTGAGTGTGATGAAATCAAAGCAGTGCATTCTACCAGAGAATTTTAGAACTTGTGCATTGTCTCATTGCCGTCTCAGTCAAGTAACCATGACAATGGACGCAGAGACAGGGTCAAAGTTGAACTTTTTTCATCTGTCTGCAACAAGGAAACCGACTGTCAATGTGACGGTCTATAGCCATTCCACTGGAGTATAAATAAATTGTTGTTTTGACCAGCGACACTTGTCGCATTCTAATTGACTACAGACATGTCGATAGACAAAGTATAAACCAGCCTTTAGAAAAAAAGGTTACAAAAGGGTTATTTGGCTGCCCCCATAGGATACTTATTTTTGGATCCAGGTAGAGCTCTTTAGGCTTCCATGTAGAACCCTCTGTGTAAGGGTTCTACATAGAACAAAAAGGGTTCTACCTGGAAACAAAAATAGTTATTCAAAGGGATCTCTTATGGGGACAGCCAAAGAACCCTTTTAGGTTCTAGATAGCACTTTTTTTCCGTAAGAGTGTATGACTCACTATCTCTCAGAGTGCTGCAGCAGCCAGCAGATCCAGGGGAGGATCTGTTTTAGTCAGGCACATAGCAGAGCCTCTTACACTAATAGGTTACTATACAGTATGTATTTTTTATGAGGAACTGTATTGGAGATTATATAGGGAGATTATATAGGGAAGATTGTACTGTCTAGTTTATGGGCTGAATACTAACTTCAGATATATCCATCACGCCTGCATTATAATAGCTTAGCTTATGGTATACTTCCTTACTGTATACTGTATACTCCCTCTCCATTGGTGCCACAGCTCGGCCAACTGCTTCACATTCGACCAATGAATGACCTAGAACACACATCCCACTGGCCTGGGTGCTGGACAGAGATCAACGATGAGAAAATAAATCATCTCTACAACACTCGGCATGCACTATTATTTGGTCTGTTTGTTGTTGTGCCAACATGAATGAATCATCACAGGAGCTCACCAGTGTTGCAGACATCCTTCATCTTTTATCTAAATTTTTCCTTGCCCTGGACCATAGCTTTGACCATCTTTCTGTTTGTCTGTATAAATCTTTTGACACTATTGTGCTAACCGAAACCATACTGTGCTGGCTCTGGTGTTTTCTTTTCACATATTCCTTTCCGGCACGGTTCCAGCAACTATGGTGGATGTCTAACAAGGATGTACAATCCCGGCTGTAAGTCTGTCCATCTCTTTTCCAGGTAGTTAGTAGACAGTTGATAGTCCTTCATAGTCCCCTCTAGTCCATCTCTTTGTCCACCCTAATGAACCTGCTTCAATTGTACACTCCATTCTGTAAATCAATCAGATTATACATGAACGGGACATTGTACACATCCCTCATTGTTATAAATGCATCCTTACACATTTTACCAATTAATCTGGGTTATTTGTCGGCCGTTGTTCATTAGTCTGAGAGAAAGGGGAATAATAAAGTGTCGGACTGGGTGCAATGTGGTGTGTAATGCCATTACTGTTACATTTGTCATGGGGAGCTGTTCTAACGTTGCATTGCTTCCTCCAATAGCTTAAAAGCCACTAAGCCACAGCCTCTATCAGTCAGGCCTGAATAATTCATGTAACTTAAAGCGCCTGACCAGAGAATGAGACAGGATCTTAGAGCGTGTGAGAGACAGGGAGTACAAGAGAGAGAGAAAGACATGATCTTAGAGAGGGAGAAAGACAGGACCTTAGAGAGGGAGAAAGACAGGACCTTAGAGAGGGAGAGAGACAGGACTAGCAAGGAGAGAGGGAGAGTGGACCAGAGAATGATAGGAGAGAGGGAAAGAGGAAGAGAGAGAGGAGGGACAGCTACCTCAGACATAGAGAGGAGAGGGGAGACAGGGATCAAAGGGAGGGAGACAGAGGCTCAATCCCAATACTTCCCCTTAGCCCTACCCCTCCGTTTTGCATGATCCTGTGAGCCGTATCGAGTGGGAGGGATGTCCCAGTCCAACTGTTAACGTACCTACATTACACGCACATTGTTGTTTTGCAGTTCTTATTTGTTGCTGCCCACTGGGCACAGACATCAGTTCAATGTCTAGTTTTGATAGTTTTGATTTGGTTGTGTTGTCAACTAACGTGAATTCAACATGAAATTAACAGAAAATGTCACCATGCCATTGAATTTAGGTTGCAAGTTTTGTGAAAAAAAGATGAAGATACCTTACTTTGATTACTTTTTACAAATATGTTTTTTTTGCATTGATTCAACCTCACATTACATGTTTTTGTTGAATTAACTTGGAAACAACGTTTATTCAACCTGTTTTTGCCCAGTGGGTAATTTGTTGCTTATAAGTACGACTATGTAGTTTTTTGCCTGAGAAATATATTGGGACAGAGCCAGAGAGGGACCAGAGAAGGAGATTGGTTGGTTGCTTAAAAAGTTTAACTAGCTCTAGGTAATTTTCAGCCGTTTAAAAACATTATTTTTCTCATCCATCATCAGTCATCCTTACATCACCTCTCCCTTGTCGTTTTATTCTAATCCATCTCTCTCCACACCTACCTTTCTATGCCTGTCTTCCCTCATCCCTTCTCTCTTCTCCTTTTCTCCATGTTTCTGCTTCTCGAAATACCAACCATTATTCTCCATCACCTCTCTATCCACTTCTTGGTTCGTTCTTCACTCCCACCTTTATCCTGCTCTTCATCTACCCCTCCCTCTCTCTATCCCTTTCTATCTATTTCGAGCCACCTCTCTCCAGTTTCATAAAACAAATATCTGGCTTGAAAAGTTAAGGAGCTTACATTGCAAAAGCTAATTATGACAACAATAACAACATCTTCAACGTCAATGTCATTATCAATTACAGCAATAATAATCAGAAACATAACAACAGCATCCATCTCTCTTCTTTTATTGCTCTCTTTCTTCACGTCTGTCTTTTCCTCTGTCCCTCCCTCCCTCCCTCGGCTCCCTCGACTACCTCACTCCCCATGTCCTGTGGGTGACAGCAGAGTGGCCCTGTAATGAGCTGCCTGTGTACACACTGGGCAGATGTCAGTGGACAGTCATTAGCTCATATGACAGACAAGGACCCCCTCCTTCCTTGCCTCTGTCTTCCCCCATCTCCCCCTTCCTCTCTTCCCTCCTCTCTCTCCTTCCCCCAGCCCAGCCCCAACATGATGCCGCATGGTTAGCTTTGCTACCCGGGACAGACACTATAGCCAAGTTAAAGCATTCCCACTGGAATACCAGACTCTCTATGTCAGCCAGACAGGTCAGGGGGGAGGGACGGGTGCGAATCTTTTATTAATCAGGTGGACCCTTAAAGTGATATTTATTAATCATTCAAATATGCATTTCATTACATGTGCTGTCACTGTGTGTTTTATCTGGACCAATGAATTAAATGCAGTCAGACTATTAACAGTTTAGCTTGCTTTGTATCATGTTCATGTGGCTTATACACCGAGTGTACAAAACATTAGCAAAATTAGGCTCTTTCCATGACATAGACTGACCAGGTGTGTCCAGGGGAAAGCTATGAACCTTTATTGATGTCACCTGTTAAATCCACTTCAATCCATGTAGATGAATAGGAGGAGACAGGTTAAATAAGGATTATTAAGCCTTGAGACAATTTAGACATGGATTGTGTATGTGTGCCATTCAGAGGGTGAATGGGAAAGACAAAAGATTGAAGTGCCTTTGAACAGGGTATGGTAGTAAGAGTTTCTATAAACAGCTGGTTACCAACATAATTACAGTAGTAAAAATAAATGTCTTGTCATACCCGTGGTACATGGTCTGATGTACCACGGCTGTCAGCCAGTCAGCATTCAGGGCTCGAACCACCCAGTTTGTAATGTACTGTAGTTTACTCTAGAGTCAAATGCTGCTGAAAACATGACAGTTCTAAAATCTTGAATCCTGTTGTCAGGATATATTTAATATGAATCTCAATGTTGCAAGAACTGTTGTTGACACATTAGCAGATGAGTGAAATGATGAAAATCGCTTTCTAAAGTTATTATTATAATGTTATTACTATACTCCGATTTGAAGATTTCCTCTCTGAATGACAGAATTGTGAGTGAGTTTTAGATGTGAAAGGCCTTAATATTTCAATCAGAGCTGAATACACATTTGTCTTGGCTGTCATTGTGACAGTGACTGCATGCCACAGTGGTTGCAGAATGGAGTCCAGACAAATATGCTAGCTTCACTCAGACTGATTCAACTGTATCAACACAAGGATTTGTATGGCTGCTGGATCTGCAAGGTCATTATTTAACAGAAGTTAGGACAGAACACTTCCAAAGTACAGTTTGGCTCGTTGTTGGAGGGATATCTTTTACATGTTGTCCAATTAGCAAATACTCTTGTCCAAAGCAACTTGCAATACCTACTGAGACAACCACATAGTACTAACCTCATAAAGAAAACCTACTTCAAAATCCAGTGCTTGAATAGAATTGATTAGAATAGAAAGAGTAAATCATAGAATAGAACAGAAATAGAGAAAAACTAAGCATTGTTGTGAGTTTAGTTAGGGAGGACCATGAGAACTGTGAGATGCTAAACTCCTTAAGGGCAGGTTATGCTCCTCAGACCAGAGAAGGTCAACACACTAACAGGATTGTCATGTTGTTAGGGTCAGTCAAAAATCGAATCAAATCAAATGTTATTTGTCACATGCGCCGAATACAACAGGTGTAGACCTTAGCGTGAGATGTTTACTTACAAGCCCTTAACTAACAATGCAGTTCAAGAAATTTCGGTTACTAGTCCAACTCTCTAACCACTAGGCTACCCTGCCGCCCCAGATGCCAAGCAGTTGCCATACCAGGCGGTGGTGCAACCGGTCAGGATGCTCTCGATAGTGCAGCTGTAGATATTTTTGAGGATCTGGGGACCCATGCCAAATCTTTCAGTCTCCTGAGGAGGAAAAGGCGTTGTCGTGCCCTCTTCACGACTGTCTTGGTGTGTTCGGACCATGGTAGTTTGTTGGTGATGTGGACACCAAGGAACATGAAACTCTCGACACGCTGCACTACAGCCCCGTCAATGTGAATGGGGGTTGTTCAGCCTTCCTTTTCCTCTAGTCCACAATCATCTCCTTTGTCTTGCTCACGTTGAGGGAGAGGTTGTTGTCGTGGCACCACACTGCCAGGTCTCTGACCTCCTCCCTATAGGCTGTCTCATCATTGTTGGTGATCAGGCCTACCACTGTTACGTCGTCAGGAAACTTAATGATGGTGTTAGAGTCGTGTTTGGCCAAGCAGTCGTGGGTGAACAGGGAGTACAAGAGGGGACTAAGCACGCACCCCTGAGGGGCCCCAGTGTTTAGGATCAGCGTGGCAGATGTGTTGTTGCCTACCCTTACCACCTGGGGGTAGCCAGTCAGGAAGTCCAGGATCCAGTTGCAGAGGGAGGTGTTTAGTCCCAGGGTCCTTAGCTTAGTGATGATCTTTAAGGGCCCTATGGTGTTGAACGCTGAGCTGTAGTCAATGAACAGCATTCTCACAAAGATGTTCCTTGTGTCCAGGTGGGAAAGGGCAGTGTGGAGTGCGATTTAGATTGCATCATCTGTGGATCTGTTGGGGCAGTATGCAAATTGGAGTGGGTCTAGGGTTTCCGGGATGATGCTGTTGATGTGAGCCATGACCAGCCTTTCAAAGCACTTCATGGCTACCGACATGAGTGCTACGGGCGGTAGTCATTTAGGCAGGTTACCTTCACTTTCTTGGGCACAGGGACTACTGTGGTCTGCTTGAAACATGTAGGTATTACAGACTCGGTCAGGCAGAGGTTGAAAATATCAGTGAAGACACTTGCCAGTTGGTCCGCGCATGCTCTGAGTACACATCCTGGTAATGCATCGGGCCCCGCAGCCTTGTGAATATTGACTGGTCAGAACGATCTGTCACATAGGCTACGGAGAGCGTGATCACACAGTCGTCCGGAACAGCTGGTGCTCTCATGCATGCTTCAGTGTTGCTTGCCTCAAAACGAGCATAAAAGGCATTTAGCTCATCTGGTAGACTCACGTCACTGGGCAGCTCGTGGCTGGGTTTCCCTTTGAAGTACGTAATAGTTTGCAAGCCCTGCCACATTCGACGCGCATCAGAGCCAGTGTACTAGGATTCAATCTTGGTCCTGTATTGACGTTTTGCCTGTTTGACGGTTCGTCTGAGGTCATACAGTTGAAGTCGGAAGTTTACATACAAGTCCTGACATTTAATCCTAGTAAAAATTCCCGGTCTTAGGTCAGTTAGGATCACCACTTTATTTTAAGAATGTGAAATGTCAGAATAATAGTAGAGAGAATGATTTATTTCAGCTTTATTTCTTTCATCACATTCCCAGTGGGTCAGAAGTTTATATACACTCAATTAGTATTTGGTAGCATTGCCTTTAAATTGTTGAACTTGGGTCAAACATTTCGGGAAGGCTTCCACAAGTTTCCCATAATAAGTTGGGTGAATTTTGGCTCATTCCTCCTGACATAGCTGGTGTAACTGAGTCAGGTTTGTAGGCCTCCTTGCTCACACACACTTTTTCAGTTCTGCCCACACATTTTCTATAGGATTGAGGTCAGGGCTTTAAAATCCTTGACTTTGTTGTCCTGCCACAACTTTGGAAGCATGCTTGGGGTCATTGTCCATTTGGAAGACCCATTTGCGACCAAGCTTTAACTTCCTGACTGATGTCTTGAGATGTTGCTTCAATATATCCACATAACTGTACTTCCTCATGATGCCATCTATTTTGTGAAGTGCACCAGTCCCTCCTGCAGCAAAGCACACACACAACATGATGCTGCCACCCCCGTGCATCACGGTTGGGATGGTGTTCTTCGGCTTGCAAGCCTCCCCCCTTTTTCCTCCAAACATAATGACGGTCATTATGGCCAAACAGTTCAATTTTTTTTCATCAGACCAGAGGCCATTTCTCCAAAAAGCACGATCTTTGTCCCCATCTTTGTCCCCAAACCGTAGTCTGGCTTTTTTATGGCGGTTTTGGAGCAGTGGCTTCTTCCTTGCTGAGCGGCCTTTCAGGTTACGTCGATATAGGACTCGTTTTACTGTGGATATAGATACTTTTGTACCTGATTCCTCCAGCATCTTCCTTTGCTGTTGTTCTGGGATTGATTTGCACTTTTCGCACCAAAGTACATTCATCTCTAGGAGACAGAACGCGTCTCCTTCCTGAGCGGTATGACGGCTGCGTGGTCCCATGGTGTTTATACTTGCGTACTATTGTTTGTACAGATGAACGTGATACCTTCAGGCATTTGGAAATTGCTCCCAAGGATGAACCAGACTTGTGGAGGTCTACAAGGTTTTTTCTGAGGTGATTTCTTTTGGCTGATTTCTTTTGATTTTCCCATGATGTCAAGCAAAGAGGCACTGGGTTCGAAGGTAGGCCTTGAATTCCATCCACAGGTACACCTCCAAATGACTCGAATGATGTCAATTAGCCTATCATAAGCTTCTAACACCATGACATCATGTTCTGGAACTTTCCAACCTGTTTAAAGGCACAGTCAACTTATTGTATGTAAACTTTTGACCCATTGGAACTGTGATACAGTGAATTCTAACTGAAATAATCTGTCTGTAAACAATTGTTGGAAAAATTACTTGTGTCATGCACAAAGTAGATGTCCTAACCGACTTGCCAAAACTATAATTTGTTAACAAGAAATTTCAACTGTAGCAGGATTCCTTCCAGATTAGTGTCCTGCTTCTTGAAAGCAGCAGCTCTAGCCTTTAGCTAGGTGCAGATGTTGCCTATAATCCATGGCTTCTGGTTGGGATATATACATACGGTCACTGTGGGGACGGCATTGTCGATGCACTTATTGATGAAGCCGGTGACTGAGGTGGTATACTCCTCAATGCCATTGGATGAATCCCAGAACACATTCCAGTCTGCGTTAGCAAAACAGTCCTGTAGCGTAGCATCCACGTCATCTGACCACTTCCGTATTGAGCGAGTCACTGGTACTTCCTGCTTTAGTTTTTGCTTGTAAGCAAGATTCAGGAGGATAGAATTATGGTCAGATTTGCCAAATGGAGGACAACGGAGAACTATGTACGCATCTCTGTGTGTGGAGTAAAGGTGGTCTAGAGTTTTTTTCCCTCTGGTTGCACGTGACATGCTGGTAGAAATGAGGTAAAACAGAAGTGAGGTAAAACAGAAGTTTGCCTGCATTAAAGTCTCCGTTCACTAGGAGCGCCGCTTCCGGATGAGCATTTTCTTGTTTTCTTATGGCCTTATACAGCTCATTCAGTGCAGTCTTAGTGCCAGCATCGGTTTATGGTGGTAAATAGTTGACTACGAAACATTTAGATAGTATGATCTACAGCTTATCATGAGGTACTCTACCTCAGGCGAGCAATACCTCGAGACTTCCTTAATATTAGACATCAAACATCAGCTGCTATTGACAAATAGACACACACACTCACCCCTCGTCTTACCAGACGTAGCTGTTCTGTCCTGTCGATGCACGGAAAATAGCCAACTGCATATTTTCCGCGTCGTCATTCAGGCTCGACTCTGTGAAACATAAGATATTACAGTTTTTAATGTCCCGTTAGTAGGATAGTCTCGAACGGAGATCATCCAGTTATTCTCCAGTGATTTCACGTTGGCCAATAAAACGGATGGTAGTAGCGGTTACCCACTCACCAACGAATTCTCACAAGGCACCCCGATTTCCGCCCCCTGTATTTCCGTCTTTCTATTTCCATCTGGTAATGAGTGGATGGACTTTGACTTGATGGATGTATTGTAAGCTAAACAGGTGATTGATTGTGGTATTGGTTTCCCTCTTTAATTCCAATAGAGCTAATTTCATTGACTGGCCTTTCTGGGTTCAGTGGAGTAATAATGTACTGGTACATGTCAATCACTCTTCTACTTCTGTTCTGGTTCTTGATGGTCAGCACTGGACCATCACACATCTGCAAATTCTCTCTCTCTCTCTCTCTCTCTCTCTCTCTCTCTCTCTCTCTCTCTCTCTCTCTCTCTCTCTCACTCTCTCTCTCTCTTTCTCGTCTGTTTAGCCTGAGCAGACTGAATCAGTGTTAATGATTCCTGATTCCCTCCCTCATGTATCCTCATACAACCTCTCCATTGAGAACACCAGTGCGATGTCACTGATGTATTCATTACTGTCCGTCTCATTACTGTGTTAAGCCAGTCTGTCAAAGGAATAGAAACCTCCTTCTCTTTAAAGAGAGACTGATCAGCCTGCAGCTCGCCCCATCAACCCCGGTTACCATCACAGCCCCGGCTCTCTCTTTCATCTCTGTATCAGACCTCCCATCGAGCTTGACTTTAGAGGCACCGACTTCATTCCATCTCCTCTCCTGCTCTCTTTGCATCAGTGTCAAGCCTGCCTGGTTGGCATATCTCTTTCATCCCTCAGAGCTTTTCTGAGTCAAACCACACGGAGAGAAGGGGACGTTTATTTTTCTAATTTCCAGAAGCAAGACTCGGCTCACAATATATTGAGATGACAGAGTTCACACAATCACTTATTAGCTTGTTTACTTTTTGGATATTTCATGTACTGTATGTTGGCTTGAGTCAACCGAACACAAAGCAACGACATCCTCAAAAGCATCCTTGGGCTCCCGAGTGGCGCAGCGGTCTAAGGCACTGCATCTAAGTGCTAGAGGCATCACTACAGACCCTGGTTTGATTTCAGGCTGTATCACAACCGGCTGTGATTGGGAGTCCCATAGGGTGGTGCACAATTGGCCCAGTGTCATCCCGGTTTTGGTTTGGCCTGGGTAGGCTGTTATCGTAAATAAGAATTTGTTCTTAACTGACTTGCCTGGTTAAATAAAAAAAATACATTAAAAAATCCTCTCACCTATTTGTTCCCTCCACCCCTTAGAATGACCTTCAAAGACATGAGCCATTTTCTTCATCTGACACGTACTGTTCCCTATTATATCTGTCCAGATAATGGAGTGTAATGGGTCCAGTCTGAGATCTGAGATAAGATGGCGGGTGGGAGTGGGGTTAGGGAGTTGAGATGGAGAGGTATTGAAGGGGGGCTCATCTGTTGTGTGTTCCTTACGACACCTCCCCCCTATTCCTCCTGTCATAATTTAATCACCATGTTTGATTGACAGGGCCACATTGAAGTATTAATCAGGGTAGGATTACGTGTGCGGCCATCTGCGAGTCACAGAAAACGACCCAGGTCTCACTCGCTGTGCAGTAGATCAATAGGAGTCATGATCAATGAACAGAGAAAGGCCATCTCTTCAAAGTTACATTAACACTTCACTTCCAATATCCTACTGGTGGGTGTAAGAGTTGCTTTCGAGACTTTCAGAATGTATAATAATTGAATATCGTAACAAAGGTTTTCAAGGGTAAGAACAGAAGTAATATGCAGACACATGCTCACGATATACTGTATGTCTGACGGGATGTAAAATACATTCTCTGCCTTTCCCTTCTGTCTCAATAGACTTGACTCACCACATATTTACAACGACTCACAATGATATGTCTGAAAATACACTCATTATAAGGGTTCATTTCTTACATTGAAGAGCATGGGAAATGCATGGCCTTATTAATCAGTCTATTGTAAGGCGGTTCCTGGAGAGTTGAGTGGGCGATGGAGATCATAATTATTTATTGATTTAGTTTTTTTGTTCTTCTGAGTTGCTAATCAAATTCTTTCCTATATTTTGTGAAATATCTGCATCTGTTTATCTTAAGTGCTCGTGGGAGTGTGTGCGTGTGTATGTGTACGTGTGTGTGTTTGTGTGTGCATCAATGTGTGGGTGGGGGTGAGATGTGTGTGAATCTGTAAGTGAGTTAGACAGTCTTCACAGTGGGTAGCTGAGGTTTTGGCATAGTTGTTGTTTTGCCTGGCTTGGCACAGGTGTGTGCTGACACACACACACTCACACTCTCTCTCCTTTACACACACACTCTCCCCGGTGCGTGGCCACCATATGCCTCAAAGGCAGATGGCACAGTTGGCAGTGCCAACGTGACGGTCCATGATTACCACTCTTGGGGATTCTATTATCAAATTGACTGCTTGGACAGTTTCTAAAGATACAGATGCTGAGAGTGTGACTCTGGTTCCACCCCCACTGGCCCTCCTGTCTAGTAAACAAGAGTTAAAGGAAGGTTTCAACTGCACACACAATGAAAAAGTATATCTGCTATATAATAGGCAGTGTAATGAAGACTGTTTTAAGTGTTGTCTGACATCCTCTATGCTTAACCGTTCTTACCTTAAACACCCCAGTCTGCTTTCACTGTATGTGAAAATTGTCACCATTGTTAAATTAAGAACAGTGCTTTCCTTTTGAGAGGAATAAAGATACAGTAGTGACACAACTGCATGAGGATGTAACACCCGGGGAACGTGGGCGTGAGACTGGAGAAGCTGACAGGCAGGTTATAATCAGTGTTGTGTCTCACATCCAGAAACAGAACCCTGAGGGGCAGAGAGATGATGAAACTGCGCTAGAGAGGAAATTACTGGAGCTTTGGAGACCTCTAACCCAACACATACGCATGCACGCGCATGCATGCACGCGCACACACACACACGCATGCAGGCATGCACACACAAACAAACATGTGTGCACATGCACGTAAACACTGAGGCACACACAAGCACATGCACACACACACACACACTCACAATACACACCACCCACACCACTCTGTTGTGCCAGCCTGCAGGTATGAATGAGTGGCATCACTTTTGTAAGTTTGTGAGCATCCCGTGGTTCCCCTGAGGAAGAGAGGACAGGGGTCTAGGACTCTGAGGAGAGATGTGTCCTGGTTCTCTACAAGCCAGTACCTCTCATTTAAATGCTAATGGATGAGTATGAAAGAGAGAGAGAGAGAGAGAGAGAGAGAGAGAGAGAGAGAGAGAGAAAGAAAATGGATGAGTATGAATGAAAGATAGAAGGAACTAAAACAAAATATGAAAGGAAAGAAAGAAGAGATCCATAGATTGCCTGTCTCCAGCAGGTCAGTGGATGACATGGCAGGGTGGGGGTGGGGGGCCAGGGATGCGTTAATTGCTGGATCAAGTTTCAGGTACCAGGAACACAGTCTTCCTCAGGCATTTTGTATCATATTGGTGTGTGTGTGTGTGTGTGTACATGTGTGCGCGTGCACCTGCCTGCATGACTGTGTGCATGCTTGTGTGTGAGCATGTATTGGCTATAGATATTACATCCTTTCATATTCACAGAACAAAATCTAATTCTCCCACACCCCCACTGCAATCATATTACATTTTTACTCAACACTGTGGTAATTTCCCACAGATCTTGCTCTCCATTCTGAGTCTCTGCAGCAAAGATGTTTTATTTTTCAAATCTGGCAGCCAGGCGAAGCAGCTTTACTGGGGCTCAGTGATGAAATAACCTGATCTCTCTCAGGTGGAGGCCCTATGAGCAATCTAGCTCTACAACAACAATAGTTTGTAGAACAAACAGGGCCAGATTGGTCTCTCTCTCAGCCCAGAGTGAGTCCACATCTCCTGGCCTGGAAAGCCGTGAGTGGGCTGGTCAGTCGGTAGTGGTGGAGGAGGAGGGTCAAAGAGCTGTTGTTGGGTGATTGGGTTGTTTTTGTTGTGGAGGAGGTAGGTGAGTAAATAGACAGTTGCAGAAGTTGGGGTCAATTCAATATTCACACAGTCAGGCAAGGAAGTGAGTGGTAATTCAGTCCATGAATTGGAATACGTTGAAAATAATAGGCAGTTTTCAAGGCATGTAAAAAAAAAACAGATGAGGATTGTGAATGTGTTGATCTCTGATGTGTCTGGCACCAGTATGTGTCTGAGTGTGTTTGTGGTAATCAGTTCAGTAATGAGATGGTTAGTTCAGACGGCTGGGTAGCCTAGACTGGATCAATGGTAGTGCGGTAGGCTAGAGGTTTTTACCAACGGTTAGATTAGAATACTGAGTGCTGCTGTGAGCAGATTGATATTGACTCCCAGGTGTTACGTGATTTTTTATTTTAACAGGGAAGACATAGAGACCTAGGTAGCTTTTTCAAATGCGCTCTGTATAATACAACATAAATAGACAATCTACATTATATGCATGTTAAAATACAAAAACAGTCATGGGAAGCACAAATACAACATCCCAAATCATCCACAAATAAGTCCCCAATCAATACTTTCAATTGACTTAAAGGCACGAGACAATCAAGATTAAATTTATTTTAGAATTTTTTACCCAGCTTGGTCGAGACCCTAGGAACCTCAAGAGTTAACCAATCCTGTGAACGGGTTAGGCAACTCAGGTGTCTATACTTCAACAATAAAGTTAGATAAGATGGATGTTTATGAAGTAGAGCCTTGTAAACAAAAAGGGAGTAATGTAGACTCTGGTGCGGGGAGCAGGAACAGGACGTACTGGGTTCCCGACGGGTACAGGAATCCTGGAGCGTGGAGCAGGGACAGGACGTGCTGAGTCCACGCCGGGCACAGGACCCTGGAGCGTGGAACAGGACGTTCTGGGCTGTGGATGCGGACCGGAGATTCTGCCCGTAGGACCGGTGCAAGATATCTTGGTCCTAGGAGGCGCACCGGAGACCTGGCGCGCAGAGCTGGCACCAATCGTCCTGGCTGCACACTCAGTCTAGCCCGACTGATGAGTGGAGCTGGAATTTTTCGCACCGGCCTCTGAATCCGCACAGGAGAAACCGTGTGCAAAACTGCATAGCATGGGGTCCCTTCCGTGCGACGCTCTCCCCAACGCTCTCTCCACAAAGCACGAGGAGTTAGCTCAGGAGTCCCTCCTGAACCGGCCAACCTCCTCGTGTGCCCCCCCCCCCAAAAGTTTTTTGGGGCTGCCTTTCGGGCTTCCGTGCCGGGCGAGTTCCAATGAACTTCTCTCTCTCCGGATCCCATGCTCCGTATCGCTCCTCACACCTGCGCTGCTCCTTTTTAGCCGCTTTTTCCTCCCTGGGGTGACGATAATCCTCCGTCTTCCCCCAAGGTCCCTTTCCAGCCAGGATTTCCTCCCAGCTCCAGAAATCCTGGCTCTCTCGCTGCTTGGTCCTTTTATGGTGGGTTATTCTGTCACGATCTTCAGTATGGACAGA
Organism: Brachymystax lenok tsinlingensis; assembly: GCA_030435695.1. Taxonomy (NCBI): domain Eukaryota; kingdom Metazoa; phylum Chordata; class Actinopteri; order Salmoniformes; family Salmonidae; genus Brachymystax; species Brachymystax lenok. Next base: position 41,035,994 of record CM059797.1, on the reverse strand, counting down.
CCAAGACGCAGCAATGCTTCCAGTATACATTTTAATAACAGACGTAACTGGGAAAATATACAACAAAACAAACGACGATCGTAACGCCGCCCATAACTTACAAAACACAACAAAGCTATGAACTTACAATAACCCACAAACCCCAAGTGAAAACTACAAACATATATATGGTTCCCAATTAGAGACAACGACACTCAGCTGCCTCTAATTGGGAACCATTACTCCAACATAGAAATATATAACCTAGAACAGAAAAAACCCTACACCAAAAACAAAACAAAACACTCCAGCCTGTCTACTCAGGCCTGGACATGACACACCATAATATAAAAAAAAAGGTTCCTACTGCTTAGAGAACGGCGTGATCTGTTTCTGTAGAAAAAGCTAACTTAAAATCGTTGATTCTTAACCAGCTCATCTACATGTTTTTTAAATGTCAAATCCATATCAATCCAAATGCTTAAATATTTATATGCGGGAACATGTTTGATTGGAGAACCTTCCAGTGAGTGAACATGTAGTTCATCTGAAACATTCCTACGAGAGTTTAAAAATAACGTATTTTGTTTTTCCCCTATAAAGCACCAGTTTAAATCAGCAAGGGATTCCTGCATAGATACAATCTGACTGTAGTTTTGACACAGCCAGATCAACAGTCGAGGCAATAGCATACATAATATTCATCCACATATACTGTAGATAAAAGTTTACCATTTTTAACCGATTGACCAGTGGTTTTTATATAAATAGTGAAGAGAACAGGTCCCAAAATCGACCCCTGTGGTACATATTAATGTACTTCAATCAATTCAGAAGGGCACATCAATCACAATGGCCTGAGATTTGTCACTAAGATAATCATGAAACTACGAACAGGCTTCAGAGCTCGAGAACAACTTAGTCAATAAAATAGCATGACCAACAGTATCAAAAGCTTTTGACAGAAACAAAGCAGCACATTTCATTTTAGTGTCCAAAGCATTGACAAGATCATTAACAACAAAAGTAGTCATAGTGCTATCCAGATTGGTTTACATTCAAAAAACATTTGTCAGATAAAAAAGAGAAACGTTTACCAAGGATTCAATAAAATTAGCTAGACAAGGAAGCCTTGAAATGGGGTGATAATTATTAAGATCACTACTATCCCCGCCCTTATGGAGTGGCAGCACAAGAGCTGATTTCCATACTTTTTTGAATATTTCCTGATAAATTGTTAAAAAAATGAGGGTTATTGAGCCAACAATGATGGGCGCTGCACACTCAAGCACACCGGGATCCAATTGGTCGCCCACTATGGATTTCTTGTTGTCTATTGCTAGCAAAGCATCCAGGACTTATTTTTCTGTAAATAGCCTAAACGAAATTTTTATTTAACTTAATTTCTCTGATCATTCAGCAAGTTTCCCCTATCAGCATCCAGCCCAATATCATTGTGAATAGGCGTAGAAGGTGATTAAATGCATCAATGATGGAATTCATTTCTGTAATGAGGCCAGTGTCTGAAGTATAACCCTTCAGGGATTTGACAGTTTTCCAGAATTTAGCTGGGTTACCATTACAATCCGAAAGAGTGGTTACATAATAATCAGACTTAACCTTTCTGATTTGTCTCACACAAAGATACCTCAGTTGCTTAAAATCTTGCCAGTCTGGGCGTAAGCCTGTGTTCCTGGCCTTGACCAAAGTACCGTCTCTTTTATTAATTACTTCTGATAATTCCGGAGTGTACCAGGCACTCAAGCTTCCTTTAACCCTTTGAAGGGAGCATGATTATCCACAATAGTATTGAAGACGTGCAAAAATGCTCAAAGATAAATCTGGTCATAAGAGGGACCAGATCAAAGCCAGGTAGGTCTACAGAAAGTAAACATGTTCACTTGTACATAGTATGTTGGAACAGTGGTAGAAATGGATGGTAGGACCCTGAGCAAGGAATAGGTCTACAGCAGGTTTGGTGAGACAGTGGCAGGATGGGAGAGTTTAAAGAGGGTTGGGATGTTGACAGGCTCTCAGGACAGTGATGAGCTCTAAAAAGCAGAGGGGTATCCTATGAAGCAGGTTTGAGGAGTTAGCGAGGTAACTTTGGTCAACTCTGTGTTCAACTCGAGATAATCGGTCATACGAAAGTGGCTCATCTTTTAGCGATGTACATTTCTATGGCAATGAATCCTTCAGAACTAACCTGCTCCCGGGCAGGCTAACTCATGGCTTACTCCACTTACCCTGAATTACATGACTGAACCACGAGTTGAGGACCAATGAAATCAAATTCCCTACCTCTTGCAAAGATTGCATTACTCATTTAGTAATGACAGAATGTATTTTGAACTCCACACACAGTAACACTTTTGTAAAATTATTTTAGCGATAGCAGTGGGAAAAAAGGTGGTTGTGCATTGATAAGCACACCAAAGCACACCAAAGTCGAAATGAACTATAATTATTCAAATAAAAATGACACTTCTAAAAGCCTACTTCACACCATCGCCTGCTGAAAAATACATTTTCTTTCACTTGGATTTTGGCACAAATCAAAATGTGGCACTGACTCGCCATCCGATGGATGTTTCAGCATTGTCTCAATGAAGAGTTCGGCATTCGACTAGCCATGTGCGACATGCACGTGCAGTTACAAGCCTGCTAGAGTTAGCAGCAGGCGGACGAGCAATATCCACCGTCGTAGTACGGATGAGGCCTGAGCTGGAATGTTAAGCTAACTGAAGCTGGTTAGCTTTAGAAAACCCTGAGTCAATCTAGCTTGCTTTGTAGGATACACCTCAGATCAAAGAAAGGTAGGCTTAAGAAAAGTTGGACCCAGTGTTTAATTTGTAAATCGGAAGGTCCCGGAACACATAGTGAGCACGAGAGGGGGGAGGGTTATCCAGGGGGCTCTGGGGTATTGCAACACATTGAGAAAAAAAGTGTCAAACACAACGTGGCTGCGCAGCAGACAGAGTAAACAGCCAAGTAGCCTACTATCTACGGTGGTGAAATGGACAGGACTCTCCAAGGAGTTGATTAATTCAAAGCATTTTAGACTGCACTGCAGTATGCCCACATACTTGATTATAGCTGCGGGGCTTACACAAGTCCGAATTTCTGATAGATTAATTTTCTAGACATCAATGTACATATTTTTTTTTATACGTCACTGCAGAACGCTGGCCATACGCATATGCACACATACTCAGCTGTGAGGTTTACAAGACCCGAATTTCATATAATTTTCTAGACATCAATGTAGCAATAGAGCGAATATCACAATGCCGGAATATAACTTCAAATTAAAATAAATCAATGTAGAGTACAGCAGAACACACACATCAGAAAATATAGGCCTTATGCCTGTGTGATAATATGACGCACACATTCAGATTAATTTCACAGTGCAGAACAAGTTCCAAAATAAAAAATTAAATTCTACCTTAGTTTTCAAAACCTTCCACAATGACTCTTGCCGTGTCAAATCCTTTTAACTCCTGACATTTCTTGCTTTGGAACTGTGGCTGTGACGTTTAGCCTCCTAAGGATTTTCGAAAGACTCTGGCTGTAAAGCCTATTTTTTTCAATTTGAGTATTAACTATAGTTTGGTTGTCCTCTTTAGCCTTGTCTAAAAGCTTGCTGCCACCAAATGCGCCTTGGTTCGGGCATGTTCAAAATCTTTTTTTCTAAGGGCTCTTTGAAACAGATGCCTCACAAGTCCTCAACTGGCAGCTTCATTAAATAGTACCCGCAAAACACCAGTCTCAACGTCCCTATGTGCAGTTGCAAACCGTAGTCTGGCTTTTTTATGGCGGTTTTGGAGCAGTGGCTTCTTCCTTGCTGAGCGGTCTATCAGGTTATGTCGATATAGGACTCGTTTTAATGTGGCAATAGATACTTTTGTACCTGTTTCCTCCAGCATCTTCACAAGGTCCTTTGCTGTTCTGGGATTGAATTACACTTCTCACAAAAGTACATTCATCTGTAGGAGACAGAACGCGTCTCCTTCCTGAGCGGTATGACAGCTCCGTGGTCCCATGGTGTTTATACTTGCGTACTATTGTTTGTACAGATGAACGTGGTACCTTCAGGCGTTTGGAAAATGCTCCCAATGATGAACCAGATTTGTGAGCTAGAATGTTTTTTCTGAGGTCTTGGCTGATTTCCTTTGATTTTCCCATGATGTCAAGCAAAGAGGCACTGAGTTTGAAGGTAGGCCTTGAAATACATCCACAGGTACACTTCCAACTGACTCAAACGATGTCAATCAGAAGCTTCTAAAGTCGTGACATAATTTTCTGGAATTTTTCAAGCTGCTTAAAGGCACAGTCAACTAAGAGTATGTAAACTTCTAACCCACTGGAATTGTGATACAGTGAGTTATAAGTGAAATAATCTGTCTGTAAACAATTGTTGGAAAAATGACTTGTGTCATGCACAAATAGATGTCCTAACCGACTTGCCAAAACTATAGTTTGTTAACAAGACATTTGTGGTGGTTGAAAAACACGTTTTAATGACAACCTAAGTGTATGTAAACTTCCGACTTCAACTGTATAGTTTAACCTTTATTTAGCTAGGCAAGTCATACTGGAGGCTATGAATGATGATGACACTGAGATTATCAATACTCAGAGGAGGGAGGAGAGGGACTCTGAAGAGGGACACGGCACATTTAAACCAGGCCCTACTATATTAGGAGATATGAGGAGATGAAGCTTGAAATGAATAATTATCTGTTTTTTCACATAAATCAACACAGAAATACCATCTATAGACAAAGGGTAGGACATAGAGATACTATAAATGTGTGAGTCTATGTGTAATTCTGTGAGGTAGACCCACTCTACAGCAAGGATACATGCATGGGCACATCATGAGGACAATTATTACACTTTTAATAATACATATGTATTTTTCTGGTTAAATAGTTCAATAGTACAGCAGTATTTTTCTAGTTAACATCTATTGTCCTCAAGAGTTGCTAAACATCATTCACATATTTGTTTTGTGTGACAAGTCAAAAGTCCAGTCTGCGGTATCCATGGTGATTTGTTGGGCTCATAGAAACGCCGGCAGAAGCTGCCATAGATAAAAACTTAACAAAATGCACAAATGCATTACAAATGCGCTCTTATGTGAGGATAGAAAAACATTGATTCAAAACTAAATATTATGTTGGCATTACCTAGAAAACACTTACAGTATGAAAATTCATCAGGCTGTGTACAATATAGAGCCTACAATTAATTTGCACTTCATGTAAGTCTCTATAAGTAAGAGCATCTGCTTAATGAATGTAGTAAATGTAATGTGCTATATCGTGTCACATTTCTCATCGATCCTTATTCATCCCCACACATGCATGCTCACACACACACGCACACACACACACAAACACACACACTGTGGTATCGTCTGACATGTGACAGGCTGGAGGTGATTTGTGGAGGGTCGTGTGACCATGCAGTCAGAATGTAAATTAATACGACACCAGGGACCTGCAGAGAGACAGGGAGAGGGAGGGGGAAAGGGTGGAGCTTTCTACAGCAGGGGTGAGGAGGGAGGGACGGAGGGGTGAGGAAGTAGAGAAAGAGGGGAGTGAGGGGGGACATAGGGGGTGAAGCGACAGACTGAGGGGTTTCAGGCCAAGCTCTCAAGACTGAGCAGAGGGGGTGAGGTTGTGTTTGAGGGGGTGAAGGGAGAGAGGATGGGGTGAGAGGTTTTGGGATGAGAAGTTTTGAAGGCTCAGCACTGGGAGGGAAGGTGAGAGGGGTGAGGAGAGGTTGGAGGGGATAGGCTCAGGGTATTAGGTCTGAAAAATGAGCACATCCATCTGCCATGTAAAGAGATGGAAATGGGGACGATGAGAAAGGATAAACTTCCCGGAGCAGTGCCAGATAAATTCATTTGAAACCCTTTTACTACAAATACAAGTTGTTGGACATTGTTGTAAGGCTCATTTAATTTAGCAAGCCATGGTTTCATAGAAAAGCAGATGAAGACAAAATTATTTACATGCTGATGGATGCTTCTTTATTTTTTTTATTTAATACAGTACCAACCTTATGAATGTGATTGTCTTTCTATTTTTGTGTTTGGTGTTGGTTTAATATGGATTAGTCTGTTTAGATCCCAATTGGTACTAAGCTAACGTATGAAATTGTTTTAAGATGTCAATCCATGGATCATTTAACACAAGAAAGCTGGGATCTTCTTTTAAATAGTGGCCAGTCAAAACTCTGTTTTTACACACAATTGCACTTTAAAAAAAAACACTATGGTCTCTCCAACGCTGTTACTAGGCCTATAGGCTACGCTTAAGTTATATGGAAATTTAAGTTGCAATACAAACCTTATCAAAACATATACGCAGCACGTAAAGTGTTGGTCTCAAAGATCACAGAAATGTTCCATATGCACAAAAAGCTTATCTCACATATGATGGGCACAAGAAGCTGATTAAACAGCATGATCATTACACAGGTGCACCTTGTGCTGGGGACAATAAAAGGACACTCTAAAATGTGCAGTTTTGTCACACAACACAATGCCACAGAAGTTTTGAGGGAGCATAAAATTGGCATGCTGACTGCAGGAATGTCCACCAGAGCTGTTGCCAGAGAATTTAATGTTCATTTCTCTACCATAAGCTGCCTCCAACATTGTTTTAGAGATTTGGGCAGTACATCCAACTGGCCTCACAACCGCAGACCACGTGTAACCATGCCAGCCCATGACCTCCACATCCGGCTTCTTTACCTGCGGGATTGTCTGAGGAGGGGGAGAGGGGGTGCTGAGTAGTATTCCTGTCTGTAAACACCTTTTGTGGGGAAAAACTAATTCCGATTGGCTGCACCCCTACAAAGTCATTTGAAATCCATAGATTAGGGCCTAATTTATTGATTTAAATTGACTGATATGAAGAGTAAAATCTTTGAAATTGTTGCATGTTGCGTTTATATTTTTGTTCAGTATATGACTATGGGCTAGGCTACATGATGCATGTGATTATAATTTGAAAAAGTCGCAAAAAATGCATGAACTGTTTAATTCCTTAGACTGCACACGCTGGGCATCATTCTTAATTACAATATTCTCACCCATCAGACTATTCTCAATTTAATCTTGTCTTTACATATACTAAATCATACAGTATATGTGTGAAATGTGTTTTGTTTTAGAATGGGCATTATCATGCACCTTTCGGAACAGGGGCAGGGGGAGAAAAGACGTAATCCGTATGCACTTAAATAGCGAATGGAGGACGATTTTCCTGTGGTTCATTTTCATGCCAGCCAGCTACTTCGGTTGTAAAGCGAAGCACTGTGCTTAATACTAGGAAAGTTGAGAAATAAATATAGTAGGCCTAGCCTATAGAAAGCTGAAGGGATCGACCTCTTTTTAATAGAGACCATCAAGGCTTTCTTATGCAATTGCATGCCTCTTGGTAGGCCGTCATTGTAAATAAGCTGACTTGCCTAGTTAAATAAAGGTTAAATAAATACATTGTACAAAAATATAAACGCAATATGTAAAGTGTTGGTCCCATGTTCCATGAGCTGAAATAAAAGTACAAAAAGCTTATTTTCTAAAATGTTGTGCACACATTTGTTTACATCCCTGTTAGGAAGCATTTCTCCTTTGCCAAGATATTCCATCCACCTGACTGGTGTGGCATACTGTAACCTCCCCTCTCAGGACTGGGAGGGTTTAACTCCGGAGGTTGCAGAAAATCATTCACTGGGCAGAGTTTCAGTGGGGCAAACTTAGGTTTCTTTATTTCTCAAAGCAGGGGAAAGGGAAAAGGGAGGAAACTGTAACTCAGGTCACTCTTCTTTCTGCCGGCTGCTCCTTCTGGCGTCCGTCTACTTCTGGAAGGGAGGCAGAAGAGGTGTAGGATTAGACAAGGTGGATTATTCTACTCACGTCCTCCACTAGGCCTCTATCTCCAAGAGGGTGGTTGGGTTCTGACTGGTCCAAAGCCTGGGCTGGGATACCTCCAAGACACCGTGTCTGCTCTCTTCTCCTGCCTCTCCTTCCCCTCACTGTGGCTTCTTTGTCCTCTTTAATGTGGCTACTAATTGGGCCCAACAGCCTGCAGCCGAGGCTCCCTGTCAGAGGGGAAATTGTGCACACCTGGGTTAGGGCTGTCCTTGGTCCTGAACATCTCTGTTCAGCCCAGACCTTATGATGGTGCTCTCCATGGTGCTGCAGGTGACTGTGCTGTGTGGTGAGGGACTGTTTCCTTCTGGCCACCACAATACCAAGATGCTAATTAAACAGCATTACACAGATGCACCAAGTGCTGGGGACAATAAAAGGCCACTCTAAAATGTGCAGTTTTGTCACACAACACAAAGATTTGAGGGAGCGTGCAATTGGCATGCTGACTGCAGGAGAGCTGTTACCAGGTAAAAGAATGTTCATTTCTCTACCGTAAGCGGCATCCAACGTCGTTTTAGACAATTTGGCAGAGTGCCCCATGGTAGTGATGGGGTTATGGTATGGGCAGGCATGGCAATTTCAATGCACAAAAATACAGTGACAAGATTCCAATCATTTCTGTCATTTGCGTGAAGAAAAGACAAAGAAAAAGGGGGCAGTGGTTGTTCTGTCTTCTGAGAATTAGTAGGCGAATGAGTAAACATCCACTAACATCCTTTCTATTGGCCAACGTGCAATCATTGGAAAACAAAATGGATGATATATGATCAAGACTATCCTACCAACGGGACATTAAAAACTGTAATATCTTATGTTTCACCGAGTCGTGGCTGAACGACAACACGGATATATGGAGCTGGCGGGATTTTCCATGCATCGGCAGGACAGAGAAGGTACAGATTGCAGTTCCTATGGCTTCCACTAGATGTCAACAGACTTTAGACATGGTTTCAGGCTTGTTTTTTTGACAAATGAAAAGGACACTACTGTTTTGCGCCGCGTGAATGGGGTGCTCGCTCTTCGTTATTTGTCTTGCCTTTTGTTCTCCATCTGAAATATTATTGTTTATTTAGATATTTGACAACATGAGGATTAACTAGAAACATCGTTTGACTTGTTTGGACGAACTTTACCGGTACTTTTTGGATTTCTTCGTCTGCATGTTGAACGACTGGATTACAGAACTCCATGGCGCCAACTAAAAATACTTTTTGGGATATAAAGAAGGACTTTATCGAACAAAATGACCATTCTTCATGTTTCTGGGACCCTTGGGATTGCAAACAGAGGAAGATCTTCTAAGGTAAGTGATTTATTTTATTGCTATTTTTGATTTTGTAACGCCTTGGCTGGTTTGAATAATATGTTGGAAGTGGGGTTGAATGTTCTGCTTTCGACGTAAAGCCTATTGTAAATCCGACAACACGGTTCGATTACCAAGATTATAAGCTTTTGAATGGTGTACAACACTTGTATTTTCATGAATGTTCAATATGACTATTTTTGTTATTTGAATTTGTCACTCTGCATTTCACCGGATGTTGTCGTAGGTGGGACGCTAGTCATTTTAAGCAATGGCTTTTTTCTGGCCACTCTTCCGTAAAGCCCAGCTCTGGGGAGTGTACCGCTTAACTTCTTAGGGCTAGGACCCTTTTTTCTCCACTTCTTGTCTGAATGACGATGATGAAGTAAACTGCCTGTAGCTCAGGCCCTGAAGCCAGGATATGCATATAATTGGTACCATTGGAAATAAAACACTTATTGTAGAAATGTTAAAATAGTGTAGGAGAATATAACACAATAGATATGGTAGGAGTAAATCCAAATAAAAACCAACCTGAATTTTTTTGTTGTTGAGAGAAACCATCCTCTTAGAAATCCAAGCGGAAGGTCATACTGAGAATTAACTCCCTGGATGTCTATGTTCAAGGTTTCAGGCTTGTAACTTCAAAAACGAATAAGAAATATCAGTTTTAGCAGAAGGACATAGTCTTGGAAATTCATGTTTGCACGCGCCATGAAGACATTATGCACCTGCTAAAATATGGTTCCTATTGAACATACTTCTTTCCGTAAGAAATGTTATTGTTTGATTACATTTTAGGGTATCTGAGGAGTAAATAGAAACGTATTTTGACTTGTTGAAACAAAGTTTAGGGGTAGATTTTCGGATTCTTTTCTCTGCAAGTTGAACGAGTGGATTACTTAAATCGATGGCGCCAACTATTTTTATCTAACAAAACAACACTACATGTTATAGCTGGGACCCTTTGGATGACAAATCAGAGGAAGATTTTCAAAAAGTAAGTGAATATTTTATCTTTATATGTGAATGTAAGAAACCTGTGCCGGTGGAAAAATATTTTGATGTGGTGCGCCGTCCTCAAACAATCGCATGGCATGTTCTCGCTGTAATAGCTACTGGAAATCGGACAGTGCAGTTAGATTAACAAGAATTTAAGCTTTCAGCTGATGTACCTAAATGTTTCAAATCCATAATATTTATGATTATTTCATAATCACCGGAAGTTGTCCCGCTAGAGGGACACCGATCCTTAACTAACTTCTTAGGGAGCGGCTGCATAGGTGACGGTTTTGGAGAGTCTGGCGTGCCCAAAGTAAAATGCCTGCCACTCAGGCCCAGAAAATAGGATATTGGATAGGAAACACTGAAGTTTCTAAGAGTGTTAAAATAATGTATGTGAGTATAACAGAACTGATATAGCAGGCGAAAACCCGAGGAAAATCCATTCGGATTTGCAGTTTTTTTTGTACTTGACCTTCTTCTCCATTGTGCCTATTCATTTTTATTTTAACCAGGACTGAGACTGCAGTACCTATGGCTTCCACTAGATGTCATCAGTCTCTATACAAAGACTGGGATCGATTGGAGTAAGCAGAACGGATAGAAACAGGAAATGGTCAAGAGAGCTCAGATGTCAACAAGATTTCTCGGGTGCGAGACTGGATGTGCGCCCCACTTTATTTTACTTATATAACATTTAGGTGACCATCCGAGTGAAATATTATTGCTAATATTCATAAAAGGATAGCTAAGGATGCATTATAACTGGTCTTTGATTTGTTTAGGAAAAGTTTATAGGTATATTTGAACGCATTCTCTTCACGTTTCAATGGGCGATTCGACGTTGGATTTTCTGAACATAACGCGCCAACCAAACGGAGATTTATGGATATAATAAATGACTTTTTATAACAAAAGAACCATTGGATGTCTTCGTTGGACACTTGGGAAGCCCTCAGCAGAAGTTCTTCGAAAGGTAAGGGATTTGTTTTTCGCTGTGAAATGGGTTTTGTGTGAACCGCGCTGGTTTATGAATTTATGCTAATGCAGAAATATTAGAGGTGCTATCCTCAAACAATCAAATGTTGTGCTTTCGCCGTAAAGCCTTTTTGAAATCTGACAACGCTGTGATATTGGCAAGAAGCAGAGCTTTTGATGACTATGCAACACTTGTATATTGATGAATGTTTAATAATTAAACTTTTGGATTTTGAATTTGGCGCCTTACATTTCACCGGGTAGTGTCGGGAGTGGGGCGCTAGCGCGCCGCTACTCCCTAAGAAGTGGTCCTATAGACAGATACTCCAATCTCTGCTGTGGAGCTTTGCAGCTCATTCAGGGTTATGTTTGGTCTCTTTGTTGTCTCTCTGAATAATGCCTCCTTGTCTGGTCTGTGAGTTTTGGTCCTCTCTTCGCAAGTTTGTTGTGGTGCCATATTCTTTCCATTTTTTAATAACGGATTTAATGGTGCTCAGTGGGATGTTAAAAAAATGGAAGTTGCCCATTTTTATAACCCAACCCTGATCTGTACTTCTTCACAACTTTGTCCCTGACCTGTTTGGAGAGCTCCTTGGTCTTCATGGTGCCACTTGCTTGGTGGTGCCCCTTGCTTAGTGGTGTTGCAGACTCTGGGGCCTTTCAGAAAAGGTGTATATATACTGAGATCATGTGACACTTAAATAAAGTCCACCTGTTTGCAATCTAACTAATTATGTGACTTATGAATGTAATTGGTTGCACCAGATCTTATTTAGGGGCTTCATAGCAAAGGGGGTGAATACATATGCACGCACCACTTTTCAGTTTTTATTTTTTTTAATAATCTTTTTAAAGATGTTATTTTTTTCATTTCACTAATTTGTGTATGTCCATCACATGAAATCCAAATAAAAATCCATTTAAATTGCAGGTTGTAATGCAACAAAATAGGCAAAACGCCAAGGGAATGACTACTTTTGCAAGGCGCTGTAGCCCAGCTATGGTTATTTACTGCAGCTATTTAATTATTTGTTTTTCTCATCCCTTACTTTTTTGTTGTTGTATTTTCTTAAAACTGCATTGTTGGTTAAGGGCTTGTAAGTAAGCATTTCACTGTAAGGGCTTGTAAGTAAGCATTTCACTGTAAGGTCTACACCTGTTGTATTCGGCACATGTGACAAATAATATTTGATTTGATATGATATGTAGTGTCATGAATGCAAGTAGTTAGCCTACCACTGATCTACATGGCTGCATTATGACTATTAATAATCATGATGATATATGTGTGTGATCTGTCTTGCATGTCTAATAATGCTAATTGTCTAACCCATGGTTAATCACTATACCTGCTTTGTTATAGTGCTCAAATGTAACCTTGCATGTTAAATTAATGTATTTTTGCATGTACTTAACATTCCTTTTGAAATTTAAGTCATAGGTAGGCAATACAGTGCTTTCAGAAAGTATTCATACCCCTTGACTTATCCCTTATTATTTTGGAGCTCTCGAGTGATGCACTGCATCTCAGTGCTAGAGGTGTCTCTACAGACCCTGGTTGGATTCCAGGCTGTATGACAATCGGCGGTGATTGGGAGTCCCATAGGGCGGCGCACAATTGGCCCAGCATCGTCCGGGTTAGGGTCTGGCCGGGGTAGGACATCATTGTAAATAAGAATTTGTTCTTAACTGACATGCCTAGTTAAATAAAGGTTCAATAAATAAAAAATTATTTCCACATTAGTTGTGGTACAGCCTGAATTCTAATTGGATTAAATCAATTTTTCTCACCCATCTACACACAATAGCACATAATGACAAAACGAAAACATGTTTTTAGAAATGTGAGAAAATGTATTGAATTTTTTATTCAGAAATATCTAATCTATATAAGTACTTTCTGGAAGCACCTTTGGTGGTGATTACAGCTTTTACAGCTTTTACAGCTTTGAGTCATCTTGCGTCTTTATCAGCTTTGCACATATGGGGATTGCACATATGGGGAATTTATCCCATTTCCTTGCATATTTTCTCAAGCTTTGTTAAGTTAGATGGGGAGTTGCGGTAAACAGCAATCTTCAAGTCTTTCCACAGATTTTCAATGGGATTCAAGTCTGGACTTTGGCTGGACCACTCAACAACTTTCATATTCTTGTTCTGAAGTCATTTAAGCATTGGTTTGTCTGTATGCTTGGGGTCCTGTTTGAAAATAAATCTTTGCCCCAGACTAAGGTCGTTTACAATCTGAAACAGTTTATCATCAAGGATTTGCCTGTGTTTGGCTCCATTCATTGTTCCCTCTATCCTTACCAGTCTTAGTCTCTGCCACTGAAAAGCATCCCTATAGCATGATGCTGCCACCACCATGCTTCACGGTAGGGGTGGTGTTAAACAGGTGATGAGCTGTGCCTGGTTTACTACAGACTTTGCATTCAGGTCAAAGAGTACATTTTTTGTCTCATCAGACCACAGGATATTTTGCCTTATGCTCTCAGAGTGTTTCACATGAATTTTTGCAAACTCCAGGCATGCTGTCATGTGCCTTTTTTTCAGAAATAGCTTCCGTCTGGACACTCTCTCATAAAGCCCTGATTGGTGAAGTGTGGTAGAGACTGTTGTCCTTCTCCCATCTCAACCACTCTGTAGTTCTGTCAGAGTGGTCATTTGGTTCTTGATCACCTCCCTGACCAAGGTCCTTCTTGCCCGGTTGCTCAGTTTGGTCGGACAGCCAGCTCTAGGCAAGGTCTGGGTAGTTCCATATTTTTTCTATTTCACAATAATGGAGACCATTGTGCTCTTGGAAACTTTCAACACAAAAAATGTATGTATACCCTTCCCCAGATATACAGTACCTATCAGGTATGAAGGGAGACCAAGATGCAGACCCAGATGCAGACCATAGTTTAATGTTTCAACAGGGGTAGGCAAAAGACAGGTCAGGACAGGCAGGGGTCAGAAAACCAGAGGTCAGGCAACGATACCGGATGGCAGGCAGGCTCAGGGTCTGGGAAATCCAGAGGGGGGCAGCGGTAGAGGTCAGGTCAGGGACTGGAAGAGAGCACAGGCAGGCGGCTCAGAGTCAGGACAGGCAAGGGTCAAAACCGGGAGGGCAAGAAAATAGAGACTAGGAAAAGCAGTAAAAATATATTAAAATGCTGATTGACTCGAACAAACAAGACGAACTGGCAACAGAGAACACAGGTATAAATACACAGGGGATAATGGGGAAGATGGGCGACACCTGGAGGGGGGTGGAGACAATCACAAAGACACGTGAAACAGATCAGGGTGTGACAGTACCAGTCAAAAGTTTGGACACTACTCCTTCAAGGGTTTTTCTTTATTTTTACTATTTTCTACATTGTAGAATAATAGTGAAGACATCAAAACTATGAAATGTAGTAACCAAAAAACTGTTAAACAAATACAAATATATTTTATATTTGAGATTCTTCAAAGTAGCCACCCTTTGCCTTGATGACAGCTTTGCACACTCTTGGCATTCTCTCAACCAGCTTCATGAGGTAGTCACCTGGAATGCATTTCAATTAACAGGTGTGCTTTGTTAAAGGTTAATTTGTGCATTTTTTTCTTGTCCTTCTTAATGTGTTAGAGCCAATCAGTTGTGTTGTGACAAGGTAGGGGTTGTATACAGAAGATAGCCCTATTTGGTAAAAGACCAAGTCCATATTATGGAAGAACAGCTGAAATTAGCTAAGAGAAACAACAGTCCATCATTACTTTAAGACATGAAGGTCAGTCAATCTGGAAAATGTCAAGAACTTTTAACGTTTTTTCAAGTGCAGTTGCAAAAACCATCAAGCACTATGATGAAACTGGCTCTCATGAGGACCGCCTCAGGAATGAAAGACCCAGAGTTACCTCTGCTGCAGAGGATAAGTTCATTAGAGTTACCAACCTCAGAAATTGCAGCCCAAATAAATGCTTCACAGAGGAAAAGTAACAGACACATCTCAACATCAACTGTTCAGAGGAGACTGTGTGAATCAGCCTTCATGGTTGAATTGCTGCAAAGAAACCACTACTAAAAGGACAACAATAATAAGAAGAGACTTGCTTGGGCCAAGAAACACGAGTAATGGACATTAGACCAGTGAAAATCTGTCCTTTGGTCTGAGATTTTTGGTTCCAACCGCCGTGTTTTTTGTGAGACGCAGAGTAGATAAACAGATGATCTCTGCATGTGTAGTTCCCACAGTGAAGCATGGAGGAGGAGGTGTGATGGTGTTTTGCTGGTGACACTGTCTGTGATTTATTTATAATTCAAGGCACACTTAACCAGCATGGCTATCACAGCATTCTGCAGCGATACGCCATCCCATCTGGTTTGCGCTTAGTGGGGCTATCATTTGTTTTTCAACAGGACAATGACCCAACACACCTACAAGCTGTGTAAGGGCTAGATGACCAAGAACGAGAGTAATGGAGTGCTGCATAAGATGACCTGGCCTCCACAATCACCCAACCTGATTTGGTTTGGGATTAGTTGGACCGCAGAGTGAAGGAAAAGCAGCCAACAAGTGCTCAGCATTTGTGGGAACTCCTTCAAGACTGTTGGAAAAGCATTCCAGGTGAAGCTGGTTGAGAGAATGCCAAGAGTGTGCAAAGCTGTCATCAAGGCAAAGGGTGGCTACTTTGAAGAATCTAAAATATAAAATATATTTTCATTTGTTTAACACTTTTTTGGTTACTACATGATTCCATATGTATTATTTCATAGTTTTGATACCTTCACTATTATTCTACAATGTAGAAAATAGTCAAATTAAATAAAAACCCTTAAATGAGTAGGTGTACAAACCTTTGACTGGTACTGTATGTCTCATCACAATTTTATCTCGGAGATCTACGGACAGTTCCTTGAACTTCATGGTATAGTTTCAGCTCTGACATGCACTGTCAACTGTGGGACCTTATATATACAGGTGTGTTTCTTTCTAAATCATGTCCAAACAATTGAATTGGCCACAGGTGGACTCCAATGAAGTTGTATTGACATTTCAAGGATGATCAAAGGAATTTGGATGCACCTGAGCTCCATTTGGAGTGTCATAGCAAAGGAGTGTGAATACTTCTCAAAATTATATATTTGTGTATTTAATTGTCAATAAATGTGAAAATATTTCTAAAAACATGTTTTCACTTTGTCATTATGCAGTACTGTGTGTAGATGGGTGAACAAATAAATACATTTTGAATTCAGGCTGTAACAACAAAATGTGGAATAGGACAAGGCGTATGAATACTTTCCAAATGCACTTATTCATATTGTGCGTTTTCTTTTGTCATTAGTACTGTGCGTGCCAGCACCATATGTGGCCTATTGGCTACGAGCAGGGAGCTCAGGTGTGGGTAGATGAGACCTGGGTGTAATAATGTTTGAGGAAATCATTAAGGAAAGCGCTCGAGTACCCTGTGCGACAGGCAGGTCCCGCTCCTTGATGAGATTGTGCGCACATTGTGGCATGAGATGTTCATTAGTGAGGTGTGAAATGAGGGGATGGGAGCATGGGGGAGGGGTGCGCAGCCCACACATTTGGAGATATGGGGAGGGGGAGAAAAAGGCAGAGAGGGGAGGGAGGGGGAATCACCAAGGCTCCTATTCTAAAATGAGTAGCTGCTGTGTCAGCCTGGTCTCATAGACTAGACATAACATAGTAAATGTAAATCCAGGACATTCAAATTAGTATGATATGTTAGGTTTGGTATGGTTACATAACACAGAAGGTAGTAAAGCAAAAATGAAAGGAGGGTAGTTGGTCGGGGGTGGATGGGTGGGCATATATAGCGAGAACATCTAGTACCCAAAGATTGCATGTTTGAAACTCATCACGGACAACTTTAGCATTTTATCAATTTTGCAACTACTTACTACTTTTTAGCTACTTTGCAACTACTTCGCATGTTAGCTAACCCTTCCCCTTTAACCTAACTCCTAACCCAAACCCCTAACCATAACAGGGGCTTGCAGCTTGACTAAATTGTGAAGCACAGAACCTCTAGTCTAGCTAACATTAGCCACAACAAATTGGAATTTGTGACATATCTTATGTATTGCAAATTTGTAGCATATTGTATGAATTGTTATTTGTTACATATCATACAATTCTTAACATATCATACAAAATGGATGATGGACATCCACAAATTAATACTTACCATATGAAACATGATATCATACTGAATAGAGAGAGATGTTCCTGGACTCAGGGTTATGTCTAACCCTGAGTCCAGGTTGACTGTGTAGGAGAGGCAGGCAACAAAAGCGAGTGAGATGCACCTGCTGCTGCTGTTTTGTTTTTCTTCGTTTCATTTTAAAGGAGGAGAAGAGAACAGAAGGTGAGAGAGGAGAAGGAAGGTTGGCAGGGAGTACAAGCAGTGAAAGAAAAGCGGCTGCTTTTCGAGAGAGAGAGAGCATCCTAATAGGACAGGGGCTGCAGCTTGACTAAATTGCTTAGTGCAGAAGGGGGAGACAGGAAAAAACGAGTGAGCAACGACAAAAGAAGAACGAGGGTGGGAGGGGCAACAAAGATCTGTCAGATGAGGCTTGAGACGCGTCTATTTTCTGTGTGGTCTCTTTTATTACAGGGCGTTCTGAACAGGCAGCATCAGTGTGTCTCTTGCGCATGATCAGTTGTCTACGCATCCCTTCTGCCGGGAGTCAACACATATCTCAGCATCTCTCCGCCAGAGACAGAAAGAAAAACACCCGCTCTCTTCCGCTAATTGAGGTAGGTAAACGCGCATTTACATTTCCTTGTCGCACTATCAGATACGATTTCTGTTTTCTGACCTGTAAAGATTTGTGCAGTTTAAAGGTCGTCTTTACCTATCGTTAAAGGGTTTCAAAAAGCATGATGTTGCTAGAGCAGTTGTTGGGGTTTGACTGTTATGAAAAGGTTCCCATTTTCCGTTTTCGTCTCATTAGACGCAACTGTGCATGGGATAGAGATACGCACTTATACACCATTTAGCATGAGGGGCTAAATGTTTCATCTTGTTTTGGGACACATTATGTTTTGGGACACATTATGGATTATTTCCATAGTTTGCAGGATCAAACAGGGGCATCCCATCGGGCACAGGCGTCAATTCAATGTATATTCCACGTTGGTACAACGTAATTTAATTAAACTAGTGTATGTCCAGTGGGATGGTTCATGCCCCATTGACAGACCCCTGATTGGTAAAAAGTAAAACGGTAGGTTGTGTTTCAGGTCTGTTACACCTAAATTGATAGGCAGCCCAGCTTAGTGGTACAGGGGTAGAGAAACCCCACGGCTGCTCCCGGGGCGCTATACCGTCAGCCCAACCATCATCATGCGCCGCTGATGAGCACGTTTCGCGGGCAGGTGCGTAGGGCTGGCGCTGTGTGCTGGCAGGCTGGTATAACGCGCACAGTGTCTTGCGCGTGCGTGCGTGGGCACACACACACACACACATTAATATGAACGCACTCAAGCATAAATTACCTTCTGACAGTGATGTTTACCTTTTAAGGTCTGCTGAGCAAGAGTAGGAAAGGGCAATTGCAATTTATTGATACATATCAAATTACTAATATAATGGTGAAGAACATACAGCATTCAGGAGATAGGAATATCTCACTGTCTTTCTCCCAGATGTTAAAGCACCACTCCAGACAGTTCATGTTGTATGTTAATATTACCCTTTTTATATAAAAGCCTATTCAGATTTCTATTTATCTGGAGCGACAGCACAGTCAGTGCATAAAAAGTGTCCATACCATCAACAGAACGCCTCTAAAGTGAGTTTTAATAACATGCATAGTACTGTGAATTGATGAAATAGAAACACACAAGTGGAGAGTGGAGAGTGAAGGTGTATGTTTTTGCTTTTTTGCTCTGGTCATTCTGGCAAGGCAACACTGTAGCATTGTTGAATGCAGAAACTGGGAAGGCTGAGAGGGAAGGATAGAGGGATAGAGATGGTAGAGATGGGTCTCTCTATCACTCAGAATAACCATAATCTAGACATTGTACACCTGTGAAAGTGTTGCATTGTGGTGAGGAGAATGCCCTGTTATCCAGTTGAGATGTTAGCTACAGAGTGAATATACTTAGCCTTGAAGATCTCTCTAGTCCTTTTCTCTGTGTTGCTGTAGCAGCAGGGTTCTCCTCCCATGTGAAAGCCAGCAAGGTCACCGTATGTTGTATCACTACCACCTGAATAACGATCAGGGTGAGGCCTGGGAGTGGCCCACACTGTGTGGCCAGCCACTGTGCACATTCACTTTCTTCTTGTTTTGCTGATGATATGCTGTGGTTCCTCTCGTTTTCAACTTGAAAAGGTTAACCCTCCCTGGATATTCTTTTGTCTGGAGTGTCTGTCTTTCCCCCATTGCTTGTGTCTGTGTGTCTCAGTGACCCACCGCCAGCTCAAAGACTCCTTCTGCTCCCCATAATGAGGGACAGACAACAGGGGTCAATCCTCCCTCAGTGTGTGTGTGTGTGTGTGCGTACACATGTATGTATGTTTGCGCATGCACATACAGTACCAGTCAAAAGTTTGGACACACCTACTCATTCAAGGTTTTTCTTAATTTTACTATTTTCTACATTGTAGAATAATAGTGAAGATATCAGAACTATGAAATAACACATATGGAATTATATAGCTAGTTAGGGAGTGTGTGACGGTTTTGGAGAGTCCGGCATGCCCAAAGTAAAATGCCTGCCACTCAGGCCCAGAAACTAGGATATGCACATAATTCATACTATTGGATAGGAAACACTCTGACGTTTCTGAAACCGTTAAAAAAATGTCTGTGAGTATAACAGAACTGATATAGCAGGCGAAAAACCGAGGAATTTCTGTCAAATCTTTTTGGTGTGACATTTCGTCTTTTCCATAGACTTCCTATTGAAATCCATGTATAATAGCTCCCAGATTGCAGTACCTATGGCTTCCACTAGATGTCAACAGTCTTTAGACAGTGTTTTGAGGCTTTATCACTGAACAGAACCATACAGAAGAAGAATTACTGAAGGAAGCACAAATGTCAATAACATTTCCCGGGCACGAGACCGTGAGTGTGCTCCACTTTATTTTCCTTTTATTTCATTTAGGATATCATCCGTGTAAAATATTATCATTAATATTCATAAAAGGATACCTAAGGATGCATTATAAATGATGTTTGATTTGTTTGGGCAAAGTTGATAGGTATAATTTCAATGCTTTCTCTTCACTGTAAAACGGGTGACTCGACGGTGGATTTTCTGAACATAACGCGCCAACCAAACAGAGATTTATGGATATAATAAATGACTTTTTCTAACAAAAGAATCATTGGATGTCTTCATTTGACACTTGGGATGCCCTCAGCAGAAGTTCTTTGAAAGGTAAGTGATTTATTTTAGCTCTTATATGGGTTTTGTGTGACCCGCGCTGGATATGAATTTATGCTAATGCATAAATATGTGAGGTGCTATCCTCAAACAATCAAATGTTGTGCTTTCGCCGTGAAGCCTTTATGAAATCTGACAATGCTGCGATATTGCCAAGAATCAGAGCTTTTGATGACTATGCAACACTTGTATATTGATGAATGTTTAATAATTCAACTTTGGATTTTGAATTTGGCGCCTTACATTTCACTGGGTAGTGTCGGGAAGGGGGCGCTAGCGCGCCGGTTATCCCTAAGAGGGTAGTTACCAAAAAAGTTTAAAACAAATCAAAATATATTTTAGAATTGTGATTCTTCAAAGTAGCCACCCTTTCTAAATAAATCACTGACAGTGTCACCAGCAAAGTATCCCCACACCATCACACCTCCTCCACCTTGCTTCATGCTGAGATCACGAACTTTGCGTCTCACAAAGACACGGCGGTTGGAACCAAAAATCACACATTTGGACTCATCAGACCAAAGGACTGATTTCCACTGGTCTAATGTCCATTGCTCGTTTTTCTTGGCCCAAGCAAGTGTCTTCTTATTGTTGTCCTTTAGTAGTGGTTTCTTTGCAGCAATTCGACCATGAAGGCCTGATTCACGCCATCTCACTGCACACTGACCTATCCCATCTAGACAAGATGAATACCTATGTAAGAATGCTGTTCATTGACTACATTGACAACACCTCTTTAACTCTGTATTCTCGGCTATGAAAAGCCAACTGACATTTACTCCTGAGGTGCTGAGCTGTTGCACCCTTTACAACCACTGCAATTATTATTATTATTTGGCCCTGGTCATCTATGAACATTTGAACATCTTGGCCATGTACTGTTATAATCTCAACCCGGCACAGCCAGAAGCGGACTGGCCACCCCTCAGAGCCTGGTTCCTCTCTAGGTTTCTTCCTAGGTTCCTGCCTTTCTAGGGAGTTTTTCCTAGCCACCGTGCTTCTACATCTGCATTGCTTGCTGTTTGGGGGTTTAGGCTGTGTTTCTGTATAGCACTTTGACATCGGCTGATGTAAAAAGGGCTTTATAAATAAATGTGATTGATTGATTGAATACAGCTCAGCATTCAACACCATAGTACCCTCCAAGCTCATCATTAAGCTTGAGGCCCTGGGTCTCAACCCCGCCCTGTACAATTGGGTCCTGGACTTCCTGACGGTCCGCCCCCAGGTGGTGAAGGTAGGAAACAACATCTCCACTTCGCTGATCATCAACACTGGGGCCCCACAAGGGTGCGTGCTCAGCCCCTCCTGTACTCCCTCTTCACCCATGACTGCGTGCCACGCATGCCTCCAACTCAATCATCAAGTTTGCAGACGACACAACAGTAGTAGGCTTGAATACCAACAATGACGAGACAGCCTACAGGGAGGAGGTGAGGGCTCTCGGAGTGTGGTGTCAGGAAAATAACCTCTCACTTAATGGGAAAGCAGTGGAGTAGGTGGAAAGTTCCTTGGCATACATATCACTGACAAACTGAAATGGTCCACCCACACAGACAGTGTGGTGAAGAAGGCGCAACAGCGCCTCTTCAACCTCAGTAGGCTGAAGAAATTTGGCTTGTAACTTAAAACCCTCACAAACTTTTACAGATGCACAATTGAGAGCATCCTGTTGGGCTGTATCACCGCCTGGTACGGCAACTGCACCGCCCACAACTGTAGGGCTCTCCAGAGGGTGGTGCGGTCTGCACAACACACCACAGGAAGCAAATTGTCACAAGAAGGCCAAAAAGATAAATCAAGGACAACAACCACCCGAGCCACTGCCTGTTCACCCTGCTATCATCCAGAAGGTGAGGTCAGTACAGGTGCATCAAAGCTGGAACCGAGGGACTGAAAAACAGATTCTATCTCAAGGCCATATGATTGTTAAACAGCCATCACTAGCACAGATAGGCTGCTGGCTATATATAGTCAAATAAAGGTTAAATAAAAATAAAATGTGCAGACTTGAAATCATTGGCCACTTTAATAAATGGAACACTAGTCACTTTAAAAATGCCACTTTAACAATGTTTACATATCTTGCATTACTCATCTCATATGTATATACTGTATTCTATACTATCTATTGCATCTTAGCCTATGCCGCTCTGACATTGCTCATCTATATATTTATACATTCTTATTCTATTCCTTTACTTCGATATGTGTGTATTAGGTTTTTGTTGTGGAATTGTTAGATATTACTTGTTAGGTATTGCTGCACTGTCGGAACTAGAAGTACAATTTTATTGCCACTTTCCAAGTTATCTGTTGTCTGTAGCTTGTGAGGTGTGGAAACACTTTGTTGCTTTTATGGGTTTTGTCTTGTTGCTTTTTGTGCTATGTTGCTTTGTCTGCATGCTATGTCTTGCTTGTCCTGTTGCTCTGCGTGTGCTCACTGTTCATTGATTGTCTGTATTGTAATTGTTTTTAATAACCTGCCCAGGGACTGCGGTTGAAAAATAGCCGGTTGGCTAAAACCGGCACTTTTACTGAAACGTTGATTAATGTGCACTGTCACTGTAAAAATAAAAATAAACTCAAACAAGTATTTTTCTACACTTGCAATAACATCTGCTAGCCATGTGTATGTGACCAATAAAATGTGATTTTATTTTATTTGAATTGAAATACAGTGGGGAAAAAAAGTATTTAGTCACGCACCAATTGTGCAAGTTCTCTCACTTAAAAAGATGAGAGAGGCCTGTAATTTTCATCATAGGTACACTTCAACTATGACAGACAAAATGAGGAAAAAAAATCCAGAAAATCACATTGTAGGATTTTTAATGAATTTATTTGCAAATTATGGTGGAAAATAAGTATTCGGTCAATAACAAAAGTTTATCTCAATACTTTGTTATATACCCTTTGTTGGCAATGACAGAGGTCAAACGTTTTCTGTAAGTCTTCACAAGGTTTTCACACACTGTTGCTGGTATTTTGGCCCATTCCTCCATGCAGATCTCCTCTAGAGCAGTGATGTTTTGGGGCTGTCGCTGGGCAACACGGACTTTCAACTCCCTCTAAAGATTTTCTATGGGGTTGAGATCTGGAGACTGGCTAGGCCACTCCAGGATCTTGAAATGCTTCTTACAAAGCCACTCCTTTGTTGCCCGGGCGGTGTGTTTGGGATCATTGTCATGCTGAAAGACCCAGCCACGTTTCATCTTCAATGCCCTTGCTGATGGAAGGAGGTTTTCACTCAAAATCTCACGATACATGGCCCCATTCATTCTTTCCTTTACACGGATCAGTCATCCTGGTCCCTTTGCAGAAAAACAGCCCCAAAGCATGATGTTTCCACCCCCATGCTTCACAGTAGGTATGGTGTTCTTTGGATGCAACTCAGCATTCTTTGTCCTCCAAACACGACGAGTTGAGTTTTTACCAAAAAGTTATATTTTGGTTTCATCTGACCATATGACATTCTCCCAATCCTCATCTGGATCATCCAAATGCTCTCTAGCAAACTTCAGACGGGCCTGAACATGTACTGGCTTAAGCAGGGGGACACGTCTGGCACTGCAGGATTTGAGTCCCTGGCAGCGTAGTGTGTTACTGATGGTAGGCTTTGTTACTTTGGTCCCAGCTCTCTGCAGGTCATTCACTAGGTCCCCGTGTGGTTCTGGGATTTTTGCTCACCGTTCTTGTGATCATTTTGACCCCACGGGGTGAGATCTTGCGTGGAGCCCCAGATCGAGGAAGATTATCAGTGGTCTTGTATGTCTTCCATTTCCTAATAATTGCTCCCACAGTTGATTTCTTCAAACCAAGCTGCTTACCTATTGCAGATTCAGTCTTCCCAACCTGGTGCAGGTCTACAATTTTGTTTCTGGTGTCCTTTGACAGCTCTTTGTGTGACTGTTTGAGGTTGTGGACAGGTGTCTTTTATACTGATAACTAGTTCAAACAGGTGCCATTAATACAGGTAACGAGTGGAGGACAGAGGAGCCTCTTAAAGAAGAAGTTACAGGTCTGTGAGAGCCAGAAATCTTGCTTGTTTGTAAGTGACCAAATACTTATTTTCCACCATAATTTGCAAATAAATTCATTAAAAATCCTACAATGTGATTTTCTGGATTTTTTTCCCTCATTTTGTCTGTCATAGTTGAAGTGTACCTATGATGAAAATTACAGGCCTCTCTCATCTTTTTAAGTGAGAGAACTTGCACAATTGGTGGCTGACTAAATACTTTTTTTCCCCACTGTACATTCCAGGTGACAACCTCATAAAACAGGTTGAGAGAATGCCTAGAGTGTGCAAAACTGTCAAGGAAAAGGGTGGCTACTTTGAAGAATCTCAAATATATTTGTTTAACACTTTTTTGCTTACTACATGAATCCATGTGTTATTTTATAGTGTTATTCTGCAATGTAGGAAACAGTAAAAATAAAGAAAAACCCTTGAATGTCGAGGTGTGTCCAAACTTTTGACTGGTAATGTATTTGGGCATGTTTTACTCAGTGCCTCATGGCACCAACCAGTGACTCGTGGAGATGTCAGAACATCTCGATCTTAAATCAACATCCAATGGAAGCGAGAGGAAGTCTTTGTCTCAGACTGGCAGATAGAATGTTGGTGGAATGCTTTTCTCTCTATGGAACCCTCTCAGATATAGAATTATTAGGCTACAGTAGTACTTCCACAGTATCCTGTGATACCAGACAAACTGTTTGGCTGCATGGTACAATTTTCCCCTTTAGGGTCTGAATTATACAATGACTGTTGTAACTGTCCTGGAAATGGTGGACTAGACCAACTAACACATTATGAGGGTGTTCACAGCAATGTTTTGAAGGTTCTGGGGGTGATCTACATCCTTCTTCATTTAGATTTTCCAAAGCTTCTCTTTGATAGTCCCTCTAGACCCGTCAAACTCAACTCTGCACACCGAAACCAATTCCACTGCATTTTTTCATTGTTCACCTCTAATCAGGGACTAATTTAGACCTGGGACACTAGGTGGGTGCAATTAATTATTAGGTTGAAGAAAAACCCAGCAGGCTCGGGACCTCATAGCGTAAGAGTTGAATACCCCTGCTCTAGATGATTCCACTGGACCATCTGTGCCCTGACCTTCTAGTCTCTGTCTAGTGCGATGACGTCGTAGTGTTTGGCTGGGTCATGTTCAGAAGGCATGGAATGGGAGAACATGTTATCAAACGGAGTTACTTCTTATCCAATGAAAACATACAGTACATTTGTTCAGTAGCAAAAACTCTCCCTGTCTCTGTCTGTCTCTAGCTCTGTCTGTCTGTTGTCCTCTCTCTCTCTCTCTCTCTCTCTTTCTTGCTCTGTCTCTTTTTCTTTCTCTGCTGTGGTCTCACTTGTAAAATTCCTCTTCTGAGCTCCCAACCCCCAGCAGGGGACAGTGGTTTGGTGAGAATGTTCTATCCTGACTACACGCCATCCCTCCCGGTCATCTTATCTCTCCTGCAGAGATGAATGAGTTCAATGGGTCTGATTTCACACGCATGCACACACACACACACACACACACACACACCACAAACACTCCTTTTTCATGAAACTATCGTGGTCAGTGTGATAACGTGCGTGACTAATAGTTGGAGGGGTGAGACTGTTGAGACTGTGACACTTGTTCTTTCTAGCTCAGTGCAGTAGATAAGGGCTGAGAGGTATGACCCCGGGTGATTAGATGTGACCTCCGTCTGACTGAGCTCTGATCTGGTCTCACACTGCTGGGGAGTTCACACACGTCCCTGTGAATTAGCCTCCTAAAGCACTCTGCAAATGGATAGCTGAGTGGGAGACCGAGAGCTGTGTGTGTGTCTGCAACCACACATGTTAAAATGGGTTTGAAATGTGTGAAAGGAAGAGCAATGTATATGCTCTTTTTTCAGACACCATAAATGTGTGTGTGTGTTTGTGTGAGTGCGGACTGGTTGGCTGGAGGGGTGTGGGAGTACTGGGACTGTCAGGGCAGCAGATAGAAGCCCAGCAGCAGCAGAAGTGCAAATTAAAAGTCAGTGAAGCGCTATAGGAGGACACGATGCAGACTGCTAATGCTATGTCCCTGCACAGCTAGCCAGCTATTACACTGATAATGTTAGGGCAGTGTAGCTAACTACTACATTGGTAATGTCAGGACAGCGCTAGCAAGCTAACACCGAGCCATGGCAGGACAGAGCACTGGGTGTTTACAAGGAGAAGAACATGAGGTTGAGAGAGAGAGAGAGAGAGAGAGAGAGAGAGAGAGAGAGAGAGATAGAGAGAGAGAGAGAGTGAGAGAGACTCAAGGAGAGTGGAAGTGAGGACAACACACAAACAGATACTCTAGATAGAGAGAGCAAATATCATTCACCAGTACATCCACACAACACTTGCATAAACAATGCAAGGTTCTTACTGTGACACTTTCATGGAGATATAGTTCCATTGGTACAGTCAGTGCAGTCTCACAACCTTAATGGTCCACCACTGTCTCGCTCAGAGCCAGTGCTGGCTGACCTTGAATCATTTATTTAAAAAAATAAATACATATATATAGCCACCCACACTGCACCAGGCAGCCATTCACATCCACACAGGCAGTATGCTGCATACACACAGTAGGAGGAAGTTACCCCTAAATGCTGATCTAAGGTATGTTTTGTGTTTGAAGGTGGAGATTGGGTGAGGGGAAGCTGATCCTAGATCTGTCTATTTTTTTAGCAAGGCTATTCGTTCACACAGGCAACAGATGAGACGTTGAACCAAGGTCCCGACTCAATAGTCATTAAAAACCTGTCACGGGAGTGGGTGTACTAAACCCCAGTGTACTGGTTGGCTCAGTTCCCAACCTGGCAGCTCATACTGCTACACTAACATAATAATGCCCAGCTAGCCCAGCTCTCCTCTCCTTTCCTTTATTCTCTCCTCCCCTGTAACTCTTCTCCAGATCATTGCTGTGTTCTCAGTGAGCTTACCTGTGAAGGGAAGGTCAATGGCAGTAGGCTAGACACACAGCCTCATTAAACTTTAACTGTTTCAGATGTTTCAGAGAGAGCCTCTGCTACATCACCAAAGTTAGGCTGCACCTCTAAAAGCTTTTTTTGGGGAGCGAATAACCTTTAGAAATTATATTTTTCATTTCATTTGACACAGCTTTTGCCTCACGGAATCCAACTGGGGTTTCCCTAATACCAAGGAAAGCCTTTTGAATAATGGATACAGCTAATGCTTTTTGAGTTATTGGGAAGAAATAAGATGGTGTACTTATTTCTAAAGGACATTGTGCTGAGTTGGGGTTTGGGGGCCTTGGCACCAGAACTATGAAAATGTAAAGTAAGTAAGATTTCCCTAGATGAGAAGAAATGTCCCTGAAACGATCGTGCATTGTGAATATGATCTATGGTCATTATAATTTGCGGAGGTTTTGGATGACTGACAATTGCAGGCCAGATTTGTATTTTAAGTGCCTGCTAATCAATCAGCCATCCAAAACATTGTGTGCAGATATTCGTTGGCAGATCATTTTTGAGAACTCATATTTTTCCGCTCTCTTTCCCTCCTTCTCATGTCCTTCAGTACATTTCCCCTTTCTTCCCTAAGCCTGTTAGTCTTCCACCCTGAACACTGATGTTTAAATCTATGCCTGCCTTTCTTCCTCCTTGCTGAGGCATGAGCTGTTCTTCTGAATGATCTCTTCTTCTAACCCAGCCAGCCTGTGCTTCTGATAGCCGTAACAAAGCACTTAGCATCAGCTCACTTCAATCAGACCTCATTTACTGTATCTCAAAGCTGCAGCTCTCATGTGTGTCTGTTAGAGCTGAGAGGCCCTGTAGAACACTGGGCTCTGTCGCTGCAGATGGAAAACAGCCTACTGCCTGATATAACTCCATCTCAGTTGGGAAGTGATTGTTAGTTACAGTAGCTAGTTGCTACTACTGTTCGAGATGACCATATCAGGGAATCTCAAATTATTTCAAGGTTGATGCACACAACACTTTCTCCAACACTATGTACACCACACAGACATATTTTCTACAGTATTAAATACAGCACTTATAAAAATAGTTCTAGCTCGGCCAAAACACATGTAACACATCTTACAGTGATGTGTAGTCAGGGCAAGCAGGGTAGGCAGTGCTTACCCTGGGATAATCTAATAAAGAAAGAAAGAAAATATTATATAAAAAAGGTCATTATTTTTTGTTATCTAAGGGTTTTTCTCAATGCTTCTGGTGTTTTTTATGCTCAAAATCAAAAAATGTGCTAAAACGGCATAAAAACCTCAGGAAAGGTGCTAGGGTATGCATGCCTTTCTTTCCATCCATTCAAAGCCACCACAATCTTTGACGTGCGCAGCCTTTCCTGACTCCAGTCAATGTTAATGGACAGGGTCAGCATAGGCGTTGTAGCTTAAATCGAGCCGATTTCATATGGGAAAGCTGTGCACTTTTGGGTGTGTCTACATTTGGCACTCGCAACCCCCCTTGAACTGAACAGAGTTAGCTAGCAAAAACAACCTGTTACCAGACTAATGGTGACTATTGCACCTTTTTTTTTGTGGATGGATCAGCTTTAATATTGTGGATAGCTTCCATCAATGTAATTGTCTGCATCATTTCCAATCCCTCATATATTTTTGGGGTAAATATATATATTTACATACGTACACACACACACACACACACACACACACACACACACACACACACACACACACACACACACACACACACACACACACACACACACACACACACACACACACACACACACACACACACACACACACACACACACACACACACTACCGTTCAAAAGTTTGGTGTCACTTACAAATGTCCTTGTTTTTGAAAGAAAAGCACATGTTTTGTCCATTAAAATGAAATCATATTGATCAGAAATACAGTGTAGACATTGTTAATGTTGCAAATGACTACTGCAGATTTTTTATGTAATACAGAGGCCCATTATCAGCCACCATCACTCCTGTGTTCCAATGGCACATTGTTAGCTAATCCAAATTTATAATTTTAAAAGGCTAATTGATCATTAGAAAACCCTTTTGCAATTATGTTAGCACAGCTGAAAATGGTTGTTCTGATTAAAGAAGCAATAAAACTGGCCTCCTTTAGACTAGTTGAGTATCTGGAGCATCAGCATATGTGGGTTCGATTACAGGCTCAAAATGGCCAGAAACAAAGCACTTTCTTCTGAAACTCGTCAGTCTATTCTTGTTCTGAGAAATGAAGGCTATTCCATGCAAAAAACTGCACAGAAACTTAAGATATCGTACAACGCTGTGTACTACTCCGCTGTGTACTACTCCGCTGTGTACTACTCCCTTCACAGAAGACCGCAAACTGGCTTTAGCCAGAATAGAAAGAGGAGTGGGAGGCCCGGTGAGGCCTCCCACTCCTCTTTCTATTCTGGTTAGAGCCAGTTTGCGCTGTTCTTTGAAGGGAGTAGTACACAGCGGAGTAGTACACAGCGGAGTAGTACACAGCGTTGTAAGAGATCTTGTACTAGATATTCTCACATGGAATAGTCTTCATTTCTCAGAACAAGAATAGACTGACGAGTTTCTGGCCATTTTGAGCCTATAATCGAACCTAAAAATGCTGATGCTCCAGATACTCAACTAGTCTAAAGAAGGCCAGTTTTAATGCTTCTTTAATCAGTACAACAGTTTTCAGCTGTGCCTTTTAAAATGACAAACTTGGATTAGCTAACCCAATGTGCCATTGGAACACAGGAGTGATGGTTGCTGGTAATGGGCCTCTGTACGCCTATGTCGATATTCCATAAAGAATCTGCCGTTTCCAGCTACAAGTCATTTACAACATTAACAATGTCTACACTGTATTTCTGATCAATTTGATTTTAATGTGATTTTCTTTAAAAAACAAGGACATTTATAAGTGACCCCAAACCTTTGAATGGTAGTGTATATAAACATGCATTCATATACATACATAAACACATATTGTAAGAACCGACGCTGGAGTAGAGAAGTAGGTACGGGGAGTCAACAGTAAATTTGGAACAGACATCGAACAGGACAGAGACAGCGTCAGAACCGGGTATACACAAACATTAATGCAGAAGCGGGGAACAGAGATGGGGAACAGACAGATATATGGGAGGTAATAAAACAGGTGATTGAGTCCAGGTGAGTCCAGGTGAGTCCAATGAGTCGCCGATGCGCGTGACGAGGGAAGGCAAGTGTGCATAATGATGGTGGCAGGACTGCGTAATGCAGGGCAGCCTTGTGCCCTTGAGCGCCAGGAGGTAATAAAACAGGTGATTGAGTCCAGGTGAGTCCAATGAATCGCTGATGTGCGTGATGATGGTGGCAGGAGTGCTTAATGCAGGGCAGCCTGGCGCCCTCGAGCACCAGGGGGGGAGAGCGGGATCAGGCGTGACACACACTTATCTTTTTAAAATATAGTTTCCTTTATTATTCCCCTGTTTTTAGTCCTGGCCTTCCACCTTTTTCTGATGTCCATCCAGTTCCATTTGCCATATATTTGTAACTGTGCTATTTCACAAAAGTTCTGAACCTATGTACATTTTACAGACCCTGTATGTTTTACATTTGTTATCTTGTTGTTATTAGTCCCACCCTTCAGGTCCATTCAACCCCTCCCATCTATCTCTTAACACTGTCCATATTGGATTTCTTTTTGCCATATTTTTCAACTGTGCTGTGATGCTTCACGAAAGTTCTGAACCTTTCCATTCTCATAGTTTCTACAGATTGTAAATTCAAGATAAAACGTTTTGCTAAAAGTATTATTATACTATTGATCGATTGACTATGACTTTTCAAATCACCCAATATTGCTATCTGCAGCGTTAGCTCTAGGTGAATGTTGCAATTCTTCAGACATTCCTGGACCTGTGACCAAAAACGAGCTACGTATGGACAGTAGCAAAATAAATTATGTAATGACTCTGCCTCCTCGCAGCAAAATCTGCAGAGCTGGGAAAGTTGTATCTCCCATATATATAACATTCTATTGCTTGCAATAATTTTGTATAATAATTTCAATTGAAAAATTCAACGTTTCGAATCCGGCGTCGTTTTGCATGTCAATTCATGAACCATGTGCCATGGAATCGGTACATCAAAAATCTCTTCCCAACTATTTTGCAATCTATATAGCACAGCTGTCAATGTGTTGGTCCTTAAATGAAACTGGTAAATATTTTTGTTTAGCACAATTTTCTTTAACCAATTTTGGTCTTTAATGCAGGGCCGACAGAAAAGCAGACATTTCCATATAATTGTGTTAGCTGCATGTGTGACATAACTCCACCAGTCCTATTTATGATCTAATTTACAAAGATTATACATTTATACATATTGGTATATTTGAGTTTAACCACAATATTTGTTGTATTATTTGTTCTGGTCTTTTCTGGTGGATTAAACTGAAATTGCAACCAACTTTCTATGGCTTAACGATATTTTGGATATTATTTAATTTAAAATGAACCAAAACTGAGCAGTTGTAATCTGAATAAAGGGAAAAATGCCATTCTTGAACATGGGGTGAGACATTCCTTACTAATTTGCTAGAGAACCAGTTTGGATTTAAGTATAACTTTTGTATGACTGATGTCTTTAGTGAGAAGTCTAATGCTTTAATATTTAATAATTTCTGCCCTCCGAATTGATATTCATTATTTAAATAGGACCTTATTTTGTCTGGCTTGCCATTCCAAATAAAATTGAATCTTTTTTGCTCATGGAATTTAAAAAACAGGTTGCTAGGTGTGCAAAACCATAAGCAAATAGTTAAACTGTGATATGACTGAGTTAATCATTGTGATCTTTCTACAAATATACAGGTATTTTCCTTTCCATGGTAGCAAGATCTTATCTATTTTTGCTAACTTTCTATTAGCATTTATTGGAGTGAGATCATTTCTTTCTTTCGGGATATGTATACTGAGTATGTCCACATCCCCGTCAGACCATTTTATTGGTAAACTACACGGTAATTTTCTTATTTTTTTGTGATCCAAAATGTAATATAGTACACTTATCATAATTTGGTTTTAATCCAGAGAGGTTAGAAAAAGTATGTCGATCCTCTATGAGGCTGTAGAGGGATTCTAATTGTGGATTTAAAAGAAAATATTAATCATCAGCGGACAATGACACCTTTGTTTTTAAACCCTTGATTTCTAATCCCTTAACATTGTGGTTAAAACATGCTAATAACGGTCCTCTGAGTATATCAAAAAAGAGTTTGGTATACCTCCACTGGTATGCCATCCAGCCCTGGAGTTTTCCCAGACTTTAAGGCTTTAATTGCATCAAGAAGTTCCTCCTCTGTAATTTGGCCTTCACATGAGTCTTTATGTACAGTTAATTTTACATTATTATTAGGAGAAAAATCCACACAATTAGCTTCGGTTAGTGGAGATGGAGGAGACTGAAACAAAAACATATTCTTAAAGTACGTTACTTCCTCTTTCAAAATATTGTTTAGTGAATTATGAGTGACTCCATTTGGAACACGTTTCAGTAAATTATTTTTGGTAGCAATTCTATGTTGAAGATTTAAAAAGAATTTGGTGAATGTTTTCCCCATATTCCATCCAGTTCGCTTTATTTTTTATAATATATTACACTGGATATTTCTTGAATAAGTTCCTCCATTTCTTTTTGTTTTCACTTTAACTTACTCTGAGCCTCTATGGCACAGTTTCTAATTGCTATATATCTGTACTGTTAGTACTTCCATTTCCTTTGTCAGTATGGACTCTTTTGACCTAAATTGCTTTTGTTTTATAGATGAGTACTGAATTGCATGGCCTCTAAAGGCACATTTAAAAGTGTCCCATATAATAAGGGGATTTGCTGTACCTATGTTATGTCTGAAAAAGTCAGTTATAAATTATTCTGTCCTAGTTAAAAACAAGTTATCATCCAGTAGTCTTTGATTAATATTCCAATATCAAGCCCACGTGGAAATTCTCTAAGAGTAATATATCTATGCCAATTATGTGATGGTCCGACCGCATTCTGTCCCATCAACACTTTTTTTTAAACTTTTGGTGCCAGAGAGAATGACATAATAAAGTAATCAAGACTACTAGCTTGATTAAGCCTACATTCATGATTTCTTAAAGTGCCTGGTGATAGTTTGTAGTGTGATTCCTTTACAGTCCATAGAGGTATTTAAAACTGTATTATAATCTCCCACCATAATAATAGAGTCTTGTATTGCTTGTAGGGTTGATAAATTATTATATATATTTTTAAGAAACGTGGATCATCATTATTTGGACCGTATAGGTTAATAAGCCATATCTGTTTATAGTCCAATAATCCTATTTAAAATCATCTATCTACCTTGAGGATCTGTTTGGAAAATGTGCACATTCGGATCAGAATTACTGTTGGTTAATAATATCATCACCCCTTTTGAATTTCTTTGCCCATGGGAGAAATATATTTGCCCCCAGTCCTTTTTCCACAAAACTTGATCTAAAATTGTTGAATACGTTTCCTGTGAACAATAGATATTATATTCCTTCTCTTTTAGCCAGGTAAATACTGACCGTCTTTTCTTATTATCTGCTAAGCCATTACAATTATAACTGGCTATACTTATTTCACCATAATGAAATACTAGTTTCAAATCTATTTATCATCATATATGTTTGTAAACTCACCATTAAAAAGTACCGTAGTGATTGAGTGTCCATAGCTATACCATGATATTTGCAATTCTACTAAGTAAACCTCCAATTGGTCCCCACTATTGCACCCGCTAAAATACCTCCTCATCCCGAGTTGGGTTGTCATCCCAGTGACCGGCAGATAATTAGCAGCAAACAATTATTGTGATTCATCCTAAATTGTCCCTAACATCTTTACTCCATAGCAACAGTTGTGGGATACACACACACACACACACACACACACACACACACACACACACACACACACACACACACACACACACACACACACACACACACACACACACACACACACACACACACACACACAAACACTCATACACACTCAACCCCTTTCCCCCCACAAACCACCATACACTCAGATGCAAAACAGTTGTTCCATCCCAGAGCCCAACTCAAGAGAGGCCTTGATTTACTAATGCATATACAGTTGTAGCTGTATGAGAAGGCATGCAAAATTTGGCAAAAATTGGGAGATTTGATTAACCATTGTCACGTCCTAGGTGATGGAGATCAGATATACTCCCTTCCCCTGAAACACCCACACGCGGTCCCCCGTTGTGACCATATTCCCAAGCATCTCTGTGCAGTCAGACCTTTGATGATTTTGTGCAACCAGGGCCAAAATAATATGCCCCCTCTCTGAATGTACGAGTTTGACCCCCTCCCCATGGGTTACTGCAGCTAGTGTTGCCAGCACTGCCACTGCCTGGGTGGGGGCACACCACCGGAATCCCCACTGGCTAGGTACAAGGTCGTCAAGGTTCTCATTAGCAGCTTTGAGAATTTCCTTGTATATTTTGGTCTCCCATCAGGGGGCTCTGGCTAGTAGGACAAACCCTGCCAGGCAGGCTCAGAATCTTGAGGGGGCGGTGCTGCTTTGGTAGGTCTCTGACCACATTCATCTTTCTGATTTGGCTGCGTATAGTCTACTTTACTGTAGGCCCATAATACATATAAGGACTTCTCCTTAGTGTATGGATCTCTCAGGTGGGTGTCTCTCAGGTGGGTTGGGGACCATTCCATCATGATAAAACAGTAAATAAATAAATACTAATAATTCATTTTAAGATTGTATATCCCATATCTGCACAAAATTGAAAGCTGCCTCTCATAAACCGTGCTCACAAACACACATGAGCTCTGGGATTTTCAACCCGTATCTTTTTTCACTCACTTAGCTCCACACTTTTCCAAACACAAAAACAAACACCCCACCTTCCATCACAATACATGCACACATACTGTGCCTTCTATGACCTTTGTGTTTAGCTCTACCATGTTGATTGAGTACTTTTCTGTTAAAGTTCCTTACATTTGAATATGTATTATTTAGCTAATTATCATTTATTCTAATGCTGTCTTTTCAATTTATGAAATACTGTAAATGGAAAGTCTAAAACTAGTTATTTTCCCAACATTCCCTATCTAGAATGTATTTTATTGCTATTCTATATATTTTTTATTACAATCACTACCATGTCTAGTATTGTGTGTTCCATTATTCAACATCCTCTATGGGAACAGTTTACCGACTACGAGAGCTACACGTTTCCCTTTGAATCTATTTTCCTAGTCTGTATGTCAAGTATGGCTTCTCTCAGAAAGATGTTCTCCATTTAACCTTTTCATACGTGAGTTCCAAATATCTAACGGTCGCCCCAGCGTGAGTTTTTTATGCACGTGATGTTAGAATGCACTCACCATTCCAAAATGTGATTGTTACGCAACAGGACATTTAATCCGTGCTGCCCTCAAACCAAGACACGCTGCCTGTTTTTATTTATAGGCTGTTTCAACTTGTCAATTTCAAATGAATTAACAAGTTAAAATTTTCTAAAAACTGTTTGAATTGAGGTGCATTCCGCCTCCCCATTAATTCACATAAAAGTAGGCCTTTTTAATTTTGCGGACAATTTATTTATAAGGAATTTCTGACCCTGACAAAATTCCCCAAGCATTTCTCAATTGTTTGTGCAGTTCAAGTCTGCAGACATTTGCGCATCTCCCGTCAGAACAGGATTTGCACACACACACACACACGTGTTCCCATTTTCTGTCTGGTACCCGCATCGCAGTCGTTGTTTTCATTACTAATAATAACTTTGTAAATGTGAGCGTTTCTATCAAAGTAAGTGCCTTATTACGTTATAGTAGTTTCTGCGTGTTGTTGTTTCTACTGTAGCTCACTGTTTGTATGGAGCATAATACACTGCTCAAAAAAATAAAGGGAACACTTAAACAACACAATGTAACTCCAAGTCAATCACACTTCTGTGAAATCAAACTGTCCACTTAGGAAGCAACACTGATTGACAATAAATTTCACATGCTGTTGTGCAAATGGAATAGACAACAGGTGGAAATTATAGGCAATTAGCAAGACACCCCCAATAAAGGAGTGGTTCTGAAGGTGGTGACCACAGACCACTTCTCAGTTCCTATGCTTCCTGGCTGATGTTTTGGTCACTTTTGAATGCTGGCGGTGCTTTCACTCTAGTGGTAGCATGAGGCGGAGTCTACAACCCACACAACTGGCTCAGGTAGTGCAGCTCATCCAGGATGGCACATCAATGCGAGCTGTGGCAAGAAGGTTTGCTGTGTCTGTCAGCGTAGTGTCCAGAGCATGGAGGCGCTACCAGGAGACAGGCCAGTACATCAGGAGGCGTGGAGGAGGCCGTGGGAGGGCAACAACCCAGCAGCAGGACCACTACCTCCGCCTTTGTGCAAGGAGGAGCACTGCCAGAGCCCTGCAAAATGACCTCCAGCAGGCCACAAATGTGCATGTGTCTGCTCAAACGGTCAGAAACAGACTCCATGAGGGTGGTATGAGGGCCCAACGTCCACAGGTGGCGGTTGTGCTTACAGCCCAACACCGTGCAGGACGTTTGGCATTTGCCAGAGAACACCAAGATTGGCAAATTCGCCACTGGTGCCCTGTGCTCTTCACAGATGAAAGCAGGTTCACACTGAGCACGTGACAGACGTGACAGAGTCTGGAGACGCCGTGGAGAACGTTCTGCTGCCTGCAACATCCTCCAGCATGACCGGTTTGGCGGTGGGTCAGTCATGGTGTGTGGTGGCATTTCTTTGGGGGGCCGCACAGCCGTCCATGTGCTCACCAGAGGTAGCCTGACTGCCATTAGGTACCGAGGTGAGATCCTCAGACCCCTTGTGAGACCATATGCTGGTGCTGTTGGCCCTGGGTTCCTCCTAATGCAAGACAATGCTAGACCTCATGTGGCTGGAGTGTGTCAGCAGTTCCTGCAAGAGGAAGGCATTGATGCTAAGGACTGGCCCGCCCGTTCCCCAGACCTGAATCCAATTGAGCACATCTGGGACATCATGTCTCGCTCCATCCACCAACGCCACATGCACCACAGACTGTCCAGGAGTTGGCGGATGCTTTAGTCCAGGTCTGGGAGGAGATCCCTCAGGAGACCATCTGCCACCTAATCAGGAGCATGCCCAGACGTTGTAGGGAGGTCATTCAGGCACGTGGAGGCCACACACACTACTGAGCCTCATTTTGACTTGTTTTAAGGACATTACATCAAAGTTGGATCAGGCTGTAGTGTGGTTTTCCACTTTAATTTTGAGTGTGACTCCAAATCCAGACCTCCATGGGTTGATAAATTTGATTTCCATTGATAATTTTTGTGTGATTTTGTTGTCAGCACATTCAACTATGTAAAGAAAAAAGTATTTAATAAGATTATTTCATTCATTCAGATCTATGATGTGTTATTTTAGTGTTCCCTTTATTTTTTTGAGCAGTGTATATTTGTGTATACTCCTTATAACCGCGGACACGCAAGGTAACGTTACTCATTTCATAACCTTTACGGTGTTATATTCAATTGTGCTTAAGTAGCTAGCTACATTCTTCTATTATTTCTGTAAAACAATGCTAATTGTATCAGAGAAGTGTTAGCTTGTGTTGTATTTTGAAACTACCCTGGCCTTGACTCCCAAGTGGCACAGCGGTCTAAGGCACTGCATCTCAGTGCTGAAGGCCTCATTGCAGACACCCTGGTTCGACTCCAGGCTGCATCACAACTGGCCTAGATTGGGAGTGCCATATGGCAGCGCACAATTGGTCTAGCGTCATCCGAGTTTGGCCAGTGTAGACCGTCATTGTAAATAATCATTTGTTCTTAAATGACTTGCCTAGTTAAATAATTATAAATGAAAAATAATTTACTGTGGTTTGTTTTCATTTGGCCTATTTAGCATAGCTCTGTTCTGCCCTGCCCCCTTGTGGAGCTCAACAGTTACTTACCGTTATAACTCAAATTAGTGATTTTGTCAATGCAATATATTATTTTTATAGCAGTGTTTATTGTTACTTCTTTGTAATATAGTTTTATTGCTATATCCTGATATTGTATTCTAATTACTCTTTATTCTGCACTTTCAGAAACCACACACACACACACAGTATTTGCCAATATCATAACTGGAACTGGAGCTGAATGTCTTTCGAGCTGAAGATTGAGGCCAGCTTTTGATTGCTAGCGTACACTCCTTAACAGTTTGACTGGATGAAAACAGCAAGAAAACACAGACGACTATAACATATTGGCCTATTTTATTGCAGTATTGGTGGTGGTTGGTTGAACAAACATAGGATCTGTGCTCCAGTATTCTCTTAGGGAGTTCTTCTTTACTATTCCCATGAGAAGGACTGTCACCAGGAAGGTATACATTTCACTAATTGTGGTTGTCACCCATTTAGTGAGTTTCCCCCTCACTCCTGGCTCTCTCTTCTGCTGTAGCTTCAAGGCTGAGCGATTGGTCTCCTCTACTATGTCTCCTACCAGCTCCTCTGTCAGAAACAACTTGAAGCACTATGCCTCAGATGGAAATGGCAAGGGGCTTTGCACTCCAGACTGGGACTCATCAAAGCAAACAGCAGGGCTAGGAGAGGTGAAATGGCTGATGGCCTTCCAGCTACCACAGAACTTACAGCTACCTACTTCATCCACTGTCGGTCTGCCTCAATCACCACCAGCATCTTCAAAGGGACCTGGGGCTTCGTCAGTGGACAAGGGGTCCTCAGATTCAGGGTTCTCAATGGCTACAAGGTTGGGGGGCAGCTCCTCACTGTCACTGTCAGAATCAAATTCCTGACTTTCATACTCAGACTCATTGTCAGAATTTTAAAAAATTATCCAGAATTTCAGCATAGGTTATTTGTCTCCTTTTGAAAGACATTGCTAATGCTACAGCTTAGCTCACTAGCTACATACATTAACAGCAACACTGAATGGCTCAGAGTGGGAGTGAGATTACGTGATTGACTGCCAGCACGCGCCACTTGTATCAATAGATCACTATCAGAAAATGTTTTGTGTGGGAATTATTTATACATTTACTTTTTTATTCACGTTTTCAAGTACTGGTGACAAAACATGCATTCCGATTCTTGCATAGATTGTAATGAACACAGTGTGTGTAAAATACTTTTTTGATGTTTGTACTGATTATGATGAGCTAAGATAATTCCAGCTATGTGTGGAGCCATGTTTGTTGACATACAATGCATTCTGGGTTTCACGTAATCGTCTGTCGGACCAAAGATGTTATAACAAATTGAGGTGAGTAAGGGTACACTAAATTTTCGAGAACTTCCAGGATGTGAATGATGGTAGATGACACACCCTCTTCAACATGCATACAGACCAATAACATCTTGTCTCATATTATCTTTGGTTTCTGTGAAAAAACAAACATGCCGGCGCGCTGAAACTTCCCATCGTCAGATTATTTTCAATTTCTAGAAAGTGTTTTACTCAATTATTTTGATCACTGATGAGCTCACCCGTGATGAGATTAATTATAAATAGTAATTGCTATTAGCTAATTCATATTGTAGTTTCTGTCAGCCGAGAGTTATAAAAATATGATCACTTGTGTTACGTCAATCTTTCCTCAGTTATCGCTAAGACAAATGTAGCCTACATGGTTTGATGATTGTTTTATGCTGTAGCTACTTCTGTGAATGTCTGAACATTGCATCCAAAAATAAACTGCTCACATTCTGGACATAATTTTGTAAGGACTGTGTTTGTACAAAATGTTTCTGAAAAAACAGTGTGGCCAGCTAAAATGCTGAGTGTTGCATCAAACCGAAACTGGACGTTCTAAATAAGCGTTCTAAATCACACCGGTTTGATCGTACGCTATAGGGACCACTGTACAATGATCACACCCATGTGTTGGTACGTGTGTTGGTATGTGTGAAAAGGTTAAGTTCATTAACATCGGTTTCAATCTTATTAACTGTCCCTTTCAGCTTGTTTGCATATTTATCCCATGTCACAGATTTTTTTTTGCCACTCATTTCAAGGCTTGCCTTCAACTCCTTTATATCCTTACTGGCTAATTCAAGTATGCCCAGTTTGTCAGTTATTGATTTTAATAGATCGGTTTCCACCCTTTACCATTTAAAAGATTAAATAGTCTGCGTCTGTCGAAGTGTCACGTTTTCTTTTAGGGATTGGTTCCTCTGTTTTACTCTCCGTCATGTGTTGCTTGTCTTTGTAATATTTGTTGATACATTTCTCTAGCCTTAAGATTTGTTTTGTGTTGTTAGCCAGATTGAAGGTTATAACTCACCAGTTTGTGAAGTGCAAATATTTAGTCTAACTTTAGTCTAACATATTAAATATGTGACCCGTTTCAAGAAACTAGGCGTATGTCGCAAGTCACGACTTCACAGGAGAGCCATTTTAACATTTTTATAAAAATGTGTTTTTTTGGGCAGAAATGCCTTCTGGAACATTTGAAAAAACTTGTATGACATCTGTAAATACGAATAGAATTGTTAAATTATGAGCCTTGTTCATTAAGCCACAGAAAAAGTCAGCAACCTTCCCACTAGCCATAATTAGCCGAGATAATGAGTGGGCTGGACATGCCGAGAGAGGAGTTCAGATTGGTCTGCCATATAGAAGGCTTCTCTCTACTTGAGCTGGTCAGTCTGTGTTGGTAATCCTGTCGAACGCAGCTTTAAAAATATATATATTGTGTAGGGAAGCTGCATAAGTGTTGCTCTCCACTTTCTGGAGGATCAAGTTTTGAAATCAGTGGAATTGAGAAAAAACCTGTCTCCGGAATACATCTTCAAATCTAACTGTGGCATGGCATCTGTGACAGGGAGATGCGTCCATCATGCATGATGATGTATACAGGTCAAATCAAATCAAATTTTATTTGTCACATACACATGGTTAGCAGATGTTAATGCGAGTGTAGCGAAATGCTTGTAAAAAAAAATCCTGAGAACGTGAAGCGAGGCAGCCATCTCTGTCGGTGCCGGAAGTGTGAGATAGTCTAGCTAGCTACATTTTCAGATATTACACTAATTTTGACAGAA
The DNA here is from genome assembly GCA_030435695.1 of Brachymystax lenok tsinlingensis. Lineage (NCBI taxonomy): Eukaryota > Metazoa > Chordata > Actinopteri > Salmoniformes > Salmonidae > Brachymystax > Brachymystax lenok. The sequence continues at coordinate 40,994,282 of CM059797.1, read as the reverse complement.
AGTGGTTTCATTTCAAGCTAAAGTACTGTTAGCTAGATAGCTAGCTAAAGTTAGCTGGCTGGCTCCCTAGCTAACGTTACGTGTATTATGTTATTATTTGTATTCCAGAGCTGTTTGCTTTGCTAGTTAGAGCCTAATGTTAGCTAGCTAACATTTAACCAGGTTGGTTAGCTCCCATCAGATTCATGCAGGGTAGTAACGACATGATTTGGCACTATGTTCATTGTTTAACTAGCTAACGTTAGCTGGCTGGCTCGTTAGCTAACGTTAGGTGATGTGTGTGATCTTACACGTTGTTTACCTAGCCAGGTTCATTGTTTACCTAGCTAGCTAGCTACATGTCTTAAGGACAACAAAGTCAAGGTATTGGAGTGGCCATCACAAAGCACCCTTAGAAACGTCAGAGTGTTTCCTATCCAATAGTACTAATTATGTGCATATCCTATTTTCTGGGCCTGAGTGGCAGGCATTTTACTTTGGGCACGCCAGACTCTCCAAAACCGTCACCTATGCAGCCGCTCCCTAAGAAGTTAAGCCAATATGCTTGGGGTAATTGTCCATTTGGAAGATCCATTTGCGACCAAGCTTTAACTTCCTGACTGATGTCTTGAGGTGTTGCTTCAAGATATCCACTTAATTTTCCTTTCTCATGATGCCATCTATTGTGTGAAGGGCACCAGTCCCTCCTGCAGCAAAGCACCCCCACAACATGATGCTTCCACCCCCGTGCTTCACGGTTGGGATGGTGTTCGATGGCTTGCATGCCTCCCTCTTTTTCCTCCAAACATAATGATGGTCATTATGGCCTAACAGTTCTTTTTTTGTTTCATCAGATCAGAGGACATTTCTCCAAAAAGTATGATTTTTGTCCCCATGTGCAGTTGCAAACCGTAGTCTGGCTTTATGGCAGTTTTGGAGCAGTTGCTTCTTCCTTGCTGAGCGGCCTTTCAGGTTATGTCGTTTTAATTCCAGTAATCATGGCATGTATTTATTACTCTGTTTCCTATCATGTCGATGTTTGGAATTGTTTTGATTGTTCAGGTTTGTGTAACAAGCCAGGCTAGGTTCAGACGGGTGACATGTTTTTTACCCGTTATTATATTTTGGTTATTGGGACACTATTGGACATTGTGCTTGTGTCACGCCTTACACTTTTGTTTTTGTCTAGAGGGTAGTTTGACGCTAGTTGCGTTCTTTCTATTGTTAGTTGCTTCTGCCATTAAAGTGTGCGCCTGGAAATTACTCTCCGCTCTCCTGCACCTGATTTCACTACAGTAGCGCACAACTCTGACACACTGCCTGTTCACCCCGCTATCATCCAGAAGGCAAGGTCAGTACAGGTGCATCAAAGCTGGGACTGAGAGACTGAAAAACAGATTTTATCTCAAGGCCATCAGATTATTAAATAGCCATCACTAGCCGGCTTCCACCCGGTTACATAACCCTGCACCTTAGAAGCTGCTGCCCTATAAACATAAACTTGAAATCACTAGCCACTTTAATAATGGAACACTTGTCACTTTAATAATGTTTACATATTTTTGCTTTATTCATCTCATATGTATATACTGTATTCTATTCTACTGTATTTTAGTCTATGCCACTCCGAAATTGCTCCTACTAATATTTATATGTTTCTTTTAGGTTTGTGTGTGTGTTGTTGTGAATTGTTAGATATTACTGCACTGTTGAAGCTAGAAACACAAGCATTTTGCTATACCTGCAATAACATCTGTTAAACATGCGACCGCTAAAATTTGATTTGAGGTATGTCTATGTGAATTGTGAATAAAGCAAAAGCATGACGGAAAAAGCCTCACGAGTGGACCATTCATAAACCTTTTATGGATAAACTACGTGGCTAATGCATGGCCAGGATAAGAAAGACACCAGATGCATTGTTGATGAACCAGCTTATGTTATATAGTAAGGGTAGCCTACTAAGGGCTTGTTTTTGAATCAAACTAAACAGAAATTCGAGGTTTACGGACACAAAAAGCACATCTCTTGTGCGTATGGGCTCTGGGAATCACGGCTGGATAGGCTGCACTTCCGTTGTCAAACTCCATACTGCTAAGACCAGCTTTTGGTTGGTCTTATATCAATTATTTGATTTTAAAATATACCCAACAGCTCGTACTTCAATTGGCACTTTGGGGCACGCTTTTAAGGACACACCTCAGATATTGTCACTCGTCCCACCTCAGCGCAAGCGAGCTCATAAAATTACCAGTCCTGGCGCTAGGGTTTGAAAATAGAATTGTCCGGATTTAACAGGTCAAAATTACAAACAAGCGTGCATTTGACAATTGCACTGGCTTAACGCCAGCTGAAAAGAGAGCCCAGAGTGTAAAATAGAGGGAGGAAGGGAGAAGGATTCGGGTCATGATGACCGGAGACCAAGAGCAACAGGGAATTATCTTGGGGGGAGAAGGGGGAAAACTAGGCCTCTATTCCAGCCTTATCTGAAGCCCTGCTGGGACTGTGTGAACACCAAGTTGGAAATTACTTAATGGAATCTGGATGATGTCTTGTCTTTTAACTTTCGAATGGACCTGTATTGTCAGTCTTGACTTTGCTGTTGAATGATTGCGTTCAGCCTTGTACAGATTGAATAATACAGACAGCATAATAAGCCTACAGTGCTTCAGAAAGTACTCATACCCCTTGACTTATTCCACATTTTGTGTTAGCCCGAATTCAAAATTGATTAAATAAATGTTATTTCACCTTCTACACACAATACCCCATAATGACAAAGTGAAAGCAGGTTTTAAAACATTTTTGCAAATGTATTGAAAATAAAATACAGAAATATCTCATTTACAGAACTATTCATACCACTGAGTCATTACTTTGTAGAAGTACCTTTAGCAGCAATTACAGCTGCTAACAGTTTGCCACACCTGGATTGAGCATCATTTGCCGTTTTATTCTTTCCAAAATTCTTCAAGCTCTGTCAAATTGGTTGTTGATCATTGCTAGACAACCATTTTCAGGTCTTGCCAGGTTATTGTTCTTCTGAAGGGTGAGTTCATCTCCCAGTGTCTGGTGGAAAGCATAACATGATGTAGCCACCGCTATGCCTGAAAATATGGAGTGTGGTACTCAGTAATGTGTGGTATTGGATTTGCCCCAAACATAACACTTTGTGCTCAGGACAAAAAGTTAATTACTTTGCCATATTTTTTGCAGTATTACTTTAGGTCCTTGTTGCAAACAGGATTCATGTTTTGGAATATTTTTATTCTGTACAGGCTTCCTTTGTTTCCCTCCGTCAATTAGGTTAGTATCGTGCAGTAACTACAATGTTGATCCATCCTCAATTTTCTCCTATCACAGCTGAAAAGATTTGACATGGGCTCTCAGATCCTCAAAAAGTTCTACAGCTGCACCATTGAGAACATCTTGACTGGCTGCATCACCACTTGGTACGGCAACTGCTTGGCATCCAATTGCATGGCACTACAGAGGGTAGTGCATATGGCCCAGTACATCACTTTGGTCAAACACTGTTATCCAGCACCTATATACCAGGCGGTGTCAGAGGAAGGCTCTAAAAATTGTCAAAGACTCCAGCCAGCCAAGTCACAGACTGTTCTCTCTGCTACTGCACGGCAAGCAGTACCTCCAGAACAGCTTCTACCTCCAAGCAATAAGACTGCTAAATAGTTGTCAAATAGTTACCTGCAATGGCCCTTTTTGCACCAACTCTTTTTGACTATGCACAGACACACTGGACTACCCACCCACACACAGACATTGTATGCTACTGTCTTATCTATCCTGTTGCCTGGTCACTTTACCCCTACCTATATGCAGATACAGTATCTACCTCAATACCCCTACCTATATGCAGATACAGTATCTACCTCTACCTCAATCTACCTCGTACTCTATGTACTATATATAGCCAAGCTTTCTTTAAATATATATTGTATTCTGCATTGTTGAGAAGGGCCCATAAGTAAGTATTTCACTGTTAGTCTACACCTGTTTACGAAACATGTTACAATAAAAATGTGATTTGATTCCGTAACTGTTTTAAAGTCGCCAGTGGCCTCATGGTGAAATCTCTGAGCAGTTTCTTTCCTCTCAGGCAACCGAGTTAGGAAGGATCTTGCCTGTAGTGACTGGGTGTATTGACACCATTCAAAGTGTAATTAATAACTTTACCATGCTCAAAGTGATATTCAATGTCTGCTTTTTATTTCTCCCCAACCCCCAAGACATTGGAAAACCTCCTTGGTTTTTATGGTTGAATCTGTGTTTGAAATTCACTGCTCGGCTGAGGGACCTTACAGATATTTTTGTGTGTGGGGTACAGAGATGAGAAAGTTAAACTCCATTATTGCACACTGTGAGTCCATGCAACTTTGACTTAAGCAAATTTTTTCTCCTGAACTTATTTAGGCATGCCATAATAATGGGGTTGAATACTTAGACTCAAGACATTGCCCCTCTCCCCACAGGTGCGATTACTACCTGTGAGGGTTTATAGCTTAAGTAGTCACCTCATACTAGTACTTGGGAGTATGGCTAAACGGTACACTATTCTTCTCTCAGCACATTTCAAAGCTGCAGGCTAAGGTTAAATCTAGACTTGGTTTCCTCTATCGTAATCGATCCTCTTTCACCCCAGCTGGCAAACTAACCCTGATTCAGATGACCATCCTACTACCCATGCTAGATTACAGAGACGTAATTTATAGATCGGCAGGTAAGGGTGCTCTCGAGGGGCTAGTTCTTTACCATTCGGCCATCAGATTTGCCACCAATGCTCCTTATAGAACACATCACTGCTCTCTATACTCCTCTGTAAACTGGTCATCTATGTATACCCGTCGCAAGACCCACTGGTTGATGCTCATTTATAAAACTCTCTTAGGCCTCACTCCCCCCTATCTGAGATATCTACTGCAGCCCTCATCCTCGACATACAACACCCGTTCTGCCAGTCACATTCTGTTAAAGGTCACTCCTCTTTTCAGTTCGCTGCAGCTAGCGATTGAAATGAGCTGCAAAAAACACTCAAACTGGACAGTTTTATCTCCATCTCTTCATTCAAAGACTCCATCATGGACACTCTTACTGACAGTTGTGGCTGCTTCACATAATGTATTGTGGTCTCTACCTTCTTGCCTTTGTGCTGTTGTCTGTGCCCAATAATGTTTGTACCATGTGCTGCTTTGTGCTGCTACCATGTTGTGTTGCTACCATGTTGTCATGTGTTGCTGCTACAATACTGTGTTGTCATGTGTTGCTGCCATGCTATGTTGTTGTCTTACGTCTCTCTTTATGTAGTGTTGTCTCTCTTGTCGTGATGTGTTTTGGCCTATATTTTTAATCCTATCCCCGCAGGAGACCTTTCGGTAGGCCGTCATTGTAAATAATAATTTGTTCTTAACTGACTTGCCTAGTAAATGAAGGTTACATTTTTTAAAAATCTGCTTTTCATTTTTTATTCATTTGTAAAAAGATTAATCCACTTTAACATTAGGGGGGTATTGTGTGTGTTGGCCAGAGACCAAAACATCTTAATTTAATCATCCCGCGACGCGGTTAGCCATTGTGGCTGAGACCGCGGATTGTCCCTGGTTTGTGGCTGTCTAGATACTTGCTGTTTGTTGTTTTCAATCTTCGCCGTGACCTGCCCTGTCTGGAACAGCGAGGAGTAACAGCGTAACCTACGTTACTAGCTACCATGACAAAGACCAAAGCCGGCGAGAAAACCGTTGAGGACAGTGGTGTCTCCCTATCACACGTGAAGGATCTCTTAAATGAACAAAAATAAACCTACAAGCAGTTGTTACAAGAAAATAGCTTCAAGTGTTGTCCAAATAATGGTGGATTCAACAACAAAAAATAATGGACGACCTGACCATAGGTGTCCAGGATCTAAAGAACAGCCTGCAGTTCTCCCAGGGTCAGCTTGATGAGTTGAAACAGGAGAACGGCAATATGACAGTAATCTGTAAGTCATTGAGAGAGGACATCAGTTGTGTGTGAATCCATGATAACAATGACGGGTAAATCAGATTATCTGAAGGGACAATAACATGGTTGTGGACGCAATGGAGTCTGAAGACAGTGAGATGATCTCTGAGAAATTGAAGATGGACCACAAGAAGGTTGAGGTGGAGTGCTCCCACAGGACTGGAAAACCCACCACCAGCCCAGGTTCAAGGACAAGGTAGCTGTTCTGGAAAGAGCCAAGAACTTGAGAGGAACATATATCTTCCTCAACGAGGGCTATCCTGAAACTGTGTGCCAGAATGAGGACATTGCTTACATCCGCTATGATAGGCTCATTGTTCACCCTCCCAGAAGCCTGGAGGGGGATGAGAGAGCCAAGCGTATGGGTTCGTAGCATCAACCCCCGCAGCAAACACACACACTTGATTTTATTTAAAAATGATCTTGCTTTGTTTGCCATTTTCCATATTATGTCCATCTCTGATAAGCTACCCAGAAAAGGGCAGAAAATAGCCCATATTAATATATGTACCCTTAGATATAAGGTTCATGAAATCAATAACTTGCTAAGATCAAATAACATTCATATATTAGCCATTTCTGAGACTCACTTAAATAAGTAGTTTACTGATACAGCAGTAGCAATACAAGGACATAACATCTATAGAAGAGACAGAAATTCTTATAGGGGAGGTGTTGCTGTATATATTCAGAGCCATATCCCTGCAATGCTTAGAAAGTATCTTATGGTTGCAGGTTCACTTGACACATTTAAAGCCTTTTCTTTTTGGGTGTTGCTACAGGCCACCAAGTGCTAACAGTCAGTATCTAAATGTGTGTGAAAGGCTTGATTGTGTATGTGATGTAAACAGAGTTCTACATTCTTGAGGACCTGAATATTGACTGGTTTTCATCAAGCTGTCCGCTCAAGAGGAAGCTTTTCACTGTAACCAGTCCCTGTAATCTGGTTCAGGTTATTAATCAACCTACCAGGGGGTTTACAAACATTACAGGAACAAGATCATCCACATGTATCGATCACGATTTACTAATGCTGTAGAACTTTGTTCTAAAGCTGTATCCGTACCCTTTGGATGCAGTGATCACAATATAGGGGCTATATCCAGAAAAGAAAAAACAAAAAAAAATAAAAGAAACTCTATTAAGAAGCCAAGATCAATGATACAAAGAATGAGGAAAAAACTTGAGTGCTTTAAATTAAATGGGCAGAAAGACAAAATAAACACGATCTTTCATAGATTCAGATGGCTTATTCATCACAAAAGCATTTAATGTTGCCAATACCTTTAATGATTACTTCATTGGCAAAGTGGGCAAACTTAGGCAGGAAATGCCAACAACGAACAGTGAGCCATCGTATTCATGCATAAAAATATCTAATAATGAACGTTACATGTATGATCTGTGTAGCAATATTATTCGTAACTCAGAGCCATTTGCTTTGCTTAGTTATAGCCTAATGTTAGCTAGCTAAAGCAATAAAAGTTGGGAGAGGTAGAAAAATTGTCAATAATGGCAAACCTGGCATTGACAACTTAGATGGAAAGCTACTGAGGATGGTAACCGACTATAGCCACTCCTGTCATATCTTTAATCTAAGCCTAGAAGAATGTCTTTGTCCTCAGGCCTGGAGGGAAGCCAAAGTAATTATGTTACCAAAGAGTGGTAAAGCGGCCTTTACTGGTTCTAACAGCAAAACTGTAAGCTTTCTGCCAGCTCTTAGCAAACTGAAGGAAAAAAAATAGTTTGACGAAATACAGTGCTATTTCTCTGTAAAATAATTAACAGAATTTTAGCATGCTTATAGAAAATGGCACTCAACATGTAGTGCACTGACAAATGACTGATGATTGGTTGAAAGAAATGGATAATACAATTGTGGGAGCTGTACTGTTAGATTTCAGTGCAGCCTTTGATATTATTAACCATAACCTGTTGTTGAAAGAACGTATGAGTTATGGATTTTCAACATTTGCCATATCTTGGATTCAGAGCCATCTACTGTATCGAATAGAACTCAAAAGGGTTTTCTTCAATGGAAGCTTCTCTAATGTCAAACATGTAAAGTGTGGTGTACTGCAGCTCTATAGGCCCTCTACTCTTTTCAGCTAATGAAGTCACTGAAACCCTTAAAAGAGTTGCCGTCTGTTTTGGAATGGGTGGCCAGTAATAAACTGGTCCTGAACATCTCCAAAACTAAGACCATTGTATTTGGTATAAATCATTCACTAAGTTCTAGACGTCAGCTGAATCTGGTAATGAATGTTGTGGCTGTTGAACAAGTTGAGGAGACGAAAGAACTTGGCCTTACCTTAGATTGTAAACTGTCATGGTCAAAACATATAGATTAAATGGTTGTAAAGCTGGGGAGAGGTCTGTTCGTAATAAGGAGACGTGCTGCTTTTTTGACACCACACTCCAAAAAGCAAGTCTTGCAGGCTCTAATTTTGTCTTATCTTGATTATTGTCCAGTCGTGTGGTCGAGTGCTGCAAGCAAAGACATAGTTAAGCTGCCGCTGGCCCAGAACAGAGCGGCACGTCTTGCTCTTCATTTCAATCAGAGGGCTGATATAAATACTATGCATTCCAATCTCTTGACAAAGAATTGAGGAGACTGACTGCATCACTTATTTTTATAAAGAAACCTTTGTGTTGACAATCCCAATGTGTTGAAAATCCCAAATTGTTTGCATAGTCATCATACAAACAGCTCTGACACACACTTACCCCTGGTGGCATGTCTTGTAGGGTATTTTCTCAGTCCCCAAATCCAGAACAAATTCAAGAAAGCGTACAGTATTATATAGAGCCATTATTGCATGGAACTCAATTACAGCTCATATTGCTCTAGTGAACAGCAAACCTGGTTTCAAAAAACAGATAAAGCAACACCTCACGGCACAACACCTCTCCCCTATTTGACCTAGATAGATCTTTTGATATGTATTGATATGTAGGCTACGTGTGCCTTTTGTAAAAAAAAAAAGTCCTGTCCTTGAGCTCTTGTCTATTAGTGTTTTGTATTATATCCTGTTTCATGTGGATCCCAGGAAGAGTAGCTGCTGCTTTTGCAACAGCTAATGGGGATCCTACTAAAATACCCAAATACTAAATCTTATACTCTCCTGGACAACTTCTCTAGCTGCCAACAGTAACCTTCTTCCCAATCATGATCTAGCTATGTACAGCATGCAAGCAGGAGAGACTTCAGGGTTCAATGAATATTCTAACGCACCTTGATACTGCATGCTAGGCAGAGGACTGGCTATGCTTGACATGAAGCTGCTGTAGCACTTGTGCAAACATGTGAGAGGTACAATTAGAGCCTTGATCACTCTGAATGAACTTAGGAATGCCAAATACAGAGATGAACTGAGATAAAGCCAGCAAACTTAAGCTGTGTTCGAATACTCATACAAACCGTACTATTTGTGATGTGAATTGAGTATATACACTGCTCAAAAAAATAAAGGGAACACTTAAACAACACAATGTAACTCCAAGACACTTCTGTGAAATCAAACTGTCCACTTAGGAAGCAACACTGATTGACAATAAATTTCACATGCTGTTGTGCAAATGGAATAGACAACAGGTGGAAATTATAGGAAATTAGCAAGACACCCCCAATAAAGGAGTGGTTCTGAAGGTGGTGACCACAGACCACTTCTCAGTTCCTATGCTTCCTGGTTGATGTTTTGGTCACTTTTGAATGCTGGCGGTGCTTTCACTCTAGTGGTAGCATGAGACGGAGTCTACAACCCACACAAGTGGCTCAGGTAGTGCAGCTCATCCAGGATGGCACATCAATGCGAGCTGTGGCAAGAAGGTTTGCTGTGTCTGTCAGCGTAGTGTCCAGAGCATGGAGGCGCTACCAGGAGACAGGCCAGTACATCAGGAGACGTGGTGGAGGCCGTAGGAGGGCAACAACCCAGCAGCAGGACCACTACCTCCGCCTTTGTGCAAGGAGGAGCACTGCCAGAGCCCTGCAAAATGACCTCCAGCAGGCCACAAATGTGCATGTGTCTGCTCAAACGGTCAGAAACAGACTCCATGAGGGTGGTATGAGGGCCCAACATCCACAGGTGGGGGTTGTGCTTACAGCCCAACACCGTGCAGGACGTTTGGCATTTGCCAGAGAACACCAAGATTGGCAAATTCGCCACTGGCGCCCTGTGCTCTTCACAGATGAAAGCAGGTTCACACTGAGCACGTGACAGACGTGACAGAGTCTGGAGACGCCGTGGAGAACGTTCTGCTGCCTGCAACATCCTCCAGCATGACCGGTTTGGCGGTGGGTCAGTCATGGTGTGTGGTGGCATTTCTTTGGGGGGCCGCACAGCCCTCCATGTGCTCGCCAGAGGTAGCCTGACTGCCATTAGGTACCGAGATGAGATCCTCAGACCCCTTGTGAGACCATATGCTGGTGCGGTTGGCCCTGGGTTCCTCCTAATGCAAGACAATGCTAGACCTCATGTGGCTGGAGTGTGTCAGTAGTTCCTGCAAGAGGAAGGCATTGATGCTAAGGACTGGCCTGCCCATTCCCCAGACCTGAATCCAATTGAGCACATCTGGGACATCATGTCTCGCTCCATCCACCAACGCCACGTTGCACCACAGACTGTCCAGGAGTTGGCAGATGCTTTAGTCCAGGTCTGGGAGGAGATCCCTCACCACATCAAAGTTGGATCAGGCTGTAGTGTGGTTTTCCACTTTAATTTTGAGTGTGACTCCAAATCCAGACCTCCATGGGTTGATAAATTTGATTTCCATTGATAATTTCTGTGGGATTTTGTTGTCAGCACATTCAACTATGTAAAGAAAAAAGTATTTAATAAGATTATTTCATTCATTCAGATCTATGATGTGTTATTTTAGTGTTCCCTTTAATTTTTTTGAGCAGTGTAGTATGCTTATTGGTCATAGTATGGATATAGTTAGAATGTCAAAAGTTCCCGAATGTCATACTAAATTCGCCAAAAATACGAAGTATCCAAGCAGTGGACACTATTTCCGTGCTTTTAGGGCCCATAATGCAATTCATCAGAAAATGGGCATGGCTTCAATTTTCAGATTTGTGTGAGTAAAATGGTCAGAGTGAAGTGTTCTCTCATTTGTGTCTGGGAGTAATTAGCCAACGTTAGCCAGTTAGCTTGGGTGCTTGACTGCCGTTGAATGCTCGGATCAACCCTACTCCTTGGGCCAGAGCGTCCAGTGTGTACTCTGAACGCTCAGAGAGCGAAATGCGCTGTCCATTCGTAAATTCTAATCTGGAGTGCCAGAGTGCGCTCTGGCATATGGGACCTGTTTTAATGTAAGCAGAGATCTCACGTTTCAACATTGGCCAGAAAAAGTTACACAAAATACAATCATAAATTTTCCTAACTCCCAAATGACCAGCAACATTATCATGGGTGGTTTGAAGCACTGTCTGGCGAAACATAGAGGGCACTACAATGTGCATGATAGGATCACCTACAAAACCTTCCCCATTAGGCACCCACCTGCAAACTAGCGTACTGTTTTGAAGCAAGTAACCTTGTGTAGAGCTGTGCATCAGCTGGCAACACTGCCAAACAGCTCCTTCAAAAAGGGGTCACCCTGCTGTTCCTACACCAATTAATCACGAGAAATAGACAAAAGATGCTCAGGCGAGTCAAACAGTTATGTAACAGACACAATTTTGTTCAGTTAATGACACCTCACGGCACAAGTTATCGATACAGCACAAGCTGAATTGATAACTGCACTATCTGGAGAGTTCTGACTCCTCAGGAGCAGGGAGAACAGGGGTTTTCTGTGTAACCACAAGGTGGTGGCACCCCAACCCAGACTTGTGCACCAGCTAACTGGTTACCCAGAATGAGATCAATACCCTCAACTGGTAGATGAGGACGCACACCTTTCCTTTCACAAGATCTGAGTCAAGTTGAAATGTATGCCCAGGAACAGGAAAAATTAACAACCCCCTCCCACAAATGAGAATAGAATAATCTGTATCGGACTCAAAAGAGAATGGCAATGCAGATTCAAAAACAAAATGATTCCACAGAGCCGGTGTCGCACTTTCTCATCACGTTCTACCAGGGAGATGTGTGACTCATTTCACAAAACTAGGCATATGACTACTTCACAGGGGAGCCATTTGAAAGTAAACTTGTTTTATTTTTTATCAAAATGTGTTTTGGCAGAAATGCCTTCTGGAACATGTGAACTTTCATGTGCCTATATAACAAACTTGTATGCCATGTAAATCTGAACAAAATTGCTAAAATGACAAGCCTAGTTGGAAAAAGCCAGCAACCTTTCTGCTAGCCATGATTGGATGATATAATGAGTGGGCTGGACATGCGACAGATCAGTGGAATATAATCTTTGATAGCTAAGGAGATGGAGAAAACACCTGTCTCCGGATTACATCTTCAAACTAATGGCAACCATGGCATCCGTGACAGAAAGGGAGAAGCGTCCTTTCATGTATATGGGTAAAACAGTCTAGCTGGCTACATTTTCAGATCTAACACATTTATAATTGTCAGAAAGTCATTTTCATTTCATTCAAGTCAAAGTGTACTGTTAGCTAGATGGCTAACGTTAGATGGCTGACTGACTAGCTAACGTTACATGTATGATCTGTGTAGCAATATTATTTGTAACTCAGAGCCATTTGCTTTGCTTAGTTATAGCCTAATGGTAGCTAGCTAACATTGAACCTGGTTGGTTAGCTACCTGCAGATTCATGCAGGGTAGTAATGTTATGAGTTGGGATTATGATTCAGAATAACTGACGAATTTACAAACGCTCAACACCCGTTGAATATCGCCAGTGTCAGTAAACGTTGGCAAAAAAAAGTATAATTAAAATAGTTGCCAGCTCAGCACAGTTGTATTCACTAAAGCTCTGGATAGCATAAAGACAGACAAACCACCTCTGCTAGGGTGAGTAAAATAGTCAGAGTGTTCTCTCATTTGTCTGGAAGTAGCTAGCAAGCCAGCCAACGTTAACCAGTTAGCTTGGTTGCTGTTAAGATAGAACGCTCGGATCAACCCTAACCCTCGGCCAGAGTGTCCAGTGTGCGGTCTGAGCACGAGAGCGAAACGTTCTGAATTTACGAACGGACAATCTGACAACACTCTGCATTTACGGGCAGGGCTATAGCTTAAGAGGGTGTTCACGATGCTGAATAGGTATACCAGTGGGTGTACCAAAACATTCAAAGGAAATTTTCTCAAAAGTTTATCAACTTTCAAAGCAGAATTACTTTCCCATTGTTCCTCAACTGTAGTGTATGAAATACCATTTTCTAGCGCTGAGTCTCTACTTTTATCCAATGTAAAAAACACAATTGAACATTTTGCTACATAAGACTAAATCGACCTGGTCGGTCACATATAACCCTCAAGAATGTATGCGGCACAGTCAGAAGCACTGGCTTTTCTATAAGGTCTATGCATGCTTCTCAAGCAGAGATACAGTATTTGGACTAAGTGATATAGCTAGGCCCCAACAAACAGTATGTATATTTTGAGTTGCCACCAGAATTTAGCTTTTGCTCTAAGGACAGGACATTCATTTTTCCAGTGTCCCTTACCTTGACAGTAATTAAACTCGTTTTAGATCATTTCTACCTCGTAGACCACGAACAACCTTAGGAAAACCTTGAACTACTCCCAACCTTAAACTTTTGGCGAGGGGAGAGTACTCTTTACGGGCAGTTTCAGTATGACTACAGGATCCATAAACAAACTGCTCAAGGACCCCCAGATTAGACCATTTCTACATAGGTCGGGGGCCTCTCGAGTGCTGCAGCGGTCTAAGGCACTGCATTGCTGCGTCACTACAGATCCTGGTTCAATCCCAGGCTGTGTCGCAGCCGGCTGTGACCGGGAGACCCATGAGGTGGCACACAATTGGCCCAGCGTTGTCAGTGGAGGGTTTGGCTTGGCCGGGATGTCATCTCATCGCGCTCTAGCGACTCCTGGGCGGGCCAGGCACAACGCACGCTGACACTGTCGCCAGGTGTACGGTGTTTCCTCCAACACATTGGTGCAGCTGGCTTCAGGGTGAAGCGTGCAGTGCGACTTAGTGGGCGCGTGTTTTGGAGGACGCACGGCTCTCAACATTTGCCTCTCCCAAGCGGGAGTTGCAGCGATGGGACAAAACTTTAACTACCAATTGGATATCACAAAATTTGGTTTACTTGTCACATTGTTTTGCAATTGTGAAAATGCTGCCTATGTGAATCTGGGACCAATTCGTGGGCTTTTACCACTGCTGTTTTCAACGTTTCAGAGACCTGACTCTCAGTTAAATCTAACGCTGAAAAGGCCTTTTGAGTTTTACTGTAGCAGTAAAGTAGTATTTGCATCACACCAATCTCTAGATTCATCTACTTACTCAAACAGAACAATTTTTCTGGGTCCTTTTCATTCAACTTAGGAAATAAAATGCACATTTCTTACAATGTCCTCAGTTGGATAGTTTGTTAGTGCCGAAACTGATGACTCATTTAAGCTTACCCTCTCTGATTAGGTGTAGCTCAATTTGTCAACTCAATGTGTTTAATCTGCTATTTTTCTAGCATTAACAACCCTTTGTTGCTCAAAACTTAAACCAGCAACACCTGGTGACACAACTGGAGTAACAAACATGATCTCGAACAGTTAAGATTCCTTCCTCAACTAGTTTGGCCTTTAGACTGGCCTTCATAATGTCTTTCAATTGCTTACGATCCAATTCAATATTGTTGTACTATCTGCTCTGTAGTGCACTGCTCCAAAAGTGAGTCAGATGGGCACTCAAACTTGTCTACATTACTAGCTGTGATAAACTAAATTACCGATTAAGACAAAACCCTGCACAACTAGTGTTGGTACATAGTGTACACTGATAAGGTAAAGGACAACCAAGACAAAATGGAACCTCCCTGGCACTATTTTAACTAATACACCTATTTAATCTCAACCCTAGTCTTCGTGCAGATACTGGACGTTTTTTTTTTATGAACTGGTTCCATCGGAAACAGAAAGGCAACCTGTAATCCAGTGACTGATCTGAATTCAAGGAAGTGCTCCCGAGGCAATTTATCACAAATGGGCTCTACCCAGTCTGCACCACACTAGAGAGAAAACAAAATTACTGATCTCCTTTTGAGATAGTCACTGAAACCTAGAAGGGGATATGTGGTTCCTACCTACTGAATTGTCAATCCTTCCCAAATCAATGTAACACATGTACCAGCACCCAAAACCCCAATGATTATGAAATAGGCACAAACAAATTTGTAGACCAACACACAGGGGACAAAGGCTGCTTCCTTTACAGCATCCGCCAAAACAAAACCCTTAAAAAGGTAATACAATCAAGGAAAAACCCTGAAAAAAAAAATCATGAGTGATAATCCCAAACTTTGGTTTTAACAAAGCCGGCCAAACAAATAGTACACCATTGCATTCTAAGAACTGCAGCAACACAGCTGAACCCAATTTGTCCCCAATTACTACCCCTACACAGTGCTCCAAGCTGACCATGCACAAAACAGGGAGACAAACCAAATGCCAACCAAACAAAACAAATTAGCCAAATTTACAAATTACATACTACCAAAACTACCATATAACCAAAATCCCCAATTGGACGAGCCCCCACTGCGTTACGACCTGGCTCGTAATTCGTAACAACAAAGGGAGACCACACATTACTTAGATGTAAAATGGAGTAAATGTATTAAATATTAACTACATTTTTTTTTAAGTAAGCTGTGGACATCTGTAGGATCAGTAGTGTATGCAGTGTGGATGAGTGGAGAGGGTGTTGTATGGTGAAAGCAGACCAAAAACCCAAAAGGTGGTGGAAGCCAGCCTGCCAGTCAGGGAAGAGAGAGGGTGTTGGCTGATGTGGCCACCCTTTATAGCCTGCAGGCCAAGCCCACATCCTCCTAGCTCTGCGTACTGGCCTCCTGTAACAAGCAGACTACCAAACAGGAGATCCCAGCAGACAGAGTAGGAGGGACGTCACAGATCGCACTAATAATAGATAATGTATTGTATTACTTGTGAGGCACAGCTAAGTGAGCATAATAATGTGCTTTTTTTTACTGGACTGATGGCCTGCATCTGATGGTCAGTCAGAGGGGAGGGAGGGAGCAGCGTTGAGGCTGCCTCTCACCCGACTCACTGTCCCTTCTCTCGCCCTCCCGCCGCTGAGAAAAGGGGACACAGTCTTCCAGCTGATGATGAAACTTAAGTCGCACTGCATTATTTCTGCCTCATGCACCAATTCATCTTGTTACTCCTATGAAAAGAGAAAGTAAAATATTCCTAGATATTAAAAAAGACAAGCCACTAATAATAACAATGCAAGTTTAATGAGTGCTGTTCTATACTCATTTATTGCAGCTACAGTGCTGGTTGTAGCGTGAGTGGAAGTAGGGAAAACACACATTTTATGGCTTATGAAAGTGTTGACCAAAGTGTTGACAGTGTAACAACTTAAACATAAAGATACTCCTAGAAACAGCAGCTCTTTGCTTTATTCATTGAGTTTCTCAAGTCATGATTAAAAAAAAAAGAATCTCACATTATCAACTTTGCTGTGCGTTCAAGACTTTTCTTTTTACAGTCTATGGTGTGAGGAAACTGTGCAGACATGGTGATCTAAGTGCACTTCATTTGCTGTCTGGGCCTGCCGGTTAGGCTGAGTTGTACCCTTCAGACACATGAAATGGTTCAAAATGGGAACACTTTGCCTTTCCAGCATGGCTGCTGAATCAAGTGCATCTACCACCAACAGAATGAAATGAATACCAGATGGTAGCCGGCTAGTAACAGTGACCAAGGTTCAGGGCAGGGTACTGGGCGGAGGCTGGCTAGTCTAGTGGTGACTGTTTAACACTCTGATGGCCTGGAAATAGAAGCTGTTTATCAGTCTCTCTGTCCCATCTTTGATGCACCTGTACTGTCTCCTCCTTCTACATGGTGGCGTGGTGAACAGGCCATGGCTAGGGTGGCTGAGGTCCTTGATTATCTTCTTGGCCATCCTGTGACACCGGGTGCTGTAGATGTCCTGGAGGGCAGGCATTGTGCCCCAATGATGTGTTGGGCTGACCGCACCACCCCCTAGAGAGCCCTGTGATTGCGAACGGTGCATCTGTACACATTTGTGAGGGTCTTGGGGGCCAAGCCGGATTTCTTCATTCCCCTGGAAGTTGAAGAGGCGCTGCTACACCTTCTACACCACGCTGACTGTGTGAGGTAACAATTTCAGGTCATCAATAATGTGCACACAGAGTAACTTGAAGCTTTTGACATTCTCCACTGCGGCCCCATCGAGGTGTGTGTGGTTGTGCGTTTTGCAAGTATGTGTGTGCGTAAGCACATGTCTTACTTTGTGTCCCTGTCATTAAAGTAGAGTGCTAATCCAGTAAATGGTTCTCTGTTTAACTGAAGCAGAAGGAGCTAAGGGGACTCATAGACCCTGTATTGTTCCCCAATGAACAGTACACCCACACAAACACAGATGCTGGGACCATCCATCCACAGATGAAGTCACTATTGGTATCAACCCTTCCCAGCACTCACTGCTGTTCTGCATGCTTTAGACTCAGTCCCAGAGAATGTAGAACTGATATCTGAATAGTTACTGCATATATTCAATGAGGGGGACCAGGAGGGTTTTCCTGACCACATGACCTGACTGAGAACATTTACATTTTTGTAATTTAGCAGAGCGACTTACAGTTAGTGCATACATCTTAAAATAGCTAGGTGAGAGAACCACATATCACAAACATAGTAAGTACATTTTTACTTAACGAAGTAGCTACCAGGAAAATAAAAGACAAGTGCGAGTGTTAGTGCCATCGAGGCAATGGAGTTAGTTAATTATTATTTTTTCACTCCAGGATTGGCCAAAATTACCAATTCAACAATGGCCCAGAGTTTTCCATGGTTTGGCCACATGGTGTTGGATTTGACATTTTGAACATTGAGATATTAAATATTAGAATATTAGGAGTGAAAGAGACTGGGTTTCATGTCAGAAGTTAATAGTTCTCTGTAGAAAAACAGATAGCTGTGGAATGTGTTGGGTGGACAAGAGGAGAGCAACGTGTTGATATAGGGGAGACAGATGGACATCTGTGGATTGGGTGAAGGAGGGGCTGAGGTCAGGAGGTGAGGACAGATTCCCTTAACTTGTTAGGGAGTGGCAGCTGAGGGGTCGGTTTTGGAGAGCCTGGCGTGCCCAAAGTAAAATGCCTCCCATTTAGGCCCAGAAAATAGGATATGCATATATTTAGTACCATTGGATAGGAAACACTCTGAATGTTCCAAAACTGTTAACCATTTGTCTGTGAGTGAATCAGAACGCATATAGCAGGCAAAACCCCGAGGAATTTCTGTCCTGGAAAAAGTGATTTTGACACATTGCTCATTTGGGAACCCCTCCCTATTGAAAATGACCATATATAGGCATATGAATGCAGTACACGTCGCTTCCTTATGATGTCAACAGCCTCGAGATGGTGTTTTCCTCCATTTTGGATGAATTTAGAGCAGAGAAAAAGACCAAACAATGAAGTCCTCTCTTTCTGAGAATAGTTCCCGTGGCGCGCGCACGAGAAGTCACGGAGTGTCTGTTTTATCGTCGTTATTGATCAGTTTATATTCCGGCTTATTTATAATAGTAAATATACGTAAAAGTGTTCCTAAGGATACATTTAAAACTATGTTTGAATGTTCTTGGACAAGTTTATAGGTATAAGTTGAAGCGAGTTCGCACCTGCTTCAATGGACTAGTGGAGGCTGTCGTTTCTGATTATAACGCAGCGAACCAAATGGAGGATTTATGGATAAAATACATTACTTTTTCTAACAAAAGAACCATGGATTGTCTTCGTTGGACACTTAGGATGACCTCAGCAGAAGTTCTTCAACAGGTAATTGATTTGTTTTCGCTGTGAAATGTGTTATGTGTGTGCCATGATGGCTAATCGATACATGGCTATTGGAAAAATATGTGAGGTGCTAGCATCAAACAATGAAATGTGCTGCTTTCGCCGTAAAGCCTTTTTGAAATCTGACAACGCTGTGATATTGCCAAGAAACATAGCTTTTGATGAGTATGGAACACTTGTATATTGGTGGATGTTTAATAATTCAATTTTGGGATTTTGAATTTGGCGCTTTAGATTTTCCCTGGTAGTGTCGGGACGAGCCCGCTAGCGCCCCACTGATCCTTGAGAATTAAGGGAGTAATAAGGGTTTGGTATCCTATCACCTTCTTCCTGTAGAACTATAAGATGTAAGGATTGGAGAGAACGAGGAGTGTCTTAAGTGGGATGTATATAACTGTGATGGTGAGAAATGTTTTGCTGTCTGAATTGCAGCAGTACAGAACCTTTGGGAAGAATTAAACTTGGTTAAAGCTTATCTAGTGTCAGTGAGTTATTTACTCTGAAAAATAAGAACCTAACAATGGTCATGAAAAACTCCTGACCACGACAAACTGAAGAGCA
Source organism: Brachymystax lenok tsinlingensis (assembly GCA_030435695.1). Lineage (NCBI taxonomy): Eukaryota > Metazoa > Chordata > Actinopteri > Salmoniformes > Salmonidae > Brachymystax > Brachymystax lenok. Next base: position 40,974,768 of record CM059797.1, on the reverse strand, counting down.
CAATCGTGATGTTTTCATATTGGAAATCCATTGTTGTCTTGATTAAGGTCATAGAGGAAGGAAATAGTCTGGTTGTGTATGTTTGTTTGTTATTCCTGTGTTATTTATTTATGGGTGGACAAATAAAACACTGGTCTCCATGACATTTTGACATTCTGATCTGGCCCATGACATGTTCTCTAGACCAGGGGTGTGTGTATATTTGTGTGTCTGTATGTGAATGTGTAAAGCAGGCCTCATGTATGAAAATCTATGAAAATGTCCGCTAGCTAAACTTAGCTCATTCCTTGGGCTACTAAACTTCCAGACATTTAGTCTGAATGCAAAATAATCCCTCTTGTGGTCTTCTTTAAAGGTCAGAGCTATTAGACGTCTTTTTCTTCCTGTTTTCTGAAAGGGCAAATGTGCACAATCACCCTTCAATAGAGGCAGAACGCTCTGCAGCCCTATCTTAACCAATATCAGTCTAGAACACACAGGCGCACACGCGCACACACATACTGTCTTGCTGACTGTCAGACTGGTATTACAGAAACTAGAACCCTAAGCCAGACACATGCAACGTCCCCAGTGACACGTTGGGCTGCGGGCGGTGCAGTTTCCGTACAAGATGGTGATACAGTCCAACAGGATGCTCTCAATTGTGCATCTGTAGATGTTTGTGATGGTCTTAGTGGCCAAGACAAATTTCAGCCTTCTGAAGTTGAAGAGGCGCTGTTGCACCTTCTTCACCACACTGTCTGTGTGGATGGACCACTTCAGGTTGCACACGCAGAGGAAATTTACGCTTTTCACCCTCTCCATCGATGTGGAAGTCTACGATTAGCTCCTTTTTGTTGACGTTGAAGGAGAGGTTATTTTCAGTCATGTGTGAACAGGGAGTACAGTAGGGGTCTGAGCATGCACCCCTGTGGGGCCCCCTTGTTGAGGATCAGTGTAGCAGAGGTTTTGTTGCCTACCTTCCCAACCTTGGGTCGGCCCATCAGGAAGTCCAGTTCCATAGGTATTCCTCTTGTCCAGATGGGATAGGCCATCTGGGCCGGCAGCCTTGCGAGGGTTAACATGCTTAAAATGTCTTTCTTAAGTCGGCCATGGAGAAGGAGAGCTCACAGTCCTCATGAGCGGGTGAAGAAGGTGTTTAGCTTGATGAGGACTGTGGCTGGTGTTCCCTTTATAATCTGTGATTGTTTAATGTCCTTGCCACATACATTTTTGGGTACGTTCCAATTGTCACAGTGGTAACAACATCCTCTATGCACTTCCTCATGAACTCAGACACGAGTCAGTGTATACGTCAATGTTATTTGAAGGGGCAACCCGGAATATATCCCAGTCCGCGTGATCAAAACAAACTTGAAGCATAGGTTCCGATTGATTAGACCAACAGTCCTTACCATGGGTACTTCCTATAGGAAGGGAAGAGCAGAATTCAGGCGTGATCATATTTGCCCAAGGGAGGGCGGGGGAGGGCCTTGTAGCCATACCGTAAGACGGAGTAGCAATGGTCAAGAATTATTGATGAGCGAGTAGCAAATGCAATGTGTTGATAAAACTTTGGTAGCATTTCCTCAGATTTTACTTTTTTTTGCTCCGCTTACACACACGTAGTAATGTAATTAACCTTTGACATATGTTTTCTAGTCAATATCAGGCAATGAAGATTTAGATTCTTACTAGAACATTCTGGAATATTTGGTGCCACTGCCAAATGATTTAAATCTGAAAGTTTAAATTGGAGTATTCCATATGCTGTCTGTCCCTCTAACCCTTGCTCCTCAGCAGAGCACTGTTCAACTACACACGAAGTGATGGTACAATCATTAGAGCTTAAAAAACCCTCTTTCTCCTCACATAGACCTAGCACACTGAGCTCCAAATTGAAGAAGCACATAAAAGACAGTTTGCATTTGGGTGAAATATGAACCAATGGATTGATTTACACTGTTCTGCTGTTTAGAGGTGTTATGTGAGCTCCTGCTCAGTGTACTCTCTCTCTCTCACTCTGTACATCTCATCTTTGTTTCTCTACTCTCTCTCTTTCTCTCTCGCACACACACACATTCTGTGTAAGATAAAGCAATCCCTTCTACGACCCACCTACTGCATGTATTGTTGATAAAGAATTTGTATTTACCAAGCCATCTCTACACATTACGTACAGAAAGGAGTGTGTGAACAAACAGTCCAGTCAGTGGGTTAAGTCCAAATCCCAATGACCTCAAGCACACTCCTTCCTGTCCAGATATTCCCATGGTTGTCTACAGAGTGCTGAGCATTACAAAGGCAATCTCTAAACTATAAACCAGGGCTATCTAACTATATTCTTAACGGTGGCAAGAAGTAAAAAATAAAAAAATAAAAAGTTAATTGCAGGTTGGGCCGGACATTTTCCACGTGCTATTATTCTTCAGAAGAACTGTATAAAAAAGTAACGTAGACCAAAAGTGGACGCTCAACCAACATGACCTTCTTAAAAGTAATTGGATCATTTTAAAACTAACCATCTAAATAAATAATACAAAGACATGTCAAATCACGTAATGCCAATTTCCAGTCTGAAGGGAGTATTATTTTAATTCATTTCCGAGTGAGCATCAGAGAGGAAAAGAGAAAGCATGTACGTGTTCCTGAGAGCTTTCAGGATGGGGTCATAATATTTTGTAGCCAAATTCATATGAAGAAAAAAATCATCAACATGCCACATACAGTTGAAGTCGGAAGTTTACATACACTTTGATTGGAGTCATTAAAACTCGTTTTTCAACCACTACACAAATTTCTTGTTAACAAACTATAATTTTGGCAAGTCGGTTAGGACATCTACTTTGTGCATGACACAAGTCATTTTTCCAACAATTGACCAGTGGGTCAGAAGTTTACATAAACTAAGTTGACTGTGCCTTTAAACAGTTTGGAAAATTCCAGAAAATGATGTCATGGCTTTAGAAGCTTCTGATAGGCTAATTGACATCATTTGAGTCAATTGGAGGTGTACCTGTGGATGTATTTCAAGGCCTACCTTCAAACTCATTGCCTCTTTGCTTGACATCATGGGAAAATCAAAAGAAATCAGCCAAGACCTCAGAAACAAAATTGTAGACCTCCACAAGTCTGGTTCATCTTTGGGAGCAATTTCCAAACGTCTGAAGATACCACGTTCATCTGTACAAACAATAGTACGCAAGTATAACACCATGGGACCACGCAGCTGTCGTACCATTCAGGAAAGAGACGCGTTCTGTCTCCTAAAGATTAACGTACTTTGGTGAGAAAAGTGCAAATCGATCCCAGATGCTGGAGGAAACAGGTACAAAAGTATCTATCCACAATAAAACGAGTCCTATATCGACATAACCTGTTTAGCCATAATGATCATCATTATGTTTGGAGGTGCTTAGCTGCAGGTGGGACTGGTGCACTTCACAAAATGGATGGCATCATGAGGAAGGAAAATGATGTGGATATATTGAAGCAACATCTCAAGACATCAGTCAGGAAGTTAAAGCTTGGTTGCAAATGGGTCTTCCAAATGGACAATTACCCCAAGCATACTTCCAAAGTTGTGGTAAAATGGCTTAAGGACAACAAAGTCAAGGTATTGGAGTGGCCATCGCAAAGCCCTGACCTCAATCCTATAGACAATTTGTGGGCAGAACTGAAAAAGCATTTGCGAGCAAGCAGGCCTACAAACCTGATTCAGTTACACCAGCTCTGTCAGGAGGAATGGGCCAAAATTCACCCAACTTATTGTGGGAAGCTTGTCGAAGACTACCCGAAACGTTTGACCCAAGTTAAACAATTTAAAGGCAATGCTACCAAATTCTAATTGAGTGTATGTAAACTTCTGACCCACTGGGAATGTGATAAAAGAAATAAAAGCTGAAATAAATCATTCTCTCTACTATTATTCTTACATTTCATATTCTTAAAATAAAGTGGTGATCCTAACTGGCCTATGACATGGAATTTTTACTAAGAGTAAATGTCAGGAATTGTGAAAAACTGAGTTTAAATGTATTTGTCTAAGGTGTATGTAAACTTCCGACTTCAACTGTAAAATACATTTTAGCCTTATTCTAAAATGTATTAAATACAAAATGCACAATCTATAATCAATCTACACATAATAACCCATAATGACAAAACAAAAACATTTTCCAAATAAAACAACTGAAACTCCATATGTACATAAGTATTCAGACTCTTTACTATGAGACTCTAAATTGAGCTCAGGTGCATCCTGTTTCCTCATGATTTGGAAAGGCCCACACCTGTCTATATAAGGTCCCACATGTCAGAGCCAAAACCAAATCATGAGGTCGAAGGAAAATCTGAAACAGGATGGTGTTGAGGCACAGATCTGGGGAAGGTTACCAAAAAATTTCTGCAGCATTGAAGGTCCCCCAAAACGTAGTGGACTCCATCATTCTTAAATGGAAGAAGTTTGGAACCCCGAAGACTCTTCCTGGAGCTGGCCGCCCGACCAAACTGAGCCATCGGGGGAGAAGGGCCTTGGTCAGGGAGGTGACCAAGAACACAATGGTCACTCTGACAAAGCTCCAGAGTTCCTCTGTGGAGATGGGAGAACCTTCCAGAAGGGCAACCATCTCTGCAGCACCACCAAATCAGGCCAAATCAGGAAGCCACTCCTCAGTAAAAGGCACGACAGCCAGCTTAGAATTTTCCAAAAGGCACCTAAAGGACTCCGACCATGAGAAACAAGATTCTCTGGTCTGATGAAACCAATATTGAACTCTTTGGCCTAAATGCCAAGCATCACGTCTGGAGGAGACCTGGCACCTGAAGCATGGTGGTGGCAGCATCATGCTGTGGGGATGTTTTTCAGCGGCAGGGACTGGGAGGCAAGTCAGGATCGATGGAAAGATGAATGGAGCAAAGTACAGAGAGATCCTTGATGAAAACCTGCTCCAGAGCACTCAGGACCTCAGACTGGTGAGAAGGTTCACCGTCCAACAGGACAATGACCCTAAGCACACAGCCAAGACAATGCAGGAGTGGCTTCGGGACAAGTCTCTGAATACCCTTGAGTGGCCCAGCCAGAGCCTGGACTTGAACCCGATCGAACATCTCTGGAGAGACCTGAAAATAGCTGTGTAGTGATTCTCCCCGTTCAACCTGACAGAGCTTGAGAGGATCTGCAGAGAAGAATGGGAGAAACTCCCCAAATACAGGTGTTCCAAGCTTGTAGCGTCATACCCAATTAGACTCGAGGCTGTAATCGCTGCCAAAGGTACTTCACCAAAATACTGAGTAAAGGGTCTGAATACTTATGTAAATGTAATATTTCTATGTTTTTTTATTTCTATACATTTGAAAAATGTGTCAGACCGGCTCGATTTGGTTTTACGTAGCAAAATTTGAAATTGTGTTTTTTACATTGGATAAAAGTAGAGCTAGAAAATGATATATCATAATGAAGGGCACTTTTCGGCAATTGCCGTATGATCGATGTGGATCTCCAAATGTACGGTCCCTTACTAGACGTCCGCGAGTGTTATTAAAATGGGCCGACGGTCTCTGGTTGTGCCCCAGGGCCAGATCTTCCGGGAAGTCATCAAATGAAGTTGGACATTTGGTTTCCGTTTTATACATTTTTTAAATGTTGGCAATTTTTCCGCCCTTCCGGAAATGTCCAACAGATAGCGACTGGCTGCTTATTGCAACTGTATAAAACAAAGTGACATGGCCATTTCTCCTAAACGGAAAATACTTCAAAGACGAAACTCGGTGAGCACGGGTTTGGCCAAATGGAATTTTAGCCCAGAAACAAGATTGTGTTGAGGCCTCAACTCGGTTCAAAACGGTAATAGAGCGCTAATTTGACCGCTTCACGTCAAAGTACATGAATCTACAGTGTAAGGAAAAAAAGAACCAGACATTTATCTATTGTAATTTACGAGAAATCGTACAATGTACAATTGGTGATGGTTAAAGCAATGTTTGTTTCTTTTCAAAAAAGTTATAGATCCAGTTGCGGCGTGTTCAGACTAATCCGTTAACGTGGGTTTCGGAGCTCTACGTGATTCCTGTGATTTTCTGTGATTTTCTGAAATCACACACACACAGTCAATGGGAAGTGACACACAGAGCCTGCAATTGTTACCTGCTTTCGAACTATCAAAGAACCGTCAGACCTAGAGCTCTAAAGCGTTTTATACATGTTCTAGAGCTTAAGTCGATAGTGCACGGTGAGTCATGTGGCTCTAGAAGGTTCTCAGGCCGAGAAACAACCTCGTACATTTGTAATAAGTTCAATTCATTTTGACCATTGCGAAAATGATGACACTTAGAAAAGTCTCAGAATCTCAAGACTAGGTGCATTGAAACCGCCTCGGCACATAGAGATGTACCCTAACGTTTCTGTCCGATAGCTCATTCAAGGACCCCGTAGCAACGCCCGGAAAAAGTGAATTTTCAGCACCAAGGTCGCTGCTCGGGCTCCGAATGACCTATCAAGCCGAAACTCTGGATTTGGGGTCGCCTCAGCTACATACACATATTGTCAGAACTGGACCCGCAACTAGAACTTAACTACATGTTTTACGTTTTTATTATGGTTTAAACAGAAGGTGCTGTGAATTTTGGGCCTGCTCTGAAATATTTGATAGTTGGCTTCTAAACGAGTTGGACAAAGTGGGTTTGGTGTCAGTTTGAATCAGTTTGGTGTCAGAAAGATATCTTATTGACTGATGGACATTGACTTGCTGGCTGACTTTTGTACATTTGCAATAAGTTTAAACAGTGATGAACCATCACCAAAATGACAGACTGAAATCAACACAAACAATGGAATCACCATAATCTCTAGGCTGTGCCAAGTTCAACGAGACGCCCCACTTGACCGTGGCTCACTCGGTCTGACCGCAGCGACTGTGCAAAAAAAGTAGGCCCAAAATGAAGCCTGGCCTAAATTTCAGGTGGTTTTGGGTGACAGTGGCAGAACCGTTAGGGTTAGAAGCACAATTCAACCTCAGGAACGTTCCTAAGGTCCTCCCGATCTGTGCAAGCCTAACATTTACCATGTGGCATTAACCCTTAACAGTAAAAACAGGATGTTTTCATCTAACAGTTTACAATGACATCTCTCCCCATAGGAATACATTTCCTGCTCCCCTAACTTCAACCTGAAACCTATGTTGGTTATGAATGCCATATGAACCTGTCTTCGATGTCAATCCATCAGGTCACTATGAGGACTACCTGTGTTGATTCTAAGCTTCCTGGAGCAACCGGAAGTGGTTAAATTCACCCTAAAGTTGTTTTGATATACCCAACCTGCAGTTTGTGAAAAACACTGCATTCAACCCTCTGTAAATCAGTCAGTTCTTAATGTAAAGACTTGAAACTCAGTTTTGAATGCATTTTATTGAAAGGAAACAATAACAATTTTCGGCAACATAGTTATGTATTCTTATATACTGTACAATGAGGAAGTCAACTACAAAATACTAGTCTTCTCCCATTTTTTTACCATTGCCCCCACCCACAATGTGTATAAACAACAACAATAAATAATAATAAAATAAGATAATAGATACAACACAAAAATGTGAAGAACATAAATCAAATAAACTCTAATTAGCACATGTAGGACAGTATGCAAGTGTGTGTGCATGGACTTTGCAGATGTATTTCTCACATGTGCAGCACATAGTATTTGTTTTATAGTCCTTCTTTGGGGGCCAGAATTGGCATCTCCTCCTCTTGCCTTCCCCAGCTGCAGCCTCAGGTGGATCAGGACAAGATTCAGCCCCATGAACAGCTTTCACAAGCGCTGCAGAGGCTGCGGTGCGGGGGGGGGGCGCTCCCTTATTTGAATGTGTGGGGTTATAAGTGCCTTTCCCAGCTGCTCCAGGAACACCCTCCTCTTATTCCGCTTATCAGGCATCCAGGTAGGGCTGATCTTGTTCCATATCACAAAGGCATTGTATGAGGACAGATCATTGATGCTATGGAAGATGACCAGGGGCCAGCAGACAGTCATCCTCCTGCAACTGTAACTTCCAATCACCTTGTCCAGGTTGTCCACGCCTCCTTTGTTGTGGTTGTAGTCCAGGATGATGACTGGCTTCCTGTCCTCACGATCACTGATCTCAGATGTTTTGTGCAGTTTGCTCAGGAGGACCACATTCTTGTTCCTCTTTGGGAGTTAAGAAACTAGAGTGGGGGTGGGGGTGAAGGCAAACTTTGATTAGAAGGCCTCTCTCCCCCTTGTTGCGAGGAGTGCAGGGGGGAGCTCAGGCTTGTTCTTTCTAACTGTGCCAACCATGGGGATTGTCCTCTGCAGGAGCTGCTGCCTGAGTTCATAAGAGGTGAAGAAATTGTCACACGTGTCATTGTGTCCCCTCAGTCCATCTGTCACATCAAGCAAAACCCATTTTTTCGATGGCCGGTGTGATGAACATGTAGAATGTTGAGGCAATGTTCTGGGCACGGGCAACTGCATGTCTTGTGGGCCTTGGGGTCATCCTTATGACATTTTGTGCTGCCATCCTGCCCTGGCTGTCATATGGTGACAAGGACCATGTTATTCTGCTGTTCTTTGACAAAAATGTCTCTCTTTCAGCTTGGGGGATTTCTTCTTCATCTGAAGATGATGCATCGTGCTCTGGGTTGTGTTCTTCCCCATCTTCTTCTTCAGATACCTCCTCCTCTTCTAAATCATTGTTCTCTTGTTCCTCCTGGACATCTGAAAAAATCAGATCTACGACCTGTTGGGCACTGAAACGTGCACTCATGGCTTCAGCAAAGAGAGAACTGGGGGGACTGTCATCTGCAGCACCTTTTATAGACTCTGACCGCATTCCCCATTAGTAAACAATGCTTTCAAGACATTTTTATTTTGTCTGTGAACTTGAGGCATGTGTGGGGTCGTGGAGGGGAAATGCTGCACATGCACAAGAAAGTTTTAGTTTTGTCTGAGTAGTACAATCAGTAGCACATATAATCTACATTTCTCATTGTGTGTGTGTGTGTCTTTGTGGTTTTGTGGTGTGTAAATGATTCTATAACTGCCGGGTCAAAGATTACCCTAAGACAATCTTCATACCCTGGTGGTGTACAGCTTTCATGGAAATATGAATATGAAGGTGATGTTTCACTTTTTCTAATCTTGGGGTCACTCTAGGAAAAGTAATCAAATTTTGAAAAAATATAATTTAGGGGGTTTTCTCTGCTGTTAAAACATATTGGCGGGTCATTTTTTACCCTTAAGACAACACAAGGGTTTATTACAATGTCCACAACCAGGGGAAGGTAGTGTAGGAGGGCGGGGCGTTTTTAAAACCGATACCCAAACCCACACGGGGCCGAATGGCCGTACGGGGACAGATTGCTGGAAATCACACAGTGTCCTGTCTGTGAAATGTCCCTGAAGTGCATTTTGAGGCAGGAACTCCCATAAGTGTCCACACGGGGGTGCTGTTGTATACTTTAAGCCCTACCCATCCTTTAAAGCATTCACATGTGAGGCCATGTACTAAACAACCAAAGATTTCAATACTAAAGGCTGGTTTATACTACGGGTGTGTTCATGAATTTAATCTGGAGTGCCAGAGTGTGCTCTGGGCGTTCGTAAATTCAGAGTGTTTCGCTCTCGGAGCGTTCAGAGCACACACTGGAATCTCTGGCCGAGGAGTAGGGTTGAGCGTTCTGACCTAACAGCAGCAGTCAAGCACCCAAGCTAACTGGCTTACATTGGCTTGCTAGCTACTTCCAGACACAAATGAGAGAACAACTCACTCTGACCATTTTACTCGCCCTAGAAGAGCTGGTTAGGCTGTTTTTATGTTATCTAGAACATTGGTGACTGCAACTGTGCTGCTGGCAACAATTTTGCCAACATTTACTGACACCGGCCATATTCAACAGGTGTTGAGCGTTCGTAAATTCGTCAGTTATTCTTCGCTCTGGCATATTCAGATGAGAGTGCTCTAAAATCGGAATAGATAGCCAGAGTGAATTTACCAGCTATGTCTATCGACAGTTGTCGCAGTGACATCATGAACATTCTATTGAAATGGTTAATTGCATAGTGGAGTATTTTGTTTAGACATGTAGCTAGTTAAACAATGAACTATCATCCCAACTCATAACGTTACTACCCTGCATGAATCTGCAGGTAGCTAACTAACCAAGTCCAATGTTAGCTAGCTAACATTAGGCTATAACTAGCAATGCAAATGGTCACGGGACATTTCCAAGTGTCCCTAAACCTCTCCAAAGTGAAATATGTCTGTAAATTAGATAATTCCAGTGCTATTACATATTTGCAATCCCTCAATGCTATTTGTTCAGTATAAAAACAATGTCTACCATATCAGCCATTATTGGGCACAGAACAGCACAAAGGGCAAGAAGGTAGAGACAACAATACAGTCGTGGCCAAAAGCTTTGAGAATGACACAAATATAAATTTTCACAAAGTCTGCTTCCTCAGTTTGTATGATGTCAATTTGCATAAACTCCAGAATGTCATGAAGAGTGATCAGATGAATTGCAATTAATTGCAAAGTCCCTCTTTGCCATGCAAATGAACTGAATCGCCCAAAAACATTTCCACTGCATTCCAGCCCTGCCACAAAAGGACCAGCTGACATCATGTCAGTGATTCTCTCTTTAACACAGGTGTGAGTGTTGGCGAGGACAAGGCTGGAGATCACTCTGTCATGCTGATTGAGTTTGAATAACAGACTGGAAGCTTCAAAAGGAGGGTGATGCTTTGAATCATTGTTCTTCCTCTGTCAACCATGGTTACCTGCAAGGAAACACGTGCCTTCATCATTGCTTTGCACAAAAAGGGCTTCACAGGCAAGGATATTGCTGCCAGTGAGATTGCACCTAAATCAACCATTTATCAGATCATCAAGATTTTCAAGGAGAGCGGTTCAAATGTTGTGAAGAAGACTTCAGGGCGCCCAAGAAAGTCCAGCAAGTGCCAGGACCGTCTCCAAAAGTGGATTCAGCTGCGGGATCGGGGCACCACCAGTACAGAGCTTGCTCAGGAATGGCAGCAGGCAGGTGTGAGTGCATCTGCACGCACAGTGAGGTGAAGACTTTTGGAGGATGGCCTGGTGTCAAGAAGGGCAGCAAAGAAGCCACTTATCTCCAGGAAAAACATCAGGGACAGACTAATATTCTGCAAAAGGTACAGGGATTGGACTGCTCTCTGATGAATCCCCTTTTCTATTGTTTGGGGCATCCGGAAAAAAGCTTGTCCGGAGAGGACAAGATGAGCGCTACCATCAGTCCTGTGTCTTGCCAACAGTAAAGCATCTTGAGACCATTCATGTGTGGGGTTGCTTCTCAGCCAAGGGAGTGGGCTCACTCACAATTTTGCCTAAGAACACAGCCATGAATAAAGAATTGTACCAACACATCCTCAGAGAGAAACTTCTCCCAACCATCCAGGAACAGTTTGGTGACAAACAATGCCTTTTCCAGCATGATGGAGCACCTTGTCATAAGGAAAAAGTGGTGACTAAGTGGCTCGGGGAACAAAACATCGATATTTTGGGTCCATGGCCAGGAAACTCCCCAGACCTTAATCCCATTGAGAACTTGTGGTCAATCCTCAAGAGGCGGGTGGACAAACAATACCCCACAAATTCTGACAAACTCCAAGCATTGATTATGCAAGAATCAGTCAAGATGTGGCCCATAAGTTAATTGACAGCATGCCAGGGTGGATTGCAGAGGTCTTGAAAAAGAAGGGTCAACCCTGCAAATATTGACTCTTTGCATCAACTTCATGTAATTGTCAATAAAAGCCTTTGACACTTATGAAATGCTTGTAATTATACTTCAGTATTCCATAGTAACATCTGACAAAAATATCTAAAGACACTGAAGCATCAAACTTGGAAATTAATATTTGTGTCATTATCAAAACTTTTGGCCACGACTGTACATCACGCAAAGCAGCCACAACTGTCAGTAAGAGAGACAAAGACAACAGTGGCCTCTCCAAAGATGCAAGGATGGAACTTAGAACAGCAAACAGGGAACTAATATGAAACATAGACAATGACTACTTTGGAGTTATATAACAATGAAATTACTAGTTACATAGGCCTACGGAAACTAAATCCAAAGCACAAAAAGCAGACAACGTATAAAAAACGAAGTACATATAGTAAATTTGCTTTATAAAGTCATGAAAATAATTTACTTACAGATCTAAAAATTAATCCAATCCTTCTAGAAAGCAATCTTCTTCAACCGAGTCGAAATACTCATTGTCCAAATCGCTCCCCTGATCTGAGTCCGACCAGTATTTTATTCAAAGCTTCTATGGCGGTAAACTTATTCATAGCTGCCTTTTCTTTAAGCTTCCTGTTCAATATTATAGTTTTTAGCTTTTTCCCCCCTTGAGAAGTGATCTTTTATGAAAGCAATAAAATTAAAGCGATGAAATCTGTTTAAAATGTAATGTAGCGTGCTCGGTGCGTCTCGTCTCTGAGCCAGGTAGCAATAGTTCGCATCACGCATAAAGGGTTCTAGGCCTTGCTTTGTCTCACCCAGGTCAACTACATATCCCTGGAAAGCTTATCTCATTGGCTACAAGACTGTCAAGGTGCCATAGTAGCCAATGCCCTGTGTAATGGTTGCCTACGGCGAGTAAGCAGGCAACGTCATATTTTTGGCGGTCCAAACACTTAAAAGACGCACCCTTGATGTTGTTTTTAAGTTTTTGCAGACTTGCGGATGTACAATCGTTGCGAATTGAATTATGGGGGGTTTCAGGCCCCGAAGTGAACATAATTGTACACTTGCAAAGCTAACAAAAAATGAGGGCTGCAAACTTCCCTTGCTTGGCTAATCATTTGGACCGCCCTCCAAGATGGCGACAGAGATTGCCCCAAGGGCATAAGGCAAGGTTAAGTGGACGAGGGTGTGTCTTTTAAGTGTTTGGACCACAACCTTGGAATGTAGGAAGCAGCCATCTTGAAACGAGGTCATCGGCTCGGCCTGCGCTTATACATTCGTAAGTCCATATATGGTAGTAAGTCACACCAAAGATTTTAAGACACAGATCAATAGCCAAGATACTCAGCTTTCCACAGACACCCTGCTTTTGCAGATAGGGGCTACCGTTCTCATACCAGACTGAACTGAATATAAAAACAACTTTCTGACACATTTGAAACGGGTAATATCTGAAAATGTAGCTAGCTAGGCTATCTTACCCGTAAACACGGAAGGACGCTTTTCCCTCTCTGTCACAGAAGCCATGGTTACCCTTAGTTTGAAGATGTAATCCAGAGACAGGTGTTTTATACAACAGCCTTCTGTGTGTTCTCTTTTCAACTTTTCGTCTGCATATTTGCACCAGAATTTTCTCCATCTCTTAGCTATCATTCTCTAATAACACTGATTTAAAAACTCGGTCCTCCAGAAAGTGGAGAGCAACACTTATGCAGTTCTACTAAATAATATCTTTCAAAAAAGCTGTATTAGAAAGGATTACCTACACATACTGACCAGCTCATGTTATAGACAGATGAATGCTACATGGCAGACCAATCCGAACTCATCTTTCGGCATGTCCAGCCCACTCATTATCTCAACTAGGGTCATAATTAAAAAATGTTATTCGTATTTACAGATGGCATACAAGTTTTTATTAAGGCTCATGAAAGTTCCAGAAGGCAAACAAACGCATTTAGATTTAGTTTTAAGTTCAAACGGCTCTCCTGTGAAGTAGTGACGGGCGACATATGCCTTGTTTCCTGAAACGAGTCCCAAATGTCTAAAAACCTGTTTTTGCTTTGTTGTTATGAGGTATTGTGTGTAGATTGATACGTTTTTTTTTTAGAATAAGGCTGTAACGTAACAAAATGTGGAAAACGTCAAGGGGTCTGAATACTTTCCGAATGTACTGTAGGCTCTAGAAACCTCTAAACCCCACTAGAAATCACACTATAGACAACCACAATAGAGTTTGTCGTTTTGGAACTGAACGGCAGATATTGGGTGGGATTTTTTTGCATACCTTTTTTTAACATTCAGAATTGATCAAAGAGCCAGTTTAATAAAATAAAATAAACTGTCCAAATCTGTAGGAACACCAGTTGAATAGCCCTGCTCTAAACTATGTAAACACTAAATCTGGACCATACATTCTAATCTCTAAATCCCAACTCTAATCTAAAATGGAAACTCTAAATCCTAACTCTAAACTCTATCTGTAGGATATAAAACTGAGATTATAATGCTGATATTGATTTGTCTTTTCAACAATAGGATTGCAGTAGTCACATCTGAGCTCTCTGTACTCTCAGACCCCCGCATGATCAAACGTTGCCCTTAGAAGTGGTGTGTGCAGGAATGGCGGGCGTGTGGACAGCCAAGCGTATAATCATGTTTGTGTCCATCAGTTTGAATGTGGAAAACCTTCTAATCTTCTTTCATAGTTCAATCTGGTTGGTACTGCCTCATTGACTAACTGACAGCCAATGTGGAACATCCTAGAATGATTCAATACATAAGGCATGACCAGCACAGTTCCTGCTGTCTGTATGTGTGCGTGTGCCTGAGTGGGTGCATCTCTGGGTGTATTAGCTCAGACTTGGTCATGACTGGAGTCACCTTCAGTGTCTGTCCATGTCAGTGACTACCAGTCTGAGATGCCCAGGGCCAGACACAGAGACAAAGAGAATGTGATACACACACATCCTTGCCAACTCTGACAACATCATTCTGCGCCATGTGGCGGCTGGGAGTGGGGGATTGGGTCGGGAGTAGTTCACAGTGAGAGAGAGAAAGTAAGTAAGCGAGTGAACGAGAGAGAGAGTCAGGGAAGGACACTGAGTGAGTATATGAAAATGTGCCTGTGTCTTGTGACGGCCCTGAATGTTTCTGAACCGTCTCTGCTTCTGCTTCCAAAAGGGCGCTTCCCCTTTAATTCCCAATTAAATAGCCAGCATCAGCTGCGAAAAAGGGAGTTGTGATGGTGGTGCGAATGAGGATGTGTTCAACCGTCAGTTCCGAAGCATCTTTATTCTGTTCATTTTGTTGTATTTAAAAGTGTGCTTTGTAGCTTTGTCTCAAGTTTAAGCAGGATCAAATCCACAAATTTCTTCCTTTGGACTACTTGTCTGACCGACTGACTACAACTTTTTTGCATACGGTATTTCATTTATTTGAGTGTGATTTATGCTGTGTTGATTTGTGGTCAGTTGTATGAGGGCACAAGGCGAGACCCAGATGTAGACACAGGGGGCAGATGGTTAGAGTCTTTGTAGTTTATTTATAATCCAAAAGGAGTAGGCAAGAGAATGGTCGTGGACAGGCAAATGGTCAAAACCAGATTCTGAGTCCAAGAGGTAAAGAGTGGCAGACAGGCTCGAAGTCAGGGCAGGCAGAAGGGTCAGGCAGGCGGGTACGGAGTCCAGGGGTCAAAACAGGGAAGACTAGAAAAAGAGAATAGAAAAACAGGAGCACGGGAAAACACGCTGGTTGACTTGAAAACATACAAGATGATCAGGCACAGAGAGACAGGAAACACAGGGATAATACACTGGGGAAATAAGCGACACCTGGAGGTGGAGACAATCACAAGAACAGATGAAACAGATCAGAGCGTGACAAGTTGTAGTTGAAGACTATTGAGATTTGATACTCTTTAGGGTTGTGTGGTAAAATAGTTTGATATTTTGATTGTATGATTCAGACTGGGTTTACACTACACTTTTATGAACGGACAAACATTGCGTGACTAAGGTCACTTGAGTTCACTGAACTCCTTTAAAAGGCTGTACTCTTTTAGGCCCGAGGTACGGGACTTTTCTTGAGGAACCAGAGCTCATTGTTTGTTATATTATTATGTGTGTGATCATTTATGTTGGTAATACAATCCATGCAAAAGAACAGTTGTTTTGAAGTTATTTCCAATGTTTTAAGGGTTTATGAAAAGTGTATGTCCATACTGACTTTTACATGAGTCCCTTGTATTGGTGTAGACTTCACGGACCAGACGGGACTCATTCCCTCACAAACAAAAAGGAGAAATACATATTTTCTCTGGTAGGCACAACTACCTGGCACCCCTACAAACAATAACCGCAAGTCAAAACCGTTACATAAAAAATGACACCCCAGATGGGACCTCTCAACATTGAGAAAGAACCAAAGCAAATCTTTTGTGCGGATTGTGACTAATTAAAACAATGGATTCAACCTAAGAAAATGTGCTCATCCATATCATACCTGTCAATATGAGTACACAGGGTCATTCTGACAATGGAGCTGACAATGAAAATCATAATGTGAATACTGGAGATAATGGTTGATTTGGGCCAGAGCCCTGGGAATCTGATTGCTCAGTCTGGACCACAGGAGGTCTAACCAGTTACTCTCTTATTGACATGGACCTGTGTGGAAGTACTGAGCTTGCCCTCCCTCTGACACCCAACCTTCCTCCATTGTCTGGTTTATCTCCAGAGGTTGTAGTCTTACAACTTCAAGGTGACATCCTTGATATCGTCGGACTCAACAGCATCTCCAAACACTAATCCACCATAAATGCAAATGTCTGAGTGAAGAGCAACAACAGAGCGCAATGGAATTCAGAGACTCACTGAGCACTCTAACCCACGTCTCACCACTACCTCCTGGGCTGACTTTGAGGTCAAGTTTTCCTCTGCCTTTCTGTCAGAGGACTACACAGATGAGCTGGCAGATACTGAGGAATCGAGTGCAAAGCGAGAAGGAGAGTATCTGTGACTTTGCATACGGTGAGGTAGAGTTCCGCCTGTAACCGCTCCTATGGGATTCCTTCAGTTATTCTACCTACCAAGAACCTTGCTTTTCCTGTCGTGTTGGGAATTGATTTCAAGTACTTCAGTGGTGTCCATATTGATATCGCACACAATTGCTACTGGTTTCCACACAATCAGAGCAAGACGCATTTCTTCCAATCAGAAGCTACAAAGTTACATGATTGGGGTCCAAATGTGTCAGTCTGCTCTGCCGTTGCTCCGGTACCACTAACCCTTGGTAATCCTTCTGATGATCTCCTTTTACAGACTGAGAAGAGCTCAGCTGGAACAGCCAGAGGAGTTAAGGCTGTTGGAACAGCTGCAGAATAACTCTGATATATCTACTTTAAAGCTGGGATGCACCGGGCTCCTGAAGGACAAAATATTCCTTACACAGGAAATGCAGATCAAGCAGAAGCCATATTGTTTGTCCCCAGCGAAGCTAATTATCCAAAAGGGACTCATTAATGATATGTTGACACAATATATAATTGAACGTTACTCCTCTCCCTGGGCTGCTCCTGTTGTCCTCATCCCCAAAAAGACTGGGGGTCTTAGATTTTGTGTGGTCTATAGGAAGACCAACAATGAGAGATCCTGGAGTCATTGTCTGCTGCTGTTTTGTTCACCACCCTTGACCTCAATGGTGGCTATTGGCAGGTTGAAATGGTCCAGGAAAGCAAGGACAAGACCACTTTTGTCTGTGCTGATTGCTTGTTTTCCTTTAAGGTGATGCCTTTTGGATTAAAGAATGTACCTGCCACTTTCCAAAGGCTGAGATTGCATTGGGTGAGCTCAAAGGGAAGATCTGTTTCATCTACCTGGACAATATAATTATCTACTCCCAGACCAGATAATAACACTTTCAAGATATTCAAGCAGTGTTGGACAAGCTAAAAGAAGCTGGTCTGACATTGAACATGAAGAAGAGCAACTTCTGCCAAACCACCCTGAAGTTCCTGGGCCATAGTTTGTCTTTTGACGGCATTCATGTGGATCCTGAAAAGATCAAAGCTGTGCAAGACTTCCCTGTGCCAACCACCCTCAAGGCCCTTCAACGGTTCCTTGGGATGGCTGGATGGTACCATCGGTTTGTGTCAAACTTCTCCCAGGTGGCAGAACCACTCAGGGCATTGGAACGAAATTCCGATGGACAGCAGAGTGCCAGACCTCCTTTGAAACGACACCTTGTCACACCTCCCATTTTGGGTCTTCCCAAATTTGACTGCCCTTTTGTTGTTTACACTGATGCAAGTGATGTTGGACTTGCTGCTGTCCTAGTCCAACAGACTGGACTTGGCACTGAAGAAGTGCTAGCGTTCACCAGTCGGGCATTGAATGGAGCAGAACGGATCTACTCCACTACCGAGCAAGAGTGCCTTGCGGTTGTCTGGGCTTTGGAAAAGTGGAGGTACTACCTGGAAGGAAGACACTTCAGTGTTGTCACTGACCATTCCTCCCTTGTGTGGGTGTTCAAGACCAACAAACCAAGCACCAGACTTATCAGATGGGCTCTACGGTTGCAGGAGTTCACCATTGCTGTAGAATACAGGAAAAGAAAGTACAATACTGTTCCAGATGCCTTATCCAGAGCTCCTGCTGGTGGTAACAGTGGCTCTCATCTTACATGTGCTACTGTCCTGTCTAGCAGTCAAGACTCACCCAAAACTGACATTCCGTTCTCTGATGAGGCCATATGGATGATCCAGAAGTACTGGCTTTGTACCAGACTATCCTGGAAGATGGAGAAAATATGGTCAATCCTACCACAAAGCTGACCATCATTGAAGCAAAAGTCTACCGAGTTGTACAACTATCTCACAGAACACTACCAAATGTACATACCAGAACCTCTACGCCTCCAACTGCTGCAACCTTTCCATGAAGACCCGTTAGCTGGTCATTTGGGCAGGTTCAAAACCTACAAGCGGTTGCAAGCATTACTTTACTGGCCATGTCTGAGCATGGATGTGAAGTCACACATCCGAAACTGTCAGGTTTGTCAAATGTCCAAACCAGAAGGCAGAAAGCCTGCTGACAAGTTGCAGCAAACTGTGGTTACCTGACCTTGGGAAATGTTAGGAGTGGATTTGATGAGTCCATTTCTTAAAAAATCCAATCAGAATGTGTACATGTTTATTACTATTCCAAGTGGGTGGAGCTCTTTGCCCTTCGTCAGGCCACAGCGAGGACCGTCTCTAACATCCTCACGAAATATATCCTGACTTTCTGTAGAGTGCCTGATTTACATCCTTTCTGACCAAGGTTCCCAATTTATCTCTGATCTCTTTGAGGAGACCTGCCAAAGATGGAACATGAGACAGAAGTTAACCACGGCCTATTACCCACAGACCAACCTCACCGAGAGGATTAATCGAACCTTGAAGACAATGGTTGCTTCCTTTGTAGGGACCCAGCACAAACACTGGGACAAGCACCTTCACAAGTTTCGATTTGCCCTGAATTCTGCTGTGCAAGAGTCTACTGGAGTCACCCCTGTAGAGCTGAGCCTGAGTCATCCCCTCCGAGGACCCTTGGATATGGCGCTACAGCCCCAGCAGGTTACTCCAGACTCTGCATACTATGACCAGGTAGTCAATTTCCATGACTTGAGCGCTCTTGTCTCAAAGAACATGATCCAGGCCCGACTCAAACAATATAGAAATTATGATAAGAAGAGACGAGACATGCAGTTCCAGGTTAGTGATCGGGTGTTGCTTCGCTCTCATCCTTACTCAAAAGCTGAACAATTCCTCTCGGCCAAGCTCGCTTCTAAATGGCAAGGACCATAGAGGATTGTGGAGCAGATGGGTCCCCTGAACTACAGAGTGGTGAAAGAGGACACAGGTGAAGATATGCGCATTTTCCATGTTTCACGCCTTAAGGCCTGTTACCCCTCGGCTGAGGAATTGGAGGTGATTGAGCACCACAAGGTCCTGGATATCTTTGGAGAGGAAAGTGTTTTTTCTCGGTTTCCCAGACCAAGATGTGCCTTTCAGGGCAATGGCAGGCTTTTTCCAGGGGAAGGGGTGTGTGACGACCCTAAATTTGTCTGAACCGTCTCTTCCAATAAGGCACTTCCCCTTTAATTCCCAATTTCGCAGCATCATCTGAGAAAAACGGGGTTGTGATGATGGTGCTCAACCCTCAGTTCCGACGCTTTTTTACTCTGTTTTGTTTTGTTGTTTTTAAAAATGTGCTTTGTAGCTTTGTCTCAAGTTTAACCAGGATGGATCCACAAATTTCTTCCTTTGGACTACACATCTCATTTGGTCTCCGGTGTTTCGTCGTGGCCTTTCTCTGCTGGAGATCTGTTGGCGGATTGGATTGTCTGACTGACCACAACTTTTTTGCATACTGTATTTAATTTGTTTGAGTGTGATTTATACCGTGTTGATTTTGGTCAGTTGTAGTTGAAGACTACTGAGATGTGATACTCTTTAGAATTGTGTGGTAAAGTTTGATATTTTGATTGTATGATTGAGACTGGGTTTACACTACAGACAAACTTGCGTGACTAAGGTCACTTTAGTTGAACTCTGACTGAACTCCTTTACTGGGCTGGAATCTTTAGGCCTGAGGTACATGACTTTTCTTGAGGAACCAGAGCTCATTGTTTGTTATATTATTATGTGTGTGATCATTTATGTTGGTAATACAACCCATGCAAAAGAACAGTTGTTTTAAAGTTATTTCCAATGTTTTAAGGGTTTATGAAAGTGTATGTCCATACTCACTTTTACATAAGTCCTTCGTATTGGTGTAGACTTCACGGACCAGACGGGACTCATTCCCTCACAAACAAAAAGGAGAAAGCAATATTTTCTCTGGTAGGCACAACCTACTTGGCACCCCTACAAACAATAACCGCAAGTCAAAACCATTACAGTCTGTGTGTGCGTGCCTGCCAATGTATGTGTGTAGAGTACTCTTTGTAAATCAGATTTACAAGCCCAATAGTGGGAATTGTAGTCAAACCATTTAAAGTCCGGTTGAGTGTGAATTCCATTTACCCCAGAGGATATACTGTGTGTGCATGTGAAGGATATTGCTAATGTGACTGTCACAGATATCTGTCTGAGGTGCTACATCTTCCAGCTGTGAAATTGACGTGACGTGCATTTATATTATTAGGTGTTGAAATCTGGAGCTATTTTCCAATTTACCTGTGAAATTGCAGCTAAGCAGTCCCTGACCTTCCTTACTAAGGTGTGGTAATGATCTCTACCTTTGTGTGTGTGTTTGATGTGATGACTAAGTTATGATTCCAGTCATGCTGCCAGTGGCTGTCATCTCACACTGCAATATCAGCCGTCTCCATCGTCAAGCCTTTTTTATCTTTGAATCAACAGCTAGGGATCAGGGTGTGTGGGTGTGTGTGGGGGTGCATGTGTATGCTATTCACAGAGGTGTATGATGTAGAAGCCATCCAAAGCTCCCAATCACCACAGTTCATCCCAGAGATGGATTTAGGGACCAGATCAGTGTTATGTTTGATGTTCTCAGGGGTGCTGGCAGGGACAGCTAACACCCTCTGCTTTCTCATCAAACACCTGCTAAAGAGATGGTTATCGCCAAGAAGACAGGACATTTCAGAGCAGTGTATGTGGTTGTGTGTGTGTGTGTGTGTGTCATGCTCCAAGGCCAGAGCAGACAGGATATTAGTTGTCACCACAGAGGGTAGGGCCGGACTGTTGGAATCTTAGCTGGTGAAAAATGACTTTAATAATTAAAGGTTTTGTCTTCTGGTGTCCCTGTCAGTCATCCCCTTCCCACCTCCTTTTTCATCCTCTCCTCCTCCCTCTCTCCTCCCCCTGCACAGAGTGGTGTCCCAAACAGCCCACCTGGGGTGGTAAGTGCCATTACGAGTGTCCTGTGTGTGTGTGTGTGTGTGTGTGTGTGTGTGTGTGTGTGTGTGTGTGTGTGTGTGTGTGTGTGTGTGTGTGTGTGTGTGTGTGTGTGTGTGTGTGTGTAGTCCTTGTGGGAGTGTCCTGTCGGCAGATGTCTGGGCTGAGCTAAAAGCTCCATGACCTCAGGCAGTCCTTCCCTCCTTTATGGAGCATGACAACTTCAGAGGGAGGGCTGGAGGGAGTAGAAGGTGGACAAGGAGAGGGCTGAACGATGGTGGGGATAGATGGAAAAAGAGGTGTTGTGGTGTCTGTCTGTGGGATGTGGTTTGGGAGGGAGCATTGTAAACGACACATGAACGTCAATTGCCAAAAGTACCATCAACCACACTCAAATCAAACTTTATTGGTCACATACACATGGTTAGCAGATGTTAAATGCGAGTGTAGCGAAATGCTTGTGCTTCAAGTTCCGACTATGCAGTAATATCTAACAGTAATCGAACAAACTCAAAACAACTACCATATACACACAAATGTAAAGGGATGAATAAGAATATGTACTGTAAATATAAATATATGTATGAGCGATGGCGTGCGGCATAGTCAAGATGCAGTAGATGGTGTAGAATACAGTATATACATATGAGATGAGTAATGTAGGATATGTAAACATTATTAAAGTGGCGTTATTTAAAGTGACTAGTGATACCTTTTAAGTCCATTTATTTAAGTGGCCAGAGATTTGAGTCTATATGTTGGTAGCAGCCTCTCTATGTTAGTGATGGCTGTTTAACAGTCTGATAGCCTTGAGATAGAAGCTGTTTTTCAGTCTCTCGGTCCCAGCTTTGATACACCTGTACTGACCTCGCCTTCTGGATGATAGCGGGGTGAACAGGCAGTGGCTCGGTTTCCTGTTTAAGTTTATGTCTGTTTGCTGGGAGCAACAAATGGAGTCATAGTCAGACTTGCCGAAGGCAGAGTGGGGAAGTGCTTTCTATGCATCGCGGAAGTTAGAGTAACAATGATCCAGAATGCTACCAGCTCGTGTCACACATTCGATATGCTGATAGAATTTTGGAAGTACTGTTGTTAGGTTAGCTTTGTTAAAATCCCCAGCTACAATAAATGCACCCTCAGGATGTATGGTTTCCAGTTTACATAGAGTCCAGTGAAGTTCTTTCAGGGTTGATGATGGATCTGTTGTGGGGATATACACAACTGTGACTATAATCGAAGAGAATTCACTTGGAACATAATGCGGTTGGCATTTGATTGTAAGGAATTCTAGGTCAGGTGAACAAAAGGACTTGAGTTCCTGTATGTTGTTGTGATTACACCATGAGTCGTTAATCATAAGGCCTACACCCCCGCCCTTCTTCTTACCAGAGAGATGTTTGTTTCTGACGGCGCGATACGTGAAGAAACCGGGTGGCTGTACCGACTCGGGGCGGCAGGTGGCCTAGTGGTTAGAGCGTTGGACTTGTAACCGGAGGGTTGCAAGTTCGAATCCCCGAGCTGACAAGGAAAAAAAAAATCTGTCGTTCTGCCCCTGAACAAGGCAGTTAACCCACTGTTCCCCGGGCGCCGAAGACGTGGAAGTCGATTAAGGCAGCCCCCCGCACCTCTCTGATTCAGAGGGGTTGGGTTAAATGCGGAAGACACATTTCGGTTGAAGGCATTCGGTTGTACAACTGACTAATAATGGTGACTTTGACTTTAGTTTAGTGACTCTGACAACATATCCAGAGTGAGCCATGTTTCCGTGAAACAGAGAATGTTACAATCTCTGTCTCTCTGGAAGGCAACTCGTGCCCTAATTTCGTCCACCTTGTTATCTAGAGATTGGACATTGGCGAGTAATATGCTCAGAAGCGGTGGATGGTGTGCTCGCCTTCTGAGTCTGACCAGTAGGCCGCTCCGTCTGCCTCTCCTGCGTCAATCGCGTTGTTTTGGGTCAACCTCTGGGATAAGATCCCATGTCCAGGGTGGAGGTCCGAGCAAAGGATACACTTCGGGAAAGACGTATTCCTGGTCGTAATGATGGTAAATTGACATCGCTTTTATATCCAATAGTTCTTCCCAGCTGTATGTATAACACCTGAGATTTTCTGGGCTAGCATTGTAAGAAATAATACATAAAAAAACAAATAACTGCATAGATTTCTAAGGACCTGAAGCGAGGTGACCATCTCTGTCGGCGCCATTGCTCAGTCTGTTGACTCAGTGTACGGATGGAGGAAAGGAACACATAGGAGAATACTGTGAAAAGGAGGGCAGAGAAGAGAGGGAGTGAGCTGCAGAGATTTCTCCAGCAATCAGACCAACACTCCACTCCACTCCACACAAGTGAAGTCGGTGTTAACTCAAGCACTCAACTACAGCATACCCCCCCCCTCACACACACACACACACACACTAGCCTTGCACACTGCAAAGATGGAATACAGCACCAGCCACCCTTTACAGCACCAGCCGCCCTTTACTGTGATCCGGACCCAGTCATCCATATTATGTGAAGAATGTGCAGATAATGGTGGATAACTGAGGGGCCTCTGGGAAAACACCCACACTGACAGAGGAGCATCCTTTAAAGGCTTAGCTCGGTCTCCAGCCATCCATACTGTGTGGAGAGCGTGTGTATGGCGTTTTGTTGATAACGAAGGGGCTGCTAAGAGCACTGCAGTATAGCCGGCTGAACCCAAACTGAGAAAATGAGCATCAGAGTGGTAGAGTGGTACACATTGAGTCTGCAGTCAGCCACCAGAGACACTCAGACAAATTATTTTATTTTGCTACAGCGAATACAGTGTCTTACAAGCCCATGTGGGCAGTGCATCCTTGCATGACACTAATAATAAAATAAATAAAATCAATCTCACATGGATCTCATTTCAGGATCTGTGTGTGTGAGTGTGTGTTCCCTCTCTTTGCTGCTCACTCTAAACTATAGAATGACCAATCTGGGCCCTCTCCTCTCCAGAGACACAATCAGTTTTTAACCACTCCTCATAAACAGCCCATCTGTGGTCCTTGGTTAAGTTGCTTGGACCAGCCGGCCCCCAGAAACAGCCCAGAATAATTCAGCTGAGATCAAAACAGACAACAATGATCTAAGGTCAGTTTTGCGATTTCCCCCTTGTGGTTATAGGATTAGGAGAGGGTAAAGCAGGTCCTAGATCAGTGCCCACGGGAGGAACGCTTCCTGTCTGGACTGTAACAGTGCTGGTTCCATTACTGTTATCTGTCAGAATGTGTCAGAGTTCTGAGTTCCAATTACAGGAGCAGAGAGATGAGGAGGAGAGGAAGAGCGAGGAAGAGGTGTGCACTGATGGGTGACTCACCCTGAGGATCTTCAGTGGGACACAATATTCCCCAGTGCTGCACACAGAAATGGAAGGGTCTGCACTGATTGCATATATTGGACAGATTTTACCCTGATACGGCAATTCATATGGACCGATTTACAGAAAGCTCTCATTCCCTGAGGGGTGAGACGTGTTTTGTTCAGTTGTGGTTCTGTTGATTGCTAAATGCACAACACCTGGTTGTTGGTAGTCTGCTTGGCTGGATGCCGAGAAGCCGTATGGAAATCATCAGGTGCAACAAATTGACGGCGTTGATCTTTAAAGTGACGCACCTGCATCTGCAGGAGTCATGTAGGAGTCATGTTCCATTGCAAAGCAACCAGATACTTTTCCTGGTTGTCACTACTAACTAATTGTCTTGTCATGTTATCATTTCAGTGTATCCAAGCCCTATCAAAGCATGTCATATGAATGTTTCTATCTACTTTGAGCTGACCCAGTTGTTTGGCTGTGGTGCGATGAAAACGTGAGAGCAATGTGATATGCTGTTCTGCTCTCATCTCCTCCTTCCACAGTCCATTAAGCTATGAGCTGATTTGATGAGATATATCTCTGTCTTTGCCTTGCTCGCTTTTTGTCTTTTCTCTCCTCTCTCTACTCTTTTTATTGCTATTTTTCTCTTTCTCTCTTCCCTATCCCCCCTCTCATATCTCTATCACACTCCCTTTCCTATCCCCCCTCTCTCTCTCTGTGTTTAATAACAGTAGTATCCAGTGAAGTGTCAGAAGGTGACAGTTTGGGGAGAGCGAGAGCAGAGAGGGAGAACACAGGCTGACAGAGTAGATTATGTTAGCCGGGTCTGTCCAGGGAATTCTGCCATGGAGTAACTTGTTCCTGGTCTGTAAATGAGCCTACTAGGCTGTGAGCTGTCTGGAGAAGTTCCGACAGACGTAATAGATCTAATTCTACCTTCTGTGCCAGCTTCAGAGTAAAAGAGCCAGAACCTTCCTGGCTTATTGATGTTTCTTTCTAAGGACCTTGGACCTATTGGATTTGAAGAGAATAAAACACTTCATGAATGAAAACCCTCTCATTGCTTTCCACGATCATGTTAGACTATTGCTTTAAGTAATTTCTTTGCCATGCAATGATGATTTTTAGATTAGGTGGAAGTGTTTTTAGTGAGGCTGAGTATTTTGCCAGCATTTCCTGGCTGAGAGATAGAAAAAGAGACAGGAAAGGAGAGGAGGGGAAGAGAAAGAGGGAGGGAATATAAGAAGGTCAGAGAAGACATTGTCAATGAGTTGTTCTGTTTGCACCTTGTGAAAGAGTCATACATTGAATGTAAGAGCACTACGATGTATTTAAGAGCAATAAGATTTATTTAGGCTCAATAAAAATCCAGCTTAAAACACTGCGAATGCTCTTACCTCACCCATTTTTCCCACAAGCTGCTTTTTCACATTGCCAGAGAGAGATAATTGCAATGCTGTGTACCAAGAATGACCCATACTATCTGTTTGTCTATCTACCTTAGGCTATAGTGTTTATTCTGTAATGTAACATGAAGAAGAGCGCGGGAAGACAGTCTCCTGGGTGTGTGAAAGGCAGCGGGAGATATAGCTATTGAAGAGAGAAGGCCACTGGAGCATACTTAGCAGGGGTGCGTGTCAAATGACACCCTACTGCTTATATAGTGCACTACTTTTGACCGAGGCCCATAAGGCTCTGGTCAAAAGTAATGCACTATGTATGGAATAGTGTACCATTTGGGACAAACCCCAGCTGTAGTGTTACACATTGCTTCAGTCCACAGACATTAGAGACCCTGTACTGTGAGGATGTTTAGAAGAGTAGAGTGTAGCTGCTTATAGATCATGTGTTAGCAATAGAGAGCTAGCCTTGTAGTTCAACCAGGAGTAAATATGTCTTTCTTTTTGTTCTCCACAGACACTGATAAGCCTCTTCTCCTTCCTCCTGGTGTGGTTCTGATCCGGTTCAGTTCTGAGCGTGAGAATGGTGCATTTGCTGATTCTGTTGAGCTTCAGCTCATTAGCTCTGAGCTACGCTGTCGGTAAGTTCTCTCTCTCTTTTTGTTATATATTCTGTTTACCCTCCCTCCTCTCCACTCATCTCCTCCTGTCTTCTCTTCTCTATTTCCCTCTCGTCCATTTACTCTTTTATTCTCCTTACCCTATGTCCACTTACTGTCAGATCTCCTCTCACGTTCACTCCATCAGTTAGAATCTTTCAACACTACCAAGGAGTGTGGCGACTGTCAGTCCTGGACGGTTAATTGGATAAAATGACATTTCCATAAGAGTGCACATCCTGAATTGACTAGTAAATTAGGATGGACTTCAGCTCCAGGCTACTTCCCCATCAATATGAACACATCCACTATCTCAGTCGTTGTTATTAAAATCTCCCTCTCCCGTCCCCATGCAACCTCTTTCAGTTATGGTGCTTCCCTAGCCCCCACTGCCTCTCACTCCAGACACGTACACACACTCAACATGACCATGCGTCTTTTCAGACTGATGGTTTGGTGTGCGTTGGGTGGGGTGGATTTGGGGGTTGAGTTTGTGTCTGGAGAACTAAAAGTAAGGGTTCTGCGCCTCTGGGGGGCTTCAGGCCAGATTAAAATTTCATGTTGTTATTTTAGACCAGCGGGCGCAAGGGATTCGATTCATTTATTTATTTATTTGACGACAGAGTTGAAATAATTCAGCGATCTCATGAATGATAGATGAAGATGGTGTAGCGTTCCTTTGTTGAAATGAACAAGATTTTCCAATAACCCAAATGTGCAGTTACGCATAGTCAATCCCTGTGGACAGCACACAGTCCATGAAATTGTAATTATTAGCCTCATCAATGCTCCGTTGGACTGTTGATGAAGTGAATCACACATGCCCAACACACACGAACACAGACACACACACACACACACACACACACACACACACACACACACACAAACTGCATAAACAAAACTTAGTATAGTATTAATCAATACTCAAAATGAATGAGGTGAGTCGCACATACATAAACTCAGTAAAAAAATAAATGTCAATTTTTCAGGACCCTGTCTTTCAAAGATAATTCGTAAAAATCCCAAAATCTTCACAGATCTTCATTGTAAAGGGTTTAAACGCTGTTTCCCATGCTTGTTCAATGAACCATAAACAATTAATGAACATCCACCTGTGGAACGGTCGTTAAGACACTATCAGCTTACAGACGGTAGGCAAATAAGGTCACAGTTACGAAAACTTAGAACACTAAAGAGGCCTTTCTACTGACTCTGAAAAACACAAAAAGAAAGATGCCCAGGGTCCCTGCTCATCTGTGTGAACGTGCCTTAGGCATGCTGCAAGGAGGCATGAGGACTGCAGATGTGGCCAGGGAAATAAATTGCAATGTCCGTACTGTGAGATGCGTAAGACAGCGCTACAGGGAGACAGGACGGACAGCTGATCGTCCTCGCAGTGGCAACCACGTGTAAAAACACCTACACAGGATCGGTATATCCGAACATCACACCTGCGGGACAGGTACAGGATGGCAACAACAACTGCCCGAGTTACACCAGGAACGCATAATCCCTCCATCAGTGCTCAGACTGTCTGCAATAGGCTGAGAGAGGCTGGACTGAGGGCTTGTAGGCCTGTTGTAGTCTGGTCCAGCCTGGACTGGCAAAAAGTGCTCTTCACCGACGAGTCGCAGGTTTGTCTCACCAGGGGTGATGGTCGGATTCGCTTTTATCGTCAAAGGAAGGAGCGTTACACCGAGGCTTGTATTCTGGAGCGGGATCAATTTCAAATCAAATCAAATTTTATTTGTCACATACACATGGTTAGCAGATGTTAATGCGAGTGTAGCGAAATGCTTGTGCTTCTAGTTCCGACCATGCAGTAGTATCTAACAAGTAATCTAACAAATTCACAACAACTACCTTATACACACAAGAGTAAAGGAATGAATACGAGTATGTACTGTGGCAAACCTCTTCAAGGTTAGGAGCGTTTGTCACAATTTAAGTGGGAAACAGTCACCAAAATCACCCCAAACTGAGAGTTATTTAGAACAGGACAGTACCTGTGTGCTTGTTTCTCCGTTCTGGTGCACCCAGGCCGCTGGCAAGGTCAAGGATAGCAGGGTTCGTTACACAAATCAGGTTCTCGGTCGGTCCAGGTCCAAACGCCGACAGGTAAGTCCAAAACAGTCCAGTTCATACACGGTAAATCCAGCCAATATATTGTTTCTTCCTCTATGCTTCATAGATCCTTCCAGCACTCTCTCTCTCTTCCTGGTTTGTCTTGACCTCTTATATGTGGGTTGGCCCCACCTTCTGAGGGTTCCCCTTGCTTCTGGGATTTGTAGTTTTGGCGGTCGGCCATTTTGTGATCTGTAGTTCTGATCAGGGTTGCCATTTTAGGGATAGGGCAGAGCCCGTTTATTAGTTCTGCTCTCACATATCTGCCATTTATCACTCGACCCCCTTCTTTGCCACACATCTCCCCCCCTAGATCCGACCCCCTAGGTTGGGCTACCGCAGCAAAATATGCGTGCATGCGGGATAACCCATCCACATTTCCCATTTCCTTCCCTGCTCTGTGTTTTATGTCAAAGTGGAATGGTTGGAGACTCAAAAACCAGAGCCTCCTGTAATGTTCTAAATGCTTTGGTGGCCACTTCATCCCATTGGACCATGTTTGGCCCTCTGGCTCTAGTCATGTCGGTGAGTGGGGCGGCCACTGTGGCATAATTTAGGATGAACTTCCGGTAGTAACCGGTCAACCCTAGGAAGGCTCGAACCTGCTTCTTATTCACTGGTTTTGGCCATTCTCTGATTGCCTCCACCTTCTTACGTTGGGGTTTGATTAACCCTCTAACCCCACGTAACACTTGGCAGGGTTCGCTGTGAGCCCTGCCTTTCTAAGGGCATCTAATACTGCCTGTACCCGGGGTAAGTGGGATTCCCAATCTGGGCATGGTGCGGTTTCAGGACCTTGTCCATTAGCCATTGAAAGGTGGCTGGGGCCCCGTGTAAGCCGAATGGCATAACAGTGTATTGAAACAAACCGTCAGGGGTTGCAAAGGCTGTCTTTTCTTTAGCTCTGGGGGTCAGAGGAATTTGCCAGTACCCTTTGGTTAGGTCCAGGGTCGTAATGTACCAAGCTTTACCAATTCTCCAGTAGATCATCTACTCGGGGCATGGGGTAGGCATCAAACTTGGAGATCTCATTTACCTTCCGAAAGTTGTTACAGAACCGCAAAGACCCATCGGGTTTGGAGACCATCACAATTGGGCTAGACCACTCACTATGTGACTCTTCGATCACTCCCACTGCTAACATTTTCTCTGTGTCTGCTCTAATCGCGGCCTTTCGAGCCTCAGGTACCCGATATGGCCTCATGCTCACTTTTCTCCCTGGTAGGGAGACGATATTATGAGCCGTAACTTCAGTTCGGCCGGGTACCTCTGAAAACACATCTCGGTTTTTCTGGATCAGGGTCTTTACTTCCTGTACTTGTGCTGGGGACAAAGTAGGTGAGATATTTACTTCGGCTGTTTCCTGAGTGTGTGTGGGGTACGTGACCATTAGTGTTTCTCTCTCTCTCTCCATGCTTTTAACAGGTTTATGTGGTAGATCTGTTCCTGGGGCCGTCGACCTGGCTGTCGGATCCGATAATTCACTTCTCCTATCTTCTCCAGTACTTCATATGGTCCTTTCCATGTGGCTAGTAGTTTGCACTCTACCGTGGGGATCAGCACAAACACCTTATCTCCCGGTTGAAATTCCCTCAGGGTAGCCTGACGATTATAAGTGTGTCGCTGGTGCTCTTGTGCTTGTCTCATGTGCTCTCTGACGATGGGCATGACTGTGGCTATCCTGTCTTGCATTGCCGTGACGTGCTCTATGACACTAGTATACGCGGTGGATTGGTGCTCCCAGGTTTCCCGGGCGATGTCTAAGATTCCCCGGGGGTGCCTCCCATATACCAACTCAAAGGGGGAAAACCCCAGGGAGGCTTGGGGAACCTCTCTAATGGCTCTCTAATCGACTGCAAGGTGTGTTTGAATCTCTCAACCAACCCGTCTGTCTGAGGATGGTAAACCGATGTCCTCAACTGTTTCACCTGCCACAATTTACAAAGGTCCACCATAAGGCGGGACATAAAGGGGGTCCCCTGGTCAGTAAGGATCTCCTTTGGAACCCCTACTCTGGTGAACAGGAGCACTAATTCCTTGGCAATATTTTTGGAAGCCATCGTCCTAAGGGGAATGGCTTCTGTGTAGCGAGTGGCATAATCTAGAATGACCAGAATGTATTGAATGTAGAATGTGCCCTCTGGCGGATTTGGGTAGTGGGCCCACTATATCCATTGCTATCCTCTCAAATGGTGTTTTGATTATGGGGAGTGGCACTAATGGGCTTCTAACAGCTGGTCGGGGAGCTGTTAACTGGCACTCCGGGCACCCTCCACAATGCCGAGCCACTTCAGCCTGAATTCCTGGCCAGTAAAACCTCCTTACGATCCGGTCTTGGGTTTTATCGATACCAAGGTGTCCACCCAGAATGTGCCCATGAGCGAGATCCAGTACTGTCTTCCGGTACCGGGTGGGGACCAACAATTGTTCCACCACATCAACCCCTATATTTGAGACTCTGTACAACAAACCCTTTTTCATGATGAAGTGGGGAAAACTAGTAGGCATCATCCCATCATTTATGGGAGTACCATCCACGACCTGCACATCTGCTCTGGATGCTGCAGAGTAGGATCCTGGTTTTGGGCCGTCCCGAAATTAGTCAGGGACCCTGCCAGGTCTGCTGGTTCTAGATAGTCATCCTCTGGATTCAGATCGACCCCAGCCCCACTAGTACCGGGCTGCTCGTTATCAACGAGGTCTGACACTTCTTCTTCATCCTCCCCTACTAGCACCTGTGAGATTGGCCCCTGGGAGACCTCCTTTCTTGTCTTTGGTTGAAGGCTACAGTACATATAAATATATGGATGAGTGATGGCTGACCGGCATAGGCAAGATGCAGTAGATGGTATGGAGTACAGTATATACACATATATATATGAGATGAGTAATGTAGGATATGTAAACATTATATAAATGGCATTGTTTAAAGTGTCTAGTGATAAATTATTTCATCCAATTATAATTATTAAAGTGGCTAGAGATTTGGGTCGATGGCCGAACGGATTAGGCAAGATTCAGTAGATGGTTTAGAGTACAGTGTATACATTTGATATGAGTATGTTGGATACGTAAACATTATATACAAAATTGTTTAAAGTGGCTAGTGATACATTTGTTACATCCAATTTTCTATTATTTAAAGTTGCTAGAGATTTAAGTCAGTATGTTGGCAGCAGCCACTCAATGTTAGTGATGGCTGTTTAACAGTCTGATGGTGTCATGAGTTTCTCTTGGGACAGACCAATGCGCAGCGAAGTACCCAGAATACATATTTATTAATGACGTGACTTGATGGAACAAAACAATAAACGAAGATCATGACGTGGAACTGAACTAGACAAACTAACTAAACTATGAACAAACACTGTGACAAAAACCTAAACACGATGGCCTGAACCTAAACACGATAAACATAACCTAAACACGATGGCATGAACCTAAACACGATGATCATAACAAAGCAATCATAACATTCATCAATAACCCACAAAACTTAAGTGCAAACCCCAAACATATACTGTATATGGTTCCCAATTAGAGGTAACGAGACTCAGCTGCCTCTAATTGGGAACCATTACCCCAACATAGAAATACACACCACAGAACAAAAGAAACCCTACACCAAGACAAAACTAAACACTCCAGCCTGAACACTCAGGCCTGGACGTTACAGGTGGGGGCTCCGGTGCCGGCCGTGCTGGCTCGAGTTCACGCACCGGAGGCCCTGGACCATTAGCCGGAACAGTTGGTACTTCAACTTTTGGATTTTGAATTTGGCGCTTTACATTTTACCTGGTAGTGTCGGGAGCAGCCCGCTAGCGCCCCAGTGATCCCTGAGAAGTTAAACATCCACCAATATACAAGTGTTCCATACTCATCAAAAGCTCTGTTTCTTGGCAATATCACAGCATTGTCAGATTTCAAAAAGGCTTTACGGCGAAAGCAGCACATTTGATTGTTTGAGGGTAGCACCTCACATATTTTTCCCATAGCCATGAATCGATTAGCCATCATGGCACACACATAACACATTTCACAGCGAAAACAAATCAATTACCTGTTGAAGAACTTCTGCTGAGGTCATCCTAAGTGTCCAATGAAGACAATCCATGGTTCTTTTGTTAGAAAAAGTAATGTATTTTATCCATAAATCCTTCATTTGGTCCGCGCGTTATAATCAGAAACGACAGCCTCCACTACTCCATTGAAACGTGATGCAAACTCGTTCATCTTATACCTATAAACTTGTCCAAGAACAATCAAACATAGTTTTAAATGTATCCTTAGGAACACTTTTACGTATATTTACTATTATAAATCAACCAGAATATAAACTGATCGATAAAGACGGTAAAAAGACACTGCGTGCCTTCTCGGGAACGCGCACTGGGTACTGTTTACATAAATAGGTAACTTCCTGGTTTGCTCTTATTCTCTGGTCTAATTCATCCAAAATGAAATTTTACACTGTCTCGAGACTGTTGACATCTAAAGGAAGCGATGGGTACTGCATTCATATGCCCTTATATGGTCATTTTCATGAGGGAGGGGTTCCCAAATGAGCAATGTGTCAAAATCACTTTTTCCAGGACAGAAATTCCTCTGGGTTTCGCCTGCTATATGCGTTCTGTTTTACTCACAGACAAATGGTTAACAGTTTTGGAAGATGTAGAGTGTTTCCTATCCAATGGTACCAAATATCTGCATATCCTATTTTCTGGGCCTGAATGGGAGGCATTTTACTTTGGGCACGCCAGGCTCTCCAAAACCGACCCCTCAGCTGCCACTCCCTAACAAGTTAAAAGCAGTGGTTCGCGCTTTCAGTTTTGCGCGAATGCTGCCATCAATCCACGGTTTCTGGTTGGGGAAGGTTTTAATATTTGCTATGGGTACAACATCACCGATACACTTGCTAATAAACTTGCTCACCGAATCAGCGTATACATCAATGTTGTTGTCAGATGCTATCCGGAACATATCCCAGTCCACGTGCTCGAAGCAATCTTGCAGCATGGAATCAGATTGGTCGGACCAGCGTTGAACAGACCTGAGAACGGGCGTTTCCTGTTTTAGTTTCTGTTTGTAGGCTGGGAGCAACAAAATGGAGTCATGGTCAGACTTGCCGAAAGGAGGGAGGAGAACTGCTGGAATAGTTGGAATAACAATGATCCAGGATTTTACCAGCCCAGGTGGCACATTTGATATGCTGGTAAAATTTCGGGAGCCTTGTTTTCAAATTAGCCTTATTAAAATCCCCAGCCACAATAAATGCAGCCTCAGGATATGGATTGGATTCCAATTTACCTAGAGTGAAATGAATTTCTTTCAGTGCCGTCAATGTATCAGCTTGAGGGGGGATATATACGGCTGTGATTATAATCGAGGAGAATTCTCTTGGTAGATAATGCGGTCGGCATTTGATTGTAAGGAATTCTATGTCAGGCGAACAAAAGGACTTGAGTTCCTGTATGTTGTTATGATCACACCATGTCTCGTTAATCATAAGACACACACCCCCGCCCTTCTTCTTACCAGATAGATGTTTGTTTCTGTCGGCGCGATGCGTGGAGAAACCAGGTGGCTGTACCGACTCTGATAACGTGTCCTGAGTGAGCCATGTTTCCGTGAAGCAAAGAACGTTGCATTCTCGGATGTCTATCTGAAAGGCAACCCTCGATCTGATTTCGTCTACTTTGTTGTCCAGAGACTGTACATTGGCGATAATAATACTTGGGAGAGGTGCACGATGCGCCCGTCGACGTAGCGAGGTGGAGGTGGAGGGTCCGCCATGGTCTGGGGCGTTGTGTCACAGCATCATCGGACTGAACTTGTTGTCTTTGCAGGCAATCTCAACGCTGTGCGTTACAGGAATACATCCTTCTCCCTCATGTGGTACCCTTCCTGCAGGCTCATCCTGACATGACCCTCCAGCATGACAATGCCACCACGCACAGAACGAGCAGTATGGCTGATTTCCTGCAAGACAGGAATGTCGGTGTTCTGCCATGGCTAGCGATGAGCCCGGGTCTCAATCCCATTGAGCACGTCTGGGACCTGTTGGATCGGAGGGTGAGGGCTAGGGCCATTCCCCCCCATAATTGTCCGGGAACTTGCAGGTGCCTTGGTGGAAGAGTGGGGTAACATCTCACAGCAAGAACTGCCAAATCTGGTGCAGTCCATGAGGAGGAGATGCTCTGCAGTACTTAATGCAGCTGGTGGCCACACCAGATACTGACTGTTACTTTTAATTTTGACCCCACCTTTGTTCAGGGAAACATTATCCAATTTCTGGTAGTCACATGGCTGTGGGACTTGTTCAGTTTATGTCTCAGTTGTTGAATCTTATGTTCATACAAATATATACACATGTTAAGTTTTCTGAAAATAAACGCAGTTGACAGTGAGGACGTTTTTCTTTTTTTGCTGAGTATACATACATACGCTGGCAAAAAGATGCAAGGCCACAGAAATCCAGAAACAGACACACACACACACACTCATACATCCCAGTGGACACACTTTGACACGTAGTATGTGTTAACTTTCTATGCTCCGTAAACAAGAAGTGGATAACATACACATACAAGGCCACACTCATAAACACATGCTGAAACACAACACAAACATATCCCAATAGAAACATTTTGAAAGAAGAAAAAAATGCTCTATTCAAATGAGCTGAATTTCAAACACACCTACACCAGAGAGATCACTCCAGAGATTCATGTCGAAATTTAACATTTTTGCAGTTCCCCAGGAAGTTGGGAGATGCCGTCAAAACCATCCACTGTCGGCAAAAATAAAGAAATAAAATATTTGCAGTTTCCATCAGACCTGTCGTGCCATTTTTTATCCAACATTCTTTACTCGCATAAAAACACTGGATGGAAACCTGGTTATAATTTATCATCCACATTTGTCAGGACATTGGAATTTATGAAGCTCATTCTAAAATAAAGATTTATTTGTAAAAGATTCTGTCCCAGGGGATTGCACTGTGTGAAAGTCTTCAATTTAGACCACAATTATTTGAATGAGCTGTTAGTGAAGGGCCGGAACAAAAACCTGTAAACTCCTGTCCTGTGTATAAAAAAAACGGTGACAAAATGTGACCTCGTGTACTGAACAAGCCTTGAGATGGAAAAGCAATTCAAATGGTAACGTTTACTCTAAAATTACAAGTGTTAATGTCTCAACACGTTTCTGGTTTTAAAGCTTGGGGATCTAGTGGTTGCAGTTCATTTGTCTAAGCCACTGCAAGGAGAGATAAAAGCATCAATAATATTACAATGCAGTTTTCATTTAATATCTATATTCCTGCTAGATATGCATTCATATAATTATATTCAACATGTTATCCTTTATCACATGCCAGTATTTGTTTTGTATCCAATGCATGTATGTTACATTAGTATTAAAAAACAGATATATAAATCAGATAAAATTATTCAGACCTTTGCTATGAGACTCGAAATTGAGCTCAGGTGCGTACTGTTTCCATTGATTCCCTTGAGATGTTTCTACAACTTGATTGGAGTTCACCTGTCCTAAGTTCAATTGATTGGACATGAGTTGAAAGGCGCACACCTGTCTATATAAGGTCCAACAGTTGACAGTGCATGTCAGAGCAAAAAACCAAGCCATGAGGTCAAACGAATTGTCTGTAGAGCTCCGAGACAGGATTGTGTCGAGGCACAGATCTGGGGAAGGGAACCAAAACATTTCTGCATCATTGAAGGTTCCCAAGAAAACAGTGGCCTCCATCATTCTTAAATGGAAGAAATGTTGAACCACCAAGACTATTACTAGAGCTGGCTGCCCAGCCAAACTGAGCAATCGTGGGAGAAGGGCCTTGGTCAGGGAGAACCCGATGGAAACCATAGGAATTGCAATCTGGGAGTTGGAATTGCATAGGACCCATAGCTTAACATTGTAAGAGCCTGGGACCTCAAAAAAAGAAAAAAGAAATCTGTTTGGTTTTTCTTTGGATTTTCACCTACCATATCAATTGTGTTATAGTCTCATACATTATTTTAACATTTCTACAAACGTCAAAGTGTTTTCTATCCAATACTACCAATTATATGCATATCCTGGCTTCTGGGTCTGAGTAACAGGCAGTTTACTTTGGGCACGTCAGTCAGGCGGAAATTCTGAAAAAGGGACACTAGCCCTAACAAGTTTCAAAGGACTCTCAGGCCATGAGAAACAAGATTCTCTGGCCTTATGAAACCAAGATTGAACTCTTTGGCCTGAATGCCAAGCGTCACGTCTGGAGGAAACCTTGCATCATCCCTACGGTGAAGCATGGTGGTGAAACATGGTGGTGGCAGCATCATGCTGTGGAGATGTTTTTAAGCGGCAGAGACTGGGAGTCTAGTCAGGATCGAGGGGAAAGATGAACGGAGCAAAGTACAGAGAGGTCCTTGATGAAAACCTACAGAGCTCTCAGGACCTCAGACTGGGATGAAGGTTCACATTCCAACAGGACAACGACCGTAAGCAGATCAAGCAATTTGTGAGAGGATCTACACTTTAGAATAATTATTCATTCAGGTGAAATGTTAGGATATTGGGGTTCTGATAATGTAGGAAAACAAGTACACATACAACCCCACACACAAACACACCCAAGGACACAACAAGAACATTGAATTTATCTGACGATATAGAACTATTGGTCTGTTTGGTTGGGAAATTCATAGTTAGCCTACCTCAGGTTATTCTGTTTTGCTGTTATTGTAAAATAATAGGCCTATTTGTTCAATCAATAAACTGTATTTTATAAAGCTCTTTTTACATCCAGCAGTTGTAAAAGTGCTTATAAAGATACCCAGCCTAAAACTCCAAAGAGCAAGCAATGCAAATGTAGAAGCACAGTGGCTAGGAAAAACTCCCTAGAAGACAGTAACCTAAAACCAGTCTCAGAGGGGTGGCCAGTCCTCTTCTGGCAGTGACGGGTAGAGAAACGTTCATAGATGACCAGCAGGGTCAAATAATAATCAAAGTGGTTATAGAGGGTGCAACAGGTCAGCACCTAAGGAGTAAATGTCTGTTGGCTTTTCATAGCCGAGGTCGAGACAAAGGAAATTATTTGATATTTAGAAATTGAGAGAGATACTCATTGTCCTCTCTCACTGCCACACCTCAAAATAAACACGAGCAGTGGTTTGTATGGCAGGTTTCTAACACGCAATACTGTTAGCTGGTAGGTTGGGATGTTTCCAGGGTATGACAGGATTTGGAAATGTTTCTTCTGTATAGTTGGGAGATTGCAGTCCCCCTCCACACACATACACACACAGACAGCATCCTAGCACCCCAGCATAACAAACACCCAGAGAGAGTAGAGACTGATTAGAGAGTCCCCAAACAGCCTGTGTGTCTCTCACTGCCCCAGATTTAAAGGTCCAATGCAGCTATTTTTATCTCAATATCAAATCATTTCTGGGTAATAACTGAAGTACCTTACTATGATTATTTTTGACCATTTTAGTTGAAAAAAAAAATAGAAAATACCAGAAAATGTGCTGTTATTGGCAGAGAGGTTTGAAACTCTCTCTTTGTTATTGGTCTATTAACTTGTACTGCCTGGTGCTGTCACCAGGCAAGCCCACACTCCATCCCACCAAAACAGACTGAAATTTAAAGCGGTCTTTTTAAAGAACTCTTACACTAAAAGGGCATTAACATAATTGTCTAAATTATTCCAGCCTCATAGTTTTTGACTGCACTGGGCCTTTAAGAGCTCACTTTCTCACACACACACACACACACACGAGGATTCAGCATTAGATTCCCATATGTTCATGAGGCGTCTCTAACCCAATTTGCGCTGTATAACACGGACAGATTCTCTGTGTACCTGGAGAATAGCTGTCTGTTCCAACCGTCTGTTCTACTGCACCTTCTGCTTCTCTCATCCTCCTCTCTCTCCACCCCTCCACTCTTCTACTCTCCTCTGTTCATCCCCCTCTCCACCTTTACCCGCACCTCTCCTCCCTCTCGCCACCCCAACACTCAATCTCTTTTCACTCTCCACCTCTATGTCCTTTCCTCCCTCTCGTCCTCTCCCCATTTAAGTCCCTCTCCTCTTTCTCTCTTCATCACTGTAGCACCTAACTGTACTGTCCCTGACAGCCTGTATCCCCTCAAGACTCCCACCCTTTGGATCTCACTCTCACTTTTAGTGCAGATGGTTGTTTTTACCATAATGCTTGCCTGCACAACTCCTGCATCGCATGCGCGCGCGCACACACACACATCTCTGAGCCATGAACACATAATTATGGGTTTTCTGTCAGGGGAACAGGGAATAGGGGAAAACAGGCCATCTCAACACCATCCCAGAGTACATTATTTAGACGAGATTAAAATCGATTAGATTACATTTAATCAAATACTTCCACTGTAATTTGTATAAAAAATTTAATTTAATTAGACAATTCAACATTTTCTGACTTTGGCTTCCCAAAGCACAGATGAAACTCGTATTTACCTCTAACTGAATTTCTGAATGGTGATACATGGTGTTTTGGGGATGCTCCCTTTCCATTTAATTTAGATTTTTTTTTTTATAGTGATACATAACAAGTTGTTTGAAATGTTGAATTGTCTTTCAACAGCCGCAGTACAACACAGTTTCAGTTGAATATAGTTTGAAAAGGGAAAGACCCTTAAAAAAATCTGGAATCTAATTGTTTACTCTAAATCCTGATTGGTTGGAAGGGGCTGGTAGTAGGACATTTGGTGATTGGTAATTCTGAATGTGTGTGTGTGTTGACAGGCGGGGACGTGTGCATAACGGGTCATGACAGTGGGCCAGTGTTTGAGGAGCAGCCCAGCAGTGTGGTCTACCCAGAGGGACTCAGTAAGGGAACAGTTACTCTTAACTGCCAGGCTAGAGCCAGCCCTGCTGCTACGTACAGGTAAGAACACACGTGCACACACACATCGGAAAAGCAGTTATCAGAGAGGTGGTACAGGTACTAAGTGCTCATATCTACAGCGTTATGTAACTTCTTCCCCTTCCTGTCCGGTAGGTGGCATGTGAATGGTACTAAAGTCCCGGTAGGGGACCCCCGGTATACACTGGTAGCCGGTAACCTGGTGATCAGTGGTCCCCAGTATGGCAGTGACGGAGGCTCCTACCAGTGTCTGGCCATGAACCGCTGTGGCACCATACTCAGCCGTGTCGCCAACCTCAAATTCGGCTGTGAGTACATTAATTTATTTATTTATGTATTTATGTATTTACCATTCTCTCAGTGTTGATGCATATTCATATGTATTGGATCCCAGTTGTTCATCAAACTCTATTGTGTGGATCTCATCGTATTCCATTGATTGGTTTACATAGTGAAAAGAAGAAATTGCTCAGTGAGAAGTACACTTTCGTCTTGTGGTACTCTTGACTGGATTTAATTGAGTTTTTTCGTTGTTTTGTGTAGTTTGTTTTCTATCTTCTTGTAATATCCTTCTTTGCTGTTTTTCTAGACCTCCATGACTTTTCTGGGGAAGGGCAGAGCCCACAGACTGCGTACGAGGGTGCAGGTGCCTTCCTGGCCTGTCACGCCCCCGCCCACTACCCAGGTACACACACACACACACACACACACATGCTCAATCTCTGCTTCCTCTCTGAGTGCTCCCTTGAACTAGTTTGTGGAATGTTTTCATCGATAAGCCCCTATTTATGGCACATTGATTAAGTCTCACTCTCCTCCTCGTCTTCTCTCTCGCTCTTGCTCTCCTTTCTTTCTCTTTCTGTCTCTCTTTCTCCTCTCGTTAGCGCTGTCCTACCGCTGGTTCGTTAACGACTTCCCCAGCTTCGTGATGCCTGACGGGGGTCGGTGGTTCGTCTCCCAGGTAACGGGCAACCTGTACCTGGCCAAGGCGGAGCCTAACGATACAGCAAGCTACTTTTGCTTCACCACCATCAACATGGACATCAGTACCAAGAGTACCTTCAGCAAGGCCAACCAGCTCACCGTGCAGCCAGACGGTACATGAGTTTGTGTGTGTGTAGAGAGAAAAGGACTATTCAAGTACTCTGTTACTCTTACACAGTAATTGTGCAGCTTTGAAAAGCTTTTGACATTTCAATTGACAAGGAACTACAGATAATACAGTGTTGTGTATTTCTCCTCTAAGAGGGGAGACTTGAAGTGCAGGTGAAGCTTATAATTTGCTTTATTTCACATCAGCCATTTTCTCTGTTGTTGACATGTCCTCTCTATTAACTACAGCCAATGCCAGAAAGTCAGCTCCTGCTATCAAAGTGCGTTTTCCAGCAGAGACCTACGCCCTGGCAGGACACACCACCCAGCTGGAATGCTTTGCTTACGGAAAGTAAGTCCCTGATCCATGTTATTGTCCCATATTGTAAAACAATGTTCACGCATTAACCCCAACAATACAGTAATCAATAACAATTTAATACTAAAAATAACAAGGTAGAACAAAAACACACGAGAAATAAAAATAAGAAGAACACGATCAAGTATGTAAGCATTCTATATACAGGATTTTTTGTAGTTCTTCTGTATCCACACACACTCTCCCTGCATTCCCCTTCTTGCCTCCTCCCATTTCCTCTTTCTCCTCCACCTCCCCCTCCTTCTGCCCATGCCTCTCTCCCTCTTTATCCTCCACTGCTACCCTTCCCTCGCCTTAGTCCCGTCCCAAAGTTGCGTTGGAGGAAGGTGGATGGTCTGTTGCCCTCTAAAGCTGGGGCCAGTGCAGAGGGACCCATCCTCACTCTGCCTGAGATGACCTTCCATGACGAGGGCGTGTACGAGTGTGAGGCCTACAACTCTGAGGGCCGCGACACACATCAGGGACGCATCAGCGTGCAAGGTAGGGTAGAGACACAAACACATACACACACACAAGACCAAAACAACAAAGCTTACACTCATCATAACCTGATCTACACTGAACAAAAATATATAAGCAACATGAAACAATTTCTAAGATTTTATTGAGTTACAGTTCATATAAGGAAATCAGTCAATTGAAAACCCATTAGGCCCTAATCTATGGATTTCACATGACTGGGAATACAGATATGCATCTGTTGGTCACAGATAGCTTAAAAAAAAGGTATGGGCGTGGGACCAGAAAACCAGTCAGTGTATAGTGTGACCACCATTTGCCTCATCTCCTTCGCATAGAGTTGATCAGGCTGTTGATTGTTGCCTGTGGAATGTGTTCCACTCCTCTTCAATGGCTGTGCGAAGTTGCTGGATATATGCGGGTATTGGAACACGCCACCGTATACGTCAATCCAGAGCATCCCAAACATGCTCAATGGGTAACATGTCTGGTGTGTATGCAAGCCATGGAAGAACTGGGACATTTTCAGCTTCCAGGAATTGTCTACAGATCCTTGCGACATGGGGCTGTACATTATGATGCTGAAACGTGGTGAAGGCAGCGGATGAATGTCACGACAATGGGCCTCAGGATCTCGTCACGGTATCTCTGTGCAATCAAATTGCCATCGATAAAATGCAGCTGTGTTCGTTGTCTGTAGCTTATGCCTGCTGAAACCAGGATTCATCTGTAAAGAGCACACTTCTCCAGCATGCCAGTGGTCAACGAAGGTGAGCATTTGCCAACTGAAGTCGGTTACGACTCCGAACTGCAGTCAGGTCAAGTCCCTGGTGAGGATGACAAGCACGAGATGAGCTTCCCTGAGACAGTGTCTGACAGTTTGTGCAGAAATTCTTTGGTTATGCAAACCCAGTTTCATGACCTGTCCGGGTGGCTGATCTCAGGCGATCCCGCTGGTGAAGAAGCCTGATGTGGAGGGCCTCGGCTGGCGTGGTTACACGTGGTCTGGGTGTGAGGCCTGTTGGCTTATGGTAGAGAAATTAACATTTTCTGGCAACAGCTCTGGTGGACATTCCTACAGTCAGCATGCCAATTGCACACTCCCTCAAAACTTGAGACATCTGTGGCATTGTGTTGTGTGACAAAACTGCACATTCTAGAGTAGCCATTTGTTGTCCCCAGCACAAGGTGCATCTGTGTAATGATCATGCCGTTTAATCAGCTTCTTGATATGCCACACCTGTCAAGTGGATGGATTATCTTGGCAAAGGAGAAACGCTTACTAACAGGATGTAAACAAATTTGTGCACAACATTTGAGAGGAATAAGCTTTTTGTGCGTATAGAACATTTCTGGGATCTTTTATTTCAGCTCATGAAACACGGGACCAACACTTTACATGTTCCGTTTATATTTTTGTTCAGTGTAGTATCCAGCAGCAAGTCTGAAACCCTGTTCCCCCTGAATATCACCATTATATGACCATCAGAACCATCCGTGTTTACCTGAATTTGTCTGTGAACTTGTCCCTGTATCTGTTTGGTCCCTTCAGCCCAGCCAGAGTGGCTGCAGGTGATGAGTGACTCTGAGGTGGAGATCAGTTCAGAGCTGCACTGGACCTGTGTGGCTGCTGGCAAACCAAGACCCTCCATACACTGGTTACGTAATGGACAGCCCCTTAGCACACAGGTATATACACACACACACGCATGTACACATACACACACAAGCCCATATCGCTCGTCTCTCCCCTCATGTGATGTTTTTCCCCCTCCCTATTCATGTACCTATATCACCCTCCATCCATCCCTCTATCTCGCTATCCATCCATCCATCCCTCTGACATCAGGACCGAGTGGAGGTCAATGGGGGTCGTCTGAAGGTTATCAACCTGGCACTGGAGGATTCTGGGATGTATCAGTGTGTGGCTGAAAACAAACACGACACCATCTACTCCAATGCCGAACTGAGGGTGCAAGGTGAGAGGTCAGGGTTCAAGGGTTAAAACCAAACCCTGTAAACACTGCAGCCCAAGAGATATGCAACTTAACACCCGAGTTCTAACCTCTCTAGTCCCCTGTCCTCCCCCCCCTGTGTTGTGGTCTCCAGTCCAGGCCCCAGACTTCCGCTCCAACCCAGTGAGGAGGTTGGTCCCAGCAGCCCGAGGGGGGCAGGTGATGTTGGAGTGTCGTCCACGAGCCGCCCCAAAACCTACCCTGTTCTGGAGCCGTGGCACTGAGCTCCTCACCAACAGCAGCAGGTACACGCACGCACAAACACACACCTGACCCTGAACCTCACTTTAACCTTGGATTCAGACTTACTGGGGCTTGATTCAGAAAGCCTCAACAGTTTTGGTGTGTGTGTGTGTATTAATGTTCACTTGTTACATCTCCTGAGAGAATTAAACATAAATGACAGAATAAAAGGTAAAATAGAGATTAAAAGAGAAATGTGATCTGAAGGAAAAGTGTCTCATGTTTAATCTTCGATTTTGTCCAATACTCCCATCTAACAACAAGTGCAAACTGCAAACGCATAAAAACATTTGGGATAATAGAGATTACATTTCCTGCTTCTTCTCCCAGGGTGACAGTGACTCCAGATGGGATTCTGTGGATCCACAACATCAGCAGGGCAGATGAGGGGAAGTACACCTGCTTTGCTGAGAACTACTTGGGCAAGGCCAACAGCACTGGACACCTGTCAGTTAGAGGTACACAAAAGCATGGATGCACACATACATACACACGCAAAAACACACACACATTTGCACACACATGGCATGCACATTCTTACA
The DNA here is from genome assembly GCA_030435695.1 of Brachymystax lenok tsinlingensis. NCBI lineage: Eukaryota > Metazoa > Chordata > Actinopteri > Salmoniformes > Salmonidae > Brachymystax > Brachymystax lenok. The sequence continues at coordinate 40,929,973 of CM059797.1, read as the reverse complement.
CACGTGTACACACACAAACACACACACTGGCCCACTGAAACACCGGTGTCGTTTTAAGACAGTCTAGTCTCACTCCTCCCCTACTCTCCTCCTTCGCTTTCTTCCCCTCTCTTCCCCAGATGCGACTAAGATCACCCTGGCTCCATCCAACGCTGACATCAACCAGGAAGAGAATGTCACACTGCAGTGTCACGCGTCACATGACCCCACCATGGACCTCACCTTCACCTGGGCTCATAACGGAGCTCTGCTGGACCTGGAGGACCCCACCGGACCGTACCACCGTGTGGAGGGGGTGAGTTAGTCAGGCCACAGTAGATTGTACCACTGCAGGAATGGGGGTGTGTCATGATGAATAAGACAAATAAGAAAAATCCACAGGTTCACTCAAAAAGACATTTAGTATGAATTTTTGTGTAAATAGTAGGGTTAATGAAAATAAGAACCATTAAGCAGGGTGTATTTACAAAACATCAGTCAGATATATGCCTCATTGCAATCTAAGCTGCAGACCATATCAAGGAAACTATCCATTTAACGTGCAGAGTCACACCCTACTGTTCACGTCTTGCTGATGAAACACTTCTATGTTGATGATGTGACATTGCCGTTTCCATGCCCCTGGGTTTACTGGGGATTAGAGTTTATAATCCTGACCCAAACAAATTACGGTCAGCACCATGATTTCACTGTCACTGGAGTCGTCTTTATAATGGGATAGACTTTCAAAGCGGAGTGTTGGATATAATTGAATTTCATTTGAATTAAGGTTACCTTCAGTACTGCTGTGAAACTGTGATTAAATGAATACTGAATACCTGGCTTGTTATTCTGTATCAGACAGACCATGTCTCCAATTACTGAGTATGTCTCTAATTCTGAACAAGCTCTCTCTCTCTCTCTCTCTGTCTCTCTCTCTCTGTCTCTCTCTCTCTGTCTCTCTCTGTCTTTCTTTCTCTCACTTGTGCTCTCTGTCTCTCTGTCTTTCTCTCTCTCTCTCTCTCTCTCTCTCTCTCTCTCTCTCTCTCTCTCTCTCTCTCTCTCTCTCTCTCTGAGTGTGGGTTGCGTGCTGGGAGCAGAAGGGTGGCGTTGGGTGTGAGAGCGGCACGTTTGAATTTGGTTTCAAGTTTGAATTTCTAGTTTATTTAAGTTTTGGTTGTTTGGTTTATTTTTATCACATTTTAGGTTAAGAAAAAAAAAAAAAAAAAACTTGGTGATTTAATTAGTTTGATTGGGGCCATGGCGTCTTTCTCGGGTGAGGGGACGCCGGGCTTAACTATCAAGAATGGGTGTAAAGTTTTCTCCGATCAAGCGTGTACTGTGGAAGAAGTGCTATTGGCAATGGGCGAGATTGTAGGGCACGAGAATGTAGCATCGGCATCCAGAATGAATAAGGCGGTGGTGGTGTTTTTAAAAGAGGAAAAATTCGTAAATAGCCTTGTTGAAAATGGAATTGTTGTTGCGGATTCCCTGGTGCAAGTGATGCCTTTGCGAGCACCTGCTACCAGGGTTACCATTTCAAACGCGCCGCCATTTATCTCTAATGAGCAAATTCTAAAAGAACTGAGTCACTTTGGAAAATTTGCTGGATCCATTAAAATGTTGCCCCTAGGGTGTAAAAACGCAGCATTAAAACACGTGATGTCTTTTCGAAGACAAGTATTTATGTTTTTAAATGCGCAATCTAAAGAATTGGATATCTCGTTTCGCATTCAACAAGGGGATAGCTCTTATATGATTTTTGCAACGACAGATAGCTTGCGTTGTTTTGAATGCGGTGATTTAGGACATAAAAAGTTCACGTGCCCGCATAAGAAACATTTAGAAAATGAAAAGAACGAAGGGAATAATGATGAACAAACAGTTCAAAGCGATAAAAGCGAAAGTAAAAACAACGAAAAAAGGCCCATAGTTGTAAAGGAGGTAATGATTTCAGAAAAAAAACCAAAGATAAACGGAGTTAACGATAAGGATTTGGAGGCTACGGATTCGGCAGGGGAACCCAATGTCCCCGATGTTAATAAGTTTATAAAATCAGTGGCGATAGCTCAGAGGACGGTGGGCTATGAGGTCATTTCAAAACAGAAACGATTTCGGCTGAAAAAGTTTCTAACAAAGGTACGTAAAACTCGAAAAGGAACCGTAAAACTGTCAGAATGGAAAAAATAAAGTAAATGGGTGTGGGAAATATCAAATTTTTTGGTTTGTTTATCTGTCACTGGGTGTTTTTGTTTTCTTCCCTCTCCCCTGCCATGCAGATTCTTAGACTAGGATCATTAAATGTGAATGGGTTGAGGGATGGAGGAAAAATAGTTTTACTCTCTGAGTTTCTTAGGCTTAAGGATTCAGAAGTAGTATTTTTACAAGAAACTCATAGTGATATAGAAAATGAATCGGAGTTAAATTTTTGGTGGGAAGGAAAGCTTTGTTTAAGCCATGGCACAAAGGTTAGTGCAGGTGTAGCTGTTTTATTTTCAACTCACCTTAAAGTCAATATTTTATCAGAAATGGAAATAGAGAGAGGACGTATATTGATGGTGAAAGCTAAAGTTGAAAAACAGATATTCGTTTTTATAAATATTTATGCTCCAAATAAAGGGTCAGATAGAATCATCATGTTTAGAAAATTGGGAGAGTTTTTAAAAAGCTATACTTTAGATGGTATGCTAGTCATTGGAGGATTGGAATTGTTCTCTTAATTTTCTTTTAGATAGGAATCATGAGGAACCACATCCTGTATCAGTTGCGGTTTTAAAAAGTATTATAGTTCAGAATGGTTTGGTAGATGTATGGAGAGACAGGAATAAAGAGATGAAGCAATATACATGGACAAAAGTTTCACAGGGAATGATAAGAGTAGCAAGACTGGACAGGTTTTATGTCAAGTGTGCTGAAAATAATAGAATAATGGGGTGTAATATTTTTCCAAGTTGTCTATCAGATCACAATTTTATTACAGTTAATATTGTTTTGAAACAAGCTAGTTTTAAAAGTCCGTACTGGAAATTTAATGTTGCATTGTTGAAAGAAAAAGAGTTCATTGAGAAATTTGAAATGTTTTGGAAGGAGTGGGGTGCTAAAAAAAAATGAATTTGATAATTTGATACAATGGTGGGAAATAGGAAAGACGCAAATAAAAATATTTTGTCAGCAGTATACATGTTTTTCAACAAGAAAAATAAAACAAAAAATGTTTGAAATAGAACAAGAAATTTTACATATCACATCTGGTATGATTCAGAAATCTAATTCATCTTCAGCTGGAATGTTGGGTGAAAAGAAACGGGATCTAGAAGATTTGTTGCAAGTCCGGGCAAAAGGTGCCCTGATAAGATCTCGGTTTATGTCTGTAAATGAGATAGATGCTCCCACTGCATATTTTTTTAATTTAGAAAAAGTGTCAAAGAAACAAAATGAAATGTATTGTTTAACAAAACCTGATGGACGAAAGACTTTTGATGCAAGAGAAATGAGAAAGATTGCGGTGGACTTTTATTCAAACTTGTATAGAAAAGAAGAAACGGAGAAGGAATGTGTGTCACAGATACTGCAGCAGTTGCCTTCTCTCACTAAACCGCAGAGGGAGAATCTGGACAGTACTGTATCATTTGAGGAGTTAACTGATGCCGTGAAACAGATGAAGACTGGTAGAGCACCTGGAATTGATGGACTATCAGTAGACTTTTTTAAAGCTGTGTGGAACTACATCGGAAAAGATTTTTATGAGGTGATCCAAGAGTGTTTTAAAGAAAAAACGCCTTCCCACAAGTTGCCAACGGGCAGTATTAACACTATTACCTAAAAAAAGGTGACTTGAGTGATCTTAAAAACTGGAGGCTTGTGTCAATTCTAACAACTGATTATAAGCTAATAGCTAAAGTGTTGGCAAATAGGCTGAAAACTGTATTAGGAGATGTAATACATCAAGATCAATCCTACTGCATTCCAGAAAGAACCATTTATGATAACATTTTTATGATCAGAGACATTTTAGATTACTCTAAACTATATGAAGTGAACATTGGCTTTCTGTTCCTGGATCAGGAAAAAGCGTTCGATAGAGTGGATCATGGATTTCTGTATGATACAATGAGTGCTTTTGGGTTTGGAGAGGGTTTTATTTATTGGATCAAACTCTTATATATGAATGCCTCGTGTATTTTAAAAATAGGTGGTGGGTTAAGTAAACCAATAAGTTTGCTTAAAGGTATAAGGCAAGGATGCCCATTGTCTGGTCAGTTATACGCTTTAGCAGTGGACCACTCTTATGTATTTTAAGAAAAGAACTGTCTGGTCTAAATGTTGATGGAAACGGCAATGTGTTTAAGTTAACAGCATATGCAGATGATATTACTGTAATTGTGAAAGATCAAAGAGATATTGATGTTGTTATTTACAGTATCTCTTTATATGAGAGAGCATCATCTGCTAAACTGAATTGGAGTAAAACGGAAGCATTTTTTGGCAATGATAAAGATAAATACTATCATGTCAATGCAAAACCCGTAATCCCTGGAAATGTAAAATGGGAAAAAGAGGGTTTTAAGTTTTTAGGCATCTTTTTAGGTTCAGAAGGATATCAAAGAAAAAACTGGGAAGGAGTTAAAGATAAAATTTGTAATAGATTATCAAAATGGAATTGGATATTACCTCAATTATCATATAGAGGGAGAGTGCTGGTGGTAAATAATCTTGCTGCCTCTATTTTATGGCATAAATTAATTGTGTTAAACCCACCAGATGAACTCATTAGGGAAATTCAAAGAGTGTTGGTAAATTTCTTTTGGAATGGACAACACTGGTTAAGAGAATCAGTACTGTATCTGCAGTTAAGTGAAGGAGGCCAAGGACTGATGGACATTAAGTCCAAGGTAGCTGCGTTTAGACTGCAGAGTGTACAAAGACTCCTATATAATCAGCCTCAGAACTGGACAAAAATAGCTTGTGCTTTACTAAAAAGAGTGGGGAGGATGAACTTGGATAGACACCTATTTTTAATGAATTTGAAAGAAGTGGATTTTAACGGACTCTTCTTTTTATGCATCAGTCTTAAATGCGTGGCAAATATTTATTGTTAAAAGAGAGCTGTCTGAGGTAACCCATGAGGGGGTGCTTGAAGAGCCTTTGATTTTTAATCCTCTGTTATCTAGTGTGATGTTACAAGCTAAAGGTGTCTGCGCAAGCTTGGTTAAAGCAGGAATATGTCAAATCTGTCATCTTCGGTCAGGGGGCAAATGGATTTCTGCAGAAAAACTGGCTTCGAAGATGGGTATTCATTCTGTTCGGACTGTCGAAAAATTATTAGTTGAGATACAGGAGTCTTTTACTCTAATACCATCGCACGCAGAAAGGGTGGAGAATGAATTCCCCAGCATCAGGGTTGGTGTAAATGTAGGAGATTGGCAGGAGGTTGATGGAAGATTACTTTCTTTTACAATACCTGAAATTGGTCTGTTTGACACTATATCTAAGAAGTCACGTTATCTTGTTTGTGTAAAATATTCTAATATAAGAAAACTGCAAGATCTTCCAGAGACTAAATGGACAAATTTTGTTGAATCAGGGGCCTCTCCAAAAGGATGTTGGAGGACATTGTATAAAAAAACAATTGAGAAAATAAGTGGAGATTTGCAATGGAGGATTTCTCATTGGATTTTAGCAACAAACCGTTATAAAGTTCATCTAAATTCTTTGCAAGGAGAAGAGTGTTTGTTTTGTGGTCTACCAGAAACAGTTTTTCATATATTTATTGGCTGTACCAGGCTATTGGGAATTCTTGATGTGTTAAAAGACTTGAGCCATAATTTTGGTTTTATTTTTACAAATAGTTTTTTTATTTTTGGACCCAAATATAGCGCCTCGAATAAAAGCAAAATTGTTTTGATTAATGTTTTATTTGGTAAGGCAAAAATGGCAATTTGGCTGACAAGAAAGAGAAAAATGAAGTTTAATAGTGATACTGATCCTTTGAACATGTTCAGAGCTCTGGTTAAAAGTAGACTGGTTATGGAGTATAAGTATTATGAATTGGTGAATGATACGGATTCTTTCTTCTATGTATGGGGTGTTGGAAATATTTTATGTAAACCCAATGAAGAGGGAGGATGTAATGTATTGTTGTAAAATAAGTTGATTTTAAAAATATGTAAAATATATTTTATTAGGATTATGTATGCATGAAGTAAGGTGCTAAAGGTGTATGTTTTTATTGTGTTAATGGATTGTAATTAAAGAGAGGTTAAAGTCAAAGTCTCTCTCTCTCTCTCTCTCTCTCTCTCTCTCTCTCTCTCTCTCTCTCTGTCTTTCTTTCTCTCACTTGCGATCTCCCCCTATCTCTCTAACAGAAGGAGACCATAGGGGATCTGTTGATAGTGAATGGTCAGCTGAGTCAGGCAGGTACATACAGCTGTACAGCTCAGACCGTGGTGGACAGTGCCTCAGCCTCCGCTAAACTGGTGGTCAGAGGTAAGACGCGATCATATCACAAAAACTCACCTGCCCTTTTTCTATGATGGTCATCCTCATGAAATGTTTGTGTTACAGCATTGCAGGATTTCGATTCTACATTTTAAGAGGATTTTTACTTAATTACTTACTTGCGTAATCCTCTTCATCCTCAGGCCACAATGAGCTCCGTCCACTACTTTCTGGGTGAGGATTTGTAGTTGCATGTAAATGAAGGAAGTTGGATAAATGTCCTGACTAAGCATTCTCCAACGGTCTCTCCTCAGGGCCCCCAGGACCTCCTGGTGGTTTAGTGGTGAAGAACGTTGCTGAGACGTCGGCGGAGCTGCGGTGGAGTCGGGGCTATGACAACCACAGCCCCATCGGGAAGTATGTCATCATGGGTTGCTCCCCAATGTCATCTGGATGGAGGATGATGAGGACAGGTGAGAGGACCACCGCTGTGTGTGCACGCGTGGGTATGAATGTATGTTTTTGTATCAATCAATCAGTCCCTGACTTCTCCCCATACTCCTCTCCCCCCACAGACCCATCTAACATTGAAGGCAATGCTGAATCGGCTCGTGTGGTTGGCCTGTTGCCCTGGATGGACTATGAGTTCCAGGTCATCGCCAGTAACATTCTGGGTAGTGGAGAGCCTAGCATGTCCTCTCACACCGTACGCACCCAGCAAGCAGCTCCCACAGTTGCCCCTAGTGGACTAGGTGGAGGAGGAGGAGACCGCAACGAACTCATCATCACCTGGACCGTAAGTGTGTCTGTATGTGTATGTGTACGCGTGCCTGTGTGTGTGTGTGTGTGTGTGTGTGTGTGTGTGTGTGTGTGTGTGTGTGTGTGTGTGTGTGTGTGTGTGTGTGTGTGTGTGTGTGTGTGTGTGTGTGTGTGTGTGTGTGTGTGTGTGTGTGTGTGTGTGTGTGTGTGTGTGTGTGTGTGTGCGCATTTTAGAAAGAAAGAGAGATAGAGAGCTTTGTAAAAGTTGACATAAAGTTTTGTTTGAATCTGATCCCAGCCCATGGCCAGAGAGTACCAGAACGGAGATGGCTTTGGCTACATCCTGGCATTCCGGAAGCGGAACACTCCGACATGGGTGGTGGAGCGTGTTTCCAACGTGGAGTCGTCTCGCTATGTGTACTCCAACCAGAGCCTGTCCCCCTACTGCCCATTTGAGGTGAAGATCAAAGCCTACAACCGTAAAGGAGAGGGTCCCTTCAGCCAGATCGCCCTGGTGCACTCTGCAGAGGAGGGTGAGTCGGAAGAGATCTGGGTTATACAAGAAGGATGAGGAACATTATGCTATATTGCCACAAGAGGGCGAACAAAAACAAAAAAAAAATTGTTACCAACCACATTTGTTCATTGTGTTTATCGTACTTATGTGTGTTGGATATAATCCTCAACCCTAATTTCACCCCTGACCTCTGACCTCTGACCCCTGCCCCTCCATGCAGAGCCCACGGTGGCGCCATCGAGGATCAACGCCACGGCTCTGACGGCGTTCGAGATGCAGGTGTCGTGGGACCCGGTCCAACACCTCAGCGCCAATGGCATCCTCAGAGGTTACGAGGTTAAGGACCTACACAACATACACATGAACATATACATATACCATGAAATATATAATACGATATACCCCGACATGTGCATTTACCCCAAACAATGTGACAAGCAATGGGCCCTGGTTGAAAATTGTGCACTATAAAGGAAATAGCATGCGATTTGGGACGCATATCTAGACTTCAGGTTCAAACCAGTCTGAACCAGTCAGTACTGGTGTGAAAATTAACTGAGGTAACAGCTATGGGGCTATCCTGAGGCAACAGTGACACTGCCCTGGAGATGACCTCACCTCATCTCAGCCTTGATATCTTATATCCCCCGACTAATAAAGGTTTTATTCATTTATTTGATGTGTTGTTTCATTGGGATCAGCATGTTTTTGTCCGTCGCCAGGCAGATTAGGTGTGATGGTTGGTTATCATGATGGCCCTGAGGGGAAAAAATGGGAGAGTCAGAGTGAGAGTCATTAATGTTATGACAGGGCAACTGGAGGAAACTTTGCTCTTTAATCTGGTTTTTGTTCATTGTACACATTTAAAAGGAAACTGTTAAGAGATAACAGAATGCTTACAATTTAGGGCCTTAAAGTGATCTGTTCATATTTACCTCACACTATATTGTGAGAAATAAACAGTCATAATTATTTGATAATTTCTTTTTTGGGGAAGGCCCCCAGTTTTTCACAGAGATGTACTCTTGGTGGCATCAGCACACTAAAATGTGTGTTTACAGATCCGGTACTGGCGTCAGCATGAGCGGGAGGCAGCTGCAGACCGTGTGCGTACAGCCGGGTTGGAGACAACAGCACGCGTGGCAGGACTGAGACCCAGCACCCGGTACCATGTTACCGTGCTGGCCTACAACAGCGCTGGCACAGGACCAGCCTCACCCAAATCCACTGTCACTACCAGGAGACCACGTATGTAGGACACACACACAGTATTGCCACCACCAACACACCGTACTGTTGTATGACATAACAAATACACACACTCAAATATTATTACAGTCCCCTGGCCCCAACCTTCTTCGAGGGATCAGATGTGACATAACTGGGTTAGGCCAGTAGTCTAAGTATGAGTTCTCCCATGTGGGATAAGATGGATTGTACCTACCAGCTGAGAATACCCCAGGGGGTCAAGCACACAGTGTGTTTGGGAGGGGAGATATCCACCATGCACCTGACTACCGGTATGTACTGGGCTTCAAGAAAAACTCATCCTAAAAATATTTGGGTCCATTGATATACACTGTAGTTCCCAAAATGTTTTGCATGTCAGCAATAAAGTTTTCAAGATATGTAACTTTGATTTTGTCATATCTCTTGAAAACTTGATCACTGACATGCAAAACATTTTGGGACTACATCAACAATGGACTGATGAAACAAATACCAAAAGATAGTTTGAAGGTGGAATTTTCCTTTGTGTAAAGGGATTCTAGCGGGGGATTTAGATCCTGATACAGAGGATCTTCTCCTCTCTCTTCTTCTCTTCTGCTGGGGTTCTCTCTGGAACTAAAAAGGGTTCTCCTATGGGAAAGCTGAAGAACCCTTTCGGAACACACGACCATCAACATTACGCAAAAATATACATTTGAAGTCGGAAGTCTTGTTTTTCAACCACTCCACATATGTCTTGTTAACAAACTATAGTTTTGGCAAGTCGGTTAGGACATCTACTTTGTGCAATTTTTCCGACAATTGTTTACAGACAGATTATTTCACTATATATCACAATTCCAGTGGGTCAGAAGTTTACATACACTAAGTTGACTGTGCCTTTAAACAGTTTGGAAAATTCCAGAAAATTATGTCATGGCTTTAGAAGCTTCTGATAAGCTAATTGACATCATTTGAGTCAATTGGAGGTGTACCTCTGGATGTATTTCAAGGCCTATGTTGACATAATGGGAAAATCAAAAGAAATCAGCCAAGACCTCAGAAAGAAAATTGTAGACCTCCACAAGTCTGGTTCATCCTTGGGAGCAATTTCCAAACGCCTGAAGGTACCACGTTCATCTATACAAACAATAGTACACAAGTATAAACACCATGGGACCACACAGCCATCATACCACTCAGGAAGGAGACGCGTTCTGTCTCCTAGAGATGAACATACTTTGGTGCGAAAAGTGCAAATAAATCCCAGAACAACAGCAAAGGACCTTGTGAAGATGCTGGAGGATACAGGTACAAAAGTATCTATATCCACAGTAAAACGGGGTCCTATATCATCATAACCTGAAAGGCCGCTCAGCAAGGAAGAAGCCACTGCTCCAAAACCTCCATAAAAAAGCCAGACTACGGTTTGCAACTGCACATGGGGACAAAGATCATACTTTTTGGAGAAATGTCCTCTGGTCTGATGAAAGAAAAATGGAACTGTTTGGCCATAATGACCATCGTTATGTTTGGAGGAAAAAGGGGGATGCTTGCAAGCCGAAAAACACCATTCCAACCGTGAAGCACGGGGGTGGCAGCATCATGTTGTGGGGGTGCTTTGCTGCAGGAGGAACTGGTGCACTTCACAAAATAGATGGCATCACGAGGGAGGAAAATGGTGTGGATATATTGAAGCAACATCTCAAGACATCAGTCAAGAAGTTAAAGCTTGGTCGCAAATGGGTCTTCCAAATGGACAATGACCACAAGCATACTTCCAAAGTTGTGGCAAAATGACTTAAGGACAACAAAGTCAAGGTATTGGAGTGGCCATCACAAAGCCCTGACCTCAATCCCATAGAAAATCTGTGGGCAGAACTGAAAAAGCTTGTGCGAGCAAGCAGGCCTACAAACCTGACTCCGTTACACCAGCTCTGTCAGGAGGAATGGGCCAAAATTCACCCAACTTATTGTGGGAAGCTTGTCGAAGGCTACTCCAAAACGTTTGACCCAAGTTAAACAATTTAAAGGCAATGCTGCCAAATACTAATTGAGTGTATGTAAACTTCTGACCCACTGGGAATGTGATGAAAGAAATAAAAGCTGAAATAAATAATTCCCTCTACTATTATTCTGACATTTCACATTCTTAAAATAAAGTGGTGATCCTAACTGACCTAAGACAGGGAATTTTTACTAGGATTAAATGTCAGAAATTGTGAAAAACTGAGTTGAAATGTATTTGGCTAAGGTGTATGTAAACGTCCGACTTCAACTGTACCTATATTAATATATTCTATATGATTTCATGCCTTTTAGTTTGCAGTTCGGCCACTGTTTGGATCATAACGTTGCTGTATCTATAATGTGTGCGTGAGACCTTTGTATTATAAAGTTATTAAGTATCTAAGTTTAATTCCTCAATAACTTCCTGGTCAAGTCTTGGTCAAGTAAGTTTCGGAAGGTGAGAGACCGACCAGTAAGTTGTTGTTCTTTTATGTTAACAGCTCCTAATCGCCCCCCTGGCAACGTGTTCTGGAAGACTGATGGCTCATGGGTAACTGTGAGGTGGGATCATGTCAAGGCCCTAGACAACGAATCAGCTGTACTGGGCTACAAGGTGAGGGGTGTCTGTTTTGAAGGAGCGGTGTGTGTGCAGGTGGATATGTGTTTGTCATATTGCAAATGCACTGTCAAAATATTTAAAATAATGTTAAAATGTGTGAAGTGAAAGGGAATATGCGGTCAAAATGATTCATGTTGTTTTGGATAAATCGTAATGAGCTACTTCAGATTTGCAGAGAAATAAAAAGGTCATATAAAAACTCTTAGAGCATGATACGGCATATCATCAACAGATAACATTAACAATCATTTATTGTTTTTATAATGTGATATTGTGCAGAGAGAAAAAAGAAAAGGAATAAAAACATTAGCTAGTTAAACAAAAAATACTTCAACAAACATTCAACAAAGGGGCAAAGGGAAAACATTAAATAACTGCATTTCCTCTGTACAGTTTGTCAGAATCTGAAGTGAAGCTGTTCCCTCCCTCTCTCTTCTTTCAGGTGCTGTATAAGCATGAGGGCCAGTCTGCACTGAAGGTTCTGGACAAGGGGAAGACGTCTGTCACCCTGCCCCTACCCAAAGACAACGGCTATGTGGTCCTGGAGATACGCTCCTGGGGGGAGGGAGGAGACGGAGCTGCACACGAGACCATTGTCTCCCGCGACTCAGGTGAGACAGACTGACTGGGTATGTCGCAATAATGTCTCCTTTTTCCTGAAGTGTACACTCATTCACTACTTCCCACAAATTTAAAAGCATTGGATTGGTGGAAGGATGGGCTATACTAAAGGGAATTTCCACCATATTTATATACCAGTCATTTCCTTTCAAATCAGTGAAGGGAAGTGAACAATTGCACACTTTGGGAGGAAGGAGACATAATAGGAACGTAGCCACTGACACTGAGTTTTGATGGAAATGAGACTTCGGCACAACACATTATTACAGTCACACACCACATAGCCCCAGAGCTTATCCAGGCAAGGTTTTGTGTCAGGTTTAAGTTACATCCCCACCTGGGACTTGCCTAGCAGCAACACCACTCCTGCTGTGACTAGAACTCACTACAGGAGGATATAAACCAAATCTCTCCTCCTGTTCTTCACAGTCTACCCCAACAGCTAGCGTGGCCTGCGGCTAACATGATTAGCTAGCCGTCACACACAGAAGGGTACAAGAGCATATGTGCTAATTTGAACCAAGAGGGACTAATTAGTATTTTGTCTCAACCAGCGGCTACACACGGCAGCTGCCTGTGAGGTTAGGTTGATAGGCTGCTGATGGAAGTTGAGGTTTGTCACTGATTGACAGGGTTTAGTGAGAGGCAGTGAGGGTTAATGGGGGTTTGCCTCACTGGGCTCTGTATTAGTGCACGCAGACATGCACATAGAGATGAAAGATCGTAATTTGTCTCAGCAAAATAATCCTGTAGTAGCAGGATTAGAACATTTAGTCCATAATATTGCTTGATCTGTGGTTAGGCTATTAGCTGGTCAAAACGAGGCTACATGAAAAGTAGAATACTGTTCATATAATCGTGTGTTAGTCCGGAAACAACTCAGCAACAAAAGAGTGATCAAATTAAGATCCTACATCTGTACTGTACACTTGTGTGTGCCGGCACCGCACACACGCACACACATTAGTACTTAGATTCTGCTTAAATATGACCTATGCAGAAATCGCTCCATCATTTCCTAGTTGCAAAAATGTCAGTTTGTGACAAAACAAGTAAGTATTGTGTAGAGAATCATTGTACCATCGAAACCGCTGTGAAATATATTTTCTATAACCAATTATTTTTTTTTTTCAACTGTTTGAAGCTGGTGAAACTTAAAACGGGAAGCATAGAAACAGAGCACATAGAACAGATATACTGCTTCCTAGGCTTGCTTTCAATAAGAATGACGGATCTATAACTCACATTTCTATGATAATTTTGATGTGTCACCCAAAAAGTTACATATTGCACCTTTTAAGACTGCTTAAAGTTAGAACACAATAGAGCTGTTTTAGCCAGTCAGAGAGACAGGTTTAAATGAGTCCATGTGAGTCAATTAGTTTTTCCTTTGTGCTCTATAGGACCTCTTTCACTATTCTGAGACCCTAGCTGTGACTCCTCTCTCTCTCGCTCTGTCGGTCTCTTTCTCTTAAACAGGAACTGGAATGATGGTGCAGAACCAGGCAAGATCCCCATGGTCCAATCACGCTCCTCTCCTTCTCACCGCCACACTCTCCCTCACTCTTATTGGCTTACTGGACCTGTGATCTCCGCCAATCCCTGGACATTGTGTAATGGTCACGGTGTCAAGCCTATTGTTCAGATTCACCTATCTATTGTTTTGGTGTGGCGGGGAGGGGAATTTGAACAGATGGACAGGGGTGTGGGGGGTAATATTTTGAAGCAAGGGGGATGGGGGGAATTATAATGACTAATGGTTATTTTATTCTTCTTTTTATAAGAACATCAAACCGGGACATTTTTTAAGTGTGTGTGACTACCTGATTGTCAATTCCATTGGTGTCATTAGAACCATGCCTTATGGGGATACGAGAGGCTTTTGTCCTCCTTCACAGCAGCAGGGCAATGTGTCGCACTCTCCATGTCTCCTGGCTTCCCCTACTCTGCTATGAACCCTAAGCTTGATAGCGTATGTCAGTCGTGCTTTTTGAAGTCGGTTCAGTTTAGTTTAGTAAAAATGGTTTGGTTTTCGGTTTCAATGTTTTTTTTATAATAAATGCACTATGCATAATGTGGGTTGAATCCTGTAATAACACAGAAAAACATTTTTAAAAGCCCTATGATGGTAGTGACTACCCAATACTGCTTATCACGTATTAACCATTCACATTACTTTATTAATAAAATATTTCAGTTGTGTATTGTATACATTTGTTTTATTTGATAACTTTGGACTAGATTCAATCAGATCAAGCAGTAACTGGCAATAGCAGACACCCGCATAGTGGATGTTTTGCAGGTGTCAGAGGTGAAACTGTATTGCAGTCAAATCGGTGAGCAGCTGCTCTGGCGATCATTGTCACGAAGCCACACCCGCCCCATTTGCGTTAGAAGTTCAGAATAAGAAAGTGTAGGCTTTATAGAAATAATTACACTGAAATTGTAAAATCATTCAACTTAAATAATAAGGATTTCTATCAGCCTAATCAAGGTGTAGATTACATCTCACATTCTAGTGTTCAAATTTGTAAACAAGGCTGCATGTGATTTCTCTTAATGCGACTCACTGCAGCCAATGGTAATGTCCACTTTAGGTATAATGCCGGGAGCTGCTTGGGGATTTGACAGCTCTAACACAGTTCTACCTACTACACGGTCAAAACATCAGCTATGCGGATGTCGGCTAAAGCGGATCGGATTGGGCCCTTTTTTATATTATTCCAAGTCATTGTCTCATCTCTGCTCATGCAGTTGCAGCCAGCCAGCCTTCTATCTCTGTGCTCCCAAATGACTCATCCTATATATTATCTGGCTATAGAGCTGCTGCCTATGTTGTCTGACAAAATCACTATTTTAGTAGTTCTTCCAAGTAAATAAGGCATACTTTTATGACTGCTGAATACCAACTATCAAACACTTAGATCATGTATTGTCGGGTAGAGATACCTCGCGAATAAACAACTGCTCTCTCTATCCCTCTCGATCACACGTTCTTCTCTCCCTCTCCTTCTCTCCCTCTCCGTATCTGCTCCACAAACTTGACCGGACAACTAGGCACGCAATGGATTATGGTCATTGTAGTTAATTACCCCCTTTTTCTGCACTAAACTATATAGAATATTGGGCTGTTGAAATCTACATATCCCTACTACATCACAATTTGCGCTTTATCTGATTTTTCTGTAGAGAAATGGCACATTGAGCTTACAGTAAAAAAAAAACTTCATGGAATTCAAATAATTGAACTGACATTGGTCAATTAGTTAATTAAAAAACAAAAAAATAACATTTTGGTTAATCGCTTAGCACTATATGTCACCCAACTGTATGTAGAATATCATGTGTACATACAGAACAGTAGACATCTCTGGTTCACTCAGACACTGACCAGTGATGTCATTCATACATCTCATGGTTCTTCAGGAAGTCTACTTCAAATGATTCTCCCTGTGAATGGACGCTTGCTTACTTTCTTCTGCCTGTGTGTTGGTTTGTTTGTTTTATGTGATGTAGTTATGGCAATGACAGCATCCGGATGAATAACTTCACTCGTCCAAATGAATGTTTACCTTTATGTTTATGTTGAGAACTCAACTTGATAAAGATATTTATCAGTTCTTTGTTTACACTTTTTTTGTGACTGCATTGTTTCGAAGATTCAGACACAAATGGAAAACAATTTACATTCAGTGTTTTTGGGTTGGTTATGAAACCCATCTATGCTGAAGTGTAAGATGAGTATTTCGCCATGGCAAATGTTGCGATAAAACAATGAAAGCAGGTACTGAAGACTGATCACAAAGTACAGTGTTATCGTTCAACTCTCATATAACATATCCTGTTGTTCATTAACTGTTAATCACGCAACACTTCTGCCATAAACACTGTCTGTCTGAGGATAATTCACAGCAAGGATACATCATCTAAGGAACATGCCGCATTTGTTAGTTAATCATGAAGCCCCTGTGGGATTGATTTATGTGGAATGCAAGGATAATACCCGCACACTGTTTAGATGTTCCCAATGTTCCCAGAGTTACAATACCAACATGTCAACCACTGTCTTTGTCAAGCCTGTTGCCACTGTAAATAGCCATGGCAGCATTTGAACAGTGGGTATTCTTTTTCCATATCTGATATCCCCTTGCACCTGTGAAGTCTATGGAATGTGTGTTCTGTATAATACCTTGAACTATTGATTTTGGGCATAGTCAAGTAGTTCAATGGTAAACAGCCATTTCAACACAGTGTGTCTGTTCTGAATATAACTACCGGTAGATTAAGCTTAGGCAACAGGAAACAAAATGGCAACTACTGTATGTTGTCTCTTGTTTTCTTTTCATTTCTGTTGCTCTGAAACATTCATAGGCAGGTT
The DNA here is from genome assembly GCA_030435695.1 of Brachymystax lenok tsinlingensis. Taxonomy (NCBI): domain Eukaryota; kingdom Metazoa; phylum Chordata; class Actinopteri; order Salmoniformes; family Salmonidae; genus Brachymystax; species Brachymystax lenok. The sequence continues at coordinate 40,913,443 of CM059797.1, read as the reverse complement.
GGCCAGTAGCAGTACAGTTCTGCTGCTACATGTTGTTCTATGCAGTAGAACAGTGCAAGGTATCAAGAGGTTTTGTGGCACTTCAGGGTTTGTGGATCATCATAAATTGTAATTGTAAGTTTATGATTTCAATACATCTCAGGAGTGTAGGAATCAAACAATACTTTTTATGGTTTGCAAGCGGCCCGGAGAAGCCAAAATCATTGTGTTTTGATATTTGGAAGTCTGGGAGGTGAAAGAGGTTTGTTAAGTAAGTGGTTGGATGATGTTTTTTCCTGTGATTTTCTGTTGTTAGCTACATTTCACTTTGTAGTGCCCGCAACTGTATAGAAGTTATTATGATGTTATTGACTCTCTTAAACAGATATCGATTGATTGTCAACATCATCAGAATGAGCAAGATACAAACACACTCTGGACATGAAACATGTTGATGACAATCTGCTAGTTCAGCGACAACACCAGTACAATCTTAGAAAAAAGGGTTCCGTAAGGGTTCTTCACCTGTCCCCATAGGATAACCCTTTTGGGTTCCATGTAGAACCCTCTGTGGAAAGGGTTCTACATGGAACCAAAAGAGTTCTACCAGGAATCAAAAATAGTTCTTCAAAGGGTTCTCATATGGGGACATCCGAATAACCCTTTTAGGTTCTAGATAGCATTTCTTTCCAACGTGTGTACCCAGAGTGCCCAGTAGTGACAGTATTGTTGATTTTATAATACATAGTCATATTCAGCACCACACTAGTCCCCACCTGACAGTTTTTATTTTTAGACCAATAATGTTGTTTTGTTTTTAGTGTGTGAAGCCTCTTAACCCTGTGCCTGACGGTGTTCAGGGTCATTTTATATTGGATTGGGAGTGTTGTGTTTTATAAACTGTTTTTGTATGTGGCTCAATGTACCTTAAAAGAAAGAGGGCAGCTTAAAAATATGTGAATATCCAGAAGTCTTGCAGTGATGACTTACTTGGGTAAATTCAAACTTACACTTCGTAGTTGGAGACAGTGAATGTGTGATTGGTACTACTGGCTGGCTATACGAAACTGCAGGACAAGGCTGTCAACTTGACTCTCTTTCAACCTGCCTGTTAAACTGTAGTCAAACATTGCTGGTGATATGATATCTCATTCTCCTCCATGTAGCAGCTACTGCAGGGTCTAACAGATGGCCGGTAATGCTGTAAGCTACTGGACCACCCAGCTCTGAGATCACTATACGCTATATCTCATCTAGCTGTTCAATAATGTTCAAGACAAACTGATAGAGCCGCCATCTGGGAATGCAGCCTATGTTCCCTCAAGAGCAGGATAGGAGTTATTTAAATAAAGAAATATATATACACTGGATCTCACTCATCGGTCTGCAGATACTGTGTGGTACTGTACTGCTAGAGTACAGTTAGCTCACAAACTCAGAAGAAATTGCCTACTCTCTGGTGGCTATTGTTGTTCCTTCTTCACCCAGCACTGGTATAGGCCTGAAAGACACACAAGTACACGTGATCTACCCTTGCTTGGTTTGTAACCCAATGGGAAATATTAGAAACAATGTACTTAATGCTAGCTTATTTGCGTAATGCTAGCTCATTTGCTAGCTCATTTGAGTATATGTGTGTGTGAATGTTTTTGTTAACCCAACGCTTTTCGTATGCAAAGTTCCCATCAGCTAAAGACCCATTCAAAGTAATGATCATCTTACAGCATCTCTGTAATACTAAGGTGACGTCTTTTCAAGCTCCTGTTCTCTGAATATTATGTGTCAACTTCAAGAAGTCTGATTGGTCGGTTCAAATCTCACTTCCTGGTGGAAGCTACAATGGCTATTGAGGTAGAGGTTGCCCTTAACCACAGATCTAGGATCAGATTACACTCCCCCTAATCATAACCTGAACCATAAGGGGATCTGTCCCTGTATCAGTGGTTTAAGGGCAACCTGGCTGGGTTGAAATGTTGATATGTTCTGATACCATTGGGCCCTTCTAAATCTGTGATTAAATGGGAATGTGAAGGGGAGGTATGGCACTTGTAAATATTACTCAATAAACACCTTGGGATTGTATTTAAATCATGCTTGTTCCACTGTGTTTTTTATTTCCTTACCACTGTTGAATTTGCATGGCAGATGTAGCATGATCATATTAGATTGCTTTATTATGTCAGTTCTGACCTAGCAGCATGAATATCCCCTTTTCAAGTAAGTCATAATACTTGCCATTTTACCTAGTGTGTGTAATTTAATCTATTAGGTAATCAGGTCATCTCCCACTTCCAGGAATACCCAGGAATCTTATCACTTGCACTTTGGTACCAATTAGTATTAGGGAAAATGAGAAGTATAAATCAGCAAGAACACAGCACAGCTACTGTAGGAACTCTCCCTCTGTCACTGGTGTAGAAAGGTAATATGGTCACATCTATATCCATGTATTGTATGTAACTTTATATTCATTTATGTAACATAGCTTGTAATATCCCTACTATATTGCACCTTACTTATCACGGATGACATGGTGATAAAAGTGTGTTTATTAATTAACTTGTGAATTGCATGTAAAGAGATCTAGGAGGTTTGTTAACAGTGAATGAGTCTGTGTACAGATGTAGGATATTCATTTGAGCCAGTTTGCTACAGCAGGAAAAGAATCCTGCAGCAACAGGAAATGTGAATTATTATGTGAATTATAATTATAGGAACTTTTTCGTAGGGGAACATACATTTTTCATTACGGCAAATAATTCTGAAATTACAAACTTTAGAAGCTTTTTTACACTGAAATACACTGCAAGTTTGCATTTCCTGCCGTGCAGGAAAATTATAGGCAATAAAAGTGATCAAATTAAGATGCTATGTCTGTATGCATGCAACAGACTTGGTTCAAATACATTATTGAATAAACTGCGGGGTGGGTGGAGTTTGCACTTTTCTGAACATTTTATCGATTCCATTGTACCAGTCAAGTTATGTAAAGTGCACCTCAAGTATTTTAAATTGTTTATACATTTGACCTAGGTCTGGACATAAATAAATCTGGCTTTGTTTGCTATCTCGCTATTAAAGAACCATAGGTTCCTTGCTAAATATTAGGGATTGTGTAATACGAACAGTATCCAATACTTAATATTTACAAACTTGTTTAATCTGAATTAACAACATAACAATTTAACTGCTCTATACTTTTAACAACTATTTAAATAATGAAATGTTATAATAGTATAATTATAACATGTTATATATATATATATATATACAATTCTGTATTAGTTAATTTGTAAAAAAAGGTCTGTCAATTCATGTATTTATGTCATATTTTGTATTTATTTATACAGGTACATTGTTTCTAAGGATAACAGGCTTGATTTCACAACACAATGGCCAGACTCACTGTGCTTGCAGGTACATGGCTTTTTCAGTCATTATGATCACTATCATCATCCTCATCATTATCATTATCATCATCCTTATCTTATTCTTATCATTATTCTTCAATATGATCCTCTGGTCCTTCAGTGTATATAAACAGTGTCATCTCTTCTCAGGTCTGGGCCTTCTGCTGATGGTGCAGATTGGTAAGAATTTCCCTGATCAACTTTTTTACATTTCTCAATATACATTTTTAGACCATAGAATACATAATTTATCTCTATCTAATTCTGTGATTCACACTCAAGATGCTTGGCAATCCAATCAAAAAACACAGATCCCCCATAAGTATTTGGAATAATAAAGAGAGCATCCCAATAAACATAATGTCCAACCCGCTATTTTAAGGTACCCCAAAAGGTCAATGTGAACTTCTGTCTCTGAATAGTTTTCCTTCTCTACCTTCAGCCGCCTCCACCAAACTGGTGTGCCACATGACCAACTGGGCCCAGTACCGCCCCAGCAGTGGGAAATTCACCCCAGAGAACATCGACCCCTTCCTCTGCACCCATGTGATCTACAGCCTGGCCACCATCAACAGCTTCAACCAGGTCGCCCCAATCGAGTGGAACGACGAAATATTATACAACAGCCTCAACAACCTGAAGAACGCGTGAGTGACTCTGGGTTAACTTCAGTGAGAGTTGGGCCTTAGTTGATAACTCCATGATGAACACTAGGTTTGACTCCTCATCTTATCTCTCTGATCCGCAGGAACCCAATGATGAAGACTCTGCTCTCTGTCGGAGGCACAGTCAACGGACTCAGCCCGTAAGTCTTGTGATGATTCTTATTGGTTGATCACGATATTATATTGCGCAATTCCACATAAGGCAGATTTGTCTTTTTGTACCCAGCACCTGAGAAATCAATTGTAATTATCATAGTGTTTCCCAGTTTCTGTCCTAATCTGGAGGACTGCTGGGTCTGTTGGGTTTCAGTCCTTTCATATAGGCTCACAACCAGAATAACGGTTAAATTATGTCTTCTTCTCCCCTCCAGATTCATCGGCATGGTGTCCAAACCTGAGAGCCGCCAGGCCTTCATCAAGTCAGCCATCAGCTACCTGCGTTCCCACAACTTTGACGGTCTCAACCTGGCCTGGGAGTACCCCACTCAGAACGGCAGCCCCAACGGAGACAGGAAGAGGTTCACCGAGCTCGTCAGAGTAAGCTTGCACAGAACCTTTTTTTTTACTGACAGTTATAACATGAGTGAGGATTTGCACCAATATCTTTCGAAGTGTTACTGTCATTTTCTGGGACTATTTATGGTTGTATAGAGATCTACCACCTGTCGAATGGCTTAGCTTGGGCCTGAAGGGACATATAGTTTATATTACTTTCTGTCAGAACGTTTTGTTTCTGTATGGCTTTACAGGAGCTGCAGAAGGCCTTTATGGACGATGCCAAAGACACCAGGCTGACACAGCTGCTGCTGTCTGCCAGCGTGGCTGCTCTAAGGCCCACCATCAACTCCAGCTACGAGGTGGCCCAGATCGCCAGGTATGCAGCATGTGACTGAGGGTGAAAGAGACGTTCGTCAAACACATTTTCAGATGATTTTAAACCAGAGTTGGGGTAAATTACATTTGATCTAAAAGACAAATTAGTCAATAAAGGAAAACCTTATAATAGAGAATAACACCATACATCCAACTCATGAATCTTACAAACTCAACAAGCACACTATACTTCATATACTTGTCTCTTTATGTCTCTGCAGCTCTCTGGACTTCATCAACGTGATGACCTATGACTTTCACGGACACTGGGAGAGAGCAACCGGACACAACAGCCCCCTGTACCGCAGCAGTCACGACTCAGTGACACACTACGACTTCAACGTCGTAAGACTAACACACACTTGGTTTTATTAGGATTGATTCTATTCCATGCTGAGTGTTAACGACTCAAATACCAGTGGGTCGCTAGCGGGATCATCCCGACACTACTAGCGCAAACCTGTAGCGCCAGATTTAAAATCCGAAAATTGAATTATTAAACATCCAGCTATATACAAGTGTTCCATACTCATCAAAAGCTCTGTTTCTAGGCAATATCACAGCGTTGTCAGATTTCAAAAAGGCTTTACGGCGAAAGCAGCACATTCATTTGTTTGAGGGTAGCACCTCACATATTTTCCAATAGCCATGTATCGATTAGCAATCATGGCACACACATAACACATTTCACAGCGAAAACAAAGTAATTACCTGTTGAAGAACTTCTGCTGAGGTCTTCCTAAGTGTCCAACGAAGACAATCCATGGTTCTTTTGTTAGAAAAAGTAACGTCTTTTATCCATAAATCCTCCATTTGGTTCATGCGTTATAATCAGAAACGACAGCCTCCATTACTCCTTTGAAACTCGGCGCCGACTCGTTAAAATTATACCTATAAACTTGTCCAAAAACAATCAAACATAGTTTTAAATGTATCCTTAGGAACCCTTTTACGTATATGTACTATTATAAATCAGCCGGAATATAAACTGAACGCTAAAAGCGATAAATAAGGCACAGCGCCTTCTCATGCACGCGCACTCTGAAGAGTTTTCATAACGTGGTCTCTCGTTCCATGCTGTTTATCAATGGCGAAATTCCCCAAGATGGAGTAAAACACCGTCTCGTGGTTGATGACATCATAAGGAAGCGACGTGCACTGCGTTCACATGCCTATATATGGTCATTTTGGATAGGGAGGGGCTCAAAAATGAGCAATGTGTCAAAATGACTTTTTTCAGGACAGAGATTCCTCAGGGTTTTGCCTGCCAAATGCGTTCTGATTGACCCACAGACAAATGGTTAACAGTTTTGGAAAATTCAGAGTGTTTCCTATCCAATGGTACTAAATATATGCATATCCCATTTTCTGGGCCTAAATGGGAGGCATTTTACTTTGGGCACGCCAGGCTCTCCAAAACAGTCAGTTTTTCTGCTGGAGCCGGTGAAGTTAAACCAGGAAGTACTTGTACACCATTGTGTTATTGACCATGATTATATATAGGAAACTTGTAAATAAACTATTTAAATATAGGAAATACTGGTGTTGATGTCCTCCGATTTAGTTGCCTTGTCCTAACCACCTGTCCATGTGAATTAGGACTCTGCCATCACCTACTGGCTGGACAACGGTGCCCCTGCTGAGAAGCTGCTGATGGGTTTCTCCACCTATGGCCGTACCTACCATCTCACCACCTCCAACACTGGCCTGGGAGCCCCCGCCAACGGCCCCCGCTGACGCCGGCCCATTCACCCGCGATGCAGGATACTGGTCCTACTACGAGGTACATTTGATCTATGAGGCCTTTTTCTCAAACTCAAAGCATACGGGCCATGGATCTCAAAACACTCTATGCTATATTGTGTTGCTTGTTTGTTTATCTGTTTGTTTGTCATTAGCTAACAGAATGCTTCTCTCTCCTCCCAGGTCTGCTCCTTCACCTCCAGCGCCACTGTTGAGTGGATTGATGAGCAGAAGGTCCCCCTATGCTGTCCAGGGCAGCTCCTGGGTGGGCTATGACAACAAGGAGAGCTACGCTGCCAAGGTACATGCCAGGAACATCTCAGTCAATCGATCCATCAATCAATCAATTTCACTATATACCCATGTCCATGTTTACACATCTGTCTTTGTCCTCTTTGCTCCATCAGGTCCATTGGCTGAGGAACAAGAACCTGGGAGGAGCCTCCGTGTGGACGCTGGACATGGATGACTTCACTGGTGCTTTCTGTGCTGATGGTTCCTTCCCTCTTGTCAATCACCTCCGCAACTCTCTGGGTAAATTCAGTTCCATAAAGTAAAATTCAATTTTTTTTTTTATAAACCAATAAGTCAAGTGCAGTAAAGGTAGGTCTTTATGTCATCTCATCTCCCACTCTCTTCACTTCCTCCACACCTCCTTCCCTTTATTCCTCCCAGGCTTCGCCCCCAAACCCACAACCACTCGGGCCCCCACCACCACCCCTGACCCCATCCTCAGCTTCTGCTCCGGACGCCCAGATGGCCTGTATGTCAACGTCTTCGACAACACCACCTATTTCCAGTGTTTCCGGGGAAACACCTACCTGCACAGATGCCAGACTGGCCTCGTCTATATTGATGCCTGCAAGTGCTGTGACTGGCCCTGAATGACTGCTAGCTATGTAGGACCAATTAGTTAGAATGTTATAACAACCTTCAATGACAACAAGCTGTAATGGCAATAACTTACCCCTAGGAACTGATCCTGAACTGGCAAAATTTTACAAAATATACTTATTTTCATTTTGTCATTTTCTATTTGTCGGGCTACTGTCTTCCTCAAATAAAAATAATACCATACTCACAATATTGTAAGACTGAATACAATATTATGAATGTTTCATTTTGCTTGTTAGTTTTTCATACAGTACCAGTCAAGTTTGGACACACCTACTCATTCAAGGGTTTTTCTTTATTTTTACTATTTTCTACATTGTAGAATAATAGTAAAGACATCAAAACTATGAAAAAACACATATGGAATCATGTAGCAACCAAAAAAGTGTTATACAAATCAAAATATATTAGAGATTCTTCAAAGTAGACATCTTTTGCCTTGATGACAGCTTTGCATACTCTTGGCATTCTCTTAACCAGCTTCATGAGGTAGTCACCTGGAATGCATTTCAATTAACAGGTGTGCCTATTTAAAAGTTAAATTGTGGAATATATTTCCTTCTTAACGCGTTTGAGAAAAATCAGTTGTGTTGTGACAAGGTGGGGTATACAGAGGATAGCCCTATTTGGTAAAAGACCAAGTCCATATTATGGCAAGAACAGCTCAAATAAGCAAAGAGAATGACAGTCCATCATTACTTTAAGACACGAAGGTCAGTCAATCCGGAACATTTCAAGAACTTTGAAAGTTTCTTCAAGTGCAGTCGCAGAAACCATGAAGTGCTATGATGAAACTGGCTCTCATGCGGACTGCCACAAGAAAAGGAAGACCCAGAGTTACTTGCTGCAGAGGATAAGTTCATTAGAGTTACCAGCCTCTGAAATTGCAGCCCAAATAAATGCTTCACAGAGGTCAAGTAGCAGACACATTTCAACATCAACTGTTTAGAGGAGACTGCGTGAATCAGGCATTCATGGTCGAATTGCTGCAACGAAACCACTGCTAAAGGACACCAATAAGAAGAGACTTAGTTGGGCCAAGAAACACGAGCAATGGACATTAGACCGGTGGAAATCTGTCCTTTGGTCTGATGAGTCCAAATTTGTGATTTTTGGTTCCAACAGCCGTGTCTTTGTGAGACGCAGAGTGGGTGAACGGATGATCTCTGCATGTGTATTTCCCACCGTGAAGCATGGAGGATGTTTGATGGTGTGGGGGTGCTTTGCTGGTGACACTGTCCGTGATTTATTTGGAATTCAAGGTACACTGAACCATTATGGCTCCCACAGCATTCTGCAGCAATGCGCCATCCCATCTGGTTTGCGCTTAGTGGGACTATCATTTGTTTTTCAACAGGACAGTGACCCAACACACCTCCAGGCTGTGTAAGGGCTATTTGACCAAGAAGGAGAGTGATGGAGTTCTGCATCAGATGACCTGGCCTCCACAATCTCCCGACCTCAACCCAATTGAGATGGTTTGGGATGAGTTGGACCGCAGAGTGAAGAAAAAGCAGCCAACAAGTGCTCAACATATGTGGGCACTGCTTCAAGACTGTTTGAAAATCATTCCAGGTGAAGCTGGTTGAGAGAATGCCAAGAGTGTGCAAAGCTGTCATCAAGGCAAAGGGTGGCTGCTTTGAAGAATAAAAAATCTAAAATACATTTGTTTAACACTTTTTTGGTTACTACATGATTCCATATGTGTTATGTCACTACTGTTCTACAATGTAGAAAATAGAACAAATTAAGAAAAACCCTTGAATGAGTAGGTGTGTCCAAACTATGACTGGTACTGTATATAAGCTCACATATGTGAAATGGTTGTATTTTTACATGAAATTGAAGAGTGCTGTAATGTGTCAACCTGTTACCTGTGATTCATTGTGGAAACAAATCTTGCATGTCACGGCACCAAAGCACATACACTGTAATGTCCGCTTGTCACTTTTATTAGCTATGATTAAACTGCATATATCAAGCATTTAGTCAACGGTCCCTCTCCTCCCTGCAAATACAACCACAGACATATAAGAATGTGTCATAATCACTACAACTGTAGTTTAGCACTTTTCACTTTGTCTCAGAGAACTTCACATTGTTAGGGGGTTAAGTAATCTCACACAAGATGATGCAAACAGCCATAATGTTATTTTACTACCAGTTTACCAAGTCATTTCTATGTTAATATCATAGACAAAAAAAGAAAGCAACATTTAATATTTTCATTCCAACAAACCTGGATGTTTACCAGAAAACATGCCAAATGAAAACTGTGCTCCCATGGTCATAGCAGCAGAGCAGTCAGAGTGTATGCTGTGGTTTACATTGCCAACACTTATCCTCAGATAATGGCCAGTAGGAAAGTAATAAACTCCATGCCTTTGTCCAAAGTACTGCATTATTATCACTTCCCGGATGTCTGCACATACACTAAGTGTACAAAACATTGGGAACATCTTCCTAATATTGAGTTGCAGCCCCTTTTCCCCTCATAACAGTGCTAATTCGTTGGGCCGAAAATGTTCCACAGGGATGCTGGCTCCATGTTGACTCCACCGCTTCCCACGGTCGTGTCAAGTTGGCTGGATGTCCTTTGGGTGGTGGAACATTCTTGATACACGTGGGAAACTGTTGAGTGTGAAAAATCCAGCAATGTTCCAGTTCTTGACACACTCAAACCGGTGCACCTGGCACCTACTACCATACCCTGTTCAAAGGCACCTAAATATTTGGTCTTACCCATTCACCCTCTGAATGGCACACATACACAATCCATGACTAAATTGTATCAAGGCTTAAAAATACTTATTTAACCAGTCTCCTCCCCTTCATCTACACTGATTCAATTGGATTTAACAAGTGACAACAGGAAGGGATCAATCGAAATCACCTGGTCAGTCTATGCTAGAGCAGGTGTTCCTAATGCTTTGTACGTCAGTGTAGATAGCACACATTCTGTTTACAGGATTCAGATGGCCTCCAAATGAGGTCATGGTAGCTAATTAATGTATGTTACAGTTTAGAAGGATGAGGCATTTAGGGTGAAAAAATATATAATTCAATAAAATCATTAACTCAATAGAATCATTATTATTATTACTGTCACATCCAGGCCTGAGAAGACAGGCTGGTGTGTTTAGTTTTGTTTTTGGTGTAGGGTTTTTTTATGTTCTAGGTGATATATTTCTATGTTGGGGTAATGGTTCCCAATTAGAGGCAGCTGTGTTGTTGTCTCTAATTGGGAACCATATATATATGTTTGGGGTTTTCTATTAGGTTTTGTGGGTTATTTTTTGAGCATAGCTTTGTTTTACATGTTATGTTCAGCGTTACGCTCTTCGTTTGTTTTGTTGTTTTTGTCCCAGTTACGTTTGATTACAGTTTTTTTACAGTCGCTAGGACACATTTCTCAATACTTAAGTCACTTTTTCAAAACTCTTCACACAGTTCTCCTAACCAACTTTCAGCTCGGCACAGCAGTTCATTTCACATTCAAAATGCACTAAAACTACCAAATCACTTCATACATGTCTCAAATCAACACATTCTTCCACAACACTAGCAAAGGTTGACAGCCAACAAACACACTTTGTCACCCACAAAACAATGACCTAAAAAACACTAACAACATGTAGCATTATACAATGTTTTCTTGTGTAAAACAAGGACACATCTCTGTTTATAATTCACTGCAATATATGTTACTGGAATGAATCAGACATGATGCAGAATGCTTAAATATATTTTGTCTTTTATTTATTTTTATTTTTTTGCAGTGAGTAATTCCAAAATACAAGAGGTTGTATACACACCATCAACTGATACAGATACAATAGTAATGCTAATCTACTCGGTCTTCTCCATTTGGCCACAGGTTCTCATCCACATCACACATCACATCTTATGTCATCTAGGGCAATACACCTAGGAAAGAATCTTCTGGCATGCCTGATCCATCCCTGGCAATCTTCTGCTGATATGTCCAGGCATCCAGCATTCATTGCATCCAGGAGGGACATTTGATCATGTGGATGGTGGTCATAAACCTTCCACCTCCATGAGGAAAATAATTCATCTATGGGGTTGAGGAATGGAGAGTAAGGTGGGAGGAAAAGTGACACCATTCTGGGATGGGCTGCAAACCACTCAGTGACTGCACGGGAGTGGTGAAATGCCACATTGTCCCATACAATTATAAATGTTGGCTGATTTCTTCTCTCTGCATCCCTTTCCTCACCTAGCACAACCCTTCCATAGAGATCATGCAGGAACGCAAGAGAGACGTTCAGTGTTGTATGGCCCAATTAGTGGTTTGTGTAACAGCAGTCCATCAGTGGATATTGCTGCGCACATTGTGATGTTGGCACCCCTCTGGCCCGGGACATCCACTGTGGCTCTCTTCCCAATCACATTCCTCCCTCGTCGCCGTGTTTTGGCCAAGTTGAAACCCGCCTCATCCACAAAGATGAAAATGTGGGGTGTTTGCCTGCCTTCAATCTCCATGACTCTCTAAAATAAATCCACAAGGCAACATAAGCTGTTACAGTAGTAAACATTACCTAAAAATATGTCTTTGTGTGTGTTTGGTTTTGTTTAAAAACAGTTCTGTATTTTATTGTGATCTTACCTGGACATATTGGTTCCTGAGTTGCTTGACATGTTCAGAGTTCCTCTCAAAGGCACAGTGTACAACTGTTTCATCCTGACCTGATGTTTTTTCAGGACTCTAGAAATAGTTGTTATGCTTACACTGTGAATATTTGCAAAAGTAACGTTGTCTGCCAAGACTCTGTCTCGAATCTCAGTGAGTTTTATGCCATTGTTTCTGATGACCATATCAACAATGGCAGTTTCCTGCACATCAGTGAGCATCCTTCCTCTCCCACCTGTGTGAGGTAACCGTTGAGTCCTAAGCAGAAATGCAAAAGCAATTACACACAAGTCTATTTACTTCTGTAATGTGCAACTCAGTCATATGCCCTTGCAGAATACAAGTTACCTGTTGGTTTGCCGGAAAACTCTAACAATAGATGCCACTGTTGAGCGTTGCAAATGTGGCTGCACTCTCTGACCAGCTTCTCTCATTGAGAGACCATGATTTACTACATGATCAATTACTGATCTCATCTGAGACTACAGCTCTTGATCTTCCTGATATTCTTCTTCCACCACGCATACGTATTCCTCGCCCCCTCCCAGCCACTCTTCTTCCTCTTTCAGCCACTTCTCTATTTCTGGCTGGGTCCATGTTTACATCACAATACAAAACTATTCAGCAGTTGTCTCCTTTTGTAATGAAATTGAAAGAGTAACACCTGTGTAGATGTTCATCTACAATGAGAATCAGCTGTGGTTGGTCCAATTGTCCAATTGTTTTTATAGCATTTAATTTTAAGATTTAAAATATATTTCATTAAAATATTACTGTAGAAATGTAGCAAATTGCTGTCTTATTCAGTTTTGTACTACGTTATTGTTTTGAACATAAGTTTAACAGTTTTGAAAACAGTATATAAGCATGTGCAAATTGGCCTGTAGGTACACAGAGTTTTGGCGGTTGTTGTGTCGAAGTGAGAAAAGAGTTAATGTAATTTGAAAGATGTAGTCATTGAATGCATTTTGTGCCAAAGCAATGATAAATGATCCACAGTTTAGCCCACATATACTTCTGTTGTGCTCGCTGTGTGAAGAGTTTTGAAAAAGTGACCTAAGTATTGAGAAATGTGTCCTAGCGACTGTAAAAAACTGTAATAAAGATGTATACTGGATGCCTCGCTGTGCCTTGGTCTGTCCCTTCTGGAGATCGTGACAATTACATGTTACCATATGTACAAATGGCACTTATTTCAATCAAATCATTCCTAAAGAAATGAAAAAGTATTAATTAGCAGATAATGATAATGGAATAAAGAAGTTACAATGACATTTCAATGTAAATCCCAGTAATGAGTGTACCAAAAAATATAGCTGTTTATTTCTCTCATTATAATCAACAAAGTCTAGTGGGAGAAAAACGCTGTTTGTTTGCAGCCACAATGCAGCATAATGCATCCCACAGGGACTGAAGTTGAGTGTTCATTCAATGTTTTAATGAAGTGCCCAAAATTTAAGGAAATTACAAATAGACACCAAAGTAACTGTTTTGTTATGTAGATATTGCAAAAAAATATATATTTACATGATTAATATGAACTGTCATTACTGTCACTGAACTATACAAGTCAATGTAATAAAAAATAACAAACAAACAAACAACACTGCAAGCTGTGCCAAATTCCACAAGGACAGTTTACATAAGGCTTTCATATTTATTGACAGACAGTTACTAAAGGTTGTTGCACCTCGGTTTTCTATTACTGTAAACAGTAGTCTCAGCAGTAGTAAGGGATTTGTAAATGTTGTAATTTATATGACAAAGAAATAATCCGACTAAGGTGGTGATCTAATGAAAGATTAAATAAAATATTGCTGACAACTTTATATATCTTACCTTGAATTTATTAAGTATGTGAGTGCACATGCGTGGCAGAGCGCCAACACAACTACAATTTTGCTGACATTATATATCCAAGTAAACTTTGCTCCAAGGCATCTGCCAAAAACAGACGGCAGTGACTTGACCAAATTTACCTGCCAACAAACCACTGCCAGAAATTCATATCGTTATCATAGGAGATCAAAGTTGAAAAAGTACACTTTTTATATATATATAATTCAGTACAGCTATGAACCTGCCTGATCAACGACAATCAGATATGCCATAATACGTCAGATATGTCAACTATTTTATTTTGATGTTTTTGACAGCTCGGGACACAGATAGCATAATCTGAACAAATAATGGTCATTGTTATCAAACTTGCCAACATAATGACTAATTAATGTGTTATCACAATTCTAACAAATAGTTGGATAGTTGTGCCAATTATGATGAACATTTTTCTAAATGTCTGCAATACACACCGAGTGTACAAAACATTATGATCACCTGCTCTTTCCATGACATAGACTGACCAGAGGAGTACAGGTAAAATCTATGATCCCTTATTCATATTACCTTAAATCTACTTTAATCAGTGTAGATGAAGGGAAGGAGACAAGTTAAAGAAGGATGTTTAAGCCTTGAGACAATTGAGACATGGATTGTGTACGTGTGCCATTCAGAGGGTCAATGGCAAGACAAAATATTTAAGTGCCTTTGAACAGGGAAGGGTAGTAGTTTCCAGGTGCACCGGTTTGAGTGTGTCAATAACTGCAACGCTGCTGGGTTTTTCGCACTCAACAGTTTCCCATGTGTATCAAGAATGGTCCAACACCCAAAGGACATCCAGCCAATTTGACAACTGTGGGAAGCATTGCAGTCAACATGGGCCAGCATCCTGTGGAGCACTTTCGACATGTTGTAGAGTCCATGTACAAATTGAGACTGTTCTGATGGCAAAAGGGGGTGCAACTCAATATTAGGAAGGTGTTCATAATGTTTTGTACACTCACTGTATAATCCCAGCTACAGTTTTTTTTATACTGTACATAACATTGTTTTGCAAATACAGAATGAACTTTCACACAGTGTATATGCTTCACATGAATTACTTTGATCTCAAAATCTCTAGTAAAATGGAAATGAAAATGAACAGAAAAGCAACATTACCAATCTAATGTGCACTGTTGTTCATCTGTTTATGCTCAGGTTATGTGTCTCTTATGTGGTTAGTGTCTTATCTGTCTTGTTTTGTGTTTCTGAGCTGAGTACTGTACATTACCTGGCCTGTCATAAATTAATAGCCACCCCAGTCCAGACTCTTCTGTACTTATCTGATTGTATTGCACATTTGATCAACCCCCCTCCCATTTGGTTCCATGGGGGCCCACCCACCCCTGGATAAACTATATAAAATGCCAGACTTAACTTCTCATTACTGACGGTTTCATCTGTGAAGTTCCCACGGTAAGCTTAGAAGGAAACTCGCTAGTGACAGCTGACAGTTTCCTTGGCCATATTAGGACCAACTTGATTCATTGTGTAATTGGATAAATGGGCCTTTGATGTTAGTAACGATTTTGTTTCAGTTGCTAGCAACTATTGCTTTCAATGTCTTGGTCTGTATTACATTAGTCTCTGGCTATTATTTGTATTGGACTCTGACAACAGCTGATGCAATATAGCTATTGGAAAGGATTTAGTGTGTATCTAAGTACATTGCTAAATTAGTTTACTAAATAATTGTACTAAATCAATGTAGTAAGGAGAGTCAGTGAATGCACAAATTATTATTTAACTATTATTTCAATACTGTGGCACTTGTTTAGGACAGTACCCTGTGCAGTGCAGTGGGTAAGGTTAATTTAATGGGGAGATGTGAGTGGTGGTAGTTTATTGTTGTTCTGTCTGTAGTGAGCAGGTAAAGTTCAAAACCTTGCATCAGTTCCATACTGGCATAATCCACTGTAAATATCATGATAACAGGTCCAAGTATCATTGTTGAAAATATCTCTCTGTCTGTCTCTCACTCTCTCTCTCTTACTCTCTCTCCTTCTCTCTTTGTCTCATAGCAAATAGAAGTCAAGATGTCTAAGCTGACAATTTTAGCAGGTGACTATGACTCCATAATTTACATCAGGCACTATCACTGCTTTTTATCGTCTAATAAAATGATATGCTTTGACATAAATGTTTTTGGGGCTATTTACATAGACATTTGCTTTACCTTTCAAAACTTTTTCTCTCTCGCTCTAGGCTTGTGCCTGGTGCTGTGCCAGTTGGGCGCTTACACCTCAGTTTCCACCGCAGCTGCTGCTTCTCCCAAAATGGTGTGCTACTTCACCAACTGGTCTCAGTACAGACCAGAGAAAGGGAAGTACAGGCCCGAGAATGTGGACGCCCACCTGTGCACTCACCTGATCTACGCTTTCTCCATCCTCAACCACCGCAATGAGCTGGTCACCTACGAGTGGAACGATGACGTCCTCTACAAGTCCTTCAACGCCTTGAAGAGCAAGTAAATAGCTCGCTTCACAACTTATTAATGTTGGTGTTGAATGAGGAATTTAGTTCCTCAAGTGTACAGGGATATTTTGTTGGTTTTATTAATCACTCCTCTGAACTGGAGCTTGTTTTTAGCAGCTACTTGCAGAATTATCAATCGACTCATATACAAAATTGCTGAATAATCTCAACCCCTCTCTCTTTGCCGTCTCCCTGCAGGAACCCTCATCTTAAGACTCTGCTGGCCATCGGAGGATGGAACTTCGGTTCTTCCCAGTGAGTACCTCCCTTAGTCACGCTACAGCGCTATGAAAAGCACCATACATATGGATTACTTAGATTTAGAGTATCTGCAACTGTACCTACAGTATCGTAGTGTTTGTGAGATAATCTCTCTAGCTGAATTTAGG
The DNA here is from genome assembly GCA_030435695.1 of Brachymystax lenok tsinlingensis. Lineage (NCBI taxonomy): Eukaryota > Metazoa > Chordata > Actinopteri > Salmoniformes > Salmonidae > Brachymystax > Brachymystax lenok. The sequence goes on along the minus strand of CM059797.1, from coordinate 40,896,480 downwards.
TTCTCTGGAAGTGTGTTAACTATAGCTACTAGGGCATGTGAAATCACACAACTGTCATGTTTTTCAGTGAAGATAGGATGCTGTTCAAAGTGCTTTTGACAAAGGACAACACGTTTGTGTAGTCAAGATAACTTTGATCATGACTATCAGTACTATATGACTACTCGTATCTGTACTAATTTACTTTTAGTACACTTTAGCAACTATATGGTGTATTATATTATGGGGTCATGATAAAACCTTGATCATCTCTCAGGTGTTCCATCATTCTGTTGTAGTAGAAAACTCTCAGTTAACCCAGAACTAAAATCTTGCGTAATCATATGCTTGATTTATGTTTACCTAGTTTGTCCATGAGAGACTAGCTAGTAGTATATCTGTGGAAGTAGTAAGGTAGTATTTAGAAACCATATGGTGTATTGTAATACAGTCTCATGATAAAACCGTCTTTTTCTCCTCAGGTTCTCCATCATGGTGAGTAATGCTGCCAACCGTCAGACATTCATCCAGTCGTCCATCAGCTTCCTGAGAACTCATGGTTTTGACGGTCTGGATCTGGACTGGGAGTACCCCGGGGCCCGAGGGAGCCCCCCGGAGGACAAGAAGAGGTTCACTCTGCTCTGCCAGGTGGGTGTGGCTCCTCCACTACAGTTATAACTCAATGATAGTAATGTAGATAGATAATGGTTTGGATGTATATAGTGCTTTTCCAAGCGTTCAAAGAGTTTTACAAAAGAAGAGAAACTATCCTTATTCACTAGCATACTGGGGGCATACTATTCATATATTTTATGGTTATGGTTCCCCATAATACATCATTACTGTGCATCCCAAACCCTCTCTGACCCATGATGTTTTGTGTGTGTGTGTATTTTACAGGAGCTCGTGGCAGCCTATGCAGCTGAGGCCAAGTCCACCGGCAATGCCCAGCTCATGCTGACCGCTGCCGTGTCCGCTGGAAAGGGAACCATCGATGCTGGATATGAGATTGCCGAGATTGCCAAGTGAGTCTGCCGGCCATTTTGAATAGCAATGTTTCCTACAGTCAATCAGGTTATATAGCTATAGAGCTTTAGAAACAGTTTCCAGGTGCCATTTTTGTTCTCAGTGGTTATAGTTTGTGTGTGCGTCTCCAGGTCTCTGGACTTCATCAATGTGATGACCTACGACTTCCACGGAACTTGGGAGGGATTCACTGGACACAACAGCCCCCTGTACCGCGGTGCTCATGACGAGGGAGAGCTTATCTACTTCAACACTGTAAGAAAAAATAACACACAGACTGACATAATAATTATCAGTGTGTATAATGATACTATTGTTAACCCATAGTATGCAAGTAGTTAGTTTTAAACCCGTGTCATTCTCTTTATAAAGGAAAATAGGTTTAAAACATCATACAGCTTTACTATGATATTTACTTATAATGGTGTAGTATAATCATGACATTTGCTACACATTTTCACCATGATAGAAAAAGTATAGTGCCACTTTACTGTGGTGTGCGATTCTACAACAATAAATACCCTAGCACTGCTGAAGTACTTGCTACATTTCTCACTTCTCTCTCCATCCATCCCTCCAACCCTCTACCCCCCTCTTTCTCTCTCAGGACTACGCCATGAAGTACTGGAGAGACAATGGCACCCCAGTGGAGAAGCTGAACATGGGCTTCGCCACCTATGGTCGTACCTTCCGCCTGACATCATCTGACACCAGCGTTGGAGCACCAGCCAGTGGCCCCGCCTCCGCCGGGCCCTACACACGCGAAGCCGGCTTCTGGGCCTACTATGAGGTGAGAGCCTGGCTGCTGGGGGCCAAAACATTCAACACCAAAATGTCAAGTTAAGTTAGAAATACGTTTTTCATTGTTATTCCAAGAGTTTTTGCATGAGCTTTTCACTAAACAAACTCCCTTTTTGTGTGTTTTGTTCAGATCTGCACCTTCATAAAAGGTGCAACAGTTGAGATGATTGCAGACCAGATGGTTCCCTATGCCTACAAGGGCAATGAGTGGGTTGGATTTGACTCCAGGCAGAGCTATGAGACCAAGGTCATTCCCCTTAATCAGTTAACATAATATAGTAATTTAGATAAGAAGACATTTTTGCCCATAGTCATTAAAGTGGTCAACAAAATGTCTGGTATGATACTTAAGGTTTGATAAAACTTCTGTGACATATCCTCTAAATATATGCACCCTCTCTATCTATGTCTCTCTACCGCTGTCTCTTCATTTGATCCGCTACACAGGTCCGCTACATGAAGGACAACAAGTTTGGCGGTGCCTTCGTGTGGGCCCTGGATCTTGACGACTTCGCCAACCAGTTCTGCGCTGAGGGCAACCACCCTCTGCTGGGACATCTGCGCAATCTTCTTGACATCGGTAAGTCTGAAGTTTTAGTGAAGGAGTAAACCTGATATTCAAAAACTGAAGTGTAATCTGAAATGAACCAACTACTAGATCAGATTATCCCACTGTGTGATGGGCCACTTTGATAAATCCAGTCAGGTGAAATAATGTCCCGAAATGTCATCACTGTTTCATCACCTCAGCTCTGTCCTTGATGGTAAAACCCTCTCTTCTTTTATTTTTTCCTTCCATCCAGAACTACCCCCTCTGCCCCCTACCACCACCCCCAAACCTGGCTCAGTCACCACCACCCGCCCCACCACCACCACTGTCACAACCCACGCCCCTGGGACAGGTTTCTGCAACGGAAAGCCTGATGGCATCTACGCCAACCCAGACGACATCATCACCTTCTACATGTGCGCCCATGGCATCACCCACCTCAAAACCTGCATCAACGGCTCGGTCTTCGACCCCAGCTCCAAGATCTGCGTGTGGCCTTAAGCATGTTGTGAGGGTGTGAATTAGCATCGCTAATGCCAACATTGTATTTACCAACTTTAAATTTGACTGCACTGCCCCTTTAATTTACTTTTTTTTTTTAATATATATTTCCACAATATGAGGTCGAAATAACACTCGGAAATTGTAAAATGTTATGATAATGCCCTTTTAGCGTACACCTGGAATTTCAGCCTGTTCAAGTGGGATGGAGTTTTTGGTCCACAACTTGACATCACAATCTAATCTGATTATTCTGACCAATGACCAGGCATCTTTTATTTGCATATGTATCCTCCTCCTAGGGGTAAGAAGAGTAGGCTCTAGAGTCTAGACCATAGAGATTCTAATAAATTAGTATTTTAATTGTATGGTCTAGATGCTCCTATCTGCCAATCAGGGCTGTGTATGTAAATATATTTAAATTTGTATCAACACGCCCACACGACCAGACTGAGTATTTCAAACGGAAAAGGAGGCTCAGGGAAATAATATGTTTAGTTATTTTATTAGTTATTTTCATGAAACACACGCAGTGATTTATTAGACATACAGTGAGGATTTGAAAATGTAATTAAAAAGACTGCATCGGGGATTTAAAGATGCTATATTAAACTTTTTGGGTGACCCAACCAAATTCACTTAGAACTGTGAGTTATAGATCTGTCATGCTCATCGAAAGCAAGTCTAAGAAGTGGTAGATCTGTTCTATGTGTGGTATTTCTTTGCTTCTAATGCTCAAGTCAAGTTTTTGCGTCTTTTACTTTCGGTTTTGTACACCAGCTTCAAGCAGCTGAAAATATATTTCACAGTCGTTTAGATGGTACAATGATTCTCTACATTATACTTGCTTGTTTTGTCACATAAACTGAAATTAGGCGAACTATTAGTATTTTAGCAATCAGGAAATGGTGGAGCGATTTCTGCATAGCGCATCTTTAAGTGTTACTGTGGTGCTAAAACATGTTTTGTGGGAAGGGAAGAATGCTGTGTGTAGACAGTAATTGAGATGCAATTAGTTGAGTCTCGCGCTTAGTTTTGTAGAGGTGAAAAGGATTTGTTTTGAATTAGTAAAAAAAAATAAAGATTCTGCTTTATCTTGTATTCTTCCTTTGTTTGATACTTTTAATTCTTACACTAAAACATGTATTACCTTCTTGGTTTTGCATGACAAACACATTTGTGTTGCGATACTTCTACAAACCCAGAGCCATATACTGTATCTCTATAGTCTTTATTCTACTTGAATATCTGTCTCTTTTCCCTTCTAATTAATGACTCCTCATCAAATAGCATTTGAAAATACACTGGTGATACAATATAGTATTCAAACGATAAAAGCATTTTTGGAGACCCCGCCAAATCGGCCATGTATGAAAAGGGTTGGGGTTGGGTTACATAGTGGACAAAAAGTGTTACAGCCGGTCATCTTGTATTCATTGTAGAAAACACCTTCAAATGTTGCTGTTGGAATGCTTTATCTTGTATTCTTAGCCACTATTTTCAGGGATAGGGCACCTTCCATTGTGAATCACATACAGTAGAATACAAGCATTGAAATTCCTCATATACAAACATTCATGAAAAACATCCCAGAAATTTTTTCTTTTAAACCTTTGCAATCTCAATTGAATATACATACACACAGCATTTCAACACAAAACACAAAATACAAAATGTATTTAGAAATAATAATATTCCGTAGTTCACTAACATTTTTGGACTGACAGACGTCATGACATTGTAGGTTATGTTTCTATGTACAGGACGGTATAAAACAGCCCTTAGCTATGTGAGCGGCAGTCGGGCTGACAGCTTAGTCCTGAGGAAGTGACATAGGGATTACAAGGATCCTGCCACCCAATCACAATGCAGGAAGTGAGAACCATTCAGCCAGAGTGACAGATGACAAATTCACTAACACCTGCTCCTCAAGAGTTGCTCCAGATTACTATAACAACAGTACAGACAACTGACTGACATCAAAATCAAACTCGAATGCGTACATCACTTCGAACAGAGAGTACATCGATACGAGCGCCCAATCATTGCCTAATTTGTATCCTTTAAAGACAAAACAACGGTCAGGAGCCTGGGCAAAACACTCGCTGGAACTAAAATAGGCATGAACAATCAGTTACCTAAGGAAATTGCAGAACGGCGCAAAGTATTGTACTCACTCTTGAAAGAGGATACATTTAAGGGGAGGCGTGTAGCTCTCATAGTCGATAAACTGTAGATTGAAAAGCAACTTATCCGGGACACCAAGACAACTCCATGGCTGTTCTAAATAAGAGGAGGGCAGGCTCAATGTAAAGGCTGGAATGGAATTCATGGAACGGTATCAAACACATATAACATAAAGTAACCACGTGTTTGACTCCGTTCCATTTATTCCATTCCTATTACAATACAATGAGCCCGTCCTCCTATAGCTCCTCCCATCAGCCGCCACTGCCTGACACTATGCATGTCTGGGATTGTCTTTAAAATCGGGAAAAAGAAAATAACATAACACAAAATCTGGGACTGCTTTAAAATCATTGGTTTTTATATAATATATTCAGTGCATTCGGAAAGTATTCAGACGCCTTCCACATTTTGTTACGTCACAGCCTTATTCTACAATGTATTAAATAAAACATTTTCCTCATCAATCTAGACCCCGTGAGGACAAATCAAAAAGTGTTTTTTTCCTCACCTTTATTACATATAAAAACAGAAAAATCTTATTTACATAAGTAATCAGACCCTTAACTATGAGACTCGAAATTGAGCTCAGGTGCATCCTGTTTCCATTGATCATCCTTGAAATGTTTCTACAACTTGAATGGAGTCCACCTGTGGTAAATTCAATTGATTGGACATGATTTGCAAAGGCCAAACCTGTCTATTTAAGTTCTCACATTTGACAGTGCATGTCAGAGCAAAATCCAAGCCATGAGGTCAAAGGAATTGTCCATAGAACTCAGAGACAGGATTGTGTGGAGGCACAGATCTGAGGAAGGATATTTCTGCAGCATTGAAGGTCCCCAAGAACACAGTGGCCTCCATCATTCTTAAATGGAATAAGTTTGGAACCACCAAGACTTGATTGGAGTTCAGAGTTCCTCTGTGGAGATGGGAGAACCTTCCAGAAGGACAACCATATCTGCAGCACTCCGCCAATCAGGCCTTTATGGTAGAGTGGCCAGACGGAAGCCACTCCTCAGTAAAAGGCACATGACAGCCCGCTTGGAATTTTCCTAAAGGCACCTAAAGGACTCTCAGACCATGAGAAACAAGATTCTCTGGTCTGATGAAACCAAGATTGAACTCTTTGGCTTGAATGCCAAGCGTCACGTCTGGAGGAAACCTGGCACCACCCCTACGGTGAAGCATGGTGGTGGCAGCACCATGCTGTGGGGATGTTTTTCAGTTGCAGAGACTGGGATAGTCAGGATCGAGGGAAAGACTAACGGAGCAAAGTACAGAGAGATCCTTGATGAAAACCTGCTCCAGAGCGCTCAGGACCTCAGACTGGGGCAAAGGTTCACCTTCCAACAGGACAATGACACTAAGCCAATACAATGCAGTGGCTTAGGGAGAAGTCTCTGAATGTGCTTGTGTGGCCCAGCCAGAGCCCGGACTTGAACCCGATCAAACATCTCTGGAGAGACCTGAAAATAGCTGTGCAGCAACGCTCCCCAACCAACCTGACAGAGATTGAGAGGATCTGCAGAGAAGAGTGGGAGAAACTCCCCAAATACAGGCGTGCCAAGGTTTTAGCGTCATACCCAAGAAGACTCAATGCTGTAATTGCTGCCAAAGGAGCTTCAACAAAGTACTGAGTAAAGGGTCTGAATACTTATGTAAATGTGACATTTCAGTTATTAATTTTCAATAAATAAGTAAAAAATTCCCCAAAACTTGTTTTGCTTTGTCATTGTGGGGTATTGTGTGTAGATTGGCTATTAAAAAAAACAATTTAATCAATTTCAGAATAAGGCTGTAATGTAACAAAATTTGGAAAAAGTGAAGATGTCCCATCCTGGCCCAAAACCCCATAGAGAACCCAGAGGGCTCTCTATGGGGTTTTGTGCCAGGACGGGACATGGGGTGTTTGGTGATGTCTATGTTGGTGATTGTGTGTGGTTCCCAATTAGAGGCAGCTGTTTGTTGTTGCCTCTAATTGGGGACCATACTTAGTGTGTCCTTTCCCCCCATGGTATGGGTTATTGCTTTGGTTAGTGCTTTGTTCACGACGTATGTTACGATCTGTTCAGTCTTTGTTGTATTTTTAAGTTTCACTTTCATTAAAATCATGTGGAACACTATGCACGCTGCGCCTTGGTCTGTCATTCAAGAGGATCGTGACAGAAGGGGTAAAAATACTTTCCCGAATGCACCGTATACAGTGCCTTCGGAAAGTATTTATACCCTTTGACTTATTCTGCATTTCTTTGTTACAGTCTGAATTCAAAATGGATTAAATTGATACTTTTTTCTCACCAATCTACACACAATTCCCCATAACGACAAAGTGAAAACATGTTTTTAGAAGTGTTTTCACTTACATAAGTTTTCAGATGCACTTTTGGCAGCATTTACAGCTGTGAGTCTTTCTGTGTAAGTCTCTAAGAGATTTCCACTCCTAGATTGTGCAACATTTGCCCATTATTCTTTTCAAAATTCTTCAAGCTGCCCCACCCCCACATTCACTTGCCTGTCTTATTGGTAAGCAATTCCACTGTAGACGTGGCCTTGTGTTTTAGGTTATTGTCCTGCTGAAATGTGAGTTAATCTCCCAGTGTCTGGTGGAAAGCAGACTGAACCAGGTTTTCCTCTAGAATTTTGCCTATTCTTAGCTCCATTCCATGAATGTTTTATCCTGAATAACTGTCCTATCCTTAACGATTACACAAATATTCATAACATAATGCAGCCACCACTCTGCTTGAAAATATGGAGAGTGGTACTCAGTAATGTTTTGTATTGGATTTGCCCCAAACATAACACTTTGTATTCAGGAAAAAAAGCTAATTGCTTTGCCACATTTTTTTTATATTACTTTAGTGCCTTGATGCAAACAGCATGCATGTTTTGTAATATTTTTATTCTGTACAGGCTTCCTTCTTTTCACTTAGGTTAGTATCAGTTTAGTATTGTGGAGTAACTACAATCCTCAGTTTTCTCCTATCACAGTCATTAACTACTTAGGGAGAAGCGGCGTGCTAGCCGGCCTATACACTTTCTCCAAACAAATCAAACATCATTTTTAATGTATCCTTAGGTATCCTTTTATGTATGTTTACTGTAATATTTCAACCAGACGATAACGTGAACGATAGGAAAATAAAGTGGGGCACGCTCACAATCTCGCGCCCGTGAAACGTTGACAAATGTGGTCCCTTCACTACTTCCTCTTCCTATCTGTTCTGCTTAGTGCTAGAGCCTCCAGACACTGTATAAAGACTGTTGACATCTAGTGGAAGCCATAGGTACTGCAGTCTCAGTCCTAGTTAACATAGAAATCAATAGGCAGCCTGGAGAAAAATGTCATGTACAAAAAAAACTGCAAATCCGGACTGATTTTCCTCGGGTTTTCGCCTGCTATATCAGTTCTGTTAACTCACATACATTATTTTAGAAACTTCAGAGTGTTTCCTATCCAATAGTACTAATTATGTGCATATCCTATTTTCTGGCCTGAGTGGCAGGCATTTTACTTTGGGCACACCAGACTCTCCAAAACCGTCACCTCTGCTGCCGCTCCCTAAGAAGTTAAACTCTGTAACTGTTTTAAAGTCACCATTGGCCACATTGTGAAATCTCTGAACGGTTTCTTTCCTTTCTGGCAAGTTAGGAAGGATGACTGTATATTTTTAGTGACTGGGTATACCATCCATAGTGTAATTACAGTGGGGCAAAAAAGTATTTAGTCAGCCACCAATTGTGCAAGTTCTCTCACTTAAAAAGATGAGAGAGGCCTATAATTTTCATCATAGGTACACTTCAACTATGACAGACAAAATGAGGAAAAAAATCCCGAAAATCACATTGTAGGATTTTTAATGAATTTATTTGCAAATTATGGTGGAAAATAAGTATTTGGTCACATACAAACAAGCAAGATTTCTGGCTCTCACAGACCTGTAACTTCTTCTTTAAGAGGCTCCTCTGTCCTCCACTCGTTACCTGTATTAATGGCACCTGTTTGAACTTGTTATCAGTATAAAAGACACCTGTCCACAACCTCAAACAGTCACACTCCAAACTCCACTATGGCCAAGACCAAAGAGCTGTCAAAGGACACCAGAAACAAAATTGTAGACCTGCAACAGGTTGGGAAGACTGAATCTGCAATAGGTAAGCAGCTTGGTTTGAAGAAATCAACTGTGGGAGCAATTATTAGGAAATGGAAGACATACAAGACCACTGATAATCTTCCTCGATCTGGGGCTCCACGCAAGATCTCACCCCGTGGGGTCAAAATGATCACAAGAACAGTGAGCAAAAATCCCAGAACCACACGGGGGGACCTAGTGAATGGGACCAAAGTAACAAAGCCTACCACCAGTAACACACTACGCCGCGAGGGACTCAAATCCTGCAGTGCCAGACGTGTCCCCCTGCTTAAGCCAGTACATGTTCAGGCCCGTCTGAAGTTTGCTAGAGAGCATTTGGATGATCCAGATGAGGATTGGGAGAATGTCATATGGTCAGATGAAACCAAAATAGAACATTTTGGTAAAAACTCAACTCGTCGTGTTTGGAGGACAAAGAATGCTGAGTTGCATCCAAAGAACACCATACCTACTGTGAAGCATGGGGGTGGAAACATCATGCTTTGGGGCTGTTTTTCTGCAAAGGGACCAGGACGACTGATCCATGTAAAGGAAAGAATGAATGGGGCCATGTATCGTGAGATTTTGAGTGAAAACCTCCTTCCATCAGTAAGGGCATTGAAGATGAAACGTGGCTGGGTCTTTCAGCATGACAATGATCCCAAACACACCGCCCGGGCAACGAAGGAGTGGCTTCGTAAGAAGCATTTCAAGGTCCTGGAGTGGCCTAGCCAGTCTCCAGATCTCAACCCCATAGAAAATCTTTGGAGGGAGTTGAAAGTCCGTGTTGCCCAGCGACAGCCCCAAAACATCACTGCTCTAGAGGAGATCTTGTGAAAACCTTGTGAAGACTTACAGAAAACGTTTGACCTCTGTCATTGCCAACAAAGGGTATATAACAAAGTATTTAGATAAACTTTTGTTATTGACCAAATACTTATTTTCCACCATAATTTTCAAATAAATAAATTAAAAATCCTACAATGTGATTTTCTGGATTTCTTTTTCTCATTTTGTCTGTCATAGTTGAAGTGTACCTATGATGAAAATTACAGGCCTCTCTCATCTTTTTAAGTTGGAGAACTTGCACAATTCGTGGCTGACTAAATACTTTTTTGCCCCACTGTAATAACTATCTACCAATAGGTGCCCATCTTTGCGAGCCATTGGAAAACCTCTGTGGTCTTGGTGGTTGAATCTGTGTTTGAAATTCATTTGCTCGACTAAGGGACCTTCCAGATAACTGTATATGTGGGGTACAAAGATAGTCGTTCAGAAAATCATGTTAAACACTATTATTTGCACACAGAGTGAGTCCATGCAACGTATTATGTGAATTGTTAAGAAAATGTTTACTCCTGAACTTATTTAGGCTTGCCATAACAAAAGGGGTTGAATACTTATTGACTTAAGACATTTCAGCTTTTCATTTTTTATTCATTTGTAATAATTTCGAAAAGTATAATTCCACTTTGACAGTACAGGTTATTGTGTGTAGGCCAGTGACAACAAATCTCAATTTAATCCATTTTAAATGCAGGCTGTAACACAACAAAGTGTGGAAGAAGTCAAGGGTGTGAATACTTTCTGAAGGTGCTGTTCTACTTGATGATAAACAGATATAGCTCATAAATCTATACGGACTGACTAATGATGATCCAAACTTATTTGAAAATATTTTTAATAATTGAATTGTCTCCAAGATACAAATAACTCTATAAGTGTATGGGACTACAACACAGTTGTTAGTCCACCAATATAGCGTAAAGGCATTCATACTACCAACTATCAACCTCTGGTGTTCAAAGAGATTATGAATATTATGGACACATTGCAATTTACTGATATTTGGAGGCTTAAAAACCTGGATCTCATAAGATATACTTGGTGGAGGCTTAATCAAGCTAGTCAGATTGATTCTTTCCTGGTATCTGTTTCTATGGTGCCAAAAGTGAAAAAAGTAATGATTGAGGATTGAATGCGATCAGATCAACTTATATCCCTCCATATACAGTAACTATGACAGACTTATCATGAGGATGGGGATATTGGAAATGTAACCAGGGTTTATTGAATGGCAGTACCCTCTTAACAATAAGATAAAGAATTCATAAGACGTTCTTGCACAATACAGGATCAGCGGACCCACTTAATGTAGGGGATGCCTTTAAAATGTGCCTTTAGAGGCCATTTAATTCAATGTTCATCTCAAAAACAAAAACAGTATCGGTCGACGGAGAAAAGACTTACAACAGAAATAGAAAATCTAACATTACACATCAATGATGTTGATGAATGTACTATAGAAGCACTGAATATTCTAGACACAAAACCAAAGGAGTTTGAGGAATTTATTCAATAAATATCGGGTTTCAAAACTGAGCAACTGGATGGAGAACGGCAAGAAATGAACCAAGTTTTTCTTAAACCTTCATTATAGAAACGCTACCAAAAGGAACCTACAGAAAATAGTTACAAATAATGTAGAAATCCTTATCTCACCGAAAGAGATTTTGAATGACGAACAAATGTTCTCTTATCAAGTTCCTCCAACCTCACTTGACGTTGAGTTTTGTGATATCCTTCTCTCAAAAAATAATGTTAAACTATCTGCGACAAAAACAATTTTGTGAAGGAGTAGTTACACAGGAAAAATTATAATTGACAATTGATTCCTTTCGGGCGGGGAAACCCCCTGGCCTCAACGGCATTCCAATACATTTTATGAACTACTGCAAGAGCCATTACAATCATGTTTTAATTACTTGTATATAAACTATCGAACACAGAAAAAGAGGGACTGATGTCTCTCCCACTGAAGCAAGAAATTGGTGGCCCCCCCCACCCTTCAATGTTGAGATGCAAAATTGCTAAATGTATTGCTCATAGAATTAAAAATGGTTCTACTGGACATTATTCATCACGGTCAGATTGGAGTTTTCAAAGGAAATATTGGAGATATCATTAGACAACTACTAGAAATAATTTAAAACTATAAGAACGCAGAGAAACCTGGTACAATCTTTATTTTGAGAAAGCTTTCCATACAGTATGCTTAGAATCTGTTTATAAGTGCCTGGATTTTTTTCCATTTTGGAAAATCTTTAATGAGATGGGTAAAAGTAATGTACAACAATCCTTTATGTAAAATCATAAATAACGGTTCATTTTTGAGAACTTTGAATTGTCAAGAGACATAAAACACAGTTGCACTCTGTCACAGTACTTCTTTATTATGGCCGTTGAACTGTTAAATATAAAAATCTAATGATAACATTAAGGGGCAAAACATTTTGTGATTAAGGACAAAAGTATCAATGTATGCCAATGATTTAAGTTTTCCTCAATCTTCAACCTTGAAGGGCCTTATTGAGGACCTGGAAATTTTTTCCAGTTTCTCTGGACTAAAACACAACAATGATAAGTGTACTATATTACGCATTGGGTCTCTAAAACATACAAACTTTAAATTGCCATGTTATCTCCCAAAGAAATGGGTGGATAGCAAACCAGATCAGGTTAAACAGTCATATTTATATAACGAACATGAGTTTAGTAGTTAAAACAATTAAATATTAAGGCATTAAACCTCTATCTTAAAGCCTCCATTATACAGTAATTATGTCTAAATTCAAACTGGTTTTCCAGCAGGATACTACGAGAGGTACATCCAATGTTCAAAAGTGGTGTTTCTGCCATTATACAGAGTAAAACCAACACTTTCTGGTGTCTTGACAATGGAACCTTGTTTTTAAATTAGTTGGCTAAAATAAATGTATAGTACCAATCAATAGTTTGGACACACCTACTCATTGCAGGGTTTTTCATAAGTTTTACTATTTTCTACATTGTAGAATAATAGTGAAGACATCAAAACTATGAAATAACACATATGGAATCATGTAGTAACCAAAAAAGTGTGAAACACTTTTTTATTTCCCGTTCCTTTGCTCTCTTTGTGTGGGATGTCCGACGGTGACTTATGCCTCTCTCTTTCAGTCCAATACGGATTTGCAGCTGCATCTGAGTCAGTGTGGTGTATTAGCAGTGGTTATATGCATCAAAATCCTTAAGAAAATTGTAAGATATAGAACAATGTTAGGGTCAGTCCATGTCTTTATGGGACTACTCACTGTCTGTGTGCCTTAATCTCAGCTGACTGACCAGCAGACAATACATGGTGGATTGTTCTTCCAGAGGCATGACTAAGAAACAAAATGAAATTCAGTTTATGTATATTCTCACCACTATATTATTTTGTGTAACATATTTGGACCATCAGCAAATTAACAGGATTAAAATATTCAACATTAGCTAGTTCAAGTAACAGATACATATCAACATCCACTGTTTAGAGGAAACTGCGTGAATCAAGCATTCATGGTCGAATTGCTGCAAAGAAACCACTACTAAAGGACACCAATACGAAGAAGAGACTTGCTTGGGCCAAGAAACACAAGCAATGGACATTAGACCGTTGGAAATCTGTCCTTTGGTCTGATGAGTCCAAATTTGTGATTTATGGTTCCAACAGCCGTGTCTTTGTGAGACGCAGAGTAGGTGAACGGATGATCTCCGTATGTGTTTTTCCCACCGTGAAGCATGGAGGAGGATGTTTGATGGTGTGGGGGTGCTTTGCTGGTTTATTTAGAATTCAAGGCACACTTAACCAGCATGGCTACCACAGCATTCTGTAGCGATACACCATCCCATAGGATTTGCGTTTAGTGGGACTATCATTTGTTTTTGAACATGACAATGACCCAACACACCTCCAGGCTCTGTAAGGGCTATTTGACCAAGAAGGAGAGTGATGGAGTGCTGCATCAGATCACCTGGCCTCCACAATCACCTGACCTCAACCCAATTGCGATGGTTTGGGATGAGTTGGACTGCAGAAGGAAAGAAAAGCAGCCAACAAGTGCTCAGCATATGTGGGAACTCCTTCTAGACTCTTGGAAAAGCATTCCAGGTGAATCTGGTTTAGAGAATGCCAAGATTGTGCAAAGCTTACTACATGATTCCATATGTGTTATTTCACAGTTTTGATGTCTTCAGTATTATTCTACAATGTAGAAAATAGTACAAATAAAGAAAACCCTGCAATGAGTAGGTGTGTCCAAACCTTTGTCAGGTACTGTACAAGGAAGGTATAATGTTTATGAATTATATTGTACAATTATGTGACACAAGCAATTAACAAAGGTTTATGGAGATATATGCTCAATATGAAAGTATAACCAACTCGTCGCAGCTCCCAAAAGAGAATGGAATATATTGGTTTGTCTGCCTCCAACGATAAACCATGCATGGCTTAAAATGACTAGTATAAATCGTAGAATGTATTTGTTTCATTAATTTGACAACTATGCCGTATACAATTCAAGATAGATGTTTTTTATGTCCCAATACCATGGCATAGGATTTATGAACTGATATACAAAACAATTGACGCATCAATCCATTATTTTCAAATTAAACTATTATTTGAAATTCCCCCAAAAAAGAATGCTCACTGCTTCACGCAAAAGTTGCCATTCATAAAAACTGAACTTGACGTAAAAATGTGCTTCACCTCCAAACTTTAGACCATGCATAAGCACAGTTTCTAGTGATTGAAGTATTGCATTGCAAGAAGGCAAAAGTAGCTTAGTAGCCTTGTGTAAATTAGGAATATATTACTTGTTCATAACAAAAAAAAACAGGTAGCTACATTTTATAACAAGATGGAATAATTTCGTGTTAGTGAGAAGAGACGGAAATCTATTTATTTTATCTTTGCATTCTAAAATCATTAGAAATCTATTTCCGATTATTTATTTCATTTCCATGATAATTCCAAATTCCTTATCTTTTTTTATTGTGATGGTTTCATACTATAATTCATCCCACCTCTCATTTAATTGGACCCACTTGACAATAGTAAATAGGTGAGCTACCGGTATTTAAAGTATTTGGCTCTACGGGATGTGATCCAAAGCACAGTATAAGGGTAGAACAGACGGTTCACCTTTTCCATTGGTATTTTTAGGCTACTTCTGAATACTGTAATGTCAAATGTATCTGGTAGCCTAGACAACATTTAATTTATAAACATAATACATACACTGAGTATACCAAACACTTGCCTAATATTGAGTTGCAACCCCCACCATTTGCCCTCAGAACAGCCTTAATTCGTCGGTACATGGACTCTTCAAGGTGTTGAAAGCGTTCCACAGGGATGCTGGCCTATGTTGACCCCAATGCTTCCCACTGTTGAGTCAAGTTGGCTGGATGTCCTTTGGGTGGTGGACCATTCTTGAAACACATGGGAAACTGTTGAGGGCAAAAAACCCAGTAGTGTTGCAGTTCTTGACACAAACCGGTGCGCCTGGCACTTACTACCATACCCCATTCAAAGGCACTTTTGTCTTGCCCATTCACCCTGTGAATGGTACACATACAGAATCCATGTTAACCCTTGCAGTCTGCATTGAAGGCCTATCCACCACCATGGACTCTTCAGGTGAACCATTCAAACCCTCAACCCTTTTAACAACTGCTACATATGAAATAATATGGACAGCCCTGACTTTGGCCACTCCATTCTCTTTCACCCTTGTCGGGGATTCGAAAAACTTGGCTTCATGGTTCCCACAACAATTGCAAAATGTCACATTTTAATCACTTTTAAAACATAACATGATCTTTTCCACAACTTGAACATCTTGGCTTCTCCCTTCTGCAAACACTTGAAACAATGACCAAAAGCTTTACAATAATTACACTGCATTGGTCTTGGGATAGATGCTCTGACTGTAGTTTATATACCCCAATGAGTATTTCGGTTTGGGTGAACGGATGATCTCTGCGTGTGTATTTCCCACCGTAAAGCATGGAGGAGGAGGTGTTATGGTGTGGGGGTGTTTTGCTGGTGACAATGGTTGATTTATTTAAAATTCAAGGCACACTTAACCAGCATGCCTACCACAGCATTCTGCAGCGATACGTCATCCCATCTGGTTTGGGCTTAGTGGGACTATCATTTGTCTTTCAACAGGACAATGACCCAACACACGTTCAGACTCTGTAAGGGCTATTTGGCCAAAGAGAGTGATGGAATGCTGCATCAGATGACCTGGCCTCCACAATCCCCCGACCTCAACCAAATTGACATGGGTTGAGTGAAGGAGTGAAGGAAAAGCAGCCAACAAGTTCTCAGCATATTTGGGAACTCTTTCGACTGTTGGAAAAACATTCCAGGTGAAGCTGGTTGAGAGAAAGTTGTCAAGGCAAAGGGTGGCTATTTAAAGAATCTCAAATATAAAATGTTGTGGAGGGTCAACACCTTTAGTTGGTGCGCCCCTATTTGATGTAATGAAAAACATTCTGTTGTTTGATCTTCCCTGATTTTGTTTTGCTTCCTGTCTTTAAGTTTGGTGTGTGTTTGCCTTGTGTTTGCCTCTTGGGCAAATTTAATGGGTGCCTTTTAAGTTCCAGTTGTTGCTGGTCAACTTTTTGTGGACACCCCCATGAGTGTCTTTCAGAAACCCCTCCTAAAATCTCATCTGTTCTGTTTTGGTTGTCAGAGACTCTTTGTTAGTACTCCTTTCTGTTTGAGTGAGATTATTTGGTTTTATAGCTTGGGGACGTAACACGTGCTTATGAGGTAGGTTGGACGTACTGCCAAATTCTCTAAAACGACGTTGGAAGTGGCTTATGGTAGTGAAATGAACATTATATTATCTTGCAAAAGTTCTGGAGAAAATTCCTGCAGTCATCGTGCCAATTGTTCGCTCCCTCAAAACATCTGTGGCATTGTGTTGTGTTACAAAACTGCACATTTTAGAGGATTATATGTGGATTTTTGTCCCCAGCACAAGGTGCACCTGTGTAATGATCATGCTGTTTAATCAGCTTCTTGATATGCCACACCTGTCAGGTGGATGGATTATTTTGGCAAAGGAGAAACGCTCACTTACAGCAAAGTACATTTGTGTACAAATTTTGAGTGAAATACGCTTTTTATGTATGGAACATTTCTGAGCTCTTTTATTTCAGCTCATAAAATATCGGACCAGCACTTTACATAGTGTTTATATTTGTGTTCAGTACTCCAACCAGGGGAGAGGGTGATAGGGTGATAGGGGCATAATAGAAATTACAAATAAAAGGGATAAGAAAAACTGTCTGACATCATCACAGCAGTAGCCCACAGTTGATGACCGATACATGCAATGGGACAGCCATGGGTGTGTGTGCTAAACCAGAGCATTCAGGTAGTGTGGACTTACACTAAGTGATATAATTTTATGATACATGTGGAGAGGAGGCTAGTGGAGTAAATTAAAATGGTTAAAAAAAATACAACCATAACATCCTGAATAATTGCTGCACACAAAGTCCTTTAGCACAACAAAAAAGAATGGGGATTTTAGTTTTTTGGCTCCAAAAAACTCACCAGGTATTCAGCAAAAAATGTGTTCCATTTAGGAAAACTGTTCAAGCATTCCCACAATTCTAAAAAGAGACACTACGTTACCAAAAGTATGTGGACACCTGCTAGTCGAACATCTAATTCCAAAATCATGGGCATTAATATGGAGTTGGTCCCCCCTTTGCTGCTATAACAGCCTCTACTCTTCTGGGAAGACTTGTTTCCATTCAGCCATTAGCATTAGTGAGGTTGGGCACTGATGTTGGGCGGTTAGGCCTGGCTCCAGTCAGCATTCGAATTCATTCCAAATGAGTTCGAAAGGGTTGAGGTCAGGGCTCTGTGCAGGCCAGTCAGGTTCTTCCACACCGATCTTGACAAACCATTAATTTATGGACCTCGCTTTGTGCATGGAGGCATTGTCATTCTGAAACAGGCTAGGGCCTTCCCCAAACTGTTGCCACAAAGTTGGAAGCACAGAATTGTCTAGAATGTCATTGTATGCTGTAGCGTTAACATTTCCCTTCAATGGAACTAAAGGGCCTAGCCCGAACCATGAAAAACAGCCCCAGACCATTATTCCTCCTCCACCCAACTTTACAGTTGTCACTATGCATTCAGGCAGGTAGCGTTCTCCTGGCATCCGACAAACCCAGATTTGTCTGTCGGACTGCCAGATGGTGAAACATGATTTCATTACTCCATAGAAGGTGTTTCCACTGCTCCAGAGTCCAATGGTGGCAAGCTTTACACCCCTCCAGCCGACGTTTGGCATTGTGCATGGTGATCATAGGCTTGGGTCCTTTTTGGTGTCCTTTAGTAGTGGTTTCGTTGCAGCAATTCGACCATGAAAGCCTTATTCACGCAGTCTCCTCTGAACAGTGTTGAGATGTGTCTGTTACTTTAACTCTGAAGCATTTCTTTGGGCTCCATTTGAGGCTAGTAACTCTAATGAGCTTATCCTCTGTAGCAGAGGTAACTCTGGGTCTTTTCCAAATGGCCCACCTGCCTGAAGAAAAGGTGGAAACAGTGGCATACACTCTGTATGACCTAAAATTATAAATTGGTCTTAGACCAGTCAGGCCAACCCAAGCTGTACTGTGCATGTAGGCTAATATAGGCCTACTATTTAAACTGATAAATGAGGCTGTCAACTGAGTAAAAAATCTATTGGTCCACACCCTGTACTCTCGTCTACATGTCATGCAGTCTGTCACTGTATTTCTCAACAAGACAAATAGAAGTCTATTTTAGGCTATGTTGTATAAATGTTCTGACCAGTGGAATAGCATTCCACCTGGCTCACCGTATGTCTGTAACCGGAGAGGTAATGTTCATCTGGCGTTAATGCGATGTATGCATCTTCCTCCCACTCTCTCTTTCTCTCCCTCTTTGCTCTCCCAGGCACCTCTCCATGGGACTTTCCACACTGCCAGAGCCAGGAGCACACCAGGACAGATAAAATAAAGAGAGAGGCATATTTAGCAGGTGTGATTTCCACAGAATTTGTTTTCTTAATAGATGGCTACATATATTTTTGGTTGTACTGTTGCTTTTGTCAGATCGTATTATTGATTATTTACCAAACTCTATACATTTATTTTAGTTTCACAAAATTATACAGTTGAAGTCGGAAGTTTACATACACCTTAGCCAAATACATTTAAACTCAGTTTCACAATTCCTGACATTTAATCCTAGTAAAAATTCCCTGTCTTAGGTCAGTTAGGATCACCATGTTATTTTAAGAATGTGAAATGTCAGAATAATGGTTGAGAGTGATTTATTTCAGCTTTTATTTCTTTCATCACATTCCCAGTGGGTCAGAAGTTTACATATACTCAATTAGTATTTGGTAGCATTGACTTTAATGGTTTAACTTTGGTCAAACGTTTCGGGTAGCCTTCCACAAGCTTCCCACAATAAATTGGGTGAATTTTGGCCCATTCCTCATGACAGAGCTGGTGTAACTGAGTCAGGTTTGTAGGCCTCCTTGCTCGCACACACTTTTTCAGTTCACAGATTTTCTATAAGATTGAGGTCAGGGCTTTGTGATGGCCACTCCAATACCTTGATTTTGCCACAACTTTGGAAGCATGCTTGGGGTCATTGTCCATTTGGAAGACCCATTTGCGACCAAGCTTTAACTTCCTGACTGATGTCTTGAGATGTTGCTTCAATATATCCACATAATTTTCCGTCCTCATGATGCCATCTATTTTGTGAAATGCACCAGACCCTCCTGCAGCATAGCACCCCCACAACATGATGCTGCCACCCCTGTGCTTCACAGTTGGGATGGTGTTCTTCAGCTTGCAAGCCTCCACATTTTCCTCCAAACATATCGATGGTCATTATGGCCAAACAGTTCTATTTTTGTTTCATCAGACTAGAGGACATTTCTCCAAAAAGTATGATCTTTGTCCCCATGTGCAGTTGCAAACCGTAGTCTGGCTTTTTATGGTGGTTTTGGAGCAGTGGCTTCTTCCTTGCTGAGCGGCCTATCAGGTTAAGTCGATATAGGACTCGTTTTACTGTGGATATAGATATTTTTATACCTGTTTCCTCCAGCATCTTCACAAGGTCCATTGCTGTTGTTCTGGGATTGATTTGCCCTTTTCGCACCAAAGTACATTCATCTCTAGGAGACAGAACGTGTCTCCTTCCTGAGCGGAATGACGGCTGCGTAGTCCCATGGTGTAAATACTTGCGTACTATCATTTGTATAGATGAACGTGTTACCTTCAGACGTTTGGAAATTGCTTCCAAGGATGAACCAGACTTGTGGAGGTCTAAAACAATTCTGAGGTCTTGGCTGATTTCTTTAGATTTTCCCATGATGTCAAGCAAAGAGGCACTGAGTTTGAAGGTAGGCCTTGCAATACATCCACAGGTACACCTCCAACTGACTCAAATTATGTCAATCAGCCTATCAGAAGCTTATAAAGCCATGACATCATTTTCTGGAATTTTAGTTGTTTTTTAAAGGCAAAGTCAACTTAATGTATGTAAACTTCTGACCACTGGAATTGTGATACAGTGAATTATAAGTGAAATAATCTGTCTGTAAACAATTGTAGGAAAAAATTACTTGTGTCATGCACAAAGTAGATGTCCTAACCGACTTGCCAAAACTATAGTTTGTTAACAAGGAATTTGTGGAGTGGTTGAAAAACAAGTTTTAATGACTCCAACCTAAGTGTATATTTTGTATCTATTAAAATTGTAATTTGTTGCTTATTTGGTAAAACACTACATTTCTCTTTTTTTTTTATTTAACTAGGCAAGTCAGTTAAGAACAAATTCTAATTTACAATGACGGCCTACCGGGGAACACTGGGTTAACTGCCTTGTTCAGGGGCAGAACAACATATTTTTACCTTGTCAGCTCTGGGATTCAATCCAGCAACCTTCGGTTACTGGCCCAATGCTCTAACCACTAGGCTACCTGCAACCTCTTGCTCTCTTTTTTCCCCATTTCTCTCTCTCTAACACACACACCGGGAGAGAGCGAGAGATACACAAATTCTCATATTCATATTTCTCTTTTTCTTGTTTAGAAACCCCAAACTGATGACTTTACTGTTGGTGAGAGGGAGGAACCATGAACTCTAGAATGGAAGGTACGCCGAAGCAGCACAGCACTTCTACTCCCTATGAAAGGTCTCCCTCTAGAGACCAAACTAAGAACATTGACATATTACACTATAACGGAAAGGAGTGTTTCAGTGCTTTTAAACTTCTATAAAGTTTATATTACAAATTTCACATAGTACAAAGTGAAACGTGGTCGAAGAAACCCTAACTTTAGTTATCCTCACATAAAAACAGGGTTTTACAGGGAATTATCCTTACCGTCCATCGACTTCCTGAGGACATGGCTTTGACGGTCTGGATCTGGACAGAGCAACCCGGGTCCCAAGGGAGCCCCCCAGAGGACACGAAGAGGTTTACTCTACTCTGCCAGGTGAGTTACACCTAGCTTCTCAATCCATTCCTGCAAGACCCACGTTGGTGCATGTTTTTGTTCTAGCTCAGCATTGATTGAACTAACAATGTTTCACAAAACAATACATTAACTAGTATGATAAAAATAGAAACACATCCATTGTGCTCACTACTGTGTCTTTGTGTGTCTTTATCTGCACCCACAGGTGTTCTGAGGCTTATGTCGCAGAAAGCAAGTCCAGCGGAAACTCAAGACTGATTCTGTCAACTGGACTGGCAGCTAGGAGGGATGACATTGATGGAGTATAGACAAGAGACAAAAACACAGTGGCAAATGTCTCTCTTTGGTAAAGTTGCAAAAAGTAAATTAGCTTGTTTACTGTTTTAATGAAGCCTTCAGATTAGGGTATTATTTTGCTCCACTATCTTTATTCCTCCCTTATAGGACTATGTGGGGCCCCTGTCAGTGGACCTGCTTCTCCTGGGCCCTACACTCAGGAGATGGGCCTAAGGCAGCGTTTCCCAAACTCACGTTTTTGTTTTTGCCCTAACACTACACAGCTGATTCACATTATCAAAGCTTGATGATTAGTTGATTATTTGAATCTGAATTTGCTAGGGCAAAAAACTCAAATGTGCAACCCTTGGGGTCCCGACGACTGAGTTTGTGAATCCTTGCTTATAGGGTTCACAAGTCTTGCACTCCTCTTTTTCAAAGACTAAAATCCCTTTCATCATAATCCAATGTTGTTGTTTTTGTCCTCAGATCTACGCTTTCTTCAAATTAGTTATGAGGCCAAGGTAAGATCTAACAAAATCTCTAGACATGGAGGACCAACAGACTCAACCACTATCTAAATCAGAAGATTATTTCTTTGTGATTGTGTGTTTCTTTCATTTCATTCTTTCATGCATACACTGGCTTTTACACTGATTTTACACTGGTTTGTCTCTATCTACAGTTGAAGTCGTAAGTTTACATAAACTTAGGTTGGAGTCATTAGTGTATGACACAAGTAATTTTTCCTACAATTGTTTACAGACCGATTATTTCACTTATAATTCACTGTATCACAATTCCAGTGGGTTTACATACACTAAGTTGACTGTGCCTTTATACAGCTTGGAAAATGATGTCATGGCTTTAGAAGCTTCTGATAGGCTAATTGACATCATTTGAGTCAATTGGAGGTGTATCTGTGGATGTATTTCAAGGCCTACCTTCAAACTCTGTGCCTCTTTGCTTGACATCATGGGAAAATCAAAAAAAGAAATCAGCCAAGACCTCAAATAAAAATTGTAGACCTCCACAAGTCTGGTTCAACCTTAGGAGCAATTTCCAAATACCTAAAGGTACCACGTTCATCTGTACAAACAATAGTACGCAAGTATAAACACCATGGGACCAAGCAGCCGTCATACCGCTCAGGAAGGAGTCAGGAATGTAAAGCTTGGTTGCAAATGGGTCTTCCAAATGAACAATGATCCCAAAGCATGCTTCCAAAGTTGTGGCAAAATGGCTTAAGGACAACAATTCAAGGTATTGGAGTGGCCATCACAAAGCCCTGACCTCAATCTTATAGAAAATGTGTGGGCAGAACTGAAAAAGCGTGTGCGAGCAAAGAGACCTACAAACCTGACTCAGTTACACCAGCTCTGTCATGAGGAATGGGCCAAAATGCACCAAACTTATTGTGGGAAGCTTGTGGAAGGCTACCTGAAACGTTTGACCCAAGTTAAACAATTTAAAGGCAATGCTACTGTTATAGATTTTATGTTTTGATGACTAAATGTTTGTACTTAATACTAAGAACATTCCATTCTGAAAATGTATGCAATAGAGATAGGGTTACAAGACAAATGGCAGTCCAATTAATATGTGTGTGTGTCTAGATATTAACTTGGTGTGCAGAAGTATGACTTCATTTAGGGGGTGTCTGGGAGAACAAAGAACTATTTGATTCTACCAGACACATGCGAGAGGCCCGTCCTTGAGAAGAACTCCCAAGTTTGACTTATGTGCAAAGATTGTGATAAGGAATGAATGGGTACTGTGGGAAGACACTTTTCTTGGAAAGGGTGGGGGAAGTGGTGGGAATTTTGTATCTTTGTATTTCAACATTGTACCATATAAAAGACTGTGTACACCTTTTGGAGCTCAGAGCTCTCCCATGAATAAATAATCCACATTTGACCATTATAGATTGGGCCTCTGTTTGTCTCATTTCAACCAGTATCTCACAAATACTGGGTAACAGACAGAGTTTGTTTAATTGAAGTTCAGTTTATGAACATTGAGAATGAAATTTTTATAACAGCTACCAAATACTAATTGAGTGTATGTAAACTTCTGACCTACTGGGAATGTGATGAAAGAAATAAAAGCTGAAATAAATCGTTCTCTCTACTAAATAAAAGTGGTGATCCTAACTGTATTTTTACTAGGATTAAATGTCAGGAATTGTGAAAAACTGAGTTTAAAAGTATTTGGCTAAAGTGTATGTAAACCTCCGACTTCAACTGTATCTATCTAGCTCCATCGGGTCCGCTATCTGAAAGAACCAGTATGGAGGTGAACATGTGTGGGCTCTGGACATGGATGACTTCTCTGGGCAGTTCTGTGGACAAGGGACAAGGGACTGGACATCTGTGGACAAGGGACTGGACATGGATGATCACAAACCTAAAGACTCTGCTGACTGTCGGTGAGGATGGACACATACATACCTGCAGCGGTCGCTGATTGGCTAAATACACGGGGCACGAGGTGGTTGGAGTTCTCAACAAAGCTGCATGACAGACATATGATGCCAGGTTTTCGAGCAATCGTTAGATATATACAGCTATCTGTGAATTTGAACAACAGCATAAATACACCCATTTCACTTTTGCATGTAAAAAAAACTAATGACCACTACTGCACATGCTGCCACTGTTTTGAACAGATTAGATCAGTGGAAGCTGGACAGGCTCATTGTAATTACTGGAATGGAATTGATGGAATGGTATCAAACACATCAAATCAAATGTATTTATAAAGCCCTTCTTACATCAGCTGATGTCACAGAGTGCTGTACAGAAACCCAGCCTAAAACCCCAAACAGCAAGCAATGCAGGTGTAAAAGCACGGTGGTTAGGAAAAACTCCCTAGAAAGGCCAGAACCTATGAAGAAACCTAGAGAGGAACCAGGATGTGAGGGGTGGCCAGTCCTCTTCTGGCTGTGCCGGGTGCAGATTATAACAGAACATGGACAAGATTTTAAAATGTTCATAGAACAGGCAGAACATTTGAAACTGGAGAAGCAGCACGGCCAGGTGGACTGGGGACATCAAGGAGTCATCAGGCCAGGAATGGTCCTAATGCTCAGGTCCTCCTCCTCCTTAGAGAGAGAGAGAGAGATAATACTTAAATGCACACAGGACACCAGATAAGAGGAGAAATACTCCAGATATAACAGACGGACCCTAGCCCCCCGACACAGACTACTGCAGCATAAATACATGGAAACCGCATGTTTGACTCCATTCCATTTATTTCAATACAGCCACTACAATGAGGCCGTCCTCCTTTAGCTCCTCTCTCCAGCCTCCACTGGATTTGATTATGCTATTTAGCTGGAACTGCCTGCTCACAAAATAACGAGTGCACCAGGATTGCTAGCTAACATAATGTCACAAAGCACTAGACATTTAACTTTCATTCTGAAATAACTTCATATTTCCGAGTTAGTCAGATATGAGTTTAGAACTACTTACTATTGCCATGGGAGGTAACTAGGTAGCTAGCTACCAGCTAGCTATAGCTAGCTGCTTATCAAAGGTAGATAGCTGGTTAATTTGACCACAAAAAACAAATTCAACCAAATATTTCTCAATGTTTCTGTAGCTGGCTAATTAATTAGATAATTATTTGTGATACACACGGTTTTATGCTGTTTAAGTCCGAACATATCACCCTGTCACCTACAGTAGAATCGTATAAACAGCATCAGGGGGATCAATACAATTTCCCATGTTTTTTTTATCCCACCAGATCTGCAATGAGAAGGTTATAGCTACTGTATCTCTCTGTCCTTCGATTCTTGTTGGATGTAGTTGTCTGGTTTATCAGGTTCCAGCCTCCCATGACTGTTATGCATATTTATTTACAAGTGAACTACAATTTGATGTTTGCATTAGCTCCATCTGTACCTGATAGAGCAGATCCAATCTCACATGCAGAAGTAAGCCGTCTGGCACGAGAGACACATTGGGAGGAGGAGATTAGAGCAGACTCAGAAGTTCTGACTGAATGCACATTTGAGCGCCCAAGGACAGCCCATTTACTTGGTGCTGTTATAATTTATGCTGTGAAATAGTGTGATTTCATTGGGGCAGTTCCCATGTATACAAATAGCTGGCAAAACAATCGAAGCAATGTTCAGACCTACACACCAATGGAGGTGGAGCTGGCAGAGTACCTAGTAACTGAACAGCTTGTTTTGAACAACATATTTTGGAAACAGGAAATACTTATGACCATTTAAATAATACTAAGACCATAATACTTGTTTTATACAGTACCAGTCAAAAGTTTGGAAATACCTACTCATTCAAGGGTTTTTCCTTATTGTACTATTTTCTACGTAGAATAATAGTGAAGACATCAAAACTATGAAATAACACAGAATCATGTAGAAACCAAAAAAGTGTTAAACAAATCAAAATATATTTTTGATTCTTCAAAGTAGCCCCCCTTTGCCTTGATGACAGCTTTGCACAATCTTGGCATTCTTTCAACCAGCTTCATGAGGTAGTCACCTGGAATGCATTTCAATTAACAGGTGTGCCTTGTTAAAAGTTAATTTGTGGAATTTCTTTCCTTCTAAATCTACATTTTCATTTGTTTAACACTTTTTTGGTTTCTACATGATTCCATACGTAATATTTCATAGTTTTGATGTCTTCACTGTTATTCTACAATGTAGAAAATAGTAAAAAATAATAAAAGTTTTAGGTAATTAAGCCACATACAAACATGGTCTCTTTTTGCTTTCTTGAGTAAGGCAGCTCCCAAATGCAGGTGCTTTCTGTGGTGGTGGGGCAGCCAGCGGAAAATACAGAGCCTTGGGTTGGTAATGTTCTCTAGTTGCGCCGTGATTGGCTCAGTGTTCTGTCACTCATGGGGTACTACGTCAATACAAAATCTACAGGGAGAGCTCAAAAATTCAAACCCCTTGGGTGCTACCATAGATTTACATTATACGTGCCAATCCAAGAGGGCTCAAGGTCATTGGCCACAATTAAATGACCTCAAATCACATTATATCTACCTTAGCTTTGATAGGACTGATCATGTCAACATCATACTTTCAAAAGCTAGACAAGCAATCATTATCTTAAATCCAGTCGACAATCTACTGGAAAATCCTTTTCACCAATATAGTGCAATTAATGTATTTTTAGTGTTGTGTTGTGTTGTGCAGGGTCTTTGCTGGCATGCATCAAAATATATTTTTAAAATGTTTACCCACCAACATTTAAATGCTAAAATCACCACTGCATTGGGTACACATGGCCTGTCTGCAACGAACTTGAAACATTATTGGGTCTGGCCCGAAACTTGCAATAGCAAACTTGCAACATTGTATAAAATATTCTGGGCCCTCTGGGTTTCCTGAACCAGTGAGCTCAGAACAGACACAGCTGTAGGCTATTTGCACAAGGGATAAGAAGCAGTGCTTGACTTGGGCAGGAGCTCACCGGAGCTGAGTACAGGCACCAGCTTGAGCTCCTGTTCATCTTCTAGAATATTATCTCGAAAGTATTTTGGAGCTCCTGCACCTAAATATATACAGTACCAGCACCAAAAATGAGTACCGGAACCTATTTCAGTCCAAGTCTAGCACTGATAAGAAGTCATCAGGCAGGCCTATTTAATTATGTTTCCACTGGATCAGAGCATGACATTTTTCTCTTTCACGCTGAGTGGTTACCGAAAGGGAGAGAGCTGGAACTATTTTTCAAATACATTGAGGAACTATTGTAATTCTCAATGTATGTAAAAATAGACTTGGTTTGCTTGCTGTTTGAGGTGAAAAAAAAATTACTTTGAGAACCTCCACAGGTCGTTAGTGGTGGTGGGTTAAGATAATCATAAATACTATCAGATCCCCAAATGGGCACATGTATATGCCTATATTTAGGTGCAGGCCAGGTGGCCTATAGGACTACTTCTATGTGTGCGAGTCCTTACTCAACATTGACAGGAGCACTCAAAACAGAAGATGATGTCTAAATTGACAAAACTCGTAAACGGAATGAAATAAACCAAAACTTGTTTCTCACAAATGTAGCATAGGTTGTGCACTCTGCAAACAATGTGTCCCCTCCGACAATGAGAACGGGAAAACTGGAATAATAATATTTAATGCAAACTAAGAAACATTGTAGATTTGAAATTATATTAAAGGTAAATGTACTACTGGTGATATATGTAATGGGGAATTGATATACAATAACAGTCAAAAGCAAACAATACACACAATGAGTTATGAAACAATGAATGTGCACTAATTGACGGGAGAGAGCGCATTCTGGAGAGAGAAGTGCATTGTGTATCTGGGCATATGGTCAATCCGAAGTCTGCATGGGCCATGCAGCATTTATGGTGATATGGTCTCAGCAGACGTCAGGGCATTCATACTTCTTGCTCTTTGTGGAGCAGTGCAGAGCTGTTGTCAAAGAAGTGAGTTTGTGTTGTGACTAAAACAATCTTGGTCGACCAACAGCTTAATGACCAAACCATAGACCAGTTGACTAATTGGGGTCAGCCCTAAAAACAATACAATGCAAGTTACAGTCACCTATTTGGCCCATGGTGTTACAGACCAAGTAAAAAAATGTCAAGCCCTTCATAATGCACCAAATAATTGCCTGATATGAAAATGGGGTCGTGGGAGAATTTCCAAAATCCTGAAGAAAAAAGTCACCATTGGCCTCATGGTGAAATCCCTGAGCGGTTACCTTCCTGTCCGGCAACTGAGTTAGGAATGACGCCTGTATCTTTGAAGTGACTGGGTGTATTGATCCACCATCCAAAGTGTAATTAATAACTTCACCATGCTCAAAGGGATATTCATTGTCTGCTTTCTTATTTTTTACCCATCTACCATTGGGTGCCCTTCTTTGTGAGGCATTGGAAAACCTCCCTGGTCTTTGTGGTTGAATCTCTGTTTGAAATTCACTGATCGACCGAGGGACCTTAGAGATAATTGTATGTGTGGGGCACAGAGATGAGGTAATCATGTTAAACACTATTATTGCACACACAGTGAGTCCATGCAACTCATTTTAACTCCTGAACATATTTAGGCTTGTCATAACAAAGTGGTTGAATACTTATTGACTCAAGACATTTCAGCTTTTCATTTTGAATTCATTTAGAAAAAACATAATTCCACTTCGACATTATGGGGTAAATGTTAATTTCTCTTTCTGATATTCTTTGTTAGAATGGAAGATCATAACATCCATTCAGCAAATAACTTATTCAACCACAGTAACAATGGATACGAACAGCAGCATCTCTCCAACCATCTCCTCCACCACTACACCCACTCATAACACTCTGTCACTCCAGCAGCACTACAACAACAACCGCAAGGACTAACACTTGTTCTCAGAATATCACCACGGTTTCAGCGCCCAGCAACCCCTTCTGTGTGGGCAAAGCCGATGTGCTCTAGCTCAAATCAGAAAACCCCACTTTGTTCTACAAGTGTGAACAGAGTCAAACATACATCACAAGATGCCACACTTGTAGTAGAGAAAACAACAGAGAAGGACAGACCCAGGGTGTTCTCAATATGCATACTACCGTGCTCCACACTCATGCTCCGAGTGCATTCTCAGAGGGCGTTCTCTTGAGTACATTCTTGTGAGGACAAGAGTGCGGAAGGCATAAAACATGACATTTGAGCAGCATTCGCACTTTAGACTGGGTACCAGTATCTTTACCGAACATTCCACTCCTTGCCACTCCTTGTCATTTCCAAAAATAAACGACTTTTCGGCAATCTTCAAATATGAACATTCTATCAATAATGAGCTCGGGTAGAACAGAGGATTTGATCCTGATTCTATAACCCTCACAGCTATTATCCAATCAATCTTTATCCAAATTAGACTGATAGGACAACGTTCTA
Source organism: Brachymystax lenok tsinlingensis (assembly GCA_030435695.1). Taxonomy (NCBI): domain Eukaryota; kingdom Metazoa; phylum Chordata; class Actinopteri; order Salmoniformes; family Salmonidae; genus Brachymystax; species Brachymystax lenok. Next base: position 40,866,750 of record CM059797.1, on the reverse strand, counting down.
ACTTAATTAGTGCATTTTATTTTAAATACTGGGAATTCTGACTTAATACATTAACTGTAATCATAAACATTGGGTGCGGGGAAAACAGAGGATTCTGATGATCCATTCTGACGCGATGGCATCACGCAGTTGCTGCAGATTGGACGGCGGTACATTCATGCTGCGAACAGCCCTTCCATTTTATACCAAAGATGCTCTTTTGAGTTGAGGTCTGGGGTCTGCGCAGGCCACTCAAGTAAACTGAAATCACTGTCAAGTTCTAGGCAATGTTTTTTCACTCCTCAATTGTCCAATGTTGGTGATCACGTGCCTACTAGAGCCGCTTCTTCTCATTTTTAGCTGGTGGGAGTGGAACCCGGTGTGGTCATCTTCTGCAATAGCCCATCCATGACAAGGATTGACGAGTTGTGCGTTCTGAGATGCCTTTATACACACCACTGTTGTACTGCGCCGTTATTTGTCTGTTTGTGGCCTGCCTGTTAGCTTGCATGATTCTTGCCATTCTCCTTTGACCTCTCTTATCAACGAGCTGTTTTTGCCAACAGGACTGCCGCTGACTGGATGTTGTTTGTCGCACCATTTTTTGTAAACCCTAGGCACTGTCGTGCGTGAAAAGCCCAGTAGGCTAGTCCTCCTCCTCCTCCTCCTCCTCCTCTTCTTCTTCTTCAGTGGGGTTTATTGGCAGTTGTCATCCAATGTTAGGGTGCATTACCGCCACCTACTGTTCTGGAGTGTGGGCCAGAGACCAAGAGAAACTAAATCCTACCTGCCTGCCCCATTTCTCTTAAAAAATATAACAAAATATTTGAGACTATATCTAATGACGCTTTACTCAATATACTCTTTAAACTAATTTCCTGTATCCCCTTCTCCCTCGTACTAGAGCTCAGCCTCTCTCTTTCCCTCTCATACTGCCCACACTGTGTCAAGAAATGCTCCACTGTCTGTTTCACGGCAATAATCACACTTTCCACTTTCCTCTTTCCTATCACATTTAAAGTCATATTCAACTGGCTGTGTCCCACCCTTAATCTTGTAAAAATAGCCTCCTCTCTTCTGTCCCTTCCTGCCATCCTCCCCTCCCCAACTTTCCTCTGTACTTTAAATAAATGCCGGCCCTTAGTATCTCTATTCCACTGCTCCTGCCATTTCTGCACCATCACTGTCCATGTCAAGCTTTTTTCCTCTGCCTTGCTTCTTGAAACTACAACATCAATATTCCCACTACTAAGTGCTTGTTCAGCCAGTGCATCAACCGCCTCGTTCCCCTCCACCCTCATATGGGCTGGGACCCAAGTAAATCTTATCTGTATACCCATCTGTCTAATCCTGCCATGGGTTTGTAGCACGGCATAAAGCAGGTCTTGTCTGCTCGGTGATCTAAAGGATTGCAGACTTATCAACACTGCACATGAATCAGAGCAAATAAATAGTCTGTCTGGCATGACTTCCTCCACCCACTGCAAGGCCAACAGTATGGCCGTCAGCTCCGCCTTATATACAGCCAGGTGATCTGTAATACATTTCCTGACTGCCACCCCACATTCCCACACTACAAATGCTGACCCAGTAAGTCCTGTCCTTGGATCTTTTTAACCATCTGTGTAAATACCCACAAAATCCTAATGCACAGTATCCAGACGTCTATTAAACAAACAGATTGATCAACACCCTCCCTGTCTTTCTGTAGTCTCTCCAACACTTCTAAATCAACTACTGTAGGCGCTAGTAGCCATGATGGGTTTAAAGGAATAGCTACCGTTGGACAAAACTCCCTTACATACAGTCCCATCTCGCTCGCCTGGGTATTACCCACCCACCCAAAGCTTGTATTCTGTCCTCGCTCATGTTCCCAGCATGCAGGATGAGACACCCCATGTCCTAGTAAGTTGACCCAATAATTAATTGCCAGATGCTGTCTCCTAATCCCGCTCCCCTGCGGTTGACCGTTATCCACCATGTATCTGCCTGATAGAGACTTCTCCACCCTCACCTGTATAGACCTTCCAAACAGGAAATGCTTTATCCAGTTGTGCATTCTGCCTCCTCCCCCCATAATATCAAGCTTGATTAACAACCCCTCCTTCCACATCATATCATATACGCCTTATCCACCTCAAAAAAGAAAGCTACAACAGTCTCCTAGTTCACCTGAGCCTCCTGACATCTGCTTCTTAGCAGAGCACTGGGTCCATAGTTTCCCTTCCTGAACTCACTCTGGTGTGGCGATACTAGCCCCCTGCTCTCCAGGAATTAAGTTAGCCCCTCCATAATCATACGTTTCATAATCTTACATATGTGTGATGCTAAAGCTATTGGCCGATAGCTTGTCGTCTTCGTTGGTTCTTTCTCTGGCTTCCGGATTGGTACCACTTCCCTCTTTCCAGCTGCCTGGTCGTTTTCCCTCCTCCCACACTCTGTTGTACAACACCAAAATTTTATCCAGTGCCTCATCAATAAGATGAGCCAACATAACATTGTTCACCTCATCTTTCCCAGATGAAGTTAACCCAGCCTTACCTATTGCCATTTTAATCTCTGCCATGCATCATTTACATCCTTCCTCCTACCCAGCACTCCAGGGTGCTCCTCTCTCGTTCTCTCTCTCTATCTCCCTCTGCCCCTCTGACATATTTGCAGAGCTATGCACTTGGACAAACGATTTGGCCATAATCTCTGCCTTCTCATCTGTTACTGCCATACTGCCTTTCTCCCGCAGGTGTCGCCCTTCCAATGGTGTCACAGAACCGAGTCCGTAGGGGAATTGCAGCGATGAGACAAGATTGTAACGACCAATTGAATATCACGAAAAAGAGGGTAACGCCATGGGCCAGAAAAGTTTTAATACATTGGCCATGCTGTCAATCCAGCATGACTTCTACATTTCAAAAGTGTTGAACAAAAAATTATATTGACTACGTCCATCCTAGCTAGCTCATTAATGTCTTGATCGAAATTTCAGATTGCCTCTTATCCGCTCGTCGTCCCCTTGTGCCATAGTTTGTACATCTAAATTGTCTGTAGAAACCACATTTGTTTAAGCAATTCAGCCATATCAGCTATGTTATTAAAAGGCAGTAAATGAGGCTGAATTAACTGTTTCGCTGCCAGACAAGGCTCCACTGATAGCCAGATATAGCAGTAGTAAGATGTTGGGACTGCTGTTGGGACAGCTTTATGTAGGCCCGAACAGTTTGTCGGCACCGGTGGATTTTTCTAACTTTCTTTATTGCAACAAATTATTATGGAAACTGTGTTTTTCGACCAAATTATGACTGCTGAATCATTTTGAAGATGCGGTGCATATGATGTCACCACGTAGACCTAACTATAAAGCTCCACTCCATATTTAATTCTAAATGTGTACTGCTTGCACAATCTATTTTTCAATTATAAAAAAATATGTTTCTTTGCAGGATAAGGATTGTCCTGACTGAACTTTCTTCGCCTTGCTTTTCTGGTTGGCTGGCAAGTTTCACAATCCAATTATTTTAGGTCAATAGGAGTGCAAGTTTCACCATGGCACGGACCGTGGTGATATGTTGGCACATGGGAATTATTAGAATATGGCTAATTATACATTCTAGCCATGCTGGCTTTCGCGTGCTACATGAGACAGATAGGTGGGAGGGCGTGTAGGTGGGAGGGCGTACAGACTGTCTGCAATTTATTAATGCACAATTTTCCTAAAAAGGGTAATTGTAACACTTCCACCACTAAATTGTTATTTTACACTGTAGTTTTTTTCTCACATAATTAATTTTACCAACATAAAAAGATCCCACCTTGTCTAGCATATTGTGTTTTGTCGACATTTGGAAAGTTTACCTGCACATGTTCTGTTTTCATCAGGCCTGTCATCATAAAAAAAACTTATCTGACATGTACTTTACTCGCAAAAAAAGTTGGATGGAATCCTGGTTACTGTTGTTTATTGTTGATGTTGGTGTGACGTCATTACGTACAGCTGTTTTTTTTGGACAAGATAGTTAGTTAAATGAAAACACACTCTTGAGGCAGTTGTTGCTTCTATTTTCTATGCTAACTTTCAAAATGTTGAAAAACAATCACTGGACAAGCTACTGAAACATAGCTACTGAAAGCTGTAGAGGACAATGCAGCCATATGTTGAGACTGAAATCTGGCAGGCATGTTTGTAGCAGTATTTGCACAAAGGAGCTACTGAACAATGTACAGTAAGATGAAACACATGAGTGAATTATTAACTTGAAGGGGGTAATGAAGTTAAATTAATAGGGAAAACCTGTAAGTGAATCAATTAATGGAATATGTTTGTTTACTGTAATGTTCTTTGCTTGAATGCACTGATTATGAAGTCACTCTGGATATGAAGTGTCTACTAAAATTACTAATGTAAAAAGGGTGGTCTGTGCAGACCCTCATTCCAAAACAATCCAGACAAACATATAATTGATATGTTGCTTACCGCAGCTACACATGGCATAAACAGAAAGAGTATGTCTACATATTTTTAGGCAAAGAACAGTATACACAATCTCTATTTTTGAGTCTAGCGTACAAGGCATATCGTACATCCCCAATGTATTCATACACTAAAAAGCATGTACACATGATGTGCATGATATTCAGCTTGTGATCAGACTGGAAATAAAATCAAATACATTTGGGGGGCATAAATTGTGACTTAATGCAGTAAGTGACAAGATACTGGTTTCCCCTTTTGTCTGTGGTGACTATTGACCATAGACAAAAAGTAAATAGAATGCACATGCATTGTCCAATAAGATCTCAGACTTTTATAGAGAAAAAAGTTAGTTTATACATAAACATGATAACATATAATTGTAAATTAAAATACAGATGTGTGATAGTTATGTCTGTAAAGGTCTAACAAGTTCACTTTGAATTGTTCAAATTGAATTGTTCAACAAGCAGGTTTACTGACATAAATCGTGACGTAATGTACAGTAAGTGACGTCGAAGATTCTGACTTCCGTTTTGTCTGTGTGACTATTGACCATAGACAAAAAGTAAATAGAATGTGCATGCATTTTCCAATAAGATCTGACTTTATGGAGAGAAAAAAAACACGTGAACATGATAACATATAATTGTATATTAAAATACACACGTGTGTTGTTGTTATGTCTGTTATGTAAAGCTCCAAAAATATCACTTTGAATTGTTCATCTCGGATCTAGCCTTCGATTTTCTATGTCTGTGCTTTGTGTGAGTCGTCGCCATTTTGTTCCAGGCTCCAGTACTGCGCAGCAAGGAACCAGGCGGACGTGTTGTTCTCTTGTAGTTGGACAAACATTTTAACCTTTTTTGTAATACTGGTAACTAACTCGCTTTATTAAATCATTGTTTTGTCTTGATGTTATTGCATTACTATTTAAGGGTAGATCGTTACTTGGAAGCGAGGTGTAAAACGTCCGAGTTAGCTAGCTAATGTTAGCAACAACGAGCTAGCTCTAGCCTCGTCGCGAACAACCAGGCCAAGAAGTATAATGTTAGTTGCTAGCATCGAGGCCTTGTAACCAGATTCTATATATAACTGGTAACTAGCTAGCGTTAGTTAAATACAATTACCACCCAGTTAATTTTGCCAATGACATAACGGTGACTGAGTTTAACATTAGCTAGCTAAGGACGGTTAGACATTTCATTTGCAAAAACGTACCTAAAATAGCAAGTGACTGTTTTGTTTTCTATTGTTTAGCTAACTGTAACTAGTTAACGTTAGCCAGGTAACTTGGCTTTGGAGCGTATTATTCAGCCTTTATTTGATCGGGGAGCCCTGAATGTGATTAACAATTTACATAATACACGTCAAAATATAAATACAAGCAGAACGATTTGTTTCTAGTTACCTTAGCTATCTAACGTTTAGTTATTTTGATGTAGGGCAATGGTAGTTATACACGCGTGTATCGTAATTTGTAACGTTCTTTAGCTAAATCATTCATATTGTGACGTAAACATGAGTAACTAACGTTAGCTAGCTAAATGTTGCAATGAATTTTGTGTTTTCAGTAACTACCACGTATGAAGATGAAAATCGCATTCGCCCAGTAATTCTGGTAATTCGTCTTAACAATATGTTTTATAATTTTACGTTTTAAAGAACGTGTTATTTAGCTGTTTAACTACCTATTTACATTATTCGAAATGTATGTCCTTGATTGTACGATAACAGTGCGGTATGTTACACATCGAAATTGCAAACATACATCGAGGCCCTCCAAGTTAACAAGATGTTGTGGGGGCCTCTGGACAGATGTGTCAAATGTTACAAACAGTATACAGTTGAACATTTTATAACAAATTCAATACATAAAATTGAAGCAATGGGTTGATATCCAAACGTATCAATAGCATGAGCTGATTGAGCTCCCAATAATGGATTACACAATACCCACTTGTGTGGTCTGTTGTAGTCAAATTCAATTTGACCCATGTTCTACAATGTTTCTCAACTCTGGTCCTCTAGTATCCCCAACAGTACATATTTATTTTGTGGCCCTGGACAAGCACACCTGATATTACTTGTCAACTAATCATCCAGCCTTCACTAAGTTTGGAACAGATATTTTTGTCAGGGGCTACAACAAAAATGTGTGCTGTTGGGGATACTCCGGTACCGGAGTTGGGAAACACTGCTTAATCATACGCAATTGTGGATGGTGTTGGCACATCCCTGTCATGTTCTACATTTTCTCTCATGATGTTGTTAACTACACTTTGGTGAGAAACTGCAGTTCCGATACATTGTTTGTGTGCAAGTCTCTCTGTCCTGTACTCTAACCAATTTCTATTCAGTTCTCCAGGGGAGTGTTTTTGTTTGATTTAAATCTAGGTTAAGAAGCAGCTTCTTGTCCATTCCTGAAGATCTTTGGATGGGGGATATAGTTCATTATAAAGAAAGTAGATTCCCAGAAGATTTTATGCGAAATTCCCACCACTTTTTTTTACCACTCCAAACTTTTTGCCTGCTGGAATCCCTAAGCCCCACCCTTACTTATATTTTTCTACAGCATCCTTTATGCCATCAAGTTTAAGAAGAAGTTGAAGATTTTTCTTCCCCCCTCTCTTCACCCCATTTTTTTTCTCTTTCAAAACCTCTCCTTTTTTTCCTCTGGCTGTCTTTTTGGATGATTCGCTTCTATCTCACATTATTCCCCCCCATTAACAAAAAAGTATAAAAAAAAAAAAACAAGGACGTTCTTGCACCATCCATCTGTAATGCTTAGCAGTCTGGCTGGAAGGAGTCAGAAGGGAGGTCATAGGACGACGAGTGTCTCTGGACCTTCCCTTTTTCCTCTTATCTCACGGATCAAGTGTTCCTTCAGGACCATTGTTGCCACGGAGACACCCTATCAGAAGTGTGTGAGGAAGGGAGGAATCGTCTTAGCCACTACAGGTGAGTTTAGCCCCACAACCCTTTGAAGCAGAGTTTAGGTTCTATGCAACTTGTACTCTGGGTCATATTACTGTCGCGGACATACAGCTAACTGCCAAAATGAAGTAAACTTGAGTAAATGAGTGATACAAAATATATTGAAAGCAGGTGCTTCTACACAGGTGTGATTCCTGAATGAATTAAGCAATTAGCATCCCATCATGTTGAAGACCAATTGTCCATTGTTGTCCAATTGTCCACTACCGTGGCTAGAAGAAACGAGCTGTGACTTTGAAAGAGGGGTCTCAAAGGCGCGTAAGGTTTAAAGGGTGTGTTTGTCAGTCACCACATCTCACCCATTTTTTTTTTTTTTTTTTAACTTTTATTTAATTAACCAGGTAGGCCAGTTGAGAACAAGTTCTCATTTACAACTGAGACCTGGCCGTCATTGAAAATAAGAATTTGTTCTTAACGGACTTGCCTAGAAAAAAAAAATATATATATAATTCCTAACTTCCCTGAAAAGTTGCATATCGCGGGGGCTATTCGATGATAAAGTACGCCACAGGATGTTTTTGTGCTGGTCAAGGGCAGTCAACTCTGGAGTAAACCAAGGGCTATATCTGTTCTTAGTTGTACGTTTTTTGAATGGGGAATGCTTATTTAAGATGGTGAGGAAAGCAATTTTAAAGAATAACCAGGCATCCTCTACTGATGGGATGAGGTCAATATCCTTTCAGGATACCTGGGCCAGGTCGATTAGAAAGGCCTGCTCGCTGAAGTGTTTCACGGTGCGTTTGACAGTGATGAGGGGTGGTTGTTTGACCGTGGACCCATTACGGACGCAGGCAATGAGGCAGTGATCGCTGAGATCATTGTTGAAGACAGCAGAGGTGTATTTAGAGGGCAGGTTGGTCAGGATGATATCTATGAGGATTCCTGTGTTTACGGATTTGGGGTTGTACCTGGTAGGTTCCTTGATGATTTGTGTGAGATTGGGGGGCATCTAGCTTAGATTGTAGGACGGCCGGGGTGTTAAGCATATCCCAGTTTAGGTCACCTAACAGTACGAACTCTGAAGCTGGATGGGGGGCAATTAATTCACAAATGGTGTCCAGGGCTCAGCTGGGAGCTGAGGGGGGTCTATAAACAAGCGGCAACAGTGAGACTTATTTCTGGAGAGATGGCGACCAAAGGAGGTGTAAATAAAAAACAGTATGGGGATGAGGTAGTTAGATTGGGTGGGCTATTTACAGATGGACTATGTACAGCTGCAGCGATCGGTTAGCTGCTCAGATAACTGGTGTTTAAAGTTAGTGAGGGAGATATGTCTCCAGCTTCAGCGATTTTTGCAATTCGTTCCAGTCACTGGCAGCAGAGAACTGGAAGGAAAGGCGGGCCAAAGGAGGTGTTGGCTTTGGGGATGACCAGTGAGATATACCTGCTGGAGCGCGTGCTGTGGGTGTTGTTATCGTGACCAGTGAGCTGAGATAAGGCAGAGCTTTACCTAGCAAAGACTTATAGATGACCTGGAGCTAGTGGGTCTGGCGACTAGAGCATACAGGTCGCAGTGGTGGGTGGTATAAGTGGCTTTGGTAACGAAACGGATGGCACTGTGATAGACTGCATACCAGTTCAGGCTTCATCTGATTTATCTTGACAAGAACTGCACATTGAGCTCACAGGAAGAAAAATGTGTTACGAAATGGAATTCAAATAATTGAACCGACGTCAGTCAATTCGTGGTTTAAAAATAAAAAAAGACCCACATTTTTGTTTTTATCAATCCGCACTAACCACCATCAACAAAACACCAAATGATGGAATTTCTTGTGGAAGAGTGGTGTCGCATTCCTCCAATAGAGTTCCAGACTTTTGTATAATCTATGCCAAGTCGCATTGAAGCTGTTCCGGTGGCTCGTTGTGGCCCAACACCCTATTAAATGAGACTAATGTTGGTGTTTCCTTTATTTAGTCCGTTACCTGTATGTCACCATAGACCACAAAGAAATTCAAATTCTTTAGAATTCAACTCTGTGGAGTTCTGTTGCCACCACCGTGAAGCAATCAAATCCACTAATGGCAGAGAAATGACCATGGATTCTGTTTCACTGTTGCCAGCCCAGGGAGAGTCCTGTTGGCCCTGAAGAGAACATCCCGGACGTGAATCCAGTCCACTATCCTGAACATGACTAACCATGGAGATGACTGCTATTTCTTTTACTACTCCAACTGCGCTAAGGTAGGGGTCATAACAAAGAGAAACTAGCACTGTAGCATTTTCTGTGTTGCCGTGTTTTGGTGGTGTAAATGCAGCTCTCAGATGTAAGTATTAACATGGTTGTGTTTTTGTCTCCTGGTGCAGGGTGACAGTTGCCCCTTCAGACACTGTGAAGCTGCAATGGGCAGTGAGGTCGTTTGCAGCCTGTGGCAGGAGAGCCGCTGTTTCCGACAGGTCTGCAAGTTCCGCCACATGGAGATCAAGGTAAGGATGGTGCTTTCTTTTTCAGTAGACCATCTTTGCTTATTATTGCCTCAATTTTGTCACACAAACCAAAAAGTATTTCAAGAATATCCTCTTAAAGCTTTGCATACTCAAGGCTGTGTGTGTCTTGAGTTGCCATTACGGAGGTGTAGAGAAATATCCTCTCTTAACCTGGGTCAGGGGTTGTGTGCCTCTGGACTTGTCGGGAGGGACATTTCAATCTTTTTTTGGTCTCCTCGTAGTAATACCATAGTTTTTCACCTGGCCATTTTGAGGCAATCTGTCATAGCTTTTAAGGGATGAATTTCACTTTGTTTTCTAAAGTGAGCTTTCATAAAAACTCATATGCTCTTCCCCTCTTACAGAAAAACCGGAAGGAGATTGCTTGTTACTGGGAGAACCAGCCTGCTGGCTGCCAGAAGCCGCACTGTGCCTTCCACCACGAGAAACCACGCTTAATAGACGGCCAATACGTACCACCTAACAAAAGTGAGTAGTCGCTCTGAAGAGGCCGATCCTGACCAAGCCACCGTTAGCTTACTGATCTTTATCTCCTTAGCATCGCATGGCTCTTAAACACATTAATGACATGATTTTCACTTGACATGGTAGTGTATCAGCAGATACATGATTATTGAGATGAATAACATATTTTGACTCAATTGTGAACCTATTCTTCACCAGAACCAGAGTTTATCCCTAGTTTCTGAGCTTGATTGTCTTGTCACTCAGGTTCGGCCCTGAAAGAAGAGGAGGAGCCTCATGAGGATTCTTTGCCTCCTGTCCCCATCCCCAGCCCAGCCAATCCCCAGCTCCGTGGGGTCATTAAGGCAGAGACTCAGGAGAACGTTCCCAGCCCCACTCACCCACCTGTGGTTATTAACCCGGCAGATGACGAAGATGAGGATGAAGATGGTGAGAAACACGTCATATCAAGTTTATTTAAAGTGCAATCTACAAAGGTCACAACACACTTTACATCACTAGAAAGGAAGAGCAAACAATGTAGAAAGAAACAATAAAAAGCAGTATAACATTTAAACAGCATGTAGGGCAAGAAGGAGCTCGGCAATGGATAGATACACAGTGAAAAGATAGACAGCGCAGAAACAGAATGGGGCTCTTAAAGGGGCAGTAGCGCAGAGACAGTGGAGCAGACCTTCAAGGTGATTAAAGTGCTATGTGAAAATGATATTCAATGGTGGAAATGGTATTTATATTTTTGGGTACAGTACAATAGTTTTTTTCCAAATAATTTGAGAAATACCATTTGACAAAGGGGGTTTGTGTGTGTGTGTGTGCGCGCAGATCAGTTGTCAGAGGGGGAGGACAGCAGGTCTGGCTCAGACGGATCCAGAGTGGTCTCTCCCAGGAAGATGGCCGTGGGCTCCAGCTCAGGTGAGAAGAGGACAAAGAAACAGAACACACAGAATAGATATCAACATCTTAAACAATGCCTGTTTTAACGCAGATTTCGTTTGAAATGCCACAAGGGTAGGCTCAAACTTCAGTTGACGGCTTCTCTTTTCAGTGCCTCATTGACAAAACGGTGTTGTAATTGAAAGACCTTCCATTGGAACAATCCCCTTAAAGACATCCTCCAGCTACTTTTATTTTTTACTGTTGAAAGCAATATCCCAAGTATAAATTCATTAAAGTACACATACTAAAGTGTAATAAAAATGTTTTGAGCAAAGTAGTATTCTTTGTAAACTTCAAAGAGTAGGGCATTCAAGGAATTGGTCTGATGGGAATCCGGTATGTCATTGGCCTCCCCCTTAAGGGCTCCCTAGTGGCGCAGCGGTCTATGGCACTGCATCTCAGTGCTAGAGGCGTCACTACAGATCCTGGTTCAATTCCAGGATGTATCACAACCGGCCGTGATTGGGAGTCTCAAAGGGCGGCGCACAATTGGCCCAGCGTCGTTAGGGTTTTGCCTGGGGTAGGCCGTCATTGTAAATATGAATTTGTATCTCATTTACATAACTATTCACACCCCTGAGTCAATACTTTGTAGAAGCACCTTTGGCAGCGATAAGAGTTTAGTTTTTCTGGGCAAGTCTCTTAAGAGATTTCCACACCTGGATTGGCAACATTTACCCATTTTTATTATTTAAAAAATTCTTCAAGCTCAGTCAAATTGATTATTGCTAGATAACAAGTTTCAGGTCTTGCCATATATTTAAGACTAAACTGTAACTTGGCCGGTCAGGAACATTCACTGTCTTGGTAAGCAACTACAGTGTAGATTTGGCTTTGTGTTTTAAGTTATTGTCCTGCTGAAAGGTGAATTCATCTCCCAGTGTCTGGTGGAAAGCAGACTGGACCAGGTTTTCCTCTAGGATTTTGCCTGTGTTTAGCTCCATTCCGTTAATTTTCTTATCCTGAAAAACTCCTCAGTCCTTAACAATTACAAGCATACCCATAACAAGATGCCGCCAACACTATGCTTGAAAATATAGAGTGGTACTCAGTAATATTTTTTGGGATTTGCCCCAAACATAACATTATGTATTCAGGACAATAAGTGAATTTCTTTGCCACTTTTTTGTTTAGTATTACGTTAGTACCTTGTAAACAGGATGCATGTTTTGGATCCTTATTTTTTATTTCTATACAGGCTTCCTTTTCACTCTGTCAATTAGGTTAGTATTGTGGAGTAACTTCAATGTTGTTGATCCATCCTCAGTTTTCCCCCATCACAGTAAACTAACTGTTTAAGTCACCATTGGCCTCATGGTGAAATCCTTGAGCGGTTTTCTTCCTCTCCAGCAACTGTTTGCCAGGCATTGGAAAACCTCCCTGGTGTTTGTGGTGGAATCTCTGTTTGAAATGCACTGCTCGACTGCGGGACCTTACAGATAATTCTATGTGTGGGGTACAGAGATGAGGTAGTCATTCAAAAACCATGTTATTGCACACAGTCTATGCAACTTATGTAACTTGTTAAGCACATTTTTACTCCTGAACATATTTAGGATTTCCATAACAAAAGGGGTTGCATATTTAATGACTCAAGACCAATCAGCTTTTCATTTTAATTTGTGTAATTCTTTTAATGAAAAACATAATTCCGCTTTGACATTATGGGGTGTTACGTAAGAAGTTGCATGGACTCACTGTGTCAGTAATAGGGTTTAACATGGTTTTTGAATGACTACCTCATCTCTGTATTGGTCTTACAAATTAATTTCCAGGCAGACTGCAGATGTTTTTTTACCCTCACGTGTTTTGCGCTCTGGTTACCAGGCGAACTCGCTCATTCCACCAACACTGCCACTCAGCCAGCCATGTACAGAACTGACTTAAGTGCCGCCAAACGTCACATCAATAGCTAAAATGTCGGTCAAATGTAGATTCAGTCGTAGAATGAATATACAACTGGTAAATATTCGCTTATTTCAGTCCGATTTTAATGTAGTTCAAGGGCTCTGGCTATTAGCTAGGTAGCTAGCTTGCTAGAAGGATGAAGTTAGAAGCTAACGTTGGATGGAGCCTGACCTCAGCAGCAGCATTTGACTGAAATTAAGCTAGCTATAATCAAAAGATGGGTTACTTTAAGTTCTCATAACAAAATATATATTTTTTATAGAGTAGTTAGACATTGTGGCGTGAGGCTGCAATAAATTAGGCAAAAGAGATGCACAGAGAGAGGAAGTATTGAAGCAAGCAGGGAGAGAGGTTAGTAGTACAGGGGTTCCCAACCCTGCGGTCCAGGACCCGTGTGGGGTCCCCTAAAATTTAAATAGGGTCCCCTGATAGAATCTTTAATCTTATCAACACATTAATAACTAGTTTTTCTTCAAATGGGTATAGAATACATTTTAGAGTCAACTAAGGGACTTTTACACTGTCAGAATTCATGTGTTGGGAAAGCCTGTGGGACAAAAATGTAGTGAAATATAAAGAACATTTTAAATATAAAGACAATTTAATATTATGTACACTGAACAAAAATATAAACGAAACATTCAACAATTTCAAAGAGTATACAGAGTTACAGTTCATATAAGTAAATCAGTCAACATCAGTACAGTACTGACTTACCACTTATGCTATGTAGTGAAACACGTATTATTGAGTAGAAGGTGTAAGGTAATGAAAAGTCAGTTGTTTCTTTTGAGGTTGTGGAGATATACAGCTGTCTGGTGGCGACTAGAAACAATTTCATATAGGATATATTACATTGATGCTTGAATAATTAGTGCTTCGAAAAGCACACCCGCCCTTGTCCCGACCTGCGACACCCAAGCTGCCAGTCAGAAGCAAGATGCCTTTTCGATGCTATTTAGTAGTATCTTCCCAAATGCCAATTTAAAAAGTCGTCATTAAGCTGGAATTGTCTAGTAATGCTAAATGTGTGTTCACCAGTAGACATGTCCCAATTCTCTTCTCATCACTACTCAAATTACAAAGTCATCAGTACTAACACTCATGTATGTATTAAATAAGTAGTGAAGCAATGTATTATTGAGTAGAACTTGCAAGGAGGTGAAGATTTTTTCCCCAGGAGGTTGTGGCTATATATTGCCATCTGGTGGCAACTAGAAACAATTGCATAATATGAACTATTACAAATTGGTCTTTGAAAATAAATGTTAGTGCTTTAAAAAGTCATTGAATTTGACTTGCTTCTGTCTGTACGAACCCTGAATTAATCCATTTTAAATTCAGGATGTAAGACAACAAAATGTGGGAAAAGTCAAAGGGTGTGAATACTTTCTGAAGGCACTGTACCTGGACCACCTTTTGAGGTGTTCCTTTTGTTAAGTAAATCAGGCGTTCAATGAGGTGAAAAGGAGACTGGAGTGACCCCATTTTCTTTGAGTGGCCCCTATGACTCTCTGTGATTGGCTAACAGTGTTTCTTTGGCACAGATGATTCGCTGGACTTTGGTGTCAGAACCTTGGAGGAGATCAGACTGAGGAAAGCCCTGAAAGCCAGTATGAGGAGAGCTGGTGAGTTCATCCTTCCTCTTTACCTCCCAAATACATTTACTATTGCCTTTTGTGTTATGCTGTAAATGATGAGGTGTGAGTTCATCAACTGTACTTTGTCAGGTTATCCAGTTTCTGGCCAGGGCTCAGACCAGCGGAACAATGGTGCCAGCGGAGAGAAGGAGAACATGAGATCCTTCATCCGTCCATCTCTCTTCACAGCCAAGGATGGTAAGAATCATTGAACACTGATCTAACTGAGCTTTGTGTATAGATTAACACAAGATCCCAGGTTGAATTGCACAAGTACATATGAACTATATGAACACACACTTGCTACATGTCATTTGCATGTCATTTGTAACATATGCTTGCTGCCCCCTCAGACACTGTGGTCTTTGAAGAGACTGTGAGACGCAATGTTGCGGACAGGCTTGGGAAGAGAATAATAGTCAAAGGTAAAATGTTTTCTATCTTTTTATCTATAAAATGTAAGGAAGTCACTGCCAGTCAATGGTAGCCTCGAGGTTAGTGTTGGGCCAGTAACAAAAATGTTGTTGGTTCGAATACCGGAGCCAACAAGGTGGAAAATCTGTTGCTGTGCTTCTGAGCAAGGCATTTAACCTCAATTGATCCTGGCTGTGACCCCACTCCCTGCGGATGTCTCGAGTGGAGTTGGGATATGCAAAAAACACATTTCCATGACATATTTGCTGAAGTCTAAGTAGAAAAATATATAATAAAGCATTATTATTGTTACACAGGTACAGTATTAAATTAACTACAAAATTACACTCGTTATTGGTGGTACCATCGGTCACCAACACTAAGTTTCCATGACCTCTGACCTTTTAGAAGTTCCTGCCGGGGGTGACCTGCCAATGAAACGCTGTCTGGCCGAGCGCCTCGGGAGGAAAATGGACGAGGGTGAAACAGACCTGCCTCCTCAGAAAGGTATGCGAAGGGAAACAACAACCAAATATCCCCAGTGGATTGATTTACCTCAGACTATCAGGAATACTAGTTCTTAATTAAGAAACTTTCATTGAAATGGCATTTTAGCCTTTGTTCTTTGTTTGCTACAGAAAACATTTAAACATTGGGAGCAGCCATGGGAGGGCACAAAAGACAGATACATTTAAGAGAAATAAGATTTTTGTGCATATGGAACATTTCTGAGATATTTTATTTCAGATTATGAAACATGGGACCAACACTTTACATGTTGTGTTTATTTTTGTCCAGTATAGTTTTCATTTGGAAGGCAGATAGTGTTTTTAACGAAAGCAATCACTTGCGTGTGAAAACAGAATCTTATTCATTACTCCACGTGTTTAAAGGTGAACTGCACCCACTGATTTGGCCTAGTTTTTTACTTGCTCCTATAGAAATTCTAGCAGCCACTACAGAAGCCAACCATGAGTTGGCTTGGGGGTGTCGTTTGAGGTGGGTGTTTCTTGGCTGTGTCTTTGCCACCACCAAGACACACCGATCTTTCATAACCTTGCCCGCAGCCGCTTCCTCCCACTCAATCACAACAAACAAACTTCCTTCGGGTTGAGTTCAATAACTACAAGCAGATCTATGGTGAAATGCCGGCGGAAGCTTTGAATATTCTATTACCAATGGCAGAGATAGATGGTATCTGATGCAAACATATACTATGTTAAAGTTTGAACAGGTCAGACTAAACCTACCTAACACAGTGATCAGGCTGGTTCCACTGGGCTAGGTTATGCCCTGGACCAGAGTATGTGAGCGGAGCTGGAGAAGAACGTGCTCAATTTGACTGGAGCATTCCAGTAGTACTCACTTAACGAGCTCAGGGCATGCCCGCCCCAGTATGCATTTGTAAGCTACTTGTGTGCTGCTATAGCCCCTTTCTTTAGCTACTGGCATGGAGTTTGCTAAATATTTTCATAAAGAAAGTGATAAAACATACAAAATCAAGGTGACTTACAAAGATGAGGAGGACCAAAAGCAAGAGAGGGAGTGTGGTGATGTAGTGTCCACAACTAAAGAATCATTGTGTGGTGGCAGGTAGCCGAGTGGTTAGAGCGTTGGACTAGTAACCGAAAGGTTGCAAGATCAAATCCCAGAGCTGCCAAGGTAAAAATGTTCTGCCCCTGAACAAGGCCACTGTTCCTAGGCCATCATTGAAAATAAGAATTTGTTCTTAACTGACTTGCCTAGTTAACCTCTTTGCGCACGGATCCCTTTAGCGGGATCGTTTTCAGAGCAAACATAACGCGGCAAATTCAAAATAAAAATTTGTAATATCTAACATTCTTCGATATACAAGTGTTGCATAGCCATCAAAGCTCTGCTTCTTGGCAATATCACTGCGTTGTCAGATTTAAAAAATGCTTTACGGCCAAAGCACCACATTTGATTGTTTGAGGATAGCACCTCACATATTTTCTACATTAGCATAAATTCATATCCAGCTTGGTTCTCAAAATGTCCATATCACAGCTAATATAAATTTCTTAACTTTCAAATAACTTCTGCTGAGGGCTTCCCAAGGGTCCAAACAAGAGAATCCATGGTTCTTTTGTTAGAAAACACGGACGGTAACTGAAACGTTATAAAAGGAAAAGAAAGCTGGGCGCGCTCACGTTCTCGTGAACGTCCACGGTTGTTTACCTTTTTCCCTTCCTGTAGTCTTTCTTCTTCTATAAGGATCTCCTCAGGGCTATTTCCTCCAGACACTTTCCAGAGACTGTTGACATCCAGTGGAAGCCATAGGTACTGCAACCTGTGTCCTATTCCCTATTGACTTCTATTACCAGGCCTTCAAAGTGAGAGGAGGGCAAAAGGAATTCCGGACAGAAATTTCTCGGGTTTTTGCCTGCTATATCTATTCTGGTATACCCACAGACTATATCTTAATGGTTTTAGAAACTTCAGAGTGTTTCCTATCCGATAGTACTAATTATGTGAATATCCTAGTTTCTGGCCATGAGTGGCAGGCATTTAACTTTGGGCACGTCAGACAGGCGAAAATTCGGAAAATGGGACCATAGCTGTAAGAGGTTAAATAAAATAAAAAATATTGTGCAATCTGAAAAGACCCAAAAGCATTATAGTGTACTACGTGCACATGCTAACAGAAAGGAACGAGGTGTTTTGCTAGCTGTGTCATTGAAGCAAAGTATTTATAAACAAAAAAATCTGATCTCTTTAAAAGTTGCATTCATTTTTGTTCTGTTATCTATACAAAATGCTATTCTGGATTTTGGTCCAATAGGCCTGACATATCACCTCTTTTCAAGGAGCTTCCTGTTTTGATAGGGTTAATTTGCCTAAAACCCTTTAGGCCTACCTATAGAAAAATGTAACAACTCTGCATCCCTGCTCAGCCTGGCAAGAGTGGCCAGAATGATATTTAGCATCCCTAGTAGCTCTGCAAGTGCGGCGATGGTATTCTCCGCTGCTGGCCTGCTCTCCCATGAGCCTGAAACCACAGACTGGCCAAACTCGTGTTTCTAAAAGTGAATTCAAAGGCACTGTGGACTGAGCCTAAAGGTATTTTTTGTTTGTTTAATTCTAAGTAAATCACACCCTATATGCAATTTATTCACTATAATGATTTAATACAACAAAATATTGTATTAGCCATAGCTGCCTCTAATATATTTTTGTGCCCTAAACATGGGTTGCACCTTGGAGGCTGAATGTTTAGTATAAATTCCACTAATTTAAAGTGGCATAAAAATATGATGACATTGCTAAAGTGGGCAAATAGTTAGTAGGTAACAACTTTGCCATATGTCAAATTTACTATAGAGAAATGGCAATGTTGCCATTACTGTTACTAACAGTTTGTCAAAAAATAGTTAGCCATGCTTGATGTTAGCTAGCTGAAATACTGTGGTCCCCTCAATCTTAGTTAGCTGACTAAAGTTATACTGCATCTAAAGTAAATCTGGCAACATCACAATCATGATAAAAGGTTTTACTACTAGCTTTTCGTCAGCATCCTAGACTAGATAATGCTGTAGCGTCCCATTGGATTCCATTAAAATGTGACGTCTAGCGTTGGGGTGAGTAGCTACCAGAACTGTTGTTGAATCCAATGGGTTGCTGTAATATTAGCTAGCCTAGCATGCTGACAGAAAACTACCAGTCATTAAAAACTTGCGGTCTTTCAAGCTTCTTGATTTGTCAGTTCGGGTAATGGGATAATTAGGAGTACGCTGCCATCTCCCATACCTGAATTGAGGCACGTTTTCCAAGTCATATCTCACGCCAGCTTGGCACTGTTCTGGTCGTGGCATAGCTGCGTTCCAACTAGAGAGAATGTAATGAACGTCTAGTCGATTTCTGGCAAGGTAACATCAGCTATGCTAGCGATGATAATGATTGTCAAAATATACATAACCAGCAGTATGGTCTAGCTACCATTATACTCTCCATCATTGGGGACCAACAAGCTTCAACCACTTATTCCGCATGGTACGGTACGGTCCTTCTGGGTCCTTCAGCAGCGCATTCAAACTGGAGAGCCATAGTCAATCTGTATAGGGCTATTCATTCTCAAACGGCAGTCATCCTTTTAACATGCTAGGGACGATGAAACAGAGTCCCATTCAATGAAGGTAGGTGAAGGGACGATTTTGTATGTGGAGCTTGGCAAAGGGGGGGCATGAATTGTTGACACAATTGTAGTTCAAACCCAACCATAGCTTTGTTTTAGGTGAGACTGACAAGTCATCCCATTTACACTTTGTAGTCAATTTTGAGACAAGATTAAATGTTTCTGACTCATATCGATGCCACATGAGCCATTTTCAAAGGGATTAGTTAGTGTCTCTTTAACCTAGGTCACTTTTAGAACCTGGGGAGTATTCATTATGCCAATTCGGTTGCAAAATGTTCCTTGAATGGAAGTAAACAAAATAGGGAGCGACCTACCTGAATTCGTCCAACAGAAACTTGTTTTACTGTTTGGAGTAATGATTACACACCTGGCTCACACCTGGGAGGCAGCCTGCTTCCAAATCGAATGCAATCAACACTAACCAGGTTCACCTGGGGCATGCCCATGGCATTAATTGAATCCCATCATTGGTTCAAGTCCCTGATTAGTGGTTAAGCAGAATCAGGTGTCTCTTCTGGAACAAAGAATCCACTTTAGATTCCTTCTAAGAGCATCTGTGCCACAGGAGATGCATAATTGTTGTATTGTTTGATACTAAGTAAAGCATTGTTTAAAGTAATTGTAATTGATAATTTGGATTCATTTGCTATTTTTTTTTTAACCCTTAGCTCTGAAACCTGTCAGGGATAGATTGGGATTACCTGTTGAACCCACTACTGCCTCTGAATCAGGTAAAATCATAAACTCGCCTCTTCTCACAATCAACATATGTCCTGCAAAAAGAGCTTTGGGTGGCTCATACAATTTTCATTAGACACTTATCTTAACAGTATAAAACTTATTTTTTTTGTATATGTTGAATGGAATTTGTCTGTCTTTTAATCTCTAACCTCTCCCTCAGCTGAGAGCAACAGTGAGAATACAGCACCTGATATAATCCGCATCAAAACCCTGGAGGAAATCAGGCAGGAGAAGTTGGCCAAGTCCCAAGGACAAGCTCTGGGGGGTGACCCTCTCCCTTCAACCCCTGATACCACCAGTACCAGCAAGGCCCCAAAGAGAGGCACCACTGGCAAACCTGCAGCCAGCCTCCACGTGAAGACCTTCTCGGAGATCCTCCATGCCAAGAGGAAGCTGGAGGAGGACCAGCAGCAAGGCCCCAGCCTCAGAAAGGCCAAGCAGGAGGCTATGGAAGCATCTCCAGGGAACTCCCAGGCCCAGGGACCCACTGAGCCAGCCATGCCCAGCCGGGGTGCACCTCCTGGAGGTGGAGTTAAGGTAAAGACCCTGGAGGAGATCCGCAAGGAGAAGGCAGCCAAGATGCAAGCCCGGGGACAGGAGGCGTCCAACGGAAAAATTCCAGGCTTAACCTCTGGAGAGGGAGGCACCAAGAAGAACCTGGTACTGCGCATCAACAAAGCAGCTTCTCCTGGTAAGTTTATTATTGATTTGATATAAACCTTTTAGAATTGCTCATAGCAATTTACATTGTAAGGTGGCCTGACCCAACTAGCTGCAGTGTTTTTTATAATTCTAAGACATTATTTTGTTGTCCTGACAGCTGCCAGCACTACCACCCAGAAGACATCTGAGGTGACCGAGAAGACGGAGAAGCAAACTGAGTCTTCGGTTGCTACTGAGGTAAGAATTGTATCCTGTGTCCTTCTGTATGAATACTGTACATCCAAATATATGTAGTTATACTCAATCAGCTCTGTTAGTCACTGTCACTATTCCTCTGGTCCGTAGGCCAGCCCTGCTAACGGTAGGAACGATGCTGTGTCCGGTGACAGTGTGAAGGTGAAGACCTTTGAGGAGATCATGCGTGAGAAGAGGCTCCGCAGGCAACAGCTGCAGGAAGAGCAGGCCTCGTCCACCAGCCAACCAGAGGGCTCTGCTGAGGCCGACTCTTTCCCAAAACAGGCCACAGGCCCTGCCCTCCAGCGGGAGAAGAGGGTGCGGGTGAGCCCCCCTGCTACCTCCTCTCCCCCTTCAATCACCCTGGAGGCACCTGCCCAGGCACCCAAAGCCCCCCTTCGCCAGCGCATCACCCTCAAACCCAAGGCTGCCTCTCCTTTGCCCTGCGCCACCTCCCCCCAGCAGGGGTCTCCACTGAGGCAGGCAGAGGCAGACTCCCCATCACTCAGCCCCAGGAGTTCCAGTGCTGCCCCAGGCAAGAGGAAGAGAGGCTCCCCGGGAGGTTCCAGTCCCCCAAAGCAGGCTGCCTTAGCAGCAGCAGCAGCGGCCTCCCCTGGGCCCTCTGTGAAAGGTTCTCCGGTTGAGAAGGCTCAGGATGGAGCCCAGAAGAAGTCCCCTGGGCAAGCTACTGAAGCTAAAGGTATATACCTCTAGACAGAAATCCTCTCACAAGCTCTCTTCTACACTTCTCTAGAAAGCCTATGCAAAGATCAACTCCAAAGTATTAGTCTGACATCCTGTGTGCTGTTGTTGCAGTGAGGCCCAAGCTGAACGTGAGGCCTTCTGTGATGAAGCTGGCTGCCCAGGTGAAACCAGGCCAGAAGAGAACATCAGCTAGATCTGCTGTCGCTGCAGTCAAACCCCTCAATAGCACCTACGCAGTGCAGGAGGAGCCACTGCAGGAGCTGCCCTGCAAACGGAGAGAGGTATGACTCAAAGCTCACTCTCTCAGGCTGGTTACTAGAAACACACGTCGATTTCGGATGTTTGAAATGGTCCTGAGAACGTCAATATATGCAGTCATCGGCGCTCACAAAAAAATACATATATATTTATACACACACACTGGGCTAAAACTCACAACGTTCAGAACCAGAGCACTCTGCTCAGACCTCTGCACCTCAACAGTTCACAATTGTCCAACAAGCAGGGAGAGTTCTTGATTAGTTATTTTTATTCTTTCCCCAAACCATAGCCCTAACCTTAACCACTCTGAATTAATACCTAAACTCCTTTGTTTCTGTTTTAAGCCTGTAACCATGCATAATTAACTTCTTAGCGCGCGGATCCTGTGAACGGGATCAAAATCGACAACCTCCGGTGAAGCTGGAGAGCGCCAAATTCAAATGACAAAATAGTAATATAAAACATTCATGGAAATACAAGTGTTTCTCACTCTTCAAAAGCTTAGAATCTTGGCAATCTCACAGCTTGTTAGATTTCAAAAAGGCTTTACGGCGAAAGCATAACATTTGATTGTCTGAGGACAGCGCCCTGTGTACTTCCACTATTAGCATAAAAACAACCAGCGCGGGTGACACAAAACACATAAAAAGAGCTCGATCCTTAGGTACACTATCGATTATATTTCACGGATAATATCTTGGACGATAGAAAAGGAAAAAAATGAGGCGCGCGCTCCCGGGTCCCACGCACCACAGACAGAAATTACTTCCTCACTCCACTTGGATAATCTTCTATTCCTCTAGTTTTCAAGGTAAACGCTTGAAACCTTGTCTAAAGACTGTTGACATCTAGTGGAAGCCATAGGTACTGCAACTTGGGAACTCAATTTCAGCATATCCTATAGCAACCCATTGGAAATTGAGCCAGCTCACAGAAACACATTTTCTAGGATGGATTTCCCTCGGGTTTTCGCCTGCCATATCAGTGCTGTTATACTCACATTATTTTAACCGTTTTTAGGAACTTCAGTGTTTTCTATCCAATACTACTAATTATGTGCATATCCTAGTTTCTGGGCCTGAGTACCAGGCAGTTTACTTTGGACATGTCAGACAGGCGGACATTCGGGAAACTAGACCCTTGCGCTAAGAGGTTAATTGATCAAAAATAGCCGATTTGTCCAATTTCGTCAAATTCCGAAGTGAAACGGAGTAACGTCTCTCAGCATAGTAGGGGTTCCTTTTGGGATGTTATGGAGATGTACTTTGTACAACTACTGTTATTATAACCTGTGTTGATAACTTTGTTCTCTCCAGGTGTCCTCTACTTCCTCCAGTGTGAAGGTGCAGATGAGCCCTGTAGTCTCCAGGAGACCACCCACCATCCCGGGCCCTGGCCTCAGCTCCAGCCCCCTGAGAGAGGAGTTTCAGGCAGTCCCTGTCAACCAACACAGCCCAGCCATCACCACAGCAGCCCCAGAGACCTGCATAGTCCCACAGAGGTAACACTGGCAAACTGCTCTGCGGTTACAACTCACCCATGAACTGTCATATGGTTAAACCTAGCATAAAGCCAAACATCAATGACTAAATGAGCTTTAACTCTTTTCCCCTCTCTCCTCTCCAGCCCTGTGGTGAATACACCCATCCAGCCCAAGCCCCGGCGGCCCAGCGTTGCGATGTCTCGCTCGGCCGCAACAGCCCCTTCCGCTAGCTCCTCAACCTCTGCCATGGACGAATTCGACGAGTTGATGAACGAGTTCACAGATGACCGTCTGGATGATGACTTGGAGCTGGATCCAGGCAAGGGAGAGGACGACTACCTGCTGGAGCTGTCTGAGATGATCGACAGTTAGACTGGCCTACCTGATACCCCGTACATGACCCCTGACCAACCCTTGACCAACGTTAATGTCACCTGATACCCTGTTCACGATCCCTGACTGACCCTACAATAACGCCTACATTCATCAACACCAATATAATTTCAAATGATCACCAGAACTAAACACCAGTTGAACATCAACCTACTACCAGCGCAACTGGCTGGGTCTCACCTATCACTGCCCTAGAGGGTTGATTTGACAGATGTCTTCATTGATTTGGGGAGGATATATGTATTTGTTACTGATTCCCAACCACCACTGTCTATCAGCCCATGTCTTCGGAGTAGACTAAGGTTGATACAATATGTCAGAGGAGACTGATGGGCTTATTTTATTTTTCTTCAATTAAAACACATTGTATTTTATGTTTTACATGGTGTTGTTTTTACTATTTACTTTTTAATTCATGGTTACCTTTTTTGTCCTGGAAAAACAATTCTTCATGTATTTTAATTTCTGCACCTTTATTATTTGATTACAGTGCTAGTGATATACTCATGGAATGATTTTATCTTTGTTCATTTTATGCTCTTAACTTTGTCCTGAAAGAGAACATGAAAAACAACTATTTGGTTGGAGAATTACAGAATTATTTTTTTCAAACATCCTCGGGTAATTCCCCATCTTGCGTTGTAAGGACAAAAGCATGTTGTTTTGCCTGTCACCTATGGATGTTAAATCATTGTTGCAGAAGAGTGAATTTGTATACTGTGTATGCCTAGACTGCTTTAAATGGATTAACAGGAACTACACATACTACTGCACTTAAAATAGTTAACCTGCTTTGCCTCCTGTGTCTGTCATGTCCCACATCTACTGACTCAAACTCATGTATAAAGTTTTTGTTCTAGTTTTGGACTGATCACGGAAAATGTGGAACTGTTGGAACGAACTAAGTTGGATTTGAGGTTAACGGAGTAAGCATGGAACGATGGTTTGAAGTATGAAATTAAGGTGTGTACCCTTTTTGGCTGTAAAAGTTAGCTTCTGTAAGACAAAACAGAAAAGCTAACTCACTGAAATATATGTATTTTTTAAAGTACACCCACCATGTTCCTCTTTCTGCTCCCAGTGTACTTTTGGTCCAGAAAATGTGTTCGGACCACATTTTAACCTATCCAATTTATCTGACCATGACCCACTCAAAACAGTTGAATATGGAACATTACTCCTTTCACTGTTCAACATCCAGCCTGTTTGCTATTGAACCTTTGTTACAAATTGTTTTTTGCTCTTAAAATGTGAAAAAGCAGCTTCTCAGGGAGTACTTATTTGCTGTCTGAGTTTGAACCTATTTGTACTGTTCATACACAATGTTACAATTCAACAGACAATTTCCATTTTTCTCTGCTAGCATGTGACCGTTCTTTGTCTGAGTACCTGCTGGTCCTGTTCCATGTCGACTGTGATCAGATTATATCTGCTGATCAGAGTTTTACCATCTGGAGCGAGGATCCTGTTGTGTATATGTACCTGCTTGGGCCTGTCCTGATATTCATGATCTAAATCTCTAAAGGGTGTTGAAACTAAATAAAAATGCTTTTATGAAAAGTTGCTTTCATCCAGGCTCTTTATTCCAGATGTCTCACAAAAGAGAAGACATTCAAAGACATGTTGATCTTACTGAGAAAGTGTTTCTGTTATAGTTTTCCAAATGTAGCTGAGTGCCGTGGAGGTCATGTTTCAGTTCAATATGTCAGTGGTTCTCAACCCTCTTCTTGGGGACCCCCAGACATTTCACAATGTTGTTGTAGCCCTGGACTAACTCAACTGATTACACCTAGTCAAGGGCTTGATGATTGGTTGACAATTTGAATCAGGTGTGCTAGCTGTGGAATTGTTAAAATATATGGAATAGCTAGGATTCCCTGAGCAGTTTGAGAGCCCCTACTAGACAAATCTGGAGACGTACCCTATTTGATTTTATAATTTTTCAACACGCAAATGGTGCTCTTTAGTTCGGTCAGAGAAATCGGAGCGGAAACAAAGATCACATGCATCGTCACTTCCGTGAAACTAGACGTAAACAAAAATGGTGGATTGTGAAAATACTACTCACACAGAAAACAGAATGAAAAAATTGGAATTGTTGAACATATTTCTCACCGAGAGATTAAACACGGCTGCCAATGAGATATTTGGGGCTGTGAAGGGTACGATAGTTGAGTACCAGACAGAAATCGTTCGCTCCAAAGAGGAGAACAATCATCTCCGAAAGCTGCTGGATATCGCTGCCCAGCGCGTTCTACTTCAAACAGGTATAGTAGCTAGTTAGCTAAATGAACGCTAGGCTACCAACCTATTTTTATTTCTCAAAATGAGGGAATTGGTTGTTGTTGGACTCCATTAATCTATAGAAAATACATTACCAGAATTAGTTTATACGTTATTGCTAAGTATTCGAGAAAATTAATAGCCTACTAACGTTAGATACCATTACGCTTGTTTACACTGAGCGGCACTGGGGTCAGAACGCATTCATTGTTATATTAAGGGTGCGTTCATAAATACACTCTATCTACTCCCATTTCAAAGCACTCTCGTCTGAGTTTGCAAAAGGGCAGAATAACTGATGAATTTACGAACGCTCGACACCCGTTGAATAGTTCTTATGTCAGTAAGCGTAGTGTAATTAAATTGTTGCCAGCAGCACAGTTACAGTCACCAATGCTCTGGATAACATGAAAACAGCTTAACCAGCTCTGCTAGAGTAAAATGGTCAGAGTGGGGTGTTCTCTCAATATGTGTCTTGAAGTAGCTAGCAAGCTAGCCAATGTTAGCCAGTTAGCTTGGGTGCTTGACTGCGTTGAGGTCAGAACGCTCGGATCAACCTTATTCCTCGGCCAGAGCGTCTAGTGTGCGCTCTGAATGTTCCTTGAGCTAAATTTTCGAGCGCACTCTGGCACTCCAGTTTAAATTTACAAACACACTCTAAGACACCTTATATGGGTCTAATGCTGATTGGTTAAAACCACATTCCAGCCGGTGTCTATTCCACAAGTTATCACCAGTTAATTATATGACGCTAAAATGCCTATTTACTCTATTCCGTCTGACGGCACAATCCACTGTCTCATCAGCCCAGCCAGGCAATTTATGAACTTGATCTCCAATATAAAAAGCATCTAGACATTCTCACATTTCTTATAGACTAACATTTTGTTTTCAACAGCGGACACTTGTATAAATCTTGCTGTCTGTGTCTGACATTTGCAACATTGTTTCAATATTCAAATTCGATCTCCAGATGTCCCATAATAATGAACGTGTCGGGATGAGACAGGCAGGCAGCTTTTCTCAGCCAGTCGAAATCATAAATCAGCATAATTTTTATGGATATATACAAAGAACTATCAATAGAAAACGGTAGTTTGCTGTCTTTCCAGCTTCAGTTTGAAGTGATTGTCTTAGCTGTGTTGTTGGCTGAAATAGAAATGCCTTTACCAGACTTTCTTAATTTATTTTCCCTCTAGACTGTCATGCTATCCACCTTACCGAAGATGCATCTTCACCTGAGCAGCAGCATCGTGAGCAGGAGTGGACCCCTGGTCTAGGCCAGGAGGACCCAGAGCC
Source organism: Brachymystax lenok tsinlingensis (assembly GCA_030435695.1). NCBI lineage: Eukaryota > Metazoa > Chordata > Actinopteri > Salmoniformes > Salmonidae > Brachymystax > Brachymystax lenok. The sequence continues at coordinate 40,839,279 of CM059797.1, read as the reverse complement.
CACACAGATTAAAGAGGAACAGGAGCTCAGAAACAGTCCAGAGGAAGAGCAGCTCCAAGGGCTGGAGTCTGAAACCAAAGGAGAATCCATATATACGCCTCCTTTTGTGAAAAGTAACTGTGATCAGGACCCACCTCAGCCTTCACATCTTCCCAAAACTGTGGACAACAGAGGAGACTCTTTAGCCAGAACCATATCAAATAATCATATCAAAATAGAGAATGAAGGAGAAGGCTACAGCACATCAGAACCAACCAGTGACTTACAGCGCGTCTTCACCGTGAATTCAGACTGTCTTGCAGCTCGGAGTGAAAACAGTGCCCAACCCAATATCAACAATAGAATTCAGAGAGGACTCTCAGAATATGAGGCCCCACAGGAAACATATGAAAGAGAAAGTATTGGTCTACACATACACGTTAGAGACCAGAACACCACCAAGCTGCCTCAACAGAGATCCCCCTATCAAGCCCAAGGCATACAGAGAGTGTATCCTTGCCGGGAGTGTGGGAAGTGCTTCAATTTCTCTTGTCAGTTAGAAGTCCACATGCGATGGCACAGCAAGGAAAGGCCATTCAGCTGCTCTGTGTGCCGAAAAAGCTTCACCACCATCAGCCTGTTGAGGAGACACCACCGCATTCACACTGGAGAGAAACCCTACCACTGTCACATCTGTGGGAAATGTTTCAATCAGTCAGCTCACCTGAATACCCACTTTAAAATTCACCCAGGGGAGAGACCACACAGCTGGAAAATGGCTCAGGCAAAATGTTAATAGCAGCGACATCTACACTCAGAAGGACAGTAACATGTAAATCTGGGCAGTTTAACTATTGTCCAGGATTTAAGACACTAGAAGAACCAGTGATTGATGTTTGAACAATGCATTACAATACAGTGAGGACTGGTGATGTTATTCTTTTGTAATTATACTAGATACAGAGGGTAGAAAATCCATCTTATTCAACCTAACTAGATGCAATCAATCAATTTATTTGATCATCCTTATCTATTTCCCCTTAGGACTTGGACCTGACTGCTGGGCTGTATGATTAGCCTATTAGGGTCTTGCCACAGTTATCCTTATCCCTAATGATAATAATACATGGGACTTTAAGCACCTGTCAAAAACCCTAAGAACACTGCACACCAAAGAGTATAAAACAAGACAATAAAAGCTACTTAGCTTAGGCTAGGGCTGAGTAAGGGTGAGCTAAGCTTAGGGGAATGCAAGACTAAACAAATAGGCTTTGATATTGTTTTTGAAAATGGTGATGGAGTCTGAATTGCAGGTGGCTGGGGGGGAGAGAGTTCCAGAGTTTGGGGGCAGCGGTGCGGAGTGATTTCTGCGTAGTGCGTCTTTAACTGTTTTAATAAATAATTGATCTTTTTTCAAGACTATTTGTGCAATCTTCTACCATCCAGGCAGCAGCAATATGTGTGGGTGTAGTACCATTTCAAGCGTGCACTGTGGTGGCGTCTTCTGTATTTAAGAATCTCACTGTTACACTATTCGTACTATTACCAAAAGTCCTACCCAATTTAATTTCCAATACGGCAAGGGAAAAAGGGTTTCCCAAAATGACCTTTGTTCAAAAAACATTTGTTTTATTAAACCATTACATTTTGTGCAACACAGTCAAAATAGATTTGGCATATTTCAATATTTAAACAAAGACACTCCTTCTCAAACCACACACGTGGAAGGTCTTTCAGTTCAAGCAGTCACATACACATTTTCAAAACATGCAATTTTAATTAATCCAGTAACAGGTCTTTGTTAGACACACCACTCTGTGGCTCCCCACAATGTTATGCAAGTTCATGCATTCATTATTGTCTACCTTTTTCAACCTTTCAAAAGCAGTGACTGAGATACAGCATGTATAGAATTCTAGATATCAGTTAGTACTTTTCAATCTAGTTTAAACTGACACATTTTCCCCACGCAAATCACGATTTCTCCAGTTTGTGAATCAAGCTCATATGCCTTCTAAGGGATCCCATCCGATTGAAGCGTTTGCTGCATTCATGGCACGGATGCGGTTTCTCCTCTAGGTGAGTCTTCATATGCACTGTCAGGGCTTCACTCACAGCGAAGGCCTTGCCACATTCTTCACAGCGATGCGGTTTCAACCCTGTGTGACTTGTCATATGTGTGGTCAGGGATCTCTTCACAGGAAAGCCCTTTCCACAAACATGGCAACGATGCGGCTTCTCCTTTGTGTGTGTCCTCAGGTGCATCTGCAAGCTTCCTTTTCGACTGAAATGTTTACCGCAATCTTGACACTGAAATGGTTTCTCCCCAGTATGAATGACTTGGTGTGTTTTTAAAATGAATGATGTTTGAAAGCGTTTTCCACACACAGGACACTCAAATGGTCTCTCACCGGCATGAGCCCTCACAATATGCACTTTCAGGTTCGCCTTATTAGTGAAACATTTACCACACATCTGGCAAAAAGGTTTGGCTCCGATGTGTGTTAGCAGGTGATCCAGCATGCTGTCTGTGGACTCAAAGCCATTTCCACATACACCACAGAGATGATCTGTATCCTTTGCATGCATTCGCACATGATTGATTAAATGATTTATGAAGTCAAAAGACTTTTCACACACTTTGCAAAAACATGGTGTGGCTAGTCTTTGGCGGCGTGATTTCGTATTGCATGGAAACGTCTTATCTTGAGAAGTGGTTTGGGTGTTGTTTGATTGTAACGGTTGTAGCCCTGATGGTAGTCCTCCACTGTCCACCCCATCGTCACTTTCGCTGTTTTCAGTCTGAGCTGCAGAACTGTCCGGATTTACTGCAGAGAGGGACTGAGAGTCACTGGTTGGTTCCCAGTGAGACCCACCATAACACTCTTCACCAGGTTCTGTTTTGATCTCTCCTGTTGTGTTGATCGATAGTGAGTCCCTCTCTCTGTTCTCCACTATTTGTATGTGGTAAATGTGTGGCTCAGGTGGTTTCTGATTACAGTCCCTCAAAATGGAGTCTTTGGTTATTAACTCCTCCCTCTGACTGGTCCCAAACTCATCTGGTTCCTCTTTAATCTGTGTGGGCTCTGGGTCCCCCTGGTCCAGACTGGGGCTCCACTCCTGCTCATGGTGCTGATGCTCAGGGATAACCTCTTTGGAGAGAGTGAGATGCAGTGGGTCTGGAGGGAAGAACAAAAACATAGCTAACTCACATATGCTGACATGAGACATACAATCTAAATATAATTAGACTATATGCCCTGACACAAATTCCAGATGCTTATTGGTAATTTCCCTTGAATTCTGTGACCAAATCATTACAAAAATAATGATTTGTTTTAGTGTATGAGACTTGATGTATAGCTTTAAAAGAAAATGTCTTTGCCATAGCAATCCTAAATGAAATGTTACATCCTAATGTGAATGGAATACACTCTCCATTGTTAAGCCCTTTGGAAGGCACGTAAGACATAGAAAGACGGAATGTGGCTTTCGTTAAAGAAAAGAAAATCAGTAAACTGCAAACCTGCTTTCGGTAACTGAGGCTGGAAAGCAATATCGAACAGAGATCGTAAACGGTCGTTGTCCTCCTTTGAACGAGAGATTTCTTCCTGGTAATCCGTTATTGTTTTTTCCACGGCCCCAAATATTTCAGCAGCAGCCTCTTTTAGCCGCTCACTGACAAATAGGTGTAACAACTGTAGTCTAGACATTTTCTAAAGAAGCAGTTGACCTCTTATGTCCGATACAGTAAGGTGTATACCATTGATATATATCATACAGAGAAGCGATAAGGGTTTCCTCCAATGGCTGTATATTTGCTCCCTTTGAGTCAGTGATGTAGTGTACACGACGTTGAAGGTATTTGTATTACCGCCACCTACTGTGCAGGCATGCCAAGCCTCTGCACTATTGATTTGTGTGATCTGATCTATGGATGAGACTGAACAATACATTTTCTACCCAGGTGCCTATTTTTATAGACGCTACATACGCACAAAACATGCGTGCACTAGTTTTCACGCAAAAGTTGGAATATATAAAAACTTGAGGTGAGAATGTGCTTATCCTCCTGCAAACCTTAGGCCATGCTTAAGCACAGTTTTAAGTGGTTGAAGTATTGCACGTCTGAAAACTGTATTGTCAAATTTCTCGAGTGGACAATACTTTATTTATAAACATAATACATATATCACAATTGCAGATACATTCCTCACCTTTTCTGGCCATGTCAAGTTCATATTCCCGATGTTGCCATATAACAAATAAACCGAGGTAAAGACAGTTTCAAGTTGGATATTCAAAGGATATTCGCACATTCAAACCTCAATAGCTTTCAAAACACTTGGAGCCACAGACTCCAAATAAGTGTCATGAAGTTGGAAAAATTGCACACAACATTGCACAGGTCTTATTTTCACGATTTGGATAATGATTTGTTTTCCAAAGCTAATAAACGTGTGGAAATGTGAGCAGCATTTTGTATTCCCAGTTAAATTAGTTAGGGAGCGAAAACAAAGTACAAACTTTTTTTACATTTGAATTTCAATAGCCCCTGGGTCATGTGACCTACTTGACTCAAACAAGGTTCAGAATGTCCACTGACTACCCTTCTATATTGCACACCCTTTGGTTTGTCCATTTTCATCTCACATGTTTTTACATTAATTTTTCAAACTTTCTAATTTTAATAGCTCCATGGTCATGTGACCTAAAGGACTCAAACACGGTTCAGAATTTCCACTGACTACCCTTATATATTGCACACCCTTTCGTTTGTCCATTTTCATCTCACACGATTTTACATGAATTTTCTAACTTTCTAATTTTAATAGCTCCTTGGTCATTTTACCTACTGATTTCAAACAAGGTTCAGAATGTACACTAACTACCCTTCTATATTGCACACCCTTTAGTTTGTCCATTTTCTCTTTCCTTTGTGAAGGGCAGGGCACCCTGGAATGGGTTTTCCCAGAGAGAGAGGGGCCCAAGCCCTGAAAAGCGTTCCGGTTTCTGCAGCGTCCAGTGAGCTCTCCCTGGCCCTTGAAAATCCAGGGGAGACTGTGTAAATCTCACGCCGGGCCGTACCCATATCCGCAGCAGGTCTCCAAGGTGAATAGCCTCTGGCATGTTATAACAATGTATGTAAGGAAAGTTGGCAAAAAAAGATCTGTAACTTCGGGATAAGGATTGGCTCTAAGGGCTGGGTCGGTCAGGCTGGGGTGCGAAATGGGGCTGGGCTCGAGCCGCGGCTGGGGGGAGCAGTCACTCCGTCGCCCTCCTCTTGGAAGTTCGTTGTGCAGCCCATCTCGCGGTCTCTCATGCGTAGTCTCGCAAGGGGCTGCGTGCGGGGGTTTGTCTGGGTGGTGTCCGTCGGCGGACCGAAGGTGGACTGGTGGGGGGTTGTGTCCGGCAGTTGGCGGCGGCAACTCTGGACGCGCGCCAGGCCCTTCTTGCTGATCTCCCAGCTACGGCACTTGTAGCTGGGGACGTCTCCTCTACGCTCACTAGACTTGAGGCTGAGACTAAACCCATTGGCTCCGCAGGTATAGGGCATTGCATGGATCTGGCTCATGCCCAATGAAGTGGGGAGAGGTATCTCCAGCTTGTCTGGGGAGGGAGGTCTACATCTGGAACCATAAAACCGACGGAAGAAGCCTAGGTTTCCACTGGGCACGGCACACCCACATGTCGCGGTCGCACTCAAATCACCCATGGGGTGACTGTGACCCCCTCATGTCAAAGTGAGGAATTTCGATGAAGCGGGGGTAAACGGCGGCACATAAATAACAAGAGTTTCTTGAGGTAGCCAAATGCCTTGTGTAGCTCATGAATGGATGAACGAGATTCCCACTGTCCCTACCTACTATCTAGCGAAACCACAGCCAAGGGAACAGGCTTGATGGAATCAGCGGGGAAAGAAGACCCTGTTGAGCTTGACTCTAGTCAGGCACTATGATGAGACATGAGAAGTGTAAAATAAGTGGGAGGTCTTGGCTGCTGATGAAATACCACTGCTTTTATTGTTTTTTAACTTACCCTGTGAGGGGGAGGCGAGCCCCGGGTGCTCGCGCCGGGTGCGACCTGCTATGGGGACAGTGGCAGGTGGGGAGTTTGACTGGGGTGGTGCACCTGTCTAACGGTAACGCAGGTGTCCTAAGGCGAGCTTAGGGAGGACAGAATTCGCCAAGCGTTGGATTGTTCACCCACTAATAGGGAACGTGAGCTGGGTTTGGACGGTCGTGAGACAGGATAGTTTTACCCTACTGATGATGTGTTGTTGCAATAGTAATCCTGCTCAGTACGAGAGGAACCGCAGGTTCAGACATTTGGTGTATTTGCTTGGCTGAGACAATGGTGCGAAGCTACCATCTGTGGGATTATGACTGAACGCCTCTAAGTCAGAATCCCCCCTAAACGTAACGATACCGTAGCGCCGCGGATCTTTGGTTGGCCCGGGATAACCTGCCTCTTTTGGCAGGTGAGTAGAGCCGTTTGTGACGGTGTTGGGGTGCGGCCGGATGAGTTGCTGCCCCTCTCTTGATGCTCTCCACATGTTTGTGGGGAACCTGGTGCTAAATCACTCATAGACAACCTGATTCTGGGTCAGGGTTTCATACGTAGCAGAGCAGCTCACTTGCTGCGATCTACTGAAAGTCAACCCTCGATCCAAGCTTTTGTCGGGGACGGAAGGCGTCTTTCTCCACCATCCTCCTTCTTTACTTACGGATTACCAGGTGCACGGAGAAGGGCCAGAGGCCAGACACAGAGTGTGAGAGAGCCCAGGCAGGCGGGTAGAAGGCGTAAGACATTGACATTGGGCTTTGGATAAGTAGGGGGCTAGGTGGTGGTCGCCAATCCGCCCAGGCCTGTCCTCTGGTGGGACTGTGAGTCAGGTTGGGAATTGCTGTTCAAGTCAAGAGGTCACCAGATGCACGAGGAGGCCTCCCCCAAAGAGGGGGGCACAGAGTCCGAGCAGGGGTGGCCGGACTCAGGGGCTGGGGGCAGCACTCAGGCCATGGAGGTTGGAGTGGGGACTGGCGGGTCACCAGGAGGACAGAGCCTGTTTCGAATTACCACGTGCACAGAGCCTGTTACGGGTTACCAGGTAAACATGGTTCCTTACAGTAGGACTATAGACGTCTTAGTAAATCCAGGGAGTAAGCTATACTCTAAGGCCAAGGGAGAGGGCAGGTGGGCAGGGAGTGTAGGCCTAGAGGCCAGGAGTCAGAGGTCACCAGGTCAATGGGGGCCTGCCTGGAGATCAGGAAAGCCCCAGGGAGAAGGCCCAAGTGAATATGTGTGCGAGTGACACTGTCCTTCAGGGGGGCAGAGCAGGCAAATTAATGTAAAATTGTGTGAGATGAAGATGGACAAACCAAAGAGTGTGCAATATATAAGGGTAGTCAGTGGACATTCTGAATCTTGTTTGAGGTCAGTAGGTCACATGACCAAGGAGCTATTGAAATTATAAAGTTGAGTGTACCACTGAGTGTACCACATTTAAAAACATTGAAAATTAATGTAAAACGTGTGAGATGAAAATGGACAAACTAAAGGGTGTGCAATGTGTAGGCCCACTGAGTGGACATTCTGAACCTTGTTTGAAGTCAGTAGGTCACATGACCATCGGGTTAGCTAGAACCAGTTTTGAAAGTTTTAGGAGTAATGTTTAGAGAGCTATTGAAATTTGAAAAATGTAATTTGTCACTATGTTGACGGTCCCTAACTGATAACTACTGAAAACTACAGGCGAATATCCGTTGAATATCCAACTTGAAACTATCTTTACCTCGATAACAAATAAGGCCTACCATGCACATCTCTTATTGCCCCTATTAGACATTATTATTTCTAGTTTTTGCATCAGAAAGGCATTGTGGTTCATAACATACAGTAGAATTCAATCCCACTATTTTTATGTTTTCATAAGAACTTTTTTACTTTGTTTTTTTCTAAAAATAGTTTTTTCCCCTGTCTTGTCTTATGTTTGCTCACTTGCTTTTTTTAACCTCTCAACCTTTTTTGAAAAATGTCCCTCCCTCTCTTTTGCTTTGTTGCAATTGCTGTTCAACCCTCCGTAGCTGTTTAGCTAACTGACTTCTCTTTTGCATTGTTTATGCAATCTGCACTTTTATTTGTCGTGTTTGGATTTAGGACTACTCTGGTTGAACGTCTTTCACTGGAGCTGTGGTAGTTCATGATCATAAGAGTGTACAAAACATTAGGAACACCTGCTCTTTCCATGACAGACTGACCAGGTGAATCCAGGTGGAAGCTTTGATCCCTCATTGATGTCACTTGTGATCTACTTCAATCATGTTAAAGAAGGATTTTAAAACATTGAGACAACTGACAAATGGTTTGTTTTTGTGTGCCATTGGTAGGGTGAATGGGCTAGACAAAAGATTTTAGTGCCTTTGAACGGGGTATGGTAGTAGGTGCCAGGGGCTCCAGTTTGAGTGTGTTACGAACTGCAAGAACTGCAACTGCGTTTTTCACGCTCAACAATTTTCTGTGTGTTCCAAGAATGGTCCACCACCCAAAGGACATCCAGCCAACTTGATACAACTGTGGGAAGCATTGGAGTCAACAAGGACCAGCATCCCTGTGGAACGCTTTCAACACCTTGTAGTCCATGTCCTGACGAATTGAGGATGTTCTGAGTGCAAAAGGGGGTGCAATGCAATATTAGGAAGGTGTTCCTAAAGTTTTGTACACTCAGTGTACAATGAACTAATTAAGTTTGAAATGTACAATGAAATTCATGAAAATAATACCATGCTGTTCTCTTGGCAAGGTGGAACATGGAAAGCGGCAATACACAGCTAGGGATTATGTTCACAAAAATTAAATTGACCTTTCGCCATGTCTTCATGTTTTTTGTGATAGGTGGTGCAGTTATGTGTGTCTGATGGCAGTGTATTCCAGACATGGGAAGCTCTCACAGAGAAAACAGATTGACTAAAAGTGCTTTTCCTTAAGGGAACTATACAGTCACCTCTCATGGCAGACCTTGTGGATCTGCTGCCATATGTTTGGGTTTTCTGTTTAACAAAAGTACTGAGTGGAGGGGGAGCCAGGCCATTTAGGATCTTGAATACAAGACATGCGTCGGTGTATAGCACAAGATTTTCCCAACTCAGGAGCTCATGCTTTTTGAGGATGTAACAGTGATGATGGCTATTGGGCTTCCTATCAAGCACTTTGAGAGCCTGTTTGTAGACAGACTGAATGGGTTTTAATGTTGTACAGCAAGCTTGGGCCCAACTAGTCAATTAGTATGTTAAGTGGGGGAGTATCATAGATATGAAGTACAGTTTTGCTACCTCTGTAGTCAAACAATTTCGTATAAATTGGAAATTAGCTAGGTTGAATTTGGTTATTTGAATTACCTTTTTTCACCTGCTTTTTAAAAGAGAGGTTGGGATCAAGTATGATGCCAAGGTACTTAAAATTAGATCCCACCTGGAGCTTCTCCCCTGACACATAAACATCTGGCTCAGTAGCATCTGTTGCCCTCTTTGTGAAGAACATATGTGGTAGTAAAAACATGACTAAGACACATTAATTAATGCACTATGTGATAGCAGACAACATGATTGACATAACTTAGATTGCATTTCTAATATTGGCTGAGGCTTAAGTGCTAAAACAAGTATGCAAGATAACTTGGACAGTTGTCAAGATATAGGTGACACCAAGCAAGAACTGAAATAACCATAGGGACAATGGGAAGTAGTTTATGTGGATCAGAGTACTGCAAGTTGTACCAGTTCTGGTGTTTTCCTTTTGCTTTTCCTGCTCGTCCAATGACGGTTGCTGTATGTGGAATACCACTTTCTCTGTCCATGTATTTAACAGTTTGTCCAGTTTTCAGACTGGAACAACCATGCTGTCTTAACACATGTGGCTGTTGTTGAATGTTTTCTTCATTTGAACACTCAACAGTATTGTCATGTCCGTGTCATGGTTGAAGGTCTCTGCTCCATTTCCTGTGTCAGTTTCAGTGTCCATATCATTGGATCCGACATCTGATAAGTTTGCGTCTGTTACTGTGTCCTTTTTGTCATTTTCATTAGGAGACTGATTCTCAGCAACAGCCCCTCTATCTTGTTGATCATTTACTTTCCTCAATCTTGAGTGATGCACCCTGACAATGGTGCCTCCGTGCCTCACAAATATCACCACGCCATCTTGGCCAATAACTACTCCCGGTCCTTTCCACTCTTGACAGTCAACTCGTTTGTAGTACACTTTATTTCCAGTTTCGTACTTCTCATCGGTGGGTCGAAGCTGTTTACGCATGAAACCCTGCGAATTCTCTCTGAGCACTCTGCTTCAGTGAACAGCTTTTCTCGCTGCATGTAGTGCTGAAAGGTGCTGTCCCACCCATGCACTCACACTGGTCCCTTCTAGTGCTGGTGGCTTGTCAACCAGTACAGAGGGAAGATTAGGGTTCTGACCGAAGACTAGTTGGTATGGGCTGTAGCCATGAACATTGTGCATGGAGTTTTTTGCCATCAAAGCCCAATCTAGGGCTGTTTTCCAGTTATCTTGATTCACTTTCAGCATTATCTCTGTGAGTGTTTGATTATGTCTCTCCAGAAGTCCATTGCTCCATGGACTGTATGAGGCAGTTGTCTTTACCTCCATGTTGAATTTCTCTGCCATTTCTCTTATTTCATCATTATTGAATTCTCCTCCATTGTCACTGTACAATTTCTGGGGAGGGCCATGCACACTTATCCAGGAATGAATGAAGTGCTTGACAATTTCACTGGGTTTCTTTGTATTCACAATGCTTCCAGCACTGAAGCGTGTGAAGTGGTCGATTATGTGAACGTACCACACACTTGGTCCTAGCTCATGTAGATCTACAGCCACTGTTTCATTGTACTTGGAAGCCAGTGGCAGACCAACAGCTGGTTTAGGCTTAGGTTTACTGTATTTCTGACATGTCTCACAACTGTTAACTATCTGCTGTAGAATGGAAATACTCTCATCATCATTATTCCCTGAACTGCTGAATAATTTCTGAAGTCTGTCAACTGTAGCATGTCCAAACTGTTTGTGAAGCTTTAACAATACTTTGTGTTTTTCTTTTGTGTTCATGTTCTCTGTGACTGACAGAATCTCCATGTGCTCTGTGTCCATCAGAATCTCATTTTTACATGGACTCTGTGTGATGTCTCGGTCTAAAATGTTTACACAATAGTGGTCGAGGTGGTAAGTTCAAGAGTTACTGGTTGTTTAAACATCACTGCCTTGTCATTTTTTATGTCTAGTACAGCCCCTGCCTTCTTGAGGGAAGCTTTGCTTAATAGTAAAGGGATATCTGCAGGGACCACCTCTGTTTCAATGTGACACTTAGTCTGACCAATGTTTGCTGGTATCTTAACTCTCTTGGTAGAATGGACGATTCTCCCATCTCCAAATCTGAAAGCTCTGTTGCTTGGCGTGTCAAACATTTTTTGTACTTCTTTCATATTTAGTTCACTGACAAAGCTATCAAGCCATTTTGCACCACACACTGTCCGTGTACATGCAGTATCAATCACAGCAGATCCTAAAGATTCAACTAATAAAAATCTCATTATCAGAAGCAGATTCATTTGAAAACAGTGTAATGTTACACTGCTCTATCTCTGTGTTTACATTTTCCTCTGTTAGTTTAACATGTTCATTTTTATGAGGACAGTCTTTAACCCAATGGTAAGTGCTTTGACAAATAGCACATTTTGATCTGCTTCCATATCTGTCCAGTGGATTTGTTCCGGGCAATGGCGCCCTCTTCTGGTTGTCTTGAGAACGTGACTTGTTGGCGCCTTTTCTCTGCTGCTCGGTGTAATATGCTGCGTCACTCACTTGCATTCCATCGGTTATTGGCGCGACAGACGTCTTTTCACCAAAAATTATTTTTAGTGCCGACTTCATTGATGCAAAAGTCAGCACAGTACAAGCGGTCAAAGCCAACTGTTTCTCCCTACCATCTAGACAGGCAGTATCTAGCAACTTGAAAGCTAACACTGCATCCGGGAGAACCATGTCGTACTTGCACATCCTATTGTACCTCAGTTCGAAATCAATGATGTAGTCTGTCATTGCGACCGAAATATCTCTTGTAACACTGTCAAAGTTTGAATATGCCTCATAGGCACGGTCTTTCTCTTCCTTAAGAAATACAGAATCCAGTGCTCTGATCAAAGTTCTCATACCATCATCCTTGTTCAAATCCTCAACGGATATTTCCAGCGCTGTATCTCTCGCTCTTCCCTCCAGGGATAATACCACGGCAAGCGCTTGCTTTTTCGCGTCCAGATTAGTAACACGTGTCCAGATTCCAAGTTCATTTTTCCAACTTTCGTACGACCTCTTCTCGTCGAAGCCAGGTGGCACATTGTAGTTATTAGCCATCCTCTGCTACCAATGTTAACTCAAAATTACACAACGACAAGGTTCCAGTTTAACAAAGTTTACTATACCATATGAACACACTACAAGGTAGCCATTCCACTCAAGGCTAGGTCCATTAACCAACAAGACTCAACGCGCAGGCGCACTCTTAACTGAGTGATGGCCCCGTAATAACAGAAGTATAGGGATACTTAAAACATGAACTTAACAGTTTATGAACATACAAGGAGTGATCTTATATGCTGAGCAGAGACAGAGGACACCAAACGCATTTCTCAGAATACCACTTAGTCGATTTTGCCACTTGTGAGCAGAACATAGGTCAAAGGTTGTCTCGGCTAGTGACGGCTGCAAAGCTGAGACCCATAAATACATATCTTAAGAGTCAGACATAGATTAAAGTTACAGGGTCTGTAAAATTAGACAGGCGAACCAGAAGCAAAAGGACTTATAAGGAATAGGAGCTACTAACAGAGCCTAAACAGCTGTCAGGTGTGAGCGACAGCAAGCAAATGCTGAGACAGAGAGAATGTGGTGAGGAGCTATTTTCACATACAGAGAACAATGCATTGAAACCATAAGAAATAATCCTATATATCAAGTAGAGATAGAATACTAATTTAATCCATTAGGGTCTGAAGGATGACAGCAGAATGGCCAACACAAGTAATATATGTACACAATAAATGTATTATTGTTATAACATTGAAGGGCCTGCCACCATATAATCTAAACTTGGAACAGATAGGGGCGATACTGGGCCTGAACAAGAAAGAACTCAGATCAAAAGATAATAGGTGGCAGGAGAGAAAGAGGGAGTGAATTCATTTACATATGGGCTGTACTCATATACTGTAAGGGTATAAAGCAGAGTTCTGTGATCAATTGGATCAGCTGTTTCCCGGGTCAGCTCAACTTTAATTAATCTGTATTAAAGTCTTATTGAATTCACAAGTTTTTTGTACGAGTGTCATATTTTGAAGATTTTTTCCACGACACATGCAGACAGTTTTTTCACATTGAGATGCAAACACGAGTCACTGAGACACTTGGACCATTACAGTAGTGAGTTCTTGTGCAGCTTGTTGTTTGCTCTTTGCATGCACATATATCATTGTATCATCTGCATACATTTGAAGTTCAGACCCAGTACAGACAGAAGGCAGATCATTAATGTACAGGCTGAACAGGAGGGGCCCCAGTATTGACCCTTGGGGCACGCCCACATCATAGCCTAGAGTGGGTGACAGCTCATTGCTCACTCTGACACACTGAGTTCTGCCTTCAAGGTATGATTTCATCCATCTCAAGGCATCGGGGGAAAAGTTGAACTTGGACAATTTTGTGATGAGAACCTCATAGTTAACAGTATCAAAAGCCTTCCTTAGGTCCAGAAACACAGCCCCAACAACGCCCCCTTGTCCATCTTGGACTTCACATTTTCCAGAAGAAAGCAGTTGGCCGTTTATGTGGAGTGTTTCGCTCTGAAGCCAAACTGCATGGAGTGTAATGTGAAGGGGCTGTTGTGGAGGTGGGCAATTAGTTTTAAAACTTTTACTACAAACCTGGCAGTGGAACGGTTTCTCTTCTGGGTGTAACTTCTTGAAATGCTCTGCCAAGTGTCCCTTCCGGGTAAAGTGAGTGCCACACACATGGCAATGAAATTATTTCTCCCCTGTATGTATTTGCATACTATATGTCTTTGAAGGTATTCCTCTGTAAGGAAACATTTACTGCACACATGGCAGCTACATTGTTTCTCCAAGGTGTGCGATTTTAAATATTTTGTCAGAATGCTCAGAGTTGATGTACTACTCACACTAATGTGTTTTCTCATGTTGAAACAAATTAGTTTTAACATTAAAATACCTGCCACACGCCTTGCAACAATAAGGAGCATGGCTTTGACTGGGTGATTTCAGGGTGAGCAAATTTGTGGTTGTCTTGTCTTTTGCTCTTCCTTGTCCGTGCTCTCCTTGTCAATCGCGGCTCTGACCCTGACAGTAGCCCTTCACTCTCCACATCATCGACACATTAATTGTTCTCACTCTGAGCGGCAGATAATATTATATTCAGAAGATATAGTACCCAGCATCTGGACCAAACTTCTTCAAATCAATGAGTAAGACATGAGGAATCCAAAACAATTGTCAAAAGCCACTCACGGAACCCCAGTCCCCATGCCAATCCAGTGGAGGCTCATCAGAAGAGGAAGGGAGGACCATTATCCTCAGTGAAATTTCTTAAAAATAAAACACTCAAAGTTATCATTTTTAGATAAAACTATATTAAATAGATTCAAATGTCACTAAATAATTGATTAAAACACACTGCAATTGCAATTGCAATGAAGGTCTATAGTAACTTCAACAGCACTCTCTGGGGTAGCACCATGGTGTAGGCGGAGGACAGCTATCTTCTGTCCTACTCTGGGTACAATGACTTCAATACAAAACCTAGGAGGCTCATAGGCCTCACCCCCTTCCATAGACCTATATAGTAATGATGACCACTTCCGGAGGACGCCCTCCAACCAACCAATCAGTATGAACTGACATGTTGTCCATCCATTCATAGGATTAGGATCAGAGAATGAACCTAGTGTGTTGAATTGGGGGTTGTACCACAGAGCATTATGGGGTGGATGGGGGTGACATTATTGGATAGAGATTGAAAAGTGATAGTTGGGCATTTTTGGGACACTATTCAATTCAAATTAGTTTCTTCAAATTACAGGAGATGGAGGAGGTAGATTGTAAATAGTTTTCTTCGTTTTAGAACTTTATTTTTGTGTCCAGTTAGTGCAATTGATTAAAATTTGCCTTGCTAACTTCAGTAGCTAGCTAGCTACCTAGCTGCTCAAGTGTGCAGGTGTCGCAGCCAACACTACCGCAAATTACTTTTTGGGGTACACGGAAAAAGTGTGAATTAAAACCGAGGGTCGACCTCTGCCTGAGATCAGAATCATGAAGAATAGGACGTTCAATACCAATTGTTATCAAAAGTATAGCTGGTTAACAGGGAGCATTTCATCAATCTGCCTGTATTCTGGCCTTGCCTGCTTTTTGGAAAGTCTTGAGCGAAAGGGGGGTACAGTGACCGTTCAGCTAAACGGCAAAACAAAAGCAGGGATCATATAAATACTTACGTCAGATTCAAGCTTCTTGGAAAAAGACGCATCGACCATGACGAAGATCTGGGTATTCAAACTGCGCAACACAACAAGAAAGTAAGGAGAAACAGGGATGTTTTCAATATCCTTATTTGGGGCAGCAGAGCTTGCAGAGAGCTTGCAGCCGTAATTGCACGTTACGTGATTTACTTGCTGAACATATGGAACTTTCTACTGTATTTTCTGGGATTTCAAAATCAATTCAGAATGATTTGACAGCTTCGATAATGCAGACTGACGCAGCGCATTTTTTCGCGTGCGCTCAAGTAGGCTTTTCACTATCCTCCAGTATTTATTTAGCCAAGATTCTAATACATAATCACTCGGCGGGACAGACTCAAGCAAACACTCATTACATGAACGTTGCAGCAGCCTAGGCTACACCTAAACATTAGAGATCTGACATGATGTATGGGATGAAAACGATAATGCTAATACATTCTATGTGCGCTGTTCATTTGGTCAGGGTAACAAATTGGTAATGTTATGTATTTCTAGTCCATTTGTGTGTCAGGCGAAAATGTGAATGTAATCAAATTTGGTTTATATTCAAAATTGTGCTGGCTAGGCTGCCTAAACGTTTTCAATCTACAATTGTCAACTCTCTCCTGACATGAACTGAAGCCACATCTCATGTGCCATCTCATCCACTGGCAAATTGAATGTTTCCTCTCCAAGCACTGTGAGTATCCCTATCAATCTTCTCTCATTACTGTATGTAGAGTCAATCACATACACAATCACATTATTACACATCAATGACTTTACTTCTTGCTTGGACTAACTCATTATTAGCTATTTTGTCTAACTGTGTAGTGTGCTGTGTTATTGTTTTTTGTCTTCCCAGTCAAATCCTGTCCTGCACTGAGGTCAAGCCTCTGAACACCTCAACTCATGCCTCATACCCTCAATCATTCACTGCTGTGATCCCTTCCCAACACTGTGTACGTAGCCCTCTCATTCCCATTCCCCATAATATTGCACTATAAATGTTTTTATTAAACACTTTAGGTTAAAACACCCTTTGTCATCTCTGTGCCTTCCACGCCTGTATTGTGGGTCTCCCATCCTCCTAAATTGTTCAAGTCACCAGACTCCACTGTGCCAATCCCACCCCAACAACCAGTATACAGTATCAGTTCTCTGTTTGACATGTAGTATGAAGCTGTGGTTTGGGAGTATTGCTTCTCCATACTATGTAATGTATTTCCTTTTGAATCTGGTGATGCTCAATTTGTGACTTTAATTTGTCATTGAAGTCACATTACTTACCATAAATTAGTGTGAAAGTATGAGGCTTTGACCACTCAATGCCGCTGTTCTTGCTATACCGCCACACTCTTTATCCATTTTTCTGATCTCTTGTGTTTTTTAAATAGATCACAACATTTTCCTTTGCAACTTTGGGTAGAAAACAAATATATTTGGCTCATTATGAACATTGTGTGTTTATCCTCAATTCAAGCCAGTCCTCCATGAAAGAAAATCAGTTTGTCCTTTTACGCTTAATCTCCCAAATAGCTTAGTCTGAAGATCTTTGTTTTTTTGGTTCTGATTTAGGAATTTGCTGTGTGCCAGGCTTTTGAGAGAGACAATTGTCATCTAAATCAGCATTGGTTTGGTCGTTTGCATGCGACATTTGTAGTGTAAAGCCACATTGGTACTTGTGCTGATTCATTGCCTTTGCTGTGTAAAGGCAGAGATTGCGCACATTAAAACCCTTCAATAGGCAGTCTTTCTATACTTCTATTTTCTATGAATTTCCATGACATGTTCACCTGTGGACAAAAACTTCCCAAATAGCTTAGTCTGAAAATCTTTGGATTTTTAATCTGAACCTTGAGTTTTAAACTCCCTGTTCGGATGACTGATTTAAGTCTGTCAATCACACAGCCTCGTCTGATTTAGGAATTTGCTGTGTGCCAGGCTTTTGTGAGAGACAATTTTTATCTATATTAGCATTGGTTTGGTCGTTTGCGTGCGACATTTGTACTGTATAGCCACATTGGTACTTGTGCTGATTCATTGCCTTTCCTGTGTAAAGGCAGAGATTACGCACATTAAAACCCTTCAATAGGCAGTCTTTCTATACTTATATTTTCTATGAATTTCCATGACATGTTCACCTGTGGACAAAACCCTCCCAAATAGCTTAGTCTGAAGATCTTTGGATTTTTAATCTGAACCTTGAATTTTAAACTCCCTGTTCGGATGACTGATTTAAGTCTGTCAATCACACAGCATCATCTGACTTAGGAATTTGCCATGTGTCAGGCTTTTGAGAGAGACAATTGTCATCTAAATCAGCATTGGTTTGGTCGTTTGCGTTCGACATTTGTACTGTATAGCCACATTGGTACTTGTGCTTATTCATTGACTTCGCTGTGTAAACAAAGCAGAGATTGCTCACATAAAACTCTGACCACGACGTGATTTGAAAACGCAACCTTCTGATCTGGAGTCAGACGCGCTACCGTTGCGCCACGAGGTCTTGTATGTCTTGCGTTATTGGAGGGGATGCCTAGTTCAGATTTCGTTGACTGTATCGTTTGGAATGGATGACTGGTTCTCTGGGGAAATATACCATCTGACAATAGCCCCTCGTCAGCACGTGCCTCTTCCCGGCAGGTTAGGTGTATGACATTAGACAATTATAGAGCCTGGATAGCTCAGTCGGTAGAGCATCAGACTTTTAATCTGAGGGTCCAGGGTTCAAGTCCCTGTTTGAGTGTAGTTTTGATGTTCACCTTCTTTCAAAAGGAAGTCTTTCAATTTCTACAACTTTCCATGACATGTTAATCTTTGGACAAAAACTTCCCAAATAGCTTAGTCTGAATATCTTTGGATATTTAATCTGAACCTTGAGTTTTAAACTCCCTGTTCGGATGACTGATTTAAGTCTGTCAATCACACAGCATCATCTGACTTAGGAATTTGCCGTGTGCCAGGCTTTTGAGAGAGACAATTGTCATCTAAATCAGCATTGGTTTGGTCGTTTGCGTTCGACATTTGTAGTGTAAAGCCACATTGGTACTTGTGCGGATTAATTGACATTGCTGTGAAAGGCAGAGATTGCGCACATAAAAACCCTTCAATAGGCAGTCTTTCTATACTTCTATTTTCTATGAATTTCCATGACATGTTAATCTTTGGACAAAAACTTCCCAAATAGCTTAGTCTGAATATCTTTGGATTTTTAATCTGAACCTTGAGTTTTAAACTCTACAATAGGCAGTCTTTCTATTCTTCTATTTTCTGACTTTACATGACATTTTCACCTGTGGACAAAACCATCCCAAATAGCTTAGTCTGAAGATCTTTGGATATTTAATCTGAACCTTGAGTTTTAAACTCCCTGTTCGGATGACTGATTTAAGTCTGTCAATCACACAGCATCATCTGATTTAGGAATTTGCCGTGTGTCAGGCTTTTGAGAGAGACAATTGTCATCTAAATCAGCATTGGTTTGGTTGTTTGCGTTCGACATTTGTAGTGTAAAGCCACATTCGTACTTGTGCTGATTAATTGACATTGCAGTGTAAAGGCAGAATTTGCGCACATAAAAACCCTTCAATAGGCAGTCTTTCTATACTTCTATTTTCGTACTTTCCATGACATTTTCACCTGTGGACAAAACCATCCCAAATAGCTTAGTCTGAAGATCTTTGGATTTTTAATCTGAACCTTGAGTTTTAAACTCCCTTTGCGGATGACTGATTTAAGTCTGTCAATCACACAGCATCATCTGACTTAGGAATTTGCCATGTGTCAGGCTTTTGAGAGAGACAATTGTCATCTAAATCAGCATTGGTTTGGTCGTTTGCGTTCGACATTTGTACTGTATAGCCACATTGGTTCTTGTGCTTATTCATTGACTTCGCTGTGTAAACAAAGCAGAGATTGCTCACATAAAACTCTGACCACGACGTGATTTGAACACGCAACCTTCTGATCTGGAGTCAGACTCGCTACCGTTGCGCCACGAGGTCTTGTATGTATTGCATCATTGGAGGGGATGTCTAGTTCAGATTTCGTTGACTGTATAATTTGGAATGGATGACTGGTTCTCTGGGGAAATATACCATCTGACAATAGCCCCTCGTCAGCACGTGCCTCTTCCCGGCAGGTTAGGTGTATGACATTAGAAAAATATAGAGCCCGAATACCTCAGTCGGTAAAGCATCAGACTTTTAATCTGAGGGTCCAGGGATCAAGTCCCTGTTTGGGAGTAGTTTTGATGTTCACCTTCTTTCAATAGGAAGTCTTTCAATTTCTACAACTTTCCATGACATGTTAATCTTTGGACAAAAACTTCCCAAATAGCTTAGTCTGAATATCTTTGAATTTTTAATCTGAACCTTGAGTTTTAAACTCTACAATAGGCAGTCTTTCTATACTTCTATTTTCTATTAATTTCCATGACATGTTCACCTGTGGACAAAACCATCCCAAATAGCTTAGTCTGAAGAACTTTGGATTTTTTTGTTGTTGTACTGTATAGCCACATTGGTACTTATACTTATTCATTGACTTCGCTGTGTAAACAAAGCAGAGATTGCTCATGTTACGTACGCCTCTTGGAGGAGGGAACGCAACTCCCTGCTGCTCTAAATTCCCCGCGGAGTGAAAGAGGTATGGGACTGTAGGTGCGAGTAAGGATGACAAAAGCAGTACCGTTAACAAGGAATTTATTCCGTCACACGGTAATTTTGGGGAAAAGGGGCTGAACGGAACCAAAGCAGAGAAAGTAAAAATCAAAGCCCCCTCTCCTATTTTACCTGCCTACCCACAACTTACCTAACTTAGCACCACCTGGTGCACTAACCAAAATACAGGGGGTGGTCCGTCCAGGTCTTACCTAGTGTGCATAGACAGTGAAATACTACGGGTTATGTATGCCCGCAGGCCTCTTGCCTAAGCACTCCCTAGGTGCCTTCCCCTTCCCCCCTGGGAACAAACACAGAAAAATACAAACAATCAATACGGACCTTTTGATAGACACCAGCAGGACCAGTTACAATATACTACAAAAGGAGCAACAACTATCAACACTCGGGTATAACCAAACAAACACTTAATCTTTAGCCATAAACCTCAATCAGTCTCCTTCTCTCTCCTTTGTCTTCTTCTGAGCAACACAACACTGGCTTATATAGCTGGAGAAGGTGTCTAATGGGATACAGGTGTATCCTGACGAGGGGGCGGGGTCAGCTCCAATTAGTAAATGGGGAGAATTTCAGGAAGCCATCCTGAAACACACACATACAAGCAAAAGCACCACAGAAACTGGGGAACGTAACAGCTCACATAAAAACTCTGACCACGACATGATTTGAACACGCAACCTTCTGATCTGGAGTCATACGCACTACCTTTGCGCCACTAGGTCTTGTATGTATTGTGTCATTGGAGGGGATGCCTAGTTCAGATTTCGTTGACTGTATCATTTGGAATGGATGACTGGTTCTCTGGGGAAATATACCATCTGACAATAGCCCCTCGTCAGCACGTGCCTCTTCCCGGCAGGTTAGGTGTATGACATTAAAATAATTTAGATCCCGGATAGCTCAGTCGGTAGAGCATCAGACTTTTAATCTGAGGGTCCAGGGTTCAAGTCACTGTTTGCGTGTAGCTTTGATGTTCACCTTCTTTCAAAAGGAAGTCTTTCATTTACTACAACTTTCCATGACATGTTAATCTTTGGACAAAAACTTCCCAAATAGCTTAGTCTGAATATCTTTGGATTTTTAATCTGAACCTTGAGTTTTAAACTCTACAATAGGCAGTCTTTCTATACTTCTATTTTCTATGAATTTCCATGACATGTTCACCTGTGGACAAAACCATCCCAAATAGCTTAGTCTGAAGATCTTTGGATTTTTAATCTGAACCTTGAGTTTTAAACTCCCTGTTCGGATGTCTGATTTAAGTCTGTCAATCACACAGCATCATCTGACTTAGGAATTTGCCGTGTGCCAGGCTTTTGAGAGAGACAATTGTCATCTAAATCAGCATTGGTTTGGTCGTTTGCGTTGGACATTTGTAGTGTAAAGCCACATTGGTACTTGTGCGGATTAATTGACATTGCTGTGTAAAGGCAGAGATTGCGCACATAAAAACCCTTCAATAGGCAGTCTTTCTATACTTCTATTTTCTATGAATTTCCATGACATGTTAATCTTTGGACAAAAACTTCCCAAATAGCTTAGTCTGAATATCTTTGGATTTTGAATCTGAACCTTGAGTTTTAAACTCTACAATAGGCAGTCTTTCTATACTTCTATTTTCTATGAATTTCCATGACATGTTCACCTGTGGAAAAAACCCTCGAAAATAGCTTAGTCTGAAGATCTTTGGATTTTTAATCTGAACCTTGAGTTTTAAACTCCCTGTTCGGATGACTGATTTAAGTCTGTCAATCACACAGCATCATCTGATTTAGGAATTTGCTGTGTGCCAGGCTTTTGAGAGAGACAATTGTCATCTAAATCAGCATTGGTTTGGTCGTTTGCGTTGGACATTTGTAGTGTAAAGCCATATTGGTACTTGTGCGGATTAATTGACATTGCTGTGTAAAGGCAGAGATTGCGCACATAAAAACCCTTCAATAGGCAGTCTTTCTATACTTCTATTTTCTATGAATTTCCATGACATGTTCACCTGTGGACAAAACCATCCCAAATAGCTTAGTCTGAAGATCTTTGGATTTTTAATCTGAACCTTGAGTTTTAAACTCCCTGTTCGGATGACTGATTTAAGTCTGTCAATCACACAGCATCATCTGACTTAGGAATTTGCCGTGTGCCAGGCTTTTGAGAGAGACAATTGTCATCTAAATCAGCATTGGTTTGGTCGTTTGCGTTCGACATTTGTAGTGTAAAGCCACATTGGTACTTGTGCGGATTAATTGACATTGCTGTGTAAAGGCAGAGATTGCGCACATAAAAACCCTTCAATAGGCAGTCTTTCTATACTTCTATTTTCTATGAATTTCCATGACATGTTCACCTGTGGAAAAAACCCTCGAAAATAGCTTAGTCTGAAGATCTTTGGATTTTTAATCTGAACCTTGAGTTTTAAACTCCCTGTTCGGATGACTGATTTAAGTCTGTCAATCACACAGCATCATCTGACTTAGGAATTTGCCGTGTGCCAGGCTTTTGAGAGAGACAATTGTCATCTAAATCAGCATTGGTTTGGTCGTTTGCGTTGGACATTTGTAGTGTAAAGCCACATTGGTACTTGTGCGGATTAATTGACATTGCTGTGTAAAGGCAGAGATTGCGCACATAAAAACCCTTCAATAGGCAGTCTTTCTATACTTCTATTTTCTATGAATTTCCATGACATGTTAATCTTTGGACAAAAACTTCCCAAATAGCTTAGTCTGAATATCTTTGGATTTTGAATCTGAACCTTGAGTTTTAAACTCTACAATAGGCAGTCTTTCTATACTTCTATTTTCTATGAATTTCCATGACATGTTCACCTGTGGAAAAACCCTCGAAAATAGCTTAGTCTGAAGATCTTTGGATTTTTAATCTGAACCTTGAGTTTTAAACTCCTGTTCGGATGACTGATTTAAGTCTGTCAATCACACAGCATCATCTGACTTAGGAATTTGCCGTGTGTCAGGCTTTTGAGAGAGACAATTGTCATCTAAATCAGCATTGGTTTGGTCGTTTGCGTTCGACATTTGTAGTGTAAAGCCACATTGGTACTTGTGCTGATTAATTGACATTGCTGTGTAAAGGCAGAGATTTGCGCACAAAAAAAAACCTTAAATAGGCAGTCTTTCTATACTTCTATTTTCGGACTTTCCATGACATGTTAAACCTGTGGACAAAACCATCCCAAATAGCTTAGTCTGAAGAATTTTGGATTTTTAATCTGAACCTTGAGTTTTAAACTCCCTGTTCGGATGACTGATTTAAGTCTGTCAATCACACAGCATCATCTGACTTAGGAATTTGCCGTGTGCCAGGCTTTTGAGAGAGACAATTGTCATCTAAATCAGCATTGGTTTGGTCGTTTGCGTTGGACATTTGTAGTGTAAAGCCACATTGGTACTTGTGCGGATTAATTGACATTGCTGTGTAAAGGCAGAGATTGCGCACATAAAAACCCTTCAATAGGCAGTCTTTCTATACTTCTATTTTCTATGAATTTCCATGACATGTTAATCTGTGGACAAAACCATCCCAAATAGCTTAGTCTGAATATCTTTGGATTTTTAATCTGAACCTTGAGTTTTAAACTCTACAATAGGCAGTCTTTCTATACTTCTATTTTCTATGAATTTCCATGACATGTTCACCTGTGGAAAAAACCCTCGAAAATAGCTTAGTCTGAAGATCTTTGGATTTTTAATCTGAACCTTGAGTTTTAAACTCCCTGTTCGGATGACTGATTTAAGTCTGTCAATCACACAGCATCATCTGACTTAGGAATTTGCTGTGTGTCAGGCTTTTGAGAGAGACAATTGTCATCTAAATCAGCATTGGTTTGGTCGTTTGCGTTCGACATTTGTAGTGTAAAGCCACATTGGTACTTGTGCTGATTAATTGACATTGCTGTGTAAAGGCAGAATTTGCGCACAAAAAAAACCTTCAATAGGCAGTCTTTCTATACTTCTATTTTCTATGAATTTCCATGACATGTTAAACCTGTGGACAAAACCATCCCAAATAGCTTAGTCTGAAGATCTTTGGATTTTTAATCTGAACCTTGAGTTTTAAACTCCTGTTCGGATGACTGATTTAAGTCTGTCAATCACACAGCATCATCTGACTTAGGAATTTGCCGTGTGCCAGGCTTTTGAGAGAGACAATTGTCATCTAAATCAGCATTGGTTTGGTCGTTTGCGTTCGACATTTGTAGTGTAAAGCCACATTGGTACTTGTGCGGATTAATTGACATTGCTGTGTAAAGGCAGAGATTGCGCACATAAAAACCCTTCAATAGGCAGTCTTTCTATACTTCTATTTTCTATGAATTTCCATGACATGTTAATCTGTGGACAAAACCATCCCAAATAGCTTAGTCTGAATATCTTTGGATTTTTAATCTGAACCTTGAGTTTTAAACTCTACAATAGGCAGTCTTTCTATACTTCTATTTTCTATGAATTTCCATGACATGTTCACCTGTGGAAAAAACCCTCGAAAATAGCTTAGTCTGAAGATCTTTGGATTTTTAATCTGAACCTTGAGTTTTAAACTCCCTGTTCGGATGACTGATTTAAGTCTGTCAATCACACAGCATCATCTGACTTAGGAATTTGCTGTGTGTCAGGCTTTTGAGAGAGACAATTGTCATCTAAATCAGCATTGGTTTGGTCGTTTCGTTGGACATTTGTAGTGTAAAGCCACATTGGTACTTGTGCTGATTAATTGACATTGCTGTGTAAAGGCAGAATTTGCACATAAAAACCTTCAATAGGCAGTCTTTCTATACTTCTATTTTCTGAATTTCCATGACATGTTAAACCTGTGGACAAAACCATCCCAAATAGCTTAGTCTGAAGAACTTTGGATTTTTAATCTGAACCTTGAGTTTTAAACTCCCTGTTCGGATGACTGATTTAAGTCTGTCAATCACACAGCATCATCTGACTTAGGAATTTGCCGTGTGCCAGGCTTTTGAGAGAGACAATTGTCATCTAAATCAGCATTGGTTTGGTCGTTTGCGTTCGACATTTGTAGTGTAAAGCCACATTGGTACTTGTGCGGATTAATTGACATTGCTGTGTAAAGGCAGAGATTGCGCACATAAAAACCCTTCAATAGGCAGTCTTTCTATACTTCTATTTTCTATGAATTTCCATGACATGTTCACCTGTGGACAAAACCATCCCAAATAGCTTAGTCTGAAGATCTTTGGATTTTTAATCTGAACCTTGAGTTTTAAACTCCGTGTTCGGATGACTGATTTAAGTCTGTCAATCACACAGCATCATCTGACTTAGGAATTTGCTGTGTGTCAGGCTTTTGAGAGAGACAATTGTCATCTAAATCAGCATTGGTTTGGTCGTTTGCGTTCGACATTTGTAGTGTAAAGCCACATTGGTACTTGTGCTGATTAATTGACATTGCTGTGTAAAGGCAGAATTTGCGCACAAAAAAAACCTTCAATAGGCAGTCTTTCTATACTTCTATTTTCTGAATTTCCATGACATGTTAAACCTGTGGACAAAACCATCCCAAATAGCTTAGTCTGAAGAACTTTGGATTTTTAATCTGAACCTTGAGTTTTAAACTCCCTGTTCGGATGACTGATTTAAGTCTGTCAATCACACAGCATCATCTGACTTAGGAATTTGCCGTGTGCCAGGCTTTTGAGAGAGACAATTGTCATCTAAATCAGCATTGGTTTGGTCGTTTGCGTTGGACATTTGTAGTGTAAAGCCACATTGGTACTTGTGCGGATTAATTGACATTGCTGTGTAAAGGCAGAGATTGCGCACATAAAAACCCTTCAATAGGCAGTCTTTCTATACTTCTATTTTCTATGAATTTCCATGACATGTTCACCTGTGGACAAAACCATCCCAAATAGCTTAGTCTGAAGATCTTTGGATTTTTAATCTGAACCTTGAGTTTTAAACTCCGTGTTCGGATGACTGATTTAAGTCTGTCAATCACACAGCATCATCTGACTTAGGAATTTGCTGTGTGTCAGGCTTTTGAGAGAGACAATTGTCATCTAAATCAGCATTGGTTTGGTCGTTTGCGTTCGACATTTGTAGTGTAAAGCCACATTGGTACTTGTGCTGATTAATTGACATTGCTGTGTAAAGGCAGAATTTGCGCACAAAAAAACCTTCAATAGGCAGTCTTTCTATACTTCTATTTTCTATGAATTTCCATGACATGTTAAACCTGTGGACAAAACCATCCCAAATAGCTTAGTCTGAAGATCTTTGGATTTTTAATCTGAACCTTGAGTTTTAAACTCCCTGTTCGGATGACTGATTTAAGTCTGTCAATCACACAGCATCATCTGACTTAGGAATTTGCCGTGTGCCAGGCTTTTGAGAGAGACAATTGTCATCTAAATCAGCATTGGTTTGGTCGTTTGCGTTGGACATTTGTAGTGTAAAGCCACATTGGTACTTGTGCGGATTAATTGACATTGCTGTGTAAAGGCAGAGATTGCGCACATAAAAACCCTTCAATAGGCAGTCTTTCTATACTTCTATTTTCTATGAATTTCCATGACATGTTAATCTTTGGACAAAACCTTCCCAAATAGCTTAGTCTGAATATCTTTGGATTTTTAATCTGAACCTTGAGTTTTAAACTCTACAATAGGCAGTCTTTCTATACTTCTATTTTCTATGAATTTCCATGACATGTTCACCTGTGGAAAAAACCCTCGAAAATAGCTTAGTCTGAAGATCTTTGGATTTTTAATCTGAACCTTGAGTTTTAAACTCCTGTTCGGATGTCTGATTTAAGTCTGTCAATCACACAGCATCATCTGACTTAGGAATTTGCCGTGTGCCAGGCTTTTGAGAGAGACAATTGTCATCTAAATCAGCATTGGTTTGGTCGTTTGCGTTGGACATTTGTAGTGTAAAGCCACATTGGTACTTGTGCGGATTAATTGACATTGCTGTGTAAAGGCAGAGATTGCGCACATAAAACCCTTCAATAGGCAGTCTTTCTATACTTCTATTTTCTATGAATTTCCATGACATGTTCACCTGTGGAAAAAACCCTCGAAAATAGCTTAGTCTGAAGATCTTTGGATTTTTAATCTGAACCTTGAGTTTTAAACTCCCTGTTCGGATGACTGATTTAAGTCTGTCAATCACACAGCATCATCTGACTTAGGAATTTGCCGTGTGCCAGGCTTTTGAGAGAGACAATTGTCATCTAAATCAGCATTGGTTTGGTCGTTTGCGTTGGACATTTGTAGTGTAAAGCCACATTGGTACTTGTGCGGATTAATTGACATTGCTGTGTAAAGGCAGAGATTGCGCACATAAAAACCCTTCAATAGGCAGTCTTTCTATACTTCTATTTTCTATGAATTTCCATGACATGTTAATCTTTGGACAAAAACTTCCCAAATAGCTTAGTCTGAATATCTTTGGATTTTGAATCTGAACCTTGAGTTTTAAACTCTACAATAGGCAGTCTTTCTATACTTCTATTTTCTATGAATTTCCATGACATGTTCACCTGTGGAAAAAACCCTCGAAAATAGCTTAGTCTGAAGATCTTTGGATTTTTAATCTGAACCTTGAGTTTTAAACTCCCTGTTCGGATGACTGATTTAAGTCTGTCAATCACACAGCATCATCTGACTTAGGAATTTGCCGTGTGCCAGGCTTTTGAGAGAGACAATTGTCATCTAAATCAGCATTGGTTTGGTCGTTTGCGTTGGACATTTGTAGTGTAAAGCCACATTGGTACTTGTGCGGATTAATTGACATTGCTGTGTAAAGGCAGAGATTGCGCACATAAAAACCCTTCAATAGGCAGTCTTTCTATACTTCTATTTTCTATGAATTTCCATGACATGTTAATCTTTGGACAAAAACTTCCCAAATAGCTTAGTCTGAATATCTTTGGATTTTGAATCTGAACCTTGAGTTTTAAACTCTACAATAGGCAGTCTTTCTATACTTCTATTTTCTATGAATTTCCATGACATGTTCACCTGTGGAAAAAACCCTCGAAAATAGCTTAGTCTGAAGATCTTTGGATTTTTAATCTGAACCTTGAGTTTTAAACTCCCTGTTCGGATGTCTGATTTAAGTCTGTCAATCACACAGCATCATCTGACTTAGGAATTTGCCGTGTGCCAGGCTTTTGAGAGAGACAATTGTCATCTAAATCAGCATTGGTTTGGTCGTTTGCGTTGGACATTTGTAGTGTAAAGCCACATTGGTACTTGTGCGGATTAATTGACATTGCTGTGTAAAGGCAGAGATTGCGCACATAAAAACCCTTCAATAGGCAGTCTTTCTATACTTCTATTTTCTATGAATTTCCATGACATGTTCACCTGTGGAAAAAACCCTCGAAAATAGCTTAGTCTGAAGATCTTTGGATTTTTAATCTGAACCTTGAGTTTTAAACTCCTGTTCGGATGACTGATTTAAGTCTGTCAATCACACAGCATCATCTGACTTAGGAATTTGCCGTGTGCCAGGCTTTTGAGAGAGACAATTGTCATCTAAATCAGCATTGGTTTGGTCGTTTGCGTTGGACATTTGTAGTGTAAAGCCACATTGGTACTTGTGCGGATTAATTGACATTGCTGTGTAAAGGCAGAGATTGCGCACATAAAAACCCTTCAATAGGCAGTCTTTCTATACTTCTATTTTCTATGAATTTCCATGACATGTTCACCTGTGGAAAAAACCCTCCCAAATAGCTTAGTCTGAAGATCTTTGGATTTTTAATCTGAACCTTGAGTTTTAAACTCCCTGTTCGGATGACTGATTTAAGTCTGTCAATCACACAGCATCATCTGACTTAGGAATTTGCCGTGTGCCAGGCTTTTGAGAGAGACAATTGTCATCTAAATCAGCATTGGTTTGGTCGTTTGCGTTGGACATTTGTAGTGTAAAGCCACATTGGTACTTGTGCGGATTAATTGACATTGCTGTGTAAAGGCAGAGATTGCGCACATAAAAACCCTTCAATAGGCAGTCTTTCTATACTTCTATTTTCTATGAATTTCCATGACATGTTAATCTTTGGACAAAAACTTCCCAAATAGCTTAGTCTGAATATCTTTGGATTTTGAATCTGAACCTTGAGTTTTAAACTCTACAATAGGCAGTCTTTCTATACTTCTATTTTCTATGAATTTCCATGACATGTTCACCTGTGGAAAAAACCATCGAAAATAGCTTAGTCTGAAGATCTTTGGATTTTTAATCTGAACCTTGAGTTTTAAACTCCCTGTTCGGATGTCTGATTTAAGTCTGTCAATCACACAGCATCATCTGACTTAGGAATTTGCCGTGTGCCAGGCTTTTGAGAGAGACAATTGTCATCTAAATCAGCATTGGTTTGGTCGTTTGCGTTGGACATTTGTAGTGTAAAGCCACATTGGTACTTGTGCGGATTAATTGACATTGCTGTGTAAAGGCAGAGATTGCGCACATAAAAACCCTTCAATAGGCAGTCTTTCTATACTTCTATTTTCTATGAATTTCCATGACATGTTCACCTGTGGAAAAACCCTCCCAAATAGCTTAGTCTGAAGATCTTTGGATTTTTAATCTGAACCTTGAGTTTTAAACTCCTGTTCGGATGACTGATTTAAGTCTGTCAATCACACAGCATCATCTGACTTAGGAATTTGCCGTGTGCCAGGCTTTTGAGAGAGACAATTGTCATCTAAATCAGCATTGGTTTGGTCGTTTGCGTTGGACATTTGTAGTGTAAAGCCACATTGGTACTTGTGCGGATTAATTGACATTGCTGTGTAAAGGCAGAGATTGCGCACATAAAAACCCTTCAATAGAAAGTCTTTCTATACTTCTATTTTCTATGAATTTCCATGACATGTTCACCTGTGGACAAAACCCTCCCAAATAGCTTAGTCTGAAGATCTTTGGATTTTTAATCTGAACCTTGAGTTTTAAACTCCCTGTTCAGATGACTGATTTAAGTCTGTCAATCACACAGCATCATCTGACTTAAGAATTTGCCGTGTGCCAGGCTTTTGAGAGAGACAATTGTCATCTAAATCAGCATTGGTTTGGTCGTTTGCGTTCGACATTTGTAGTGTAAAGCCACATTGGTACTTGTGCGGATTAATTGACATTGCTGTGTAAAGGCAGAGATTGCGCACATAAAAACCCTTCAATAGGCAGTCTTTCTATACTTCTATTTTCTATGAATTTCCATGACATGTTAATCTTTGGACAAAAACTTCCCAAATAGCTTAGTCTGAATATCTTTGGATTTTGAATCTGAACCTTGAGTTTTAAACTCTACAATAGGCAGTCTTTCTATACTTCTATTTTCTATGAATTTCCATGACATGTTCACCTGTGGAAAAAACCCTCGAAAATAGCTTAGTCTGAAGATCTTTGGATTTTTAATCTGAACCTTGAGTTTTAAACTCCCTGTTCGGATGACTGATTTAAGTCTGTCAATCACACAGCATCATCTGATTTAGGAATTTGCTGTGTGCCAGGCTTTTGAGAGAGACAATTGTCATCTAAATCAGCATTGGTTTGGTCGTTTGCGTTGGACATTTGTAGTGTAAAGCCATATTGGTACTTGTGCGGATTAATTGACATTGCTGTGTAAAGGCAGAGATTGCGCACATAAAAACCCTTCAATAGGCAGTCTTTCTATACTTCTATTTTCTATGAATTTCCATGACATGTTCACCTGTGGACAAAACCATCCCAAATAGCTTAGTCTGAAGATCTTTGGATTTTTAATCTGAACCTTGAGTTTTAAACTCCCTGTTCGGATGACTGATTTAAGTCTGTCAATCACACAGCATCATCTGACTTAGGAATTTGCCGTGTGCCAGGCTTTTGAGAGAGACAATTGTCATCTAAATCAGCATTGGTTTGGTCGTTTGCGTTGGACATTTGTAGTGTAAAGCCACATTGGTACTTGTGCGGATTAATTGACATTGCTGTGTAAAGGCAGAGATTGCGCACATAAAAACCCTTCAATAGGCAGTCTTTCTATACTTCTATTTTCTATGAATTTCCATGACATGTTCACCTGTGGAAAAAACCCTCGAAAATAGCTTAGTCTGAAGATCTTTGGATTTTTAATCTGAACCTTGAGTTTTAAACTCCTGTTCGGATGACTGATTTAAGTCTGTCAATCACACAGCATCATCTGACTTAGGAATTTGCCGTGTGCCAGGCTTTTGAGAGAGACAATTGTCATCTAAATCAGCATTGGTTTGGTCGTTTGCGTTCGACATTTGTAGTGTAAAGCCACATTGGTACTTGTGCGGATTAATTGACATTGCTGTGTAAAGGCAGAGATTGCGCATAAAAACCCTTCAATAGGCAGTCTTTCTATACTTCTATTTTCTATGAATTTCCATGACATGTTCACCTGTGGAAAAAACCCTCCCAAATAGCTTAGTCTGAAGATCTTTGGATTTTTAATCTGAACCTTGAGTTTTAAACTCCTGTTCGGATGACTGATTTAAGTCTGTCAATCACACAGCATCATCTGACTTAGGAATTTGCCGTGTGCCAGGCTTTTGAGAGAGACAATTGTCATCTAAATCAGCATTGGTTTGGTCGTTTGCGTTGGACATTTGTAGTGTAAAGCCACATTGGTACTTGTGCGGATTAATTGACATTGCTGTGTAAAGGCAGAGATTGCGCACATAAAAACCCTTCAATAGGCAGTCTTTCTATACTTCTATTTTCTATGAATTTCCATGACATGTTAATCTTTGGACAAAAACTTCCCAAATAGCTTAGTCTGAATATCTTTGGATTTTGAATCTGAACCTTGAGTTTTAAACTCTACAATAGGCAGTCTTTCTATACTTCTATTTTCTATGAATTTCCATGACATGTTCACCTGTGGAAAAAACCCTCGAAAATAGCTTAGTCTGAAGATCTTTGGATTTTTAATCTGAACCTTGAGTTTTAAACTCCCTGTTCGGATGTCTGATTTAAGTCTGTCAATCACACAGCATCATCTGACTTAGGAATTTGCCGTGTGCCAGGCTTTTGAGAGAGACAATTGTCATCTAAATCAGCATTGGTTTGGTCGTTTGCGTTGGACATTTGTAGTGTAAAGCCACATTGGTACTTGTGCGGATTAATTGACATTGCTGTGTAAAGGCAGAGATTGCGCACATAAAAACCCCTTCAATAGGCAGTCTTTCTATACTTCTATTTTCTATGAATTTCCATGACATGTTCACCTGTGGAAAAAACCCTCCCAAATAGCTTAGTCTGAAGATCTTTGGATTTTTAATCTGAACCTTGAGTTTTAAACTCCTGTTCGGATGACTGATTTAAGTCTGTCAATCACACAGCATCATCTGACTTAGGAATTTGCCGTGTGCCAGGCTTTTGAGAGAGACAATTGTCATCTAAATCAGCATTGGTTTGGTCGTTTGCGTTGGACATTTGTAGTGTAAAGCCACATTGGTACTTGTGCGGATTAATTGACATTGCTGTGTAAAGGCAGAGATTGCGCACATAAAAACCCTTCAATAGGCAGTCTTTCTATACTTCTATTTTCTATGAATTTCCATGACATGTTCACCTGTGGAAGAAACCATCCCAAATAGCTTAGTCTGAAGATCTTTGGATTTTTAATCTGAACCTTGAGTTTTAAACTCCCTGTTCGGATGACTGATTTAAGTCTGTCAATCACACAGCATCATCTGACTTAGGAATTTGCCGTGTGCCAGGCTTTTGAGAGAGACAATTGTCATCTAAATCAGCATTGGTTTGGTCGTTTGCGTTGGACATTTGTAGTGTAAAGCCACATTGGTACTTGTGCGGATTAATTGACATTGCTGTGTAAAGGCAGAGATTGCGCACATAAAAACCCTTCAATAGGCAGTCTTTCTATACTTCTATTTTCTATGAATTTCCATGACATGTTAATCTTTGGACAAAAACTTCCCAAATAGCTTAGTCTGAATATCTTTGGATTTTGAATCTGAACCTTGAGTTTTAAACTCTACAATAGGCAGTCTTTCTATACTTCTATTTTCTATGAATTTCCATGACATGTTCACCTGTGGACAAAACCTTCCCAAATAGCTTAGTCTGAAGATCTTTGGATTTTTAATCTGAACCTTGAGTTTTAAACTCCCTGTTCGGATGACTGATTTAAGTCTGTCAATCACACAGCATCATCTGACTTAGGAATTTGCCGTGTGTCAGGCTTTTGAGAGAGACAATTGTCATCTAAATCAGCATTGGTTTGGTCGTTTATGCGTTGGACATTTGTAGTGTAAAGCCACATTGGTACTTGTGCGGATTAATTGACATTGCTGTGTAAAGGCAGAGATTGCGCACATAAAAAAACCCCTTCAATAGGCAGTCTTTCTATACTTCTATTTTCTATGAATTTCCATGACATGTTCACCTGTGGACAAAACCATCCCAAATAGCTTAGTCTGAAGATCTTTGGATTTTTAATCTGAACCTTGAGTTTTAAACTCCCTGTTCGGATGACTGATTTAAGTCTGTCAATCACACAGCATCATCTGACTTAGGAATTTGCCGTGTGCCAGGCTTTTGAGAGAGACAATTGTCATCTAAATCAGCATTGGTTTGGTCGTTTGCGTTCGACATTTGTAGTGTAAAGCCACATTGGTACTTGTGCGGATTAATTGACATTGCTGTGTAAAGGCAGAGATTGCGCACATAAAAACCCTTCAATAGAAAGTCTTTCTATACTTCTATTTTCTATGAATTTCCATGACATGTTCACCTGTGGAAAAAACCCTCGAAAATAGCTTAGTCTGAAGATCTTTGGATTTTTAATCTGAACCTTGAGTTTTAAACTCCCTGTTCGGATGACTGATTTAAGTCTGTCAATCACACAGCATCATCTGACTTAGGAATTTGCCGTGTGCCAGGCTTTTGAGAGAGACAATTGTCATCTAAATCAGCATTGGTTTGGTCGTTTGCGTTGGACATTTGTAGTGTAAAGCCACATTGGTACTTGTGCGGATTAATTGACATTGCTGTGTAAAGGCAGAGATTGCGCACATAAAAACCCTTCAATAGGCAGTCTTTCTATACTTCTATTTTCTATGAATTTCCATGACATGTTCACCTGTGGAAAAAACCCTCGAAAATAGCTTAGTCTGAAGATCTTTGGATTTTTAATCTGAACCTTGAGTTTTAAACTCCCTGTTCGGATGTCTGATTTAAGTCTGTCAATCACACAGCATCATCTGACTTAGGAATTTGCCGTGTGCCAGGCTTTTGAGAGAGACAATTGTCATCTAAATCAGCATTGGTTTGGTCGTTTGCGTTGGACATTTGTACTGTATAGCCACATTGGTACTTGTACTTATTCATTGACTTCGCTGTGTAAACAAAGCAGAGATTGCTCGCATAAAAACTCTGACCAGATCGTGATTTGAACTCGCAACCTTCTGATCTGGAGTCATGACATACCGTTAACGAGGTCTCTGTATGTATTAAGTCATTGGAGGATGCCTAGTTCAGATTTCGTTGACTGTATCATTTGGAATGGATGACTGGTTCTCTGGGGAAATATACCATCTGACAATAGCCCCTCGTCAGCACGTGATCTTCCGGCAGGTTAGGTGTATGATTAGACAAATATAGAGCCCGGATAGCTCAGTCGGTAGAGCATCAGACTTTTAATCTGAGGGTCCAGGGTTCAAGTCCCTGTTTGGGCATAGCTTTGATGTTAACCTTCTTTCAGAAGGAAGTCTTTCAATTTCTACAACTTTCCATGACATGTTAATCTTTGGACAAAAACTTCCCAAATAGCTTAGTCTGAATATCTTTGGATTTTGAATCTGAACCTTGAGTTTTAAACTCTACAATAGGCAGTCTTTCTATACTTCTATTTTCTATGAATTTCCATGACATGTTCACCTGTGGAAAAAACCATCCCAAATAGCTTAGTCTGAAGATCTTTGGATTTTTAATCTGAACCTTGAGTTTTAAACTCCCTGTTCGGATGACTGATTTAAGTCTGTCAATCACACAGCATCATCTGACTTAGGAATTTGCCGTGTGCCAGGCTTTTGAGAGAGACAATTGTCATCTAAATCAGCATTGGTTTGGTCGTTTGCGTTGGACATTTGTAGTGTAAAGCCACATTGGTACTTGTGCGGATTAATTGACATTGCTGTGTAAAGGCAGAGATGCACATAAAAACCCTTCAATAGGCAGTCTTTCTATACTTCTATTTTCTATGAATTTCCATGACATGTTCACCTGTGGACAAAACCCTCCCAAATAGCTTAGTCTGAAGATCTTTGGATTTTTAATCTGAACCTTGAGTTTTAAACTCCTGTTCAGATGACTGATTTAAGTCTGTCAATCACACAGCATCATCTGACTTAGGAATTTGCCGTGTGCCAGGCTTTTGAGAGAGACAATTGTCATCTAAATCAGCATTGGTTTGGTCGTTTATGCGTTAGACATTTGTAGTGTAAAGCCACATTGGTACTTGTGCGGATTAATTGACATTGCTGTGTAAAGGCAGAGATTACACATAAAAACCCTTCAATAGAAAGTCTTTCTATACTTCTATTTTCTATGAATTTCCATGACATGTTCACCTGTGGAAAAAACCATCCCAAATAGCTTAGTCTGAAGATCTTTGGATTTTTAATCTGAACCTTGAGTTTTAAACTCCCTGTTCGGATGACTGATTTAAGTCTGTCAATCACACAGCATCATCTGACTTAGGAATTTGCCGTGTGCCAGGCTTTTGAGAGAGACAATTGTCATCTAAATCAGCATTGGTTTGGTCGTTTGCGTTGGACATTTGTAGTGTAAAGCCACATTGGTACTTGTGCGGATTAATTGACATTGCTGTGTAAAGGCAGAGATTGCGCACATAAAAACCCTTCAATAGGCAGTCTTTCTATACTTCTATTTTCTATGAATTTCCATGACATGTTAATCTTTGGACAAAAACTTCCCAAATAGCTTAGTCTGAATATCTTTGGATTTTGAATCTGAACCTTGAGTTTTAAACTCTACAATAGGCAGTCTTTCTATACTTCTATTTTCTATGAATTTCCATGACATGTTCACCTGTGGAAAAAACCCTCGAAAATAGCTTAGTCTGAAGATCTTTGGATTTTTAATCTGAACCTTGAGTTTTAAACTCCCTGTTCGGATGACTGATTTAAGTCTGTCAATCACACAGCATCATCTGACTTAGGAATTTGCTGTGTGTCAGGCTTTTGAGAGAGACAATTGTCATCTAAATCAGCATTGGTTTGGTCGTTTGCGTTCGACATTTGTAGTGTAAAGCCACATTGGTACTTGTGCGGATTAATTGACATTGCTGTGTAAAGGCAGAGATTGCGCACATAAAAACCCTTCAATAGGCAGTCTTTCTATACTTCTATTTTCTGAATTTCCATGACATGTTCACCTGTGGACAAAACCATCCCAAATAGCTTAGTCTGAAGATCTTTGGATTTTTAATCTGAACCTTGAGTTTTAAACTCCCTGTTCGGATGACTGATTTAAGTCTGTCAATCACACAGCATCATCTGACTTAGGAATTTGCCTGTGTGCCAGGCTTTTGAGAGAGACAATTGTCATCTAAATCAGCATTGGTTTGGTCGTTTGCGTTGGACATTTGTAGTGTAAAGCCACATTGGTACTTGTGCGGATTAATTGACATTGCTGTGTAAAGGCAGAGATTGCGCACATAAAAACCCTTCAATAGGCAGTCTTTCTATACTTCTATTTTCTATGAATTTCCATGACATGTTCACCTGTGGAAAAAACCCTCCCAAATAGCTTAGTCTGAAGATCTTTGGATTTTTAATCTGAACCTTGAGTTTTAAACTCCCTGTTCGGATGACTGATTTAAGTCTGTCAATCACACAGCATCATCTGACTTAGGAATTTGCCGTGTGCCAGGCTTTTGAGAGAGACAATTGTCATCTAAATCAGCATTGGTTTGGTCGTTTGCGTTCGACATTTGTAGTGTAAAGCCACATTGGTACTTGTGCGGATTAATTGACATTGCTGTGTAAAGGCAGAGATAAAACCCTTCAATAGGCAGTCTTTCTATACTTCTATTTTCTATGAATTTCCATGACATGTTCACCTGTGGAAAAAACCATCTCAAATAGCTTAGTCTGAAGATCTTTGGATTTTTAATCTGAACCTTGAGTTTTAAACTCCCTGTTCGGATGACTGATTTAAGTCTGTCAATCACACAGCATCATCTGACTTAGGAATTTGCCGTGTGCCAGGCTTTTGAGAGAGACAATTGTCATCTAAATCAGCATTGGTTTGGTCGTTTGCGTTGGACATTTGTAGTGTAAAGCCACATTGGTACTTGTGCGGATTAATTGACATTGCTGTGTAAAGGCAGAGATTGCGCACATAAAAACCCTTCAATAGGCAGTCTTTCTATACTTCTATTTTCTATGAATTTCCATGACATGTTAATCTTTGGACAAAAACTTCCCAAATAGCTTAGTCTGAATATCTTTGGATTTTGAATCTGAACCTTGAGTTTTAAACTCTACAATAGGCAGTCTTTCTATACTTCTATTTTCTATGAATTTCCATGACATGTTCACCTGTGGAAAAAACCCTCGAAAATAGCTTAGTCTGAAGATCTTTGGATTTTTAATCTGAACCTTGAGTTTTAAACTCCCTGTTCGGATGACTGATTTAAGTCTGTCAATCACACAGCATCATCTGACTTAGGAATTTGCTGTGTGCCAGGCTTTTGAGAGAGACAATTGTCATCTAAATCAGCATTGGTTTGGTCGTTTGCGTTCGACATTTGTAGTGTAAAGCCACATTGGTACTTGTGCTGATTAATTGACATTGCTGTGTAAAGGCAGAATTTGCGCACAAAAAAAACCTTCAATAGGCAGTCTTTCTATACTTCTATTTTCTATGAATTTCCATGACATGTTAAACCTGTGGACAAAACCATCCCAAATAGCTTAGTCTGAAGAACTTTGGATTTTTAATCTGAACCTTGAGTTTTAAACTCCTGTTCGGATGACTGATTTAAGTCTGTCAATCACACAGCATCATCTGACTTAGGAATTTGCCGTGTGCCAGGCTTTGAGAGAGACAATTGTCATCTAAATCAGCATTGGTTTGGTCGTTTGCGTTCGACATTTGTAGTGTAAAGCCATATTGGTACTTGTGCGGATTAATTGACATTGCTGTGTAAAGGCAGAGATTGCGCACATAAAAACCCTTCAATAGGCAGTCTTTCTATACTTCTATTTTCTATGAATTTCCATGACATGTTAAATCTGTGGACAAAACCATCCCAAATTGCTTAGTCTGAATATCTTTGGATTTTTAATCTGAACCTTGAGTTTTAAACTCTACAATAGGCAGTCTTTCTATACTTCTATTTTCTATGAATTTCCATGACATGTTCACCTGTGGAAAAAACCCTCGAAAATAGCTTAGTCTGAAGATCTTTGGATTTTTAATCTGAACCTTGAGTTTTAAACTCCTGTTCGGATGACTGATTTAAGTCTGTCAATCACACAGCATCATCAGACTTAGGAATTTGCCGTGTTTCAGGCTTTTGAGAGAGACAATTGTCATCTAAATCAGCATTGGTTTGGTCGTTTGCGTTCGACATTTGTAGTGTAAAGCCACATTGGTACTTGTGCTGATTAATTGACATTGCTGTGTAAAGGCAGAATTTGCGCACAAAAAAAACCTTCAATAGGCAGTCTTTCTATACTTCTATTTTCTGAATTTCCATGACATGTTAAACCTGTGGACAAAACCATCCCAAATAGCTTAGTCTGAAGAACTTTGGATTTTTAATCTGAACCTTGAGTTTTAAACTCCCTGTTCGGATGACTGATTTAAGTCTGTCAATCACACAGCATCATCTGACTTAGGAATTTGCCGTGTGCCAGGCTTTGAGAGAGACAATTGTCATCTAAATCAGCATTGGTTTGGTCGTTTTGCGTTGGACATTTGTAGTGTAAAGCCACATTGGTACTTGTGCGGATTAATTGACATTGCTGTGTAAAGGCAGAGATTGCGCACATAAAAACCCTTCAATAGGCAGTCTTTCTATACTTCTATTTTCTATGAATTTCCATGACATGTTAATCTTTGGACAAAAACTTCCCAAATAGCTTAGTCTGAATATCTTTGGATTTTGAATCTGAACCTTGAGTTTTAAACTCTACAATAGGCAGTCTTTCTATACTTCTATTTTCTATGAATTTCCATGACATGTTCACCTGTGGAAAAAACCCTCGAAAATAGCTTAGTCTGAAGATCTTTGGATTTTTAATCTGAACCTTGAGTTTTAAACTCCCTGTTCGGATGACTGATTTAAGTCTGTCAATCACACAGCATCATCTGACTTAGGAATTTGCGTGTCAGGCTTTTGAGAGAGACAATTGTCATCTAAATCAGCATTGGTTTGGTCGTTTGCGTTGGACATTTGTAGTGTAAAGCCACATTGGTACTTGTGCTGATTAATTGACATTGCTGTGTAAAGGCAGAATTTGCGCACAAAAAAAACCTTCAATAGGCAGTCTTTCTATACTTCTATTTTCTGAATTTCCATGACATGTTAAACCTGTGGACAAAACCATCCCAAATAGCTTAGTCTGAAGAACTTTGGATTTTTAATCTGAACCTTGAGTTTTAAACTCCCTGTTCGGATGACTGATTTAAGTCTGTCAATCACACAGCATCATCTGACTTAGGAATTTGCCGTGTGCCAGGCTTTTGAGAGAGACAATTGTCATCTAAATCAGCATTGGTTTGGTCGTTTGCGTTCGACATTTGTAGTGTAAAGCCACATTGGTACTTGTGCGGATTAATTGACATTGCTGTGTAAAGGCAGAGATTGCTCGCACATAAAAACCCTTCAATAGGCAGTCTTTCTATACTTCTATTTTCTATGAATTTCCATGACATGTTAATCTTTGGACAAAAACTTCCCAAATAGCTTAGTCTGAATATCTTTGGATTTTAATCTGAACCTTGGAGTTTTAAACTCTACAATAGGCAGTCTTTCTATACTTCTATTTTCTATGAATTTCCATGACATGTTCACCTGTGGACAAAACCATCCCAAATAGCTTAGTCTGAAGATCTTTGGATTTTTAATCTGAACCTTGAGTTTTAAACTCCCTGTTCGGATGACTGATTTAAGTCTGTCAATCACACAGCATCATCTGACTTAGGAATTTGCTGTGTGTCAGGCTTTTGAGAGAGACAATTGTAATCTAAATCAGCATTGGTTTGGTTGTTTGCGTTCGACATTTGTAGTGTAAAGCCACATTGGTACTTGTGCTGATTAATTGACATTGCTGTGTAAAGGCAGAATTTGCGCACAAAAAAAACCTTCAATAGGCAGTCTTTCTATACTTCTATTTTCTATGAATTTCCATGACATGTTAAACCTGTGGACAAAACCATCCCAAATAGCTTAGTCTGAAGATCTTTGGATTTTTAATCTGAACCTTGAGTTTTAAACTCCCTGTTCGGATGACTGATTTAAGTCTGTCAATCACACAGCATCATCTGACTTAGGAATTTGCCGTGTGCCAGGCTTTTGAGAGAGACAATTGTCATCTAAATCAGCATTGGTTTGGTCGTTTGCGTTGGACATTTGTAGTGTAAAGCCACATTGGTACTTGTGCGGATTAATTGACATTGCTGTGTAAAGGCAGAGATTGCGCACATAAAAACCCTTCAATAGGCAGTCTTTCTATACTTCTATTTTCTATGAATTTCCATGACATGTTAATCTTTGGACAAAAACTTCCCAAATAGCTTAGTCTGAATATCTTTGGATTTTGAATCTGAACCTTGAGTTTTAAACTCTACAATAGGCAGTCTTTCTATACTTCTATTTTCTATGAATTTCCATGACATGTTCACCTGTGGAAAAAACCATCCCAAATAGCTTAGTCTGAAGATCTTTGGATTTTTAATCTGAACCTTGAGTTTTAAACTCCTGTTCGGATGTCTGATTTAAGTCTGTCAATCACACAGCATCATCTGACTTAGGAATTTGCCGTGTGCCAGGCTTTTGAGAGAGACAATTGTCATCTAAATCAGCATTGGTTTGGTCGTTTTGCGTTGGACATTTGTAGTGTAAAGCCAGATTGGTACTTGTGCTGATTAATTGACATTGCTGTGTAAAGGCAGAATTTGCGCACAAAAAAACCTTCAATAGGCAGTCTTTCTATACTTCTATTTTCTATGAATTTCCATGACATGTTAAATCTGTGGACAAAACCATCCCAAATTGCTTAGTCTGAATATCTTTGGATTTTGAATCTGAACCTTGAGTTTTAAACTCTACAATAGGCAGTCTTTCTATACTTCTATTTTCTATGAATTTCCATGACATGTTCACCTGTGGAAAAAAACATCCCAAATAGCTTAGTCTGAAGAACTTTGGATTTTGAATCTGAACCTTGAGTTTTAAACTCCCTGTTCGGATGACTGATTTAAGTCTGTCAATCACACAGCATCATCTGACTTAGGAATTTGCCGTGTGCCAGGCTTTTGAGAGAGACAATTGTCATCTAAATCAGCATTGGTTTGGTCGTTTGCGTTGGACATTTGTAGTGTAAAGCCACATTGGTACTTGTGCGGATTAATTGACATTGCTGTGTAAAGGCAGAGATGCGCACATAAAAACCCTTCAATAGGCAGTCTTTCTATACTTCTATTTTCTATGAATTTCCATGACATGTTAATCTTTGGACAAAAACTTCCCAAATAGCTTAGTCTGAATATCTTTGGATTTTTAATCTGAACCTTGAGTTTTAAACTCTACAATAGGCAGTCTTTCTATACTTCTATTTTCTATGAATTTCCATGACATGTTCACCTGTGGAAAAAACCCTCGAAAATAGCTTAGTCTGAAGATCTTTGGATTTTTAATCTGAACCTTGAGTTTTAAACTCCCTGTTCGGATGTCTGATTTAAGTCTGTCAATCACACAGCATCATCTGACTTAGGAATTTGCCGTGTGCCAGGCTTTTGAGAGAGACAATTGTCATCTAAATCAGCATTGGTTTGGTCGTTTGCGTTGGACATTTGTAGTGTAAAGCCACATTGGTACTTGTGCGGATTAATTGACATTGCTGTGTAAAGGCAGAGATTGCGCACATAAAAACCCTTCAATAGGCAGTCTTTCTATACTTCTATTTTCTATGAATTTCCATGACATGTTAATCTTTGGACAAAAACTTCCCAAATAGCTTAGTCTGAATATCTTTGGATTTTGAATCTGAACCTTGAGTTTTAAACTCTACAATAGGCAGTCTTTCTATACTTCTATTTTCTATGAATTTCCATGACATGTTCACCTGTGGAAAAACCCTCGAAAATAGCTTAGTCTGAAGATCTTTGGATTTTGAATCTGAACCTTGAGTTTTAAACTCCCTGTTCGGATGACTGATTTAAGTCTGTCAATCACACAGCATCATCTGACTTAGGAATTTGCCGTGTGCCAGGCTTTTGAGAGAGACAATTGTCATCTAAATCAGCATTGGTTTGGTCGTTTGCGTTGGACATTTGTAGTGTAAAGCCACATTGGTACTTGTGCGGATTAATTGACATTGCTGTGTAAAGGCAGAGATTGCGCACATAAAAACCCTTCAATAGGCAGTCTTTCTATACTTCTATTTTCTATGAATTTCCATGACATGTTAATCTTTGGACAAAAACTTCCCAAATAGCTTAGTCTGAATATCTTTGGATTTTTAATCTGAACCTTGAGTTTTAAACTCTACAATAGGCAGTCTTTCTATACTTCTATTTTCTATGAATTTCCATGACATGTTCACCTGTGGAAAAAAACCTCGAAAATAGCTTAGTCTGAAGATCTTTGGATTTTTAATCTGAACCTTGAGTTTTAAACTCCCTGTTCGGATGTCTGATTTAAGTCTGTCAATCACACAGCATCATCTGACTTAGGAATTTGCCGTGTGCCAGGCTTTTGAGAGAGACAATTGTCATCTAAATCAGCATTGGTTTGGTCGTTTATGCTGGACATTTGTAGTGTAAAGCCACATTGGTACTTGTGCGGATTAATTGACATTGCTGTGTAAAGGCAGAGATTGCGCACATAAAAACCCTTCAATAGGCAGTCTTTCTATACTTCTATTTTCTATGAATTTCCATGACATGTTCACCTGTGGACAAAACCATCCCAAATAGCTTAGTCTGAAGATCTTTGGATTTTTAATCTGAACCTTGAGTTTTAAACTCCTGTTCGGATGACTGATTTAAGTCTGTCAATCACACAGCATCATCTGACTTAGGAATTTGCTGTGTGCCAGGCTTTGAGAGAGACAATTGTCATCTAAATCAGCATTGGTTTGGTCGTTTATGTTGGACATTTGTAGTGTAAAGCCACATTGGTACTTGTGCGGATTAATTGACATTGCTGTGTAAAGGCAGAGATTGCGCACATAAAAACCCTTCAATAGGCAGTCTTTCTATACTTCTATTTTCTATGAATTTCCATGACATGTTCACCTGTGGACAAAACCCTCCCAAATAGCTTAGTCTGAAGATCTTTGGATTTTTAATCTGAACCTTGAGTTTTAAACTCCCTGTTCGGATGACTGATTTAAGTCTGTCAATCACACAGCATCATCTGACTTAGGAATTTGCCGTGTGCCAGGCTTTTGAGAGAGACAATTGTCATCTAAATCAGCATTGGTTTGGTCGTTTATGTTGGACATTTGTAGTGTAAAGCCACATTGGTACTTGTGCGGATTAATTGACATTGCTGTGTAAAGGCAGAGATTAAAACCTTCAATAGGCAGTCTTTCTATACTTCTATTTTCTATGAATTTCCATGACATGTTCACCTGTGGACAAAACCATCCCAAATAGCTTAGTCTGAAGATCTTTGGATTTTTAATCTGAACCTTGAGTTTTAAACTCCCTGTTCGGATGACTGATTTAAGTCTGTCAATCACACAGCATCATCTGACTTAGGAATTTGCCGTGTGCCAGGCTTTTGAGAGAGACAATTGTCATCTAAATCAGCATTGGTTTGGTCGTTTGCGTTCGACATTTGTAGTGTAAAGCCACATTGGTACTTGTGCTGATTAATTGACATTGCTGTGTAAAGGCAGAATTTGCGCACAAAAAAACCTTCAATAGGCAGTCTTTCTATACTTCTATTTTCTATGAATTTCCATGACATGTTCACCTGTGGACAAAACCATCCCAAATAGCTTAGTCTGAAGATCTTTGGATTTTTAATCTGAACCTTGAGTTTTAAACTCCCTGTTCGGATGACTGATTTAAGTCTGTCAATCACACAGCATCATCTG
This sequence comes from Brachymystax lenok tsinlingensis, assembly GCA_030435695.1. Lineage (NCBI taxonomy): Eukaryota > Metazoa > Chordata > Actinopteri > Salmoniformes > Salmonidae > Brachymystax > Brachymystax lenok. The sequence continues at coordinate 40,794,722 of CM059797.1, read as the reverse complement.
ACTTAGGAATTTGCCGTGTGCCAGGCTTTTGAGAGAGACAATTGTCATCTAAATCAGCATTGGTTTGGTCGTTTGCGTTGGACATTTGTAGTGTAAAGCCACATTGGTACTTGTGCGGATTAATTGACATTGCTGTGTAAAGGCAGAGATTGCGCACATAAAAACCCTTCAATAGGCAGTCTTTCTATACTTCTATTTTCTATGAATTTCCATGACATGTTAATCTTTGGACAAAAACTTCCCAAATAGCTTAGTCTGAATATCTTTGGATTTTTAATCTGAACCTTGAGTTTTAAACTCTACAATAGGCAGTCTTTCTATACTTCTATTTTCTATGAATTTCCATGACATGTTCACCTGTGGAAAAACCCTCGAAAATAGCTTAGTCTGAAGATCTTTGGATTTTTAATCTGAACCTTGAGTTTTAAACTCCCTGTTCGGATGTCTGATTTAAGTCTGTCAATCACACAGCATCATCTGACTTAGGAATTTGCCGTGTGCCAGGCTTTTGAGAGAGACAATTGTCATCTAAATCAGCATTGGTTTGGTCGTTTATGTTGGACATTTGTAGTGTAAAGCCACATTGGTACTTGTGCGGATTAATTGACATTGCTGTGTAAAGGCAGAATTTGCGCACATAAAACCCTTCAATAGGCAGTCTTTCTATACTTCTATTTTCTATGAATTTCCATGACATGTTAAACCTGTGGACAAAACCATCCCAAATAGCTTAGTCTGAAGATCTTTGGATTTTTAATCTGAACCTTGAGTTTTAAACTCCCTGTTCGGATGACTGATTTAAGTCTGTCAATCACACAGCATCATCTGACTTAGAAATTTGCTGTGTGCCAGGCTTTGAGAGAGACAATTGTCATCTAAATCAGCATTGGTTTGGTCGTTTGCGTTCGACATTTGTAGTGTAAAGCCATATTGGTACTTGTACTTATTCATTGACTTCGCTGTGTAAAGGCAGAGATTGCGCACATAAAAACCCTTCAATAGGCAGTCTTTCTATACTTCTATTTTCTATGAATTTCCATGACATGTTAATCTTTGGACAAAAACTTCCCAAATAGCTTAGTCTGAATATCTTTGGATTTTGAATCTGAACCTTGAGTTTTAAACTCTACAATAGGCAGTCTTTCTATACTTCTATTTTCTATGAATTTCCATGACATGTTCACCTGTGGAAGAAACCATCCCAAATAGCTTAGTCTGAAGATCTTTGGATTTTTAATCTGAACCTTGAGTTTTAAACTCCCTGTTCGGATGACTGATTTAAGTCTGTCAATCACACAGCATCATCTGACTTAGGAATTTGCCGTGTGCCAGGCTTTTGAGAGAGACAATTGTCATCTAAATCAGCATTGGTTTGGTCGTTTGCGTTGGACATTTGTAGTGTAAAGCCACATTGGTACTTGTGCGGATTAATTGACATTGCTGTGTAAAGGCAGAGATTGCGCACATAAAAACCCTTCAATAGGCAGTCTTTCTATACTTCTATTTTCTATGAATTTCCATGACATGTTAATCTTTGGACAAAAACTTCCCAAATAGCTTAGTCTGAATATCTTTGGATTTTGAATCTGAACCTTGAGTTTTAAACTCTACAATAGGCAGTCTTTCTATACTTCTATTTTCTATGAATTTCCATGACATGTTCACCTGTGGACAAAACCATCCCAAATAGCTTAGTCTGAAGATCTTTGGATTTTTAATCTGAACCTTGAGTTTTAAACTCCCTGTTCGGATGTCTGATTTAAGTCTGTCAATCACACAGCATCATCTGACTTAGGAATTTGCCGTGTGCCAGGCTTTTGAGAGAGACAATTGTCATCTAAATCAGCATTGGTTTGGTCGTTTATGCTGGACATTTGTAGTGTAAAGCCACATTGGTACTTGTGCGGATTAATTGACATTGCTGTGTAAAGGCAGAGATTTGCGCACATAAAAACCCTTCAATAGGCAGTCTTTCTATACTTCTATTTTCTATGAATTTCCATGACATGTTAACCTGTGGACAAAACCATCCCAAATAGCTTAGTCTGAAGATCTTTGGATTTTTAATCTGAACCTTGAGTTTTAAACTCCCTGTTCGGATGACTGATTTAAGTCTGTCAATCACACAGCATCATCTGACTTAGGAATTTGCCGTGTGCCAGGCTTTTGAGAGAGACAATTGTCATCTAAATCAGCATTGGTTTGGTGTTTTTTGGACATTTGTAGTGTAAAGCCACATTGGTACTTGTTGTGCGAGATTGTGACATTGCTATACTTCTGTCTATGCATGACATGTTAATCTTTGGACAAAAACTTCCCAAATAGCTTAGTCTGAATATCTTTGGATTTTGAATCTGAACCTTGAGTTTTAAACTCTACAATAGGCAGTCTTTCTATACTTCTATTTTCTATGAATTTCCATGACATGTTCACCTGTGGACAAAACCATCCCAAATAGCTTAGTCTGAAGATCTTTGGATTTTTAATCTGAACCTTGAGTTTTAAACTCCTGTTCGGATGACTGATTTAAGTCTGTCAATCACACAGCATCATCTGACTTAGGAATTTGCCGTGTGCCAGGCTTTTGAGAGAGACAATTGTCATCTAAATCAGCATTGGTTTGGTCGTTTGCGTTGGACATTTGTAGTGTAAAGCCACATTGGTACTTGTGCGGATTAATTGACATTGCTGTGTAAAGGCAGAGATTGCGCACATAAAAACCCTTCAATAGGCAGTCTTTCTATACTTCTATTTTCTATGAATTTCCATGACATGTTAATCTTTGGACAAAAACTTCCCAAATAGCTTAGTCTGAATATCTTTGGATTTTGAATCTGAACCTTGAGTTTTAAACTCTACAATAGGCAGTCTTTCTATACTTCTATTTTCTATGAATTTCCATGACATGTTCACCTGTGGAAAAAACCCTCGAAAATAGCTTAGTCTGAAGATCTTTGGATTTTTAATCTGAACCTTGAGTTTTAAACTCCTGTTCGGATGTCTGATTTAAGTCTGTCAATCACACAGCATCATCTGACTTAGGAATTTGCCGTGTGCCAGGCTTTTGAGAGAGACAATTGTCATCTAAATCAGCATTGGTTTGGTCGTTTATGTTGGACATTTGTAGTGTAAAGCCACATTGGTACTTGTGCGGATTAATTGACATTGCTGTGTAAAGGCAGAGATTTGCGCACAAAAACCCTTCAATAGGCAGTCTTTCTATACTTCTATTTTCTATGAATTTCCATGACATGTTAAACCTGTGGACAAAACCATCCCAAATAGCTTAGTCTGAAGATCTTTGGATTTTTAATCTGAACCTTGAGTTTTAAACTCCTGTTCGGATGACTGATTTAAGTCTGTCAATCACACAGCATCATCTGACTTAGGAATTTGCCGTGTGCCAGGCTTTGAGAGAGACAATTGTCATCTAAATCAGCATTGGTTTGGTCGTTTGCGTTAGACATTTGTAGTGTAAAGCCACATTGGTACTTGTGCTGATTAATTGACATTGCTGTGTAAAGGCAGAGAATTTGCGCACAAAAAACCCTTCAATAGGCAGTCTTTCTATAACTTCTATTTTCTATGAATTTCCATGACATGTTCACCTGTGGACAAAACCATCCCAAATAGCTTAGTCTGAAGATCTTTGGATTTTTAATCTGAACCTTGAGTTTTAAACTCCTGTTCGGATGACTGATTTAAGTCTGTCAATCACACAGCATCATCTGACTTAGGAATTTGCCGTGTGCCAGGCTTTTGAGAGAGACAATTGTCATCTAAATCAGCATTGGTTTGGTCGTTTGCGTTGGACATTTGTAGTGTAAAGCCACATTGGTACTTGTGCGGATTAATTGACATTGCTGTGTAAAGGCAGAGATTGCGCATATAAAACCCTTCAATAGGCAGTCTTTCTATACTTCTATTTTCTATGAATTTCCATGACATGTTAATCTTTGGACAAAAACTTCCCAAATAGCTTAGTCTGAATATCTTTGGATTTTTAATCTGAACCTTGAGTTTTAAACTCTACAATAGGCAGTCTTTCTATACTTCTATTTTCTATGAATTTCCATGACATGTTCACCTGTGGAAAAACCCTCGAAAATAGCTTAGTCTGAAGATCTTTGGATTTTTAATCTGAACCTTGAGTTTTAAACTCCTGTTCGGATGTCTGATTTAAGTCTGTCAATCACACAGCATCATCTGACTTAGGAATTTGCCGTGTGCCAGGCTTTTGAGAGAGACAATTGTCATCTAAATCAGCATTGGTTTGGTCGTTTGCGTTCGACATTTGTAGTGTAAAGCCACATTGGTACTTGTGCGGATTAATTGACATTGCTGTGTAAAGGCAGAGATTGCGCACATAAAAACCCTTCAATAGGCAGTCTTTCTATACTTCTATTTTCTATGAATTTCCATGACATGTTCACCTGTGGACAAAACCATCCCAAATAGCTTAGTCTGAAGATCTTTGGATTTTTAATCTGAACCTTGAGTTTTAAACTCTACAATAGGCAGTCTTTCTATACTTCTATTTTCTATGAATTTCCATGACATGTTCACCTGTGGACAAAACCATCCCAAATAGCTTAGTCTGAAGATCTTTGGATTTTTAATCTGAACCTTGAGTTTTAAACTCCCTGTTCGGATGACTGATTTAAGTCTGTCAATCACACAGCATCATCTGACTTAGGAATTTGCCGTGTGCCAGGCTTTTGAGAGAGACAATTGTCATCTAAATCAGCATTGGTTTGGTCGTTTGCGTTGGACATTTGTAGTGTAAAGCCACATTGGTACTTGTGCGGATTAATTGACATTGCTGTGTAAAGGCAGAATTTGCGCACAAAAAAAACCTTCAATAGGCAGTCTTTCTATACTTCTATTTTCTATGAATTTCCATGACATGTTAATCTTTGGACAAAAACTTCCCAAATAGCTTAGTCTGAATATCTTTGGATTTTTAATCTGAACCTTGAGTTTTAAACTCTACAATAGGCAGTCTTTCTATACTTCTATTTTCTATGAATTTCCATGACATGTTCACCTGTGGAAAAAACCCTCGAAAATAGCTTAGTCTGAAGATCTTTGGATTTTTAATCTGAACCTTGAGTTTTAAACTCCCTGTTCGGATGTCTGATTTAAGTCTGTCAATCACACAGCATCATCTGACTTAGGAATTTGCCGTGTGCCAGGCTTTGAGAGAGACAATTGTCATCTAAATCAGCATTGGTTTGGTCGTTTGCGTTGGACATTTGTAGTGTAAAGCCACATTGGTACTTGTGCTGATTAATTGACATTGCTGTGTAAAGGCAGAGATTTGCGCACATAAAAACCTTCAATAGGCAGTCTTTCTATACTTCTATTTTCTATGAATTTCCATGACATGTTAACCTGTGGACAAAACCATCCCAAATAGCTTAGTCTGAAGATCTTTGGATTTTTAATCTGAACCTTGAGTTTTAAACTCCCTGTTCGGATGACTGATTTAAGTCTGTCAATCACACAGCATCATCTGACTTAGGAATTTGCCGTGTGCCAGGCTTTTCAGAGACAATTGTCATCTAAATCAGCATTGGTTTGGTCGTTTATGTTGGACATTTGTAGTGTAAAGCCACATTGGTACTTGTGCGGATTAATTGACATTGCTGTGTAAAGGCAGAGATTTGCGCACATAAAAACCTTCAATAGGCAGTCTTTCTATACTTCTATTTTCTATGAATTTCCATGACATGTTCACCTGTGGACAAAACCATCCCAAATAGCTTAGTCTGAAGATCTTTGGATTTTTAATCTGAACCTTGAGTTTTAAACTCCCTGTTCGGATGACTGATTTAAGTCTGTCAATCACACAGCATCATCTGACTTAGGAATTTGCCGTGTGCCAGGCTTTTGAGAGAGACAATTGTCATCTAAATCAGCATTGGTTTGGTCGTTTGCGTTGGACATTTGTAGTGTAAAGCCACATTGGTACTTGTGCGGATTAATTGACATTGCTGTGTAAAGGCAGAGATTGCACATAAAAAACCCTTCAATAGGCAGTCTTTCTATACTTCTATTTTCTATGAATTTCCATGACATGTTAATCTTTGGACAAAAACTTCCCAAATAGCTTAGTCTGAATATCTTTGGATTTTGAATCTGAACCTTGAGTTTTAAACTCTACAATAGGCAGTCTTTCTATACTTCTATTTTCTATGAATTTCCATGACATGTTCACCTGTGGACAAAACCATCCCAAATAGCTTAGTCTGAAGATCTTTGGATTTTTAATCTGAACCTTGAGTTTTAAACTCCCTGTTCGGATGACTGATTTAAGTCTGTCAATCACACAGCATCATCTGACTTAGGAATTTGCCGTGTGCCAGGCTTTTGAGAGAGACAATTGTCATCTAAATCAGCATTGGTTTGGTCGTTTATGCTTGGACATTTGTAGTGTAAAGCCACATTGGTACTTGTGCGGATTAATTGACATTGCTGTGTAAAGGCAGAGATTGCACATAAAAACCCTTCAATAGGCAGTCTTTCTATACTTCTATTTTCTATGAATTTCCATGACATGTTAATCTTTGGACAAAAACTTCCCAAATAGCTTAGTCTGAATATCTTTGGATTTTGAATCTGAACCTTGAGTTTTAAACTCTACAATAGGCAGTCTTTCTATACTTCTATTTTCTATGAATTTCCATGACATGTTCACCTGTGGACAAAACCATCCCAAATAGCTTAGTCTGAAGATCTTTGGATTTTTAATCTGAACCTTGAGTTTTAAACTCCCTGTTCGGATGTCTGATTTAAGTCTGTCAATCACACAGCATCATCTGACTTAGGAATTTGCCGTGTGCCAGGCTTTGAGAGAGACAATTGTCATCTAAATCAGCATTGGTTTGGTCGTTTGCGTTGGACATTTGTAGTGTAAAGCCACATTGGTACTTGTGCGGATTAATTGACATTGCTGTGTAAAGGCAGAGATTGCGCACATAAAAACCCTTCAATAGGCAGTCTTTCTATACTTCTATTTTCTATGAATTTCCATGACATGTTAATCTTTGGACAAAAACTTCCCAAATAGCTTAGTCTGAATATCTTTGGATTTTTAATCTGAACCTTGAGTTTTAAACTCTACAATAGGCAGTCTTTCTATACTTCTATTTTCTATGAATTTCCATGACATGTTCACCTGTGGAAAAAACCCTCGAAAATAGCTTAGTCTGAAGATCTTTGGATTTTTAATCTGAACCTTGAGTTTTAAACTCCTGTTCGGATGTCTGATTTAAGTCTGTCAATCACACAGCATCATCTGACTTAGGAATTTGCCGTGTGCCAGGCTTTTGAGAGAGACAATTGTCATCTAAATCAGCATTGGTTTGGTCGTTTGCGTTCGACATTTGTAGTGTAAAGCCACATTGGTACTTGTGCTGATTAATTGACATTGCTGTGTAAAGGCAGAGATTTGCGCACATAAAAAACATCAATAGGCAGTCTTTCTATACTTCTATTTTCTATGAATTTCCATGACATGTTAAACCTGTGGACAAAACCATCCCAAATTGCTTAGTCTGAATATCTTTGGATTTTGAATCTGAACCTTGAGTTTTAAACTCCTGTTCGGATGTCTGATTTAAGTCTGTCAATCACACAGCATCATCTGACTTAGGAATTTGCCGTGTGCCAGGCTTTTGAGAGAGACAATTGTCATCTAAATCAGCATTGGTTTGGTCGTTTGCGTTGGACATTTGTAGTGTAAAGCCATATTGGTACTTGTACTTATTCATTGACTTCGCTGTGTAAAGGCAGAGATTGCGCATAAAAACCCTTCAATAGGCAGTCTTTCTATACTTCTATTTTCTATGAATTTCCATGACATGTTAATCTTTGGACAAAAACTTCCCAAATAGCTTAGTCTGAATATCTTTGGATTTTGAATCTGAACCTTGAGTTTTAAACTCTACAATAGGCAGTCTTTCTATACTTCTATTTTCTATGAATTTCCATGACATGTTCACCTGTGGAAAAAACCCTCGAAAATAGCTTAGTCTGAAGATCTTTGGATTTTTAATCTGAACCTTGAGTTTTAAACTCCTGTTCGGATGTCTGATTTAAGTCTGTCAATCACACAGCATCATCTGACTTAGGAATTTGCCGTGTGCCAGGCTTTGAGAGAGACAATTGTCATCTAAATCAGCATTGGTTTGGTCGTTTGCGTTCGACATTTGTAGTGTAAAGCCATATTGGTACTTGTGCTGATTAATTGACATTGCTGTGTAAAGGCAGAGATTGCGCACATAAAAACCCTTCAATAGGCAGTCTTTCTATACTTCCATTTTCTATGAATTTCCATGACATGTTCACCTGTGGACAAAAAAACTCCCAAATAGCTTAGTCTGAAGATCTTTGGATTTTTAATCTGAACCTTGAGTTTTAAACTCCCTGTTCGGATGACTGATTTAAGTCTGTCAATCACACAGCATCATCTGACTTAGGAATTTGCCGTGTGCCAGGCTTTGAGAGAGACAATTGTCATCTAAATCAGCATTGGTTTGGTCGTTTATGCTGGACATTTGTAGTGTAAAGCCACATTGGTACTTGTGCGGATTAATTGACATTGCTGTGTAAAGGCAGAGATTTGCGCACAAAAACCTTCAATAGGCAGTCTTTCTATACTTCTATTTTCTATGAATTTCCATGACATGTTCACCTGTGGACAAAACCATCCCAAATAGCTTAGTCTGAAGATCTTTGGATTTTTAATCTGAACCTTGAGTTTTAAACTCCCTGTTCGGATGACTGATTTAAGTCTGTCAATCACACAGCATCATCTGACTTAGGAATTTGCCGTGTGCCAGGCTTTTGAGAGAGACAATTGTCATCTAAATCAGCATTGGTTTGGTCGTTTGCGTTGGACATTTGTAGTGTAAAGCCACATTGGTACTTGTGCGGATTAATTGACATTGCTGTGTAAAGGCAGAGATTGCGCACAAAAAAACCTTCAATAGGCAGTCTTTCTATACTTCCATTTTCTATGAATTTCCATGACATGTTCACCTGTGGACAAAACCATCCCAAATAGCTTAGTCTGAAGATCTTTGGATTTTTAATCTGAACCTTGAGTTTTAAACTCCCTGTTCGGATGTCTGATTTAAGTCTGTCAATCACACAGCATCATCTGATTTAGGAATTTGCTGTGTGCCAGGCTTTTGAGAGAGACAATTGTCATCTAAATCAGCATTGGTTTGGTCGTTTGCGTTGGACATTTGTAGTGTAAAGCCACATTGGTACTTGTGCGGATTAATTGACATTGCTGTGTAAAGGCAGAGATTGCGCACATAAAAAACCTTCAATAGGCAGTCTTTCTATACTTCTATTTTCTATGAATTTCCATGACATGTTAACCTGTGGACAAAACCATCCCAAATAGCTTAGTCTGAAGATCTTTGGATTTTTAATCTGAACCTTGAGTTTTAAACTCCCTGTTCGGATGACTGATTTAAGTCTGTCAATCACACAGCATCATCTGACTTAGGAATTTGCCGTGTGCCAGGCTTTTTGAGAGAGACAATTGTCATCTAAATCAGCATTGGTTTGGTCGTTATGCGACATTTGTAGTGTAAAGCCATATTGGTACTTGTGCGGATTAATTGACATTGCTGTGTAAAGGCAGAGATTGCGCACATAAAAACCCTTCAATAGGCAGTCTTTCTATACTTCTATTTTCTATGAATTTCCATGACATGTTCACCTGTGGACAAAACCATCCCAAATAGCTTAGTCTGAAGATCTTTGGATTTTTAATCTGAACCTTGAGTTTTAAACTCCCTGTTCGGATGTCTGATTTAAGTCTGTCAATCACACAGCATCATCTGACTTAGGAATTTGCCGTGTGCCAGGCTTTTGAGAGAGACAATTGTCATCTAAATCAGCATTGGTTTGGTCGTTTATGCTGGACATTTGTAGTGTAAAGCCACATTGGTACTTGTGCGGATTAATTGACATTGCTGTGTAAAGGCAGAGATTGCACATAAAAACCCTTCAATAGGCAGTCTTTCTATACTTCTATTTTCTATGAATTTCCATGACATGTTAATCTTTGGACAAAAACTTCCCAAATAGCTTAGTCTGAATATCTTTGGATTTTTAATCTGAACCTTGAGTTTTAAACTCTACAATAGGCAGTCTTTCTATACTTCTATTTTCTATGAATTTCCATGACATGTTCACCTGTGGAAAAACCTCGAAAATAGCTTAGTCTGAAGATCTTTGGATTTTTAATCTGAACCTTGAGTTTTAAACTCCCTGTTCGGATGTCTGATTTAAGTCTGTCAATCACACAGCATCATCTGACTTAGGAATTTGCCGTGTGCCAGGCTTTTGAGAGAGACAATTGTCATCTAAATCAGCATTGGTTTGGTCGTTTATGCGTTGGACATTTGTAGTGTAAAGCCACATTGGTACTTGTGCGGATTAATTGACATTGCTGTGTAAAGGCAGAGATTGCGCACATAAAAACCCTTCAATAGGCAGTCTTTCTATACTTCTATTTTCTATGAATTTCCATGACATGTTAACCTGTGGACAAAACCATCCCAAATAGCTTAGTCTGAAGAACTTTGGATTTTTAATCTGAACCTTGAGTTTTAAACTCCCTGTTCGGATGACTGATTTAAGTCTGTCAATCACACAGCATCATCTGACTTAGGAATTTGCCGTGTGCCAGGCTTTTGAGAGAGACAATTGTCATCTAAATCAGCATTGGTTTGGTCGTTATGCGTTGGACATTTGTAGTGTAAAGCCATATTGGTACTTGTGCGGATTAATTGACATTGCTGTGTAAAGGCAGAGATTGCGCACATAAAAACCCTTCAATAGGCAGTCTTTCTATACTTCTATTTTCTATGAATTTCCATGACATGTTCACCTGTGGACAAAACCATCCCAAATAGCTTAGTCTGAAGATCTTTGGATTTTTAATCTGAACCTTGAGTTTTAAACTCCTGTTCGGATGTCTGATTTAAGTCTGTCAATCACACAGCATCATCTGACTTAGGAATTTGCCGTGTGCCAGGCTTTTGAGAGAGACAATTGTCATCTAAATCAGCATTGGTTTGGTCGTTTATGCGTTGGACATTTGTAGTGTAAAGCCACATTGGTACTTGTGCGGATTAATTGACATTGCTGTGTAAAGGCAGAGATTGCGCACATAAAAACCCTTCAATAGGCAGTCTTTCTATACTTCTATTTTCTATGAATTTCCATGACATGTTAATCTTTGGACAAAAACTTCCCAAATAGCTTAGTCTGAATATCTTTGGATTTTTAATCTGAACCTTGAGTTTTAAACTCTACAATAGGCAGTCTTTCTATACTTCTATTTTCTATGAATTTCCATGACATGTTCACCTGTGGAAAAACCCTCGAAAATAGCTTAGTCTGAAGATCTTTGGATTTTTAATCTGAACCTTGAGTTTTAAACTCCTGTTCGGATGTCTGATTTAAGTCTGTCAATCACACAGCATCATCTGATTTAGGAATTTGCTGTGTGCCAGGCTTTTGAGAGAGACAATTGTCATCTAAATCAGCATTGGTTTGGTCGTTTGCGTTGGACATTTGTAGTGTAAAGCCATATTGGTACTTGTGCTGATTAATTGACATTGCTGTGTAAAGGCAGAGATTGCGCACATAAAAACCCTTCAATAGGCAGTCTTTCTATACTTCTATTTTCGGACTTTCCATGACATGTTAAACCTGTTGACAAAACCATCCCAAATAGCTTAGTCTGAAGAACTTTGGATTTTAAATCAAACCTTCAGTTTTAAACTCCCTGTTCGGATGACTGATTTAAGTCTGTCAATCACACAGCATCATCTGACTTAGGAATTTGCCGTGTGCCAGGCTTTTGAGAGAGACAATTGTCATCTAAATCAGCATTGGTTTGGTCGTTTATGCTGGACATTTGTAGTGTAAAGCCACATTGGTACTTGTGCGGATTAATTGACATTGCTGTGTAAAGGCAGAGATTGCGCATAAAAACCTTCAATAGGCAGTCTTTCTATACTTCTATTTTCTATGAATTTCCATGACATGTTAATCTTTGGACAAAAACTTCCCAAATAGCTTAGTCTGAATATCTTTGGATTTTGAATCTGAACCTTGAGTTTTAAACTCTACAATAGGCAGTCTTTCTATACTTCTATTTTCTATGAATTTCCATGACATGTTCACCTGTGGACAAACCATCCCAAATAGCTTAGTCTGAAGATCTTTGGATTTTTAATCTGAACCTTGAGTTTTAAACTCCCTGTTCGGATGTCTGATTTAAGTCTGTCAATCACACAGCATCATCTGACTTAGGAATTTGCCGTGTGCCAGGCTTTTGAGAGAGACAATTGTCATCTAAATCAGCATTGGTTTGGTCGTTTATGCGTTGGACATTTGTAGTGTAAAGCCACATTGGTACTTGTGCGGATTAATTGACATTGCTGTGTAAAGGCAGAGATTGCGCACATAAAAACCCTTCAATAGGCAGTCTTTCTATACTTCTATTTTCGGACTTTCCATGACATGTTAAACCTGTTGACAAAACCATCCCAAATAGCTTAGTCTGAAGAACTTTGGATTTTTAATCTGAACCTTGAGTTTTAAACTCCCTGTTCGGATGACTGATTTAAGTCTGTCAATCACACAGCATCATCTGACTTAGGAATTTGCCGTGTGCCAGGCTTTTGAGAGAGACAATTGTCATCTAAATCAGCATTGGTTTGGTCGTTTGCGTTCGACATTTGTAGTGTAAAGCCACATTGGTACTTGTGCTGATTAATTGACATTGCTGTGTAAAGGCAGAGATTGCGCACAAAAAAACCTTCAATAGGCAGTCTTTCTATACTTCCATTTTCTATGAATTTCCATGACATGTTCACCTGTGGACAAAACCATCCCAAATAGCTTAGTCTGAAGATCTTTGGATTTTTAATCTGAACCTTGAGTTTTAAACTCCCTGTTCGGATGTCTGATTTAAGTCTGTCAATCACACAGCATCATCTGATTTAGGAATTTGCCGTGTGCCAGGCTTTGAGAGAGACAATTGTCATCTAAATCAGCATTGGTTTGGTCGTTTATGTTGGACATTTGTAGTGTAAAGCCACATTGGTACTTGTGCGGATTAATTGACATTGCTGTGTAAAGGCAGAGATTTGCGCACATAAAAACCTTCAATAGGCAGTCTTTCTATACTTCTATTTTCTATGAATTTCCATGACATGTTCACCTGTGGACAAAACCATCCCAAATAGCTTAGTCTGAAGAACTTTGGATTTTTAATCTGAACCTTGAGTTTTAAACTCCCTGTTCGGATGACTGATTTAAGTCTGTCAATCACACAGCATCATCTGACTTAGGAATTTGCTGTGTGCCAGGCTTTTGAGAGAGACAATTGTCATCTAAATCAGCATTGGTTTGGTCGTTTATGCGTCACATTTGTAGTGTAAAGCCACATTGGTACTTGTGCGGATTAATTGACATTGCTGTGTAAAGGCAGAGATTTAAAACCTCTACAATAGGCAGTCTTTCTATACTTCTATTTTCTATGAATTTCCATGACATGTTCACCTGTGGACAAAACCATCCCAAATAGCTTAGTCTGAAGATCTTTGGATTTTTAATCTGAACCTTGAGTTTTAAACTCCTGTTCGGATGACTGATTTAAGTCTGTCAATCACACAGCATCATCTGACTTAGGAATTTGCCGTGTGCCAGGCTTTTGAGAGAGACAATTGTCATCTAAATCAGCATTGGTTTGGTCGTTTGCGTTGGACATTTGTAGTGTAAAGCCACATTGGTACTTGTGCTGATTAATTGACATTGCTGTGTAAAGGCAGAATTTGCGCACAAAAAAAACCTTCAATAGGCAGTCTTTCTATACTTCTATTTTCTATGAATTTCCATGACATGTTCACCTGTGGACAAAACCATCCCAAATAGCTTAGTCTGAAGATCTTTGGATTTTTAATCTGAACCTTGAGTTTTAAACTCCCTGTTCGGATGTCTGATTTAAGTCTGTCAATCACACAGCATCATCTGACTTAGGAATTTGCCGTGTGCCAGGCTTTTGAGAGAGACAATTGTCATCTAAATCAGCATTGGTTTGGTCGTTTGCGTTCGACATTTGTAGTGTAAAGCCACATTGGTACTTGTGCGGATTAATTGACATTGCTGTGTAAAGGCAGAGATTGCGCACATAAAAACCCTTCAATAGGCAGTCTTTCTATACTTCTATTTTCTATGAATTTCCATGACATGTTAATCTTTGGACAAAAACTTCCCAAATAGCTTAGTCTGAATATCTTTGGATTTTTAATCTGAACCTTGAGTTTTAAACTCTACAATAGGCAGTCTTTCTATACTTCTATTTTCTATGAATTTCCATGACATGTTCACCTGTGGAAAAAAACCCTCGAAAATAGCTTAGTCTGAAGATCTTTGGATTTTTAATCTGAACCTTGAGTTTTAAACTCCCTGTTCGGATGTCTGATTTAAGTCTGTCAATCACACAGCATCATCTGATTTAGGAATTTGCTGTGTGCCAGGCTTTTGAGAGAGACAATTGTCATCTAAATCAGCATTGGTTTGGTCGTTTATGCTGGACATTTGTAGTGTAAAGCCACATTGGTACTTGTGCTGATTAATTGACATTGCTGTGTAAAGGCAGAGATTTGCGCACATAAAAACCTTCAATAGGCAGTCTTTCTATACTTCTATTTTCTATGAATTTCCATGACATGTTAAACCTGTGGACAAAACCATCCCAAATTGCTTAGTCTGAATATCTTTGGATTTTGAATCTGAACCTTGAGTTTTAAACTCCTGTTCGGATGACTGATTTAAGTCTGTCAATCACACAGCATCATCTGACTTAGGAATTTGCCGTGTGCCAGGCTTTTGAGAGAGACAATTGTCATCTAAATCAGCATTGGTTTGGTCGTTTATGCTGGACATTTGTAGTGTAAAGCCACATTGGTACTTGTGCGGATTAATTGACATTGCTGTGTAAAGGCAGAATTTGCGCACATAAAAACCCTTCAATAGGCAGTCTTTCTATACTTCTATTTTCTATGAATTTCCATGACATGTTAATCTTTGGACAAAAACTTCCCAAATAGCTTAGTCTGAATATCTTTGGATTTTTAATCTGAACCTTGAGTTTTAAACTCTACAATAGGCAGTCTTTCTATACTTCTATTTTCTATGAATTTCCATGACATGTTCACCTGTGGACAAAACCATCCCAAATAGCTTAGTCTGAAGATCTTTGGATTTTTAATCTGAACCTTGAGTTTTAAACTCCCTGTTCGGATGTCTGATTTAAGTCTGTCAATCACACAGCATCATCTGACTTAGGAATTTGCCGTGTGCCAGGCTTTTGAGAGAGACAATTGTCATCTAAATCAGCATTGGTTTGGTCGTTTATGCGTTGGACATTTGTAGTGTAAAGCCACATTGGTACTTGTGCGGATTAATTGACATTGCTGTGTAAAGGCAGAGATTGCGCACATAAAAACCCTTCAATAGGCAGTCTTTCTATACTTCTATTTTCTATGAATTTCCATGACATGTTAATCTTTGGACAAAAACTTCCCAAATAGCTTAGTCTGAATATCTTTGGATTTTGAATCTGAACCTTGAGTTTTAAACTCTACAATAGGCAGTCTTTCTATACTTCTATTTTCTATGAATTTCCATGACATGTTCACCTGTGGACAAAACCATCGAAAATAGCTTAGTCTGAAGATCTTTGGATTTTTAATCTGAACCTTGAGTTTTAAACTCCCTGTTCGGATGTCTGATTTAAGTCTGTCAAT
This sequence comes from Brachymystax lenok tsinlingensis, assembly GCA_030435695.1. Classification (NCBI taxonomy): domain Eukaryota; kingdom Metazoa; phylum Chordata; class Actinopteri; order Salmoniformes; family Salmonidae; genus Brachymystax; species Brachymystax lenok. The sequence goes on along the minus strand of CM059797.1, from coordinate 40,778,871 downwards.
CACACAGCATCATCTGACTTAGGAATTTGCCGTGTGCCAGGCTTTTGAGAGAGACAATTGTCATCTAAATCAGCATTGGTTTGGTCGTTTGCGTTGGACATTTGTAGTGTAAAGCCACATTGGTACTTGTGCGGATTAATTGACATTGCTGTGTAAAGGCAGAGATTGCGCACATAAAAACCCTTCAATAGGCAGTCTTTCTATACTTCTATTTTCTATGAATTTCCATGACATGTTCACCTGTGGACAAAACCATCCCAAATAGCTTAGTCTGAAGATCTTTGGATTTTTAATCTGAACCTTGAGTTTTAAACTCCTGTTCGGATGACTGATTTAAGTCTGTCAATCACACAGCATCATCTGACTTAGGAATTTGCCGTGTGCCAGGCTTTGAGAGAGACAATTGTCATCTAAATCAGCATTGGTTTGGTCGTTTATGTTGGACATTTGTAGTGTAAAGCCACATTGGTACTTGTGCGGATTAATTGACATTGCTGTGTAAAGGCAGAGATTGCGCACATAAAAACCCTTCAATAGGCAGTCTTTCTATACTTCTATTTTCTATGAATTTCCATGACATGTTCACCTGTGGAAAAAACCATCCCAAATAGCTTAGTCTGAAGATCTTTGGATTTTTAATCTGAACCTTGAGTTTTAAACTCCCTGTTCGGATGTCTGATTTAAGTCTGTCAATCACACAGCATCATCTGACTTAGGAATTTGCCGTGTGCCAGGCTTTTGAGAGAGACAATTGTCATCTAAATCAGCATTGGTTTGGTCGTTTATGCTGGACATTTGTAGTGTAAAGCCACATTGGTACTTGTGCGGATTAATTGACATTGCTGTGTAAAGGCAGAGATTGCGCACATAAAAACCCTTCAATAGGCAGTCTTTCTATACTTCTATTTTCTATGAATTTCCATGACATGTTAATCTTTGGACAAAAACTTCCCAAATAGCTTAGTCTGAATATCTTTGGATTTTTAATCTGAACCTTGAGTTTTAAACTCTACAATAGGCAGTCTTTCTATACTTCTATTTTCTATGAATTTCCATGACATGTTCACCTGTGGAAAAAACCCTCGAAAATAGCTTAGTCTGAAGATCTTTGGATTTTTAATCTGAACCTTGAGTTTTAAACTCCTGTTCGGATGTCTGATTTAAGTCTGTCAATCACACAGCATCATCTGACTTAGGAATTTGCCGTGTGCCAGGCTTTTGAGAGAGACAATTGTCATCTAAATCAGCATTGGTTTGGTCGTTTATGTTGGACATTTGTAGTGTAAAGCCACATTGGTACTTGTGCGGATTAATTGACATTGCTGTGTAAAGGCAGAGATTGCGCACATAAAAAACCTTCAATAGGCAGTCTTTCTATACTTCTATTTTCTATGAATTTCCATGACATGTTCACCTGTGGACAAAACCATCCCAAATAGCTTAGTCTGAAGATCTTTGGATTTTTAATCTGAACCTTGAGTTTTAAACTCCCTGTTCGGATGACTGATTTAAGTCTGTCAATCACACAGCATCATCTGACTTAGGAATTTGCCGTGTGCCAGGCTTTTGAGAGAGACAATTGTCATCTAAATCAGCATTGGTTTGGTCGTTTGCGTTGGACATTTGTAGTGTAAAGCCATATTGGTACTTGTGCGGATTAATTGACATTGCTGTGTAAAGGCAGAGATTGCGCACATAAAAACCCTTCAATAGGCAGTCTTTCTATACTTCTATTTTCTATGAATTTCCATGACATGTTCACCTGTGGACAAAACCATCCCAAATAGCTTAGTCTGAAGATCTTTGGATTTTTAATCTGAACCTTGAGTTTTAAACTCCCTGTTCGGATGTCTGATTTAAGTCTGTCAATCACACAGCATCATCTGACTTAGGAATTTGCCGTGTGCCAGGCTTTTGAGAGAGACAATTGTCATCTAAATCAGCATTGGTTTGGTCGTTTGCGTTGGACATTTGTAGTGTAAAGCCATATTGGTACTTGTGCGGATTAATTGACATTGCTGTGTAAAGGCAGAGATTGCGCACATAAAAACCCTTCAATAGGCAGTCTTTCTATACTTCTATTTTCTATGAATTTCCATGACATGTTCACCTGTGGAAAAAACCCTCGAAAATAGCTTAGTCTGAAGATCTTTGGATTTTGAATCTGAACCTTGAGTTTTAAACTCCCTGTTCGGATGTCTGATTTAAGTCTGTCAATCACACAGCATCATCTGATTTAGGAATTTGCTGTGTGCCAGGCTTTTGAGAGAGACAATTGTCATGTAAATCAGCATTGGTTTGGTCGTTTACGATGGACATTTGTACTGTATAGCCACATTGGTACTTGTACTTATTCATTGACTTCGCTGTGTAAACAAAGCAGAGATTGTTCGCATAAAAGCTCTGACCACGGCGTGATTTGAACACGCAACCTTCTGATCTGGAGTCAGGCGCTACCGTTGCGCCGCGAGGTCTCGTATGTATTAAGTCATTGGAGGGGATGCCTAGTTCAGATTTCGTTGACTGTATCATTTGGAATGGATGACTGGTTCTCTGGGAAATATACCATCTGACAATAGCCCCTCGTCAGCACGTGCCTCTTCCCGGCAGGTTAGGTGTATGACATTAGACAAATATAGAGCCCGGATAGCTCAGTCGGTAGAGCATCAGACTTTTAATCTGAGGGTCCAGGGTTCAAGTCCCTGTTTGGCGTAGCTTTGATGTTAACCGTCTTTCAATTTCTACAACTTTCCATGACATGTTAATCTTTGGACAAAAACTTCCCAAATAGCTTAGTCTGAATATCTTTGGATTTTGAATCTGAACCTTGAGTTTTAAACTCTACAATAGGCAGTCTTTCTATACTTCTATTTTCTATGAATTTCCATGACATGTTCACCTGTGGACAAAACCATCCCAAATAGCTTAGTCTGAAGATCTTTGGATTTTTAATCTGAACCTTGAGTTTTAAACTCCCTGTTCGGATGTCTGATTTAAGTCTGTCAATCACACAGCATCATCTGACTTAGGAATTTGCCGTGTGCCAGGCTTTTGAGAGAGACAATTGTCATCTAAATCAGCATTGGTTTGGTCGTTTGCGTTGGACATTTGTAGTGTAAAGCCACATTGGTACTTGTGCGGATTAATTGACATTGCTGTGTAAAGGCAGAGATTTGCGCACATAAAAACCCTTCAATAGGCAGTCTTTCTATACTTCTATTTTCTATGAATTTCCATGACATGTTAAACCTGTGGACAAAACCATCCCAAATAGCTTAGTCTGAAGATCTTTGGATTTTTAATCTGAACCTTGAGTTTTAAACTCCCTGTTCGGATGTCTGATTTAAGTCTGTCAATCACACAGCATCATCTGACTTAGGAATTTGCCATGTGCCAGGCTTTTGAGAGAGACAATTGTCATCTAAATCAGCATTGGTTTGGTCGTTTGCTTTGGACATTTGTAGTGTAAAGCCACATTGGTACTTGTGCGGATTAATTGACATTGCTGTGTAAAGGCAGAGATTGCGCACATAAAAACCCTTCAATAGGCAGTCTTTCTATACTTCTATTTTCTATGAATTTCCATGACATGTTAATCTTTGGACAAAAACTTCCCAAATAGCTTAGTCTGAATATCTTTGGATTTTGAATCTGAACCTTGAGTTTTAAACTCTACAATAGGCAGTCTTTCTATACTTCTATTTTCTATGAATTTCCATGACATGTTCACCTGTGGAAAAACCCTCGAAAATAGCTTAGTCTGAAGATCTTTGGATTTTTAATCTGAACCTTGAGTTTTAAACTCCCTGTTCGGATGTCTGATTTAAGTCTGTCAATCACACAGCATCATCTGACTTAGGAATTTGCCGTGTGCCAGGCTTTGAGAGAGACAATTGTCATCTAAATCAGCATTGGTTTGGTCGCTTATGCGTTGGACATTTGTAGTGTAAAGCCACATTGGTACTTGTGCTGATTAATTGACATTGCTGTGTAAAGGCAGAGATTGCGCACATAAAAACCCTTCAATAGGCAGTCTTTCTATACTTCTATTTTCTATGAATTTCCATGACATGTTAACCTGTGGACAAAACCATCCCAAATAGCTTAGTCTGAAGATCTTTGGATTTTTAATCTGAACCTTGAGTTTTAAACTCCTGTTCGGATGACTGATTTAAGTCTGTCAATCACACAGCATCATCTGACTTAGGAATTTGCCGTGTGCCAGGCTTTTGAGAGAGACAATTGTCATCTAAATCAGCATTGGTTTGGTCGTTTGCGTTGGACATTTGTAGTGTAAAGCCACATTGGTACTTGTGCGGATTAATTGACATTGCTGTGTAAAGGCAGAGACACATAAAAACCCTTCAATAGGCAGTCTTTCTATACTTCTATTTTCTATGAATTTCCATGACATGTTCACCTGTGGACAAAACCATCCCAAATAGCTTAGTCTGAAGATCTTTGGATTTTTAATCTGAACCTTGAGTTTTAAACTCCTGTTCGGATGACTGATTTAAGTCTGTCAATCACACAGCATCATCTGACTTAGGAATTTGCGTGTCAGGCTTTGAGAGAGACAATTGTCATCTAAATCAGCATTGGTTTGGTCGTTTATGCTGGACATTTGTAGTGTAAAGCCACATTGGTACTTGTGCTGATTAATTGACATTGCTGTGTAAAGGCAGAGATTTGCGCACATAAAAAACTCTTCAATAGGCAGTCTTTCTATACTTCTATTTTCTATGAATTTCCATGACATGTTCACCTGTGGACAAAACCATCCCAAATAGCTTAGTCTGAAGATCTTTGGATTTTTAATCTGAACCTTGAGTTTTAAACTCCCTGTTCGGATGTCTGATTTAAGTCTGTCAATCACACAGCATCATCTGACTTAGGAATTTGCCGTGTGCCAGGCTTTGAGAGAGACAATTGTCATCTAAATCAGCATTGGTTTGGTCGTTATGCGTTGGACATTTGTAGTGTAAAGCCACATTGGTACTTGTGCGGATTAATTGACATTGCTGTGTAAAGGCAGAGATTTGCGCACAAAAACCTTCAATAGGCAGTCTTTCTATACTTCTATTTTCTATGAATTTCCATGACATGTTAACCTGTGGACAAAACCATCCCAAATAGCTTAGTCTGAAGATCTTTGGATTTTTAATCTGAACCTTGAGTTTTAAACTCCCTGTTCGGATGACTGATTTAAGTCTGTCAATCACACAGCATCATCTGACTTAGGAATTTGCCGTGTGCCAGGCTTTTGAGAGAGACAATTGTCATCTAAATCAGCATTGGTTTGGTCGTTTATGCTCGACATTTGTAGTGTAAAGCCACATTGGTACTTGTGCGGATTAATTGACATTGCTGTGTAAAGGCAGAGATTGCGCACATAAAAACCCTTCAATAGGCAGTCTTTCTATACTTCTATTTTCTATGAATTTCCATGACATGTTCACCTGTGGACAAAACCATCCCAAATAGCTTAGTCTGAAGATCTTTGGATTTTTAATCTGAACCTTGAGTTTTAAACTCCCTGTTCGGATGTCTGATTTAAGTCTGTCAATCACACAGCATCATCTGACTTAGGAATTTGCCGTGTGCCAGGCTTTTGAGAGAGACAATTGTCATCTAAATCAGCATTGGTTTGGTCGTTTATGCTGGACATTTGTAGTGTAAAGCCATATTGGTACTTGTGCGGATTAATTGACATTGCTGTGTAAAGGCAGAGATTGCGCACATAAAAACCCTTCAATAGGCAGTCTTTCTATACTTCTATTTTCTATGAATTTCCATGACATGTTCACCTGTGGACAAAACCATCCCAAATAGCTTAGTCTGAAGATCTTTGGATTTTTAATCTGAACCTTGAGTTTTAAACTCCCTGTTCGGATGTCTGATTTAAGTCTGTCAATCACACAGCATCATCTGATTTAGGAATTTGCTGTGTGCCAGGCTTTGAGAGAGACAATTGTCATGTAAATCAGCATTGGTTTGGTCGTTTGCGTTGGACATTTGTACTGTATAGCCACATTGGTACTTGTACTTATTCATTGACTTCGCTGTGTAAACAAAGCAGAGATTGCTCGCATAAAAGCTCTGACCACGACGTGATTTGAACACGCAACCTTCTGATCTGGAGTCAGACGCGCTACCGTTGCGCCACGAGGTCTTGTATGTATTAAGTCATTGGAGGGGATGCCTAGTTCAGATTTCGTTGACTGTATCATTTGGAATGGATGACTGGTTCTCTGGGGAAATATACCATCTGACAATAGCCCTCGTCAGCACGTGCCTCTTCCCGGCAGGTTAGGTGTATGACATTAGACAAATATAGAGCCCGGATAGCTCAGTCGGTAGAGCATCAGACTTTTAATCTGAGGGTCCAGGGTTCAAGTCCCTGTTTGGGCGTAGCTTTGATGTTAACCTTCTTTCAAAAGGAAGTCTTTCAATTTCTACAACTTTCCATGACATGTTAATCTTTGGACAAAAACTTCCCAAATAGCTTAGTCTGAATATCTTTGGATTTTGAATCTGAACCTTGAGTTTTAAACTCTACAATAGGCAGTCTTTCTATACTTCTATTTTCTATGAATTTCCATGACATGTTCACCTGTGGACAAAACCATCCCAAATAGCTTAGTCTGAAGATCTTTGGATTTTTAATCTGAACCTTGAGTTTTAAACTCCCTGTTCGGATGTCTGATTTAAGTCTGTCAATCACACAGCATCATCTGACTTAGGAATTTGCCATGTGCCAGGCTTTTGAGAGAGACAATTGTCATCTAAATCAGCATTGGTTTGGTCGTTTGCGTTGGACATTTGTAGTGTAAAGCCACATTGGTACTTGTGCGGATTAATTGACATTGCTGTGTAAAGGCAGAGATTGCGCACATAAAAACCCTTCAATAGGCAGTCTTTCTATACTTCTATTTTCTATGAATTTCCATGACATGTTAATCTTTGGACAAAAACTTCCCAAATAGCTTAGTCTGAATATCTTTGGATTTTTAATCTGAACCTTGAGTTTTAAACTCCCTGTTCGGATGTCTGATTTAAGTCTGTCAATCACACAGCATCATCTGACTTAGGAATTTGCCGTGTGCCAGGCTTTTGAGAGAGACAATTGTCATCTAAATCAGCATTGGTTTGGTCGTTTGCGTTGGACATTTGTAGTGTAAAGCCACATTGGTACTTGTGCGGATTAATTGACATTGCTGTGTAAAGGCAGAGATTTGCACATAAAAACCCTTCAATAGGCAGTCTTTCTATACTTCTATTTTCTATGAATTTCCATGACATGTTCACCTGTGGACAAAACCATCCCAAATAGCTTAGTCTGAAGATCTTTGGATTTTTAATCTGAACCTTGAGTTTTAAACTCCCTGTTCGGATGTCTGATTTAAGTCTGTCAATCACACAGCATCATCTGACTTAGGAATTTGCCGTGTGCCAGGCTTTGAGAGAGACAATTGTCATCTAAATCAGCATTGGTTTGGTCGTTTATGTTGGACATTTGTAGTGTAAAGCCACATTGGTACTTGTGCGGATTAATTGACATTGCTGTGTAAAGGCAGAGATTTGCACATAAAAACCCTTCAATAGGCAGTCTTTCTTCTATACTTCTATTTTCTATGAATTTCCATGACATGTTCACCTGTGGAAAAAACCCTCGAAAATAGCTTAGTCTGAAGATCTTTGGATTTTTAATCTGAACCTTGAGTTTTAAACTCCCTGTTCGGATGTCTGATTTAAGTCTGTCAATCACACAGCATCATCTGACTTAGGAATTTGCCGTGTGCCAGGCTTTTGAGAGAGACAATTGTCATCTAAATCAGCATTGGTTTGGTCGTTATGCGTTGGACATTTGTAGTGTAAAGCCACATTGGTACTTGTGCGGATTAATTGACATTGCTGTGTAAAGGCAGAGATTTGCGCACATAAAAAACTTCAATAGGCAGTCTTTCTATACTTCTATTTTCTATGAATTTCCATGACATGTTAACCTGTGGACAAAACCATCCCAAATAGCTTAGTCTGAAGATCTTTGGATTTTTAATCTGAACCTTGAGTTTTAAACTCCTGTTCGGATGACTGATTTAAGTCTGTCAATCACACAGCATCATCTGACTTAGGAATTTGCCGTGTGCCAGGCTTTTGAGAGAGACAATTGTCATCTAAATCAGCATTGGTTTGGTCGTTTATGCTGGACATTTGTAGTGTAAAGCCACATTGGTACTTGTGCGGATTAATTGACATTGCTGTGTAAAGGCAGAGATTGCGCACATAAAAACCCTTCAATAGGCAGTCTTTCTATACTTCTATTTTCTATGAATTTCCATGACATGTTCACCTGTGGACAAAACCATCCCAAATAGCTTAGTCTGAAGATCTTTGGATTTTTAATCTGAACCTTGAGTTTTAAACTCCCTGTTCGGATGTCTGATTTAAGTCTGTCAATCACACAGCATCATCTGACTTAGGAATTTGCCGTGTGCCAGGCTTTTGAGAGAGACAATTGTCATCTAAATCAGCATTGGTTTGGTCGTTTGCGTTGGACATTTGTAGTGTAAAGCCATATTGGTACTTGTGCGGATTAATTGACATTGCTGTGTAAAGGCAGAGATTGCGCACATAAAACCCTTCAATAGGCAGTCTTTCTATACTTCTATTTTCTATGAATTTCCATGACATGTTCACCTGTGGACAAAACCATCCCAAATAGCTTAGTCTGAAGATCTTTGGATTTTTAATCTGAACCTTGAGTTTTAAACTCCCTGTTCGGATGTCTGATTTAAGTCTGTCAATCACACAGCATCATCTGATTTAGGAATTTGCTGTGTGCCAGGCTTTTGAGAGAGACAATTGTCATGTAAATCAGCATTGGTTTGGTCGTTTGCGTTGGACATTTGTACTGTATAGCCACATTGGTACTTGTACTTATTCATTGACTTCGCTGTGTAAACAAAGCAGAGATTGCTCGCATAAAAGCTCTGACCACGACGTGATTTGAACACGCAACCTTCTGATCTGGAGTCAGACGCGCTACCGTTGCGCCACGAGGTCTTGTATGTATTAAGTCATTGGAGGATGCCTAGTTCAGATTTCGTTGACTGTATCATTTGGAATGGATGACTGGTTCTCTGGGGAAATATACCATCTGACAATAGCCCCTCGTCAGCACGTGCCTCTTCCCGGCAGGTTAGGTGTATGACATTAGACAAATATAGAGCCCGGATAGCTCAGTCGGTAGAGCATCAGACTTTTAATCTGAGGGTCCAGGGTTCAAGTCCCTGTTTGGGCGTAGCTTTGATGTTAACCTTCTTTCAAAAGGAAGTCTTTCAATTTCTACAACTTTCCATGACATGTTAATCTTTGGACAAAAACTTCCCAAATAGCTTAGTCTGAATATCTTTGGATTTTGAATCTGAACCTTGAGTTTTAAACTCTACAATAGGCAGTCTTTCTATACTTCTATTTTCTATGAATTTCCATGACATGTTCACCTGTGGACAAAACCATCCCAAATAGCTTAGTCTGAAGATCTTTGGATTTTTAATCTGAACCTTGAGTTTTAAACTCCCTGTTCGGATGTCTGATTTAAGTCTGTCAATCACACAGCATCATCTGACTTAGGAATTTGCCGTGTGCCAGGCTTTTGAGAGAGACAATTGTCATCTAAATCAGCATTGGTTTGGTCGTTTGCGTTGGACATTTGTAGTGTAAAGCCACATTGGTACTTGTGCGGATTAATTGACATTGCTGTGTAAAGGCAGAGATTACACATAAAAACCCTTCAATAGGCAGTCTTTCTATACTTCTATTTTCTATGAATTTCCATGACATGTTAATCTTTGGACAAAACCATCCCAAATAGCTTAGTCTGAAGATCTTTGGATTTTTAATCTGAACCTTGAGTTTTAAACTCCCTGTTCGGATGACTGATTTAAGTCTGTCAATCACACAGCATCATCTGACTTAGGAATTTGCCGTGTGTCAGGCTTTTGAGAGAGACAATTGTCATCTAAATCAGCATTGGTTTGGTCGTTTGCGTTGGACATTTGTAGTGTAAAGCCACATTGGTACTTGTGCGGATTAATTGACATTGCTGTGTAAAGGCAGAGATTGCGCACATAAAAACCCTTCAATAGGCAGTCTTTCTATACTTCTATTTTCTATGAATTTCCATGACATGTTCACCTGTGGACAAAACCATCCCAAATAGCTTAGTCTGAAGATCTTTGGATTTTTAATCTGAACCTTGAGTTTTAAACTCCCTGTTCGGATGTCTGATTTAAGTCTGTCAATCACACAGCATCATCTGACTTAGGAATTTGCCGTGTGCCAGGCTTTTGAGAGAGACAATTGTCATCTAAATCAGCATTGGTTTGGTCGTTTATGCTGGACATTTGTAGTGTAAAGCCACATTGGTACTTGTGCGGATTAATTGACATTGCTGTGTAAAGGCAGAGATTGCGCACATAAAAACCCTTCAATAGGCAGTCTTTCTATACTTCTATTTTCTATGAATTTCCATGACATGTTCACCTGTGGACAAAACCATCCCAAATAGCTTAGTCTGAAGATCTTTGGATTTTTAATCTGAACCTTGAGTTTTAAACTCCTGTTCGGATGTCTGATTTAAGTCTGTCAATCACACAGCATCATCTGACTTAGGAATTTGCCGTGTGCCAGGCTTTTGAGAGAGACAATTGTCATCTAAATCAGCATTGGTTTGGTCGTTATGCGTTGGACATTTGTAGTGTAAAGCCACATTGGTACTTGTGCGGATTAATTGACATTGCTGTGTAAAGGCAGAGATTTGCACAAAAAAAGTTCAATAGGCAGTCTTTCTATACTTCTATTTTCTATGAATTTCCATGACATGTTCACCTGTGGACAAAACCATCCCAAATAGCTTAGTCTGAAGATCTTTGGATTTTTAATCTGAACCTTGAGTTTTAAACTCCCTGTTCGGATGTCTGATTTAAGTCTGTCAATCACACAGCATCATCTGACTTAGGAATTTGCCGTGTGCCAGGCTTTTGAGAGAGACAATTGTCATCTAAATCAGCATTGGTTTGGTCGTTTATGCGTTGGACATTTGTAGTGTAAAGCCACATTGGTACTTGTGCGGATTAATTGACATTGCTGTGTAAAGGCAGAGATTGCGCACATAAAAACCCTTCAATAGGCAGTCTTTCTATACTTCTATTTTCTATGAATTTCCATGACATGTTCACCTGTGGACAAAACCATCCCAAATAGCTTAGTCTGAAGATCTTTGGATTTTTAATCTGAACCTTGAGTTTTAAACTCCCTGTTCGGATGTCTGATTTAAGTCTGTCAATCACACAGCATCATCTGACTTAGGAATTTGCCGTGTGCCAGGCTTTTGAGAGAGACAATTGTCATCTAAATCAGCATTGGTTTGGTCGTTTGCGTTCGACATTTGTAGTGTAAAGCCACATTGGTACTTGTGCGGATTAATTGACATTGCTGTGTAAAGGCAGAGATTGCGCACATAAAAACCCTTCAATAGGCAGTCTTTCTATACTTCTATTTTCTATGAATTTCCATGACATGTTCACCTGTGGACAAAACCATCCCAAATAGCTTAGTCTGAAGATCTTTGGATTTTTAATCTGAACCTTGAGTTTTAAACTCCCTGTTCGGATGTCTGATTTAAGTCTGTCAATCACACAGCATCATCTGACTTAGGAATTTGCCGTGTGCCAGGCTTTTGAGAGAGACAATTGTCATCTAAATCAGCATTGGTTTGGTCGTTTGCGTTGGACATTTGTAGTGTAAAGCCATATTGGTACTTGTGCGGATTAATTGACATTGCTGTGTAAAGGCAGAGATTGCGCACATAAAAACCCTTCAATAGGCAGTCTTTCTATACTTCTATTTTCTATGAATTTCCATGACATGTTCACCTGTGGACAAAACCATCCCAAATAGCTTAGTCTGAAGATCTTTGGATTTTTAATCTGAACCTTGAGTTTTAAACTCCCTGTTCGGATGTCTGATTTAAGTCTGTCAATCACACAGCATCATCTGATTTAGGAATTTGCTGTGTGCCAGGCTTTTGAGAGAGACAATTGTCATGTAAATCAGCATTGGTTTGGTCGTTTGCGTTGGACATTTGTACTGTATAGCCACATTGGTACTTGTACTTATTCATTGACTTCGCTGTGTAAACAAAGCAGAGATTGCTCGCATAAAAGCTCTGACCACGACGTGATTTGAACACGCAACCTTCTGATCTGGAGTCAGACGCGCTACCGTTGCGCCACGAGGTCTTGTATGTATTAAGTCATTGGAGGGGATGCCTAGTTCAGATTTCGTTGACTGTATCATTTGGAATGGATGACTGGTTCTCTGGGGAAATATACCATCTGACAATAGCCCCTCGTCAGCACGTGCCTCTTCCCGGCAGGTTAGGTGTATGACATTAGACAAATATAGAGCCCGGATAGCTCAGTCGGTAGAGCATCAGACTTTTAATCTGAGGGTCCAGGGTTCAAGTCCCTGTTTGGGCGTAGCTTTGATGTTAACCTTCTTTCAAAAGGAAGTCTTTCAATTTCTACAACTTTCCATGACATGTTAATCTTTGGACAAAAACTTCCCAAATAGCTTAGTCTGAATATCTTTGGATTTTGAATCTGAACCTTGAGTTTTAAACTCTACAATAGGCAGTCTTTCTATACTTCTATTTTCTATGAATTTCCATGACATGTTCACCTGTGGACAAAACCATCCCAAATAGCTTAGTCTGAAGATCTTTGGATTTTTAATCTGAACCTTGAGTTTTAAACTCCTGTTCGGATGTCTGATTTAAGTCTGTCAATCACACAGCATCATCTGACTTAGGAATTTGCCATGTGCCAGGCTTTTGAGAGAGACAATTGTCATCTAAATCAGCATTGGTTTGGTCGTTTGCTTTGGACATTTGTAGTGTAAAGCCACATTGGTACTTGTGCGGATTAATTGACATTGCTGTGTAAAGGCAGAGATTGCGCACATAAAAACCTTCAATAGGCAGTCTTTCTATACTTCTATTTTCTATGAATTTCCATGACATGTTAATCTGTGGACAAAACCATCCCAAATAGCTTAGTCTGAAGATCTTTGGATTTTTAATCTGAACCTTGAGTTTTAAACTCCTGTTCGGATGTCTGATTTAAGTCTGTCAATCACACAGCATCATCTGACTTAGGAATTTGCCGTGTGCCAGGCTTTTGAGAGAGACAATTGTCATCTAAATCAGCATTGGTTTGGTCGTTTATGCGTTGGACATTTGTAGTGTAAAGCCACATTGGTACTTGTGCGGATTAATTGACATTGCTGTGTAAAGGCAGAGATTGCACATAAAAACCCTTCAATAGGCAGTCTTTCTATACTTCTATTTTCTATGAATTTCCATGACATGTTCACCTGTGGACAAAACCATCCCAAATAGCTTAGTCTGAAGATCTTTGGATTTTTAATCTGAACCTTGAGTTTTAAACTCCCTGTTCGGATGTCTGATTTAAGTCTGTCAATCACACAGCATCATCTGACTTAGGAATTTGCCGTGTGCCAGGCTTTTGAGAGAGACAATTGTCATCTAAATCAGCATTGGTTTGGTCGTTTATGCTGGACATTTGTAGTGTAAAGCCACATTGGTACTTGTGCGGATTAATTGACATTGCTGTGTAAAGGCAGAGATTGCGCATAAAAACCCTTCAATAGGCAGTCTTTCTATACTTCTATTTTCTATGAATTTCCATGACATGTTCACCTGTGGACAAAACCATCCCAAATAGCTTAGTCTGAAGATCTTTGGATTTTTAATCTGAACCTTGAGTTTTAAACTCCTGTTCGGATGTCTGATTTAAGTCTGTCAATCACACAGCATCATCTGACTTAGGAATTTGCCGTGTGCCAGGCTTTTGAGAGAGACAATTGTCATCTAAATCAGCATTGGTTTGGTCGCTTATGCTGGACATTTGTAGTGTAAAGCCACATTGGTACTTGTGCTGATTAATTGACATTGCTGTGTAAAGGCAGAGATTTGCGCACAAAAAAACTTCAATAGGCAGTCTTTCTATACTTCTATTTTCTATGAATTTCCATGACATGTTCACCTGTGGACAAAACCATCCCAAATAGCTTAGTCTGAAGATCTTTGGATTTTTAATCTGAACCTTGAGTTTTAAACTCCTGTTCGGATGTCTGATTTAAGTCTGTCAATCACACAGCATCATCTGACTTAGGAATTTGCCGTGTGCCAGGCTTTTGAGAGAGACAATTGTCATCTAAATCAGCATTGGTTTGGTCGTTTATGCTGGACATTTGTAGTGTAAAGCCACATTGGTACTTGTGCGGATTAATTGACATTGCTGTGTAAAGGCAGAGATTGCGCACATAAAAACCCTTCAATAGGCAGTCTTTCTATACTTCTATTTTCTATGAATTTCCATGACATGTTCACCTGTGGACAAAACCATCCCAAATAGCTTAGTCTGAAGATCTTTGGATTTTTAATCTGAACCTTGAGTTTTAAACTCCTGTTCGGATGTCTGATTTAAGTCTGTCAATCACACAGCATCATCTGACTTAGGAATTTGCCATGTAGGCTTTTGAGAGAGACAATTGTCATCTAAATCAGCATTGGTTTGGTCGTTATGCCGACATTTGTAGTGTAAAGCCACATTGGTACTTGTGCGGATTAATTGACATTGCTGTGTAAAGGCAGAGATTTACAAAAACCTTCAATAGGCAGTCTTTCTATACTTCTATTTTCTATGAATTTCCATGACATGTTCACCTGTGGACAAAACCATCCCAAATAGCTTAGTCTGAAGATCTTTGGATTTTTAATCTGAACCTTGAGTTTTAAACTCCCTGTTCGGATGTCTGATTTAAGTCTGTCAATCACACAGCATCATCTGACTTAGGAATTTGCCGTGTGCCAGGCTTTTGAGAGAGACAATTGTCATCTAAATCAGCATTGGTTTGGTCGCTTATGCGTGGACATTTGTAGTGTAAAGCCATATTGGTACTTGTGCGGATTAATTGACATTGCTGTGTAAAGGCAGAGATTGCGCACATAAAAACCCTTCAATAGGCAGTCTTTCTATACTTCTATTTTCTATGAATTTCCATGACATGTTCACCTGTGGACAAAACCATCCCAAATAGCTTAGTCTGAAGATCTTTGGATTTTTAATCTGAACCTTGAGTTTTAAACTCCCTGTTCGGATGTCTGATTTAAGTCTGTCAATCACACAGCATCATCTGATTTAGGAATTTGCTGTGTGCCAGGCTTTTGAGAGAGACAATTGTCATGTAAATCAGCATTGGTTTGGTCGTTATGCGTTGGACATTTGTACTGTATAGCCACATTGGTACTTGTACTTATTCATTGACTTCGCTGTGTAAACAAAGCAGAGATTGCTCGCATAAAAGCTCTGACCACGACGTGATTTGAACACGCAACCTTCTGATCTGGAGTCAGACGCGCTACCTGCGCCACGAGGTCTTGTATGTATTAAGTCATTGGAGGGGATGCCTAGTTCAGATTTCGTTGACTGTATCATTTGGAATGGATGACTGGTTCTCTGGGGAAATATACCATCTGACAATAGCCCCTCGTCAGCACGTGCCTCTTCCCGGCAGGTTAGGTGTATGACATTAGACAAATATAGAGCCCGGATAGCTCAGTCGGTAGAGCATCAGACTTTTAATCTGAGGGTCCAGGGTTCAAGTCCCTGTTTGGGCGTAGCTTTGATGTTAACCTTCTTTCAAAAGGAAGTCTTTCAATTTCTACAACTTTCCATGACATGTTAATCTTTGGACAAAAACTTCCCAAATAGCTTAGTCTGAATATCTTTGGATTTTGAATCTGAACCTTGAGTTTTAAACTCTACAATAGGCAGTCTTTCTATACTTCTATTTTCTATGAATTTCCATGACATGTTCACCTGTGGACAAAACCATCCCAAATAGCTTAGTCTGAAGATCTTTGGATTTTTAATCTGAACCTTGAGTTTTAAACTCCCTGTTCGGATGTCTGATTTAAGTCTGTCAATCACACAGCATCATCTGACTTAGGAATTTGCCATGTGCCAGGCTTTTGAGAGAGACAATTGTCATCTAAATCAGCATTGGTTTGGTCGTTTATGCTGGACATTTGTAGTGTAAAGCCACATTGGTACTTGTGCGGATTAATTGACATTGCTGTGTAAAGGCAGAGATTTGCACATAAAAACCCTTCAATAGGCAGTCTTTCTATACTTCTATTTTCTATGAATTTCCATGACATGTTAATCTGTGGACAAAACCATCCCAAATAGCTTAGTCTGAAGATCTTTGGATTTTTAATCTGAACCTTGAGTTTTAAACTCCTGTTCGGATGTCTGATTTAAGTCTGTCAATCACACAGCATCATCTGACTTAGGAATTTGCCGTGTGCCAGGCTTTTGAGAGAGACAATTGTCATCTAAATCAGCATTGGTTTGGTCGTTTATGGACATTTGTAGTGTAAAGCCACATTGGTACTTGTGCGGATTAATTGACATTGCTGTGTAAAGGCAGAGATTGCGCACATAAAAACCCTTCAATAGGCAGTCTTTCTATACTTCTATTTTCTATGAATTTCCATGACATGTTCACCTGTGGACAAAACCATCCCAAATAGCTTAGTCTGAAGATCTTTGGATTTTTAATCTGAACCTTGAGTTTTAAACTCCCTGTTCGGATGTCTGATTTAAGTCTGTCAATCACACAGCATCATCTGACTTAGGAATTTGCCGTGTGCCAGGCTTTGAGAGAGACAATTGTCATCTAAATCAGCATTGGTTTGGTCGTTTATGCTCGACATTTGTAGTGTAAAGCCACATTGGTACTTGTGCTGATTAATTGACATTGCTGTGTAAAGGCAGAGATTTGCGCACATAAAAACCCTTCAATAGGCAGTCTTTCTATACTTCTATTTTCTATGAATTTCCATGACATGTTCACCTGTGGACAAAACCATCCCAAATAGCTTAGTCTGAAGATCTTTGGATTTTTAATCTGAACCTTGAGTTTTAAACTCCTGTTCGGATGTCTGATTTAAGTCTGTCAATCACACAGCATCATCTGACTTAGGAATTTGCCGTGGTGCCAGGCTTTTGAGAGAGACAATTGTCATCTAAATCAGCATTGGTTTGGTCGCTTGCGTGGACATTTGTAGTGTAAAGCCACATTGGTACTTGTGCGGATTAATTGACATTGCTGTGTAAAGGCAGAGATTGCGCACATAAAAACCCTTCAATAGGCAGTCTTTCTATACTTCTATTTTCTATGAATTTCCATGACATGTTCACCTGTGGACAAAACCATCCCAAATAGCTTAGTCTGAAGATCTTTGGATTTTTAATCTGAACCTTGAGTTTTAAACTCCCTGTTCGGATGTCTGATTTAAGTCTGTCAATCACACAGCATCATCTGACTTAGGAATTTGCCGTGTGCCAGGCTTTTGAGAGAGACAATTGTCATCTAAATCAGCATTGGTTTGGTCGCTTATGCTGGACATTTGTAGTGTAAAGCCACATTGGTACTTGTACTTATTCATTGACTTCGCTGTGTAAAGGCAGAGATTGCGCACATAAAAACCCTTCAATAGGCAGTCTTTCTATACTTCTATTTTCTATGAATTTCCATGACATGTTCACCTGTGGACAAAACCATCCCAAATAGCTTAGTCTGAAGATCTTTGGATTTTTAATCTGAACCTTGAGTTTTAAACTCCCTGTTCGGATGACTGATTTAAGTCTGTCAATCACACAGCATCATCTGACTTAGGAATTTGCCGTGTGCCAGGCTTTTGAGAGAGACAATTGTCATCTAAATCAGCATTGGTTTGGTCGTTTATGCTGGACATTTGTAGTGTAAAGCCACATTGGTACTTGTGCGGATTAATTGACATTGCTGTGTAAAGGCAGAGATTGCGCACATAAAAACCCTTCAATAGGCAGTCT
Organism: Brachymystax lenok tsinlingensis; assembly: GCA_030435695.1. Lineage (NCBI taxonomy): Eukaryota > Metazoa > Chordata > Actinopteri > Salmoniformes > Salmonidae > Brachymystax > Brachymystax lenok. The sequence continues at coordinate 40,760,860 of CM059797.1, read as the reverse complement.
TTCTATACTTCTATTTTCTATGAATTTCCATGACATGTTCACCTGTGGACAAAACCATCCCAAATAGCTTAGTCTGAAGATCTTTGGATTTTTAATCTGAACCTTGAGTTTTAAACTCCCTGTTCGGATGTCTGATTTAAGTCTGTCAATCACACAGCATCATCTGACTTAGGAATTTGCCGTGTGCCAGGCTTTTGAGAGAGACAATTGTCATCTAAATCAGCATTGGTTTGGTCGTTTATGCTGGACATTTGTAGTGTAAAGCCACATTGGTACTTGTGCGGATTAATTGACATTGCTGTGTAAAGGCAGAGATTGCGCACATAAAAACCCTTCAATAGGCAGTCTTTCTATACTTCTATTTTCTATGAATTTCCATGACATGTTCACCTGTGGACAAAACCATCCCAAATAGCTTAGTCTGAAGATCTTTGGATTTTTAATCTGAACCTTGAGTTTTAAACTCCTGTTCGGATGTCTGATTTAAGTCTGTCAATCACACAGCATCATCTGACTTAGGAATTTGCCGTGTGCCAGGCTTTTGAGAGAGACAATTGTCATCTAAATCAGCATTGGTTTGGTCGCTTATGGACATTTGTAGTGTAAAGCCACATTGGTACTTGTGCGGATTAATTGACATTGCTGTGTAAAGGCAGAGATTTGCGCACATAAAAACCCTTCAATAGGCAGTCTTTCTATACTTCTATTTTCTATGAATTTCCATGACATGTTCACCTGTGGACAAAACCATCCCAAATAGCTTAGTCTGAAGATCTTTGGATTTTTAATCTGAACCTTGAGTTTTAAACTCCCTGTTCGGATGTCTGATTTAAGTCTGTCAATCACACAGCATCATCTGATTTAGGAATTTGCTGTGTGCCAGGCTTTTGAGAGAGACAATTGTCATCTAAATCAGCATTGGTTTGGTCGCTTATGCTGGACATTTGTAGTGTAAAGCCACATTGGTAATTGTGCTGATTAATTGACATTGCTGTGTAAACAAGGCTGAGATTGCACACATAAAAACTCTGACAACAACATGATTTGAACACACAACCTTTTGATCTGGAGTCAGATGCACTACCGTTGCGCCACGAGGTCTTGTATGTATTAAGTCATTGGAGGATGCCTAGTTCAGATTTCGTTGACTGTATCATTTGGAATGGATTCCTGGTTCTCTGGGGAAATATACCATCAGACAATTCCCCCTCGTCAGCACGTGCCTCTGCCCGGCAGGTTAGGTGTATGACATCAGACAAATATAGACTCCGATTATCTCAGTCGGTAGAGCATCAGACTTCTCATCTGAGGGTCCAGGGTTCAGGTCCCTGTTTGGGCGTTGCTTTAACTTCTTTAGGAGCGGAGGGGCGCAAGTGTTGCATAGTCATAAAAAGCTCTGCTTCTTGACAATATCACAGCCTTGTCAGATTTCAAAAAGGTTTCATGGCGAAAGCATTACATTTGATTGTTCACACAAAACACATTTCACAGCGAAAACAAATCAATTACCATTTGAAGAACTTCTGCTGAGGGCTTCCCAAGTGTCCAACTAAGACAATCCATGGTTCTTTTGTTAGAAAAAGTCATATTATATCCATAAATCTCCATTTGGTTGGCGCATAATGATAAGAAAATACAGCGTCCACTCGCCCATTGAAACGTGAAGAGAACTCGTTCAACCTATACCTATAAACTTGTCCAAAAACATTCAAACATCATTGATAATGTATCCTTAGGAACAGTTTAATGTATACTCAGTATAATATTTCAACCGGAATATAAACTGGCCGATTGGAAAGGAAAAAAACACAGAATGAGCGTTCCGCGCATTCTCTTCTGTTGACTTCTGTGTGGCCACTTCCTAATTCATCTTCTTCTGCCATCTAAAGCAACTAAACAGAATCAAAACACTGTCTAGAGATTGTTGACATCCAGAGGAAGCAATACTCCCTTATATGGGCATTTTCATAAGGGAGTGGTTCAAAATGAGGCAATGTGTCAAAATCACTTTTTCCAGGACAGAAATTCCTCGGGTTTTCGCCTGCCATATCCGTTCTGTTATACTCACAGACAAAATATTTCCTATTTTCTGGGCCTGAGTGGGAGGCATTTTACTTTGGGCACGCCAGGCTCTCCAAAACCGTCACCTCGGGAGCTGCTCCCTAAGAAGTTAAAGTCGGTTTTCCGTTCACTCTGCTCTCTGCGCCTGACTCCACACCCACCAATCCTAGCTGTCGTGACAGAAGCCCGCACCACACTCATGGAGTCAGCAGGAGCAGCTACTCCCCTTCTCCCATCTATGGAGGAGCGTATCCTCCATCACACGACCATCCTCTACCGAATCGGGTCAGCGATGGACCAGATGATGGAGAGAATGGACCAATGGGAGAGGAGTGGTCTCCTTACCTTGCCCCCAGATCCTTCTCCTCCTCAACAGACTCCTCCGGCGGCGTCCGGATCCAGCTCGCTCCGTCTCGCCCCCCCAAGGGAGTACGATGGGACGGCGGCTGGGTGTAAGGGGTTCTTGCTCCAGTTAGAGCTATACCTGGCTACCGTCCGCCCGACTCCCTCTGGGGAGGAGAGCATGAAAGCCCTTGACTCCTGTCTGACGGGTCGAGCCCTGGAGTGGGCCAACGCAGTGTGGAATAGCCCAGACTCCGCAAGGGACCATTACCCAGAGTTCGCCCGCCGGTTCCGGGCCGTGTTTGACCACCCACCAGAGGGCCGAGCGGCGGGTGAACGGCTGTTTCACCTGAGACAGGAGACGAGGAGTGCGCAGGACTTCGCGCTGGAGTTTCGGACCTTGGCCGCTGGAGTGGGGTGGAACGTCAGGGCCCTGATGGACCACTACCATTGTAGTCTCCGGGAGGACGTCCGCAGGGAGTTGGCTTGTCGGGACGCTACCCTCTCCCTCGACGAGCTAATCGACATGGCCATACAACTGGACAACCTGCTGGCTGCTCACTGGCGGTCGGAAAGGGCCCTGCTTGTTCATCCTGCCGGCCCTTCCGCTCCAATCCCTATGGAGTTAGGGGGGGCCGCATCGAGGGGAACCGGAGGAGTGTGTCCTCTCCGACCACAACTGGTGCATTTCCACCTCCGGGGTGGTGATGGAGTGTGACCGCATTACAGCCGTGCGTAATTGGCCGAATCCGAACACGGTAAAGGAGGTGCAGCAGTTTTTAGGGTTTGCCAATTACTACCGGAGGTTTATCCAGGGTTTTGGTCAGGTGGCTGCTCTCATTACCTCACTGCTGAAGGGGGGGCCGGCTCGTTTGCGGTGGTCGGCGGAGGCGGACAGAGCTTTCAGTCGTCTGAAGGAGCTGTTCACCAAAGCTCCCTTGCTGGCTCATCCGGACCCCTCTTTGGCGTTCATAGTGGAGGTGGACGCGTCTGAGGCTGGGGTTGGAGCCGTGCTATCACAGCGCTCGGGCACGCCACCGAATCTCCGCCCCTGCGCTTTCTTTTCAAGGAAGCTCGGTCCGGCGGAGCGAAACTATGATGTGGGGGACCGGGAGTTGTTAGCTGTGGTAAAGGCTCTGAAGGTGTGGAGACATTGGCTTGAGGGGGCTAAGCACCCTTTTCTCATCTGGACTGACCACCGTAATCTGGAGTATATCCGGGCAGCGAGGAGACTGAATCCGCAGCAGGCTAGGTGGGCCATGTTTTTCACCAGATTTCAGTTCACGATCTCCTATAGGCCAGGTTCCCAGAATACTAAGGCCGACCCGCTGTCCCGTCTCTATGACACCGAGGAGCGGTCCATTTAGCCTACTCCCATCCTTCCTCCATACATGTCTGGTAGCACCGGTGGTATGGGAGGTGGACGCGGACATTGAGCGGGCACTACGGTTGGAACCTGTGCCTCCTCAGTGTCCTGCAGGTCGTCAGTACGTGACGCTTGGTGTTCGTGATAAACTGATTCGGTGGGCCCATACGCTACCCTCTTCGGGTCATCCGGGGATTGAGAGGACAGTGCGGGGTCTTAGGGGGAAATACTGGTGGCCCACATTGGCTAAGGACGTGAGGTTTTATGTCTCCTCCTGTTCGGTATGCGCTCAGAGTAAGGCTCCTAGACACCTGCCTAGAGGGAAGTTATAGCCCCTCCTCGTTCCACAACGGCCGTGGTCTCACCTGTCGGTGGTTTTCCTCACCGATCTTCCCCCGTCCCAGGGGAACACTACGATCCTGGTCGTTGTGGATCGTTTCTATAAGTCCTGTCGTCTCATCCCATTGCCCGGTCTCCCTACGGCCCCACAGACTGCGGAGGACCTGTTTACCCACGTCTTCCGGCACTACGGGGTGCCTGAGGACATAGTTTCTGATCGGGGACCCCAGTTCACGTCCCGAGTGTGGAGGGTGTTTATGGAGCGTCTGGGGGTCTCGATCAGCCTGACCTCGGGTTTTCACCCTGACAGTAATGGGCAGGTGGAGAGAGTGAACCAGGAGGTGGGTAGGTTTCTGTGGTCGTATTGCCAGGACCGGCCCGGTGAGTGGGCGAGGTACGTCCCATGGGCGGAGGTGGCTCAGAATTCACTCTGTCACTCCTCCACGAACATGTCACCTTTCCAGTGTGTGTTGGGCTACCAGCCGGTCCTGGCACCGTTTCATCAGAGCCAGACTGAAGCTCCTGCGGTGGAGGAGTGGGTGCAGCACTCAAAGGAGAGCCGTCCAGGAATCACTGAGACAAGCTGGTGGGCGGCAGAAGAGGAGCGCTGACCGTCACCGCAGTGAGGCCCCGCAGTTCAAGCAGAGCCGGGACCGGGTCTGGATCTCGACCCGGAACCTGCCTTTCCGCTTGCCCTGCCGGAAGCTGGGGCCGCAGTGTGTGGGGCCATTTCAAGTCCTGAGGAGGATAAACGAGGTGTGTTATAGGTTACAGCTTCCATCTTACTACCGTATTAACCCCTCGTTTCATGTGTCTCTCCTCAGGCCGGTAGTAGCTGGTCCCCTGCAGGAAGGTGAGGTGCCGGAGGTCCCTCTGCCCCCTTTGGACATCAAGGGGTCCCCGGCGTACACAGTCTGCTCCATTCTGGACTCTAGGCGCCGGGTGAGGGGCCTGCAGTACCTCGTGGACTGGGAGGGGTACGGTCCGGAGGAGAGGTGCTGGGTACCGGTGGAGGATATCTTGGATCCATCACTGCTGAGGGAGTTTCACCGCTTTCATCCGGATCGCCTGCGCACGCCCTCCGGTCGCCCTCGAGGTCGGTGTCGGCGCGCTGTGGGAGCCGCACGTCAGGAGGGGGGTACTGTCACGACTTCCACCGACGGTGGCTCCTCTGCCTGTTCGGGTGGCGTTCGGCGGTCGTCGTCACCGGCCTACTAGCTGCCACTGATCCTCCATTTCCTTTCTGTTGATTATCTTATTGTTTGCACCTGTTCCTCGTTTTGTGTTTGTTAGGGCTATTTAAGCCGGTTAAGCCCGCCTCCTTTTGTGCGGGCTTGTTTTCTGTTTTGTTGGTGTTGTGTACAGTGGTTGAGTTCATGTCCTATGTTTGGGCTGCTCTTATTGTAACCATTTTTCTCCTGTGTGTTTTGGCGTTGGACTATTACGCACCGCATTAAAGTCTGTTTTCCGTTCACTCTGCTCTCTGCGCCTGACTCCACACCCACCACTCCTAGCTGTCGTGACAAAAGCGCTTAGTCAGAGTATGCTGTGCACATGCCGTTCTTCAACCAAGATATCAACTTAGGCAGTGATTGTATTCAAGGTACTTATAAGGACTGATACACTGTGTTAAATGTGATAAGGCAGATATCAGAGCACTTAACTCCTTTTGAACAATTAATGATGCAGCTACAGAAACACCAGTACAAACAAGTTAACTACTTACGGAGCAGTGGGACGCTGACTAGACTAGTGGAAGCCATAGGTACTGGAATCCAGGAGCTGGATTGCCTTGAAGTCAATGGGGAGAGTGTCAAACAGAGCAAAGGTCACCAAAGACTGCATTTCCGGATGGATTTTGGTTCGGTTTTCGCCTGCTATATCAGTTCTGTTATACTCACAGACAAAATGTTAACACTTTTAGAAACTTCAGAGTGTTTCCTATCCAATGGTACTAAATATGTGCATATCCTATTTTCTGGGCCTGAATGGGAGGCATTTTACTTTGGGCACGCCAGGCTCTCCAAAACCGTCACCTCGTGCGCTGCTCCCTAAGAAGTTAACAAACTATAGTTTTGGCAAGCCGGTTAGGACATCTGCTTTGTGCATGACACAAGTCATTTTTCCACCAATTGTTTAAAGACATATTTTTTCACTTTTTCACTAAATCATTGTATCACAATTCGCATGGGTCAGAAGTTTACATACGCTAAGTTGACTGTGCCTTTAAACAGCTTGGAAAATTCCAGAAAATTATGTCATGGCTTTAGAAGCTTCTGATAGGCTAATTGACATCATTTGAGTCAATCGGAGGTGTACCTGTGGATGTATTTCAAAGCCTACCTTCAAACTCAGTGCTACTTTGCTTGACATTATGGGAAAATCAAAAGAAATCAGCCAAGACCTCAGAAAGAAAATTGCAGACCTATACAAGTCTGGTTCATCCTTGGGAGCAATTTCCAAATGCCTGAAGGTAGCATGTTCATCTGTGCAAACAATAGTACACAAGTATAAACACCATGGGACCACGCAGCCATCATACCGCTCAGGCAGGAGACGTGTTCTGTGAGAACTTTAGTGAGAAAAGTGCAAATCAATCCCAGAACAACAGCAAAGGACCTTGTGGAGATGCTGGAGGAAACAGGTACAAAAGTAACTATATCCACAGTAAAACGAGTCCTATATCAACATAACCTGAAAGGCAGCTCAGCAAGGAAGAAGCCACTGCTCCAAAGCCGCCAGTAAAAAGCCAGACTACGGTTTGTAACTGCACATGGGGACAAAGATCGCACTTTTTGTAGAAATGTCCTCTGGTCTGATGAAACAAAAATGAACTACTAAGGAGGGACTCGTGCACTTCACAAAATAGATGGCATCATGAGGCAGGAAAATTATGTGGATATATTGAAGCAACATCTCAAGACATCAGTCAGGAAGTTAAAGCTTGGGTCTTCCAAATGGACAATGACCCCAAGCATACTTCCAAAGTTGTGGCAAAATGGCTTAAGGACAACAAAGTCAAGGTATTGGAGTGGCCATCACAAAGCCCTGACCTCAAACCTATGGAACATTTGTGGGCAGAACTGAGAAATTGTGTGCGAGCAATGGAGGCCTTCAAACCTGACTCAGTTACACCAGCTCTGTCAGGAGGAATGGGCCAAAATTCAGCCAACTTATTGTGGGAAGCTTGTGGAAAGCTACCCGAAACGTTTGACCCAAGTTAAACAATTTAAATGCAATGCTAACAAATACTAATTGAGTGTTTGTAAACTTCTGACCCACTGGGAATGTGATGAAAGAAATAAAAGCTGAAATAAATGATTCTATCTACTATTATTCTGACATTTCACATTCTTAAAATAAAGTGGTGATTCTAACTGACCTAAGACAGGGAATTTTTACTAGGATTAAATGCCAGGAATTGTGAAAAACTTTGTTTAAATGTATTTGGTTAAGGTGTTTGTAAACTTCAGACTTTTTTTACATTGAGGATAAACCATAACTATTAGTAATAATAACAGATTCCAATAAACTAAAACAAATATGGTAACACTATGGTTGGGGGCGGCAGGTAGCCTAGTGGTTAGAGCGTTGGCCTTGTAACCGGAGGGTTGCAAGTTCAAATCCCCGAGCTGACAAGGTAAAAATCGGTCATTCTGCCCCTGAACAAGGCAGTTAACCCACTGTTCCCCGGGCGCCGAAAATGTGGATGTCGATTAAGGCAGCCCCCCGCACCTCTCTGATTCAGAGGGGTTGGGTTAAATGCAGAAGACACATTTCAGTTGAAGGCATTTGGTGGTCACAACTGACTAATAATGGTGACTTTGACTTTGGTTACACACTGAAAAGTACACTTCATTTCTAAATAATTACGTGTTATATGGTTGCATTGTAATACATTATTACGATTATCGGTTACGCTACGGCAAATACCAAAACCTTTGCTAGGCAGACCATGAGGTTATACAGGTCTGTCTCAAGCATGACGCTCAATTTTAAATAGACCCCTTGCCCTTTACCCTCTAGTCACACATTTTACCCCTATCTCCTAGGCACTTGCCCCCAACCTTCAGCCCACTGCTAGTACAACTGAAACATAAGATAGATAAATGAATTATGGCGACATCTCAACCTTGAGCTTGACTTGGAAGAATGGTCACCATATTCTTTATGTCTATCCCATTTCAAGGTCAATATCCACAAGTATATAGTGGGTTTGGTGGTAGGAGAAAGGTGCTAGCTTGGGTGTAGGGGCTAGTCGTAGGGGCTATACTGAAGAGGCTAAGGGGTGGCTAATGGACCCATCTCTATGGTTGTCAATTTCACCAAATTATTACAACGGAAAATAGACTTGCTTTCTTTTATCGTCAGCATGTCATGTCTTATAAAACAAGGACATATGAAGTTTATCAGTGTTTTAGTTAAGGCAGTGGAAACCCTTGTTCAAACAAGTGACTGAGGCTGATTGAGTTTTGCTGTGGAATGGGAAAGTCATAGAGATACGAGTGAGATAGGAGTGGTCGTTGAGAGTATAAAAGGGTCCAGCAGCCCATGGAGCAATGTACAGAGCAACCATGGGCAAACTACTCATCTGTATTGGTAAGTGGAATTTCTTTTGGCTTATTTAGCTTATAACTGTACCATTGCTCTTTCTTTCTTTCAAACCTTTTGTTTACATTTTCAATGTAATGACAATTATCAACATTCAGACATACAAGGCTCTATGCTAAGGCTTTGGCTCCCTGTGGAGAGAATAGGCCACTGACGAATGTCCTCTAGTTATGCATTTTGTCTATGCTACTGTGGTCGATGTCTGTTTCTAAGGACTGAGGTTGCCAGCACCATGACCAACCTATATTCATGTCTGAGAGGAGGAACTGCACTTTATATCATTATCATTACAGTTCTAAATGATGTTGACTTTTTAAAAGGTTTAATATAACACAAAATCTCTCCCTTTCTCTTCCTCCCTTCTTTATTTCTGTCTCTCTCGCTTTCTCTCTCACTATTCTCCTTTCCTTTCTCTCTAGGACTGGCTCTCCTGCTGCATGCACAGCTAGGTAAGGTTCATTTACATGTAGCCAGCAGCTAGGTACGTTGTAAGTACATTTAATTTACACGTAGCCAGCAGCTAGGTACGTTTTAAGTACATTTCATTTACATGTAGCCAGCATCTAGGTAAGTAGCCAATCAGAGAACAATAACTCGACTTACAGAGCATGACAACCCTGACTCTAAAACTGCCTAACTCCAAACTCTAACATTACTATCACCCTTCCATAGGATCCTCCTACATCCTCTCCTGTTATTTCACTAACTGGGGCCAGTACCGGCCAGGAGCAGGCAAGTATTTCCCCACCAACGTGGACCCCTGTCTCTGTGACCATCTGATCTATGCCTTTGCCGGCATGGCCAACAACGAGATCAAGACCTACGAATGGGACGATGAGAAACTCTACGGACAGTTCCAGGCTCTCAAGAACCAGTGAGAGAGACATACACATGCACAAACACGCACACACAAACACACACTCAAGCAGGCATGCACAGATGCACATACGCATGCAGGCACGCACACACATAGACAAATGCAGGCAAACACTTTCTCATTCAGGCATGTACACACTACAGGAGGTTAGTGGCACCTGTGGAGGACGCGCTTATGGTAAGGGCTGGAGCGGAATTCGTGGAATGGTATCAAATATATGAAACACATGGTTTCCATGTGTTTGATGCCATTCCATTTGCTCGGTTCCAGACATTATTATGAGCTGTCCTCCTGTGGTACAAACACATGCACACCTAAGCCAGGACTAACCCTAAGTCTTGTATTTGGTAACAGGAACAGCAACCTGAAGACTCTGCTGGCCATTGGAGGATGGAATTTTGGCACTCAGCCGTAAGTGGAGATGCACATAAACATGCAAATGCACACACACTTGCACACACACCCTGTGTCTGAGCCGTGTGTGTCTACCCAGGTTCACAGCAATGGTGTCCAGCGCAGCCAACCGCCAGACGTTCATCAACAGCGTTATCAAGTTCCTGAGGCAGTACCAGTTTGACGGCCTGGACATTGACTGGGAGTATCCCGGATCCAGAGGCTCCCCGCCCGCAGACAAGGCCAGATACACCACCTTACTGCAGGTTAGACTCAAACACCCATACACATACACACACACACACACACACACACACACACATGAATGAACAAACACGAATGAACACACATGAATAAACACACACACACACAGATGAAAAATCACACATACAGACACTCACACACGCACAAAATAGCTCATGCACACACAAATGAACACACGGACAAGAATGAACACTTGAACACCCAAATGAACACATACACCCCTCTGTGCACTGTCTCCCTCTAGGAGCTGATGACTGCCTTTGAGGCTGAAGGAAAGAACACCAACCGTCCTCGTCTGATGCTGACTGCAGCTGTGGCTGCCGGAAAGGGAACCATCGACACCGGATACCAGATCGCTGAGATTGGATTGTCAGTACATACACACTGGGTCTCATCCATATATTAGTTCTTAGGAAAAATGTGTACACAAAAACATGCGTGATCTATCAAACACTTCTTGGCATATTAGAAACTCTCTTTCTCCCTCTCTCTCTCTCCCTCTCTCACTCTCCCTCTCAGGGTGTTGGACTACCTGCATGTGATGACCTATGACTTACATGGATCTTGGGAATCCATGACTGGAGAAAACAGCCCTCTCTACAAAGGACCAGCTGATCAGGGAGACTACATCTACTTCAATGTGGTGAGTCTCTCTCTGTCTCTCTATCCATCTATTCCTCTCTCTCTTCCTCTGCTTATCTATCTGTCTCTTCCTGCTCATTTAGTTTTCAGCTGAGAGTGAGTAGCACATATTTCTTAATAATTCTTCTCTCTCCAGTGTTCTCACTACCACATACTGTGTGTGTTCTCAGGACTATGCTATGAAGTACTGGAAGAGCAGTGGTGCTCCCGCTGAGAAGCTCCTGGTTGGATTCCCCACCTACGGCCACACATTCCAGCTGGCCAGTGGCTCTAACACTGGAGTGGGCGCTCCCACCACTGGCCCCGGCCCCGCTGGACCATTCACCAGACAGTCTGGCTTCCTGGCCTACTATGAGGTAACTGACACAGGATTAGGATAGGTCTGAAATTACACCCTATTCCAATGCCTACACAGTGCACTGCTTGTGTGCTCTGGTCAAAGGTAGTGTCCTGGGGAACAGCGTGTCATTTTGGACGCAAACCAAGTGTATGTTTACATCTGCAGCTTCCTGAATCATGTAACTCCCAACCCTAATGTAAGTGTGTGTGTCATTAGATCTGCACCTTACTGAAGCAGGGAGCTACCCAAGCCTGGGACTCTACCCAGATGGTGCCCTACGCCTACACCCAGCAGAACATGTGGGTCGGATACGACAACGTCAAGAGCTTCCAGGACAAGGTCTGTGTTTTTGTGTGTGTTTGTCTGTTGGGGGAAAGATATAACTATGGGGTAATGGAGTAGCATCCTACTCCGTTACAATAAGCCTAATAATACATGGAATTAAGCAGAAGCTTTTATCTACGTAATTTACAGTAGTGAGTGCATACATTTTGTTATGGGTGACCACAACGAGATTCAAATCCACCATCCTGGCATTGCAAGATTCATTCCCTACCAACTGAGCAACATAGGGCTAATGATAAAGTTCTACCACCTATACAAATTTATTCAATTTCACCCCCTTAAGTAAACCCTCCTCTCCCCTCTCTTTCTCCCCTACAGATTGAGTGGCTGAAGAACACTGGCTACGGAGGAGCCATGGTGTGGAGTCTGGATCTGGATGACTTCTCTGGAACCTTCTGTGGACAGGGCAGATACCCGCTGATCAACACCCTCAAGTCTGGACTGGGAACCGGAGCTGGTGAGAGAAACAGACACAAACGCAAGCCTGCATGCACACACAAATATTCAACAACAACCCTCTCTCTATCACTATCTCAACCAGACCTGGGTTCAAATAGTAGTTGGAAAGATCTCAACCCCCCCTCTCTTCTATCTCCCCCACTCCTATGTCCTCCATATTTCTCAGGTTGTGCTGCCCGTAAGGACCCCATCGCCCCAGTGACACCTACCCAGCACCCACTCAACCCCCCACAGCCCGGAGGTCAAGGTGGCAGCAGCGGCGGTGGCAGTAGTAGTGGGGGATCTGGCTTCTGCGCCGGCAAGGCTGACGGCATATACCCTGACCCCACCAATAAGAACAACTTCTACAATTGTAACCAGGGCAAGACCTACGACCAGCACTGTGCTGCCGGCCTGGTGTTCGACACCAGCTGCAAGTGCTGCAACTGGGCCTAAGACACCATGGTTCCCCCTTATTAATGGTTCCTACCCCTCTCGTATGTCATGAAGGAGCTGGGTCTAAAGGTTTTGTGGTTGTTTGGTCCGCTGTTGTCATGGCCCATTGTAACATCAGCTCCACGTAACATTTCAAATCCACTCCAATAAACATCCACCATATAAATGCATCCTGCTGTCTCTGTCACTTTACTTCATCCACACTGTGTGGGTTTTAGGTAAACTTCATTGCACTTTGACTGCAAAAAAATCAGTTATCTACAAATCACCTTGCATCCCACATAGCTAGTCATTATCTGAACAAGATAAGCAAGTCTGCTCCTCGCCTTCTCAAACTGATTCCCTCACTGATTCCCTTGTCAGTATAGTTTCATACAATTCATTCCACCACAGAGAATCGCAGTAAAAGTTAAGTCCTTTGATGCAGTCACACTTTACCAGGCTGACAGACACGGTATAAATCATGCAAAGCTTAGACTGACTCATCATCACCATGACAGTTAAAGTTAAGGCACTGACATAAACAACATGTAGACAACAGTAAATAGAAAATTACTTCAACTTAATGTAAAATCTGTGATGTTCAAAAATGTTAAACAACAGACAAAACCACAGTGCAAAGTGAAACCAAGCATTCATAATTGTAAATCATAATGATCACACACACGTATAAAATACACACATACACTCCCCTGCATTTTTATTTGGACAGCGAAGCTAAAACTTTTAATTTGGCTCTGTACTCCAGCATTTTCAATTTGAGATCAAATGTTTTAAATGAGGCGACAGAACACAATGTCACTTATTATTTGAGGGTATTTTAATACATATCTGTCTTACCGTTTAGAAATGAAAGCACTGTACGCATCTAGTCTTCCCATTTGAAAGTGTCTAGAATTTGGACAAATTCACTTATATGTGTATTAATAGTAGTCAAAAGTTTAATATTTGGTCCCATATTCCAAGCATGCAATGACTACATCAAGTTAGTGACTCTACAAACTTGTAGGCTGCATTTGCAGTTTGTTTTGGTTGAGTTTCGGATTATGTTGTTCCCAAAAGAAATGAATAGTAAATAATCTGTTGTGTCATTTTGGAGTCACTTTTAATTTAAATGACATTGTATGATTCTGAACACTTCTATATTAATGTGGATGCTGTGATATTTACGGAAATCATGAATGGATCGTGAATAATGATGAGTGAGAAAGTTAGGCATAAATATTTATTACCCCTGACATTGAGTGAGAGGTTAGCATGTTTTGGAGGCATGACCTTTGTGCATCTGTAACTTTCTCACTCATCATTATGTACAATTCATTCATGATTATCCGTAATCATGGTAGCATCCACATTAACGTAGAAGTGTTAATTTATTTAGAATAGAAGTGACTCCAAAATGACACAATACATTATTTACCATTCATTTCTACTGGGCCCAACATTCCGAAACACAACCAAAACAAACTGAAAATGCATCCAGCAAGGTTTTAGAGGGTAACCTAGCATTTAGAGTGGTTAGAGTGTTGGACCAGTAACTGAAAGCTGCTAGTTCAAAGCTCTGAGCTGACAATGTGAAAATGTAGTCAATCTGCCCTTGAGCAAGGCACTTCATTCTAATTGCTCCAGGGTACCCATCAATAATGGCTTATCCTTGGCCACGACCCCACTATCAGGGGTAGTTGGGATATGCAAAAAACACATTTCCATTCCACACTCGTACAGGTTGTACATGCAGTGAAACAGGATAAATATAAGCACCTCTTATTTTACCTTTTGAGAGTCACAAGCTTGATGTAGTCATTACATGCTAGAAATATGGGACCAAATACAAAACTTTTCACTAAATTCAATAGAAGTTCATTTGTCCAAACACTTATGACACCTTGAAATGGGGGGACTAGAAACATAAAGGTATTTCATTTCTGAACGGTAAAAAAGATATGTATGAAAATACCTCCAAACAAAAGGTTACATTTTGCACTGTCGCCTCATATAAAACATTTGATCTCAAATCCAAAATGCTTCAGTTTAGGGCAAAATTAAACATTAGCTTCAGTATCCAAACAAATATACTCAGTTTATTAGGTACACCCATCTAGGGCCGGGTCGGACCCCCTTTGCCTCCAGAACAGCCTCTTGGCAAAGATTCTACAAGGTATCGGAAATGTTCGTTGCTCATTTGGTATCAAGGGACCTAACGTGCGTCAGGAAAACATTCCCTACACCAGTACACCACCGTACCAGGCAGGATGAGTCCATGAACTCATGCTGCTTAGGCCAAATTCTGACTCTGCTATCGGCATGGTACAACAAGAACCGGGATTCTTTGGACCAGGCAATGTTTTTACACTACTCAGTTGTCCAGTGTTGGTGATTGCGTGCCCACTGAAGCCACTTCTTGTTTTTAGCTGATAGCAGTGGAACCCAGTGTGGTCGTCTGCTGCAAAAGCCCATCTGTAACAAATCAAATCAACTCAAATGTTATTGGTAACATACACATGGTTAGCAGATGTTAAGCATGGTTTCGCAGGTGGGTCACAGGGAGAGAATCAGTCTCTTCCTTATTGATTCTCCTGCGTTTCCCGTGGTGCTGGGCCTACCCTGGTTGGCCTGTCATGATCCCACAATTTCATGGCAAAAGAGGGCTCTCAAGGTGTGGTCACGAAAGTGTTCAGGGAGGTGTGTAGGTGTTTCCATCGGTGCGAATACGGTGGAAAGTCTAGACCAGGTCTCCACCGTGGAGATCCCCTCAGAATATGCCGATTTGGCTCTATTTCTGTGAAGAAGAAGGATGGAGGTCTGTGCCCGTGTATTGACTATCGGGGTATCAATCAGATCACTGTGAGGTACAGCTACCCGCTGCCTCTAATAGCCAGTGCGATTGAGTCAATGCACGGGGCGCGCTTCTTCACAAAATTGTTTCTCAGGAGTGCTAACAACCTGGTGCGTATCCGGTAGGGTACGAGTGGAAGACGGCATTTAGTACAACCTCAAGGCACTATGAGTACCTCGTCATGCCGTATGGGTTGATGAATGCTCCATCAGTCTTCCAGGCCTTTGTTGATGAGATTTTCAGGGACCTGCATGGGCAAGGTGTAGTGGTGTATATCGACGACATTCTGATATACTCCGCTACACGTTTCAAGCATGTGTCCCTGGTGCGCAGGGTGCTTGGTCGACTCTTGGAGAATGACCTGTACGTCAAGGCTGAGAAATGTCTGTTCTTCCAACAGTCCGTCTCCTTCCTAGGGTACAACATTTCCATGTCAGGGGTGGAGATGGAGAGTGACCGCATTTCAGCCGTGCGTAATTGGCCGACTCCCAACATGGTAAAGGAAGTGCAGCGGTTCCTAGGGTTTGCCAACTACTACCGGAGGTTAATCCAGGGCTTTGGTCAGGAAGCGGCTCCCCTTACCTCACTGCTAAAGGGGGACCGGTGCGACTGCAGTGGTCGGCTGAGGCGGACAGGGCTTTTGGTCACCTGAGGGCTCTGTTTACCTCGCTCCCGTGCTGGCTCATCCGATCCCTCTTGGTGTTCATAGTGGAGGTGGACGCCGCCCGAGGCTGGGATAGAGCCGCGGCACTCTCAGCGCTAGGGTACGCCACCAAGCTCCGCCCATGTGCCTTCTTTTTGAAGAAGCTCAGCGGAGCGAAACTGTGATGTGGGGACCGGGAGCTGTTGGCTGTCGTCAAGTTTCTGAAGGCGTTTAGACATTGGCTTGAGGGGGCTACCACCGCAATCTGGAGTACATCCGGGTGGCGAGGAGACTGAACCCTTGCTAGGCAAGGTGGGCCATGTTCTTTACCCATTTTGTTTTCACCCTGTCCTACCGACCAGGTTTCCAGAACGCTAATGCAGACGCACTGTCCCGGATGTATGACACAGAGGAGCGGTCCATGGATCACACTCACATTCTCCCGGAATCTTGCCTGGTGGCACCGGTAGGGTGGGAGCTGGACGCGACATCGCTGGCGATACGCACAGAGCCCACTCCCTCTCAGTGTCCAGCTGGGCTTCTGTACGTTCCGTCTGCTGTCCGCAACCGGTTGATCTATTGGGCCCACACGTCACCCTCCTCTGGTCATCCTGGCATCGGTCGGACAGTGCGCTGTCTTAGTGGGAAGTACTGGTGGTCCACCTTGGCCAAGGACGTGAGGGCTTATGTTTCCTCCTGCTCGATGTGCGCTCAGTGCAAGGCTCCTAGGCACCTGCCCAGAGGGAAGTTAAAACCCCTACCCGTTCCACAACGACGTGGTCGCACCTGTCGGTGGACTTCCTGACAGATCTTCCTTCCTCACAGGGAAACAACACGATCCTGGTCGTTGTGGATCGGTTTTCTAAGTCCTGCCGTCTCCTTCCTTTGCCCCATCTCCCTACAGCCCTACAGACTGCGGAGGCCCTGTTCACACACGTCTTCCGGCACCTACGGGGTGCCTGAGGACATAGTCTCTGATCGGGCGCCCAGTTCACGCCCAGGGTCTGGAGGGCGTTTATGGAACGTCTGGGGGTCTTGGTCAGCCTCACCTCAGGTTTTCACCCCGAGAGTAACGGGCAGGTGGAGAGAGTAAACCAGGATATGGGTAGGTCTCTGCGGTCATATTGCTAGGACCGGCCGGGGGAGTGGGTGGCGTTCATCCCATGGGCAGAGATGGCCCAAAACTCACTCCGCCACTCCTCCACTGACCTCTCTCCTTTCCAGTGCGTACTGGTGTATCAGCCGGTTCTGTCACCTTGGCATCAGAGCCAGATCGAGGCTCCTGTGGTGGACGAATGGTTTTCTTAGGGAGCGGTGGGGCTCTGCTTCTTGGCAATATCACAGCGTTGTCAGATTTCAAAAAGGCTTTACGGCGAAAGCACCACATTTGATTGTTTGAGGGTAGCACCTAACATATTTTTTCCATTACCATAATTTCATAAGCCTCCACGGTTCACACATAACACATTTCACAGCGAAAACAAATCAATTACCTGTTGAAGAACTTCTGCTGAGGTCTTCCCAAGTGTCCAACGAAGACAATCCATGGTTCTTTTGTTAGAAAAAGTAATGTATTATATCCATAAATCTCCGTTTGGTTGGCGCGTTAGAATGAGAAAATACAGCCTCCAATCGTCCATTGAAACGTGAAGAGAACTCGTTCAACTTATACCTATAAACTTGTCCAAGAACAATCAAACATCCTTTTTAATGTATCCTTAGGAACACTTTTATGTATAAATAGCATAATATTTCAACCGGAATATAAACTGGGCGATAACAAAGGAAAAAAACAAAGAACGTGCCTGGCGGGAGCGCACGTTGTCTTGTAATGGACATCTGAGGAGACACTTCCTGATTCCTCTTCTTCTCTGCTCTAAAATCATCTAAAATGAATCTGAACACTTTCTTGAGACTGTTGACATCCAGAGGAAGCGATAGGTACTGTATTCATATGCCCTTATATGGGCATTTTCATAAGGGAGGGGTTCCCAATGAGGCACTCTGTCAAAACCACTTTTTCCAGGACAGAAATTCCTCTGGGTTTCGCCTGCCATATCTGTTCTGTTTTACTCACAGACAAATGGTTAACACTTTTAGAGAATTCAGAGTGTTTCCTATCCAATGGTACTAACTATGTGCATATCCTATTTTCTGGGCCTGAATGGGAGGCATTTTACTTTGGGCACGCCAGGGTCTCCAAAACGGTCACTTCGTGTGCTGCTCCCAAAGAAGGTAAGCGCGCTCGGAGGAGACCTGGGATGCAGCCCATGTGCACCTGCAACGGGCCGTGAGGCGGCAGAAGGCGAGCACCGACCGCCGTAACCGGTTTTCTAGCCATCTAGCCCCTTCCCACTGTTCTTAGTGCCTGTTTGCACATTCAAACTAAAACAATGTAACTAATAATGTTGCAAAAATGCCTCTTAGATATGAATTCGGAGGGCAGAAATTATTAAATAGTAATGCATTAGACCTCTCGCTAAAGGCGTCAGTCAAATTTTGTATTTAAATCCAAATTGGATTTAATGAAAAAACGACATGAAAAGTACACATTTCTGAATCCCAAACTGTGAAAGTAATTGGAAAGGTAGATACAAATTATTTGTGACATTGTGGTTACAAAAAAGAATGTAAACAAGATGCTGTGTATTTATTTACAGTAAATATGGACAGCTGGAGGCATTTTGAAAACAGTTTTTCACAAGGGTACTGTACTACTGTAGCAAGTGTAGCCCTATTAGCAGGACAATAAACTCTTTATTGCCCGGCTACTGTACGTGTGAAAATCCCCACAAATTGCAATGTATTTGATGCTTAACTACTTAACTACTAACAGGTGAAATGCAAGGCGCCAAATTCAAAATCCAAAAGTTGAATTATTAAACATTCATCAATATACAAGTGTTGCATAGTCATCAAAAGCTCTGCTTCTTGGCAATATCACAGCGTTGTCAGATTTCAAAAAGGCTTTACTGCGAAAGAACAACATTTGATTGTGTGAGGATAGCACCAGCAGTACAGTATTTCTTAATCTTTAAGCTTTCTTTAACAAAATAACGAGAAAAAACACATTCATAATGCAGATGTTTATTTGACTACATTTTAGTTGCACTTCCACCCAGCTCCAAAACCACGGGGAAAACCTTGCTGAGATGTTCAATGTATTTGTTGCATTGTTGTATCAATAATTTCTCTAGCCAAAACGTCTTGATGGCCTTGAACAGTTCAACTTTGCTTGTAGGCTTGGCAGAGTTAGGGATGAATGTTTTCAGTTGATGCCAAACAAGTTTGATCGGGTTTAAGCCAGGGATGAGGGCATAAAAACCTTCACCCCAACATGATTTGAACATGCAACCTTCTAATCTGGAGTCAGCACGTGGTCTTGGTTGACCATCAGATCTGCAGGGTAGGCATGTTTTAATTGAACTGTTCCGTAAGATGTTTCCTCCCCATCAGAACCTGCTTCCCCCTGGCATGAAAGGTGTGTGACAGCACGTCCAGAGCCCGTATGGCACCCACTGAGAATGTTGAGTCTAGAACATTTCGGGTTGCGACAACCAATCATATCACTTTTCCCCTCGCCAATGAATCAGAGACAGCTGTTGTTCAATCGGTATGGCATCAGACTTTTAATCTGACTTTCCAGGCTTCACATCCCTGTTCGGGCAATGCTTTGACATTCACTAGTTCCTGATTCATTTCCTACGCTGGGCAAAGAAGGCAGAGTTTGCATGCGTTCAAAACTTTGCAGACAGCAAAGCGCTTAGTCAGAGTATGCTGTGCACATGCCATCCTTCAACCAAGATATCAACTTAGGCAGTGATTGTTTTCAAGGTACTTATAAGGATTGATACACTGTGTTAAATGTGATAAGGTAGATATCAGAGCACTTAACTCCTTTTGAACAATTCATGGCACAGCTACAGAAACACCAGTACAAACAAGTTAAACTGATTGTGACTGTAATAAAAAAAAAACATTTTCTGACAATTGTTTTTTTTGACATTGTGGATAAATCAAAACTATTAGTAATAATAACAGATTCCAATAAACTAAAACAAATATGGTAACACTATGGTAACACGCTGAAAAATATAATTGATTTCTTAATAATTACTTGTTATATGGCTGCATTGTAATACATTTTTACTAATGTCAATTACGCTATGTCAAGTACCAAAATGTTGCTAGGCAGACCATGAGGTTATACAGGTCTGTCTCAAACCTGATGCTCAATTTTAAATAGACCCCTTGCCCCTTACCCTCTAGTCAAACCTTTTACTGCTATCTCCTAGGCACTTCCCCCCAACCTTCAGCCCACTGCTAGTACAACTGCAACATAAGATAGGTAAATTAATTATGGGGTCATCTCAACCTTGAGCTTGACTTGGTAGAATGATCACCATATTCTTTACATCTATCCCATTTCAAGGTAAATCTCAAATAAAATAAAATGTTATTGGTCACATACACATGACTAGGAGATGTTACTGTTAGTGTAGCAAAATGCTTGTGCTTCTAGTTCTGACAGTGCAGCAATATCTAACAATTCCACAACAACTACCTAATACACATGAATCTGAGTAAAGGATTGGAATAAAAATATATACATATTCAAATATATGGAGGAACAATAGGCAATCTCCACAAGTATATAGGGGGTTTGGCGGTAGGAGAAAGGTGCTAGCTAAGGTGTAACGGCTAGTCATAGGGGCTATACTGAAGAGGCAAAGGGGTGACTAATGCACCCATCTCTATGGTTGTCAATTTCACCAAATGATTACAACCGAAAACAGACTTGCTTTTTTTGATCGTCAGCTTATCATGTCTTAAAACAAGGACATATGAAGTTTATCAGTGTTTTAGTTAAGGCAGTGGAAACCCTTGTTCAAACAAGTGACTGAGGCTGATTGAGTTTTGCTGCGGAATGGGAAAGTCATAGAGATACGAGTGAGATAGGAGTGGTCGTTGAGAGTATAAAAGGGTCCAGCAGCCCATGGAGCAATGTACAGAGCAACCATGGGCAAACTACTCATCTGTATTGGTAAGTGGAATTTCTTTTGCCTTATTTAGCTTATAACTGTACCATTGCTCTTTCTTTCTTTCTTTCTTTCAAAACTTGTATTTACATTTTCATTGTAATGACAATTACCAACATTAAAACACAAAAGGCTCTATGCTTTGGCTCCCTGTGGAGGGAATAGGCCACTAACAAATGTCCTCTAGTTATGCATTTTGTCTATGCTACTGTGGTCAATGTCTGTTTCTAAGGACTGAGGTTGCCAGCACCATGGCCAACCTATATTCATGTCTGAAGGAAACTGCACTTTATATAATTATCATTACAGTTCTGAATTATGTTGACTTATTAAAAGGTTTAATATAACACAAAATCTCTCCCTTTTTCTTTCTCCTTTCTTTATTTCTGTCTCTCTCGCTTTCTCTAACACTATTCTCCTCTTTCTCTCTCTCTAGGACTGGCTCTCCTGCTGCATGTGCAGCTAGGTAAGTTATAAGTACATTTCATTGACATGTAGCCAGCATCTAGATAAGTAGCCAATCAGAGAACAATAACTCGACTTACAGAGCATGACAACCCTGACTCTAAAACTGCCTAACTCCAAACTCTAACATTACTATCACCCTTCCATAGGATCCTCCTACATCCTCTCCTGTTATTTCACTAACTGGGGCCAGTACCGGCCAGGAGCAGGCAAGTATTTCCCCACCAACGTGGACCCCTGTCTCTGTGACCATCTGATCTATGCCTTTGCCGGCATGGCCAACAACGAGATCAAGACCTACGAATGGGACGATCAGAAACTCTACGGAGAGTTCCAGGCTCTCAAGAACCAGTGAGAGAGAGACACACACACATGCACAAACACATACACACAAACAAACACACACTCAAACAGGCATGCACAGATGCACATACGCATGCATGCAAGCACACACACACCCACAAAAATGCAGGCAAACACATTTACACAACACAGGAGGTTGGTGGCACATTAATTGGGCAGGACGGGCTCGTGGTAATCCGCTGGAGCGGAATTAGTGGAATGGTATCAAATATATGAAACACATGGTTTCCATGTGTTTGATGCCAATCAATTTGATCCGTTCCAGACATTATTATGAGCTGTCCTCCTCTCAGCAGCCTCCCGTGGTACACACACATGCACACCTAAGCCAGGACTAACACTAAGTCTTGTATTTGGTAACAGGAACAGCAACCTGAAGACTCTGCTGGCCATTGGAGGATGGAATTTTGGCACTCAGCCGTAAGTGGAGATACACACATGCAAGTGCACACACACTTATACACACACACCCTGTGTCTGAGCTGTGTGTGTGTATCCAGGTTCACAGCGATGGTGTCCAGTGCAGCCAACCGCCAGACGTTCATCAACAGTGTGATCAAGTTCCTGAGGCAGTACCAGTTTGACGGCCTGGACATTGACTGGGAGTATCCCGGATCCAGAGGCTCCCCGCCCGCAGACAAGGCCAGATTCACCACACTGCTGCAGGTTAGGCTTAAACACCCATAAACACACACACACACACACACACACACACACACACACACACACACACACACACACACACACACACATGAATGAACAAACACAAATGAACACACATGATTAAACACACACACATACAGATGAAGAATCATACAGACACAGACACGCACAAAATAGCTCATGCACACGCAAATTAACTCACGAACAAGAATAAACACCCAAATTAACACATGAACACTCAAATGAACACACATACCCCCCTGTACGCTGTCTCCCTCTAGGAGCTGATGGCTGCTTTCGAGGCTGAAGGAAAGAACACCAACCGCCCTCGTCTGATGCTGACTGCAGCTGTTGCTGCCGGAAAGGGAACCATCGACACCGGATACCAGATCACTCAGATTGGATTGTCAGTACACACACACTGGGTCTCATTCATATATTAGTTCTTAGGAAAAATGTTTACACAAAAACATGCATGATCTATCAAATACTTCTAGGCATATTGGAAACTATCTTTCTCCCCCTCTCTCCCTCTCTCTCTCTCCTTCTCAGGGTGTTGGACTACCTGCATGTGATGACCTATGACTTACATGGATCTTGGGAATCCATGACTGGAGAAAACAGCCCTCTCTACAAAGGACCAGCTGATCAGGGAGACTACATCTACTTCAATGTGGTGAGTCTCTCTCTGTCTCTCTATCCATCTATTCCTCTCTCTCTTCCTCTGCTTATCTATCTGTCTCTTCCTGCTCATTTAGTTTTCAGCTGAGAGTGAGTAGCACATATTTCTTAATAATTCTTCTCTCTCCAGTGTTCTCACTACCACATACTGTGTGTGTTCTCAGGACTATGCTATGAAGTACTGGAAGAGCAGTGGTGCTCCCGCTGAGAAGCTCCTGGTTGGATTCCCCACCTACGGCCACACATTCCAGCTGGCCAGTGGCTCTAACACTGGAGTGGGCGCTCCCACCACTGGCCCCGGCCCCGCTGGACCATTCACCAGACAGTCTGGCTTCCTGGCCTACTATGAGGTAACTGACACAGGATTAGGATAGGTCTGAAATTACACCCTATTCCAATGCCTACACTGTGCACTACTTGTGTGTTCTTGTCAAAGGTAGTGTCCTATATGTGACCAACCGGCTCAAATCGTCCATATATTGGATAAAAGTCCATATATTGGATAAAAGTAGAAACTCAGAGCTACAAAATAGTATATCATACACTTCAGTTGAGGAACAATGGGAAAGTAATGTTGCTTCGAAAGTTGATAAACTTGTAAACTTACTTTTGAGAAAATGGCCTTTGAATGTTTTGGTGCTACTATTGGAGAGCCGGTCTTTGTCTACACCCATTCAGCATCGTTCTTTAGCCCCACCCATCTCTTTAAATGTACTACCAACAACAGTCAAGCACCCAAGCTAACTTGCTAGCTACTTCCAGACATCTAAGTGAGAGAGAACAGCTCACTGAACATTATTCGCCCTAGCAGAGCAGGTTAGGCTGTTACAGTTGAAGTAGGAAGTTTACATACACTTACGTGGGAGTCATTAAAACTCGTTTTTCAACCACTCCACAAATTTCTTGTTAACTACTTAGGGAGTAGTGGCGCGCAAGCAACATCTCAAGACATAAGTCAGGAAGTAACAGCTTGGTCTCAAATGGATCTTCCAAATGGACAATGACCCCAAGTATGCTTCCAAAGTTGTGACAAAAAGGCTTAAAACCTCTTACGGATCATTGGGGCGCTAGCGCCCCATTACCGACACTACCCGGTGAAATGTAAGGCGCCAAATTCAAAATCCAAAAGTTGAATTATTAAATATTCATCAATATACAAGTGTTGCATAGTCATCAAAAGCTCTGCTTCTTGGCAATATCACAGCGTTGTCAGATTTCAAAAAGGCTTTACGGCAAAAGCACAAAATTTGATTGTTTGAGGGTAGCACCTCCAATATTTTCCACATTAGCATAAATTCATAAACCATCGCGGGTTCACACAAAACACATTTCACAGCGAAAACAAATCCCTTACCTTTTGAAGAACTTCAGCTGAGGGCTTCCCAAGTGTCCAACGAAGACAATACATGGTTCTTTTGTTAGAAAAAGTCATTTATTATGTCCATAAATCTCTGTTTGGTTGGTGCGTTATGTTCAGAAAATCCCATGTCGAATCGCCTATTGAAATGTGAAGAGAACGCATTCAAATATACCTATAAACTTTTCTTAGACAAATCAAATACCAGGTAAAATGCATCCTTAGCTATTCTTTTATGAATATTAGCGATAATATTTCACTCGGATGGTCACCTAAACCTTATATAAGTAAAAATAAAGTTCTCGCGCACGAGAAAACCTGTTGACATTTGAGGTCCCAATGCAATTTCCTGTACCTATTCTTCCTGCTTACTCCAATCTCTCTGAGACTTTATATATAGACTGTTGACATCTAGTGGAAGCCATAGGTACTGCAGTCTCAGTCCTGGTAACAAATGGATTCAACAGGGAGTGTGTCTAATAGAGCCAAAGGTCACCAGAAACTGATTTCCCGGATGTTTTTTTCTTGGGTTTTTGCCTGCTAAATGAGTTTTGTTATACTCACAGACATTATGCTAACACTTTTAGAAACTTCAGAGTGTTTCCTATCCAATAGTACTAATTATGTGCATATCCTATTTTCTGAGCCTGAGTGGCGGGCATTTTGCTTTGGGCACGCCAGACTCTCCAAAACCGTCAAGAAGTTAACAATTGTATTTGTATTTACAGATAGCATACAAGTTTGTTATTAAGGCACATGGAAGTTCACGTTTGAGAAGGTATTTTGGCCAAAAAACACATTTAGATAAAAAAAGTTACTTTCAAACGGCTCTCCTGTGAAGTAGTGACCCGCGACATATGCCTAGTTTCCTGAAACGGGTCACATACAGGGAACAGGGTGTCATTTTAAACGCAAACCCAGTGTATGTTTTTGAGTGATTACATCTGCAGCTTCCTGAATCATGTAACTCCCAACCCTAACGTAAGTGTGTGTGTGTGTGTCATTAGATCTGCACCTTACTGAAGCAGGGAGCTACCCAGGCCTGGGACTCTACCCAGATGGTGCCCTACGCCTACACCCAGCAGAACATGTGGGTCGGATACGACAACATCAAGAGCTTCCAGGACAAGGTCTGTGTTTTTGTGGGTGTGTGTCTTTTGGGGGAAAGGTATGACTAGGCGGTGATGGAGTGGCATCCTACTCTGTTACAATAAGTCTAATAATATATGGAATTAAGGAGAAGCTTTTATCTACATGATTTACAGTAGTGAGTGCATACATTTTGTTATGGATGACCACAGTGGGAATCAAATCCACGATCCTGGCATTGCAAACGCCATTCCCTACCAACTGAGACACGTAGAACAAATGATAAAGCTCTATCACCTACACAAATGTATCCAATTTCACCCCCTTAAGTAAACCCTTCACTCCCCTACAGATTGTGTGGCTGAAGAACAGTGGCTACGGAGGAGCCATGGTGTGGAGTCTGGATCTGGATGACTTCTCTGGAACCTTCTGTGGACAGGGCAGATACCCACTGATCAACACCCTCAAGTCTGGACTGGGAACCGGAGCCAGTGAGAGACACAGACACATGCAAGCTTGCATGCACACACAAACATTCAACAACAATCCTCTCTATCCATCTCTCAAATAGCCGTAGAAATGTAGTTGAAATTATCTCAACCCCCCTTTGTCTTCTATCCCCCCTACTCCTATGTTCTCCATCACTCCCAGGTTGTGCCGCCCGTAACAACCCCATCGCCCCAGTGACCCCTACCCAGCAACCACTTAACCCCCCACAGCCCGGTGGTCAAGGTGGCAGCAGCGGCGGTGGCAGCAGCGGCGGTGGCAGTAGTAGCAGTGGATCTGGCTTCTGCGCCGGCAAGGCTGACGGCATATACCCTGACCCCACCAATACCAACCACTTCTACAATTGTAGCCAGGGCCAGACCTACAGCGAGCAATGTGCTGCCGGCCTGGTGTTTGACACCAGCTGCAAGTGCTGCAACTGGGCCTAAGAAACCATGGTTCCCCCCCTATTAATGGAGCTGGGTCTAAAGGTTGTGTGGTTGTTAGGGCCACTGTTTTCATGGCCTATTCTAACATCAGCTCCATGTAACATGTCAAATCCACTCTAATAAACTCCCAACATATGAATGCATCCTGCTGTCTCAGGAATTTTACTTATTCCGCTCTGTGTGGGTTTGAGGTCAACTTCATTGCACTTTGAGCAGAATCCCTGATCTACAAATCACCTTGCATCCCACGTAGTCATTATCTAAACAAGATTATCAATTATGCTCTTTGCCGTTCTCAAACTGATTCCCTCAAACACCTTTTTTGCCAGTTTAGTTTTTATGCAATTCATTCCACAACAGAGGTGTTGTCGTGCCCTCTTCACAACTGTCTTGGTGTGTTTGGACCATGATAGTTCATTGGTGATGTGGCCACCAAGGAACTTGAAACTCTCTTAGTGATGAGTTTTGTGGGCACTATGGTGTTGAATGCTGAGCTGTAGTCAATGAACGGCATTCTCACATAGGTGTACTTTTTGTCCAGGTGGGAAAGAGCAGTGTGGTGTGCGATTGAGATTGCATCATCTGTGGATCTGTTGGGGCGGTATGTGAATTATAGTGGATCTAGGCCAGTAATAGTTAATTGTACTGTTAACAAATAACATGAACATCATATGTGTATGAACAAAATTCATATAATGAGTGGAATATATTGTTATAAACTCAGCAAAAAAAGAAACGTCCTCTCACTGTCAACTGCAATTATTTTCAGCAAACTTAACGTGTAAATATTTGTATGAACATAAAAAGATTCAACAACTGAGACATAAACTGAACGAGTTCCACAGACATGTGACTAACAGAAATTGAATAATGTGTTCCTGAACAAAGGGGGGTTCAAACAGTAACAGTCAGTATCTGGTGTGGCCACCATCTGTATTAAGTACTGCTGTGCATGTCCTCCTTATGGACTGCACCAGATTTGCCAGTTCTTGCTGTGAGATGTTACCCCACTCTTCCACCAAGGCACCGCAAGTTCCCTGACATTTCTGGGGGGAATGGCCCTAGCCCTCTCCCTCCTATCCAACAGGTCCCAGACATGCTCAATGGGATTGGGATCCAGGCTCTTCGCTGGCCATGGCAGAACACTGACATTCCTGTCTTGCAGGAAATCACGCAGAGAACGAGCAGTATGGCTAGTAGCATTGTCATGCTGGAGGGTCATGTCAGGATGAGCCTGCAGGAAGTGTACCACATGAGGGACGAGGATGTCTTCCCTGTAACGCACAGCGTTGAGATTGCCTGCAATGACAACAAGCTCAGTCCGATAATGCTGTGACACACCACCCCAGACCATGACGGACCCTCCACCTTCAAATCGATCCCGCTTCAGAGTACAGGCCTCGGTGTAACGCTCATTCCTTCAACTATAAACGCAAATCCGACCATCACCCCTGGTGAGACAATACCGCGACTCATCAGTGAAGAGCACTTTTTGCCAGTCTTGTCTGGTCCAGCGACGGTGGGTTTGTACCCATAGGCAACGTTGTTGCCGATGATGTCTGGTGAGGACCTACAAGCCCTCAGTCCAGCCTCTCTCAGCCTATTGCGGACAGTCTGAGCACTGATGGAGGGATTGTGTGTTCATGGTGTAACTCAGGCAGTTTTTGTTGCCATCCCATACCTGTCCCACAGGTGTGATGTTCGGATGTACCAATCCTGTGCAGGTGTTGTTACACGGGGTCTGACGATCAGCTGTCCATCCTGTCTCCCTGTAGCGCTGTCTTAGGCGTCTCACAGTATGGACATTGCAATTTATTGCCCTGGCCACATCTGCAGTCCTCTTGCCTCCTTGCAGCATGCCTAAGGCACGTTCACACAGATAAGCAGGGACCCTGGGCATCTTTGTTTTTGTGTTATTCAGAGTCAATAGAAAGGCCTCTTTAGTGTCCTAAGTTTTCATAACTGTGACCTGAATTGCAGACCGTCTGTAAGATGTTAGTGTCTTAATGATTGTTCCACAGGTGCATGTTCATTAATTGTTCATGGTTCATTGAACAAGCATGGGAAACAGTGTTTAAACCCTTTACAATGAAGATCTGTGAATTTATTTTGATTTTTACAAATTATCTTTGAAAGACAGGGTCCTGAAAAAGGGACGTTTGCTGAGTTTATATAACTCACGTATTTAAGCAGTACATTGTACACTTGAGCAATAAAGCATGAGGGGTGTGGCATTTAAGTGATAATGCCCTCGAATTCGGTGTTTGGAGGATATATTGGCACGGGTGTTGTTAGGCCCAAGACGAAGTCAGGTTACCAACATATTCAAATAATAATTGACATATTTTCACTCGAGGATCGAGTGATGCAGCAGGCTAAGGCACTGCATCACAGTGCTAGAGGCGTCACTACAGACCCGGGTTCGATCCTGGGCTGTGTCACAACCAGGAGTCCCATAGGGCGGTGAGGGTTTGGCCGGGTTAGGCCATTGCAAATTAAAATTTGTTCTTAACTGACTTGCCTGGTTAAATAAATAAAAAAACATTATTTTGATGAATTTATTCATACTATTTCATCCTTCCATGAGATATAGTCCCGACACGAATCTAAGATTGCTACCCAAGTTGGCTAGTCATTCGTTCTATCGGTTCGGTTGCCAGAGATGCGACCAAGTCATTAAGTCTTTTTGTTCTGTATCTATGAACACAACCCAGTTGTTTGTTCTAAATGTTCCATTGCCATACTGGCTGGTAACGTTTGATATCTAGCCAACTACAGCTAATTTACAGTCACGTCATACAGTGCATCCAGAACAAGAGCTGCATTTGTGTTTGTTTAAGCTGTTTTCTAATGACATTTATTTGGATACATCCATAACAATAAGCAAATTAAGCGAGATTTCGCCTGGCATAGAAAATGTGCTCTCTCCTCAGGACACTTGTTCAGAGGAGCTAGCCAACAGCACAGCTAACACAATTGCTTCAAACTGAAGCTAGAAAGACTGCAAACTAGCCACATTTAGTTTAGTTTCACCTGTTTTTTATTGACATTTCTTTGTATATATCCATAAAAATAATGCCAGCTGATTCATGATTTCGACTGGCTGAGAAAAGATGTCTGCCTGTCTGTTGTCCCAACTCCTGACACGTTCATTACTATGGGACAGCAGGAGATCGAAAGTCTAGATGTTTTTAATAGTGGAGATCAAGTTTATAATTTGCCTTGCAGGGCTGATGAGACAGTGGAATGCTCAGTGAGATGGAACAGAGTAATAGGCATTTCAACATCATAGCTGTAGCTGGTGGTAACTTGTGGAATAGACACCGGCTGGAAAGCGTTTTTAACCAATCAGCATCCAGGATTAGACCCACCCGTTGTATAAATCGTCAATATACCATGGCTAAGGGATGTAGAAATGCACGACGTGACACGGAGTGCCTGTACACAGCCCCGTAGCTGCGGTGTATTGGCCATATACCACAAACCCTTGAGGTGCCTTATTGCTGTTATAAACTGGTTACCAACGTAATTATAACAGTAAAAATGTATATTTTGTCATACCCGTGGCATACAGTCTGAAATAACACGGCTTTCAGCCAATAAGTATTCAGGGCTTGAACCACCCAGTTTATAGTACACTATAAATCCAAATGGTAGCACATGAGTGACTCTTGCCACTATGTCCAATTGAAGCATACTGGCAGATGGAGAATGATGATGTAGTGCAGCCACATCCATATATGATTTGGTTCCCTTGAGCACGGCACTTAACCCTAATTGCTTCTGTAAGTCGCTCTGGATACGAATGTCTGGTAAATGACTAAAATGTAAATGTAAACATAAATTGCTGTCCATTTGATACATTTATGAGGTATAAAATATAGAAATGCACAGTGTTCATGCCCAGACGCGACCCACATACATTAGCCCTTGATCAACACTATAGTCTCGGTCCCCCTACCAACACCTTTCACAACATCCTCCTAACTAACCCATCACATCCAGACTACAATAATCAGAACAGTGGGGTATGATGTTTACATACAAATCGTGGTAAATGAATTCAAAACATGAGCGTGTGATATTCACATCCTTATGGGAAGTCACATGGGTGAGATATTTGCATCCTAGTGTGAAGCCCCAGCCACTCAGAACAATGGGTGTGAAATGTACATCCTGGTATGACCTACCACCCCCTAATAAATCACAAGATTTGTCAACCAAGCATTTTTTTATTTGAACTGTCCAGACCCACATCACCAGCCCCTCCCCACCAATACACACAAACACACAAACCTCCATCCTGACTAGCCCATCACAACTTCAAGCATTCTCACTGGTTAAGGAAATTGGACAATGGAGTATAGGTGTTATGCCCAGACATGAAACCCCCATCCTAACTAACCCATCACATCAACCCCTACGGTGTCACCATAGGTCACAATACAATAGCCCCTTGCTCAACACAATAGTCTCTGTCACACAACATGTTTGCACACAGACACTAGCACCCCTCCTCACTTCCACAATACAGTAAACAGAATAGTGGGGTGTGATGTTTATATACAACATGTGGTAATGCCCCGCCCACTCAGAACAATGGGTGTGATACAGTTGAAGTCGGAAGTTTACATACACTTAGGTTGGAGTCATTATAACCTGTTATCAACCACTCCACAAATGTATTGTTAACAAACTATAGTTTTGGCAAGTCAGTTAGGACATCTACTTTGTGCATGACACAAGAAATGTATCCAACAATTGTTTACAGACAGATTATTTCACTTATAATTCATTGTATCACAATTACATTGGGTCAGAAGTTTACATACACTATGTTGACTGTGCCTTTAAACAGCTTGGAAAAATCCAGAAAATTATGTCATTGCTTCAGAACCTTCTGATAGGCTAACTGACATCATTTGAGTCAATTGGAGGTATATTGGAACTATAAACACCACGGGACCACGCAGCCGTCATACCGCTCAGCAAGAAGACGCGTTCTGTCTCCTAGAGATGAACGTACTTTGGTGCGAAAAGTGAAAATCAATCCCAGAACAACAGCAAAGAACCTTGTGAAGATGCTGGAGGAAACAGGTACAACAGTATCTTTATCCACAGTAAAACGAGTCCTATATCGACATAACCTGAAAGGCCGCTCAGCAAGGAAGAAGCCACTGCTCCAAAACCGGCATAAAAAAGCCAGACTACGGTTTGCAACTGCACATGGGGACAAAGATCATAGTTTTTGGAGAAATGTCCACTGGTCTGATGAAACAAAAATAGAACTGTTGGCGATAATGACCATCGTTATGTTTAGAGAAAAAAGGGGGAGGCTTGCAAGCTGAAGAACACCATCCCAACTGTGAAGCACGGGGGTGGCAGCCTCATGTTGTGGGGGTGTTTTGCTGCAGGAGGGACTGGTGCACTTCACAAAATAGATGGCATCACGAGGAAGGACATTTATGTGGATATATTGAAGCAACATCTCAAGACATAAGTCAGGAAGTTAAAGCTTGGTCTCAAATGGGTCTTCCAAATGGACAATGACCCCAAGTATGCTTCCAAAGTTGTGACAAAAAGGCTTAACCTCTTTACGGATCATTGGAGCGCTAGCGCCCCATTACCGACACTACCCGGGGAAATGTAAGGCGCCAAATTCAAAATCCAAAAGTTGAATTATAAAACATTCATCAATATACAAGTGCTACATAGTCTTCAAAAGCTTAGACTTATGGCAATATCACAGCGTTGTCAGATTTCAAAAAGGCTTTACGGAGAAAGCAAAACATTTGATTGTTTGAGGATAGCACCTCACATATTTTCTGCATTAACATAAATTCATAACCAGTGCGGGTCTCACAAAACACATAAAAGAGCTAAAATAAATCCCTTATCTTTTGATGATCTTCTGCTGAGGGCAAACCGAAGTGACCAAGCAAGACAATTCATGTTTCTTTTGTTAGAAACAGTCATTGTTTTTATCCATAAATCTCCTTTTGGTTGGCGCGTTATGTTCAGAAAATCCACGTCCACTCGCCCATTGTACAGGGAAGAGAAAGCATTCAAATTATGCCTATCAACTTCGGCCAAACAAATCAAAAATCATTTATAATGTATCCTTAGGTATACTTTTATGTATGTTAACGATTATATTTCACACGGATAATATCCTAAACAACAGAAAAGGAAAATATCAAGAACGCACACGGTCTCAAGACAAAAACTAAAGTGACTTCCTCTATCCACTTACAAATTCTTCTTCTGTTCGGTTTCTTCCATGATAAAGGCATGAAACCTTGTCTAAAGACTGTTGACATCTAGTGGGAGCCATAGGTACTGCAATCTGGGTCCTATTTTACTGAGAATCCAATAGACAGCCATTGAAAGTGAGGGCATGTCACAACAGAAATTCCTCGGATTTTTGCCTGCCATATCAGTTCTGTTATACTCACAGACATTATTTTAACAGTTTTAGAAACTCCAGGGTGTTTCCTATCTATAGACAATTTGTGGGAAGAACTGAAAAAACATGTGCGAGCAAGGAGGCCTACAAACTGACTCCGTTACACCAGCTCTGTCAGGAGGAATAGGCCAGAATTCACCCAACTTATTGTGGGAATCTTTTGGAAGGCTACCTGAAACGTTTGACCCAAGTTAAGCAATTTAAAGGCAATGCTACCAATTACTAATTGAGTGTATGTAAACTTCTGACCCACTGGGAATGTGATGAAAGAAATAAAAGTTGAAATAAATCACTCTCTCTACTATTATTCTGGCATTTCACATTCTTAACATAAAGTTTTGATCCTAACTGACCTAAGAAAGGGATTTTGCGAAAATGAGAAGGACGCACAGCGAACTGCAGACCCTGCCCCCTTGTCACAGTCTTCATCACCTATGGTGAAACTGTGCATGCCCGCCACTGGACGGAGCACACTGTCAGTCTCCCATATATTATCTCCTGAAGGGGCAAAAGGCCACCCTGACTACTTGGATAATATATATATATATATATATATTTTTTTTTTTTGTCATGCTTGTTTTCATATTCACCACTCTTGACAACCGTGTGTCCGAACGTGGGGAAGGAACTATGCATTCTGATACCAGGCAAACACCAGTTTCGGGGA
Source organism: Brachymystax lenok tsinlingensis (assembly GCA_030435695.1). Taxonomy (NCBI): domain Eukaryota; kingdom Metazoa; phylum Chordata; class Actinopteri; order Salmoniformes; family Salmonidae; genus Brachymystax; species Brachymystax lenok. Next base: position 40,727,182 of record CM059797.1, on the reverse strand, counting down.
CCTCAGCAACCAGTAACTTGCCCCCATTGACTGAGACACTTGGGAGCATTATTGCCACAGTAAATGCTTGGGGACCATACAAATCCATACAAACTTGTTGGCAAAACTGGCTCATCCAAATACGTCCACCTGTCTCTCTCGGGAATCCCGAGAACCGGCGCTGTTTACTCTGAAGCACCGTGCTAGGATTAGCCCCTTTCTTAGCCTCTGGAGCTAAGGAACTCGCCACTAATCGGCAAAGTCTTTAACTTCTGAGAGAGCGGCAGCAGAGGTGACGGTTTTGGAGAGTCTGGCGTGCCCAAAGTAAAAAGCCTGCCACTCAGGCTCAGAAAATAGGATATGCACATAATTAGTACTATTGGATAGGAAACACTCTGAAGTTTCTAAAAGTGTTAACATAATGTCTGTGAGTATAACAGAACTGATATAGCAGGCAAAAACCCAAGGAAAATCCATAATGATTTGCTGTTTTTTTTGTAAATGACCTTTTTCTCCATTGTGGCTATTCATTTCTCTGTTTTGTAGGACTGAGACTGCATTACCTATGGCTTCCACAGGATGTCAACAGTCTTTAGACAAGGTTTCAAAACAATAGGGCTAAAGGGAATCGTATAGAAGAAGATTTACTGAAGGAAGTGGAAATGAGAAATACTTTTTTCGGTCACGAGAACGAGAGCGTGCTTCACTTTATTTTCCTTTCTTATCAGTCAGGCTACAATCCGGTTGAAATATTATAGTAAATATACATAAAATGATACCTAAGGAAACATTAAAAATGATGTTTGATTTGTTTGGAGAAATATGATAGGAATAATTTGAACGCGTTCTCTTCACTGTTCTATGGGCGACTCGACGGTGGATTTTATGAACATAACGCGCCAACCAAACAGAGATTTATGGATATAATAAATTACTTTTTCTAACAAAAGAAGCATGGATTTTCTTCGTTGGACACTTGGGAAGCCCTCAGCAGAAGTTCATCAAAGGTAAGTGATTTTATATTAGCGATTTTATGCGTTTTGTGAGACCCGCGTTGGTTATGGATTTATGCTAATGCATAAAATATGTGAGGGGCTATCCTCAAACAATCAAATGTTGTGCTTTCGCCGTAAAACCTTTTTGAAATCTGACAACGCTGTGATATTGCCAAGAATCAGAGCTTTTGATGACTATGCAATACTTGTATATTGATGAATGTTTAATAATTCAACTTTTGGATTTTGAATTTGGCACCTTACATTTCACTGGGTAGTGTAGGGAGTGGCTAGCGCCCCACTGCTCCCTAAGTAGTTAACGTAGAAATCAATAGGCAGCCTGGAGAAAAAGGTTAAAAAAAAAAGAAAACTGCAAATCCGAATGGATTTTCCTCTGGTTTTTGCCTGCTATACCAGTTATCTTATACTCACATACATTATTATAACACTTTTAGAAACTTCAGAGTGTTTCCTATCCAATAGTACTAATTATGTGCATATCCTATTTTCTGGGCCTGAGTGGCAGGCATTTTACTTTGGGCACACCAGACTCTCCAAAACCGACACCACTGCTGCTGATCCCTAAGTAGTTAATCCCTCGTTCCATGTGTTTCTCCTCAGGCCGGTGGTGGCTGGTCCACTCCAGGAGTCTGAGGTGCGGGGTTCCTCCGCCCCCTCTGGACATTGAGGGGGCTCCGGCGTATGCTGTCCGAGCCATCATGGACTCATGGCGCTGGCCGAGGGGCCTCCAGTACTTCGTGGAGTGGGAGGGGTACGGTCCGGAGGAGAGATGTTGGGTCCCGGTGGAGGACATCATGGACCCGTCGTTGCTACGGGAGTTTCATCGTCTCCATCCGGATATCCCTGCGCCTCATCCTCCGGGTCGTCCCCGAGGTCCAGCCGCGCGTCTACGTGGGGGTACTGTCACGACTTCCGCCGAAGTTGGTCCCTCTCTTTGGTCGGGCGTCGTTCGGTGGTCCACGTCACCGGTCTTCTAGCCACCGCCGATCTAGCCACCTCCGTTAGTTTTGTCTTCATTACACACACCTTTCCAATCACTAATTACATGTTCCTTATTTAAACCTCTGTCCCCACATGTCTTTTTGATTGATAGTTTTGTTGTATCTGGTTCCGTGTTTGTGAGTGGTTGTTTTCCCACTCTAATTTTGGAACTTGAGTAAAACTTATGAACACTCATCGTTGTTGTCCTGCACCTGATTCTGAATTACCGGCATTCATGGAGAGCCGTCACAAAGCTTGATGTAGTCATTGCGTGCTCGGAATATGAGACAAAATACTAAACTCTTAACTAAATTACTAATTAATTTGTCCAAATACTTATGACACCTTCAAATGGGGGGACTCGATACATAAAGTGTGTTCAATAAATGGTAAATGGTAAAACAGATATTTATGAAAATACCTTCAAATAAAAGGTGGTATTCTGTGACATAGGGCAAATTAAAATTAAACATTTTAGCTTCACTGTCCAACTAAATACGTAGGGGAGTGTACGTAAAAACATTTATAAAATCTGGTGATACCATATTTACATTTTAGTCATTTAGCAGATGCTCTTATCCAAAGAGACTTACATGAGCAATTAGGGTTAAATCAAATCAAATTATTATTATTTGTCACATACATCTGGTTAGCAGATGTTAATGCGAGTGTAGTGAAATGCTTGTTGTCTTTCTCAAGGGCACAATGACAGATTTGCCATCTAGTGCACACATGCACGCACACGCAGTTAGTAGCACCTTAATTGAGGAGGACGGGCTCGTAGTAATGACTGGATTGGAAGGAATGGAATGGTATCAAATACATCAAACACATGGTTTGATGCCATTCCGTTCTCTGCGTTTCAGCCAGTATTATGAGCCGTCCTCCCCAGCAGCTTCCACTGACACACACACACACACAATGGGGTTAGAGGTGTGTGAAGTTGTTGGGGATGATGTTAACATTGTTGTCTGGCAGGTGGACAGAGTTATTCCTGTAGTACCGTCGTCCGTCTTTATAATGCTCGCCACGGTGGACATCCAGGTATGGACCCCAACTCTCCACAGGAGAACAAACAGCACACAGACGCTGCAGACAGAGACACATCCATGTACTGTAATGGATGAACACCCACTTCAAACACTTGGAGACACACAGACAGAGACTTTAGATGCTAGATCCTAAAAAAAGGATTTTGACAATTGCAGGAGGAGTTCCTAACACTCTCAGAAGTCCTAAGGATCCACATCTCCGCCACCCACACCCACCTGCCAGGGGTTTCCTTGGGAGGTGAATATTTTCCAGACAGCGAGGAGGGGGATCCATATGAGACAGAAGGCGATCATACACCATCCTAGAGCCACGCCCCATGCAGGGTACTGCACCGTACCGTAGGATGGGGGACTGAACGTCAACAACGACCACACCAGGATCACCTACACATCATCAACAACAACAACAACAACAACAACATGAGGACCATTGAACAGAGAGCCAGGTAGGATAGAATCTAAGTTCTAAAGAGAAAGACAGAGACAGAGGCAGAGAGCGAGAACTCACAATGATGATGGAGGGAGAGATGAAGAACCAACAAGCTCTCCACCACAACCAGAAGAGAGAGCTCCGCGTCCCAATCATCATCTCTATGTCCTTAATGAAACGATTTCCTCCTAAACACAAACATGTACTGAATGTCACAGAATAGGTAACTGACAATTATAAAAGAAACACCAACATAAGGTGTCTTAAATCACATTATATGTCACATACTTTGTAAAACAGGTGTAGACTAACAGTGAAATGCTTACTGAAGTCCTTTTCCAACAACGCAGAGTTAAAGATAAATACACAGTGAATAGCAATAACAAGTCAAAATAACATGGCTATATACAGGGAGAACCAGTACCAAGTCGATGAGTAGGGGTACGAGGTAATTGAGGTAGCTATGTTTATATAGTAGGGGTAAAATGACTAATAGACAATAGCAAAAACTATACAGAAACCCCTTAAATTGTTGGAATAAGTAAATAAAATCAATGATAAGAGAATAGTCAGATTAACTGATAACTGACGCAAACATGGTGGCATAGCAGGAAGAGAGTAGTTCTGTGAACCACAAGTTCAAATCCCAGGTGAGGACATATTGAATAACAATTACTGTATAAATGAACATGCCTAATGTAATCATGTGTGTCAAATATGTACATTTAAAGCACTGTGTGTGTGATTATCCCTAACCTTGCCAACAGACAAAAAGCTATGAATGGATCAGTGGTTCACCAACCAGGGCCTTGATTGGCTTGGTAATAGGACGTGATGTGTATAGTTTTTTTTATCGTATTTTTTTTTTACACATAAATGTTCTTGCAACATTCCCATGAAATGTGTCTGTAACATTCAGCTAGGGGAGTCTCACATTCTTAGCAATATACATTACCGGTCAAAAGTTTTTAGAACACCTACTCATCCAAGGGTTTTTCTTTATTTTTACTATTTTCTACATTTTAGAATAATAGTGAAGAAATCAAAACTATGAAATAACACATATGGAATCAAGTGGTAACCAAAAAACTGTTAACCTGTTTGAGCTAGGGGGCAGTATTTTGCTGTTCGGATGAAAAACGTGCCCAAAGTAAACTGCCTGTTACTACATAATTAGTAGTAGTGGATAGAAAACACTCTGAAGTTTCTTCAACTGATATAATAATGTCTGTGAGTATTCCATTGAGTTGCTATTGGAAATGCTTAAATCCAGCTCCCAGGTTGCAGTACATATGGCTTCCACTAGATGTCTTGTCTTTAGACAAGGTTTCATGTGTTCATCTTGAAAAATAAGGGAGTAGAAGAAGATTATCCAAGTGGAGTGAGGAAGTACTTTTTGCCTTGGTTTTTTCCTTTTCTATCGCCCAAGATATTACCTGTGTGTAATATTATAGTTAATATACATAATAGTGTACCTAAGGATCGATTAGAAACATTGTTTGATTTATTTGGACAAAGTTTATAGGTATATTTTGAACGCTCTATATGTCTTGTATAATGGACGAGAGGATTTTCTGAACAGAACGCGCCAACCAAACGGAGCTTTATGGATATAAAGAGGGAATTTTTCGAACACAGGGAACATTGATTGTCTTGCTTGGACACTTCGGATTGCCATCAGAAGAAGATCTTCAAAGGTAAGCAATTTATTTTATCTATTTTTATGACTTTGGTGACACCTGTGCTGGCTATGTTTTTATGCTAATACAGGAAGTACACGGGGCGCTGTCCTCAGACAATCAAATGTTCTGCTTTCGCCGTGAAGCCTTTTTGAAATCTGACAACGCTGTGAGATTGCCAAGATTCTAAACTTTTGAAGAGTGTGCAACACTTGTATTTTCATGAATGTTTGAAATTAGTATTTCTATAAATTGAATTTGGCGCAAACAGGTTTTAAACAAATCAAAATATATTTTATATTTGAGATTCTTCAAATAGCCACCCTTTGCCTTGATGACGGCTTGGCACACTCTTGGCATTCTCTCAACCAGCTTCACCTGGAATGCTTTTACAACAGTCTTGAAGGAGTTCCCACATATGCTGAGCACTTGTTGGCTGCTTTTCCTTCACTCTGCGGTTAGACTCATCCCAAACCATCTCAATTTGGTTGAGATCGGGTGATTGTGGAGGCCTGGTAATCTGATGCAGCGCTCCGTCACTCTCCTTCTTGGTCAAATAGCCCTTACACAGCCTGGATGAGTGTTAGGTCATTGTCCTGTTGAAAAAGCAAATGATAGTCCAACTAGGCCCAGACCAGATGGGATGGCATATCGCTGTAGAATGCTGTGGTAGTCATAATGGTTCAGTGTGCCTTAAATTCTAAATAAATCACAGACAGTGTCACTAGCAAAGCACCCCCACACCATAACACCTCCTCCTCCATGCTTTACGATGGGAAATATACATGAGGAGATCATTCGTTCACCCATACCGCGTCTCACTAAGACACGGCTGTTGGAACCAAAAATCTCAGACCAAAGGATACATTTCCAGCGCTCCAATGTCCATTGCTAATGTTTCTTGGCCCAAACAAGTCTCTTCTTCTTATTGGTGTCCTTTAGTAGTGGTTTCTTTGCAGCAATTCGACCACGAAGGCCTGATTCACACAGTCTCTTCTGAATAGTTGATGTTGAGATGTGTCTTTTACTTGAACTCTGTGAAGCATTTATTTGGGCTGCAATTTCTGAAGCTGGTAACTTTAATGAAGTTATCCTCTGCAGCAGTGGTAACTTTGGGTCTTCCATTCCTGTGGCGGTTCTCATGAGAGCCAGTTTCATCATAGCGGTTGATAGTTTTTCTGCAGTTGAAACTTTCAAAGATCTTGAAATTGTCCGTATTGACGGACCTTCATGTCTCAAAGTAATGATGCACTGTCATTTCTCTTTGCTTATTTGAGCTGTTCTTGCCATAATATGGACTTGGTCTTTTACCAAATAGGGCTTATTTCTGTATATCCCCCCTACTTTGTCACAACACAACACAACTTTTACAAAGGCAGACCTGTTAATTGAAATGCATTCCATGTGACTACCTCATGAAGCATGTTGAGAGAATGCCAATAGTGTGCAAAGCTGTCATCAAGGCAAAGGGTGGTTATTTGAAAAATCTGAAATATAAAATATATTTAGATTTGTTTATCACTTTTTTAGTTGCCACCTGATTCCATATGTGTTATTTCATAGTTTTGATGTCTTCACTATTATTCTACAATGTAGAAAACAATGAAAATAAAGAAAAACCCTTGAATGTGTAGGTATTCAAAAACGTTTGAGATCAATTCTGCCTTTGACTACAATGTTCTCTTTCTCCTCGATTAACTCAAAATAAATGTAGCATTTCCACAAGAAGTGTTGGGTGATAACACAGCTGCTATCTTTATTAGATTTTTTGGTTTTATGATAGCCTATTGGAAATGAGTTAGACTACAGCATGAATTTGGTAAGCATGGGACATAACATGTGTCACAATCTTCATGCGGGACAGACCAAGGCGCAGCGAGGTATCCAGTATACATGTTTATTTAACAAAAAGTAACTCACGTAACTGGGCAAAACAATAAACAGAACGAAGATCGTAACATATAACATAGACTTACACCACAAACAAATGAAGCTATGCCTAAACAATAACCCACAAAACCTAAATGAAAACCCCAAACATATATATGGTTCCCAATTAGAGACAACGACACACAGCTGCCTTTAATTGGGAACCATTACCCCAACATAGAAATAGAACACCTAGAACTCAAAAAACCCTACACCAAAAACAAAACCTAAACACGCCAGCCTAAAACTCTGGCCTGGACGTGACAGTACCTCTCAAAGGCGCCGGACTCGACCGCGCCACCCAAAAGTCCATGGGGGGGTCTTCGGGTGGGTCTTTTGATCCCAGGTGGCGGCTCCGGCCGTGCTGACTTAATGTCACGCACCGGAGGCCCTGGGCTATTAACCAGAACTCTGGTGCGAGGAGCAGGAACCGGCCGTGATGGGCGCCGTGATAGGCTCATGACGAGCACTGGGACTCTGATGCAGGGAGCAGGAACTGGCTGTACTGGATTCATGACGTGCACTGGGACTCTGGTGCGGGGAGCAGGAGCGGGCCTTACTGGGCTCATGACGCGCACTGGGACTCTGGTGCGGGGAGCAGGAACGGGCCGTACTGGGCTCATGACGCGCACTGGCACTGTGGTGTGGGGAGCAGGAACGGGCCGTACTGGACTCATGACGCGCACTGGGACTCTGGTGCGGGGAGCAGGAACAGGACGTGCTGGGTCCACAACGGGCACAGAGATCCTGGAGCGTGGAGCAGGGACAGGATGTGCTGAGTCCACGACGGGCACAGGGATCCTGGAGCGTGGAGCAGGGACAGGACGTGCTGAGTCCACGACAGGCACAGGGATCCTGGAGCGTGGAGAAGGGACAGGACGTGCTGGATCCACGACGGGCACAGGGGATCCTGGAGCGTGGAACAGGGACAGGATGTGCTGGGCCCCCAACACGCACAGGGATCCTGGAGCGTGGAACAGGAATCCTGGAACGTGGAACAGAACGTACTGGGTCCACGACGGGCACAGGGATCCTGGAGCGCGGAACCAGAACAGCACGTACTGGGCTGTGGATGCGAACCGGAGACCCAACACGCAGAACCGGTGCAGGATATCTCGGTCCCAGAAGGTGTACTGGAGACCTAGCACGCAGAGCCGGCACCACTCTTCCAGGTAGCACACTCACCCGCCCCTGACAGATGAGTGGCGCTGGGATCTCACGCACCGGGCTCTGGACACGCACCGGAGATACTGCACGCAGAACCGGTGCAGGATATCCTGGTCCAAGGAGGTGCACCGGAGACCAGGAGCGCCCAGCACCACCCTTCCAGGCTGCACACTCACCCTCCCCTGACAGATGAGTGGAGCTGGAATCTCTCGCACCGGCCTATGAACGCGCACTGGAGACACCGTGCGCAAAACTGCATAGCACGGCGTCTTACCAGTGCGACGCTCCCTCCAACGCTCCCTCCAGAGAGCACGAGGAGTTGGCTCAGAAGTCCATCCTGAACTGGCCAAACTCCTCGTGTGCCCCCCCCAGAAAGTTTTTTGGGGCTGCCTTTCCGGCTTCCTAGCCAGGCGAGTCCCAATAAAATTGTCTCGCTCCGGATCCCATGCTCGATATATATCCTCGTAACTGCCTCGCTCAGTCTTCGCCGCTTCCATCCTCTTCTTGGGGTGACGATGCTCCGTCGTCTTCCTCCAAGGCCCCTTTCCAGCCAGGATTTCCTCCCAGCTCCAGAAATCCTGGCTCTCTCGGCTGCTTGGTCCTTTTGTGGTGGGTTATTCTGTCACGATCCTCGGAAGGGACAGACCAAGGCGCAGCGAGGTATCCAGTATACATGTTTATTTAACAAAACGTAACTCACGTAACTGGGCAAAACAATAAACAGAACGAAGATCGTAACATATAACATAGACTTACACCACGAACAAATGAAGCTATGCCTAAACAATAACCCACAAAACCTAAATGAAAACCCCAAACATATATCAAATCAAATCAAATCAAATTTTATTTGTCACATACACATGGTTAGCAGATGTTAATGCGAGTGTAGCGAAATGCTTGTGCTTCTAGTTCCGACCATGCAGTAGTATCTAACAAGTAATCTAACAAATTCACAACAACTACCTTATACACACAAGAGTAAAGGAATGAATACGAGTATGTACATATAAATATATGGATGAGCGATGGCTGACCGGCATAGGCAAGATGCAGTAGATGGTATGGAGTACAGTATATACACATATATATATATATATATATGAGATGAGTAATGTAGGATATGTAAACATTATATAAATGGCATTGTTTAAAGTAGCTAGTGATACATTATTTCATCCAGTTATAATTATTAAAGTGGCTAGAGATTTGGGTCGATGGCCGAACGGCATAGGCAAGATACAGTAGATGGTTTAGAGTACAGTGTATACATTTGATATGAGTATGTCGGATACGTAAACATTATATACAAAATTGTTTAAAGTGGCTAGTGATACATTTGTTACATCCAATTCTTATGTTTAAAGTGGCTAGAGATTTAAGTCAGTATGTTGGCAGCAGCCACTCAATGTTAGTGATGGCTGTTTAACAGTCTGATGGCCTTGAGGTAGAAGCTGTTTTTCAGTCTCGGTCCCAGCTTTGATGCACCTGTACTGACCTCGCCTTCTGGATGATAGCGGGGTGAACAGGCAGTGGCTCGGGTGGTTGTTGTCCTTGATGATCTTTTTGGCCTTCCTGTGACATCGGGTGGTGTAGGTGTCCTGGAGGGCAGGTAGGTTTCCCCCGGTGATGCGCTGTGCAGTCCTCACTACCCTCTGGAGAGCCTTACGGTTGTGGGCGGAGCAGTTGCCGTACCAGGCGGTGATACAGCCCGACAGGATGCTCTCGATAGTGCATCTGTAAAAGTTTGTGAGTGATTTTGGTGACAAGCCGAATTTCTTCAGCCTCCTGAGGTTGAAGAGGCGCTGTTGCGCCTTCTTCACCACGCTGTCTGTGTGGGTGGACCAATTCAGTTTGTCTGTGATGTGTACACCGAGGAACTTAAAACTTTCCACCCTCTCCACTACTGTCCCCTCGATGTGGATAGGGTGCTCTCTCTCCTGTTTCCTGAAGTCCACGATCATCTCCTTTGTTTTGCTGACATTGAGTGAGAGGTTATTTTCCTGACACCACACTCCGAGGGCCCTCACCTCCTCTCTGTAGGCCGTCTCGTCGTTGTTGGTAATCAAGCCTACCACTGTAGTGTCGTCAGCAAACTTGATGATTGAGTTGGATGCGTGCTTGGCCACGCAGTCATGGGTAAACAGGGAGTACAGGAGAGGGCTGAGAACGCACCTTGTGGGGCCCCAGTGTTGAGGATCAGCGGAGTGGAGATGTTGTTTCCTACCCTCACCACCTGGGACCGGCCCGTCAGGAAGTCCAGGACCCAGTTGCACAGGGCTGGGTCGAGACCCAGGGTCTCGAGCTTAATGACGAGCTTGGAGGGTACTATGGTGTTAAATGCTGAGCTGTAGTCGATGAACAGCATTCTTACATAAGTATTCCTCTTGTCCAGATGGGTTAGGGCAGTATGCAGTGTGATTGCGATTAGCTGCCTGTGGACCTATTGGGACGGTAAGCAAATTGGAGTGGGTCCAGGGTGTCTGGCAGGATGGAGGTGATATGATCCTTGACTAATCTCTCAAAGCACTTCATGATGACAGAAGTGAGTGCTAAGGGCGATAGTCATTTAGCTCAGTCACCTTAGCTTTCTTGGGAACAGGAACAATGGTGGCCCTCTTGAAGCATGTGGGAACAGCAGACTGGGATAGGGACTGATTGAATATGTCCGTGAACACACCAGCCAGCTGGTCTGCGCATGCTCTGAGGACACGGCCAGGATGCCATCTGGGCCGGCAGCCTTGCGAGGGTTAACACATTTAAATGTTTTTCTCACATTGGCTGCGGTTAAGGTGAGCCCGCAGGTTATGGTAGCGGGCCGTGTCGGTGGCACTGCATTGTCCTCAAAGCGAGCAAAGAAGTTGTTTAGTTGGTCTGGGAGCAGGACGTCATAGTCCGCGACGGGGCTGGTTTTCTTTTTGTAGTCCGTGATTGACTGTAGACCCTGCCACATTCCTCTTGTGTCTGAGCCGTTGAATTGTGACTCTACTTTGTCTCTATATTGACGCTAGCTTGTTTGATTGCCTTGCGGAGGGAATAGCTACACTGTTTGTATTCAGTCATGTTTCCGGTAGCCTTAGCCTGGTTAAAGCAGTGGTTCGCGCTTTCAGTTTTGCTAATGCTGCCATCAATCCACGGTTTCTGGTTGGGGAAGGTTTTAATATTTGCTATGGGTACAACATCACCAATGCACTTGCTAATAAACTCGCTCACCGAATCAGCGTATACATCAATGTTGTTGTCAGATGCTATCCGGAACATATCCCAGTCCACGTGCTCGAAGCAATCTTGCAGCATGGAATCAGATTGGTCGGACCAGCATTGAACAGACCTGAGAACGGGCGTTTCCTGTTTTAGTTTCTGTTTGTAGGCTGGGAGCAACAAAATGGAGTCATGGTCAGACTTGCCGAAAGGAGGGCGGAGAATAGCCTTGTATGCATCACGGAAGTTGGAATAACAGTGGTCCAGGATTTTACCAGCCCGGGTGGCACATTCGATATGCTGGTAAAATTTCGGGAGCCTTGTTCTTAAATTAGCCTTATTAAAATCCCCAGCCACAATAAATGCAGCCTCAGGATATGTGGTTTCCAGTTTACATAGAGTCCGATGAATTTCTTTCAGTGCCGTCGATGTGTCAGCTTGAGGGGGGATGTACACGGCTGTGATTATAATCGAGGAGAATTCTCTTGGTAGATAATGCGGTCTGCATTTGATTGTAAGGAATGTCAGGTGAAATGTCAGGTGAAATGTCAGGTGAACAAAAGGACTTGAGTTCCTGTATGTTGTTATGATCACACCACGTCTCGTTAATCATAAGACACACCCCCCCACCCTTCTTCTTACCAGATAGAAGTTTGTTTCTGTCCGCGCGATGCGTGGAGAAACCAGGTGGCTGTACCGACTCTGATAACATGTCCTGAGTGAGCCATGTTTCCGTGAAGCAAAGAACGTTGCAGTCTCGGATGTCTCTCTGAAAGGCAACCCTCGATCGGATTTCGTCTACTTTGTTGTCAAGAGACTGTACATTGGCGATTAAAATACTCGGGAGAGGTGCACGATGCGCCCGTCGACGTAGCTTGACCAAAAGACCGGCGCGTTTCCCTCTTCTCGGCGCCGCCGTTGTTTTGAGTAGCCACGTGCTATCCAGTCTATTGTTGTGTTTGGGTTAGCAAACCGAGAATCCTCTTTGGGAAAGTCGTATTCCTGGTCGTAATGTTGGTAAGTTGACGTTGCTCTTATATCCAATAGTTCCTCCCGGTTGTATGTAATAAAACTTAATATTTCCCGGGGTAATAATGTAAGAAGTAATACATAAAAAAACAAAATACTGCATGGTTTCCTGAGAACGTTCCTGAGAACGTGAAGCGAGGCTGCCATCTCTGTCGGCGCCGGAAGTAGAAGTGAGGTTCCCAATTAGAGACAACGACACACAGCTGCCTCTAATTGGGAACCATTACCCCAACATAGAAATAGAACACCTAGAACTCAAAAAAAAACTACACCAAAAACTAAACCTAAACACGCCAGCCTAAAACTCTGGCCTGGACGTGACAACATGCCGGTAGCAAAATGATTCTAAAAGTAATATACGGGTTACTTGAAAAAGTAACTGTAATAACATTACAATATTTGAAGACAGTTAGTCGTTATATTATGTCGTTACTAATACATATATATTACCCCCAAGACTGGTCCCAAATTATTATGTTGCAATTTGTCTATTTTTACACATTCAAACTTGGAGATGGAACTCTGTGTTGTGTATTGTTTTGGTACTACTGGCATCATCATCTCTTAAATGTCAAATGTCAGAAAGTACAGACGTTAACTTCTTAGGGAGTGGCTCCCGAGGCGACGGTTTTGGAGAGTCTGGCATGCCCAAAGTAAAATGCATGCCACTCAGGCCCATAAAATAGGATATGCACATAATTGGTACTATTGGATAGGAAACACTCTGAAGTTTCTAAGAGTGTTAAAATCATGTATGTGAGTATAACAGAAGTGACGTAGCAGGTGAAAACCCGAGGAAAATCCATCCAGATTTGCAGTTTTCTTTGTAAATGCCCATCTTCTCCATTGTGCCTATTGCATACAATCTTATGTAGGACTGAGACTGCAGTACCTATGGCTTCCACTAGATGTCAACAGTCAACAGTCAAAGACTGGGAATTCTAGCAGTGACCAGAATGGATAGGGAGAGGAAAGGTTTGACGGGCGCGAGATTGTGAACGCGCACCACTTTATTTTCCTTTCCTATCGTTCATGTTATCGTCCGGTTGAAATATTACAGCAAATATACCCAAAAGGATACCTAAGGATACATTAAAAAGGATGTTTGATTTGTTTGTAGAAAGTGTATAGGTATAATTTGAACGTGTTCTCTTCACGGTTCAATGGGCGACTCAACGTGGATCATAACGATCATAACGCACCAACCAAACGGAGATTTATGGATATAATAAATGACTTTTTCTAACCAAAGAAGCATGGATTGTCTTCGTTGGACACTTGGGAAGACATCAGCAGAGGTTCATCAAAGGTAAGCAATTTTATAATTGCAATTTTATGCATTTCGTGAGACCCGTGTTGGGTTATGGATTTATGCTAATGCATACATATTAGAGGTGCTACCCTCAAACAATCAAATGTTGTACTTTCGCCGTAAAGCCTTTTTGAAATCTGACAACGCTGTGATATTGCCAAGAATCAGAGCTTTTGATGACTATGCAACAATTGTATATTTATGAATGTTTAATAGTTCAACTTTTGGATTTTGAATTTGGCGCCTTACATTTCACCGGGTAGTGTCGGGAGCTAGCACCCCACTGCTCCCTAATTAGTTAACACTTTTAGAAACTTCAGAGTGTTTCCTATTAAATAGTACTAATTATGTGCATGTCCTATTTTCTGAGCCTGAGTGGCAGGCATTTTACTTTGGGCTCGCCAGACTCTCCAAAACCGTCACCTCTGCTGCCGCTCCCTAAGAAGTTAGGAGGAGATCAAGCTGATCCTAACTGTTATAGGCCTATTTCTATTTTGACCTGTTTATCAAAAGTGTTGGAAAAACTTGTCAATAATCAACTGACTGGCTTTCTTGATGTCTGTAGTATTCTCTCTGGCATGCAATCTGGTTTCCGCTCAGGTTATGGATGTGTCACTGCAACCTTAAAGGTCCTCAATGATGTCACCATTGCCATTGATTCTAAGCAATGTTGTGCTGCTATTTTTATTGACTTGGCCAAAGCTTTTGATATGGTAGACCATTACATTCTTTTGGGCCAGCTAAGGAATATTGGTGTATCTGAGGGGTCTTTGGCCTGGTTTGCTAACTTCCTCTCTCAAAGAGTGCAGTGTATAAAGTCAGAAAATCTGCTGTCTCAGTCACTGCCTGTCACCAAGGAAGTACCCCAAGGCTCAATCCTAGGCCCCACGCTCTTCTCAATTTACATCAACAACATAGCTCAGGCAGTAGGAAGCTCTCTCATCGATTTATATACTCAGATGTAACCTCCCCAGATTTTGTGTTTAATGCACTACAACGAAGCTTTCTTAGTGTCCAACAAGCTTTCTCTTCCCTGAACCTTGTTCTGAACACCTCCAAAACGAAGGTAATGTGGTTTGGTAAGAAGATGCCCTTCTCCCCACAGGTGTGATTACTACCTCTGAGGGTTTAGAGCTTGAGGTAGTCACCTCATACAAGTACTTGGGAGTATGGCTAGACAGTACAATGTCCTTCTCTCAGCACATATCAAAGCTGCAGGCTAAAGTTACATCTAGACTTGGTTTCCTCTATCGTAATCGCTCCTCTTTCACCCCAGCTGCCAAACTAACCCTGATTCAGATGACCATCCTACCCATGCTAGATTACGGAGACATAATTTATAGATCAGCAGGTAAGGGTACTCTCGAGTGGCTAGATGTTCTTTACCATTCGGCCATCAGATTTGCCACCAATGCTTCTTATAGGACACATTACTGTACTCTATACTCCTCTGTAAACTGGTCACCTCTGTATACCCGTCGCAAGACCCACTGGTTGATGCTTATTTATAAAACCCTCTTAGGCCTCACTACCCCCTATCTGAGATATCTACTGCAGCCCTCATCCTCCACATACAACCCCCGTTCTGACAGTCACATTCTGTTAAAGGTCCCAGTCACATTCGCTCGTCTTTTCAGTTCGCTGCAGCTAGCAACTGGAATGAGCTGCAACAAACACTCAAACTGGACAGTTTTATATCAATCTCTTCATTCAAAGACTCAATCATGGACACTCTTACTGACAGTTGTGGCAGCTTTGTATTGTTGTCTCTACCTTCTCGCCCTTTGTGCTGTTATCTGTGCCCAATAATGTTTGTACCATGTTTTGTGCTGCTACCATGTTGTGTTGCTACCATGTTGTTGTCATGTTGTGTTGCTACCATGCTGTGTTGTCATGTGTTGCTGCCTTAATATGCTGTCTTGGGTCTCTCTTTATGTAGTGTTGTGTTGTCTCTCTTGTCGTGATGTGTGTTTTGTCCTATATTTATATATATTTTTTTATTTTTATTTTTTTTAATCCCTTCCCCCGCAGGATGTCTTTTGCCTTTTGGTAGGCCGTCATTGTAAATAATAATTTGTTCTTAACTGACTTGACTAGTTAAATAAAGGTTAAATAAATAAAAAATAAAATAAAAATAAAAGTAATTGGGTGAATGCACTTAAGTAAATCTCAGTTCTGTTAAAATTTCACTCAAGAAAAACTTTTACTGATATAGTGATTCAGGAGTCTCATTAAAACAGGTTAATATGCCCCATCGACATTAGACAACTATACAGAAAGCCCTTAAATTGTTGTATATTCTGAGAACATTATAACTACGTTCTATATCATTTCTGTTTGGCGTTAAGGGAATATTCCAACTTTAACACCAAAACATGCTCAAAAGGTTCTCAGAAGGTTGATAACATAGATAGAATGTTCCCCTAACAAATGGAAAACTGGACATTTTATTTGATCTCATCATAGAATTGTTAGCTGGGAATGGAGGTGGTCCGGGTAGCCATTTGATTAGCTATTTAGCAGTCTTGTTTAGCAGTCTTATGGCTTGCGGTTAAAAGCTGTTCAGGGTCCTGTTCGTTCAAGACTAGGTGGGTCAAGGGTGTCTACGATGATTGTGTTGATGTGAGCCATGACCAGCCTTTCAAAGCATTTCATGGCTATAGATGTGAATGCTATGGGGCGATAGTCATTTAGGCACGTTAACTTGCCGTTCTTGGGCATGGGGACTATGATGGGCTGCTTGAAACAAGTTGGTACTACAGTGAAGACACTTGCCAGCTGGTCAGTGCATGCTCTGAGTACACGTCCTGGTATTCCGTCTGGCTCTGCAGCCTTGCAAATGTTACCCTGTTAAAAGGTCTTACTCACATCTGCTACGGAGAGTGAGATCACACAGTCGTCCAGAACAGCTGGTGCTCTCATGCATGGTTCAGTGATGCTTGCATAAAATGCATTTAGCTCATCAAAAAGAATGGTCTGCCCAGCATTTATATACATGACCTAAGCATGATGGGATGTTAATTGCTTAACTAGCTCAGGAACCACACCATTGTGGATGCACCTGCTTTCAATATCATTTTGTATCCCTTATTACTGACGTGTTTCTATTATTTTGTAGTTAACTGTACAGATCTAGGATCTTAATTTGATCCTTCTTGTTGCTGCAAACTTGTAGTGTAAAAAGGCTTCTAATGTCAGAATTGATTTGCCCTAACAAAAAAAGTATTAATCCCTACAAAAGATTTCCAATAATTACAATCCACAAAATAATTCACATTTCCTGTTGCTGCAGGATTATTTTCCTGCTTTAGCAAACTGGCTCAAATTAAGATCCTACATCTTTATGTAGCAAATTTCAATTTACCGTAGATATAGAAGACTCCAATGAGCTCCAGCAGAGCAGCGATCAGTAGAACAAAGCCAGCACAGAACTGATCCATCAGAGTCACCCAGTATATCCCTGCCTGGAGAGACACACACATCACACACATGCACGCACACACAAATACACACACATGTAGCATGAATGAATTTGCACTAAATGGTCTACAGCGAAGGAAATTGTGGTATCTAAGGACATACTTCAGTTACGGTAACTAAGGACCTACCTTGGTTACGCACGGCAGACCGAGCAGGAAGAGAATGGCACAGGGAGCCACATAGACAATGAAGTTTTTGGATTTGAAGGTTTAAGGAAAGGCGTCCTGTAGGCAGGTGGAGATGACCTCTGGGGGAACAGATGTCAAGAGACAGAGGTCAGGGGTCATTGTCTAGGTCTAGTTAGTAGTGTGTCTGTGACTGACCTATGCCAGCGAACTGCGAGTCGAGTCCGAGGGTGAGCAGCATGAAGAAGAAGAGGATGGACCAGAGAGGAGAGATGGGCAGCTTGGACAGGGCATCAGGGTATGCAATAAATGCTAGACCAAAACCTACACACACACACTCTATTAGTTTCTTAGGTGGTTATCGTATCAGGTAAATACAGTACAGTGTTGTACTACTGACCTGCCTGGGCCACCTCTGATACAGGCTTTCCATAAACATGAGCCATGTGACCAAGAATGGAGAAGATGGCGAAGCCTGCAAACACACTGGTACCTATACAGTGACATTAATAAGGATCAAACACACTGTCAATGGAACACAATGAAACAACTGGAACTGTGTTCTTAATGTATATTTCATAGTTTCTATGATGCAATTAGCATCAGTCTGGTGTGTGTGTGTCCTGTACCACAGTTGGTGAGGCAGACAATCAGCGCATCCTTGAACACATTGTTGTGGAACTTGTTATAAGAGGACAAGGCTGTGACTCCACCCCACACTATCGACAGCGAATAGAAAATCTGTGTCGCTGCGTCCCTCCACACCTGCCCAGACACAGACACAATCACAGATGACACAGTCAGCCTCAGTAACTTTCAACAGCAATCAGTTAGGCATTTTGAGTGAACCATCTCTTTGCTACAAGGTATCAAAGTTTGACTTAGAAATGTGACGTTTGTTCACGTTTTTCCAAACGTCTAAGGGTGAAATCAAGGTAAACAATGTTTTTTTGATGTTTAAGTTGAGACACTGTTACAGAACTCCACAAGTGAAACCGAAAACACTTGTGTCGAGCTGGGTGTTTACATCTCGTTAAGGGATAAGGTTTGGGGATAGGGTGAAAATTAATTCAGAGTGGTTAAGGGTTAAAGTTAGGGAAAGGCATAAAACAAAAAATAGGATTGCCTAGCACTGGGATTGAACATACAACCTTTGGTATTTGAGTGTGGCTTATACACCCATCCATGTCCACAACACCCTAGCAAGCTGCCAGCCTACTTGAATGCAATAGTGCTCACTGACAATCCCAGACGTTCTTGGGACTTCAAACTAGGGCGATTTCCCTGCTCTTTGAGCAACATAACTAAATGGTAAACTAATACTGCCTCTCCATCTGATCAGTGGCAGATATGGTGAGAGGAACCCTGACATAGTGGGGTTAAAGGGTAGTGGTTTGATCCTGAGAAGAGATGAGTTGAAAGGTCAAAGGTGAGAGGTTAGTCCCTGACCTCTGCCTTGCACAGTTTGGTAAGGTTGGACTGGGAGCCGATATAGAACTCAATGCCGTCTCTGGCACCCTCTAGTGTCACTCCACGGATCAGCAGGACCAGCAAG
Organism: Brachymystax lenok tsinlingensis; assembly: GCA_030435695.1. Lineage (NCBI taxonomy): Eukaryota > Metazoa > Chordata > Actinopteri > Salmoniformes > Salmonidae > Brachymystax > Brachymystax lenok. Next base: position 40,708,247 of record CM059797.1, on the reverse strand, counting down.
ACCACATATAAACAGACTTCCTCCGTCTTCTGCTAGCTTGCTACCCCCGGCTAGCTTTCTGAATCACTACACCTCACTACTCACTGGACCCTTATGATCACTCGGCTAAGCATGCCTCTCCTCAATGTCAATATGCTTTGTCCATTGCTGTTCTGGTTAGTGTTTATTGTCTTATTTCACTGTAGAGCCTCTAGCCCTGCTCAATATACCTTATCCAACCCTTCAGTTCCACCACCCACACATGCAATGACATCACCTTGTTTAAATGATGTTTCTAGAGACAATATCTCTCTCATCATCACCCAATGCCTAGGTTTACCTCTACTGTATTCACATCCTACCATACCTTTGTCTGTGCATTATGCCTTGAATCTATTTTATTGCCCCCGGAAACTTGCTCCTTTTACTCTCTGTTCAGGACATCCTAGACGACCAGTCCTTATAGCCTTTAGCCGTACCCTTATCCTACTCCTCCTCTGTTCCTCTGGCGATATAGAGGTTAATCCAGGCCTGTAGTGCCTAGCTCCAATCCTATTCCCCAGGTGCTCTCATTGTTGACTTCTGCAACTGTAAAAGCCTTGGTTTCATGCATGTTAACATTAGAAACCTACTCCCTAAGTTTGTTTTATTCACTGCTTTAGCACACTCTGCCAACCCAGATGTCCTAGCCGTGTCTGAATCCTGGCTTAGGAAGAACACCAAAAAGCCTGATATTTCCATCCCTAACTACAACATTTTCAGACAAGATAGAATGGCCAAAGGGGGCGGTGTTGCAATTTACTGCAGAGAGAGCCTGCAGAGTTCTGTCTTACTATCCAGGTCTGTACCAAAACTATTTGAACTTCTACTTTTAAAAATCCACCTTTCTAGAAACAAGTCTCTCACCGTTTCTGCTTGTTATAGACCACCCTCTGCCCCCAGCTGTGCTCTGGACACCATATGTGAACTGATTTCCCCCCATCTATCTTCAGAGCTCGTTCTGCTAGGTGACCTAAACTGGGACATGCTTAACACCCTGGCCATCCTACAATCTAAGCTTGATGCCCTCAACCTCACACAAATTATCAATGAATCTACCAGGTACAAACCTAAAAAGCCGTAAACACGGGCACCCTCACAGATATCATCCTAACCAACCCTCCAAATACACCTCTGCTGTTTTCAACCAAGATCTCAGTGATCACTGCCTCATTGCCTGCATCCGTAATGGGTCTGCGGTCAAACGACCTCCCCTCATCACTGTCAAACGTTCCCTAAAACACTTCAGCGAGCAGGCCTTTCTAATCGACCTGGCCCAGGTATCCTGGAAGGATATGGACCTCATCCCGTCAGTAGAGGATGCCTGGTTATTCTTTAAAAGTGCCTTCCTCACCATCTTAAATAAGCATGTCCCATTCAAGAAATGTTGAACCAGGAACAACCCTTGGTTCTCTCCAGACCTGACTGACCTTGACCAGCACAAAAACATCCTGTGCCGTTCTACATTAGCATCGAACAGCCCCGTGATATGCAACTTTTCAGAGAAGTTAGGAACCAATATACAAAGGCAGTCAGGAAAGCCAAGGCTAGCTTTTTCAAGCAGAAATTTGCTTACTGTCACACAAACTCAAAAAGTTCTGGAACACTGTAAAGTCCATAAAGAATAAGAGCACCTCCTCCGAGCTGCCCACTGCACTGAGGATAGGAAACTCTGTCACCACCGATAAATCCACTATAATTGAGAATTTCAATAAGCATTTTTCTACAGCTGGCCATGCTTTCCACCTAGCTACCACTACCCCGGTCAACAGCCCTGCACCCCCCACAGCAACTCACCCAAGCCTCCCCCATTTCTCCTTCTCCCAAATCCAGTTAGCTGATGTTCTGAAAGAGATGAAAAATCTGGGCCAAAACAAATCAGCCGGGCTAGACAATCTGGACACTTTATTTCTAAAATTATCTGCTGAAATTGTAGCTACCCCTATTACTAGCCTGTTCAACCTCTCTTTTGTGTCGTCTGAGATTCCCAAAGACTGGAAAGCAGCTGTGGTCATCCCCCTCTTCAAAGGGGGAGACACTCTTGACCCAAACTGCTGCAGACCTATATCTATCCTACCCTGCCTTTCTAAGGTCTTCGAAAGCCAAGTTAACAAACAGATTACCGACCCTTTCAAATCCCACCGTACCTTCTCCACTATGCAATCTGGTTTCAGAGCTGGTCATGGGTGCACCTCAGCCACGCTCAAGGTCCTCAACGATATCATAACCGCCATCGATAAGAGACATTACTGTGCAGCCGTATTCATTGACCTGGCCAAGGCTTTTGACTCTGTCAATCACCACATCCTTATCGGCAGACTCAACAGCCTTGGTTTCTCAAATGATTGCCTCGCCTGGTACACCAACTTCTTCTCAGATAGAGTTCAGTGTGTCAAATCGGAGGGCCTGTTGTCTCTATGGGGGTGCCACAGGGTTCAATTCTTGGGCCGACTCTCTTCTCTGTATACATCAATGATGTCGCTCTTGCTGCTGGTGAGTCTCTGATCCACCTCTACTCAGACAACACCATTCTGTATACTTCTGGCCCTTCTTTGGACACTGTGTTAACTACCCTCCAGACAAGCTTCAATGCCATACAATTCTCCTTCCGTGGCCTCCAACTGCTCTCAAATGCAAGTAAAACCAAATTCATGCTCTTCAACCAATCGCTGCCCGCACCTGCCCGCCCGTCCAGCATCACTACTCTGGACGGTTCTGACTTAGATTATGTGGACAACTACAAATACCTAGGTGTCTGGTTAGACTGTAAACTCTCCTTCCAGACTCACATCAAACATCTCCAATCCAAAATTAAATCTAGGTTTTGGCTTCCTATTTCGCAACAAAGCATCCTTCACTCATGCTGCCAAACATACCCTCGTAAAACTGACCATCCTACCGATCCTCGACTTCGGCGATGTCATTTACAAAATAGCCTCCAATACTCTACTCAACAAATTGGATGCAGCCTATTACAGTTCCATCCGTTTTGTCACCAAAGCCCCATATTCTACCCACCATTGCGACCTGTACGCTCTCGTGGGCTGGCCCTCGCTTCATACTCGTCGCCAAACCCACTGGCTCCAGGTCATCTACATGTCCCTGCAAGGTAAAGCCCCGCCTTATCTCAGTTCGCTGGTCACCATAGCAGCACCCACCCGTAGCACGCGCTCCAGCAGGTATATCTCACTGGTCACCCCCAAAGCCAATTCCTCCTTTGGCCGCCCACTAGCTTTAAGCACCAGCTGTCATAGCAGCTCACAGATCTCTGCACCTGTACATAGCCCATCTGGTAATAGCCCAACCAACTACCTCATCCCCTACTGTATTTTTTTTTTATCATGCTCCTTTGCACCCCAGTATTTCTACTTTGCACATTCATCTACTGCACATCTACCCTTCCAGTGTTTAATTGCTATATTGTAATTACTTCGCCACCATGGCCTATTTATTGCCTTACCTTCCTTATCTTACCTCATTTGCACACATTGTATTTAGATTTGTTTTTCTACTGTATTATTATTGACTGTATGTTTGTTTACTCCATGTGTAACTCTGTGTTTTTGTATGTGTCGAACTGCTTTGTTTTATCTTGGACAGGTCACAGTTGTAAATGAGAACTTGTTCTCAACTTGCCTACCTGGTTAAATAAAGGTGACATTAAAAAAAAAAAAAAGTTAATAGGGTATTGGGCCAACATGAGCCACAAGAACAGCTTCAATGAACTTTGGCATAGCTTCTACAAGTATCCGGAACTGTTTTGTTGATGGTGGTGGAAAACACAGTCTCAGCCACCACTCCAGAATCTCTCATAAGTGTTCAATTGGGCTGAGATCTGGTGACTGAGACACAGACACACACCAACACACACACACACACACAACCGTCAAAGCCCCTGTGCTCATTTGAGACCCCTCTTTCAAAGTGACTGAGATCAAGATTCATGTTTTGTCATGTGCACAAGTACAGTGAAATGCCTTTCTTGCAATTTCTATACCCAACAATGCAGTAATCAATAACAATGTAATACTAAAAAGAACATAATGTAAAACAAAAACGAGAAAGTAAGCAAGCATAATATATACAGGATCAGTCAATTCCAGTACCATATTGACAATGTGCAGGGATACTGGAGTGATAGAGGTAGATATGTATATGGGTAAGATGAGTAGGCGTCAGGATATATGATAAACAGAGTAGCAGCAGTGCATATGATGATTGTTTGTGAGTGGTTGTGGGTGTGCGTGTGTGTAGTCAGTATAAATGTATGTGCATATTTTGTGTGTGTGAGGAAATTATTAATTGTGTCAGTGTGTGAGTGTGTAGGGCCACGTGAGTGTGCATAGCCAGTGCAAAAATAAAAACAAAATACAAGGGCAAACTCAGCCATTTTGTTAACTCTTAAGCAGTTTTATGGCTTTGGGATAGAAGTTGTTCAGAAGCCTGTTGGTGTCAGGCCTTCTTTTCACACCGCCTGATATTATCGGGCCTGGATGGCAGGGAGCTCGGCCCCAGTGATGTACTTTGCTGTCCTCACCACCCTGTATAGCGCCATGCGATCGAGGGCAGTACTATTTACCTACCAAGCAGTGATGCAGCCAGTCAAGATGCTCTCAATGGTACAGCTGTAGAACTTTGAGGTCCCATGCCAAACCTCTAATCTCCTGAGGGGGAAGAAGTGCTGTCGTGCCTTCTTCATGAGTGTGTGTGGACCATTTGAAGTCCTTAGTGATTTGGATACCGAGGAACTTGAAGCTTTCGACCCATACCACTGCAGCCCCGTCGATGTGGATGGGGACGTGCTCACGTCGGCCTCGGAGAGCGAGATCACCCAGTCCTCTGGGTCTGTGACGGCCCTCACACCTTGCACAATTTTGTTATTGTCGCAGTGTGCATAAAATGCATTGAGTTTGTGTGGTAGAGAGGCATCGTTGGGCAAATCACGACTGGGTCTTCCTTTGTAATCCGTAATGTACTGTAGCGCTTGCCTCATGCGGTGGGCGTCGCAGCCTGTATAACATGATTCCACCTTATTCCTATATTGTCCTTTTGCTCATTTGATGAGCTTTGATGAACTTTTTGTATTTGTTCCTGTCCTCAGCCATAGCATCAGGAGTGTCTGTGATAGCCCTGTGTGTGGTAGCCCTGTAATTTAGTTTAGCACCTACCTCAGTGTTATTCCAGGGCTTTTGATTGAGGAAGCATTGAACCTTCACTGTGGGGATGATGCATTTCCTAATGAAGCCGGTGACAGAGGTGGCTAGCTCGTTGATGTTATCAGCGGAGTCTTGAAACATATTCCAATCAGCGCTAGCAAAGAAGTCCTGTAGCATAATCTCAGATTCTGGTGATCATTTCTCAATGGAGCCAGTAATGGGTACTTCCTGTTTGAGCTTCTGCTTGTAAACAGGAAGCAGGAGTACAGAGTCATGATCTGATTTGCTGAATTGCGGACTAGGGAGGGCCTTGTAAGCTTGCTTGTGGGTAGAATAACAGTGGTCTATGACTTTATCACCCCTAGTGATGAAGGAGACGTGTTGATGGAAGTTGGGCTTCACATGTCTTAATGACACAGAATTAAAATCACTGGCAACCAGAAAAGTAGCCTCCTGATGTAGGTTTTACTGCTTGTTTATTGCCCTGTACAGTTCGTTAGGTGTCAGCTTGTTATTTTTCTTGTCCTGAGGTGGAATGTATACAGCTGGAGGTGTAAGAGTCAACATTTTATCATCATGTATTCCAAGACGGGTGAACAATGGGTCGACAATTCCATAGCGCTTGAGTCAGCACACCAGTCAATTTCCCTTTTCTTCTAGCGATGGTAGCCAAAATAATGGGCAACTAGGCATTTTTATACATGACCTTAAGCATGATGGAATGTTAATTGCTTAATTATCTCAAAACCACACCTGTATGGAAGCACCTCCTTTCAATATCATTTGTAAACCGCATTTATTCAAGTGTTTCCTTTATTTTGGCAGTTTACATGTAGAGACCAGTCTGACAGAGTGACCAACTGAATCTGGGGCTGAGTAAGGAAATGGATGGCATGCAGCAGCCTTAGGGTTATAGGTTAACCCAGGGGTTGGGTATATAAATGGACTGGCAACCTTAGAGTTAGGGTTAACCCTGTGGCTGTACGGATAGATTCTCTGAACTCCCGCCCATAAAGAGTTTAGGTTCAGGACAAGTCAAATCAAATCAAATTGTATTGGTCACATACACATGGTTTGCAGATGTTAATAGCCATTAGTCATTACTACACTGTTTAAACAGACGTGAGATCAATCTCCCCTAAGTTCAATATGGCTGATCCAGTGGTATAATGGGCTGGCTGCTCACACAAAATTAAAACACAGAGAGAGAAGCAAAAAAACAGTCTTACAGCCAGTCCCAATTAAATCTTTACCCCTTCCCCTTGGCCCATACATGTTGAACAGACTCGCGTGCGCCATCGAGCGCATGTTGATTTTGTCCCCCCACACCAGACACGATCAGGACACTCAGGTTGAAATATCAAAACAAACTCTGAACCAACTATATTAATTTTGGGACAGCTCGAAAAGCAGTACACATTTATGGCAATTTAGCTAGCTTGCTGTTGCCAGCTAATTTGTCCTGAGATATAAACAGTGAGTTTTCATTTTACCTGGAATGCACAAGGTCCTCTACTCCGACAATTAATCCACAGATAAAACAGTAAACTGAGTTTGTTTCTAGTAATCTATCCTCCTTCAGGATTCTTCTTTGGACTTTATATGGCGGTTGGCATCCAACTTTAAGGTGCATTATCACATCCAACTGGACTGTGGAACACAGTTCGTCTTTCAATCACCTACGTGGGTATATGGCAAAAACCAATGAGGAGATGGCATGTGGGTATATGCTCCTAAAAACCAATGAGGAGATGGGAGAGGCAGGACTTGCAGCCGTCGAGCGTCACAAATAGAACCAAGTTATATTTTAGCGCCTGGCTACACAGACGTGCGTGAGCAGTGTGGGTGCATTGATTGAATAACATGTATGTGTACATTTATTTTGCAACACTCGCGCCACGCTACGAGAGTGGTGTGGTCAGCATGTTACCCTTCAATGTTAACAGATCTGAAGGATCTGCTTAGAAATAAACAGTGTAGTGGTGGAGCTTCCAACAAATTGCATGCACCTTAGATATTTGCAAACAGTGATGGGGTTAAGGCCAAGAGTAATAGGTAGCTGGAGTATGGGCTAAAAGGGTTATCGAGACGGGGGTAGGGGTTAGTCTTACCCTGAAATATGGGCAGAGCCCTCTACACATTGATAGGGCCTTGGCTGCAGAACTGACCGAAGGAACTCTCCAGGAAGAACAAAGGGATACCAGCAACAATTAGCATGATAAAATATGGGATGAGGAAAGCACCTGGAGGAGAGAGAGAGGGAGAGAGAGAGAGAGAGAGAGAGAGAGAGGTGTTCAGTGGATGGTGGGACTGTGTATGGGCTTAAAACCAATGCAAATACAAAAATTTGAACGATGCCTTAACAACGTTCTGCCATGATTAAGTTTAGAAGTTTGATTACAGGGCATTGAGCTCCTATTGTCACTCCTGCACATTAAGCAGGCTTATCTCACTGAGGGAGTATGTGAGTGTCTGTGTAAGTGTGAGTGTGTCTGTGTCTGTGTGTGTCCACTTACCTCCTCCATTCTTATAAGCCAGGTACGGGAACCTCCATACGTTCCCCAGACCCACAGCGTAGCCAATCATTGACAACATGTACTCCCTCTTATTGGTCCAGTTCCCCCGGTCAACATTCTCGTCATTGCTTCCCACATGTGAGTTCTGCTGTTGCTTTTCATGGTCATCCTTAACCTGTATGACGGACGGACAGACAGACACAGGGATGTTAACAGCACGTAAGAGCAGATTTCAATATCTTAGAAGACAATGGTAGGCCATTGTTCAATACAGGCAACACAATGGAATTATTCTTTCTTTATTAAGAGTGACAAAAGGGGAACATTAGTAGACAATGCGAGTTGTATACAAGATAGACAAATCAGTTTGTAACCACATCTACCCATTTATTATTTGGGCTGTGCAAGTAGTCTATTCACCCATCACCCTCTTTATATGCCGATTTAAAAAAGTAACCTCATCCCCAGGCTAACTACGCAAGGGGCAGAAGTTTCTTGAAAACAAGATCAATTAGAAGACAGTCATCATAATGAAATTGCTTTCGTCAAAATATCGTTCCTCCCGCTAACCATGATATAATTGACTCCTACACAAACACAGTTGAATGTCATCCTACCGTGTCAGTTGCCGTTTTGAAATATGACGTCTGTCAAACTGCACCAATATTTCCTCATTTTGCTGCTGTCACGTTCAGAAGAAGTGATGCGATGAGAAGCGTTTGCTTGGGAGAGACAGGTTGCGCAGGTATTTAAACTCCTGTGCACCTGAGTGACAGACAGGTCACCAGTGTCTCTCTAGCCAATCCCCGCTCTGCTCCCGGCCCTGTTCTCGCCTCCCAGATCTCAATGATCCCTATGGACTGCGGTTGAAGGTGAGTGAGGAATGTATTTGGAATTTTCTGTCATCACACTTTTTATCAGTCACCTGCGTTACTGGCATACCTAATTATAGCTTGAGTGAAATGTTCGAAACCTTGTGTGTGTGTGTGTGTGTGTGTGTGTGTGCGTGCATGTGTGAACAAAGACATGTACTGTGTCTACAGTATTTTGGGGAAATACTTTTTCATTATTTTGTCCTCTCTCAGTTATAACTAACTCTTTCTATTGGATTTTATTCAGTCAATGCCAAATAGAAAAGGTTGTCCATAATATATGACTGAATACGGTCAAGTGCTTTGTATTTTATTTATTTATTTCCGATGTGCTAACTGGTTGAACGCGGCAAATGTATAACTACAACCAGTTAGCATGTCAGAATTTTTTTAATTTCCTAGTTCTGACAAGCAAGTGAATGCAGAATATGTCACAGGATCAGCTAGTGGTTGGAGACTCATCTTGTAAAACATACAGTAACAGTCGAAAGTTTAGCCGCACCTACTCATTCAAAGGTATTTCTGTATTTTACTATTTTCTACATTGTAGAATAATAGTGAAGACATAACAAATATTAAATAACACATACGGAATCCTGAAGTAACCAAAAAAGTGTTAAACCAATCATAATATATTTTATATTTGAGATTCTTCAAAGTAGCCACCCTTTGCCTTGTTGACAGCTTTGCACACTCTTGGCATTCTCTCAACCATCTTCACCTGAAATTCTTTTCCAACAGACTTGAAGGAGTTCCCACATATGCTGAGCACTTGTTGGCTGCTTTTCCCTTCACTCTGTGGTCCAACTCATCCCAAACCATCTCTGGGTTGAGGTCAGGTGATTGTGGAGGCTAGGTCAACTGATGTAGCACTCCATCATTCGCATTCTTGGTCAAATAGCCCTTACACCGCCTGGAGGTGTGTTGGGTCATTGTCCTGTTGAAAAAAAAGATAGTCCCACTAAATGCAAACCAGAAGGGATGACGTATCACTGCAGAATACTGTGGTATCCATGCTGGTTAAGTGTGCCTTGAATACTAAATAAATCACAGACAGCGTCTCCAGCAAAGTACCCCCACACCATCACACCTCGTCCTCCATGCTTCATGGTGGATAACCACACATGCGGAGATAATCTGTTCACCTGCTCTGTGTCTCACAAAGACACGGTGGTTGGAAGAGTTTTGATTTATTCAAGATTATTCTACAATGTAGAAAATAGTCAAAATAAAGAAAAACCCTGGAATGAGTAGGTGTGTCCAAACTTTTGACTGGTACTGTACATCTCACAAGCAAATCTGGGACAGTGTATTCTTTTTGACTACCATGGCAAAGCCAATTTCCTGGTAACTGTTTTGAAATATACGCTGATGGTGTTTTATGAATATGTATTGATGCATTGCAGCAGTATTGGAACCAATTAGAGAAGCAGGGCCTTTGTCTGGGCTTTTTTGACTGATTACATTGTATTGGTGTCATATCTGTGTCTAATAGAACTTTTCTGAAATACTAGGTAAGACACACCATACAGTGAGGGAAAAAAGTATTTGATCCCCTGCTGATTTTGTACGTTTGCCCACTGACAAAGAAATGATCAGTCTATAATTTTAATGGTAGGTTTATTTGAACAGTGAGAGACAGAATAACAATAAAAAGATCCAGAAAAAACGCATGTGAAAGATTTCTGGCTCCCAGGTGTCTTTTATACAGGTAATGAACTGAGAATAGGAGCACAATCTTAAAGGGAGTGCTCCTAATCTCAGTTTGACAACATGTTTACCTGTATAAAAGACACCTGTCCACAGAAGCAATCAATCAATCAGATTCCAAACTCTCCACCATGGCCAAGACCAAAGAGCTCTCCAAGGATGTCAAGGACAAGATTGTAGACCTACACAAGGCTGGAATGAGCTATAAGACCATCGCCAAGCAGCTTGGTGAGAAGGTGACAACAGTTGGTGCGATCATTCGCAAATGGAAGAAACACAAAAGAACTGTCAATCTCCCTCGGCCTGTGGCTCCATGCAAGATCTCACCTCGTGGAGTTGCAATGATCATGCGAACGGGGAGGAATCAGCCCAGAACTACACGGGAGGATCTTGTCAAGGATCTCAAGGCAGCTGGGACCATAGTCACCAAGAAAACAATTGGTAACACACTACGCCGTGAAGGACTGAAATCCTGCAGCGCCCGCAAGGTCCCCATGCTCAAGAAAGCACATATACATGCCCGTCTGAAGTTTGCCAATGAACATCTGAATGATTCAGAGGACAACTGGGTGAAAGTGTTGTGGTCAGATGAGACCAAAATTGAGCTCTTTGGCATCAACTCAACTTGCCATGTTTGGAGGAGGAGGAATGCTGCCTATGACCCCAAGAACACCATGCCCACCGTCAAACATGGAGGTGGAAACATTATGCTTTGGGGGTGTTTTTCTGCTAAAGGGACAGGACAACTTCACCGCATCAAAGGGACGATGGACGGGGCCATGTACCGTCAAATCTTAGGTAAGGGAAGACCCCCATGAAATGGACAAAAATGAATGGCAACATATTGCTTTTGTACGAAACATACACACGATGGAAAAGAGTGCCCAAATGGACGGCAGATCAATCAAAACGTATGGCATATGGTAAATGCCAAATGTAATAACTCAAAATTACTATAGGTGGCGAGTGCGCTCCAACGGGGCAATTCATATTGCATATGTACATGAAGTCAAGACCCAAGGGTCAAATTTGGACATTTAAAAAAAAATATATAAAAATACCTACGCCCCCTAATAAAGTGCTTTCTGGACCGTTTTTCGTGATTCTTTTGATTTGTTTTGATAATAACATGTATATAAGATATGTATAAACATACCTTTGTCTAATTTTATTGATTTAGTTTTATTAACTTTATTGTCCATAAGGCCTATGTTTTGTTCATTTGCAATATGTTACCATAGGAAGTCAAAAGTCAATGTCCAAATGGCATATGTTTTGTCCATTTGCAATATGTTACCATAGGAAGTCAAAAGTCAATGAACCATGTCCAAATGACATAAGAAATGTACAAGTGTCATACAATTCCATACAAAAGTATTGAGAGTGCCAAATCATGATGTTATGTCCATTTACATATATGATCATAGGAAGTCGGCTTCCGAACCCAAAAGTCAGTGAGAAATGTCCAAATGGCATTTAAACTGACAAAATGATATATATCACTATGTTGAGCCCTGAATCATCCTATAGGGTCTATTTGTCATGTTTGATGAGAGAGAAGTGGCTCTGTTGTTTTTTTAAATATTTTTTTTTTAAACGTCCAAAACGACCAGGGGTGCCCCCATTTGGATGGCCACGGGTGGGGGGTGCTCCCTAACCAGCCAGGGATACCTTGCACCCTCCTAAAGGCATTAATATTTAAAATATGCTCATGGTTACCCGTTTCAATTACCAGGTGCACAGTTGTCAATTTGCAATGTCTTACAATGGGCATTGGAAAAGAGTGCCCAAATGTAAAACATAGTAAAACACCTAGTTACGTTCCAGTTGCGGGTCCAGTTCCAACGTTATGTGTCGGCCTAGCTGAGGCGACCCCAAATCCCGAGTTTCGGGCTCGATAGGTCATTCGGAGCCCGAGCAGCGACCTTAACTTCTTAGGGATTGGTGGTGCACGTGTGTGAGTTTTTAAAGGGAATCTGATGGGAGTAATGACTGATTTACAGTTCATTGGGGTTGCCTAATCACACATATGAAGTTTTGGAAAGATGTGACCTTTTTAACCCTTCGAAACAGCCCCTATGACCCCAATTTAAAGCACTTCCGGTTGGCACAGGAAGCTGTAAGTGAACACATATCCTCATTGGGGTAGGCTTTCACAGAATCCTGAGTTTTAAGTCTGTAAATTAAGAACTGACTGATTCACACAGGTTTGAAAGTCTGTTTTTCACCAACTGCAGGTTGGGTATTGTAAAACCCCTTTAGGGTGAATATAACCACTTCCGGTTGCTCCAGGAAGCTTATAATCAACACAGGTAGACTTCATAGTGGCCTGATGTATTGCTTTTGAAGACAGGTTCAAATGGCATTCATAACCCACATAGGCACCAGGTTGAATTTAGGGGGAGCAGGCAATGTATTCCTATGGGGAGAGATGTCATAGCAAACTGTTTGATGTAAATACACTGTTAAGGGTTAATGCCACACAGTCACGGTTAGGCTTGCACAGATCGGGAGGTCCTAAGGAACGTTCCTGAAGTCGAATCGGGCTTCTAACCCAAACGGGTCTGCCTCTGTCACCCAAAAGCAGCTGAAATTTAGGGCCAGGCTTCATTTTGGGCCTACTTTTTGGCACGGTTGCTGCGGTCAGACCGAGTGAGCTACAGTCAAGTGGGGTATCTCGTTGAACTCAGCAAGGCCTAGAGACTATGGTGATGCACTTTTTAGTGTTGATTTCAGTCTGTCATTTTGGTAATGTTTCAGCCCTATTTAATCTTATTGCAAATGTACAAATGTCAGCCAGCAAGTCAGCGTCCATCAGTGAATTAGATATCATTCTGACACCAAACTGATAAAAACTGACACCAAACCCACTTTTTCCAACTCGTTTAGAAGCCAACTATCACATATGTCAGGGCAGGCTCAAAATTCACAGCGTCTTCTGTTTAAATCATAGTAAAGATGTAAAACACCTAGTTACGTTCAAGCTGCGGGTCCAGTTCCGACATTATGTGTAGGCCTAGCTGCGGCTCGATAGGTCATTTGGAGTCTGAGCAGCGACCTTAATTGGTGCTGAAAATCCACGTGTTCCGGGCGTTGCTACGGGGTCCTTGAATGAGCTATCGGACAGAAACGTTAGGGTCCGTCTCTATGGGCGGAGGCGGTTGTAATGCACCTAGCCTTGTGACTCTGGGACCTTTAGAAATGTTGTCATTTTCGCGATGTAAAAATGAATTGAAAATATTGCAAATGTACGAGGCTGTTTCTCGGCCAGAGAACCTTCTAGAGCCCCGTAACTCACTGTGCACTATCGACTAAAGGTCTAGAAAGGGTTTCTAAAGTTTCAGCGCTCTAGGTCTGACGGTTCTTTGATAGTTTGAACAAAAAAGTAACTATTGCAGGCAGTGTGTGTCTGTAAGCCCCTCACTGTGTCATTCCCCATTGACTGTGCGTGTGTGTGATTTCAGAAAATCACAGAAAATCACAGAAATCACGTAGAGCTCCGAAACCCATGTTAACGGATTCGTCTGAACACGCCGCAACTGGATCTATAACTTTTTGTTTTCAACATTGCGAATTGTATATTGGACGATTTCTCAAAAATTACAACAGATAAATGTCTGGTTCTTTTTTTCCTTACACCGTAGGTTCATGTACTTTGACGTGAAGCTGTCAAATTAGCGCTCTATTTCCGTTTTTCATTTTTAATCCCAGAAAATGGGCCTTAACTCAAAGACCGTGAGTCCCTGACGCCATCCTGTTTCGGGGCCAACAGCCCATTTGGCCAAACCCATGCTCACCAAGTTTCGTCTTCAAAGTCTTTTCCGTTTAGGAGAAAAAGCCAGGTCAATTAGGTGTATGTTTTGTACATTTGCAATTAGAAGCCATTCGCCATCTGGTGGGATTAACCTGAAGGGCGGAAAAATGACAAAAATGAATGTTTTTTATTAAACGGACACCGAATGTCCGAGAAACTTAGTTCGATGACTTCTTGGAAGATCTGGCCCTGGGGCACGGCCCGATGCTGTCGGCCTATTTTAGAAACATTTTCGGACGTTTAGTAAGGGACCGTACATTTGCAATATGCAGTTTCTCATCAAACATACAGCAAATGCCATACGTGTCCCTTATGTAGGTGAGAACATCCTTCCCTCAGCCAGGGCATTGAAAATGGGTTGTGGATGGGTATTCCAGCATGACAATGACCCAAAACACACGGCCAAGGCAACAGAGGAGTGGCTCAAGAAGAAGCACATTAAGGTCCTGGAGTGGCCTAGCCAGTCTCCAGACCTTAATCCCATAGAAAATCTGTGGAGGGAGCTGAAGGTTCGAGTTGCCAAACGTCAGCCTCGAAACCTTAACTACTTAGGGAGCAGTGGGGCGCTAGCTCCCGACACTACCCGGGGAAATAAAAGGCAACAAATTCAAAATACAAAAGTTGAATTATTAAACATTCATCAATATACAAGTGTTGCATAGTCATCAAAAGCTCTGCTTCTTGGCAATATCACAGCATTGTCAGATTTCAAAAAGGATTCACGGCGAAAGCACAACATTTGATTATTTGAGGGTAGCACCGCCAATATTTCTGCATTAGCATAAATTCATAAACCGTCGAGGTTCACACAAAACACATTTCACAGCGAACACAAATCCCTTACCTTTTGAAGAACTTCTGCTGAGGGCTTCCCAAGTGTCCAACGAAGACATCCAATGGTTCTTTTGTTAGAAAAAGTCATTTATTATATCCATAAATCTCCGTTTGGTTGGTGCGTTATGTTCAGAAAATCCAACGTCGTATCGCCCTTTGAAACGTGAAGAGAACGCGTTCAAATATACCTATAAACTTTTCCTAAACAATCAAATACCAGTTAAAATGCATCCTTAGCTATCCTTTTATGAATATTAGCGATAATATTTCACTCGGATGGTCACCTATACCTTATATAAGTAAAATAAAGTGGGGCGCTCCAGCCAGACTCGCGCCCGAGAAAACTTGTTGACATTTCAGGTCCCCATGCCATTTCCTGTACCTATTCGTTGTGTTTACTCCAATCTCTCTGAGTCTTTATATATTGACTGCTGACATCTAGTGGAAGCCATAGGTACTGCAGTCTCAGTCCTGGTAACAAATGGATTCAATAGGGAGTGTGTCTAATAGAGCCAAAGGTCACCAGAAACTGATTTCCGGATGGTTTCTTCTCGGGTTTTTGCCAGCTAAATGAGTTCTGTTATACTCACAGACATTATGTTAACACTTTTAGAAACTTCAGAGTGTTTCCTATCCAATAGTACTAATTATGTGCATATCCTATTTTCTGAGCCTGAGTGGCAGGCATTTTGCTTTGGGCACGCCAGACTCTCCAAAACCGTAACCTCACCTGCCGCTCCCTAAGAAGTTAATGACTTGGAGAAGATCTGCAAAGAGGAGTGGGACAGAATCCCTCCTGAGATGTGTGAAAACCTGGTGGCCAACTACAATAAACATCTGACCTCTGTGATTGCCAACAAGGGTTTTGCCACCAAGTACTAAGTCATGTTTTGCAGAGGGGTCAAATACTTATTTCCCTCATTAAAATGCAAATCAATTAATAACATTTTTCACATGCGTTTTTCTGGATATTTTTGTTTTTATTCTGTCTCTCACTGTTCAAATAAACCTACCATTAAAATTATAGACTGATCATTTCTTTGTCTGTGGGCAAACGTACAAAATCAGCAGGGGATCAAATACTTTTTTTCCTTTCTGTATCACTTTGACATACTAGCTTGTAATACAACATCACCAAATACACCAATTTATTGCCGGGATCAATGCACATTTGGTTTCACAGCATTCATTAGAAGCCCACCACCGATATCAGGGAAGTGGTGAGAAGTGTTATTGATGTTCACCGACTACCTGTAGCATTAACAGCAGAGGCAGGGGAGGATGTGATCAGATATACAGAGAAACAGGATGTAGCCTATTGTAGCAGGCATACAGGTTGGATGTGGTTACAGCTTGGCTGTAAAACAGGACAATAAGAGGACAAATACACACACATAATATTATGATATATGGCTCTTTGTAGCTCAATTGATATAGAATAGTTTAAATTCCTGGGACCATCCATACAAAAATGTCTGTAAGTACCTTTGGATAAAAGTGTCTGCTAAATGGATGTTAGTATATAAGAGTGCAGTTGTGTGTCACAGTGTAACGCCCAGGCCTGAGATGACAGGCTGGAGCATTTTGGTTTCGTTTTGGTGTAGGGTTTGTGTGTTCTATGGTGTCTATTTCTATGTTGGGATAATGGTTCCCAATTAGAGGCAGCTGAGTCTCGTTACCTCTAATTGGGAACCATATATATGTTTGGGGTTTGCACTTTATTTTTGTGGGTTATTGTTTATGTTATGGTTATCGTGGTCAGTCAGGTTCTTGTCATTCGTGTATAGTTAGGTTCTGCCATTCATGTTTAGTTAGGTTTCGCCATTCGTGTTTAGTTAGGTTTCGCCAGTCGTGTTTAGGTTTAGATCTCTGTGTCCAGTTTAGGATTTAGCGTTAGGGTTCACGTCTTGTTCTTCGTTTATTGTTTTGTTCCGTCTCGTCCCGTTATTTTCAATAAACATGTATTCTGGCTACGTCGCTGCGCTTTGGTCTGTCCCGAGAGGAGATAATCATGACAGAATAACCCACCACGAAAAGAGGACCAAGCAGCGAGAGACCCGGGAGTTCAGGTCTTGGGAGGAGGAGCTGTTCAATGGGGGAGATTGGGACCAGCCCGGAGAGTATCGTCTTCCAAGAGAGGAACTGAAAGCAGCGGCGGCTGAGCGGCGCAGGTGTGAGCACCTGATTGGAGCATGGGATCCTGTAAGAGGCAAGTTTGTTAGACCTCGTCGGGCTAGGAAGCCCGAAGGGCAGCCCCAAAAAGCTTTTGGGGGGGGCACACGAGGAGGTTGGCCGGTTCAGGAGGGACTCCTGAGCCAACTCCTCGTGCTTTGTGGAGAGAGCGTTGGGGAGAGTGTCGCACGGAAAGGACACCGTGTTATGCGCGTTGGTCTGTCCCGAGAGGAGATAATCATGACACACAGACAGTGCCTTCGGAAAGTATTCAGACCCCTTGACTTTTTCCACATTTTGTTACCTTACAGCCTTATTTTAAAATGGATAAAATAAACTTGTTTTCCTCATCAATCTACACACAATACCCTATATGTGACCGGTTTCAGGAAACTAGTCGTATGTCGCAGGTCACTACTTCACAGGAGACCCACTTAAATGTAAACGTTTTATTTTTATCAAAATGCGTTTTTTGGCTGAAATGCCTTGTTGAACATGTGAACTTTCATATGCCTTAATAACAAACTTGTACGCCATCTGTACATACGAATACAATTGTAAAAATTGCGAGACTATTTGGTTTAGCCACAGAAAAAGTCAGCAACCTTCCCACTAGCCGTGATTGGCTGAGATAATGAGTGGGCTGGACATGCCGAGAGATTAGTTTGGATAGGTGTGCCATATAGCACGCTTCTGTCTATTTGCACTGGACCATATGTCTAGGTAATCCTGTCTAACACTTCTTTTTTTAAATGTATCGCATAGTAAAACTGCATAAGCATAATGTCAAGTGAAAGTGTACTGTTCGCTAGCTAACGTAAGCTGCCTTGCTAGCTAACGTTACGTGTATGCTTTCCACTTTCTGGAGGACCGTGTTTTGAAATCAGTGGACTTCAAGTATGATAGCTAAGGAGAAGGAGAAAACACCTGTCTCCGGATTACATCTTCAAACTAAGGGCAACCATGGCATCCGACAGGATGTATATAGGTAAGATTGGCATAGCTAGCTACATTTTAAGATATTGCATGTTTCAAATTTTGACAAAGTGATTTCATTTCAAGTTAAAGTGTATCGTTAGCTAAAGTTAGCTGGCTGGCTTGCTAGCTAACGTTACGTGTATGATCTTATTATTCGTATCTCAGAGCTAGCTAACATTGAACCTGGTTTGTTAGCTACCTGCAAATTCATGTAGGGTAGTAACATCACGAGTTGGGATTATGGTTAATTGTTTAGCTAGCTAACTACATGTCTTAACAGAAGACTCCTCTATGCAAGAATTCATTTCAATAGATTGTCACTGCAACAACTGTTGATAGACATACTAGCTTGTAAATTTGCTCTGGCGATCTACTCCGATTTCAAGATAGTCTAGCTAGCTACATTTTCAGATATTACAGATTTCTAATTTTAACAAAGTATTTTCATTTCAAGTAAAAGTGTACTGGCTTGCTAGCTAACGTTACGTGTCAGATATTATTATTCGTATCTCAGAGCCATTTGCTTGGCTAGTTATAGCCTATTGTTCAATGAGCTGTTTTCTCATTTGTATCTGGAAGTAGCTAGCAAGGTAGCTTGGGTGATTGACTGCTATTGTTAGTACTGTACGGTCTTGGCCCAAAGTTTTGAGAACGACACAAATATTAATTTCCACAAAGTTTGCTTCTTCAGTGTCTAGATATTTTTGACAGATGTTACTATGGAATACTGAAGTATAATTATAAGCATTTCATAAGTGTCAAAGGCTTTTATTGACAATTACATGAAGTTGATGCAAAGAGTCAATATTTGCAGTGTTGACCCTTCTTTTTCAAGACCTCTGCAATCCGCCCTGGCATGCTGTCAATTTACTTCTGGGCCACATCCTGACTGATGGCAGCCCATTCTTGCGTAATGAATGCTTGAAGTTTGTCAGAATTTGTGGGGTTTTGTTTGTCCACCCGTCTCTTGAGGATTGACCACAGGTTCTCAATGGGATTAAGGTCTGGGGATTTTCCTGGCCATGGACCCAAAATATCTATGTTTTGTTCCCCGAGCCACTTAGTTATCACTTTTGCCTTATGGCAAGGTGCTCCATCATGCTGGAAAAGGCATTGTTCGTCACCAAACTGTTGCTGGATGGTTGGGAGAAGTTGCTCTCGGAGGATGTGTTGGTACCATTCTTTATTCATGGCTGTGTTCTTAGGCAAAATGGTGAGTGAGCCCACTCCCTTGGCTGAGAAGCAACCCCACACATGAATGGTCTCAGGATGCTTTACTGTTGGCATGACACAGGACTGATGGTAGCGCTCATTTTGTCTTCTCCGGACAAGCTTATTTCCGGGTGCCCCAAACAATCGGAAATGGGATTCATCAGAGAAAATGAGTTTATCCCAGTCCTCAGCAGTCCAATCCCTGTACCTTTTGCAGAATATCAGTCTGTCCCTGATGTTTTTCCTGGAGAGAAGTGGCTCTTTGCTGCCCTTCTTGACACCAGGCCATCCTCCAAAAGGATTCGCCTCACTGTGTGTGCAGATGCACTCACACCTGCCTGCTGCCATTCCTGAGCAAGCTCTGTACTGGTGGTGCCCCGATCCCGCAGATGAATCAACTTTAGGAGACAGATGAATCAGCATGACAGAGTGATCTCCAGCCTTGTCCTCGTCAACAGTCACACTTGTGTTAACGAGAGAATCACTGACATGATGTCAGCTGGTCCTTTTGTGGCAGGGCTGAAATGCAGTGGAAATGTTTTTGGGGATTCAGTTCATTTGCATGGCAAAGACTTTGCAATTAATTGCAATTTATCTGATCACTTTTCATGACATTCTGGAGTATATGCAATTTGCCATCATACAAAATGAGGCAGCAGACTTTGTGAAAATGTCTATTTGTGTCATTCTCAAAACCTTTGGCCACGACTGTACGCTCAGATCAATCCTTAAAGTGATGGGTAGGGCTAAAGCTTAAGAGCGTGTGAACGATGCTGAATGGGTGTAGACGAGGAAGAGCACTCCAGTAGTAGTTCCAAAATATTCAAAGGCCATTTTCTCAAAAGTGAGTTTACCCGTTGTACCTCAAATGTAGTGTATGATATACCATTTTGTAGCTCTGAGTTTTTACTTTTATCCAGTGTAAAAAACGCAATTCCATATTTTGCTATATAAGACCGTTTTGAGCCGGTTGGTCACATATTGACAAAACGAAAATAGTTTTTTTGAATATTTTTGCTAAATTATTACAAATAATAAACAGAAATATCTTATTTACCAAAGTATTCAAACCTTTTGCTATGAGACTCGAAATTGAGCTCAGGTGCATCATGTTTCCATTGATCATCCTTGAGATGTTTCTACAACTTGATTGATTGATCCAGAAGGACAACCATATCTACAGCACTCCAACAATCAGTATTTTATGGTAGAGTGGCCAGACAGAAGCCACTCCTCAGTAGAAAGCACATGACAACCCGCTTGGACTCTCAGACCATGAGAAACAAGATTCTCTGGTCTGATGAAACTAAGTTTTTCAGCGGCAGGGACTGGGATACTAGTCAGGATCGAGGGAAATATGAACGGAGCATAGTACAGAGAGATCCTTGATGAAACCTACTCTAGAGTGCTCTGAACTTCAGACTGAGGCGAAGTTCACCTTCCAACAGAACAATGACCCTAAGCCAGAGCGTGGTCTTGAACCCGATCGAACATCTCTGGAGAGACCTGAAAATAGCTGTACAGCGACGCTCCACATCCAACCTGACAGAGCTTGAGAGGATCTGCAGAGAAGAATGGATAAACTCCCCAAATACAGGTGTTCCAAGATTCTAACGTCCTTCCCAAGAAGCCTCAAGGCTGTAATCGGTGCCAAAAGTGCTTTTAAACAGTACTGAGTAAAGGGTCTGAATACTTATGTAAATGTGATATTTCCGTTGTTGTTTTTTTTATATATTTGCAAAAATTTACGTAGATTGATGAGGATTTGTTTTTATTTAATACATTTTATTTTAAGGCTGTAACGTAACAAAATGTGGATAAAGTCAAGTGGTCTGAATATTTTCCGAATGCACTGTACATAAGCATTACACTGACCAAGAGTGAGAAGTTTATATATAGATCACAGGTCATTACAGTAGCAGCATCCTCATCATATGATTAGATGTTTGTATACCACACACATTACATCATGTTGTTGGTCCTACATATATTGCACATGACTGTATGACCTATTCTTAAATATTTGATCACATGAGAGATTGTGTGTATATTTTCTTAGATACAAGGGGTGGCATCTAACCCTTTGGCTCAACTTACCCCACTTACCCTACTCCTTCAGCCAACAGATGAATGATTGATGTGGCAAATAAGGACAAACAAAAGCCTCATTGTCATGGCTGTGTCAGTCAGCAAA
Source organism: Brachymystax lenok tsinlingensis (assembly GCA_030435695.1). Lineage (NCBI taxonomy): Eukaryota > Metazoa > Chordata > Actinopteri > Salmoniformes > Salmonidae > Brachymystax > Brachymystax lenok. The sequence continues at coordinate 40,686,771 of CM059797.1, read as the reverse complement.
GCCAAGACCCCACTCTCCCCTGGCTGCATTTCCTCCACTCTCTCCTCCATTCTCTCCACTCTCTCCTGCATTCCTCTCGGTGTCCTGGTGCCCCACAGAGACATAGTTAAGTGATCTGGTCTCTGTCCCTGTCTCTGTCCATGTCCCTGCCTCTGTCCGTGTTTCTGTTTCTGTTCCTGTCCTTTCCTCTGACTCTGCCTTTTTCCCCTGTCTCTTGTATAACAAACATCCTGCAGGCTCTACCGATTGAAACAAATTTCTGGGTTTCGTCTAGTGCTGTGGGTTTGCTGTGGCACTTAAGTTAATTTAGTCAACAAAACAATATTGACTTCGTAAAACAAGAGATTGAATCAAAACCAATAACTGGTTAAGTCTTAGTAAAACATGGATACCTTTATTATGTCAGTAAGAAAGGCCTGTAAAGGACATCAGAACACCCAGAGGAATAATTATGATTTAAATGATTTCTCTGTCCAGATCTGTTAACACAATGTGTGTCTGACTACCTCTGGAGGTCGGCAGGATGATCTTATCACAATCAAATCACAATGTGCCTTTTGATTGTCTACACCTGTTTAGAAATGTGGGCAAAATCAGAATGTGGCATGATTCAGGACAAAGGACGCAAGTTAGAACCAGTTGTAAATGGGGCTTTAGTCAATACTAATAACAATACATGCAATAGGACAAATTTCTCTCCAATCATAAATCACAACAGTCACATCCCTACTCGGGTTACGGCCGAAACACAGCCAATGGTTTTTATTTGTGTCTCATACGTTGACAGACAAATTATGAGTTCATTTCCAAAACACTGGATCAAACACTGGATCAATTAATAGATCATTTTAATGTGAAATTTATATGGTTGATTTTTAAGGTTAGGGAGAAGTGCAGTGAATGGTGTCACTTTTAAGGATGTCAATATAAATGAATGTATTTATGGTTGTTTGTAATTTTGTCTTGTAGCTATCTTAAGATGCATGCACTAACTGTAGGTCACTCTGGATAAGAGGATCTGCTAAATGACCAAAATGTCAAATGTAAATGTTTTGCATTCATACAGTGAGGGAAAAAAGTATTTGATCCCCTGCTGATTTTGTGTTTGCCCACTGACAAAGAAATGATCAGTCTATCATTTTAATGGTAGGTTTATTTGAAAAGTGAGAGACAAGAAAAAAATCCAGAAAAACGCATGTGAAAAATGTTATAAATTGATTTGGATTTTAATGAGGGAAATAAGTATTTGACCCCTCTGCAAAACATGACTTAGTACTTGGTGGCAAAACCCTTGTTGGCAATCACAGAGGTCAGACGTTTGTTGTAGTTGGCCACCAGGTTTTCACACATCTCAGGAGGGATTTTGTCCCACTCCTCTTTGCAGATCTTCTCCAAGTCATTAAGGTTTCTAGGCTGACGTTTGGCAACTCGAACCTTCAGCTCCCTCCACAGATTTTCTATGGGATTAAGGTCTGGAGACTGGCTAGGCCACTCCAGGACCTTAATGTGCTTCTTCTTGAGCCACTCCTTTGTTGCCTTGGCCGTGTGTTTTGGGTCATTGTCATGCTGGAATACCCATCCACGACCCATTTCCAATGCCCTGGCTGAGGGAAGGAGGTTCTCACCCAAGATTTGACGGTACATGGCCCCGTCCATCGTCCCTTTGATGCGGTGAAGTTCTCCTGTCCCCTTAGCAGAAAACCACCCCCAAAGCATAATGTTTCCACCTCCATGTTTGACGGTGGGGATGGTGTTCTTGGGGTCATAGGCAGCATTCCTCCTCCTCCAACCACGGCGAGTTGAGTTGATGCCAAAGAGCTCCATTTTGGTCTCATCTTCAGTCCTTCACGGCGTAGTGTGTTACCAATTGTTTTCTTGGTGACTATGGTCCCAGCTGCCTTGAGATCATTGACAAGATCCTCCCGTGTAGTTCTGGGCTGATTCTTCACTGTTCTCATGATCATTGCAACTCCACGAGGTGAGATCTTGCATGGAGCCCCAGGCCGAGGGAGATTGACAGTTCTTTTGTGTTTCTTCCATTTGCGAATAACCGCACCAACTGTTGTCACCTTCTCACCAAGATGCTTGGCGATGGTCTTGTAGCCCATTCCAGCCTTGTGTAGGTCTACAATCTTGTCCCTGACATCCTTGGAGAGCTCTTTGGTCTTGGCCATGGTGGAGAGTTTGGAATCTGATTGATTGATTGCTTCTGTGGACAGGTGTCTTTTATACAGGTAACAAACTGAGATTAGGAGCACTCCCTTTAAGAGTGTGCTTCTAATCTCAGCTCGTTACCTGTATAAAAGACACCTGGGAGCCAGAAATCTTTCTCATTGAGAGGTGGTCAAATACTTATTTCCCTCATTAAAATGCAAATACATTTTTTACATTTTTCACGTGTCTTTCTGGATTTTTTTGTTGTTATTCTGTCTCTCACTGTTCAAATACACCTACCAATAAAATTATAGACTGATCATTTCTTTGTCAGTGGGCAAACGTACAAAATCAGCAGGGGATCAAATACTTTTTTCCCTCACTGTAGCTCATATTATTGTATCGATGTTTTTCTGTAAATATTGATGTCACAAATATATCAGTTGTACAGTTCTTTATAAAAAATGTAGTTATTTGTTACATTTGACTGTGTAAAACCTAGCAGTACTACATATTTCTCTGAGAGTGAGGTGGATAGCGTTTTTCAAAACAAACATGATTATTTGTCCCTCTGAAATGAAACCATCAAGTGATAGATTTCAAACATATACATGTCTGTCATTGAACAACCCCATGCCAATTATCATATTATAACATTTATTGTAAAAAGACACTAACTGTCAAATGGGGACACGTACACACAGACAATGTACACACCAGTTGAGGCTTGTGGGAGGAGCTATAGGAGGACGGGATCATTGTAATGTCTTGAATGGAATCAATGGCATGGTATCAAACACATCAAACAAATGGAAACAACATGTTGGACTCCATTCCATTGATTCCATTCCAGCCATTACAATGATCCCGTCCTCCTATAGCTCCTCCCACCAGCGTCCTCTGGACGCACATCCTATTAGTAATGTGAGCATGCACACTCACGTATACCAACAAACGTGGCTTTGAAATCAGTATACAACATTTATGTAGCTTATATAAAGTTATCTTTCCTCCAGAGTTGACTTTGGAGAAAGCACTTTCCACATGCTTTGAATGATCTACATTTCTAAAGCTTAGAGAAAGAAAAATGACCTGATATGGAGATCTATCATAATGTCCTTTGAATGATAAGAGATAAAATAACAAAGATAAACTTGGAGCAGGTGGGCCTATGTGCCTTTACAACCCTCTACGGCCCCTTCTTGGTGAGATTGTGGAATTTAAATGTTATGCTAAAATAAGAACTGCTGCACTATGCTCTGATGGTGAGATGATGCTGCTGCCTGGTGGTGAGATGGGCGCATTACAGCTCAATGGTGTTAGCCAGACGCAGACAGAGGGCAGACTCCGAGGGGACATCCCCGGTGCTGATCTCATTCCCCTCCAGACGCAGTGTCCTCAGCTTGGAGAAATTCGTTACGTCCACAACACCACAAAAACTCCCCAGGGTAAACTCTACAGAGAGAGAGGAGGGAGAGATAGCGAGGAAGGGAGAGAGAGAGAGGGAAGGTAGACAAAGGAGTGGGAGACAGAAAAATAAAAGGGACGGATGGAAGGGGGGAGCTATTGTTTACATTCTGTCATTCAAACAAAAAGGAACTTTGTTTGTTTAACTTCAAAGTGCTGCTGAAATCACGTCATACGAATCACTCAAAACGTGTCCCACCTGCAGCAGCCACATCACCCCCCACAGCCACTTGAAGTGGAACCAGAGTCGTTGACCCCTCCACTAACTCTAACAAACAATTTCCACCATCGACTTCGATTAATAGCTAAGACAGTGTGTGTGTACGTGCGCGCGTGTGCTTGCATGCCTATTCTACACACCTTTTATGCGGTTGGCCTGCAAGTAGAGGTGCTCAAGTGTCTGGCTGACGGGGGGGATCCTCTCCAGCTGGTTGAAGCTGAGGTCCAGCTCCACCAGGCCAGACACGTTGAAGGTGTTGGGGGGGATGCCATTGTCGGTCAGCTGGTTGTGGGCCATGCGGATGTACTGCAGCTGGGAGAACTTACTTAGGAAACCCTCTGGGACAGCACTGATGGCGTTGGACTCCAGGTACAGCTGGTGGAGGCGCTCTGGGAGACTATCTGGTACCTGGACATAGATCGTCAGTCGATCAGTTAATCATTCGATGAATTAATCAATCTCGCAAGCCTATTCGATTGCCATCACTGGCTTCAATCAACAGTCGCACACACACACACACACACACACACACACACACACACACACACACACACACACACACACACACACACACACACACACACACACACACACACACACAAACACCCTCTACATTACGATACCTTCTTCAGCTTGTTGCCGCTGACATCAAGCAGTGTGAGTGAGTTCAAACCCTTCAGAGACGTGCCCATCTCTGTCAGAGCGTTATCATGGAGATACAGGATGGTCAGGTTGTCCATGCCATCAAGGGCCGCTGGTGTTATCTAGGCACTCACAAAAATACAAACTTTATTAACTTTATTTAAAACATCTAGGCAACAACAACAACAACAAAACAAACTGTATTAAAGTTATTGATAAGAAACAGTAAGAAGGCCTGGTGTCGTCATACTTGAAACAAGAATGAGTGTTGTTTTTCCAAGAGTGTGATTTTTTTACGTGGCTTGCACACTTGATTAAAAAACATCTGGATCCACTTTACAATCAACACACAAATATCTGAAGACAGATGAAGATGAATGAAGTGTTTGAATGGCCAGAAGTGGTGAGAAGTCTGAGTGTTGTTACCTTGTTGACGTTGTTGTTGTTGAGTCTGAGGTCCCGCAGTGAGCGTGGCAGGTTGGGGGGAACACGAGTCAGGTTATTATGTTGAAGGTACAGACGCTCCAACCCCTGCAGCTTGGCAAACACCTAGAATATAAGGATATGTTTGTTCAAACATAAAAGTATGTTTGATTGATAAAGGTCTAGTGTAGTGTAGAGCGTTTTTGCCCTAGCACTACACAGCTGATTCAGATAACCAACTCATCATCAAGCTTTGATTATTTGAATCAGCGGTGTAGTGCTAGGGCAAATAACTAAACGTGGCAAAAAACAAAACCCTGGTGTACAGTGCTGTAGTGAACTCTAGTGACTTTTTGTGAAGTGCCGTGTCATGTTGTGTTGTGTAGAGTAACTTACCCTCTTGCCGATTTTGTCCGTAGACAGCGCGTTGTGATGCATCATGACCCAGACAAGGTTGGTGGCGTTGGCCAGGGCAGAGTCTGGCATGGCGGAGATCTTATTGTGCTGCAGGTACAGATACTTCATCCTGGAGGGAACATTGGGCATGGCTGTCAAGCCACGCCCGTCACAGTACATAGCGATGGGGAAGGAGGGCGGGCAGTCACACTCCGCAGGACACTCCCCTCCGGTGGTGTCAGCCAATAGGGAGCCCTCGACATAACCACGACCACGCAGGGCGGACAGCCAGAAGAACGGGTCCTGCCTGCCTGGCGAGGCGAGGGATAGTGGCAGGACGCACGCCAAGAGAAACACACACAATCCACTCATGGTCACACACGCAGGTCACACACACGCAGAAAAGAGCTTACACACAAGTCTACCTCAGCTTGAAGGAGAGACGGAGAGAAAGAGAGAAGACAGATTAGTTACCCAGTGTTCAGTGTGAGTATGTGAGTAAAACATACCTGAAAAAAACATACCTGAACAAACTGGGAAAGACTCCAGATATCAGTGGAAAAATCGACCAACCTTGCCCTACTGTACAAGAAAAGGGCCCCAAAGAAATGAGAGCACATTGTGAAGACCCATGGACTCTCCTTTTAAGAGTTTGAATGCATAAATAACCATCAATTAGATGTTTCTCTGCCCCCCTTTGTAAAAGCAACACATAATGTACTACTGGAATCTGCACCATAATGTACTACTGGACTCTGCACTATAAGATACTGTCATTTTTACATAGTCTAATGCAAAATGACCAGAAACATCAAAACACCATAACCATTCATAACCAACCATAATCAAAGGTGTCCCAGCGCAGAGCTCATGTCAAAGAGCAGCTGATCAGCCAAACAACAGGCAATATTGACTCAACACTGGATATACTGCATGTTAAATACTGTATGTTACTGCAGAGGCAGTATTTAGGGTTCTTTCTCCATCAAGTAATGGGTCCAGAGAGGAAAATGTAAAAAAGGGAAGAAGATATCCATGAATGTAGTCTTTGTATAAGTATTCACGCGGGTGCCAAACCAGCACACTTTACAGAGAAATGTCGAAACAAGTGTCCTTTGATGCAAAAGAGAAGAAAAAGTCAAATAAAAACCAAAAATGTCAGTTTATCTTCTGTTTTCCACCTTTCCTATAACATTAGGTTGTGATTTAAAATAGACACACAAACTTGCACTGGCACACACATGCACAAATACACACACAAACACACAAACACAAACACGCACACACACACACACACATGCACGCACGCACCTACCTGATCAGTGAGAACTAGTCCCTCCTCTTGAGAGGCTGTGCAGGACTGAGAGGGACTTTGCCAAAAACTTTGTGAAAACCTCTCTCTCTCCTTGACTTCTTTCCCTCCTCCATCCCTCTCTCCACCGATCCTTCCCTCACGACCCCCCTTCTCTCTACACTTTGCTAGCTTCCCCCTCTCTCCCCCTCCCTTTTCTTTCCTACCTCACCCTTTCCTGTTACTACTCACACAACCCTGCCCCTCTGCTCCCTCCTCTCTTCTCCTATCAACCCCTTCAAACCTGCCCCAGCTCTTCTTTTCTCCCCCTCCTTCCATCTCTCTCCTTTCTATACCCTTTGTCAAACCCAGTTGCTCCGTGGTCTCCTTCTCCTCTAGGTTGAGTGTGGGAAAGAGTGCTTTGCTGTCGGGTGGCTGTGCCTGCAGTATTGCTCTCATCTGTGGAGCATGGTAAGCCCCTCGGTCCCCTATCCCCGCTAAACATCCCCATCTGTACCTGTACTAAACAGTCAGTTCAAATATTTGGCCTCACATCTCCTCTTTTCTCTTCTTATTACAGGCTCATAACAGCTCTAAATGCATTCCCCCTGCCCTTACACAGGAGCTTACATTAAATTACTTTCGCCTGGGCTGTCCCACCCTCAGCCAAACCTTCCCCTCTCTCCAAAGTGTTGATATTTACCCTATAAACCTATCCTGAAGGTTGAAGAACACACCTAAGTTATATTTGACCTCATAGATGCTGAGGGTTCAACAAACTTACAATGGTAAATGTAAGTGCTGGCGGTAGAGCATCCTGCCACAATGACTACCGCTCTGTAACACACACATCTGTAATAATGAAGTGCATTGCAATAGAGTTTGGACGATAAACTGAAAATAACTGACACCAACCGTGCCTTCCTCTTAGGGAGTGAACATTATTTATAAGGGTTACATGGTGAAAATTTGACCTCTCTGAAATGAAAATGGATGGCCCTACCTTCAGCAAAATATATTTGACCTAAATCCTCCCTGAATGCTTAGAAAACAAGTAGATAGAAGAGAACATGTCTACCGTTTACCCTCAATTCTTGAACAGACCAGAGCCTTAGATATGTAGTTTTAGAAACTGTCCTTCGTCCTGTAAGCATTACATGGCAACGCAGGAATTTTGATTGCATACAGGGCTGCGGGCCAGAAGGTTGTGGGTTCGCAGACCACTGTGGACAAGAGTAGAGGTGGAAAGATCTATCATTGTAAATTGCCTTTTATAAAAATGTTGTGCAATTATACATAATTTTACATATTAGCAGAATATTTTGAATGGACAGAGAGATAGGCCTACAGTATGTGTTTATCATATCATATGTCTCCAACTAAACTGTCCCTGTTTGTAAATAATTAAATCTGAGACGTCATTAGGAATCTGAGCATGGTACTTTCAAAAGCTAGGCCAACTTTTCCCCCCAGACAGAGTATGCGTACCAACGCCGAAAAATGTATGTCTTAACTGCTGGCTACTCTTCTTCCGTGGCTTAACCCAACGAGAGATGGTTTCAAGTGTTTCCCTAAAAGCTGCCTGGGTTTAAACATCTTCTATTGTACATAAAGTAAATAGTTTAATCAACTGATAGTAAAAAAACTTCCCAAGCAAAGTCTAATTTTGATCTCCTCCGCTATAGGTCAAAATATATCCCATAAGTCTTGGTTTTAACTCAACAACCCCTCACTGACACAGAGGTAGGCTATTTAAAGAGTGCGTGGTGGGTGGAGAAATTGACCAACAAATCTATGATATATCAGCATTATACCCTAATTTAGTCTGTCAAACAGGTAGGCCTACCTCCTATTTCTTAAATAGGAATACATAGGCTCCAATACAAAGTCCTCTTGTTGTTAGTAAATTAAAATGAAGATGGTTGAATTGAATGATGCCGACTCAAATTAGCCTACTTTCAGCACCATGGGCTCTCCATTTCTGATTGATTGTGCTGCGGCTGCTGCTTCAAGTTTCAACACCACAATGTAAGTTACTCAAATCTGGCTTACTGTGAGGTCAATAACTCTGATAAACATATCATGGGCAAGAAACATATTGTTTTTCATAAAATCATAGTAGTAGCAAGCTATCAAAGTTGACCTCCGGTCCTCCTTCTCATCTTCGTGCTCTTCTTCTCAAACTGAACAGAACATAAGCTATAGACTAGTCCGTGCACAATATAGTGCAATTTTTAGACTAATCTAAAATTATTTTCAGATTTTTTTTTTGACTCTCCTCCTGAACTGCCACCGTAGGCCCACACAGCGCAACTATTGATTAGGCAGCGCACACATTTTAGGGGGATGAGCAAGAGCAGAGCAGGCGGGGCTCAGTGTTGGAATATCCATTGCAGTTGTGTATATCATACACAACTTCTTCAGGATTGGTGGGTCCCCCATGGGACGATTGAGCTAACGTAGGTTAATGCTATTAGCATGAGGTTGTAAGAAACAAAAAACTTGCAGCCTCACTTTTGAGAAAATGGCACTTGAATCTTTTGGTACCTCCCGGAGAGCTCTTCTTTGTCTACACCCATTCAGCATCGTTCACACCCTTTTAAGCGTTAGCCCCACCCATTTCTTTAAGGATTCACATGTGAGGCTATGTACTAAACTACCAAAGATTTCCAGACTAAAGGCTGGCTTATACTACTGGTGTGTTCATGAATTTAATCTGGAGTGCCAGAGTGTGCTCTGGGAATTTCGAAACTCAGAACGTCACCAGTTTGGCCATTCGTAAATTCAGAGCGTTTCACTATCGTAGCATTCAGACCGCACACTGAACGCTCTGGCCGAAAGTATGATTGATCTGAGCATTCTGACCTAACAACAGCAGTCAAGCACCCAAAATAACTGGCTTACATTGGCTAGCTTGCTAGCTACTTCCAGACACAAATGAGAGAACAGCTCACTCTGACCATTTTACTCACCCTAGCACAGCTGGTTAGACTGTTTTTATGTCATCTAGAGTGTTGGTGACTGCAACTGTGCTGCTGGCAACAATTTAATGAAGCTTTTTTGCCAACGTTTACTGACACCAGACATATTCAACAGGTGTTGAGCATTCATAAATTTGTCAGTTATTCTGCGCTCTGGCAAACTCAGACGAGAGTGCTCTGAAATCAGAGTAGATAGACAGAGCAAATTTACCAGCTACTTCTATCGACAGTTGTCGCAGTGACATCATAAACATTCTATTAAAATAGTTACTTGCATAGTGGAGTCTTTTGTTTAGACATGTAGCTAGCTAGCTAAACAATGAACCATAATCCCAATAATGTTACTACCGTGCATGAATCTGCAGGTAGCTAACCAACAAGGTTAAATGTTAGCTAGCTAACATTAGGCTATAACTAGCAATGCAAATGGCTCTGAGATACGAATAATATTATTACACAGATCATACACATAATGTTAGCTAGCTAGCCAGACAGCTAACGCTTTCTAGCTTGCTAACAGTACACATTAACTTGAAATGAAAACGACTTTCTGACAAAATGTGAAACGTGTAACATCTGAAAATGTAGCTAGCTAGACTCTCTTACCCATATACATGGATGGACGCTTCTCCCTCTCTGTCACAGATGCCATGGTTGCCCTTAGTTTGAAGATGTAATCCAGAGACAGTTTAATACAACAGCCTTCTGTGCGTTCTATTTTCGACTCCATCGGCATATCTGCAATCAAAAGCCAGAATATTATCCACCTCCTTAGCTTTCATACTCCAATTCCACTGATTTCAAAAACTCTGTCCTCCAGAAAGTAGAGAGCAACACTTATGCAGTTCTACTAAATAATATCTTTCAAAAAAGCAGTGTTAGAAAGGATTACCTACACATACTGACCAGCTCATATTATAGACAGAAGCATGCTACATGACCAATCCGAACTCATCTCTCGGAATGTCCAGCCCACTCATTATGTCCAGCCCACTCATCATTATTATTATTACCAATCATGGCTAGCAGGAAGTTTGATGTCTAGGCTTGTAATTTAACAATTTTATTCGTATTTACAGATGGCATACAAGTTTGTTATAAAGGCACATGAAAGTGTACATGTTGCAGAAGGCATTTCCACAAACATTTTGATAAAAATAAAACATAAAACAAGCAATCAGTATTTTTTTTATACACCAATATTTGTAAATAGGATGAGGTCAGCATGGTATCATAAATCGCTTCTCTCGTTCCATGGCACTGTCTGCTCACATAGGCCATAATGTCTTTACGCCTAACATCTGCACGTCTATACAAAATACTAGGCTTCTATCAATTGTATATTTGTCTATGTGTCGGGCAGATTCTAAAAAAATACACTCTTGATATGACATTGTATTGATAAATATATATGTCAGGCCTATAAAACTGTGAGGGCTGATTGTGACAGGTCCTCTGACTTATCTGGGTGTAATGCGTCTGTGTGTTGCTGGTGTAGAGGAGTAAGGTGCAGGACAGCAGGGGGATCTCGATGAGCCAGCACGGGAGCCAAGGTAAACAGAGCCTTCAGGTGACCAAAAGACCTGTCTGCCTCAGCCGAACACTGCAGTCGCACCGGTCCCCCCTTCAGCAGTGAGGTAATTGGAGCCACTACCTGACCAAAGCCCCGGATAAACCTCCGGTAGTAGTTGGCAAACCCTAGGAACCGCTGCACTTCCTTTACCGTGGTGGGAGTCGGCCAATTACACACGGCTGAAATGCGGTCACTCTCCATCTCCATCCCTGATGTGGAAATGCGGTACCCTAGGAAGGAGACGGACTGTTGGAAGAACAGACATTTATCAGCCTTGACGTACAGGTCATGCTCCAAGAGTCGACCAAGCACACTGCGCACCAGGGACACATGCTCGGCGCGTGTAGCGGAGTATATCAGAATGTGGTCGATATACACCACTACAACCTGCCAGTAGCACTCTGAAAAACAGAATTGAGTGTGTGTGTGCTTTATGAAATTAAAACTGACAGCTGATTTAAGGACTGGGATGGGCTGACCGAGAGAGAGAGAGAGAGAGAGAGAGAGAGAGAGAGAGAGAGAGAGAGAGAGAGAGAGAGAGAGAGAGAGAGAGAGAGAGAGAGAGAGAGAGAGAGAGAGAGAGAGAGAGTGCTTGTTTGTGCGCGTGTGTGACCTTTCTCTCCTCTCCTTTTCAATGACCATCTCATTCCATCATTCCACAGGTCTTTATCCCATCACTGTGATGCTGAGACATCCAGTTGCACAGTGGAATTTAGAATTCACTCTTTCTTCTGAAACACATTCAGAACCACATATACCATTTCACATGGGTTCCCCCCCAAGAAGTCCGTATACAGATATTATTACACAACGCTTCTCCCTGTACCACCCAACTTTGCTTTTTTAAGAAAAACGAAACAAATCACCCAACCAAACAACACCGCAATCCAAAAAACACCCCAAAACAGTCACTCCAAACATGCATTACACACCATCCAAAATACTCACCCTAAACAACACCCCAAAGCCACTAGCACCCCTCCCTCTGCCCCCCTTGTGTGTGTGCCTCTAGGTGTCGTTGACCCACTCTGGACAGCAGAGCATGTATTACAGCTTTATGGGGCTTTTTGTGGCTGTTTGGTTTTACTGCATCCTCATCAATACACAACTAAGACTCTCTGTCTATGTATATGTGTGTGTGTGTATATGCGTGTGTGTTTGTGTGTGCGTGTGTGCATGTGTGTGACTGTTGTGTGTGTGTGTGACTGTTGTGTGTGTGTGTGCGTGTGTGCGTGTGTGCGTGCGTGCGCGCATGTGTCTATCTCTCGCTGTCTCTGTCTGCCTCTCTTTTTCTCTTACAGATGCCATATCTTTGAGACATTTTCACACAGCAGGAAAATAATCCTGTAGCAACAGTAAATTGTTATGTAGGGTAGATGTCATGTTACTTTTTGTATGGGTTGATATATTTTTCAATAGGGCAATCAAGTCTGACATTTTTAAGTGGAAATTACAAACCTTTTTAAATCTCTAATACACTACAAGAGTACATTTCCTGCGGTGCAGGACAATTCCTGCAACAACAGGATGATTTAAATTAAGATATTAAGATACGGAATTAGTACCCTCTCTCTCTCTATTTCCTCCCTCTCTCTTTGTTTTTTTTCTTCCCTTTAATTTTCTTATTTCTCTTCCCCCCTTTCTCTTTACTTTGCTACTGTACAACCCTCTATTCTCACTTGCTAGGTTACCAGATCGTAAATGCAGACACACACCTTCAGGGTACGAAGGGGTGGACTGAGTGGCTCCTGTAGTAACCCGAGCCAGAGAGCCTGAGGGTCAGACATACCTCTCTACCCAAAAATGTCTGCTTGTCACATCACACGACTGCTTCACCTTCTCTGCAGGAACTTCATTGCCTGAATCCCTAAACTTTGATCTCTGAATCCCCTCTTTTGTGCTCTCGTTGCAGAGAAACTCAAATGTAACGGTATGCACTGTCCGTATTAATGGCAATGATAAACCTAGACCAATGATATAATTTCTTTCCTAGATCTATAATTTATTTCATATTTCACAATGTATTGAAGACTGGTGTTTGCCTGCAAATGAATTCTTATAGGTTTTAGTTCAGTGGGCCAAGTGGTCTTGAGGCTAATGTATGACCTGGGTTTGATATCCATTGATATCAAACCCAGAATTCATTCAAAAACAGTTTAAAAAAGAGTGGCTAGAACATTTCAGAGGTCCTGGAGAGCTGTCGACAGTGCAAGTGTTTGTTTGGTAAGTAGCGTTAGACGACACAAGCCCAAGAATCACATGATGAGGAAGTGTGGTTGACTGAGTCAGGGCCATGTCTCACATGTGTTTCATAGTCACATGACACAATTTCACACTTACACACATAAGCACTTAAGCACACATGCATGCCAGATGCACATACATTCACACACATTGTATGTACGCAAACACAAACATGAATGCACACACACACACACACACACACACACACACACACACACACACACACACACACACACACACACACACACACACACACACACACACACACACACACACACACACACAGATGTTTGTGATTCAAAGCCTCTGGTGGAAACAATAAACAGTGTACTCATGGAAGCTCTTCCTGACTGATTGGTAGAGTGCCACATCATATAAGTGCATTGAATAGAACAACTATTACTCTGAATGTAACATCACTCAATGGGACTGACCCATAACCCCCAACAACAGCTGCTCCCCGGGCACTGATGACCTGCACAGTGATTAAGACAGCCCCCTGCACCTCTCTGATTCAGAAGGGTTGGGTTAAATGCGGAAGACACATTTCGGTTGAATGCATTCAGTTGTGCAACTGACTAGGTATCCCCTTTCTCTTTTCACGGTCTATGCTAGACAACAGTGATAGTTCATGTTGAAATGATGCCCTCTAGCCCTAGTAAGAGGAAGTGTTCTGATGTGTGATGCCAAACAATAAACTAACCCAAATTGTCTACAGCGTTGTTTCCCAATTGGTTGCATATTTTATTCCAAACACATGACAAACACATCTGATTCACATAACCAACCAAATCAACCACCTAATAAATTAAAATAATCATGGCCAATATTATTTGAATCAAATGTGCTGGAACTAAAATAGAGTCAATAGGTAATGAACATTGCCGAAATAGCCTTTGTGCAAACACACTTCCAGAATTAATCAAGGCACTCTCTTGTAGTGAAACCATTTAAAAGCCTTTATTGTTATACCCGCTTATGCATGGCAAGAATAAAAAATACACAGACGCTTTGCGGCTACAACAGTCTTCATCAGGGTGACAAACAGTGGTGTCCAACATCAACTTATTTGTATTATTTTGTATCTCATCCTGTGATCAAAGAGCACCTTATGGATCAACTACATACCTAAGAAGCACTCTTCTCCTGTGTCTCTAAAATAGAGTAAAGTTGGACACCAGCAGAAAGAGAGCAGAGGGCTGTGCAGACTGTAGAACTCATAGAAGTTACTGGTACAACAACGACAAAGGGTGAGACCCAGATGCAGACACAGGAGGCAGATGGTTTGAGCCTCTGATATATATATTGAACAACGGGGGGCAGGCAAGAGGCAGGTCGAGGACAGGCAAGAGTTCATAACCAGGTCAGAGTTCATAACCAGGTCAGAGTCCAAATGGTACAGGGCGGCAGGCAGGCACGAGGTCAGGGGAACTGGCAACAGACAAACAGAGAACACATGTATAAATACACTGAGAGTAATAGGGAAGATGGGTGACACCTGGAGAGGGGTGGAGACAATCACAAGGACAGGTGGAACAGATCAGGCTGTGACAGTACCCCCCCTCTAGGGGCACCACCTGGCATCCTACCTGGGTGCATACCTGGTTGACTGGGGTGCTGGCAGTGAGAGCTTGGTTGAGGATGTCCTTAGCGGGGACCCAGCACCTCTCCTCCAGGCCAAAACCCTCCCAGGCAACCAGGTACTGGAAACCCCTGCCCCATGGTCAAACACTCAGGAGGTATCTCACCATGTACACCAGATGGCAATCCATTTTTATTTTACCTGTATTTAACTTGTCAAGTCAGTTAAGAACAAATTCTTATTTACAATGACAGCCTAGGAAGAGTGGGTTAACTGCCTTATTCAGGGGCAGAACGACAGAAATTTACCTTGTCTGCTCAGGGATTCAATCTCGCAACCTTTTGGTTACTGGGCCAATGCTCTAACCACTAGGCTACCTGCCACCCCAAAGGTCCATCAGACGGAGGAAGCCCAGTGACTAAATCCAGGGAAATATGGGACCAGGGGTGATAAGGAATGGGCAGTGACTGAAGGAAGCCCAACGGAGCTTGCAGCGGAGTCTTATTCTGGGCACATACCGTGCATGCGGTGACGAAGGCAGAGGCATCAGGAACCATAGTGGGCCACCAGAAGCATTATCAGAGGAAGGCCAGGGTTCGACGGGAGCCCGGATGACAGATAAGCCTGGAGGAATGAGCCCATTCCAGGACCTGGGTCCCGGCCGAATCAGGGACGAACATCCGGTTGGCCGGGCCCCCTACAGAGTCACGCTGGGACCTTTGTGCTTTGCGGACCAGGGACTCAATACTTCAGACAACTGAAGCCGCAAGGCATGAGGTAGAGAGGATGTTCTCAGAGTCAGAGGATTTGGCAGCGGAACTGTACAGGCGAGAGAGAACGTCTGGCTTCACATTCTTAGACCCTGGGCGGTAGGAGATGGTGAAGTTGATCCTGGTGAATACCAGAGCCCAACGGGCCTGCCTAGAGTTAAGGCGCTTAGCTGTGCGGAGATATTCCAAATTCTTATTGTCGGTCCAAACCAAAAATTGATGTTCTGCTCCTTCCAGCCAGTGCCTCCACTCCAGTGCCATCTTGACTGCCAGAAGTTCCCGGTTACCTACGTCGTAGTTTCTCTCAGTGGAGTTAAAATGATGGGACCTGAAGCACAGGGATGGAGCTTTTGGTCCTGGGCAGATCGCTGGGACAGGATGGCCCCCACTCCAACGTCAGAAGCATTGACCTCAACCACAAACTGACGGGACAGGTCCGGATGGACGAGGATGGGGGCAGTAGTAAACCGATGCTTCAGATCCACAAAAGCCCTGTCATCAGCTGGGGACCATGTGAACGGTCCTTGGGAGAAGTGAGTGCAGAGAGGGGAGCCGCCAGGGTGCTGTAGCCCCGGATGAAGCGACGGTAGAAATTAGCAAACCCCAGGAAACGTTGCAATTTTCCTCTGGACGTGGGTTGGGGCCAATCCCCCCCACATTTCCTTCAGCAATGACGTATCCTAGAAAGGAGATAGTAGAGCGGTGAAAATCACACTTCTCAGCTTTCACAAACAACTGGTTCTCCAGGATGCACTGAAGGACTTGTCGGACACGAAGGATGTGTTCTTGGGCAGACAAGGTTAGAGGAGGAGTGGCGGAGTGAGTTTTGGGCCATCTATGTCCATGGGATAAACGCCGCCCACTCCCCCGGCCGGTCCTGGCAATAGGACCGCAGAAACCTACCCACATCCTGGTTTACTATCTCCACATGCCCGTTACTCTTGGGGTGAAAACCTGAGGTGAGGCTGACCGAGACCCCCAGACGCTCCATAAACGCCCTCCATACCCTGGACGTGAACTGGGTACCCCGATCAGAGACTTTATCCACAGGCACCCCGTAGTGCCGGAAGATGTGTGTGAACAGGGCCTCCGCAGTCTGTAGGGCCGTAGGTAGACCGGGCAAAGGGAGGAGACAGCAGGACTTAGAAGAACAGTCAGGAAGTCCACTGACAGGTGCGACCACGGCCGTTGTGGAACGGGTAGGGGTTGTAACTTCCTTCTGGGAAGGTGCCTAGGAGCCTTGCACAGTGTGCACACCGAGCAGGAGGAAATATAAACCCTCACATCCTTGGCCAAGGTGGACCACCAGTACTTCCCACTAAGACAGAGCATTTTCCGACCGATGCCAGGATGACCAGAGGAGGTTGACGTGTGGGTTCAATAGATCAACCGGTCGCGGACAGCAGACGGAACGTACAGACGCCCAGCTGGACACTGAGAGGGAGTGGGCTCTGTATGTAACGACCGCTCGATGTCCGCGTCCAGCTCCCACACTACCGGTGCCACCAGGCAAGAGGCCAGGAGTATGGGATTGTGATCCATGGACCACTCCTCTGTGTCATACATCCGGGACAGTGCGTCTGCTTTAGCATTCTGGGAACCTGGTCGGTAGGACAGGGTAAAAAACAAAACGGATAAAAACATGGCCCACCTTGCCTGGCGAGGGTTCAGTCTCCTCGGAGGCCCGGATGTACTCCAGATTGCGGTGGTAAGTCCAGATGAGAAAAGGGTGTTTTGCCCCCTCAAGCCAATGTCTCCACGCCTTCAGAGCCTTGATGACAGCCAACAGCTCCCGGTCCCCCACATCATAGTTTCGCTCCACTTGGCTTAGCTTCTTCAAAAAGAAAGCACAGGGGCGGAGCTTTGGTGGCGTACCCGAGCGCTGAGAGAGCACAGCTCCTATCCCAGCTTCGGACGCGTCCATCTCCACTATGAACGCCAAAGAGGGATCCAGATGAGCCAGCACGGGGGCTGAGGTAAACAGAGCCTTCAGGTGACCAAAAGCCCTGTCCGCCTCAGCCGAACACTGCAGTCGCACCAGTCCCCCCTTCAGCAGTGAGGTAATTGGAGCCGCTACATGACCAAAGCCCCGGATAGGAACCGCTGCACTTCCTTTACCGTGGTGGGAGTCGGACAATTACGCACGGCTGAAATGCGGTCACTCTCCATCTCCATCCCTGATGTGGAAATGCGGTACCCTAGGAAGGAGACGGACTGTTGGAAGAACAGACATTTCTCAGCCTTGACGTACAGGTCATGCTCCAACAGTCGACCAAGCACCAGGTTGTAAGCACTCCTCAGATCCAATTCTGTGAAGAAGTGTGCCCCGTGCATTGCCTCGATTGCACTGGCTATGAGAGGCAGCGTGTAGCTGTACCTCACAGTGATCTGATTGATACCCCGATAGTCAATACACGGGCGCAGACCTCCATCCTTCCTCTTCACAAAAAAGAAACTAGAGGAGGCAGGTGAAGTGGAGGGCACAGATGGAAACCCCTACACACCTCCCTGAGCACTCTCGTGACCACCCCTTGAGAGCCCTCTGTTGCCATGAAATAGTGGGGCCATGACAGGCTAACCAGGGTAGACCCAGCACAACGGGAAACGCAGGAGAACCAGTAAGGAAGAGACTTATTCTCTCCCTGTGACCCTCCTGCTTAACCATGCCTAGTGGAGCGGTAGCCTCCCTAATCAGCCCCGACCCTAAGGGTAGACTATCTAGGGCGTGCACAGGGAAGGGTACATCCACAGGAACAATGGGGATCCCTAAACTATGGGCAAATGAACGGTCAATAAAATTCCCAGCTGCGCCTGAATCTACAAGCGCCTTGCGGGGAAAATTTTGGAAATTTTATAAACACATACATGTGCGCAACAGGGGGCTCTGGGTGAGCCTGGTGCCGACTCACCTGGGGTGACACAATAGTGACCTGCCTGCTGCCTCTACTCCCTGAGGAACCCCTCCAGCACCGACCAGCAGTGTGCCCTCTACGGCCACAAATGGTGCAGGGAATGGCCCCTCCTTCGGTCGCCCTAAGCGCAGCACCACCGAGCTCTATGGGCGTCAGAGCGGCGGTGCTGGGGGATGGAACTGACAGGCCCCAATCCGGACGTCCGCGGGTAGCCAGCAGATTGTCATGCCGAATGGACAGGTCCACCAGCTGGTCCAACGTGAGGGTGATGTCTCGGCAGGCCAACTCCCGACGGACGTCCTCGCGCAGACTGCACTGATAGTGTCGATCAGGGCCGCGCTGGCGGCCAGGGTCCGGAAGTCCAAAGCGAAATCCTGCACGCTCCTCGTCCCCTGCCTAAGATGGAACAGACGTTCAACTCTGCGTAATGGTCCAACACCGCGGCTTTGCCTGAGAGGCAGGAGACGAGGGCGGACACACTCTCACGTCCCGAAGGAGCCGGATGGACGGTCGCCAGGTAGAGTTCCAGCTGGAGTAAGAACCCCTGGCATCCGGCAGCCATTCCCTTCTGTTGACTTCCAACTGGACACTTCCTGTTTTCCTCTTCTTCTCTGCTCTAATGCATCCAAAACAAAACTGAACACTGTCTCGAGACTGTTAACATCCAGAGGAAGTGATCGGTACTGCATTCATATGCCCTTATATGGGCATTTTCATAAGGGAGGGGTTCCAAATGAAGCACTCTGTCAAAAGAACTTTTTCCAGGACAGAAATTCCTCGGGGTTTCGCCTGCCATATCCGTTCTGTTTTACTCACAGACAAAAATAGAACAATTCAGAGTGTTTCCTATCCAATGGTACCAAATATGGGCACGCCAGGCTCTCCAAAACGGTCACCTCATGCGCTGCTCCCTAAGAAGATATGTTTAACCTCTTTGCGCACGGATCCCGCTAGCGGGATCGCTTTCAGAGCAAACATAACAAAACAATAACTCTGGCAAAGCAAAATACCCGCACAAAATCAAGAAAATAAACGGGCGCAAACACAAGTAACCCGGCAATTACGAGAACCAAGATCAATTAGCCCTCAGTACACAGACTGGGAACAACGACGAAAGATACCAACATAACAATCATGGGGAAGAGGGGAAGGAAGGAATATAAACAGGTGCGTGATTGGGAGAAAATACACAACAGGTGTGTACAATCAAGACAAAACCAACAGAACACGAAAAGGGGAGCAGTGATGGTTAGAAAACCGGTGACGTTGACCGCCGAACACCACCCGAACAAGAAGAGAGACTGACCAAGGCGGTAGTCAGTACCCCCCCTTGACGCGTGGCTAAAGCAGTGCGCCGACACCGGCCACGGGGACAACCCGGAGGGCGAGGCGCAGGGCGATCCTGCCGGCGCCGATGAAACTCCCGCAGCAGTTCAGGGTCCAATATATCCGCCACCAGGACCCAGCACCTCTCGTCCGGACCGTACCCCTCCCACTCCACAAGATACTGAAGGCCCCTCGCCCGACGTCTCGAATCCAGGATGCAACGGACAGAGTACGCCGGGCCCCCCTCAATGTCCAGAGGGGGCGGAGGAACCTCCCGCACCTCAGAGTCCTGGAGTGGACCAACCACCACCAGTCTGAGGAGAGACACATGGAACGAGGGGTTAATATGATAATCAGGGGGGAGCTGTAACCTGGAACACACCTTGTTCACTCTCCTCAGGACTTTAAATGGCCCCACAAACCGCAGACCCAGCTTCCAGGCATGGCAGGCGGAGGGGCAGGTTTCAGGTCGAGAGACAGACAGACCCGGTCCCCCGGTGCGAACACCGGGACCTCACTGCGGTGACGGTCCACGCTGGCTTTCTGGCGCAGCGCGGCCTGCTGGAGGTGACCATGGGCGCCTCCCAGGTCTCCTCCGCGTGCTTGAACCACTCGTCCACCGCAGGAGATTCGGTCTGACTCCGATGCCATTGTGCCAGAACCGGCTGGTACCCCAACTCAATCTGGAAGGGGGAGAGGTTAGTGGAGGAGTGGCGAATCGAGTTCTGTGCCATTTATGCTCCAACAGTCTTCTAAGTACCTTGCGCAACAAAGACACATGCTCGGCCTTGCGCAACAAAGACACATGCTCGGCGCGTGTAGCGGAGTATATCAGAATGTCATCGATATACACCACTACACCCTGCCCGTGCAGGTCCCGGAAGATTTAGTCTACAAAGGATTGGAACACTGCGGGAGCATTCATCAGCCCGTATGACATGATGAGGTACTCATAGTGCCCGTAGGTGGTATAAATGCTGTCTTCCACTCGTCCCCCTCCCGGATACGCACCAGGTTGTAAGCACTCCTGAGATCCAATTTTGTGAAGAAGCGTGCCAAAGGTGGAAGTCGTGACAACACTATATGTACACAACATATACACACACACTACATTGACACTCCCACACAAGCCCACACAAATTCACATACACTAAATACACACACACACACACACACACACACACACACTCATACCTACACAACACAAACACACATACACACACATTACTCACACACACACCTTTTTAACTCATCATTACTGCTGCTACCCTGTTCTTTATTTTAGTCTTATTATTATCTATCCTGATGCCGAGTCACTTTACCCCGCCTTCAGTACGTATCTACCTCAAATACCTCGTACCTCTGTACATTGATCTGGTACTGGTACTCCCTGTATATAGCTCCATTCTTGAGTATTTCATTTTATTCCTCTTGTGTTACAATATTAATTAATATTATTATATTTAAACTCTGCATCGTTGGGAAGTGCTTGTATGCAAGCATTTCACGGTAAAGTCTACACCAGTTGTATTCGTCGTATTTGACAAATAAAATTACATTTGACTAGATTTTGATATATTCTAGTGGTTAGTTGGCTCTCACTGGCTGCCTGCTGGTGAAGAGACTGATTTTGCTGCAGAGAGGACCTGGCCAAGAGACTATGGAAGGTTTCCTCATTTCCTTCTTCTGTTTATGGGAAAGCCATCAGCCAGCCAGTGTGTGTATGCGTGTGTGTGCGTGTGTGTGTGCGTGTGTTTGTGTAACAGTGCATGTGTGCTTGTCTATGTAAGTGCGCGTGTGTGTCTATGTGTGTGTGTGCGATAGTGTGTGTGTAGTACTCTAGAATGGTATGTGCTACCTGTCGGCACAGTCTGTCCTAACATAAGTCACAGCTCAGTCAATGTTTTTCAAATATCTTTCTGAAACAGGTTTCTCATTCATTCAATTAGCGCCAAACCTATTTCATAACAAATGTTATTGAAGAACAAAATCATCATGGGCCCAACGTTCTGCTATGATGGAAAAAATGACAAAAATGATTTCAAAACCTTATATAAAGTTATTCAATCTTCTTGTTTTCTCATCAAGCTTTCCCTCAATTACATTACAAGCTTATACCTAAACATATTATTGTAGTGCTAGAGAATCAGATATCATAATAAACTTCCACTATTTAGTCCCCTATTAACAATCCCCTATTTTAGCTCCCTCTCTCAGTCCCCTAATAGCACTACCCATAATTGTTCCCATTTTAGTCTCCACTTATTGTTGTAAGTCATGGCTAAACTGGGTGGCATTATGTCAGACCTGTGGTTACACAGCTCCCCTGAGGATACTGTCATGTAAAACCCTGTGGTTCTCCCTCTGGCAACATACACAGAAAAAGCATGCCTGGCTGACACTAATAGGTAGGGGAAAGTGTTCACACATGTGTCCGTGTGCACACACAGCCGCACACACAAACACTTTGGAACTGATGGTCTTATGACATCTGTTTGTGCTAGGGGGCGCTATTCCTGTGTTTTTCTCTCTCTCAATCCCCACATCCCCCTCTCCTTCTCTCCCGCAATCCTCCCAACCTCCCTTTCTCCCTCAATCCCCCACAGGATCCCGCTCTTCCAGTCCCTGCCTCTCTCCAACCCTCCCTTCTACTCTCTGTCCCCACTGCCTCCTTCTTCTCTACACTCTTCCCTCTCCCTCCATCTTTCCTACTGTGTTCTTTTCTTTCTCTCGGTCCCCATAACTTCCAGCAGTAACCCTGGAAAGTTCTGGAATCTTTCCACTGTACTCAGCTGAGATGCATCCCAAAATGCCCAAAAGATGCACACACACACAGACAAAGCTTTGGGCTGTAGCCTGGATCATAATCACAGAGATTTTCCCTTTGCATATGGATAAAGTACAGTGTGTGCAGATGAAAGATTGACCAAAGACCATGTGATCCTGACGGCATGGAGCCTTTGAAAACTTTGCCAGATTATAATTCAAAACCTATGCCCTGATATCAGACCTCTACTTTCCCCTCATCCTTTTGATCCTCCCCCTCCCCTCCCCTTTTTTTTTTTTATAACGTGTTTCCACCAAATGTTGCAGGCTAAACAGTTACTATAGGGTGTTGTGTTTGAGTGGAATGAGGGAGAAAGGGAGAAGAGAAAGAGGGAGAGAGGGAGAAGAGGGAGAGTGGGAAGAGAAGGAGAGAGGGAAGAGAAGGAGAAGAGAAAGAGGGAGAGAGGGAAGAGAAGGAGAAGAGAAAGAGGGAGAGGGAGAAAGGGAGAGAGGGAGAGAAGGAGAGAGGGAAGAGAAGGAGAAGAGAAAGAGGGAGAGAGGGAAGAGAAGGAGAAGAGAAAGAGGGAGAGGGAGAAAGGGAGAGAGGGAGAGAAGGAGAAGAGAAAGAGGAAGCGAGGGAGAAGAGAAAGCGGGGGAGAGGGAAGAATATGGAGGATGTCTAAGGCCTGGGCTGTATGCCTCCGGAATGTATTTTGCATTAGGTAAATACTGCAGGTAGCCTGAACACACACACACACGCTCATGACCATCCAGTGCCACATGCTCATCGGTGCAGACAGTGAACCACTACTACTGTCTACTGCTACTGTACATGGAACCACAGCTCAGGAATACTAACAACCACAAACCTGAACCCATAAAGAAGGTATGTGTGTTTTGTCTGTTTCCTTCATGTTCGTGTGGTGTTTGTGAATGTGTTAAGTGAGATTTAGTGGAAAATAAATGTTTTAATTAATATACTGGCAAATGTATAATTGCAGTTACTGCAGGCTATAAATGTTTGTATCTTATATTGTTACTGACAGGCAGAATAATGTTGATATGTATGGCTGTGCTATAATCCAATCTGCACCTAACTCAATGAGAGAAGTGTTTATCATTCGACTGTGAATGTGAATGTTACCATTCTGAAGTCCAGTTGACTTACAGTATAAGGACACCCTGATGATGCAGTCTCTGTCATCTATGCGTGTGCATGCCCATTTTGTGCATGCTTATTTTGTCTGTGTGTGTATGCCTGCCTGCCTGTGTGCATGTGTGCGTGCGTGCATGTGTGGGTCTTTGAAAATGTGCGTGTGTGACATTTCTGTCCACTGTGTATTATTAAGTTTGCAGCTGTGCATGTGGAAAAATATGGACACACATTCCTCTCTCTCCAACACAGATGTGTGTCAGCAACACATGGCAGGAGGGCAAACTCATGCTTCAATTCCTCAGCTGTATTAAGGTATTAAGATGTTAATTAAGCAAAGAAAGTTAGTCGCTGTCTCACACTGTGACGTCACCTAGTCAACTGACTCTCCAGGAGTGACAAGTTACAGTAGCTTCTAGCTCTAAAAGTTTCTATGGCTCAGAGTGTTTCGAATTGTTGTGAAAAAGCCTTTAGGCTGATACATGAAGCTCAATAAAGAGCAGTGATACTAGCAAGAGCACTGTGCGGGTTCCTTTTTCTTTCTCATCGAATTGTTGTGATCGAATCCTGTGTTTCGGATCCTGCGATGGAATTATCCAAGTAGCTGTGTTCATGGCTGTGGTGTGGGTCGGGTCTGGTCCTTGCACTGGTTCTTTGTATTTAGATAAGTAATATATAACAACTATTATCACTATCCCCAGGTTGTCTTGCAGTATCTCCATGGCTGTACAACTGTCGGTGCTGTCCCTAGCCCTCACTCTAGCCCTGGGCCTGATGCTGATTGTCTGCAGGCCTGTGTGTGGCACCCCAGGGGCATCCCAGGAGCTGGACTATGGAGGGGTTCCTCTCTGGATCAACCGTCTTCTTGGGGAACCCTCTGTATTCAGCCTGAGGGGGCGCATGGACCGGGCATGGTACAAATAAAACATTGATACATTAAATTACTGAAACAACAGTCTGAAGGCCATGGTACTTTACATACTTTATAAATGAAATGCACTTGCAAATCTGAGAGTTGCTTTAGCTGGTGCGTCGGGATTGGGTAATGTTTAAACATCATTCAAAGGAAAGTTCACACACTTTGTGCTTGCAAAGTATCACATTTATTTCCTACTTTATTTACATATGTAATATCTGAGGAGTAAAGACATATTTATCTGTGTGTGATCCAGGTACAGAGCCAACAACCCCCAGTCCTGCCCTGACCTGTGTGACTGTCCTATCCAGTGGCCCTCAGCTCTGTACTGTGAACACAGAGACCTGGGAGAGCTGCCGGACAGCATGCTTTACAATATTCAATACCTGTTCCTGCAGGTAATTCACACCACATGTACGCACATACACACACACACAAAGTGGTCTGAGACACCTGCCTGAAAGACTGCCAGGTACCACACGGTTCCTATACAGGTGTAGGATCTTAATTTGAGCCAATAATTCTGCAGCAACAGAAAATGTGAATTATTATGTAGATGATAAGTAATGGACATTTTTTTGTAGGGGTTAGGTAAATCTTTTGTTAGAGCAAATAAAATCTGACATTTTAAAGTGGAAATTACAAACTTTAGAAGCCTTATTAAACCTTGAATTCACTGCTGTGCTGTAAAATTCACAGCAACAAAATTAAGATCCTACATCTGTAGGTAACACACAGCTTATGTGTGTGTTTCTCAGGGCAACAACATCTCGTCCCTGCCCTCCTCCTCTCTCACCAACTCCTCAGGACTCCTCTGGCTCATCCTGGATCATAACCGTCTGCAGACGGACGGGCTGCAGACCTCCACGCTGAAGAACCTGACCCGGCTCCAATACCTGTTCCTCAACCACAACAAGCTGACTGTCGTGCCCTCTGGCCTGCCCAGCAGCCTGCGGCAGCTCCGACTGGCACACAACCTCATCACCAGCATCTCCCCAGGAACCTTTGAGCATTTACATAATCTTACATTGCTGCTACTGCAGGGGAATAGGTTGAACGTGATTACAGAGACTGACTTCACAGGTAAGTGTCTTCGCTCTGCTTCCATTCTGAGATATTATACTTTATGTCAAAACATATGACACCTTTTCTGAATTATGTTAAAAATAACAGCCTCAAAGGTAACAGCTCTGAACATGCTTGTTCTGGTACCCTCTCACCCATCCTCCCTCTCACTCTCCACCTCTTCCTCTCCCTCCACCTCTCCCTCCTCCCCCGCCAGGCCTGGTGTCTCTTAACCTGTTGAACCTGAGTGGGAACCTCTTCTCCTCCTTCCCCTCCCACCTCCCTCCCTCCATCCAGCAGCTCTACCTCTCCAACAACTCTCTGTCTGGCCTGGGGGAGGAAAGTCTACAGGGCTTCACTAATCTCAGGTAACACACACACGTACAGATGCAAGCATGCAAACACACACACACACACACAGGTAAATGATTTCAGTCTGATATGCATCACACCTCTCTGATGTTATCACAAATTGTATTTATTTTGTTCTTTAATATTGAAAGTTACTCTGGATAAGAATATGTGGCTTTAATGTAAATATAATGTAATGTTCTGTGTGTGTGTGTGTGTGTGTGTGTGTGTGTGTGTGTGTGTGTGTGTGTGTGTGTGTGTGTGTGTGTGTGTGTGTGTGTGTGTGTGTGTGTGTGTGTGTGTGTGTGTGTGTGTGTGTGTGTGTGCGTGCGTGTGTGTGTGAGTGTGTAGGTACCTGCGTCTGAGACGCTGTGGTCTAGTGAGCCCTTCCCTCCACCCCCAGTCCTTCAACCGGTCTTCCCTTGTGGAGCTGGATCTCTCTTACAACAAGCTGACAACCATCCCCCTGGTTCCCCTCACACTACAGTACCTATACTTGGAGGCCAACCACATACAAGGTAAGACTACAAATACGCACGCACACACACACACACACACACACACACACACACACACACACACACACACACACACACACACACACACACACACACACACACACACACACACACACACACACACACACACAGAGAGACTAAACACACTAGGGCTGAATGGACGGGCAGGGCTGGGAGGGAAATTAGGTTAACTCTAAGGAGTGGAGAAAACATCTGTGGGGGGTTGACCAGGGGAGTAATATCCAGCCATGTCATCCGTGAAACAAGTCAGTATTTGACGCCCATCCACGTCGAAGGATGTAGGGAGATGATATGGAAACTGGCCACTAGGGGCGTAAGCATCTTTTGTTTGAATCCAGAGATAGAAAGTTGTTTTTGAGATTTTTGTTTTTTGTTTTAAGCCTGTCCCAAACCTTAAAACGTACCTTAACCATTCAGAGTTAATGCATAACCTTAAGATTTCGGAGTTAATGCTTAAACTTAACCCTGAACTTGAAATGATTGAGTTAACGCCTAAACTTAACCTTAAACACTTCAAAATGTGACGTTTGGAACAACTGTGAAATCTGACGTTTGAGAAACATGGATGAACATCTAATTCTGACATGAGACAGAGCTAGTTGGTAAGATCAGCCAAATATCATGCTATTTCCATCTCTCTCTGAAAAAAACAATACTGGTGTTGTGCCTCCAAATATTTTCAAATGACGAAGCTGATCAAATTATGAACTCCTGGATGCTTCTCTTGGACTAAAAATCAGCACATGAAGAGTGGATGTGACTTCCTGCCTCATCTTCAATAACAAACCTGTGAATCTCACATTTGGCAACTCGTACGCTCAGCCGTGTCTCCTTGACAAAACACTGTTAGGATTCCTGGATTTCTGTTCTGGCTTGGATGTTTGGGCTACAGAGGGAGAGGGACAGTTCGGGAGAGAGGGAGAGAGGGAGAGAGAATGACAAGAGAGAAAAACAGAGGTAGAGGTACAGTGCCTTCAGAAAGTATTCACACCCCTTAACTTTTTTCACATTTTGTTGAGTGACAGCCCGAATTTAAAGTGGTTTACATGTAGATTTAGTGTCACTGGCGTACACACAATACCCCCTCATCTCAATGTGGAATTATGTTTTTAGACATTTTACAAATTAATAAAAAAATGGAAAGCTGAAATGACTTCAGTCAATAAGCATTCAAGCCCTTTGTTACGGCAAGCCTAAATAACTTCAGGAATACACATTTTCTTAACAAGTCACATAATAAGCAGTGGTGTAAACTGTGTGTATAAGGTAGTTCTTGTGAAATCGTTAGATTACTTGTTAGATACTACTGCATGGTCGGAACTAGAAGCACAAGCATTTCGCTAGACTCGCATTAACATCTGCTAACCATGTGTATGTGACAAATAAAATTTGATTTGATTTAAGTAAAAATACTTTAAAGTACTACTTAAGTAATTTTTGGGGGTATCTGAACTTCACTTGACTATTTATATTTTTAACGTTTACTTTTACGTCGTTGTCATTTTCATTCCATACATTTACCCCGACACCCAAAAGTTCTCGTTACATTTTGAATGCTTAGCAGGACATGACAATTGTCTAATTCACACAGTTATCAGAAGAACATCCCTGGTCATCCCTACTGCCTCTGACTTGGCGGACTCACTAAACATACATGCTTAATTTGTAATGACGTCTGAGTGTTGGAGTGTGCCCCTGGCTATCCATAATTTAAAAAAGAAGAAAATTGCTTTACATAAGGAATTCAAAATTATTATACTTTTACTTTTGATACTTAAGTATATTTTAGCAATTACATTTACTGTTGATACTTAAGTATATTTTAAACCAAATACTTTTAGACTTTTACTTAAGTAGTATTTTACTGGGTGACTTTCACTTTCATTTTTTATTACTTTCTTTTACTTTTACTCAAGTATGACAATTGGGTACCTTTTCCACCACTGATAATAAGTTGCATGCCTAACTCTGTGTTCAATAATGGTTTTTAAGAAGATTTTTGAATGACCACCCCCCATCTCTGTACCCCACACACACAATTATCTGTATGGTCCTTCAGTCAAGCAGTGAAGCACAGACTCAACAACAAAGAACACAGGGTTTTTCCAATGTCTTGCAAAGAATGGCACCTATTGGTAGATGGGTAAAACATTTAAAAAACAGAGAGAAGGGAGGTTTCCATTGACCAAGGTTAATTAGACAAAAGCAATGTGTAAAGGAGACGGCAGATATAGCTGAGCATTTTCTAAAGATCAACAACATTTCTACATTTGACAGGGGTGGATTTTTCTTTTGGCAAACTTTCTTTATTGCGACAAATGATGATGGAAACGGTGTTTTTCGAATAAATGATGATTGCCAAATTATTTTGAAGGTACACGCGGCACGTGATGTCAACACAAGCTCCACTCCACATTTCATTCTAAATGCCTGCTAAATACATTTTTCAACTATAAAAATACTGTTTCTTTGCGGGATCAAATTTCTTTTCGCCATCCAATTATTTACCGTGCAAGTTTCACAATGGCATGGACCGTGGCAATATTGTGGCACATGATATTGCATACTAGTCTATTCTTGAAATCTATCCCGTGCTGGCTTTCATCGGCTACCTGGGCATACAGGCTGTTGCCAATTTATTAATGCGCAACTTGCCTAAATGGGTAGTGGAAACACTACAGTTTTATTCAACGTCATTACGTCCAGCTGTGACGTCATTACATCCAGCTGTTTATATCGACACAAGATAGTTAAATGGAAATTCACCCTTGCAGGCATTTGTCACATCTATTTTCTATGCAAACTTTCTAAATGTCGACAAAAAAATCAAAGGACAACTTAATGGAAACATACTGTATCTACTGAATGTCCCTTTGAGCATGGTAAAGTTATTATTGCAATCTGGATGGTGTATCAATACATCCAGTCACTACAAAGATACAGGCATCCTTCCTAACTCATTTGACAGAGAGGAGGAAAACCACTCAGGGATTTCACCATGAGGTCATTGGTGATTTAAACCAGTTAGAGTTAAATGTCTGTGATAGGAGAAAACTGAGGATAGATCAACAACATTGTATTTACTCCACCACACTAACCTAAATGAAAGTGAAAAGAAGGAATGCTTCTCATTGGCAAGGACTAGGGAGTTTTTTTAGGATAAAAAGTAAAGGAATAGAGCTAAGCACAGGAAAAGTTCTAGAGGAAAACCTGGTTCAGTATGATTTCCAGCAGACACTGGGAGACAAATACACCTTTCAGCAGGACAAAAATATACACTGTAGTTACTTACCAAGATGACATTGAATGTTCCTGAGTGGCCTAGTTACAGTTTTGACTTAAATCGGCTTTAAATTCTATGTCAACATTTTTTAAAGAATAATGGGCAAACATTGTATGATCCAGGTTTACAAAGCTCTTAGAAAATGTAGTGGAAATTCAGTACTGAGAGAGACTTGGTCTTGGTCATTTCTTCAAACAATCATCTTTATTTAATATCGATTAATTATTGCAATAATGAGACCGTCAGAACACCAGTCTTGACTGACTGTTAGGCTGAGAGTCTACCCATTACAGACGATGCACCTTTTTATATAGTTGATACCAAGATTGCTAAGTCAGTCACTTCTAACCTTCCCATAAGCCACCTTGGTTATCTACACAGGATGGCATTTTACTTAGTTTCCCAGATGCCAGGAAGATGAGACAATGAGGCATTGTTCTTAACTCTTTCAGGCTCTCCCTATCTCGAGTCACACACACCACATCTTGTCTATAGAATGATAGCTTTTAGGTTTTTGTCACCAACACAAATCAATTGTCAGCTTCAAGCTATCTCTAGTAGAACCCATGTCCTCAACACCCAGACTAGCTGCAGGGTGCTAGAGTGGAGACCATAAAACACAGCATTAGCAGGACAAAAATATCTTACTGTTCGTTAAGTAAATAATTGTTACATAGCCAACAAATAAGGTGAATAGATACTTTTTCCCTCACAACATTTACCCAGAAAGACAGCTTCCAAAGGTGATTCTAACATGTATTCACTCAAGGGTTGAATACTTCTCTAACTAAAATATTTTTGTGTTTTGCTTTCCATGAATAACATTTTATAATTTTTTTTCAACTTTGACATTACAGAGTATTTTTTTGTAACTTTGTAACACAACAAAATGTGGGAAAAGTCAAGGGGCGTGAATACGTTCTGTAGGCACTGTAGATGAACAGACAGAGAGGCGGGGGTAGAGACACAGAAATAAAAAGAGAGAGAAAGCAAGAGAGAAAAAGAGATGGAGTGTGAGCTTGTTTTCCGCAAGGCTCTCCAGGAGACATGAGTCAGCACTATAACCTGGTATGTGTGTCTGGTCTGGTCTGACTGAGAGCTAAACACAAGACATTCATCGAGAGAAAAACACTCACCTCACTGTCTAGCATCCTGACAGCTAGCTACCGTTGTCTACCCTCTGCCAAACGTACCCTTCTGCCAATAGCTATAGGCAGGAACAGGAGGTAGAGAGGAGATTATGTTTTCTCTCCTCCTCTTTTTTAAGATAGCTGTAGCTGCTTTTTGGATTTGGCATCAGCTTCTGATCAGGCAAATCCGTCTCATACAGTCTGCCTTTTCAGGAACAATGGTGGCAGTACACTCAAAATACTGTGACAACTCTCAATTGGAGGAACTGGGTATAAGTTATATACGGTAAAAATATACTTTGTGAAGTAAGAGTATATGAGTGGGAATGCCATTGCTGTGTATTGGGCTGGAGTGCATGTAAAAACCATACTGTCCTCTGTTATCTTTGTCCTCTCTATCCTTTCTATCCTCTCTGTCCTCGCTCTGCTCTTTGTCCTCTGCAGAGTTTAATATCTCTAGTTTCTGTCGGGAGGTGGGTCCTCTGTCTTACTCCAGGATGAGGATCCTTCGTCTGGACGGCAACAAGATGTCCTACCATCTACTACCACCTGAATGGGTCTACTGCCTCAGAGTCCTGCACCACATATACATCTAACCCTGACCTCGGACCTCTAACCCCCTGACCCTGCCACAACCCTGCTTTGAAGCTTACCTGGAAAGATTATGTCAAGATTCCACAGGTCCGAACATTCAGAAATTAACACACACACACATGCACACAAGTACGTCATTCAAACACACGTCACTCATGCCCACTCAGACGCACGTTTGGACACATACAAACGCAAGCACATGCTTACATGGTCTCAGAACAGGTCTTCAAGATTCAATACAATTCCTTTTTTATCATTTTTTTGTAGACTCAATGAAATCCTCCAGGAGTAGAGCTGAGGCTCATTTAACGCTGTTTTGCTAGTCTCACTGTAACCACTTCATACTGTAACAAATAGTCTGATCAGTGTATGAAGCACGTATTCATTAAAATCATCCACCAACATCAGCCACCAAGGCTTGTTAATACATCACAGTACTGTAGAGTCAGCTTGGAGTTGAATTGATCCAACACACATGTATATATGCGCACATTATATACGTTTTGTTATTGTAAAGTTTTACAATATCCACTATGTTTTGCTAAGGTCAAATGATGTGCTTTATTGGAAATATGTTTTTGCATATGAACAGAACAATAAAATATGCACCATTATCAATTGTTTTTTACTGTTTTTCTCTCACAACTAATATTTTAGAACACTACTGATGTAGACATGAAATAATCTCTGTTTCATATAACACAAAACCTTTGTCCGTCCAGAGCATTAGTCTCTATAAGCCTAGATTAGTCTCATTCGTCTAGATCCTGGTCCTGTTGCTCTACGGGTAGCTAGCTCTCTGTATGAGAGACACAAAAACATACCTTCACTATGAACAGAGCCCATAATGGCCTGCTGTTATATTCATGGAAACACACAGTTTGTTATTCCTGAATATCAGTTTCACAGACCTAGAAATCACACATAATATAACCCTATTCCTAAACACACATTAATAAAGGTATAGGTTGTCCGGTGAGTGGCATTATAACACGGCATGGGTGTATTGATATACCATCCAAAGTGTAATTAATAACTTCATCATACGGAGAGGGATATTCAATGTCTGATTTTGTTTTTTTACCCATCTACCAATAGGTGCCCTTCTTTGCGAGGCATTGGAAACCCTCCCTGGTCTTTGTGGTTGAATCTGTGTTCAGATGAGGTAGTCATTAAAAAATCATATTAAACACTATTAATGCACACAGAGTCCATGCAATTTATGTGACTTGTTAAGCAAATCTTTACTCCTGAACTTATTTAGGCTTGCCATAACGAAAGGGTTGAATACTTTTTGACTCAAGACTTTCAACACGTCACACAAGCCACTGGCCATAAAAACCTGTGGCTCCATCCCAAATGGCATGCTATTTTCTACATAGTGCACCACTTTTGAGCAGAGCCCTATGAAATGTCGTGCCAGCGGTGACTGCACTCTAGCAGGGATTAAGTAATGGTGAGGAGGGAGGAGGGCTGTGTAAGGAAACTCTCTGGTTTCATCATGGTCCTGGACACAGTTGTGTACACACTCCCTAAAACACTACATCATCACAGCTACATTACACTGACTTTCCACATCTCAACTCTCCTGCTGTTCGTGTCAGGACAGAGGCATATTTCCATCAAGTTTATGGCCCGGTGGTGTTGGAGTGTATTGAGGCCTTGCTTTGCTGTTCTATGTGTTGTAGAGTTACTTAATGTTAAGCTACTGGCTGTGTCTGAAATCTGGCTTGCCTACTACTTACTTAAACTGCATACTGTGTATTAATTGTACTACATACTATTTAGAATGTAATGTTTAGTAAAAATGAGCAACAAATAACAGCATCTCATCCTACTGAGAATACGCAATATCATTGCGCAATTGCATGGATTCCCGCCATTCTTTTGTTTTGGTACAGCACGCCCCCTCAGCTGATTGTCAGTTGTTGTCAGACACACGTGTGCAGCGAACTCTACTAGATGAAAAGCCGAAATGAGGAGGACATTCTGGCATTTATAGGATACTGCATTTTTTTTTTTTACTATTTAAAATGCAAGTATGGGTATTCGAACAAGGCCACTGTCTCCCTGGCCTGGACCTATACCTGGACCCAGTTTGCAGCCTCCTCTGTTTCTGGTTTAGAATGGAGGTATATTCCACAT
The DNA here is from genome assembly GCA_030435695.1 of Brachymystax lenok tsinlingensis. Lineage (NCBI taxonomy): Eukaryota > Metazoa > Chordata > Actinopteri > Salmoniformes > Salmonidae > Brachymystax > Brachymystax lenok. The sequence goes on along the minus strand of CM059797.1, from coordinate 40,652,848 downwards.
AGCCTGTTTTTGCATTCCCTGGCCCTGTAGTGTTGGAGTGTTAAGAGCCTTGGCTTATATTTAGCTGTTCTCTGTGTTGCAGAGTGTGTTGCAGAGTTAGGGAATGTTTAGCTCCTTTCTCCCTGGCCTGGAACCATCTCTGTCTTTTCTTCTATTTGCAGCGCTACTCCCTCCCTCTGTTGTGTGAGTCAGTTTATGGCTCTGGCCTGTAGTGTTGGTCTATTTTGTATCCTGGGTTAGCTGTTCTCTCTATTGTACTGTTGGTGTTTAAGCCCCAGCAGCTTACTCTCTACCTCCGCTTTGCTCACCTCCCCACCTTCCTTACCCCAGACACCTGAGGCCTCCCTCACCCCCATCCCACTTTTTCCCTTCTCCAAGCACTCCCTTCATCCTCTCACCCCCTCCCTCCCTCCATCCTCCTAGCCTGGCCTGGCCTCTGCATTCCCCATCCTCTGAGCCCTTAAGGCAGCAGGACGGCTCCCTTGTGGACTCTTAAGACAGGGGAAGGAATGAACCAAGAGGAAATTAATGAACCAGCAGGAGGAGGAGGTGGGAAGGGGGATGGAGAAAGCAAATAACTTTTGAACCAATTACAGTTATGCTGTTACTCTTCAGAACCAAACACAGTTCTACCACTCCCCAATTCAGCCTTGGAAAACTAAGACACTTAGCTCTGACTCGCCTCTCAATAAACCAGCTCCCCAGTGTTGAACATTTTTGAAAAGTGAACTCTGGGATGTAGTGGAGAGCCAACCCGCATAAAACGTTAGCATTTATGCCACTCGCCACCTGTAATTCTTGACCAGTGTTCAGTGCTGACCTGCTTTATTTACACTGGTTGTAACACACTGTACCTGTTAACAACCTGCTTTACACTGGGCGGGGTGTAAGCTTTGTTTGCCACTTAACGAGCTCTTAATGATATTCTCTGCTCATGTTTCAGACCTCCCTGCTAGACACTGCTGTGTGTGTGTGTGTGTGTATACAGATTTACAGGCCTGTTTACAAGGCTGGGATCTCATCTCATTTGTAAGACAGAGGAATGCTGGATCTCAGGGTTCCTTTAATGTGTGCTTTTGATGATTATATGGACATTATTTGGGTTTACAGCACCCCAAACATCTGCTTCCTTTGATTGACTTGATGGACTTTCATTGTTACTTCACAGCATGGACAACATACCAGTTAATCAGATTGTCCTCAACACCACACAACACTTCATGACCCCGGAGATGTTTATATCATAACACTATCGTCAAGTCTGTGTGGTAAGGAAAAACATTCTGGCTGTCAACACAAGAGCAGGGACCTCAATCAAAATCTCGTTATTTCAACAAATACAATGTTGTGTAATTTAAAACCCACACCATCTGGAGAATTATGTCAACATAAAATATTTTAAGGATCGGCCCCTTTTTTCCATTTTCTCCTAAAATGACATACCCAAATCTAACTGCCTGTAGCTCAGGCCCTGAAGCAAGGATATGCATTTTCTTGGTACCATTTGAAAGGAACCACTTTGAAGTTCGTGGAAATGTGAAAGGAATGTTGGAGAATATAACACATTAGATCTGGTAAAAGATAATACAAAAAGAAACTACATTTTTTTGTATTTTTTTGTGTACCATCATCTTTGAAATGCAAGAGAAAGGCCATAACGTATTATTCCAGCCCAGCTGCAATTTAGATATTGGCAGCAGTGTATGTGCAAAGTTTTAGTCTGATCCAATGAACCATTACATTTCTGTTCAAAATGTTGTATCAGACTGCCCAAACGTGCCTAATTTGTTTATAAATAACTTTTCATGTTCAAAACTGTGCGCTCTCCTCAAACAATAGAATGGTATTATTTCACTGTAATAGCTACTGTAAATTGGACAGTGCAGTTAGATTAACAAGAATTGAAGCTTTCTGCCAATATCAGATATGTCTATGTCCTGGGAAATTGTCTTGTTACTTACAACCTCATGCTAATCACATTAGCCTACGTTAGCTCAACCATCCTGTAGAGGACCCAGGCCATTGCAGCTGTTTTTATTTCAATGTCAAATCATTTCTGGGTATCAATTAAGTACCTTACTGTGATTGTTTTGAATTAAAATGGTCAATAAGATACAAAAATAGCTTCTTAGCAAAGGAGCTTTGCAATTTCTCAAGCAAGATTTTTGCTAGGACTGTCTGGGAATGGTTTGAGTTTACCTTTATTTTACTAGGCAAGTCAGTTAAGAACAAATTCTTATTTTCAATGACGGCCTAGGAACAGTGGGTTAACTGCCTGTTCAGGGGCAGAATGACAGATTTGTACCATGTCAGCTCGGGGATTTGAACTTGCAACCTTTCGGTTACTAGTCCAACGCTCTAAACAAATCAAGTCAAATCACGTTTATTTATAAAGCCCTTCTTACATCAGCTGATGTCACAGAGAAAGAGAGATAATTAGAGAGAGCATACTTAAAATCACACAGGAATACTCCAGATATAACCCGGACAGAAAGATCACGTCAGTGACTCAACCCACTCAAGCGACGCACCCCCCCACCCCAGGGACGGCATGGAAGAGCACCAGTGACTCAGCCAATTAACTAATTTACCGCATGGTGATGTCATCATGGATGGCCAGTATACCTGCACATTGTAAATATGGTATTGGAGCTGACCTGGTATATACTGTAGCTGACTTACTTTCTTGTGTTCTTATTTCATATTTGTATTTCTCGTCTGTTTTTGTTCTACCTTATGTTTTTTAGTACTACATTGATATTGGTTACTGCATTGTTGGGTTTAGAGCTTGCAAGAAAAGTATTTCGCTGTACTTGTGCGGGTGTCATTAAAACTTAAAACTTGAAACAGGCTGACATTTCAGGCAGTCTTTTCAAACAGCTCTTACACTAAAAGGGCATTAGCATAATTATCACAATTTTACAATATCATTCCAACTTCATAGTGTGGAAATATATATAAAAGACAGGAATCATGTTTTTGACAGCACTAGGCCTTTAATAGTTATAATATAAAATAACATTGTATTTTTTATATATCATAATTATATCAACATAAAACCAATCTAATAAATTAAATGAAAATGTAATTCACAACGTTGGTATACTACATTGGGAGTGATGCATATGAGGAAGGAAAATAGATTTAAATCACTAGATTCAGCTGGAGCCTCAGAGGAGTCTCTCTGACTGAGAATAAACACTAAAATCATCTTGGTTTCATTATCAACTGATCTTTTCATTTTCCTTTCCTTCCTCGCCCTACTGGAGTCACAAAGGCTTTCTTTGTTTCTCTATTTCTGCTGAGCTCTCTGTGTCCTGAGCAACTTAATTTGTTTGTTTCTTTCTTTTTTTGATTCTCTCTTTTCTCAATGTATCTATGACCTAAAGTGATCTCATCTACCCACACAATCTCATACGTTGACCATATGTGGCTTACAGTAACACACCCATGTGAACACACACACACACACACACACACACACACACACACACACACACACACACACACACACACACACACACACACACACACACACACACACACACACACACACACACAAGAAGACAGTTCATGCTGAACAAGAGACAACTCAGCACACAACTACCTTCCACTACGTGCATGCGTCCACGCATGTGTGTTTTTGTGTCGTCCATGCATCTGTGCATCTAAAATAAAGGTTAAATACATTTTTTTTAAACTGTGTGTGATGTCCCAGCTAACAACTCTAGGTAGAGAGGTTTTTGTAATGTTCCCCTAATGTCCAGTTAGGGGAACATTCTAGGGGAACATGCCCTCAGAACATTTTATTGTGCTAAATTGATTAAATTCAGAGTTTGTGTCACTGGCCTACACACAATACCACATAATGTTAACTTCTTAGGTTCTTAGGGAGCGGCAGCAGAGGTGACGGTTTTGGAGAGTCTGGCGTGCCCAAAGTAAAATGGCTGCCACTCAGGCCCAGAAAATAGGATTTGCACATAATTAGTACTATTGGATAGGAATCGTCTATATTGCACAATCCAGGTGTGCAAAGATCTCAGAGACTTACCCAGAAAGACCCAAAGCTTAATCGCTCCCAAAGGTGATTCTAGAGTATATTGACTAAGGGGTGTGAATACATATGTAAATTAGATATTTCTGTATGTAATTTGCAATATATTTGCAAACATAATTAAAAACATGTTTTCACTTTGTCATTATGGGGTATTGTGTGTAGATGGGTGAGAAAAACATACATTTAATCCATTTTGAATTCAGACTGTAACACAACAAAATAAGTCAAGGGGTATGCAGACTTTCTGAAGGCGCTGTATGTTAGCAAAAACCTTATGAGAACCTTTTTAGGATGATGTTTTAGTGTTAAAGTAGAACAGTATCTTAATGTCAAATAGAATGTGTCTACAATGTGGCTAAATTGTTCTTATAATATACAACATTAATGATCTAGACATGTTTTATGGAACTTTGCAAGAACATTCATGTGTCTAGTTTTCTGAGGGTTGGGAAAATATTTCATCAATGTTCCACCAAACATACACAGAAAATGGTTGCCATGTACTCAGAACATAAGATATGAAAAATGTTCTAGCCACGTTTCATGGGATGTTGCAAAAACATTAATGCGTCCAGTTTTCTGAGGGTTAGGAGAATATTACATCAATGTCTCACCAAACATACACATGACATGGTTTCCATGTCTCACAATATAAGATATTAATGTTCTAGACACGTTGCAAGAACATTACTGAGTCCAGTTTTCTGAGGGTTAGGAGAATATTCCATCAAAGTTCCACAAAACAGAATGTACTGTAAGATATTAAAGTTCTAGACACATTTCATGGGAATGTTGCAATAACAGTTGTATCAGTTGTCAGGATGTCGCCTGATGGTCCCAAATAAATGTTTACCCCCCCAAAAAGTAATTACACATCACACCTTGTTACTGTTGCCAAGCCCATCAAGGCCCTGATTGGTGAGGCACTGATCCATTCAAGGCTCTTTTTGTCTGTTGGCAAGTTTAGGGTTACTCACACACAGTGATTTTAACATAGTGTTTTCACACAACAGAAACGTACACACTTTGACATGAGGGGCTCCCGTGTGGTGCAGCTGTCTAAGGCACTGCATCTCAGTGTTAGAGGCATCACTACAGACCCTGGTTTGATTCCAGGCTGTGTCACAACCGGCTGTGATTGGTTGTCCAATAGGGCGGCGCACAATTGGCAGCATCATCCGAGTTAGGAGTAGGCCGTCATTGTAAATAAGAATTTGTTCTTAACTGACTTGCCTAGTTAAATAAAAAAATTGGATTGTGCATTTATACAGTAATTATTATTCACCATGTCCTCACCTGGGATTTAAACTCACAACCGCTTGGTTTTCGGCATTCAGATCCTCCTGGTACATGTCAGCTATCAATTAATTATACTATTCTCTCCTCATTGATTTGATTTAATTATTTCAACAATTTAAGGGCTTTCTTTATAGCTCTCTAATGTTGGTGGGGCATATTAACCTTCTTTAATGATACTCTAGAATCACTATTATCAATCAAATATTTTCTTGAGTGTACTTTTAACAGACCTGAGATTTACTTCAAAGTACATGTAGCCTATTGCTTACACATATCACGTTGTTTCAGATTGTCTCAATTGCCTAGGGAGGAGGGGTTAGGGTTTATTCTGGACAGGGCCTAACTATACTGGCCCAATAAGCTAATTTCCAGCTGTAGTCCCCGGCCAGTTGTCAATAGGCATGCATCAAATAAAATACATTACAATTATTTTTTACAACACAATTGAGGCAAGCAAGAAACAAGCAAGCACAGATTGCAGAAACATAAAAACAGTTCATGCAATAAAACAGTACAAATCGACAAAGAATAATCACACAGAGATCACATTGAAGCACATACAGGACATAACATTGAGGCAGGCAGCAAGGATCAAGTGGCAGCAGCATGACCATGTCACATGAAATTAATGTGTGCAGTTATAATTGTCGGACAGCCAGTTTTTAAGGTGTATAGTAAAGGTGGAATATGTATGTATGTCTTTAATTGTAGTGGGCAGTGAGTTCCAGTTTTGTATTGCTGTAACAGAAAATGATAATTGACCAAATGTGCTTTTTCTGAATGGAATTAAAAGGTCACCTCGTGTGGTGCTTCTGGTAATCTGCCTGCTATTATTACGTTGGATTATAAATGAATTAAAGGGAGCAGGAGCGGTATTATGCAGAATTTTGTAGACAAACAGAAGTTTTTATATTTGATTGCATCTTCCCAGCTTAGCAGTTTATGATTATTAAGGATAATACAAGTATGTAAACTGTTAGGCTTCTGGTGCAAAACTTTGAGAGTATTTTATAAAGAATTGCTAATGGATTTAGTGATAAGCTGTTAGTTAGTCCCCAGCTTGTCAGACAATATGTTAGATGTGACACAATCATGGCATCCATAAATAATTTAGCAGCATTAAAAGTAAGTGCATTTCTAATATATCTAAAATTAGCTTAGCTAAACTTGACCCTATTACACACTTTCTTAATATGTGCTTTAAAAGAAAGATTAGAATCAATAATAACGCCCAAATACTTAACTTGTGGCACAATATTAATGTTTTGACCTGAAATCGTTATATTTGACACAATGTTACATTGTCTCTTTGTGAAAAACATTCCCACAGTTGTATCTACATTTAGTTGAAGGCACGAACGATTTAGCCAATTGGTGATCTGATCCATAGCTGTGGTCAGTTTGGCAGCAGCCAGATGTTTTGTCTTGGCATGCACATAAATAACAGTATCGTCCGCATACATTAGTGTATTGATGTCAGAGCAAACTGATGGCAGATCATTGATATATAGACTAAACAAAAGCGGGCCAAGTATCGATCCTTGTGGTACCCCTGTGCGTAAATTAAGAACTAATGAACGATGAGCACTATATTCAACCCAATACATTCCAAATCATGGTCAAGAGGCCAACATATCTGATGACAGTTGATGTGATCTTTTATATAAATCATGACCCCTCTTCCCTCAGATCTGTCCCGTCTAAAGATATTATACCCTGGTACATGTAATGCAGCAGATGGAGAGTTGTTATGTAACCACGATTCTGACAGGCCTAAAAAGTCTAAGTTAGAGTTAGTAAGAAGATGATGTACTTGTTCAGACTTTGGGGTGAGGCTACGGATGTTCATATGTCCTCCAAAGAGACCCCTAGGTTTGAGTTGTTGATCCCAGATCAATCGAGAGTGATTGACAGTTTTAAAAAAGTTCAGTTTGCGATGTTTTTTCAGAGCAGGGTTTATGATGCTTTTGATTGCACTGTGGGTTGTACCATACAGATTTTCACGCGTACCTTGAACGGAAAATCGGACCTGGGCACGGGTGCACATCTCCGGACAGCAACAGGTAAAGTATGATAATGATCCCACTGTCACTTTGGCATTTGCCTCGGACTGCATTTCTTCGCTTGTGTAGATCCCGGCCGGCCGCAGTGTTTACAAACGCTTGCATTAAAATATGCTTTCCGTGTCCGAAATGCTTGATTAACGTTGTTTCTCGGTACACTGTTATATTTTGGGAAACTCGCTTTATGTTTACAAACGGTCCCGAGTCTGTCAAGTTTAAAATAACTCCAAAAACTAAAAGCTCCAGGAGAGCCCCTGACACACCTGTTCCGCTGGCTGCCGCTGGCTCCGCTGGCTGCCGCCATTACACAGTGGTAAGAGTGTTTGTCATTAGTGCTGTTGGCCTCTGTTTGAGACCAGCTAGAGGAGTCACCCTACATTCTTAGCAATATACAGTATATTAATGTAATTATTTGGAAACAGTTACAACACACCTATCTGGGGTGTATTCATTAATATACAGTATATTGGGAAAAAAAAGCCTAATTGAAAGTTTGGAATCGGTAAATTCTAGATCTCTTTGAGATTCTCAGCTGTTGTCTTTTTGAAATCCACACCACATACGTAGAACATTAGCTCTCGTCATTGTATTTCTATCTGTAACATTCCTAATTTGTTGCTGAAACATGGCCCAGGTGTTAGTGTTGCTTCTGATAGAAACATACCGAGAACATGGTTGTCATATTCTTAGAATATAAGAAATGTGTATATCACATTTGCCATTTAAGCAATACTGATGCCAGTTACACCAAAACAGTTCACAACATGGATTTCCATCTCCAAGTTTTAATGTGGAAAAAATTGACAAATTCCAACAGAATCACTTGGGAACAGTGTTGGGGGTAATATATTACTTGGAATTGTATTAATTTTATTAGTTATATAACGAGTTAATGTCTTCAAATATTTGTAATATTATTAGTTACTTTTTCAAGTAACCTGTTTATTACTTTCAGAAGCATGTCTCCACATTTAGTTGTGTTACAGAATGAATTAAAAATGGTTTAAATATATATTTTCTCCCATCTACACACAATATTCCATAATGACAAATGACCTTTTTTTTTGCTAATTTATTGAAAATGAAATACAGAAATATCTCATCAACATAAGTATTCACACTCCTGAGTCAAGACATGTAAAAAAAAAACTTGTTCAATTTTAAGAAGATCATGAGTGGGGATTTTATTTTCTTCATTGAAAATTACCATCTAGTTTTTCCAAAATAGCACTTTTTGTTACTGCACAAAAAAGACCATTCCGAGAGCAGCATTTATTTTTCAACTCGAAGAAATGAAGCCAATCAGTCCTCCATGACAACAAAATAACTGGAAATCAGACAGACTCTATTTTTTATGTATAGATATAGCCTAATCAACATCCATTTTATGGCCAACTAAATGAACCCCAACATAAATTTATTCTGCAATAGATGTCATTCAATTGGTAATTATTCATTTTTGTCTTCTTTTAACGACTACTAAGCAGGTTGACGTTTATTGGGATGAGTCTTGATGTTGAGGCAGAACTGAGCAATTTCTGCTAAATGGGCCACCTACAGTGAGGGAAAAAAGTATTTGATCCCCTGCTGATTTTGTACGTTTGCCCACTGACAAAGAAATGATCAGTCTATAATTTTAATGGTAGGTTTATTTGAACATTGAGAGACAGAATAACAACAAAAAAATCCAGAAAAACATGTGAAAAATGTTATAAATTGATTTGCATTTTAATGAGGAAATAAGTATTTGACCCCTCTGCAAAACATGACTTAGTACCTGGTGGCAAAACCCTTGTTGGCAATCACAGAGGTCAGACGTTTCTTGTAGTTGGCCACCAGGTTTTCACACATCTCAGGAGGGATTTTGTCCCATTCCTCTTTGCAGATCTTCTCCAAGTCATTAAGGTTTCGAGGCTGACAATTGGCAACTCGAACCTTCAGCTCCCTCCACAGATTTTCTATGGGATTAAGGTCTGGAGACTGGCTAGGCCTCTCCAGGACCTTGATGTGCTTCTTCTTGAGCCACTCCTTTGTTGCCTTGGCTGTGTGTTTTGGGTCATTGTCATGCTGGAATACCCATCCACGACCCATTTTCATTTCCCTGGCTGAGGGAAGGAGGTTTTCACCCAAGATTTGATGGTACATGGCCCGTCCATCGTCCCTTTGATGCGGTGAAGTTGTCCTGTCCCCTTAGCAGAAAAACATCCCCAAAGCATAATGTTTCCACATCCATGGGCATGGTGTTCTTGGGGTCATAGGCAGCATTCCTCCTCCTCCAAACACAGAGAATTGAGTTGATGCCAAATAGCTCCATTTTGGTCTCATCTGACCACAACACTTTCACTCAGTTGTCCTCTGAATGAGATCTTGCATGGTGGCACAGGCCGAGGGAGATTGACAGTTCTTTTGTGTTTCTTCCATTTGCGAATAATCGCACCAACTGTTGTCACCTTCTCACCAAGCTGCTTGGCGATGGTCTTGTAGCCCATTCCAGCCTTGTGTAGGTCTACAATCTTGTCCCTGACATCCTTGGAGAGCTCTTTGGTCTTGGCCATGGTGGAGAGTTTGGAATCTGATTGATTGATTGCTTCTGTGGACAGGTGCCTTTTATACAGGTAACAAACTGAGATTAGGAGCACTCCCTTTAAGAGTGTGCTCCTAATCTCAGCTCGTTACCTGTATAAAAGACACCTGGGAGCCGAAATCTTTCTGATTGAGAGGGGGTCAAATACTTATTTCCCTCATTAAAATGCAATTCCATTTATACCATTTTTCACATGCGTTTTTCTGGATTTTTTTGTTGTTATTCTGTCTCTCACTGTTCAAATAAACCTACCATTAAAATTATAGACTGATCATTTCTTTGTCAGTGGGCAAACGTACAAAATCAGCAGGGGATCAAATACTTTTTCGCCTCACTCTACAGTACAAAGTCAAAATTGTCTATATTGTAAAAATGAATGAAAATAAAGATTTGCTTTTAGGTTGTAATTTTAAGGTTAGGTTTAGGTATTGGGGTAAGCGGGGTCGGTTACGGGTTAGGTTTAAAATCTGATTTGTCATTTTTGATGGTAACAATTATTTTCCACCTCTCCCACACTAACTTTACAAAATTCTAACTTGCAATGCTTTTATTGCATTATTCGTTTTTTTATGAATGAATAGGATGGCTCACTGTTCGTTGTTGGCATTTCCTGCCTACGTTTGCCTACTTTGCCAATTAAGTACTCATAAAATATTTGGCAACATCAAATGGTTTTGTGATGAATAAGCTAAATTGAATTGAATTCGTCGTTCTCCCATAATTTAACTTAAAGTACTCCAAAGTTTTTTTACCATCTTTCTTTATATCATTGATCTTGGCTTAATAATACAGTTTCTTCTTTTTGTTTAGTCACATCATTTCTCAATTTGCAGTAAGATGTGCAGCCAGACCTAATAGCCACTTTTTTTCCCCCATCTCGTTGAACCATAGTTTTTCCTCATCAATCCATAGAGCCTTAAGAGTTCTAACAGGCAGTGTCTTATCAGGTGCATGTTTATCAATAATTGGAAGGAGAGTGCATTGTCTGGATGCTCCTTATTAATCACTTCAGACCAACAAATATGTTTAACATCATCCACATTAGTCACAGTAAAATCTTTTGTATGGTCTCTTATACACTATTTTAGGCCCAGCTGTTGAAACTTTGGCTTTCCTGGATATAGCCACTATATTGTGATCACTGCATCCAATGGGTACGGATACAACTTTAAAACAAAGTTCTACAGTATTAGTAAAAATGTGATCGATACATGTGGACGATCTTGTTCCTGTAATGTTTGTAAACACCCTGGTAGGTTAATTAATAACCTGAACCAGATTACAGGCACTGGTTACAGGTAGAAGCTTCCTCTTGAGCGGACACCTTGATGAAACCCAGTCAATATTCAGGTCCCCAAAAAGGTAGACCTCTCTGATAACATCACACAAGTTAGAAGATGGCGCCGGAGAGGATGGCGCCGGAGAGGATGGCTGCGGTTTCATGGGCTCTTAAGCCATTTTGCCACAACTTTGGAAGTATGCTTGGGGTCATTGTCCATTTGGAAGACCCATTTGCGACCAAGCTTTAACTTCCTGACTGATGTCTTAAGATGTTGCTTCAATATATCCACATAATCTTCCTTCCTCATGATGCCATCTATTTTTGTGAAGTGCACCAGTCCCTCCTGCAGCAAAGCACACCCACAACATGATGCTGCCACCCCCGTGCTTCACGGTTGGGATGTGTTCTTCGGCTTGCAAGCCTCCCCCTTTTTCCTCCAACATAACCATGGTAATTATTGCCAAACAGTTCTATTTTTGTTTAATCAAACCAGAGGACAGTTCTCCAAAAAGTACGATCTTTGTCCCCATGCGCAGTTGCAAACCATAGTCTGGCTTTTTTTATGGCGGTTTTGGAGCAGTGGCTTCTTCCTTGCTGAGCGGCCTTTCAGGTTATGTTGATATAGGACTCGTTTACTGTGGATATAGATACTTTTGTACCTGTTTCCTCCAGCATATTCACAAGGTCCTTTGCTGTTGTTCTGGGATTGATTTGCACTTTTCCCACCAAAGTACGTTCATCTCTAGGAGACAGAACGCGTCTCCTTGCTGAGCGGTACGATGGCTGCGTGGTCCCATGGTGTTTATACTTGCGTACTATTGTTTGTACAGATGAATGTGGTACCTTCAGGCATTTGGAAATTGCTCCCAAGGATGAACCAGACTTGTGGAGGTCTACATTTTTCTTTTCTGAGGTCTTGGCTGATTTCTTTTTATTTTCCCACGATGTCAAGCAAAGAGTTTGAAGGTAGGCCTTGAACTGAGTTTGAAGGTAGGTCTTGAAATACATCCACAGGTACACCTCTAATTGACTCAAATGATGTCAATTAGCCTATCAGAAGCTTCTAAAGCCATGACATCCTTTTCTGGAATTTTCCAAGCTGTTTAAAGGCACAGTCAACACAGTGTATGTAAACTTCTGACCCACTGGAATTGTGATACAGTGAATTATAAATTAAATAATCTGTCTGTAAACAATTGTTGGAAAAATTACTTGTGTCAAGCACAAAGTAGATGTCCTAACGGACTTGCCAAACTATAGTTTGTTAACAAGAAATTTGTGGAGTGCTTGAAAAACAAGTTTTAATCACTCCAACCTAAGTGTATGTAAACTTCAGACTTCAACTGTATACATACAGCACTCCATTAATCAATTGGTGTTTGTGTGTGTGTATGCTGTGGGGTTGAAGCTACGAGCCCATAGGCTTGGCCATCTCATCCCTTCCAGGCTTCTGGGAAGGAGGGTGGACAATGAGCCTGTCATAGCGGATGTAAACAATGTCCTCACACGCTCTGGCAGCTTTCATGGCTGGGATAAGTTATTTCCTCTTCTGGCGCACAGCTTCGGGATAGTCCTCTTTGAGGAAGATATACGTTCCTCTCAAGTTCTTGGCTCTATCCAGAACAGCTACCTTGTCCTTGAACCTCAGGAACTTGATCAATATCGGCCTGGGCCTGTCACCTGGGCCACTGGTGGGTTTTCAAGTCCTGTGGGCGCTCAACCTCAATCTTCCGGTGATTCATCTTTAACTTCTCAGAGATAATTGCCTCACTTTGTCCTCAGTCTCCATCCAGGTCTCATGTGGGGATTATGCAATTCTCCCGAAACTCCCGACATGTTCATTACCATTCGGACACTACAGACGATTTTGTGAGAAGATACATTTTCGGGATGTCTCTCTATCTTTATCTGACAAACACCTTCCACCGCAAATGTGGAAGTGTGACATAGACGGATGCGGTGGACTGAGACACATCCAATGCAAAAGAAAACAGATATCTCTAGCTTAAACCGACAGATTTTTATGGAGATGGTTTTATTATGCTAATTCGATTTCCACGGAGGAGCGGACATCAACTCTACGTGGTTAATCGAGGAGAAAGAGAACAACATTTCAGTCAAATGCAAACAAATCTGTTAGCCAAAGTTCCATAAATTTTGAGAGAGGAAAAATCGATGCACATTATAGTAATTCTCATGACGTTGCCCTGTTGGGTGAGGTTTGACACCCCCATAAAGACCTTTCCCCCGATTTCCCTCCAGTCTACAGAATGGACTCTTGGAAAGCCCTGTGTTACCACAGAGAAAGTATGGTAACATCAAAAGGTTGGGGAATGGAACAATATTTCCCTTTCTCAACCTGTTGAAAGTGTCCGTTGGTACTTAAAGAATATGATGTCAGATCAGTTGTTGTCTGGGACATTATATCTGATGATAGGACGACATAAATTGTATCTTGGAAAGTCTACACATTCCCAATCCTTTTGTTCCTCAGTCTTCCCGCGCTTTCATTCAAAGCCAACCCCCTTTCTTTATGTAACCAGCCATCATCTCGGTTTCGTTAGCTAGGGACGTTTTCTTTTATGACATAATTAGTAATCAATGTATGATCCATCCTGTGTATATGTAATTCTGTACGATTATTTAGGTATTTAGTAAAAAAAAAAATATATATTTGTTTTTATTGCCGATTCCACTTGTTAGCCAGGGTTCGTGATGATAACCAATAAGTTTACAACGTTCAGATGAGACTGAATAAGGTGACGATTAATAATTGACTGCAATTGATATAAAAGATGACCAGGTCTTTAAAAGTTTATTGGGACTGGACGCACAGCGTCCAGTCCCACTTCTAGGCCGGAGCCTTCCTCTGCGCCGGGGACCAGTCCGGGCATGGCGTTCAGCCCGGATCCATGGTCTGAGCGGGTGCTACGTCCCGCACCGGAGCCGCCACCGATGCTAGTTGCCCACCCGAACCCCTCCCCATCTAGTTCAGGTTTTGCGGCCGGAGTCCGCACCTTTGGGGGGGTACTGTCACGTCTTGGCCATAGAGGGCCCTCGGGGTTCTCTATGCTGTTTTAGGTTTGTTGTTAGATGGGATGTTTGAACCGTGTACATGTATGGTGTGTGTGAGAGAGCAGTTGTAGCAATTTTGAGAAACCCCTTCTTTCTCCAGATCAGCACACCTGTCAGGTGGATGGCAGTCTTATGTAAGAGTCAGCTGAAGATAAGAGCCTTGGAGAAGTGAAATGGAGCGTGATCCTGTGCAGTCTGGGCTGAATTTTTATCGGAGATCCGCCAGCGTAACTCTAACTTTCATGTAAATCATACATTCAATATTAATGGAACACTTGCAAGAAAATGTATCTACTATTGTATGTTACTGCTCTAAGTCTGTCTGTCTATCTGTATGATCTACAGGTAACCTCCAAAATAAAGGAAACACTTGAGTAAATGAGAGATACAAAGTATATTGAAAGCAGGTGTGGCTCCTGAGTTAATTAACTAATTATTATATAATCATGCTTAGTGTCATGTTGTGGGGTGTGTACGCGTGTCTCAGTCACCAAATCTCTACCCAATTGAACACTTTTGGGAGATTCTGGAGCACCCCTGAGACAGCATTTTCCACCACCATCAACAACCCAGCTACCAATGAGGAATCGGCCCAGAAACGGCCCTCTTCTGGAGGGCTGGAACTGATTGAACCGGCCCGGAATCGGGTGTCGGACTCGGCCCGGGAATCAAAATGAATGACTGCCCAGAATCGGCCTAAGTACATCAGGCCGTTTCCGTTTATCGGAAACGACATTCAGTCGACATTGCCGGCATCTTACCAGAATCCCCCCATAAGCGGCCTGATGCAAATTTAAATAAATGTATACAAAATTACCCAATTTAGTAATTTTAAAATGACTATTATACATTTTATATTCATCCACGTAAAAGCATTTTGTGTTGGAGGAAACACCATACACCTGGTGACCGTGTCAGCGTGCATGGCCCACCACGGAAGTCAATACAGTTTTTAATGCTTATCAATTGCCTTGCACAAAGTATCAAAATACAGAAATATTATACAGGACTCTTAAAGAATTTTATTTAAATGTCAATTGTATTTTCTGATCACAGAAACAATGAGAAAATATGGAAAAATAAATAATGAAATGTTAATTATATAAAGCAGCCCATGTAATCATCTGCCAGAGTGTAGACCCCATCGGCACGAGCCCCAATTAATACATTTGGGCAGATAACTCTCACCGGAATCGGCCCGAGCCCCAAGTAATACATTTGGGACAGATAACTCACACCGGAATTGGCCCGAGCTCAATCCCCGCATCCTAGCCATAAGTAATACTGCCGAAGGCGGCCCAGACTTGGGCCACATGACGTCGGCCGAGTCTGACTCTCAGCCGAGTGCCCAGACTCTCAGACAGAATCGGCCCAGATCCACTGTGCTAGCTGGGAAAACACCAAATTATGGAATGTCTTGTGGAAGAATGGTGTTGCATCCCTCCAATAGAGTTCCAAACACTTGTAGAATCTATGCAAAGACACATTGAAGCTGTTCTGGCTGCTTGTGGTGGCCCAACACTTTATGTTGGTGCTCCTATATTTTATCAGTTACCTGTATTATCATGTTACTGTTCTAGTTGTGTCTGTCTATCTGTCTGACCTTTTATCTTGTGTTACTGCTCTAGGTCTGTCTGTCTATGTGTCTGATCTTTTATCTTGTGTTACTTCTCTATGTCTGTCTGTCTATCTGTCTGATCTTCTTTCTCGTGTTACGGCTCTAGGTCATGGTCTGGTTGTGTCTAATATGAGGGATGATTGATTGGCTGTGGTGAGCCCCTGACACATGAAGCACATGATGAGTTCTGTTCTGTCTTACAGCCTTCAGCAGAAGACCTGGCCCAGATGTCTGAATGTAGAACTCAAGAAGATTCCCTTGTCATGGCCAGAATCAAAGGAAGCAGCCAGAAAGACCTGCAGAGTTGGGAAACATTAGTACAAGCCCTATGTTCCTCCAGAAATTAAGTGAATTAAGTGAGTAAGTAAGTCAGTTAAGTAGTTAACTACTTAGGGAGCTAGCGCCCCACGCCCCACCACTCCCTAAGTAGTTTTAAAATGCATCCTTAGCTATCCTTTTATGAATATTAGCGATAATATTTCACTCGGATGGTCACCTATACCTTATATAAGTAAAATAAAGTGGGGCGCGCCAGCCAGACTCGCGCCCGAGAAAACTTGTTGACATTTCAGGTGCCCATGCCATTTCCTGTACCTATTCGTTGTGTTTTCTCCAATCTCTCTGAGTCTTTGTATATAGACTGCTGACATCTAGTGGAAGCCATAGGTACTGCAGTCTCAGTCCTGGTAACAAATGGATTCAATAGGGAGTGTGTCTAACAGAGCCAAAGGTCACCAGAAACTGATTTCAGGATGGTTTTTTCTCAGGTTTTTGCCTGCTAAATGAGTTCTGTTATACTCACAGACATTATGTTAACACTTTTAGAAACTTCAGAGTGTTTCCTATCCAATAGTACTAATTATGTGCATATCCTATTTTCTGGGCCTGAGTGGCAGGCATTTTGCTTTGGGCACGCCAGACTCTCCAAAACCGTAACCTCACCTGCCGCTCCCTAAGAAGTTAAAGGCTTTAGCTGTCCTCCTACATGGCTGGCTCACCCCTCTGTCTGGCTGTGGTATAGATGGATGAGCTGCAGTGGGAGGTCTGTCAGCAGGCTCAGCAAAGAATCACCCATCTTGCATGCGAATGGACTTTGATGTTGGTTCCAAACTTTTTTTACCCTTTACCATGCTTTGACTGCTTTTGAATGGAATTCAATGCTCCTGTTGCCAAATTTCAATATATATTTTTTTCCATAGACCTTTATTTTCTGCAAAGTCACACTCATCCAACTTTAAGCAAGCTTAAAGCCTACTACTCAAAGAGAGGGCAAAGCGGGATGGGCTATCTGTTGATCATAGCGAATACATAATCAGCTAATTAACTAGCTAGCTAGCAGTGATGTAAAGTACTTCAGTAAAAATACTTGAAAGTACAACTTAAGTCGGTTTTTTGGGGTATCTACTATTGATATTTTTGGCAACTTTTACTTTAACTTCACTACATTCCTGAAGAAAAGAATGTGCTTTTTACTCCATACATTTTCCCTGACACCCAAAATAACTTTTGACAGGAAAATGTTCCAAATTCACAAACTTATCAAGAGAACATCCCTGGTCCTCCCTACTGCCTCTGACCAGGCACTCACTAAACACAAATGCTTCATTTGTAAATTATGTCTGAGTGTTGGAGTGTGCCCCTGGCTATCGTTCAATAAAATAAAAAAAATTGTGCAATCTGGTTTGCTTAATATAAGGACTTTGAAATTATTCATACTTTTACTTTTGAATCTTAAGTATATGTGGATTTTACTGGGTGACTTTCACTTTTACTTGAGTCATTTTCTATTAAGGTATCTTTACTTTTACTCAAGTATGACAATTTAATACTTTTTCCACCACTGCTAGCTAGTTAGCTATTCTGTTGAAACAATCTATCTAGTCTTTACCTGTGATTGTAGTTTGCTCTGCTGCTGACATCTGCCTCTTAGGCCTACTAACAAATAGTCAAATTGAAGCCTTCCCTGTTCCTGACAGTAAGATGACAGATGCAACTAAAAAGGTAGCAACTACGACACTGCCGTTTGGTGACGGTAGCTTCTGCCTTCAGGACGAGTGCAATGCACGCTCACATGGGGGCAGGTGAGGGGGAATGTTCCAAGATAAAAAAAAAAAATGAAATTAGCTAGTTTTATGAGCAATTCATTTAAACAACAACAGAGAAAATAGACACAATTTTTTATAAAAATGTAATAATAAAAAATGCCACCTTTCTGAAAGGGCACTTCTCTCAAAGGAGGTCAAAAGGGCAGAAACTCAGGCAAGCTTAGAACTCTATCTGTGCACGTGCCTGGCGTCACTCCCACTCTAGGGAGTCTTTCATTTTTTGGGGGGGGTTTATCTTCTGCTGATTCAGGTCCAGGGTTTTGATGAACATTAAATAATAAATTACTTTGTAAAACGTTGTGTTTAGAAATACAATTTGATTGATTGAGATAACTAACATCTCCAGCCTTCGTCCTTAAACACTGCAACTGCCAACAGCATGCATACTTACCTGTTCTGACTTAGACTGTCAACTTTAATTTCATAGCCCTTTAAAGATGTCAGTTCTGTGTCTTTGGGAGTGATGAAGGGGAATGTTTACGCTTTATTAACATATATTTACCGTTAACATAATTGATGATACTTTGGTAATAAACATTAAGCACGCTCCTATGTTCTTGTAAAGCTGTATCCAGTGTGCAGGCACATTGCTGTGTACTGCAGTTACAGTGGGAATATTGCGGTGTTGGCTGTAGGTCAGTCAGTGTTTTTCCATACACAAGCATCTCTAAGGTCTCTGGCTCTAACCCACCAGACTCGAAGGCTTGAGTCCCAAATGACCCTATGGAACCTGGTCAAAAGTAGTGCACTATATAGGGAATAGGGTGCCATTTGGGACTCAGTCTAAGTTCTTCAGCTCTGGGCTCTGAGGTCTAAACAGTGGAATCATCCCAGTCATCTTCAAAATGACGGAACAGGACGTTCCTGCAGCACTTTTACCAAGACTACCTCCTCCTGCCTGGCCTGATTATGACTGGCCTATGGTTGGAAAACAGCTGCTGTAGTGTCCACCACTCGAATAGTGGGGATATAGTTGGTAGAGAATGCAGAAACAGTAATAGTGGGGGTTATAGTTGGAATATGGGTGTAGGGTACAAGAAAGGAGGAAAAGGGAGGGAGTAAGAGAGAGGGAGAAGCGGAGGGATAAGAGAGAGTGAGGGAGAGGAAGGGGTGAGATGGATGGAGCAAGGGAGCAAGGGAGCAAGGGAGTGAGACAGTGAGGGAGAGGAAGGGGTGTGTGAAACAGTTCTCCACATGTGTTCTCCTCGTTACCCTGAGCTGCATGCTGCTCATTCTGCAGGAATGTACTGTTAACGTGTCTATAACCTCAGCCTGACACACACTCACACACGCATGACTGCACGCATGTGAACACACATACACACTTAATAAGACTCCTCATTGCACTAAACACACAGCTGCTCTGTGCAATAAACTACCTCACATAATACAAAGCTTAACAGCACTCAGCATAACACACAGCACTCAATGAGTAATACACATGCTGCTTCTGTCTTCCTGTGTGTTGATGCAGAATCACAGGACTCAGTGGGGCGGCTTCCCGAACACAGAGTAAACCAAATCCTGGACTAAATATTCTCCATTGAGCTTGCTTTTTAGTCCAAGACTTGGCTTAATCCGTGTTCGGAAATCTGCCCTAATGAGTTTAGTGGAACTAAAGTGAATTTATTTATCCTTTATTTAACTAGGAAAGTCAGTTAAGAACAAAATCATATCTACAATGACAGCCTAGGAACAGTGAGTTAACTGCCTTGTTCAGTGGGAAAATGACATATTTTTACCATGTCAGCTCGGGGACTCAATCTAGCAACCTTTTGGTTACTGGCCCAATGCTCTAACCACTAGGCTATCTGATGCCCCGTGTGCATGTGTGCGTGCGTGTGCGCATGCGCCTGCACGTATGTGATCCAGGACGATATATAAATACATAGGAACATTCCACAATCAGCAGATAGAACTCTAATGGAAGACACATGAGAAAGCAGCATGCTGATACATTGTATAAACAAACAATAGAGAGAGTGGGTGGGAGGGAAACTAGGAGACTAGGAGAGTGAGAGAGAGACCGAATGGGAGACGGCTTTTATGGGGGTCAGAACAAATTTTTATATTATCACAGACACCTGCCCACTCCCCACCCACCCACCCACCCACATACACACACACGCATGGGTTGCACACAAGCACGGGTCACACGTACACGCACACAAACATACACATACACATAGTCATGTGAGAATACATCCTCCTTCAACAGGATAGGAGTGGAGATTAAATGTGCTGTGGAGGGCCAGAGAGAGAGGGAAGGAGGGAGAGAGATGAGAGGAGAGGAGAGAGGGAGGGAGTGGAGGAGAGGAGGAAACACTATGACCTTCAGAGGGAACGATAGCCAGGGAACCAACCCAATAGGAGGCTTGTCCACTGAGAAGGAGAGAAGGAGGGAGAGAGGGGGAGAGAGAGGGAGGCGTAAGAGAAGGGTGGGAGAGACAAAAAGCAGAGAGACATAAAGCTCTATTTGATAAAAGAGGGCAGGTACCATTGGCAGGTAAGACAATGTTTGTTGTTTCTTTTCTCCAGGGGGGGCGCTTGTAGGTGACACGCTTGATAACAGAATGTAAACAAAGCGAGGCCAGGAGAGAGTGTGTGTCTCTCAGAATGTGTGAGGTGGATGTGGGGATGAGGAGTGTGTGTGTGTGTATGTACGTGCGTGAAGGTCTTGGCAGAGAGGCAGATGTGAACAGAGCCTGGCAGTGTGTGTTTCTATAGAGGCGCTGAATGAGAGCGGTACTGAAATCTCTTCCCAGAGAGAGAGCTTGTTCTAGAACGCTTGTTGCTTCTGGAATGCTTGTTGCTTCTGCTAAAGTTCTCTCACAAAGCAGATTCTAGAATGCTGCTGCTCTGTGACAATCAGACAAATATTTACACACCTATCCATTTCACCTTCGTTCAGATAATCATGTTGATTTCCTGTTTCAAGTTGATGGAAGGGTAGTAATGGGTGGCTAATGAACAGAAAGCAAAGTTGATCTTTTTCACAGTCTGTCTTATGAAAACACTGCTGTGCTGTGTTTGGCTGGGGCAGGCGGGACTATATCACTCTACCCTCTACAACTCTATGCTTTACATCACATAGGGCTTGACAACTGTCCTGGTGTCTGTCAAGACGTATGTCTGTCTCTCTGTGCATCTGTCTGTTCTGCCACATGCCACATGTCTAGTCTAAGTATAGCTTCTGGATTGGCAGGTCACAATTATATGCAGGATTTTGTTGATCAATGTCTTCAAAAATAGAGAAGAAGCTTTCTGAAATCTCCAGAAACATCTCAGGAACATTTATTCCTTCATAATGGGCTGTGGTCTGGTCTGGTTTGGTTGGATTGGATCTCTGTTTTTTTACACAGCAAAAAAACTCTGGAATTCATTATTGACAAGAATTCAGGCTGCATGGGGAACATCGTGAAAATGGATAATTGTGTTTCTAACAAAATATATTTGCTGTCTAGTACTTGCTATAAAGCATCTACATCATTCTGCCAAAATAACTGAAGTTTTTTATTTGACAGTTGGCAATATTTCCTTAAAAATATGGGTCACCCAGGAGTTTAGACAGCCATGCTATATATCTGCCTGCCATCTCAAGCAGGCTTAAGAGTACAGACAGTCCAATGTTGTTCCTTGCTTGTCTGTGGACCCTGCTCTGTCTTTCTCAGTATTTTCCAAATGGGGCATCACAGCCTTGGGATGGAGCTAAATCCTACAGGGTTGTTGTGGTTAGAAAACATGACTTTGAAATGTTTTAGGTGAGTCAAAGCCCAATAACATTGATGTGTTACCAGTTACATATCTGACTCGTCTTTAGATCTTTTCTCAAACGAGTTTCCAACCCTTCTGTCCGGGAGAGCAGTAAAGCTTTTCCGAGATATTTTATAGTGCCTCAAATTAAATCAACAATGGAGAAGTTAATAAAGTTGAAGGATTTTTATAATCTTTCCTGGATGAACATGGAGCAAGTGGGCAACTCTAACACAGTTGTGACCCAGGTGTGCTGAACCCTGAGTATTGGAGTGTTGTCTCTACATATATCTCTTGTTGATTTACAACCCTAACTCGCAGATTAGCTGTGACTATGGTATAGGTGAACTCCAGACTGTCATCTCTCTCGTTGTCTAATAACAGCCCTAAATCTGTACTGAAGTCCTGACATCTTGATGACGGCTGTTGGGGTTCTGGACTACTGAGAGAGGAAAAGTGAAATCACACTCTGGCCTGAGTGGCCTTGCCAGGGAGCACAATTAGTTTGAAAGGAAGGGAAGTTCTGAGATGTTTATCCTGGCCTGGACATACTTAGGCTGGGGGAGAATAGTTGTCTAATGACTCATGATAATCTCAGATATTTATCGAACTGGCCAGAAGGCTTTCTCACAACAAACAAAGCATAGAAACCTTGTCTTTTTGCCAGTTGTCAGTAGACAGCTTGAAATAAAAATGCCTGGATCAGAGTCACAGTAACCATATGTATCCTGAGGACTCGGTCAATAGCTACAACTAATGACCCACGACTGTTTTCCTCTGATCTGCAGTGTGCTTCTGGGTGTTCGACTACTAGAGAGAAGAAAGAATAAGACAGAGGGGGGAGAGAAAGAGAGAGAGAGAGAAAGAGAGAGAGAGAAAGAGATGTATATGGAGATTCCTAGTGAGGGTCTCTCTATGCTGTTAGACAACCAACCCTCCGCCTGTCTCAGAGCTCCAGCCGCTCTGGAGTTACAGCCCATCCCATACAGCCCCCTCTGTTCCCCCTCGTTAAGAAACTCTCTCTGGACCAAAACACACAATGGATGCTTTATACTTCAGCTCCCTCTCTACCTCTCTCTGTCTCTCCCACTCTCTAACTTACCCCCCTCTCATCCTCTCTCCCTCCCCAATCTCTTTCTCAACCTCTCATTCTCTTATCCTCTCTCCCTCTTCCCCCCTCCCTCTCTAACTTCTCTCTCTGTACCCCTCTCTCTCTTTCTTTCATCCTCTCTCCTTTCCCTTCCCTCCCTCTTTAACTCCACACTCCTCTCTATACCTCTCTATATCCTCACCTTTCTCTCTCTCTCTCTCTCTCTCTCTCTCTCTCTCTCTCTCTCTCTCTCTCTCTCTCACCCTCCTCTCTCTCCTTCTCCCTCTTATTTTTAACAGCTGTAAATGAAAAGCTAATGCTTTACCCAGACATAAATGAGAACCATGTCTGCGTTTTTCGCCTGCACAGGTCACTTCACACAACTCAGCCTTTATATAAGCTACTTACAAAACCCCTGCAAAAGGCTAGAGGAAAATATGACTGTAGTGGTTGCTAGTAAGCAATCCACCACTTGATAACATTCAGGGCATAATGATGCTTTCATAACTTAGAAGACCTACTGGTAGATGCATCACAAATCATTTAGAAGCACAGCCATACTGCATAAAGAATTATCTCCTTAAATCTGGTGCTTTACCAAATGTCAAATGTGGCATAACCCTTTTCTTACCCCTTCTTACCCCTCTAGTAAAACATTTTCTTACATACAGTATATATCTCTCTCCTCCACCCCCTCTCTCACGTTCTCCTTCTCTCCTCCTCATCCGCACTTTCCATCCAGGACAATGAAGACAGGTGTGGGACTCTACACTGCCCTGGTGCTCTGTCTCCTGATGGGAACAGTGTTTTCCCAGAGACCACGGCCTAAGAAACCTCCTAAGCCTCCAAAGCCCACCAAGCGCCCCCCTCCTTCAAGCCTGCCCCGCCACCTGAGGAACTTGAACCCCAGGAGCCCACAGACTTCCCCCCTCCCATCCTTGGCCCCCCTTCCATGTTCCCTGATTGTCCCCGGGAGTGTTTCTGCCCCCCTTCCTTCTCCAATGCCCTCTATTGCGAGAACCGGAACCTCCGTACGGTCCCTGTGATCCCGTCCAGAGTACACTACCTGTACCTGCAGAATAACTACATCTCCGAGGTAACGGCGGAACCCTTCAACAATGCCACAGAGCTGAGATGGGTCAACATGGCCAACAACCGCATCAAAAAAGTGGACAAGCAGGTGAGAGCTTTATTTGATTTATTTCTTTAGTATTTGATTTATTTAGTCATGTTATTTAGTCAGTTATTTTCATTCATAATTTTTTATTTTGCTATATGTCTGTCTGTCCGTCTCTCTCAGGTGTTTGAGAAGGTACCTGGTCTGTTGTTTCTCTACATGGAGAGGAACCAGCTGAAGGAGGTTCCTGATGACCTGCCAGCTGGGTTGGAGCAGCTCAGACTCAGCCACAACCAGATCTCCAAGATCCCCTCTGGAGCCTTCGGCAAGATGGAGCACCTCGCTCTGCTCGACCTGCACCACAACAAGGTACACACACACATCCATGCAAGCAAGCACAAACACACATACGCGCACAAATGTGCAATCAATAAATCCCACTCCTAAATGTGCAAACACACACGCTCATGCATGCACGTAGAAACATACACACAAAATAATATAAACACACACTCCCACACTTTGTGTATTCTCTTCATGTGTTCTCTGTTGTGTTTAGTTGAGTGACAGTGACATGGGGAAGAACACGTTTAAAGACCTGAAGAACCTGGTTCAGCTGAACTTGGCCCACAACATCCTGAAGAAGATGCCAGCTAACATCCCCAACGGCATCACACAGCTATTCCTGGACAGGAACAACATTGACAACATCCCTAAGTAAGCACACTCAGGCACGCGAGCACAAGGCAGGCATGCAAGCACGCATGCACACACACGCTCACTCATACGCACACACGCATGATCTATTGACCGAAACATTGGTGTGAGATACAGTAAATCATTACTGACATTGTGCTGAACTCTCTATCCTCGATGCACCTGGAATACAAACGTTTTTTTCAACAACGTTGATAATACATGAGCGTGCTAAAGTAAGAACCCTCTAATAAACCTGCTTGTCTTCTCCATACAGGGACTACTTCCAAGGCTTCTCCAACCTGGCGTTTGTGAGGCTCAACTACAACCAGCTGAGTGATAAGGGAGTCCCTAAGGCTGTGTTCAACGTATCCACTCTGCTAGACCTTCACCTGGCCCACAACCAGCTCACCTCCGTCCCCCTGTTCAACCCCCAGCTGGAGCACTTGCACCTCAACCACAACAGCATCGAGAGTGAGTAGCAAAACATAACGTGACAACAACACCTCAGAGAGTGAGTAACACAACACTTATCATGACCCCAACCACATCACAATCATAACAGCATCGCGAGTGAGTAACACACAATGGCAGTACAACCATAAGTAGCTAACCTAACCACGACAGTATTGAGAGTGAGTGACTTGTGTGTGTGTGTTCCTGTGTCAGGTATTAACGGGACCCAGCTGTGTCCATTTAGTCTGTCCTCTGAGAGTCTGACTGACGAGGCTCTGATGCCCAGACTCAGGTAATACAACTTCATATACAGTACAAAACAATAGGCATGGTTGACTGATTGATGAATTGTGTCTTAGATTTTTTTTATTGAATGATTGATCGATCAATTCATTGCTTGATTGTTTGCTTGATTGATTGATTGATTTATTGATTAATTGACACCCACCAGGTACTTGCGTCTGGATGGGAACCACCTGAGTCCTCCTGTCCCTCTAGATGTCATCATGTGTTTCAGACACCTCAAGTCCATCGTTGTCTAGAACCAGGACTGGAGTCAGGGGCTGCTTCAGGACACATGAACATACACAAACACACACATACATGCACACACGCGCACTCACACACAGTCAGCAAACGGCAGCAAACCTAGGCAGATGTACGCAAGGCCACGCACGGACACACACACACACGCTGCCTCGGACACAAACAGACATGCTTGCCCATACGCAGTCACACGCACATACACTCACACACGCACACTACTATTTCAGATGGGTGAAATGGTGCCAAATAACCTGAGTAAAATGCTAGCTGTACAGCTTTGACAACTTCAGGAATATTTCACTCGTCTAAACAAATATTTATAAAACTAAGAACCAACCCGTCGCATTGACTACGTCTTCGAAGCATGGATGTATCTGCAGTTACTACCATGTAGTTTAAAATGCCCTTGGGGAATCTGTGTTTTTGAGGTACTTTGTTTATAAAAAATATAAAATTATATTCTTGTTTTTTGTATAAAGCAGTTGTGTACAAATAAAATAAATAAAATGTGCTCTTGGCCAAATCATGTATCCTTTCCTATCCACATCCTTTCTATCCATCTGAGTTACTGGTTCAGATAGTTACATCATGTATCCTTTCCTATCCACATCATTCCTATCCATCTGAGTTACTGGTTCAGATAGTTACATCATGTATCCTTTCCTATCCACATCATTCCTATCCATCTGAGTTCCTGGTTCAGCTAGTTAAATCATGTATCCTTTCCTATCCACATCCTTCCTATCCATCTGAGTTCCTGGTTCAGCTTGTTAAATCATGTATCCTTTCCTATCCACATCCTTCCTATCCATCTGAGTTACTGGTTCAGCTAGTTAAATCATGTATCCTTTCCTATCCACATCCTTCCTATCCATCTGAGTTCCTG
The DNA here is from genome assembly GCA_030435695.1 of Brachymystax lenok tsinlingensis. Taxonomy (NCBI): domain Eukaryota; kingdom Metazoa; phylum Chordata; class Actinopteri; order Salmoniformes; family Salmonidae; genus Brachymystax; species Brachymystax lenok. The sequence continues at coordinate 40,626,221 of CM059797.1, read as the reverse complement.
GTTCAGCTTGTTAAATCATGTATCCTTTCCTATCCACATCCTTCCTATCCATCTGAGTTACTGGTTCAGCTAGTTAAATCATGTATCCTTTCCTATCCACATCCTTCCTATCCATCTGAGTTCCTGGTTCAGCTTGTTAAATCATGTATCCTTTCCTATCAACATCATTCCTATCCATCTGAGTTCCTGGTTCAGCTTGTTAAATCATGTATCCTTTCCTATCAACATCCTTCCTATCCATCTGAGGTCCTGGTTCAGCTAGTTAAGGTCTTGGTGAGCAGCTAAAAAGTAGAATCAGGTTGGGCAGCCCTGCTATGATCCCTGTCATCCCTGTTCCTAGCAGACCCATTCCTGCCATTTGAAGTGGATTATTATCTCCATATCTGCCTGTCTGTCTGTCGAACTATTCGGTTTGTACAGAATATATAAACAGACAGACGCGCACGCACACACACATACACAGGATGATGACACAGTTGATCTTTTAGAAAGAGCTATTTTGAGAAGAACACTCATATGCAGTCATGAGAGGTTCAGTTTACATCAGAAAATAAACAATGGAGGAAGGGTGAGTCCTTGTTGACGATGCATATGTGTATCATAAAAGTTTTACATTCATTCCGGACCATTCATTGTGCTGAAAAGGGTGCAGTCAAAAAGACTGCCTAAATTGAGGGCTTCATGCCCATTCCTGCTTACCTGAAACGTAGGTCAAACTACATTACAAGGAAAGGAGAAAAATATCAAATATCAAATGTCAAGAAATGCAGTAAGGGAAAAAAGTATTTTATCCCCTGCTGATTTTGTACGTTTGCCCACTGACAAAGAAATGATCAGTCTATAATTGTAATGGTAGGTTTGTTTATTTGAACAGTGAGAGACAGAATAACAACAAAAAAATCCAGAAAAAAGCATGTGAATAATGTTATAAATGGAATTGCATTTCAATGAGGGAAATAAGTATTTGACCCCTCTGCAAAACATGACTTAGTACTTGGTGGCAAAACCCCAAAACATTTCTTGCAGTTGGCCACCAGGTTAGCACACATCTCAGGAGGGATTTTGTCCCACTCCTCTTTGCATATCTTCTCCAAGTCATTAAGGTTTCAAGGCTGACGTTTGGCAACTCGAACCTTCAGCTCCCTCCACAGATTTTCTATGGGATTAAGGTCTGGAGACTGGCTAGGCCACTCCAGGACCTTAATGTGCTTCTTCTTGAGCCACTCATTTGTTGCCTTGGCCGTGTGTTTAGGGTCATTTTCATACTGGAATACCCATCCACGACCAATTCTCAATGTCCTGGCTGATGGAAGGAGGTTCTCACCCAAGATTTGACGGTACATGGCCCCGTCCATCGTCCCTTTGATGCGGTGAAGTTGTCCTGTCCCCTTAGCAGAAAAACACCCCCAAAGCATAATGTTTCCACCTCCATGTTTGACGGTGGGCATGGTGTTCTTGGGGTCATAGGCAGCATTCCTCCTCCTCCAAACACGGCGAGTTGAGTTGATGCCAAAGAGCTCCATTTTGGTCTCATCTGACCACAACACTTTCACCCAGATGTCCTCCAAATCATTCAGATGTTCATTGGCAAACTTCAGACGGGAATTTACTTGTGCTTTCTTGAGCAGGGGGACCTTGCGGGTGCTGCAGGATTTCAGTCCTTCACGGCGTAGTGTGTTACCAATTGTTTTCTTGGTGACTATGGTCCCAGCTGCCTTGAGATCATTGACAAGATCCTCCCGTGTAGTTCTGGGCTGATTCCTCCCCGTTCGCATGATCATTGCAACTCCACGAGGTGAGATCTTGCATGGAGCCACAGGCCGAGGGAGATTGACAGTTATTTTGTGTTTCTTCCATTTGCGAATAATCGCACCAACTGTTGTCACCTTCTCACCAAGCTGCTTGGCGATGGTCTTATAACTCATTCCAGCCTTGTGTAGGTCTACAATCTTGTCCTTGACATCCTTGGAGAGCTCTTTGGTCTTGGCCATGGTGGAGAGTTTGGAATCTGATTGATTGATTGCTTCTGTGGACAGGTGTCTTTTATATAGGTAACAAACTGAGATTAGGAGCATTCCCTTTAAGAGTGTGCTCCTAATCTCAGCACGTTAACTGTATAAAATACACCTGAAAGCCAGAAATCTTTCTGATTGAGAGGGGGTCAAATACTTATTTCCCTCATTAAAATGCAATTCCATTTATACCATTTTTCACATGCGTTTTTCTTGATTTTTGGGGGGTATTCTGTCTCTCACTGTTCAAATAAACCTACCATTAAAATTATAGACTGATCATTTCTTTGTCAGTGGGCAAACGTACAAAATCAGCAGGGGATCAAATACTTTTTTCCCTCACTGTACCAGATAATCCAGCAGGAGTCCTGGAAATAACACGTTCAGCAACAGTAACTGTAAACATCTTGTTCACTCCAGGAAACTTAGGGCTTAAATACCATCAGCCAAACATTGTTTGGAACAATGAGATCAAAGTCTACCGAGGGAAAGTGGTTCAGAGAGGAACACTTGTTGAGTTAGAGGGACACATTACGGTGAATGTATGAAAGTGTTGGTTACACTTCATTTGACAGTGTCACTAAGACGTGCACCTTCGTGTTCATGTTGCAGTGACACTGTCAAATGAAGTGTAACCAATGTGCTTTATAGTTCAGGAATTAATCTGGGTACTGCAAAACTGACCTAGAGAGTTCTAATCAGAAGTTTTCAATCTCTCCCAGCTGCAATGGGGTACAGTACACTGAGGGGCCTAGGACCTTTTATACAGGGGGACCAAAACTCGCTCGAATAAACACTGTAATGCTGACCTCTTATGGTTAGGACATGTATTACATCACTGAAAAATAATTTAAAGACTGCACACCCTCAAAGTGAGGTGCTTACTGATGGAAGAACAACTATGCAATGAAAAAGAAAGTTGCATACTCATCTCTCCTTGCTTGTGGACTTACAATGGGATGAAGGCTATTGAGCCGAACCGTTGGTAATAAATACACAATGTAAGAAGAGATGAGTGTGCGACTTTCTTTTTTCTTGCAAAGGACATGTATTACATTAAACATGCATCAAGCCTTCTGCCTTACAGTTCTTAGAAGAAATCGGAGTCAATTCTTTATAGTCAGAGAGGAAGCTGTACTTTCTTACACCAAAATTTTCTGGATCCGCTGTGTGCTGTGATTTCCTGGACTTGCAGCCATTAAAAACGCAAAATCTATCTTCTCCCCCCGATCTTTCCCTCCTCTCCCCATCATCTCTCCATCCTCTCCCCCTCATCTCTCTATCCTCTCCCCCTTCTCTCCTCCTCCTCATCACTTCCTCATCTCCCCCTCATCTCTCGCCTCATCTCTCCCCCTTTTCTCTCTCACCTCTCCCCCTCTTCTCACCCTCATCTCTCCATCGTCTCCTCCGGATCTTTCTCCCTCATCTCTTATATGAAAATATGTAAATGTTGTAATATGTTGTAATATTTGATATGTTACATTTCTGTTAACACATTTATTTATTTGATAAGATACCCGAAAGGAATGTTGTTGGATTTAGGTTAAAAGTTGGGTAAAAAAAAGACAAAATTACTTTTTTTCAAATCCAATCAGTTTTCCACGTTGACTCAACGTCATCACATACATTTTTTGGGGTTGAAATGACGTGAAACATTGACTCAAGCAGTGTGTACCCAGTGGGAACTGTTGGAAAAAAAAATGCAAACACTGTGAGGTCTCAAAAAAATATACTTTTGAGAGAACCAATAAAAGGTCAGATAAGGTAAGAGATGCCAATCTAAAACACAGAGAAAGTTATCCATTATTGTCATATATCTTACATCTCTACATATATTTTGTCTAATAATAAATAAAGGTTGAGAAATGTAATGTATTTGTGTCACGTCCAGGCCTGAGAAGACAGGCTGGTGTGTTTAGTTTTGTTTTTGGTGTAGGGTTTTTTATGTTCTAGGTGATATATTTCTATGTTGGGGTAATGATTCCCAATTAGAGGCAGCCGTGTGTCGTTGTCTCTAATTGGGAACCATATATATGTTTGGGGTTTTCTGTTAGGTTTTGTGGGTTATTGCTTATGCATAGCTTGTGTGTTTGTGTGTTTGTGTGTTTGTGTGTTTGTGTGTTTGTGTGTTTGTGTGTTTGTGTGTTTGTGTGTTTGTGTGTTTGTGTGTTTGTGTGTTTGTGTGTTTGTGTGTTTGTGTGTTTGTGTGTTTGTGTGTTTGTGTGTTTGTGTGTTTGTGTGTTTGCGGCGATCTTTGTTCATTTTGTTGTTTTGCCCAGTTACGTTCATTCATTAAAAGATGTATACTGGATGCCTCGCTGCGCCTTGGTCTGTCCTTTCCGAAGATCGTGACAATTTGAGCTCATTTGAGCCCTGTCCTAATTCATTTATAAAATAGCCTTCTGATTTATTCACAAAAAGCATAATAAGATAATATTATGATATATTCCATGTGCATAAAATACCGCACCAATCCACTCTAAGAGGCTCACAACAACATAGTCCCAGTCTGTGTAATGCCATGCTATGTTAGGTTTATTAGAAAGAGCATCATGCAGTGATGTCAAACCCACTACACAAACATAAGAGGTGACTCAAACTAGAGCTGGTGAGGTGACATGAATATTTGAACGAGGTTCCTTCTTCATGAAACAAAATATGTGCTGCGTTAAGTCAGCTAGAAGATAGTCACTGAAATGTACTGTGTATCATTTTAAATCAAATAAGAAAGTAGCTACCTATGCTTAAAAATACATGGTTCTTTGTTAACTTCTTAGTGAGCAGCTCCCGAGGTGACGGTTTTGGAGAGTCTGGCGTGCCCAAAGTAAAATGCCTCCCACTCAGGCCCAGAAAATAGGATAAGTTATTATTGGTAATAAAAACAACAATGACTGCAATGCGTGCAAACAGACGGAAAATGTGAACACGTGTGTGCAGATCCTTTTCTGACGGGAGATGCGCAAATGTCTGCAGACTTAAACTGCACAAAGAATTGGGAAGTGCTTGGGGAATTTTGTCCAGGGTCAGAAATGTTAAAAATACTTTTATGTGAATGAATGAGGAGGTGGAACACACCTCAATTTAAATTGTTCTTAGAAAATAAAAAGTTGAAAACAGCCTATAAATCCATATTAATGCCCATGCTTTTGGAATAAGATGAGCAGGTTTGATGAGCAGGTGTCCACATACTTTTGGTCATGTAGTCTATACATAAAACATGTTATATACACACAGGTGGCAACACGCACCTCTGCGTGCCTTGCAGATATCTCAGCTTGGATGTTGGCCTACCACCTCAAGCCCATCCTCGTCAAGACTGAGCTGCTCTTCCTCTCGGAGAAGGCCTGCCCGCTCAAAGACCTCTCCATCACGATTGACAACTCCACAGTGTTGCCCTCCCAGAGTGCAAAGAAACTTGGCGGGACCCTCGACAAAACCCTGTCGTTCTCTGTAAACATCAAAGCAGTGACTTGCTCCTGCAGGTTTATGCACTACAACATTCATAGTGTACAACCCTACCTCATACAGGATGCGGCGCAGGTCCCAGATCGTCAAAGAGTATCTTAAATATTAAGAGTATCTTAAATAATCCCCCCGCCCAAAGAAACATGTATAAACCAACACAATTGCACTTGACCCCCCCCAAACCACAACCTTTCTAGCTCTGAATTTGCTGATAGCTACTTTGAGGAAAAATGTACTTACTATGCCTGTGATATGTGGTTGTCCCACCTAGCTATCTTAAGATGAACGCACTAACCGTAAGATGCTCTGGATATGAGTGTCTGCTAAATGATAAAAATAAGTAAATATATAGACTAAATCTATACATAAAACATGTTTTTATATACGTACACTACCGTTCAAAAGTTTGGGGTCACGGGAAAGGGACGAGTGGAAGACTACCTTCAACACAGCCAGCTGTCACTACGAGTATTTGGTCATGCCATTTGGCCTTACCAACGCCCCTACTGTGTTCCAGGCTCTTGTTAACCTCTTACGGAGCAGAGGGTAGCACCTCTAATATTTACGCATTAGCATAAATCCATAACCCAACCCGGGTCTCAAAAAACGCATAAAATCGCTAATATAAAATCGATTACCTTTGATGAACTTCTGCTGAGGGCTTCCCAAGTGTCCAACGAAGACAATCCATGCTTCTTTGGTTATTATATCCATAAAACTCTGTTTGGTTGTCACGTTATGTTCATAAAATCCACCGTTGAGTCGCCAATAGAACCGTGAAGAGAACGCGTTGAAATTATACCTATCATATTTCTACAAACAAATCAAACATCATTTTTTATGTTTTCTTAGGTATTCTTTTATGTATATTTACTATAATATTTAAACTGGATTGTAGCCTGAACGATAAGAAAGGAAAAAACAGTGGAGCGCGCACTCGGTTGCGCGCCTGCAAAAGCTTGTTGACATCTGAGCTCCCTGGACCATATTCTCTCCCTATCCGTTCTGGTCAGGGCTAACGTTTCCTGGTTTTGTATAGAGATTGTTGACATCTAGTGGAAGCCATAGGTACTGAAATCTCGGAGCTGCTTGCCTTTGAAATAAATAGGGAGACTGTCAAACAGAGCCAATGTGACAAAAAACAGTAACTACAGATGGATTTTTCTCTGGTTTTCGCCTGCTATATCTGTTCTGTTACACTCGCAGACATTATGTTAGAAGTTAACTTCTTAGGGAGCGGCTCCCGAGGTGACGGTTTTGGAGAGTCTGGCGTGCCCAAAGTAAAATGCCTCCCACTCAGGCCTAGAAAATAGGATATGCACATAATTAGTACTATTGGATAGGAAACACTCTGAAGTTTCTAAAAGTGTCAACATAATGTCCGTGAGTATAACAGAACAGATATAGCAGGCGTAAAAACGAGGAATTTCTGTCCTGGAAAAAGTGTTTTTGACACATTGCCTCATTTTGAACCCCTCCCTATTGAAAACATCCATTTCTGGGAGTAAGATTGCAGTACCTATTGCTTCCACTGGATGTCAACAGTCTCTAGACAGTGTTTGGTGATGTTATAGTTGCTCTGGATGGTAATAGAAGAAGAATTTCGAAGTGGTCATCGAATATAAACTCGCGCGCGCTGTGGTTTTTTCTTTCCTATTGTCCAGTTTATAATCCGGTTGAAATATTATAGTAAATATACATAAAAGTGTTCCTAGGGATACATTATCACTGATGTTTGATTGTTCTTGGACAAGTGTATAGGTTGAACGCGTTCTCTTCACGGTTCAATGGGCTAGTGGAAGCTGTATTTTATGATCAAAACGCGTCAACCAAACTGAGATTTATGGATATAATAAATGACTTTTTCTAACAAAAGAACCATTGGATGTCTTCGTTGGACCCTAATGTGGAAAATATGTGGGGTGCTATCCTCAAACTATCAAATGTTGTGCTTTCGCCATAAAGCCTTTTTGAAATCTGACAACGCTGTGATATTGCCAAGATGCAGAGATTTTGATGACTATGCAACACTTGTATATTGATGAATGTTTAATAATTCAACTTTTGGATTTTGAATTTGGCGCCTTGCATTTCACCGGGGTAGCGCTAGCGCCCCACCACTCTCCGTAAGTAGTTAATGACCTAATGAGACTAAGGGAACGTTCTCTAAAGTTGTGGGAATGCAATGAATACATCAAGCTTGTGACTCTACAAAGTTGTTGAATACATTTGCAGTTTGTTTTGGTTGTGTTTCGGTTTATGTTTTGCCCAATAGAAATTAATGGTAAATAATGTATTGTCATTTTGGAGTCACTTTTTATTGTAAATAAGATTAGAATGTGTATCTGAACACTTCTATATTGATGTAGGATGCTACCACGATTGTGGATAATCATGAATGAATTGTGAATAATGAGTGAGAAAGTTAGAGGTATAAATATCATACGGACCCCCAAAAATGCTAACCTCGCCTGTTATTGGTAATGGTGAAAGGTTAGCATGATCTTTGTGCATCTAACTTCCTCACTCCTTATTATCCATGATTCATTCATGAATATCTGAAATCATGGTATCATCTATGGAAAGCTGTTTTGACATGTATTTATTGAATTTACATAAATAATTGCATTTTCAATATCAATAACTAACCTTTTTATTAATAAAAAACACAATTATTGATCTAAATTTTTCAATTAATATATGTTAAAAAGGCTTTCCATATAGCATCCAAATTAATGTAGCAGTGTTCAGAAACATTCTATTCTTATTTACAAAAAGTGACTCCAAAATGATGCAATACATTATGTACATACATTTTTGTTGGGCACAACATACTCTGAAACACAACTGATTTGTAGAGTCACAAGCTTGATGCAGAACTAGTCATTGTGTGCTAGGAATATGGGAATAAATAATAAGTGAATTTGTCCAAAAACTTTGAAATGTGGTACTAGACACAGAAAGTGCATTCATTTTTAAACTGTAAAACAGATGTGTATGAAAATACCTTAAAATAAATGGTGATATTCTGTACGGGCCCCTCATAAACAACATATTAGCTCAAATCCAAAATGTTGGAGTAGGGAGCCAATTTAAACAGTTTAGCTTCTCTGTCCAAGTAAATATGTAGCGGGGTCATTCCACCTCAAAAAGCATAAAGAGGATATCGACACCCACCATACATTAAGAAGCATCTTTAGATCTGCGTTTACAAAACACAGAAAGATATCTCTTACGCGTGGTGGCATCATATTGTGTTATGTTTCTGCCTTGTTTGAGAAGTTAAAGGCCTTTGAATGAGTTATCTGTTGCTGCCACTGCAGCTTGATTTCCTTGCATTTTTTCACCTCTCAGTTCGGGCCTGTCCGCTCCTCCCCTATCACTATATTCTCTGAGCAGAACAGGCAGGGCCATTGCACTAGTGACTCCCAAACTCAGAGACAGTGCACACAGACAGTGCTGTTCTTCCTTCAAACAAAAACGTGGCTTCATAGCACAAATATCGCACACAAACGACCAAACCTTTGTTGCTTTAGATGACAATTGTCTCTCACAAAAGCCTGGCACAAAGCATTTTCCTAAATCAGATCATGCTGTGTGATTGACAGACTTAAATAAGCATCCCGAACAGGGAGTTTAAAACTGGAGGTTCATATTAAAAATACGACGCTCTTCACACTAAGCTTTTTTGGCTCTGGGAGTGTATTGCCCACAGGTAACATGTCATAGAAAATGTAAGTATAGAAAGACTGCCTACTGAAGGATGTTGAATGCCTGGCACGGAGCAAATTCCGAAATCAGATGATGCTGTATGATTGACAGACTTAAATCAGTCATCCGAACAGGGAGTTTGAAGCTGGAAGTTCAGATAAAAAATGCAAAGCTCTTCAGACTAAGCTTTTTTGGCTCTGGAAGTGTTTTGTCCACAGGTGAACATGTCATGGAAAGTCATAGAAAATGCAAGGATAGAGAGACCACGTATTGAATGAAGGTGAATGTTAAAGCAATGCATGAACAGGGACTTGAACCCTGGACCCTCAAATTAATAGTCTGATTCTCTACCTACTGAGCTATCCAGGCTCAGCATTTGCTTATTGTCATACACCTTATCTGCCGGGCAGAGGCACTTGCTGACGAGGGGGCATTGTCAGATGGTACATTTCCCCAGAGAATAAGGCCTCCATTCCAAATGGTACAGTCAACTAATACTGAACTAGGCATCCCCTTCAAAAATGAAATTCATCCAAGACTTTGTGGCACGAAGGTAGTGTGTCTCACTCCAGATCATAAGGTTGTGTGTTCAACTCATGTCATGGTCAGGTGTTTTATGTGAGCATTCTTTGATTTCTTTACACGGCAAAGTCAAAGAATCAACACAAGTACCAATGTGGCTTTACAGATAAATACTCGCAAGCAAACAACCAGAAGAATGCTGGTTTATATGACAGTTGTCTCTCACAAAAGCCTGGCACACAGCAAATTCCTAAATCAGATGATGCTGTATGATGGACAGACTTAAATTAGTCATCCGAACAAGGAGTTTGAACATGGAACTTCAGATAAAAAATGCGAGGCTCTTCTGACTAAGCTTTTTTGCTCTAGGATTGTTTTGTCCACAGGTGAACATGTCATAGAAAATGTAAGTATAGAAAGACTGCCTACTGAAGGATGTTGAATGTTAGAGCAACACCCAATGTGGCTTTCCAGTACAAATCTCACACGACCAAACCAATGCAGCTTTAGATGACAATTGTCTCTCACAAAAGCCTGGCACGCAGCAAATTCCGATATCAGATGATGCTGTATGATTGACAGACTTAAATTAGTCATCCGAACAGGGAGTTTGAAGCTGGAAGTTCAGATAAAAAATGCAAAGCTCTTCAGACTAAGCTTTTTTGGCTCTGGAAGTGTTTTGTCCACAGGTAAACATGTCATGGAAAGTCATAGAAAATGGAAGTATAGAAGTACTGCACATTGAAGGGTTTTTATGTGCGTAATCTCTGCCTTCTTTACACAGCGAAGTCAATGAATCAGCACAAGTACCAATGTGGCTTTCCAGTACAAATCTCGCACGCAAAGGACCAAACCAATGCAGCTTTAGATGACAATTTTCTCTTACAAAAGCCTGACACGCAGCAAATTCCGAAATCAGATGATGCTGTATGATTGACAGACTTAAATCAGTCATCCGAACAGGGAGTGTTTAGTCCACAGGTGAACATGTCCACAGGTGAACATGTCATGCAAAGTCAGAGAAAATGCGTTCCTGGTGTAACTTGGGCAGTTGTTGCCATCCTTGCAAATTATTGCCCAGGCCACATCTGCAGTCCTCATGCCTCCTTGCAGCATGCCTAAGGCACGTTTACGCAGATGAGCAGGGACCTATCTTTTTGTGCTTTTCAGAGTCAGTAGAAAAGCCTCTTTAGTGTCCTAAGTTTTCATAACTGTGACCTTATTTGCCTACCGTCTGTAAGCTGTTAATGTCTTAACGACCGTTCCACAGGTGCATGTTCATTAATTGTTTATGCTTCATTAAACAAGAATGGGAAACAGTGTTTAAAACCTTTACAATGAAGATCTGTGAAGTTATTTGGATTTTTACAGGGTCCTGAAAAAGGGGACGTTTCTCTTTTTGCTGAGTTTAGAATGTTTCTAAACACTTCTACATTAATGAGGATGCTACCATGATTACAGATAATCCCAAATGAATAACGAATAATGACGATTGAAAAAGTTACAGATGCACAAATATCATACCCCCAAAACATGTTAACCTCTCACCATTACAATAACAGGCGAGGTTAGCATTTTTTGGGGGAGTATGATATTTGTTCATGATTAGTCATTGCATCTATGGATATTGGACCAAATTTGTACTACTTTAATACACATACAGTTGAAGTTGGAAGTTTACATATACCTTAGCCAAATACAATTAAACTCAGTTTTTCACAATTCCTGACATTTAATCCTAGTAAAAATTCCCTGTTTTAGGTCAGTTAGGATCACCACTTTATTTTAAGAATGTGAAATATCAGAATAATAGTAGAGAGAGTGATTTATTTCAGCTTTAATTTCTTTTGTCACATTCCCAGTGGGTCAGAGGTTTACCTACATTTAATTAGTATTTGTTAACATTGCCTTTAAATTGTTTAACTTGGGTCAAAAGTTTCAGGTAGCCTTCCACAAGCTTCCCACGATAGATTGGGGGGATTTTGGCCCATTCCTCCTGACAGAGCTGGTGTAACTGAGTCAGGTTTGCAGGCCTCCTTGCTCACACATGCTTTTTCAGTTCTGCCCACAGATTTTCTATAGGATTGAGGTCATGGCTTTGTGATGGACACTCCAATACCTTGACTTTGTTGTCCTTAAGCCATTTTGCCACAACTTTGGAAGTATGCTTTGTGTCATTGTCCATTTGGAAGACACATTAGTGACCAAGCTTTAACTTCCTGACTGATGTCTTCAGATGTTGCTTGAATATATCCACATAATTTTCCCTCCTCATGATGCCATCTATTATGTGAGGTGCACCAGTCCCTCCTGCAGCAAAGCACCACCCCAACATGATGCTGTCACCCCGTGCTTCACGGTTGGGATGGTGTTGTTCGACTTGCAAGCCTCCCCCTTTTTCCTCCAAACATAGCAATGGTCATTATGGCCAAACAGTTCTATTTTTGTTTCATCAGACCAGAGGACAGTTCTCCAAAAAGTAAGATTTTTGTACCCATGTGCAGTTGCAAACCGTAGTCTGGCTTTTTGTATGGAGGTTTTAGAGCAGTGGCTTCTTCCTTGCTGAGCGGCCTTTCAGGTTATGTCGATATAGGACTCGTTTTCCTGTGGATATAGATACTTTTGCACCTGTTTCCTCCAGCATCTTCACAAGGTCCTTTGCTGTTGTTCTGGGATTGATTTGCACTTTTCGCACCAAAGTACGCTCATCTCTAGGAGACAGAACATGTCTCCTTCCTGAGTGGTATGACGGCTGCGTGGTCCCATGGTGTTTATACTTGCGTACGATTGTTTGTACAGATGAACGTGGTACCTTCAGGCGTTTGGAAATTGCTCCCAAGGATGAACTAGACTTGTGGAGGCCTACAAATTTTCTTCTGAGGCTGATTTATTTTGATTTTCCCATGATGTCAAGCAAATAGGCACTGAGTTTGAAGGTAGGCCTTGAAATACATCCACAGGTACATCTCCAATTGACTCAAATTATGTCAATTAGCCTATCAGAAGCTTCTAAAGCCATTTTCTAAGCTGTTTAAAGGCACAGTCAGCTTAGAGTATGTAAACTTCTGACCTACTGGACTTGTGATACAGTGAATTATAAGTAAAATAATCTGTCTGTAAACAATTGTTGGATAAATTACTTGTGTCATGCACAAAGTAGATTTACGGACTTGCCAAAACGATAGTTTGTTAACAAGAAATTTGTGGAGTGGTTGAAAAACGAGTAAACTTCCGACTTCAACTGTATATACGTGAATTTGTTCCAATACTTTCGGTTCACCCTACATGGAAGAAAATACCCTCTTAAAGCTGACAGTCTGCACTTTGACCTCATAGTCATTCTCTCATTTGAAATCCAAAGTGCTGGAGTACAGAGCCAAAACAACAACACATTTGTCTCTGTCCCAATACTTTTGGAGCTCACTGTACATGCTCACCTCATTGCTGGTTCTGCCCACTGTGTTAATTTGCTCCCATTGTAAACAACGCAGGTGACCTTTCTTGTGTTAGTTATAAGTACGAAGCTTCGCTACCACTGTTTATTTCCTGATTGGATTTGTAATTTACTTCATTATCCACTAGATGGCGATAATGGTATGTAAGCTAAGGCCTTCATCACAGTGCCATAAAGCTAGTATGGCTCTGGTCCATCAGAAAGAAGACAGACCTCTTTGGAAATGAGTGGGTGGAATATGTTATCATGCACATATCTTTCAGGAGGAATTACCACATCTGATATTGTTTCCTCTTCTTTGCATATAATCAGCTAATCTTGAGTTAGAAAAGACACATATGGTCAATTTCACAGGGTATCCATTCCATACCCAAGCATGCAGAGCAAAGCCAGAAATATGGACTATAGGTCTCCTACCTTGAACCAAATGTCAGTCTATTGTGTTAATGTTCAGGTTGTACTCAGACTCAGAAGTTGATAGTGTTGGTCATATGAAGTGATTTTACCTTTGCACATATAGATGACCATAATTTGAGCTTGTTTACCCTTTTAAATGCCTCATATGGGCTCAGCCATTAAGTGTGATGATATGTCAGTCTCACACGAAGCTCAAGAATAACAGAGAACTTCTGGAAAGGGGTGTTGTGGTAATGTGTGTTTTTGTCAGGAGGTGTCAGGAGGTATCAATGTCTATGTTAACACAGTTTCTGTCCCCTATGGTTTTGAGGGATGTATTGTATCACATGTAAACATGGTTTCCCCTCGCTGGTCATGTGATGAGGGAAGCCCATTGTAGTCCTGCTTGTTACTCCTCGGTCCACACTGCTGCCCCCTCTACATTCCTCCTCTTCCCACCCCGCTGCAGTGTCAACACCATCCACTAACCTGCTGGGTGTCTCTGTGTCTCTTTCTCCAGCCTCCTGCTGGTCCCTGTGTGAAGACTGTGAACCTCTGTGAACCTCTGTTAACCTCTCTCTCTCTCTCTCTCTCTCTCTCTCTCTCTCTCTCTCTGCCCCCTATCCTCTATTTTTCTCTCCCTCCCTCTCACTCTCTCTCCCTCCCCTCCCCTCTCTCTCTCTCCGCCCAAAGTCTTGTCATCTATCTGTTAGCAGCACATGGTCCTCAAACTCCCTGTTTGATCAGTCCTGTTTCCTGATACCCAATCCTCCTACCTAGCACCTACCCTCTCAGGGGTCTCCCAGGACATGCAGTGAAGTTGATTTCAATCCCCATAAAGAGGGGACTCGGTGGCTTGGTGTTGTTTTTATTCTGGTTATCTTGGCTTCACCTGAAATAGATAGTAGAGTAGTGGAACAGGGAAAGGCCACTTGAGACAGATGTGCTGCCTCTGTCTTCAATTAACTGGTATGGAGGGAGGAGATTGGTAATGTTCCACAGCAGAGTGGCAATGGCAGCCCCTTACTACTCAGCTTACTGTTCTTCTGTCCATCCCAACTACTTTCAGATTACATAATTCATTTGTTCACCGTCTTTGTTCTAGGACTGCTATTTGGTTTCATGCCTCTCCATCTCATTGGCTAATACTAAGAGCTGGACAAGAACAATAGCTGTACCCTTCTCACTATCTGTGCCTGATTCTTGCCCACAGCAACCTGATGGAATGTTAGCTACCAGAGTTGAATGACTCTTCTCAGCCCTGCTTCCAAACCCCCTTTGTGACGCAGGTTGATGTTTATTGTCATGAGTCCTGGAGGCAGAACTGAGCGATTTCCCCTTAGATAGGCCAGGCACAAAGTCAAAATTGGCTGTATTGTACAATATATTTTGCAGAGCTGCCACCAGAACAAGATTCATGATGAAAAACGGTAACCTACCTTTGTGACACTGACAACCATCGGCTTTTTCCCAAGCCTGCATTTACCAAAGGGCCCTAAAGGCTATCCCCTGTACACAGTTACAGCCAGGTCCTGATATAAGTTTAACTGGGCCTAATTGGCATAATGATCTCAGGTTGTTAGTGTTAAACCCCTAGGATTTGACCCGTTCCCAAGGTCAGAAGCCCCCAGAGAGTTCTTTGTGCCTCCTAGAGAAAGGGTAGGGAGGCAGACAGAAGAATAGTGCCTGCATCCGAAATGTCTCCCTATTTACTATGTAGTGCACTACTTTTGACCAGGGCTCATAGGGCTCTGGTCAAAAGAAATACAATATATAGGGAAGAGGGTGCCATTTCAGACACAGCCAGAGTTGGAATAGTGTTTGAAACACACATTGATTTTGTATGGAAGGGGAATATTACATTTCTAAAACCACAACTTTCAGAGGAGAGGATAAACTAAAGGTTGGTTTTCAGTTAAGTGAAGCTTATTCTTTTCTCCATCGTCTAAACTTGGTTGCTCTTTTTAATCACTTCCTATGTGGAAACAAAATACTTATATAAAAAGGGTGCTCCTGAGATGGTTGCTATAGATACAGGGTTCAGGAGCAACTGTTCTGTTCCCTTCCTCCTTTCAAACAGCTGACACCACCAGGTGTAAAGCCCCTATCATCCCTCTCTCCTCTCCTCCACAACCTGAGCATCTCAACATAGTACAAAGGCTGGGGATTTCCCTCTTTGTCCCAGTCTGCCCACCACTATTCCTCCACCCAGGGGATTTTCAAGTGGCGTGCATTCTGAGGGAGATGAATAGGGCTGTGATGGTCATGGAATTTTGGATGACGGTTATTGGTCAGATAAATGATCGTGGTCATCGTTATAATTGTTTGAAAGATGCACATTTTCTCTTCTCCTCCGCTTCTAACTACAGGTAGTGGGGTGTTGCCTAGGCAACCAAAGACTTGTTTGCTATAATACCTTGCAAGGAGCAATAAAGTTTCATCACTTTGTACAGAGTCCATGTTACCGCAACAACAGGCTCAACTGCATGAATGCAAGGCCTTCCAGTCTTCAGTCAGCTGTTCGTTCTACAAAATGAACGTCTTTTTAAAAAACGGTTATGGTTATTATTATTTTTTTACGGTCTTCATCCATAATCGTCGGTTAGACGATTATACAGTAATTGTGCCAGCACTAGAGATTACAAATATATCTCTTCATTTGTGAGTCATGTGCATATTATGGTCCTCAAAGTCACCCATTAACAACAGGGTTTCAGTACATTACAGGATGTGGGTATGATTTTGATTGTGGGTATGATTGATTGTTTCTCATTGTGAGAGAAGAAAACAGAACAGAACAGAGGAAGAGGAGAGGGAGGAGAGAGGGGAAGACGGTAGAGGAGAGGGAGAGAAGAGAGGGAAAGAGGAGAGGAGAGAAAAGAGGGGGAGAAGAGGAGAGAGCGTGAGGTGCATCTTAAGTAGATGTGAAATTATTAATAAATGGGACCGCGTTCAGTTGTTTTTGAAGTCCATCGATCTCCCAGAGGGAAGAGTGGCCTGGGTTTGTAGTTGCGTCTCTTTGTCCCGCGTGCCCTGCTGTGAACCTTGTGACGGCTAAAAGATCCACTCCACAGGGGCCTGCCTTTGCAACCAAAAACTAAATTGCTACAAAAATCCCATTAAATGTCCAGGCCACACTAAAGTTTGTTTTTCCAATCTTTATAGGATATTTCCTCAGTCCTACACCATTTTGAGAATACTAGAGTGTGCTGTCTACCCGGAATCTAAAGAGGGCTTCTTGTACTCAGTTTTACAATGTCCAGGAAATGTCTTGTGCTTCATTACCTTACAATTGATATAGTATCTATATCCTCTCAAACTCTGTTAGGTAGGATGGGGAGCGTTGCTGTACAGCTATTTTCTGATCTCTCCAGAGATGTTCGATCAGGTTAAAGTCCGGGCTCTGGCTGGGCCACTCAAGGACATTCAGAGACTTGTCCCAAAGCCACTCCTGCGTTGTGCTGGCTGTGTGCTTAGGGTCGTTGTCCTGTTGGAAGGTGAACCTTCATCCCAGTCTGAGGTCCTGAGCACTCTGGAGCAGGTTTTCATCAAGGATCTCTCTGTACATTGCTCCGTTCATCTTTCCCTCGATCCTGACTAGTCTCCCAGTCCCTGCCACTGAAAAATCCCCACTGCATGATGCTGCCACCACCATGCTTCACCGTAGGGATGGTGCCAGGTCTCCTTCAGATGTGACGCTTGGCATTCAGGCCAAAGAGTACAAGCTTGGTTTCAGAGAATCCAGAGAATCTTGTTTCTCATGGTCTGAGAGTCTTTAGGTCCCTTTTGGAAAACTCCAAGCGGGCTGTCATGTGCCTTTTACTGAGGAGTGGCTTCCGTCGGGCCACTCTACCATGAAGGCCTGATTGGTGGAGTGCTGTAGAGATGGTTGTCCTTCTAGAAGGTTCTCCCATCTCCACAGAGGAACTGTGAACCCCCTAAGACCCCGCACTGTCCTCTCAATTCCCGGATGACCCGAAGAGGGTAGCGTATGAGCCCACCGAATCAATTTGTCACGGACACCAAGCGGCACGTACTGGCGACCTGCAGGACACTGAGGAGGCGCAGGTTCCAACTCCAGTGCCTGCTCGATGTCCGCATCCACCTCCCATACCACCGGTGCTACCAGACATGACGCAGGAAGGATGGGAGTAGGCTCGATGGACCGCTCCTCGGTGTCATAGAGACGGGACAGCGCGTCGGCCTTAGTATTCTGGGAACCTGGCCTGTAGGAGATCTTGAACTGAAAGCAGGTAAAAAACATGGCCCACCTAACCTGCCGCGGATTCAGTCTCCTCGCTGCCCGGATAAACTCCAGATTGCGGTGGTCAGTCCAGATGAGAAAAGGGTGCTTAGCCCCCCTCAAGCCAATGTCTCCACACCTTCAGAGCTCTGACCACAGCTAACAACTCCCGGTCCCCCACGTCATAGTTACGCTCCGCCGGACCGAGCTTCCTTGAAAAGAAAGCGCAGGGACGGAGTTTTGGTGGCGTGCCCGAGCGCTGTGATAGCACGGCTCCAACACCAGCCTCAGACGCGTCCACCTCCACTATGAATGCCAAAGAGGGGTCCGGATGAGCCAGCAAGGGAGCGTTAGTGAACAGCTCCTTCAAACGACTGAAAGCTCTGTCCGCCTCCGCCGACCACCGCAAACGAGCCGGCCCCCCCTTCAGCAGTGAGGTAATGGGAGCAGCCACCTGGCCAAAACTCCGGGTAAACCTCCGGTAGTAATTGGCAAACCCTAAAAACCGCTGTACCTCCTTTACCGTGGTCGGAGTCGGCCAAATTACGCACGGCTGTAATGCGGTCACACTCCATCACCACCCCAGAGGTGGAAATGCGATACCCCAGGAAGGAAACGGCTTGTTTGGAAAACACACATTTCTCGGCCTTGACGTACAGGCCATGCTCCAGCAGTCGCCCAAGTACTTTGCGCACCAGAGACACATGCGCGGCCGTGTGGCGGAATAGATCAATATATCATCTATATACACCACCACACCCTGCCCGTGCAGGTCCCTGAGAATCTCGTCCACGAAAGATTGAAAGACGGCTGGAGCATTCTTCAACCAATACGGCAATCCATGTACCCCTGTCGCAGAGATTAAGTGATATAGGTCTCCATAGCCACTGTCTCCTCCTGTGACAACGGGTACACGTGACTCCTGGGAAGTGTTGCGTTTACCTGGAGGTTTATCGCGCAATCCCCTCGCCGATGAGGTGGTAATTTGGTCGCCCTCTTTACAGAAGGCGATAGCCAAATCGGCATATTCAGAGGATGCGCACAGTGGAAACCTGGTCTTGACTCTCCACCGTTGTGGCACCGATGGAAACTCCTTCACACCTACCTGAACACTCCTCTGACCACCCCTGGAGAGCCCCTGTTTCCACGAAATCATAGGGTTGTGCTTGGCCAGCCAGGGAATCCCCAGCACCACTGGAAACGCAGGTGCATCAATGAGGTATAGACTAATCCACTCCCCATGACCCCCCTGCGTTACCATGTCCAGCGGAACCGTGGCCTCCCTGACCAGCCCTGACCCTAACGGTCGGCTATCTAGGGAGTGCACGGGGAAGGGTTGCTCTTTCGACACGAGCGGAATCCCTAGTCTCAAGGTGAGTCCGCGATCAGTAAAGTTCCCAGCTGCGCCTGAATCGACTAGCGCCTTATGCTGGAGAGAGGGAAAAAACTCAGGGAAAGAGATGAACACAAACATGTGACCAACAGGGAGCTCTGAGTGAGTCTGTTGCCGGCTCACCTGGGGTGACCGAGCAGTGCTCTGCCTGCCCTCTCGATTCCCCGAGGGGTTCCCCCAGCACCGATCGGCAGTGTGTCCTCTCCGACCACAACTGGTGCAGGAGGAGCCTCCTCCTCCGCTTCCCCTCGATGCCGCCCCCCCTAACTCCATAGGGATAGGAGCGGAAAGCCCGGAAGGTAGAACGAACAGGGCCCTTCCCGACCGTCCGTGAGCCGCCAGCAGGTTGTCTAGTCGTATGGACATGTCGATCAGCTCATCGAGGGAGAGGGTAGCGTCTCGACAAACCAACTCCCTGCGGACGTCCTCCCGGAGACTACAACGGTAGTGGTCGATCAGGGCCCTGATGTTCCACCCCGCTCCAGCAGCCAGGGTCCGAAACTCCAGTGCGAAGTCCTGCGCACTCCTCGTCTCCTGTCCCAGGTGAAACAGCCGTTCACCCGCCGCTCGGCCCTCTGGTGGGTGGTCGAACACGGGCCGGACCCGGCGGGCGAACTCCGGGTAGTGGTCCCATCGTACTCCCTAGGGGGGGCGAGATGGAGCGAGCTGGATCCGGACGCCGCCGGAGGAGTCTGTTGAGGCGGGTAAGGTTGGGCGGGCGAGGAAGGAGACCACTCCTCTCCCATCGGTCCATTCTCTCCATCATCTGGTCCATTGCTGTCCCGATCCGGTGGAGGACGGTGGTGTGGTGGAGGACACGCTCCTCCATAGATGGGAGAGGGGGAGTCGCTGCTCCTGCTGACTCCATATCGGTGGGTGTGGGGTCAGGCGCAGAGAGCAGGGTGTAGGGAAAAATACTCCGTCTTTATTGCGGCTCCTAAATACAACGCCCCAAACACAACAGGTGCACACAAAACAAAGGCGGCCCAAACAGGACGAGAGAACATGCCAACATCCACGTCAGCCGAACGTCCACCAAACAAAAAGAGAAAACAAGCCCGCACGAAAGGAGGTGGGCTTAGCTGGTTTAAATAGCCCTAGAAATGCCAAACACAAAAACAGGTGCAAACAATAAGAAAAATCAATAGAAAGAAAAGGGAGGATCGGTGGCAGCTAATAGGCCAGTGACAACGCCCGAACAGGCAGAGGAGCCATCGTCGGTGGAAGTCGTGACATAGAGTCTGTGCTCTATTTTAGTAGCGCTTTCATGAATGACTGTTAATTAGTACTTGATATTGCCAGTCTGAGTTATGAAATTACTGAGATGAATTCTGATTGTTATATTTGAAATTATTGAACTTATATTAGTACTGAAATTAGTGATTTTATGAATTCCTGTTATTATCATCTGGTTATAGAAATGATTGTTACTCATAAATGTGTGACTATTTTTTTTCCATTATTGAAATGTGAAAATGTTTAGGATAATTTGGCTCATGCATTATGGCATATTATTGTTTTTGCTTCTGATTTCCAACACACACGCTGAATAACTTAACAAGAATGAGACTAAGGAATATCCAATTCTCAGTGTCCTTTCATTCCATTCCACCAAACAATCTAACTGTGGTTCATCTGTTCACTGATTCATCCTCCTGGCCTAACCAGTCACCCGAGTGCCCACACTCATTTTAACTATCCTTGTGGGGAAGTAGAAACATTTTGCAGGTCCACCTAAGGAAAACGGCTATTTTAAGCTAAGGGGTTTTGTTTAGGGTTAGAATTAGGGTTAGGTTTATGTGTTGGGGTTAGGGTTAATGTTAAGATTATGTTTAGGGTTAGGGTTTAGGGAAAATATGATTTTGAATGAGAATCAATTGTTTGGTCCCCACAAGGATAGTAAAACAAACGTGTATCTTTGTGTGTCTGCATGTGTGTAGGCTTGGGTGTTTGTGTGTAGTAGATTTCATAGACGAAAAATGACTGTGTATTGCGACCGTCAACCTTCCTTCTGCTTCACGTAGCGGTCTGTTAGTAGGCCTTGAACAATGGGGATTGCAAGGAGACAGGGAATTCCCATAGGCCTTTGCTCTTTCTAGTTGCAAAGTAGAGTGTTGATAGGATACGTACGAAGAGGGAGAGAAGTGAGAGCAAGAGAGGAAGAGAGTCCTCCTCCTCAGATATGAAAAGGTAAAAAAAAATGTGTGAACTGCTACTAAGAAAGAAACAAATATATATAATAATGCTCCTGCTTGTTCAAATTTGATTTGATTTTGTTCTGTTTTTCCTCTGTTTGACAAAAGAGGGCTGATGCAGTAAAGAGGCCAGGTTAGTCCAGTGTGGTGCTTACGTATTAAGACACACGTAAGGAGGAGGACTCTCTTTTCCAAATATCTCTAACGGTCGACCGGTGTGAGTTGTTTTATGCACGTGATGTCAGAATGCACTCAGTGCTATTGTTACACAACATGACAGTTAACACGTGCTGCCTGCTAATTATAGGCTATGTTTCAACTTGTCAATTTCAAATTATTTTCTAACAAGGGTTTATTTTCTAACAACAGTTTGAAATGAGGTGTGTTCGTCTCCTCATTATTTCACATAGAAGTAGCCCATTTCAGTGTTATGTTTGAGGCTTTACTGAGCCAGACAAACTTCCCTCTTCGAGGAGAGCCCTTCCCCATTTTATCCACACATCACGTATGCAGACATTTGTGCAGTCTTGCACAAACTGGCACATTTCATGTCTGGCGCTCGTATTGCCTCCATTGTTGTTTTCCTTACAAATAATAACTTTGGACGTGTGCGTTCCTATCAAAGTTAGTGGCTTATTTTCTGTATATCGTGTTGTCGTTTCTACTGTAGCATGAATTATGTAATCATGTATGGAGCATAATGTATTTACTGTTCTATTCACGTTTTCAAGTTCTGGTGACAAATAATGCTTTCCATTTATTGCATAGATTGTAATGGACAACTATGATGTGTGTAAAATACTTTTTTGAAGGTTGCACTGATTATAATGAGCTAATGCTAAGTTTTTTGCCAGCTATGTGTGGTACCATGTTTGTTGACATCATACAATGCATTCTGGGTGTCATGTAAACGTCTATCAGACCAAAGATGTTGTAATGTGGTGAAGGAATGGTTCGCTCATCTTTCGGATAAACCTCCGGAAGTGAATGAAGGGAAATTAATGTTTGTAGACGACACACCCCCTTCAACATGCATACTGCAAACAGACCAAACTCATCTTGTCTCCTCGTATTATCTTTGGGTGACGCGAAAAACAAACATGGCGGTGCACAGAAACTACACATCATTGGATTACTTTCGATTTCTAGAAAGTTTTTTACTCAATTATTTCGGTCAATGTTGAGCTCACCCGTGATGTGATGAATTATAAATAGCAATTGCTATTAGCTAATTCATATTGTGGTTTCTGTCAGCCGAGAGTTATCTAAATACGGCCACTTGTATTTTATCAATCTTTCCTCAGTTAGCGCTAGGACTAATGTAGCTTACATTTTCCAGTTTGGATGATTGTGTATACTGTTGCTACCTCTGTGAATGTCTGAACATTGCATCCAAAAATAAACTTGTCACATTCAGGACATAACTTAAGGACTGTGTTTGTGCAAAATGGCTAGCTCAAGTGCTGACTGTTGCATCAATCGAAACTAGATGTTCTACCTCATTTCACCAGCATGTTAAATGTGCAACTAGAGGAAAAAAAAACTCTAGACCACCTTTACTCCACACACAGAGACGCTTACAAAGCTCTCCCTCACCCGCCACTGGTTAAATCTGACCAAAGTTCTATCCTCCTGATTCCTGCTCACAATCCAAAACTAAAGCAGGAAGCACCAGTGACTCGGTCAATAGAAAAGTGGCCAGATGAAGTGGATGCTAAACAACAGGACTGTTTTGTTAGCACATACTGGAATATGTTCCGGGATTCCTTCGATGGCATTGAGGAGTACACCACTTCAGTCACTGGCTTCATCAATAAGTGCATTGATGACGTCATCTCCACAGTGACTGCACGCACATACCCCAACCAGAAGCCATGGATTACAGGCAACATTCACACTGAGCTAAAGGGTAGAGCTGCCGCTTTCAAGGAGCGGGACTCTAACCCGGAAGCTTAAAAGAAGTCCTGCTATGCCCTCCGACAAACCATCAAACAGGCAAAGCGTCAATACAGAACTAAGATCGAATTGTACTACACCGGAAGGGCTTGCAAACTATTACAGACAACAAAAGGAAGTACAGCCGTGAGCTGCCCAGTGACACGAGCCTACCTGACGAGCTAAATTACTGCTATACTCGCTTCGAGACAAGTAACGCTGAAACATGCATGAGAGCCTCAGCTGTTCCAGACGACTTTGTGATCACTCTCTCCGTAACCAATGTGAGTAAGACCTTTAAACAGGTCAACATTCACAAGGCCACAGGGCCAGAAGGATTACCAGGACGTGTACTCCGAGCATGCACTGACCAACTGGCCAGTGTCTTCACTGACATTTTCAACCTCTCCCTGTCTGATTCAGTAATATCAACATGTTTCAAGCAGACCACCATAGTCCCTGTGCCCAGGAACACTAAGGTAACCTGCCTAAATGACTACCGACCTGTAGCACTCACGTCTGTAGCCATGAAGTCCTTTGAAAGGCTGTTCATGGCTCACATCAACACCGTTATCCCAGAAACCCTAGACCCACTCCCAAATTGCCATCCGCCCCAACAGATCCACAGATGATGCAATCTCTATTGCATACTCCACACTGCCCTTTCACACCTGGACAAAAGGAACACCTGCGTGAGAATGCTATTCAATGACAAAAGCTCAGCTTTCAACACCATAGTGTCCTCAAAGCTCACCACTAAGCTAAGGACCCTGTGACTAAACACCTCCCTCTGCAACTGGATCCTGGACTTCCTGACGGGCCACCCTCAGGTGGTACGGGTAGGTAACAACACATCCGCCACGCTGATCCTTAACACGGATGCTCAGTCCCCTCCTGTACTCCCTGTACTCCCTGTTCACTCATGACCACATGGCCAGGCAAGACTCCAACACCATCATTAAGTTGATGATACAACATTGGTAGCCCTGATCACCGTCAACGACGAGACAGCCTATAGGGAGGAGGTCAGAGACCTGGCCATGTGGTGCCAGGACAACAACCTCTCCCTCAACATGATCAAGATTAAGGACATGATTGTGGACTACAGGAAAAGCAGGACCGAGCACGCCCCCATTCTCATCGACGGGGCTGTAGTGGAGCAGGTTCAGAGTTTGAATAAACTGACATGGTCAAAGCCCACCAAGACAGTTGTGAAGAGGGCACGACAAAACCTATTCCAACCCCAGAAGACTGAAATGATTTGGCATGGGTCCTCAGATCCTCAAAAGGTTCTACAGCTGCACCATCGAGAACATCCTGACTGGTTGCATCACTACCTGGTATGGCAACTGCTCGGCCTCCGACCGCAATTCACTACAAATGGTGGTGCGTACGGCCCATTACATCACTGGGGCCAAGCTTTTTGCCGTCCAGGACCTCTATACCAGGCGGTGTCAGAGGAAGGCCCTAACATTTTTCAAAGACTCCAGCCACCCTAGTCATAGACTGTTCTTTCTGCTACCGCACGGCAAGCGGTACCGGAGCACCATGTCTAGGTCCAAGAGGCTTCTAAACAGCTTCTAACTCCAAGCCATAAGACTCCTGAACGTCTAATCAAATGGCTACCCAGACTATTTGCATTGCCTCCCTCTTTTATCCTGCTGGTATCTCTGTTGATTAACTATGCATTGTAACTTTAATAACTCTACCTACATGTATGTACATATTACCTCAATTACCTCGATTAACTGGTGCCCCCGCACATTGACTCTGTACTGGTACCCCCGTATATAGTCTTGCTATTGTTATTTTACTGCTGCTTTTAAATATTTGTTCCTTTTATTTTACTTGAAACTGTATTGTTGGCTACGAGCTTGTAAGTAAGCATTTCACTGTAACAAACAAAATACATTTGATTGGATTTTAAATTTGATTTGATTATTCTGAAAGCAAACGCCACCAATATGCAACAGCCTAATAGAAACTAACTGCAATCACATCAACTGCAAACAGACTGTCTCACTGGGCAAAGATGTCTATTCCACGTCTATTCCACGTCTATTCCACATTGGTTCAACATAATTTTAATGAAATTACGTGTTGCTATGTGGTGGTCTGCATCCTGAGTGAGGGCGACGCCAGGCCCAGTGAGGAGCTCCGACAGCTCTATGAGAAGTTTGGTTTCCGGGTATTCAGCTTCCAAGAGGTCACTCAGGTGGTTAGCGCCTCCTTCCCCACAGGACGCCCCTGTCAATGTTCTTCGGGGTATCGAGAGTCTAACACCAGCTGGACAGCTACATCAAGGTAATGTACAGTGTCACTGACTGCCTTCTGTTTTCTCCTCTGCTTCGCACCCCTTTGTCCATGCTTTCCTCTATTCGGCCATATCCATCCTTATCTATGCTGTCCTCTACCCCTTCTCCATGTTTACTCCAGCCCTCAGCCCAACACTCCCCAGTCCTCCCGAGATTGAGAACTTATATCCACTCACTCCGTACAGGAAAGTGAGTCATTGCAGAGTTTGAGCCAAGGGTTTAATCATGGTTTAATCAAGGGTTTAATCAAGGGTTTAATCAAGGTTTAATCATGCAGCATTCTGGTACAGGTGGCATCACCATGGGCAGCCAGCCAGCCACCGTAGCAGCACTGAACTCCTGGTAATAGTGTGTGTGTGTGTGTGTGTGTGTGTGTGTGTGTGTGTGTGTGTGTGTGTGTGTGTGTGTGTGTGTGTGTGTGTGTGTGTGTGTGTGTGTGTGTGTGTGTGTGTGTGTGAATGTCTGCATCCCCTGCCACCTTCCCTGGCTGGCACTGTCATCTGCCCTGGGCCTGGCGCTGCTAATGCCTGACCATCGTCACACAGTGGCACTTGATTTGTACAAGGCCAGGCACTGAACACTGGCACTAGACTTCTTGGACCAGTTGCCTTGGACTCTAACAAATTATTTTCTTTACATCTAAGGAACTGAAGTTCTGTATGTCTTTCTTTCATTAACTGTCTGATATAGTCTTCTGCCAGTTGACTCTCTACTTCTTAAGCCTATACCATCTGCCTTTCATCTTGGGGATTTACAAACTAGTATTCCACTTTAGCTCCTTGCATTGATACTTTATGAGTGTGAAAATATGATTGCTGTCTGTTTAATCATCTGTCAATGAGTCATGGTATAGTTCCCAGTTTCAGGGCTAAACCAGTCTTTACTGATACTCTCCTGCCTGTGTCATATATTATTTTGCAGCTCCCTTCGTGATGTAATTATTGGGTGAATTAAACATCGGAAAATGGTTTTTATATTTCAAGACCCAGTGCAGTCAACAAACGTGATTCTTCCTGTGTTTTATATATATATTTCCACATTATGAGGTTGGAATATTACTGTGAAATTGTAAAAGTTTCATGTAAGACCCAGATGCAGACAATGTCGAAGTAACAACAGTTTATTAAACAGGGGCAGGCAAAAGACAGGTCAAGGGCAGGCAGGGGTCAGTAATCCAGATAGGTGGGGCCAAGGTACAGGACGGCAAGCAGGTTCAGGGCAGGCAGAGGTCAGAAATCCAGATCGGTGGGGCAAAGGTACAGGACGGCAGGCAGGCTCAGGTTCAGGGCAGGCAGCAAAGGTCAACCCTGGGAAAACTAGAAAACAGGAACAATCGAGAGACAGGAACAGAGGGAAAAACGCTGGTAGGCTTGACGAAACAAAACAGACAACCAGAGAAGGTATAAATACACAGGGGATAATGGGGAAGATGGGCGACACCTGAAGGGAGGTGGAGACAATCACTAAGACAGGTGAAACATATTGTGACAGGGCAGCAGGTAGCCTAGTGGTTAGAGTGTTGGACTTGTAACCGGAGGGTTGCAAGTTCAAATCCCTGAGCTGACAAGGTAAAAATCTGTTGTTCTGCCCCTCAACAAGGCAGTTAACCCACTGTTCCCTGGGTGCTGAAGATGTGGATGTCAATTAAGGCAGCCCCCTGCACCTCTCTGATTCAGAGGGGTTGGGTTAAATGCAGAAGACACATTTCAGTTGAAGTTGTTCGGCTGTACAACTGACTAATAATGGTGACTTTGACATAATGCAATTTCAGTGTAAGAACTGTTTGAAAAGGACGCCTGAAACATCAGCCTGTTTTGGTGGAAAGAGCTTTGGCCTTTCCATGGTGACATCACCATGCGATACATTTGTATCAAAAAAGGCTGATGTTTCAGGCAGTGTTCAGAAGTACGGAGAGTCTGACCTGCCCAAAGTAAACTGCCTGTTACTCAGGCCCAGAAGCTAGGATATGCTACTCTGAAGTTTCTAAAACTGTTCAAATAAAGTCTGTGAGTATAACAGAACTGATATGGCAGGCAAAAACCAGAGGAAAATCCTTCCGGAAAATGTTTTTTTTTTATGTGACAGTTTTTCCATTGACTTGCTATTGACTACAGAGGGAATTAGCTCCCAGATTACAGTTCCAATGGCTTCCACTAGATGTCAACACTCTTTAGACATGGTTTCAGGCTTGTTTTTTGAAAAACGAACAAGAAATTAAAGTTCTTCCAAGTGTCTGTTGAAACGGACACTACCGTTTGCGAAAGTGAATGGGTGCGCGCTTGTCGTTATTTTTCTCGTCCGTCTGAAATATTTATTTTGTTTATTTAGATATTTGACAACCTGAGGATTAATTAGAAACATCGTTTGACTTGTTTGGACTAACTTTACCGGTACTGGAATTTCTGTGTCTGCATGTTGAACGACTGGATTACAGAACTCCATGGCGCCAACTAAACTGACTTTTTTGCGGTATAAAGAAGGACTTTATCGAACAAAACGACCATTCTTTGTGTTCCTGGGACCCTTGGAATTGCAAACAGAGGAAGATCTTCAAAGGTAAGTCATTTGTTTTTTCACTATATTTGATTTTGTAATGCCTGTGCTGGTTTGAACAATATGTTGTTGTGGGGCGCTGTCCTCAGATAATCGAATGTTCTGCTTTCGCCGTAAAGCCTTTTTGAAATCTGACAACGCAGTTAGATTACCAGGATTCTAAGCTTTGGAATGCTGTA
The DNA here is from genome assembly GCA_030435695.1 of Brachymystax lenok tsinlingensis. Classification (NCBI taxonomy): domain Eukaryota; kingdom Metazoa; phylum Chordata; class Actinopteri; order Salmoniformes; family Salmonidae; genus Brachymystax; species Brachymystax lenok. The sequence continues at coordinate 40,597,848 of CM059797.1, read as the reverse complement.
ACACACTTGTATTTCCATGAATGTTTAATATTACGATTTTTTATTTAGAATTTGGCACTCTGCAATTTCACCCGGATGTTGTCGCAGGTGGACCGCTAGTAATTTTAAACAATGGCTTTTTTTCTGGCCACTCTGAACACACCGATCCCTAAGAAGTTTTAATAGACCAATAAGAAAGAGTTCCCAAACTCTCTGCCAATAACAATGAATTTTGAGTTTTTCCCTCCCCACTCACACCACTCCCAGACAGTCTTGATTGAAGAATGACTCTTTGCTAAGAAGGTATTTTTGTTTCTTTTTGACATAAGGTACTTCACTGTTACCCAGAAATTATTTGATATTGAGATCAAAACAGCTGCATTGGACATTTTTTAAAGGGCCGATCTGCAGTTGCTACATCAATTTTTGGACTTCTAAATTCATGACATACCCATAGATTTTTGAAGAATATTACTTTTCAATGCCTCATGAGCTAAGGTCAACTGTTGTACCCTAGCAGAACCCAAAATCGAAGCTTTTTTTATTCCAATGTTTGTTAACAAAGTACATGTAAACACGTATAGCCTCTAAAAATGCTTAAAAATATATTTTATATCATGGATGGTCAGTCCTTGCAAGAATTTGAGAGTGGTTACATTTGGACAGGCCCGTAGCTTTTTACCAGAACAGTGGCAAGGAAATCCTTTGTTTCAACTGCTGTTTGCCACTTTAATGTGTTGGTCTACTGAGTGGGTGAAAGGTGAGCTCTGACTGTCGGATAAATCTACTTAGGGAGCAGTGGGGCATAGCCCCACTCCCGACACTACCCGGTGAAATGTAAGGCGCCAAATTCAAAATCCAAAAGTTGAATTATTAAACATTCATCAATATACAAGTGTTGCATAGTCATCAAAAGCTCTGCTTCTTGGCTCCCTAAGAAGATAACTTACATTATCACAGCGTATTGGTTATTTTTGGCCTGCCAATATTGTTCTTCTCTGACCATACTATATTTCAAAACTCAATCTTTGATAACAAAATAGATTAGTTGTTGTGTCACTTGTTGTGTCACTTTAAATAATTAGCTTTTTATTTTACTGAACTGATGGTACCTGCATCTGAAGGGAGTGAGCAGCAGAAGGTCCACCTCTCACGGTCCCTGCTCTCTCCTTTCCTCTGGTGAAACTGAACAGAGAGAGGGGACACCGTCTTCCACCTGATGGCAAAAATTACATTACTTTTGCCTCATGCACAAATTCATGTTGTTCCTATGACCAGAGGAAATGAGGGCTTCTGAATCAAGTGCACTTACCGCCAACAGAGCAAGACGAAATATATTTGTTTTGATAGTAAGATATATTTTATTACAAACAAGAAGCACTTTTCAATGAGAACAGAAATCCCCATTGGGTATAAAAAAAGGACATCACCAAAAACAGTACAACATGAATAAATTAATAGCTATAAATAAAATGCACACAAAATACATAAAACTACTTCTTAGTCATGCCTCTAAAAGGGCCATAAGGTGTGCCTCCCTGGCAGTCATCTCATTCTCACGCTCCTTTTCCAGAGGAGCTCACAGCCCACAGAGATGATGAGATGATGACCAGTGGGATGATAGAGTGGCATCCCCCCAGCGCCTCATCCATCACTGCGTACCACTTCCAGGTTGCGGCTGTGGCCTCCCCTACCTCTGTGCTGACTCCAATGGGGGGAGCTTTCAACTCCTGAAAAATATGGAAAAGGATTGCTTTCAGCATCAAACATACTACATGTAAAGCCCTGTAAAATATATAATGCAGTACATTTATCTGGAATATTTGCACCTTTCTAGCATGTATATCTTCACACTTACAGTACATGAATGTGCCGCTGAAGCAAAGGAAATAGGAAAGTGTTGTTGCTCTTCGAGAAAAGCGGAACTTTATTAACCAAGCACAGTACAGCAATAAATGTGAAGATAACATACAGTAGTGTACTGTGTACTTTTGCTTATGGTTTTCCCACTTTTTTCTTACCCATGCAGGTGACAGCTGCCCCTCCAGCTCACAATCCTTTACGTATATCCTGAAAATACATAAGATGAGCAAAGTATAGTAGTGTGAACTTTATGTAGATAGCTAGACTGCCACATACTTTGTCAAATTGGAGTGCCAAGGTGCTTGAGGCGTCACTACAGACATGGGTTCAATCCCAGGCTGTGTCACAGCCGTCCGTGAACGGGAGACCCATGAGGCGGGCACAATTGCTCCAGTGTCGTCCGGGTTAGGTGAGGTTTACGCCGGCTGGGATTTCCTTCTCCCATCGCGCTCTAGCTCACCTGGCCCTCGACTCCTTGTCGAGGGCCAGGTGCCTGCAAGCTGACTTCTGTCACCAGCTGGACGGTGTTTCCTCTGACACACTGGTGCGGCTGGCATCAGCGCCTCATGACGCTCCTGATCCCCGGGATCGTCCCTTTGGTTGGCATTCTGCGGCTGGGCCCGCACACCAGGGAAGGGGTACTGCCACGTATGCTCTCTCTCTGGCGCTCTAGGTCGCCATGCTCCCGAGCCTCAGCCGGATCGACAGGTTCCCGCACCTCAGCAGAGGTGACCGGTCCACTCCTGATCACAGGGATCGTTATTTTGGTCGGGGTCCTACGACTGCAGCCCTGCATCAGGGAGGGGGTACTGTCACGTGTGCTCCCTCTCCGGCCACTCGGTCAGCAGGCTGATGATTATTGCGCACACCTGTCACCATCGTCACGCGCATCAGCGCCACATAACACTCACCTGGACTCCATCACCTCCTTGATTACCTGCCCTATTTATGTCACTCGCTTTGGTTCCTTCCCCAGGAATTATTGTTCTGTTTCAGTTTCATGTCTGTGCATTGTTCGTGTTGTTTTGTATTATGTTTCAAATCAAATCAAATTTTATTTGTCACATACACATGGTTAGCAGATGTTAATGCGAGTGTAGCAAAATGCTTGTGCTTCTAGTTCCGACCGTGCAGTAGTATCTAACAAGTAATCTAGCAATTTCACAACAACTACCTTATACACACAGTGTAAAGGAATTAATACGAGTATGTACATATGAATATATGGATGAGCGATGGCTGACCGGCATAGGCAAGATGCAGTAGATGGTATATAGTACACTATATACATGTGAGATGAGTAGTGTAGGATATGTAAACATTATATAAATAGCATCGTTTAAAGTGTCTAGTGATACATTTATTACATCCACTTTTTAAATATTAAAGTGTCTAGAGATTTGAGTCAATGGAAGAATGGCATAGGCAAGATTCAGTAGATGGTATAGAGTACAGTGTATACATTTGATATGAGTATATGTCGGATATGTAAACATTATATACAAAATTGTTTAATTGCAGGAAGAGAATGAAGGACCATGTTGAGGGCATAAGCCACTTCCTGTTGCCACAGGAAGCTGAACCTCAACACAGGGCATCCCTATGAGGTCACGATGGGTTTTATGCAAGGATGGTTAGCTAGCTCAATCACAGTCCACGGTGGCGTCATAGTTATGTAAGGGCTGTAAGTAGTGCTTTTCTATGGAAGAAATGTCTTGTTCTCTGTGGGACTAAGTTTTCTCTGTGAAGAGTTTATGGTCAGGTGTAAGCTTGCATTCATCGGGAGCATCTGCTGAACAATCCCACACATTAATTGTGTTTCTAGCCTCAACCGTTTTACAGCAACTCTTCTTTGGGCTAAGGTCCAGGAGGCTTTCATCTCCAGACCGGTGATGCTGAGGGAGGTTGTGGGGTGTGTTTGAAAGTGTTGGACCAGGTGTGTTTAGTGTTGATTTTTTTATATGTATTTTATTGTGTAGAGGTGTTTGAGGCGTGTCAAGTCTGTGTGGCTGGTTTCTCCTACATACAAGTTATGACATACTGTAGTATCCATGCTATGGCATGGTGCTCTGAATGGTCATGAGTTGTGGGATAGCACTGGAGGTGTGTGCGTGGGAGTGTGTGGGAGTTTTCCTTAATGCTGTTGTTCAATGGGTGGTTTGGGGCTATGTCTATTGGAAAATTTGGCATAGACTAAGAGGCGCCTCAAGTTGGGATTTCAGCGGTAGGCTGATCTATTAGTGCTAGAGGCGTCACTACAGACACCCTGGTTCGAATCCAGTCTGTATCACAACCAGCCGTGATTGGGAGTCCCATAGGGCGGCGCAAAATTGGCCCATCGTTGTCCGGGTTTGGCCGGTGTAGGCCGTCATTGTAAATAAGAATTTGTTCTTAACTGACTTAGGTAGGTAGTCACCTGGAATGCATTTCAATTAACTAGTGTGCCTTGTTAAAAGTTAATTTGTGGATTTCTTTCCCTCCTTAATGCGTTTGAGCCAATCAGTTGTGTTTTGACAAGGTAAGGGTGGTATACAGAAGATTTGTTGAAGACCAAGTCCATATTTTGGCATTAACAGCTCAAATAAGCAAAGAGAAATGACAGTCCACCATTACTATAAGACATGAAGGTCAGTCAGTATGAAACATTTAAAGAACTGTAAGTTTCTTCAAATGCAGTCGCAAAAACCATCAAGCGCTATGACGAAGCTGGCTCTCATGAGGACCGCCACAGGAAAGGAATACCCAGGGTTACCTCTGCAACAGAGGATAAGTTCATTAGAGTTACCAGTCTCAGAAATTGCAGCCCAAATAAAGTTCAAGTAACAGATACATCTCAACATCAACTTTCAGAGGAGACTGCATGAATCAGGCCTTCGTGGTCAAATTGCTGCAAAGAAATCACTACTGAAGGACACCAATAAGAAAAAAAACTTGCTTGGGCCAAGAAACACGAGCAATGGACATTAGACCGGTGGAAATCTATCCTTTGGTCTGATGAGTCCAAATTTGAGACTTTTGGTTCCAACCACTGCATCTTTGTGAGACGCAGAGTAGGTGAACAAAAGATCTCTGCATATGTAGTTCCCACCATGAAGCATGGAGGAGGAGGTGTTGGGGGTGCTTTACTGGTGACACTGTCTGTGATTTATTTAGAGTTCAAGGCACACTTAACCAGCATTCTGCAGCGATATGCCCTCTCATCTGGTTTGTGCTTAGTGGGAATATCATTTGTTTTTCAACAGGACAATGATCCAACACACCTCCAAGCTGTGTAAGGGCTATTTGACTTAGAAGGAGAGTGATGGAGTGCTGCATCAGATGACCTGGCCTCCACAATCACACGACCTCAACCCAATTGAGATGGTTTGGGATGAGTTGGACTGCAGAGTGAAGGAAAAGCAGCCAAAAAGTGCTCAGCATATGTGGGAACTCCTTCAAGACATGGAAAACCCTTCAATGTGTATTTCACCAATTTACCAATTTCCGTTTAATCACCAACTTTTTTTGCCTTGAATGCAATGTATTGAATTATGCGTCAAATTAATTGATGCATATCTTTTTACATTAAAGGCAATGTCCAGTCTGTGGAGGTGGTAGAGAGGAGAGAGAGGTGGTGGAGGTGGGAGAGAGAGGAGAGAGAGTCGGGGGATAGAGAAGAGAGGAGAGAGAGAGAGTCAGGGATAGAGAAAGAAGAGGAGAGAGAGAGGAGAGAGAGAGTGAGTTGGGGAATAAGGAGAGAGAGAGAAACTCAGGGGATAGGGAAAGAGAGGAAAGGGAGGGGAGGGGAGGAAAGAGAGACCGTGAAAGAAAGGGGAGGGAAAGAGAGGGTGGAAAAAGGGAGAGGGTGAAAGAAGAGGAGGGGGGATAAAAAGGAGGTATAGAGACATAGGGAGGCACATAGAGGGGGAGAGAGAAATGGAGAGCTGGGAATGGAGAATAAATTGAGCAAGAGATAGAAAACCGACAGACATGAATGCAATCGATTTTGGTGTCAACTACTTGATGCATATCGATGCGTCAATATCATTGAACGCAATGTATTTACTTAGGCTTCATGTCTCTGATGATTCTTGCTCTATTCGTCAGTATTGTGACACTTATCTTCACCCCATTGAATGTACCGTACCAGATTGATGTTTTTAAATGATATCATATTGCTCTCACTCTCTATCTGAGTGAATGAGTGGATTGTCATCAGGCATTCTGAGACTCACAAGCATGTTGTTCTTTCAGTCAAAGTTGGTCAGTAGAATCCCTAGTCCCTACCAGAATGACTTCTCAGAAAAGCATGATTTGATTTTCGCATGATCCACCCTCTGAAATAAAGTGTGTCATAATAATATAGTAGCTGTCAATATTTCAACCAATGATTTGCACCCAGACATTATGTAGAGTCTGTTGTGGAAATACTACACAGGGACACTCAAAGTCAATTTGAAATGAATCATTGTTTATTATCAGGATGCTGGAGAGGTTCCAACCAACTCAATGCACCAAGTACACGTCGCTCAGGAGCTCTACCGGGGGCAGTCCCATTAGTTCTCTTATATACAGACAAGTCATATTTGCATTATTTAGCTTATTCATCATTCATAATTAATTCCTCATTAACGTTTGCTTCCTTCGTGTGACCAACCAATACTGGGTCATGCATGTGACAGATCAATACCTCACAAGGCTTCTTCTCTAAGCTGAGACCTTGAAACTAAGATATCCCTTTCTCAAAACAAGATTCTGGGCGTACTGCCTAATTGCAGATACTGATAGTGAGGATTTGTTCAAACAGACACTTGCATGAACACAGCAATTGGTTATTAGAAAAGCACATGAATAGAATACAGACTGGTTATTACAAGCTTGAAATGTCCATCACATCAGCTTTTCTTTCTCCACTGATTTAAGTACCCTACTATCATCCCTGAAATATGCTGTGTAGCAAGTTAGTTTTTTCTGGTCATGGTTGTAAGAGGAGAGCAAGATAATGAAAGTCTCCAATATATTTATTTCAGTGATGCAATAACACCTTTTTGTTAAAAGCCAGACATGATTTGTTCTGCCTTTTCTTTCTCTTCGTTCACAGGTGATGGTCTATATTATACAAAGTTATCTTTGTAAGAGCCTTTTGAAAACCAAACATTGCATATAAAACATTGTCACATTAATTGTATTTGATGAGTTATCCATGAAATCAATTTGTCCTTCATTCAGAATCCTAATATGTACATCTTCAAACATCCAGACTGAGTTATTTGATGTCAAGCGGCAGAGCATATTGTGTGGCCAACCACTGATGTTCTGTGTGCTTCTTCACACACTCTTCATTAGCAATTACATTTTGGTCAAGATGCAAGGGGATCCTCATGTCAGTGAATCAAAACACAATGCAGTGATTGGGCATCAACTCCTGAAGGGGGAAAAAGAGCATGGCGCGAAACATGTTTTGTTAATGAGTAATGAATGTGTTGTAAACAACACAGCAGCACATAAAGCCTATGGTGTTTAACCATGACAGGCTCCCATGCACGTAACACACGCACACACAGACACACACGCACGCACACACATACTCAGTGTAAGCCACAGAGATAGCAAAAAATGTCCCTCGCTTGCTATTTCTCACTGTCGCTACTCCCAAGGCTATATAATCCTACCGCCAGCGGGCGAGTGGAGTTTGGCGTTCAAGACGTGATTTGCATCTCTGGTGGGTAGCCCCCGTTCAGAGGACTGCTACAAACCCTCAGCAGGCCACATTTGCATCTCTGGCATTTAACCTCCACTCAGAGGACAGCTATGCGCCTTAGGCAAGCCATCTAGCCATGAGTTAATTTGAAAGACAATAGCCAGGAATTTCTCTAATCTCAAATTCTGCTGCAGGCTCCAGGTAGCCCATTTTAACCTAAGCCTAGGTATTGTATTAAAAGCACATATTTTTTGCTTTAGTCATACGCTTCAACATCAGTAGCCTAACTCTCTTCTCCTAGTTGGGCGTGTGAGTTCAAGTTCGCCAAGTAGGCCTATGTGTGGTCTCATTGAAATAGAGTAGGTTGCTTACGTGGGCGGAGAATCACGTGGCAGATATCTTTCCAAGGAAATTAAATGAAATAGGATTAGACTGTAGTTTAAATAAATATTGATAATTGAAATAAGTGGTGACTAGTTGTATAAAAAAAATGATCATAATTGAAAAGGTGAAGGAACAATGTATGCATAGGTTACTATGTTGAGCGAGCGTTGTGCCTTTTCATTTCAATAAGAATTGATTACCCATTCATTTGTCTCTGCCTACAAAACGTACAGACATTTGAATATAGCCAATGTCTTCATTTTCTGTCAGTTTGGTGGAAGGCTATTTCATTATGGGTTCTTACATCAAACCAGACCGTTTCTGATCTGCCATTCAATATCCCTCTTCATTATCTTTCATTATCAGTAAGTGCTCTCCTGTTTTGAACTGCACACTCGAAATGTATCCAAGATGGCGTAGCAGTCAGACGTCTTTTGTCCGCGTCTTGTCGTGTCCGGTGTATATATCTTTTTATATCATTTTTCTTTGCATATATATTTTTTAATATTTTTCTTAACCTCAACTTCATCATACTCTCTTGCAATCCGCCTCACCCAATGTGGTATGGGTCTGCTATTTTCTTAACTTTTGAACCGGAACCCCCAACAGAAGCTAGCCAGCTAACTAGCTACTAACTAGTAGCTAACTAGCTACTAGCTAGTAGTCAGCTAGTAGCCACTGCTAGCTGTCATCAGCTACCTTTAGCCCGGACTCTCGCCAGTCTGCACAGCACGACTCAAACCAGAGCAAATCTGACTTATTTTTCTCCATATCTCCTGATTCCTACCGCAAGCTCTGAACTTTTTCACCTGGATCATCGCAGCTAGCTAGCTTCTATCCGAGTCGCCACTCCTGGCTAACGTCTCTGTCCATAAGCAAGAACCAATTAGCCTGGAGCTAGCCTTTGCTAGGCCCATCTCCGGCTAGCCGAAAAGGTCCATCAGCCACTCCTTGGGCTACAATACCTATATTGCCAATTGGCCTGGACCCCCGCCGACCCATCACGACTGGACTACCGACGTAATTCGCCCGAGGGGGTTTTTCAACTGGCTCCTCCATCACGACGTCCCCTGAATGCCCATCTGCTAGCCTGCTAGCCGCGGCCCGCTAGCAGTCTAGAGCATATCGGACTGTTAGCTTGTGCCCCACCTATCACAACTTCCGGAAAAATGTAGAGCGCCAAATTTAAAATGCAAATGTAGTAATATAAAACATTCATGAAAATACAAGTGTTGCACACTCTTCAAAAGTTTAGAATCTTGGCAATCTCACAGCGTTGTCAGATTTCAAAAAGGCTTTACTGCGAAAGCATAACATTTGATTATCTGAGGACAGCGCCCCGTGTACTTACGCCATTAGCATAATAATTAAACCAGCGCGGGTGTCACAAAACACATAAACAGAGCTAAAATAAATCGTTTACCTTTGAAGATCTTCTGCTGATGGTAATCCGAAGTGTCCAAGAAAGACAATCAATGTTCCTTTTGTTCGAAAATTTCCCTTTTTATATCCATAAAGCTTCGTTTGGTTGGCCTTGTTATGTTCAGAAAATCCACCGTCCACTCATCCCATTATACAAGACAAAAAATATACCTATAAACTTTGTCCAAACAAATCAAACAACAATTCTAATCGATCCTTAGGTACACTATTATGTAAATTAACTATAATATTTCACATAGATAATAACCTGGGCGATATAGAAAAGTAAAAAAACCGAGGCGGGCGTTTCCGGGTCCCGCGCGCCACAGACAGAAATGACTTCTTCTCTCTCCTTGGATAAACTTCTTTTTACTCCCCTATTTTTCATGGTAAACGCTTTAAACCTTGTCTAAAGCCTGTTGAAATCTAGTGGAAGCCATAGGTACTGCAACCTGGGAGCTGGATTTAAGAGGCCCATCGGACAAATTCTTTGGCCACTTTACCTATTTTGCCAATTGGCCTGGACCCTTTAAACACACGGAGCCTTGCTGATCCACGACGACTGGTCTGCCGACGTAACAGCAACAACAGACATCCTCCGTCGCGACGTCCCTCTATGGCCCTACTGCTAGCTTGCTAGCCCCGGTCCGCTAAATGCCTGAATTGCTGTGTCTCCGGCCCGCCGAGCCACTCACTGGACCCCTATGATCACTCGGCTGTGCATGCCTCTCCCTAATGTCAATATGCCTTGTCCATTGCTGTTATGGTTAGTAATCATTGCCTTATTTCACTGTAGAGCCTCTAGCCCTGCTCAATATGCCTTAGTTAACCCTTTAGTTCCACCTCCCACACATGCGGTGATCTCACCTGGTTTAAATGATGTTTCTAGAGACAATATCTCTCTAAACGTCACTTAATGCATAGGTTTAACTCCACTGTATTCACATCCTACCATACATTTGTCTGTACATTATAGGTTAAATCTATTATACTGTGCCCATAAACCTGCTCCTTTTACTCTCTGTTCCGAACGCAATAGACGACCAGTTCTTATAGACTTTAGCTGTACCCTTATCCTACTCCTCCTCTGTTACTCTGGTAAAGTAGAGGTTAACTTCTTAGGGAGCGGTGGGGCACTCCCGACACTACCAGGTGAAATGCAAGGCGCCAAATTCAAAATCCAAAAGTTGAATTATTAAACATGCATCAATATACAAGTGTTTCATAGTCATCAAAAGCTCTGCTTCTTGGCAATATCACAGCATTGTCAGATTTCAAAAAGGCTTTACGACGAAAGCACCACATTTGATTGTTTGAGGATAGCACCCCACATATTTTTTCATTACCATAAATTCATAAGCCTTCACGGTTCACAGAAAACACATTTCACAGCGAAAACAAATCAATTACCTTTCGAAGAACTTCTGCTGAGGGCTTCCCTGGTGTCCAACGAAGACAATCCATGGTTCTTCTGTTAGAAAAAGTAATATATTATATCCATAAATCTCTGTTTGGTTGGCGCGTTATAATGAGAAAATAGAGCCTCCAATCGTCCATTGAAACGTGAAGAGAACTCGTTCAACTTATACCTATAAACTTGTCCAAGAACAATCAAACATAATTTTAAATGTATCCTTAGGAACACTTTTATGTATAAATAGTATAATATTTCAACAGGAATATAAACTGGGCAATAAGAAAGGAAAAAAACAAAGAACACGCCCGACGAGAGCGGGCATTTACTTGTATTGACATATGTGTGGACACTTCCTTATTTGTCTTCTTCTCTGCTCAAAAAGCATCTAAAAAGAATCAGAACACTTTCTCGAGACTGTTGAAATCCAGAGGAAGCGATAGGTACTGCATTCATATGCCCTTATATGGGCATTTTCATAAGGGAGGGGTTCTAAATGAGGCAATCTCTCAAAACCACTTTTTCCAGGACAGAAAGTTCTCGGGTTTTCGCCTGCCATACCTGTTCTGTAATACTCACAGACAAAATGTTAACACTTTTAGAAAATTCAGAGTGTTTCCTATCCAATGGCACTAAATATGTGCATATCCTATTTTCTGGGCCTGAATGGGAAGCATTTTACTTTGGGCATGCCAGGGTCTCCAAAACGGTCACCTCGTGCGCTGCTCCCAAAGAAGTTAATCCAGGCCCAGCAGTGCATAGCTCCACTCCCATTCCCCAGGCGCTCTCATTTGTTGACTTTTGTAACCGTAAAAGCCATGGTTTCATGCATGTTAACATTAGAAGCCTCCTCCCTAAGTGTGTTTTATTCACAGCCTTAGCACACTCTGCCAACCCGGATGTCCTAGCCGTGTCTGAATCCTGGCTTAGGAAGACCAGCAAAAACACTGACATTTCCATCGCTAGCTATAACATTTTCCGACAAGATAGAACTGTTAAAGGTGGCGGAAATGCAATCTACTGCAGAGATAGCCTGCAGTTCTGTGTTACTATCCAGGTCTGTGCCCAAACAATTTGAGCTTCCACTTTTAAAAATCCACCTTTCCAGAAAAAGTCTCTCACCATTGCCGCTTGCTATAGACCACCTTCTGCCCCCAGCTATGCCCTGGACACCATATGTGAATTGATTGCCCCCCATCTATCTTCAGAGCTTTTGCTGTTAGGTGACCTAAACTGGGACATGCTTAACACCCCGGCCATCCTACAATCTAAGCTTGATGCCCTCAATCTCACACAAATTATCAATGAACCTACCAGGTACAACCCAAAATCCGTAAACATGGGCACCCTCATAGATATCATCCTAACCAACCTGCCCTCCAAATACACCTCTGCTGTCTTCAACCAGGATCTCAGCGATCACTGCCTCATTGCCTGCGTCCGTAATGGGTCAAACGACCACCCCTCATCACTGTCAAATGCTCCCTAAAACACTTCAGCGAGCAGGCCTTTCTATTCGACCTGGCCCGGTAATCCTGGAAGGATATTGACCTCATTCCGTCAGTAGAGGATGACTGGTTATTCTTTAAAAGTGCTTTCCTCACCATCTTAAATAAGAATGCCCCATTCAAAAAACGTAGAACCAGGAACAGATATAAACCTTGGTTCACTCCAGACCTGACTGTCCTTGACCAGCACAAAAACATCCTGTGGTGTACTGCATTAGCATCGAATAAACCCCGCAATATGCAACTTTTCAGGGAAGTCAGGAACCAATATACACAGGCAGTTAGGAAATCAAAGGCTAGCTTTTTCAAACAGAAATTTGCATCCTGTAGCACAAACTCCAAAAGGTTCTGGGACACTGTTAAGTCCATTGAGAATAAGAGCACCTCCTCCCAGCTTCCCACTGCACTGAGGATAGGAAACACTGTCACCACCGATAAATCCGCGATAATTGAGTATTTCAATAAGCATTTCTCTACGGCTGGCCATGCTTTCCTCCTGGCTACCCCTACCCCCGGTCAATAGCCCTGGACCCCCCACGGCACCTTGCCCAAGCCTCCCACATTTCTCCTTCACCCAAATCCAGATAGCTGATGTTCTGAAAGAGCTGCAAAATCTGGACCCCTACAAATCATCCGAGCTAGACAATCTGGACCCTCTCTTTCTAAAATTATCAGCCGAAATTGTTGCAACCCCTATTACTAGCATGTTAAACCTCTCTTTCCTATCGTCTGAGATCCCCAAAGATTGGAAAGCTGCCGCGGTCATCCCCCCTCTTCAGAGGGGAAGACACTCTAGACCTAAACTACTACAGATCTATATCTATCATACCCTGCCTTTCTAAGGTCTTCGAAAGCTAAGTTAACAAACCGATCACCGACTATTTAGAATCCCACCGTACCTTCTCCGCTATGCAATCTGGTTTCCGAGCTGGTCATGGGTGCTCCTCAGCCACGCTCAAGGTTCTTTCGACTCTGTCAATCACCACAATCTTGTCCGCAGACTCAACAGCCTTGGTTTCTCAAATGACTGCCTAGCTTGGTTCACCAACTACTTCCCAGTTCAGTGTGTCAAATTGGAGGGCCTGTTGTCCGGACCTCTGGCAGTCTCTATCGGGGTGCCACAGGGTTCAATCCTCGGGCCGACTCTTTTCTCTGTATACATCAACGATGTCGCTCTTGCTGCTGGTGATTCTCTGATCCACCTCTACGCAGACAGCACCATTCTGTATACAACTGGCCCTTCTTTGGACACTGTGTTAACTTCTTAGGGAGCGGCTCCCGACGTGACGGTTTTGGAGAGTCTGGCGTGCCCAAAGTAAAATGCATGCCACTCAGGCCCAGAAAATAGGATATGCACATAATTAGTACTATTGGATAGGAAACACTCTGAAGTTTCTAAGAGTGTTAAAATAATGTATGTGAGTATAACAGAAGTGAAAACCAGAGGAAAATCCATCCGGATTTGCAGTTATTTTTGTAAATGAGCATCTTCTCCATTGTGCCTATTGCATACAATTTTATGTAGGACTGAGACTGCAGTACCTATGGCTTCCACTAGATGTCAACATGCTAGCGCCACACTGCTCCCTAAGTAGTTAATTAACCTCCAGACGAGCTTCAATGCCATACAACTCTCTTTCCGTGGCCTCCAACTGCTCTTAAATGCAAGTACAACTAAATGCATGCTCTTCATCCGATCTCTGCCCAAACCTGCCCGCCCATCCAGCATCTATATTCTGGATGGTTCTGACTTATATGTGGACTTATATGTCAACTGTCTTGAGACTGTTGACATCCAGTGGAATTAATAGGTACTGCAATCTTACTCCCAGAAAATGCTGTTTTCAATAGGGAGGGGTTCAAAATGAGGCAATGTGTCAAAAACACTTTTTCCAGGACAGAAATTCCTCAGGTTTTCGCCTGCTATATCCGTTCTGTTATACTCACAGACAATTTTCCTATCCAATAGTACTAATTATGTGCATATCCTATTTTCTGGGCCTGAGTGGGAGGCATTTTACTTTGGGCACGACAGACTCTCCAAAACCGTCACCTTGGGAGCCGCTCCCTAAGAAGTTAATCCATTTCTTCTGGTTCGGATATGTGGGGACAATGTCGTCGATGCACTTATTATTGAAGCTGGTGACTCATGTGGTAAACTCTACAATGCCATCGGATGAATTCCGGAACATATTCCAGTCTGTGCTAACGAAACAGTCCTGTAACTTAGCATCTGTTTCATTGGACCACCTCCATATTGGGCACGTCACTGGTGTTTTCTGTTTGAGCCACCACAGAGATACTGCAGCAATCAACTAACTCTCCTTTGAACTACAGAAAAGCATGTTTCTTAGCAGCGTGACATTGCTTCGACTGTCAGATGATAAATTGTGAGGCTTGTAAGGACAGACTGGCACAGGCGACACGAGTCCAGTCTACACCACATGCAATGGTCTGGTCTGTGTGTAATGATTTGTTGTGTTGTCATAATATTCTGATGCTATTTAGCATATCCTCCCTCTCTTCCGTTTCATCTGACTGTCTTATCATAGAGCCACACAGACAGGGATGGATGAAAGTCGACTTTTCACAACCAGCATGTATGGGCAATATGGGATACTTATATAGGGAAAACATGCAATAAAATGTCACCAGGACATTTCAGTTGATCACTGCACATCTGGTACTGATATTAAATCTGATACAGATATTAAATCTTGGAGACTGTGAATGCATATTAGTTCTTGGAAACTGCAAATGTATATTAGATCTTGGAGACCGTGAATGCATATTAGATATTGGACACAGTGAAAACAAAACTCTGTGATATTCTGCCTCAAATCAAGTAAATTGCAGTATTCACTAAACTTTACATGTGATGGAGTGGTGCAGCAGTTTAAGGCACTGCATCTACGTGCTAGAGGCGTCACTACCGACCTTGGTTCGGGATGTATCACAACCGGACGTGATTGGGAGTCCCTTGGGCTGTGCACAATTGGCCCAGTGTTGTCTGGGTTAAGGGATGGTTTTGCCATCATGGTAAAATAAGAATTTGTTCTTAACTGACTTGCCTAGTTAAATAAAGGTAAAACATAAACATATTTGTGGCAGGAAATGGTAGCCTAGTCTATGTCAGAATGAAATGATGATGTTGCAACTCAATGTCGCATAGAATATTGCCTGTATAATGACTGTCTGAGTATTATCATTTGACATAATTTCAAATAGTAATTTGTCAAGTCATTTCAAACAGTTTAGCCTACTGGGATAGTGTCTCAATGCAGTTATGAGACCTGGCCTGATACCATGTGCTGAGCATTTCTGTGGCGGCTGACACTGGGTGTACCCATGTGGTGAGACCTTTTCAGAGGAATTCATCATTTAGCATGGTTTGCCTGTCATGCCAGAATGAAGGCTGTCTGTCTGGCAGACAGGCACTCTGAGTGGACGGCCCAGGGTAGGGGGTACTGGGATGCCTGATATTTGGACACCAAGACGGTAAACCCTTGACCGGCCCTGGTGTTTGCTGTCTGGCTTTTAGGGCTATGTCACATCACAGATGAGAGACGACCCTGGCATCTTGAGACTGGAGTTTAGAGTTTGGGGTGGAGAGGATGGGGGAGTGGTGTAGAGGGGCGCTAGCGTTGACATTTACAGAGATCTGAGGGTTAGTGAAAATCTGATGACAGAACATTTGTTTGCTCCTGGGCACCGACAGGGTCTCTCACCAGCACAGTGGGGGGACAGAGTTGAATATAAAGCGACTTTCAAACTTACTTTAGGCTAGGTGAACACAATTGCTGTTTTCCCCTGCAAGATGCCTGCTGATAGATGCTTGTTTGTAGGTGAGTTTGGTATGTGACTGGCAGCTAGCAGTGCTTATTGGCCTAGCTAGTCAGTCAAAGGCTCAAGACATCTGCTAGTCTGCAAGGCCTGTGGAACAGTAGGGATCAGTTGCCCTATGAGCAGAAACACTCATAAATGTCAGGAAAGGACAGGTGGTGCAGAATGAGTGAGGGACATAAAGAGTGACAGAGACAGACGCAGAGGGTAAGGGAGGGAAGATGGTGTTGTGTAGGGGTGAAGACTCTAAACAAGGCCTGGTCTTGGCCTGCCATCCAGCTCTAGGCTCCCAGGTTCAGCTCAATCATTTGAGCCTACAAGTTCACAGGAAGCCACACTTTGGCCTGGGCTAGGTCACCTGGAAAGATGTGACGACCTCTCAAACACCTGAACACGCTGCACATACAGTACAACTGGGACATGCTTCAGAGTCACAAAAACACATTCAAATTGATCAACACAGAAAGTAGATCACTCTGTCACTTTTTTCATTTGTAACAGAGAAGCGTATGAGAATGAACCTCACTGACTAATCTTTCCGCCTCACAATCCTAATTCTGTACCTAGACAAAGGAAAGACATCACTTTGCCATTTTGTCTTTGCTGTAGCCTAACAATGCATTTTTGGGATGATTAATTGCGTTTGCTCCTTCTGTCTTGGCTACAAAACGATTGCACGATTTTCTTTCAATTGGGAGTGAGTCATTCCTCAAGAGGAATTCATCAGAATACATTTAAAAAAATGGGAACCAATCAGATGAGCCAATTAGTCATCTATTTGAGTCTATCACTGTTCAAAGGAGAGAGAACAGATTGGTGCCGTCTTCTTCTCTATCCCCTCTGTTTTCTCACCCTGCATGTTTGTGTGTGCATGTTTGTGTGTGCGTGTGTTTGTGTCTGTTTTTATGGACTATCCATACAGAGTAGTCTGATATATCCCCATTTTCCTTCATAAATACATCCTAATCCTATTCTCTGACTCTCCTCCTGTTGCTTTGTAGTATAGCAAACAACAACCGGCACTATGAAGGCAAAATTAGAAGGACCAAATTGGAAGGTGCTTTACCAAACTATGGAATAAAGGCTTTTTCTGCATTTCAACAATTCAATAGAATGAGGCTAAGGGGAAATATGCAGGAATGTGTAGGGTCTATTTGGTTAGCCTTAGGCTTCAGTTTAGATTGCAGGCTCGCTGTAAAGTAATAATGTAGTTTAATATTTTTGATGCAATTATGCTGAGAGCCATGAGTCATTTGAGGTGACAAATCTTGTGATGTATACCTGGGCTAGCATTCAACCAGAGAGTATTATCAGGTTGAGGAAACTGGAAAAGAAATGCAAAGCGCTCTGCTTTCTAAGCTAAGCACTCCACTTCTCATACGTTCAAGCCATGACAATTTTTCCCCAGCCTTTATTGTTAGCCAGTGGGTTTAGCTTGTTATTGTGGTGTTGTGATGGGTTAGGTCAGGTCCAGTGAGAGCAGGCTTGGTTGGTTGGCACTGAGACAGATATCAGACAGGATCTGACCCTAAGAGCCAGGTCTGGGTACTGGGGGCTCTACGAAACACACACACAGTGGAGGCTCTCTGGACATTTCTCGATCTCGCCAATAAAGTGCTCAAACATGACTTTAGTCATCTGGCAGCAGGGAATCCACAGGCATTTGTTAGCACTAAATGTCACATTTGAATATGATTGATCTTATGTAGATTTTATTTCGGACGGCTGTCGCTCTGGACGGGTGCACCGGCATATTTACTGAGGAAAGAGAAAGATGGACATTTATTTTATGGCCCATACAGACACTTAGGCTATATAGACAGTTTCTGGAGTTATAGGTTCAATCCCAATACCCCCTTTGGCCCTCCCCCTTGTTTTCTAGTGTCCTGCGGTTGGGGAGTGGAACTACAAAACGGAGCAACGTAGGGAGAGCTAAATAAGGTCTAGGGAATGGGACATCACTACATCACTCGCGTACGTCAGAAACTGCCCACGAATACCACGCAATTCATTGACAACAAGTCTTGTGTTTTTCAAAATGCCTGTACTGGCTGCAGTAATAGCTTTCCTTTTATTCCTCGTGCAACAAATACGTACTTACTATGTGAGCAACAAATGAGAACAACAGAACAACAATGTGCCAGTAATGTACCCATCTTCTGGCTGTGGTTCTATGTGGAGAAATACTGCAGCAGGACTTTCATTCCATAGCAGTTTGATATGTAATAGTTGCATTTACTTCACTCAGGCATTACCAGTGGAAGCATTGTAGCTAGAAAAAGGTAACCACTGTTCTGAACTAATATTTATACCAAACATTTTGGTGTCCATAAACCGTAAACAGATCGGCTACATAGCTACACATCCATAGCACACAGGTATGTTTATCCTCCACTACACAATAAGCAGCAAAAGAGTTAGCTAATGCTACGTTACCTGCATTGGCAAATATCTTCAATCTCTAACATTAACTTTACTACAATAAAGAACAATGACAAGTGATTGAATTGGAAATATATGTATATTACAACAACAAAAAAATGTATTTTACCCCTTTTTTCTCAATCTTGTCTCATCGCTGCAACTCCCCACTAGGCTCGGGAGAGGCAAAGGTGGAGTCATGCGTCCTCCGAAACATGACCCGCTTAACCACGCTCGTTAACACACCCCCAGCCTCACCAATGTGTCGGAGGAAACACCGTTCAACTAGCTACCGGGGTCAGCCCGCAGGCACCTGGCCTGCCACAAGGAGTCACTAGAGCACGATGAGCCAAGTAAAGCCGCACCGGCCAAACCCTCCCCTAACCCAGACAATTGTGTGCCATGCTATAGGACTACCAGCCATGACCAGTTGTGGCACAGCCTGGGAAATGAACCCGGGTCTGTAGTAACACCTCTTGCCTTAGACCGCTGCACCACTCGGGAGGCCAAAAATATTTTTTAATGAGGAGCAAGGCAAGCTTGTAAAATTGTACATTTAATTTGCAGTAAATGCTTTAGCTAGCTAGTTAGCTAGCTATATTCTTTACATCCACTGGAATTCACAGATGACAGCCTGGTTTTCTGGTTGCTCAGGAGTCCCTAAAACATTAAATGACACGAATTACAATTCATAGAAATGTCAAACGCCCACATAGCAAGCTTAATGTGTAGCTAGTTGGCTAATGTTAGCTAGTCAGCGGGCTTGTTAAGTCGCAATTTTGGTAAATAAACTTTTTGACCAAAACATTTGCATAATAATTTGTCTCTACATTAAATAACACATTCCACACTGGGCACAGATGTCAATTCAACATCTATTCCAATTTGGTTCAATGTCATTTCATTGAAATTACATGGAAACAACGTTGATTCAACCAGTATGTGCCCATGTAGGTCCTCTTAACTGTACATGTTTTGCATGATTCGTTACGTAGTTATAATTACTTGCATTTTCTTCCAACCTAGTATTTTTGTTAGCTATCTTCCTGAAACAACTTTAGAGCCTTGGGTTACAGAACTTCATGGGAGTTTTGATAATCGCTCAATAGGAAGTCTGCATCTTGGTTTGATTTGTTTGGAGAGCCAACTAGAGGGCTGAAAAAGCACTACCCCTTGCGACTATCAATGTGACTATTGGGATCGTGCAAAATGGGAGGGCTAAGGGGGGGAGCAAACTGGCTAAACTTATCCTAGATCAGCACTCCTACTATTAGACGTTTTATGAGTAGCCTACAAGTGCTGGTCTTGGTGATGTGTGTTGGATGAGTGACTGAGAGATGGGAGATGGGTGGAGCGGAGGTGTAGGAGGTTGTGTCTCTGGAGTATGTCTGGGGGCATGTCTGGTTTCAGAGTAGAGGTGTAAATTAAACAGAGAACACTGACCTCTGTGGTGAAAATGAATTGAGAGCTTTCCTTCACTGTCACTTTATCTGTTCCAATTCTCATAATACCACTCTGTCTGAGTGCTGCTTTATTTCCTTAATTAGGAAAGGGAATCCCCTCAAAAGACTTGCAGGTCTTATGTATACTTAATGAGTGTGACCTTTGACCCTTCAGTTTACACTGAGGTGAGAGGTCAGCGAAGGTGATACAGTTGATGATTGGATCATGATGGAAGAATGTCAGATGTTAGTGCACGTAATATCCTTTGGGAATTAGAAAGTTGATATGAAGGTTTATATGTTTCATTGAGAGACCCACTCTCTAAGTTTTCAAGACATTCTTTAAGACCTAAACCTCAACCTGAATTGTGCGTAAAGAGTGGGACTATTGAGCAAGTTGAGGAAGCTAAACTCCTAGGTATAACATTGGATGGTCAATTACTGTATCATGGTCAAGTCATATTGATGTTGCTCAGGCTCTGGTGTTGTCCCATCTGGATTACTGTCTGGTAATATGGTCAAGTGCAGCAAAGAAAGAACTAGCAAAGCTGCAGCTGGCTCAAAACACATTAGCATGCCTTGCCCTTAACTGCACATACAGAATGAACATCAACAACATGCATTCCAGTCTGGTTGAGGGTTGATGAGAGATGAGCTGCTTTTCTTCTAGTTTTTGAGAAATATTACTGTGATGAAATGCCAGATTGTCAGCATAATCAAATAACACACAGCTCAAATAAAATAAAACTTTATTTGCCACATGCGTCGAATGCAACAAGTGTAGACATTACTGTGAAGTGCTTACTTACAAGCCCTTAACCAACAGTGCAGTTCAAGAAGAATAACATATTTACCAAGTAGGCTAAAATAAAAATAATAATAAAAAGTAACACAAATGAATAACAGTAACGAGGCTATATATTATGGGCTTTCCTCTGACAAAGCCTATTATATAGGTCCTGGATAGCAGGAAGCTTGGCCCCAGAGATGTACTGGGCCATTCGCACTACCCTCTGTAGTGCCTTATGGTAAGATGACGAGCAGTTGCCATACCAGGCAGTAATGCAACCGATCAGGATGCTCTCAATGGTGCAGCTGTATAACTTTTTGAGGATCTGGGGGCCCATGCCAAATCTTTTCAATCTCCTGAGGGGGAAAGGGTTTTGTCGTGCCCTCTTCATGACTGTCTTGGTATGTTTGGACCATGATAGTTCATTGGTGATGTGGACAACAAAGGAACTTGAAACTCTCGACCCGCTCCACTACAGCCCCGTCGATGTTAATGGGGGCCTGTTTGGCCCGCCTTTTCCTGTAGCTCCTTTGTCTTGCTCACATTGAGGGAGAGGCCTCCTCTCTATAGGCCGTCTCATCGTTGTCGGTGATCAGGCCTACCACTGTTGTGTCGTCAGCAAACTTATGATGGTGTTGGAGACACCCAGACACCCATATAATCAAATCAAAGTTTATTTGTCACGTGCGCCGAATACAACAGGTGTAGACCTTACAGTGAAATGCTTACTTATAGGCTCTAACCAACAGTGCAAAAAAGGTATTAGGTGAACAATAGGTAAGGAAAGAAATAAAAACAACAGTAAAAAGACAGTGAAAAATAGCAGTAGCGAGGCTATATACAGTAGCGAGGCTATAACAGTAGCGAGGCTACATACAGGCACTGGTTAGTCGGGCTGATTGAGGTAGTAGGTACATGTAGATATGGTTAAAGTGACTGCATATTTGATAAACAGAGAGTAGCAGTAGCGTAAAAGAGGGGTTGGCGGGTGGTGGGTCGCGGGACACAGTGCAGATAGCCCGGTTAGCCAATGTGCGGGGGCACTGGTTGGTTGGGCCAATTGAGGTAGTATGTACATGAATGTGTAGTTAAATTGACTATGCATATATGATAAACAGAGAGTAGCAGCAGCGTAAAAAAGAGGCGTTGGGGGTAGCCACTTGATTACCTGTTCAGTAGTCTTATGGCTTGGGGTAAAAACTGTTGAGAAGCCTTTTTGTCCTAGACTTGGCACTCCGGTACAGCTTGCCATGCAGTAGTAGAGAGAACAGTCTATGACTGGGGTGGCTGGGGTCTTTGACAATTTTTTGGGCCTTCCTCTGACACCGCTTGGTGTGGAGGTCCTGGATGGCAGGCAGCTTAGCCCCAGTGATGTACTGGGCCATATACACCACCCTCTGCAGTGCCTAGCGGTCGGAGGCCGAGCAATTGCCGTACCAGGCAGTGATGCAACCAGTCATGATGCTCTCGATGCTGCAGTTGTAGATCCTTTTGAGGATCTGAGGACCCATGCCAAATCTTTTTAGTTTCCTGAGAGGGAATAGGCTTTGTCGTGCCCTCTTCACGACTATCTTGGTGTGTTTGGACCATTCTAGTTTATTGGTGATGTGGACACCAAGGAACTTGATGCTCTCAACCTGCTCCACTACTAAATATACCCCACAAGACATGCCATTAGGGGTCTCTTCACAGTCCCCAAGTCAAAAACTAATTCACGGCAACGCAGTATTATACAGAGCCATGATGGCATGGAACTCCCTTCCATCTCAAATTACTCAAGCAAACAGCAAAATTACATTTTAAAAATGCATAAAACAACATACATAGCATGGCACAATAGGGACTGTGAACTGACACACACACAAACACACGCACAGACAGACCTACTGTATAACACTCTAAATCTACACACATTATTCTTTAAATGTATTGTTTGTGTATCACTGTATTTTACATTTGTGTGACTGTTCTTGTCTATCAGTGTATCAGTGTTTTGTTACTTTTCTTGTGCTGCTTCGGCAAAAGCTAACAGGGAAACGAATAAGCAAAATAAACAAGAGCTCACTCACTCTGGGCTCTGTCTTCTGGTGCCAATTAAACAGAACATATTCAAGTCTTCAGTTGAGGAGCAGGTACACGTTGAGCTAAGGCTTACTCTGAGGGGTTTGCTTGGAGGTTGAAGTCAGGCACTTATGTAACTTGTGTACATAGGTGCCTGATCAATGGAGCAAATGGAGCAGCCTCAACCCCACTCTCAAAATAGGGGTGCAAACCAGAAAATTATCATGATCCATTGGGTAATTTGTCATTTCCAATTATTAGTCATGTTTTGAGCTAATCTGTATTAAAATACATATGTCCCTTTTATGTATGAAATAATAATTAACAGATTACATTTTGCAACCCCTTCGCCTCAAGATTAATGGTTTTAACCACTGGAAAAATTTGCTTAGCTTCGGAATGCCACTGTTTTGGGTCAGTGCAGTTAGAAAGCACTAGGCACCTGTAAAACATTTTGTTCAACTTTTTTTTGTATCTATTTTGTTGAACTGTTGTTACATTTGTATCGTTGTTTCATGTCCAATGGTGGTGTTACTATATTTTGAGCTGTGTGCACCACCTGAAAATGTATTGTATAATTCAACTTTATTTTAAGAATGTGAAATGTCAGAATAATAGTAGAGAGAATGATTTATTTCAGCTTTTATTTCTTTCATCACATTCCCCGTGGGTCAGAAGTTTACATACACTCAATTAGTATTTGGTAGACTTCCACAAGCTTCCCACAATAAGTTGGGTGAATTTGGGCCCATTCCTCCTTTCCAAGATGGCGTAGCAGTCAGGCGTCTTTTGTCTTCGTCTTGTTGTGTCCCGTGTATGTATCTTTTTATATATTTTTATATGTTTTTTCTTCATGTATTTTGGGATATTTTTCTTTACCCCAACTTTAACATACTCTCCTGCAACCCGCCTCACCCAATGTGGTATGGGATCTGCTATTTTCTTTACTTCAGAACCGGAACCCCCATCGGAAGCTAGCCAGCTAACTAGCCACTAGCTAGCGGTCATCAGCTAACCTTTAGCCCGGACAACTCCTGCCAGTCTGCACAACGCGATTCAACCCAAAGCGTATCGGACTTCTTATTCTCCATATCCCCTGATTCCTAGCTAGAGTCTCTGTCCAGAAGCAAGCAACAATTAGCCTGGAGCTAGCCTATGCTAGGCCGATCTCTCGGGTAGCTGAAGATGTCCATCAGCCACTCCTTGGGCTACAATACCTATTTTGCCAATTGGCCTGGACCCCTTTATTGCCGATACGGAGCCCCGCCAATCCTTCACGACTGGACTACCGACGTAATCCGCCCGAGGGTTGTTTCAACTGGCTCCCCCGTTGCGATGTCCCCTGAATGTCCTTCTGCAATCCTGCTAGCCGCAGCCCGCTAGCTGTCTTGAGCACACTGTACTGTTAGCTGAATGAAGTCCATTACAATTTTTTGGGGTTACTATACCTATTTTGCCAATTGGCCTGGACCTTTTTTCTACACGGAGCCCTGCTGATCTATCACGACTGATCTGCCAACGTAACTGCACAAATGGGTTACAACTGACTTCTTCCGTCGTGATGTCCCTCTAAGGCCCTTCTGCTAGCCTGCTAGCCCCGGCCCGCTAGCTGTCTGAATCACCGTGTCTCCAGCTCGCCCAGCTACTCACTGGACCCAATGATCACTCAGCTACTCATGCCTCTCCCTAATGTCAATATGCCTTGTCCATTGCTGTTTTGGTTAGTAATTATTGCCTAATTTCATTGTAGAGCCTCTAGCCCTGTTCAATACGCCTTGGCTAACCCTTTAGTTCCACCTCCCACATATGCGGTGACTTCACCTGGTTGAAATTGTGTTTCTAGAGATAATATCTCTCTCATCGTCACAACGCATAGGTTTACCTCCACAGTACTCACATCCCACCATACTTTTGTCTGTACATTACACCTTGAATCTATTCTACCTTGCCCAGAAACCTGCTCCTTTAACTCTCTGTTCCGAACGTACTAGACGACCAGTTCTTATAAAACTTTAGCCGTACCCTTATCCTACTCCTCCTCTGTTCCTCTGGTGATGTAAAGGTTTACCCAGGCCCTGCAGTGCATAGCTCCACTCTCATTCCCCAGGCGCTCTCATTTGTTGACTTCTGTAAGCGTAAAAGCCTTGGTTTCATGCATGTTAACATTAGAAGCCTCCTCCCTAAATTTGTTTTATTCACTGCTTTAGCACACTCTGCCAACCCGGATGTCCTAGCCGTGTCTGAATCCTGGCTTAGGAAGACCAGCAAAAACACTGAAATTTCCATCGCTAGCTATAACATTTTCCGACAAGATAGAACTGTTAAAGGTGGCGGAGTTGCAATCTACTGCAGAGATAGCCTGCAGAGTTCTGTGTTACTATCCAGGTCTGTGCCCAAACAATCCACCTTTCCAGAAACAAGTCTAGCTTTTTCAAACAGAAATTTGCATCCTGTAGCACAAACTCCCCAAAATTCTGAGACGCTGTCAAGTTCATTGAGAATAAGAGCACCTCCTCCCAGCTGCCCACTGCACTGATGCTAGGAAACACTGTCACCACCGATAAATCTAAAATAATTGAACATTTCAAGAAGCATTTTTCTACGGCTGGCCATGCTTTCCACCTGGCTACTCTTACCCCAGTCAACAGCCCTGCACCTCCCACAACAACTTGCCCAAGCCTCCCACATTTCTCTTTCACCCAAATCCAGATAGCTGATGTTCTGAAAGAGCTGCAAAATCTGGACCCCTACAAATCAGCCGGGCTAGACAACCAGGACCCTCTCTTTCTAAAATGATCTGCCGAAATTGTTGCAACCCCTATTACTAGCCTGTTCAACCTCTCTTTCGTATCGTCTGAGATCCCCAAAGATTGGAAAGCTGCCACGGTCATCCCCCTATTCAAAGGGGGAGACATTCTAGGCCCAACTGCTACAGACCTATATCTATCATACCCTGCCTTTCTAAAGTCTTCGAAAGCCAAGTTATCAAACAGATCATCGACTATTTCGAATCCCACAATACCTTCTTTGCTATGCAATCTGGTTTCCGAGCTGGTCATGGGTGCACCTCAGCCACGCTCAAGGTCCTAAACGATATCATAACCGCCATCGATAAGGGACAATACTGTGCAGCTGTATTCATCGACCTGGCCAAGGCTTTTGACTCTGTCAATCACCACATTCTTATCCGCAGGCTCAACAGCCTTGGTTTCTCAAATGACTGCCTCGCCTGGTTCACCAACTACTTCTCAGACAGAGTTCAGTGTGTCAAATCGGGGGGCCTGTTTGCCGGACCTCTGGCAGTCTCTATGGGGGTGCCACAGGGTTCAATTCTCGTGCCGACAATTTTCTCTGTTTACTGTACATCAATGATGTCGCTCTTGCTGCTGGTGTTTCTCTTACCAACCTCTACGCAGACAACACCATTTTGTATACTTCTGGCCCTTCTTCGGACACTGTGTTAACTAACCTCCAGACGAGCTTCAATGCCATACAACTCTCCTTCCGTGGCCTCTAACTTCTCTTAAATGCAAGTAAAACTAAATGCATGCTCTTCAACCAATCGCTGCCCACACCTGCTCGCCCGTCCAGCATCACTACTCTGGACGGTTCTGACTTGGAATATGTGGAGAACTACAAATACCTAGGTGTTTGGTTAGACTGTAAACTCTCCTTCCAGACTCACATTAAGCATCTCCAACCCTAAATTAATCTAAAATCGGCTTCCTATTGTGCAACAAAGCCTCCTTCACTCATGCTGCCAAACATACCCTCGTAAAACTGACCATCCTACCGATCCTTGACTTCGGCGATGTCATTTACAAAATAGCCTCCAACACAAATTGGATGCAGTCTATCACAGTGCCATCTGTTTTGTCACCAAAGCCCTATATACTACCCACCACTGCGACCTGTATGCTCTCGTTGGCTGGCCCTCGCTTTATATTCATCACCAAACCCACTGGCTCCAGGTCATCTATAAGTCTTTGCTACGTAAAGCCCCGCCTTATCTCAGCTCACTGGTCACCATAACAGCACCCACCCATAGCACGCGCTCCAGCAGGTGTATCTCACTGGTCACCCCCAAAGCCAATTCCTCCTATGGCCGCCTTTCCTTACAGTTCTCTGCTACCAATGACTGTAACAAACTGCAAAAATAACTGAAGTTGGAGACGCATATCTCCCTCACTATCTTTAAACACCAGCTGTCAGAGGAGCTCACATATCACTGCACCTGCATCTGTAAATAGCCCATCCAACTACCTCATCCCCCATACTGTCTATAGCTTGCGTGCTGCAGCAGAATTCTATGGCACTTTATTTAAGTGCCAACCACTGGTACCAATAATGCTAGTTAGTGCTAGTTTGACCACCATCTTTGAGAAGCATTTGATAGCATTCGATAGTGGCTGTACTAGAGAATTTAAAACCTTTTTTTGTGGGGACTGATTTTAAGACATTTTTGTAATAAAAAACATTCATGAAAATACAAGTGTTGCACATTGTTCAAAAGCTTAGAATCTTGGCAATCTCACAGCGTTGTCAGATTTCAAAAAGGCTTTACGGCGAAAGCATGACATTTGATTGTCTGAGGACAGTTCCCAGCATATTTTCTGCATTAGCATAATAACATAACCAGCACGGGTGTCACAAAACTCATAAAAAGCGATAAAATAAATTGCTTACCTTTGAAGATCTTCTTCTGATGGCAATCCGAAGGGTCCAAGCAAGACAATAAATGTTCCTTTTGTTCGAAAAAGTCCCTCTTAATATCCATAAAGCTCCGTTTGGTTGGTGTGTTTTGTTCAGAAAATCCACCGTCCACTCGTCCATTATACAAGACATACCAAGCGTTAAAAAGATACCTATAAACTTTGTCCACAACGTTTCTAATCGATCCTTAGGTACACTAATATGTATATTAACAATAATATTTCACACAGGATATTATCCTTGGTGATAGAAAAGGAAAAAAACGAGGCGCACGCTCACAGTCCCGCGCGTAAAACAGAAAAGTAACTTCCTCACTCCCCTTGCCAATTCTTGTCTTACTCCTAGATTTTTCTAGATAAACGCATGAAACATTGTCTAAAGACTGTTGACTTCTAGTGGATGCCATAGGTACTGCAACCTGGGAGCTGGGTTCCAGGATTTCCTATAGCAAGTCAATGGCAAAACAGGCACCTCACAGAATCACATTTTCCTCTGGTTTTTGCCTGCCAAATCAGTTCTGCTATACTCATAGACATTATCTTAACAGAGTGTTTTCTATACAATACTACTAATTATGTGCATATCCTAGTTTCAATGCCTGAATACCAGGCATTTTACTTTGGGCACGCCAGACTCTCCGAACCTCCGAACACTTCCCCGGGCCCCGAACAGGTTAAGAGTAGCAGCAGTGCCAGTGAAGGAGTGACAGAAGAGATTGAACAAGCAAGTAATAAGGGAAAGGAAGAGTATGGACAGATTCGAAGCAAGGAAGATTAGGTTTTAGATGATCCAGCACTGTGGCCAGAGAAAGTACAAGACCATGAAAGAGAAGCTATTGTTCGCAGACTAGCCAACAGGTCTGGCGAGGAGACAGAACCGCATAAAATCAATCCCCCAGACTCAGACGGCAAGCCTTTCCCCAACTATTTACAGTGCAGGAAGTCAGCAAACGGAAGAGTCAGCAAAAAGGTGCAGAGAGACTGGCTTATTTATAGTAAGAGTGTAAAGGCATTATATTGCATTCCATGTGTTCTTTTTTCTCATGAGGAAAGTAAACCATCACCCAGTTCTCTGAATATGTCACGACTTCCTCCAAAGTCGGTCCCTCTCCTTGCTCGGGCGCCATTCGGCGGTCGACGTCACTGGTTTTCTAGCCATCGCCGATGCACTTTTCATTTTTCCATTGTTTTTGTCTTGTTTTACACACCTGGATTCAATCCCACAAATACTTGTTCATTATTTAACCGTCTGTTCCCCCATGTTTGTTTGTGGTGATTGTTTTATTTTATTGCGGTCCGTATTTTTTGACATTTGTTAATATATTGAGTAAAATTTGTTATATTTACTCATACCTGCTGTCCTGCGCCTGACTCCTCTACACCAGCAACACACAGAAGCTTTACAGAATAGTAAGGATGGCTATAAGATAGCAGTGAAATGGCGGAGAATGCATGACAAACTACCAGAGCATGAGGATGGTGTGTCTCACAAGAACTGTTACTGGAAATGGAAAAATCTGCAGCATACAGTAACAGCTACTGGTATAGACAGTCAGCTGCAGAAACAAATCCAGTCAGAAATGTATAAAAACAGAGCACTTCTAGAAAGGATTTTGGATTTGACACTGTACTTAGCATCTATGAATCTACCATTCTGGGGGAAATCACTCAATCTTGATGATGTGCATAATTGACATTACCTAGGCTTACTTGAACTGTTGTCAAATTCTGACCCGCTATTACGTGAGCACTTACAGAAAGTCAGGGACAAAAAGAAAGGAGCACGATTGACTCATTACCTCAGCCCTGAGAGCCAAAACGAGTTCACAGAAATATGTGGTCAAAGGGTTTTGAAAACAATACTTTATGAAAGTGAAGATGCAATCTATTACTTGGTTATATGTGATGCAACTCCAGACATTTCCCATTCTGAGCAAAAAGTATTACTGTTGAGATACAGTATGTACACAAAGATAAAGTTAAGGGAACAGGTGAATGGGAAATAATTGAATGTTTTCTTGAATTTAAAGACTTTGCTAGAAAGTGAAATTCCTGAAATTATTTTGAGTGCATTGGATGGGCATGGTATTGACATAGCAGATTGCCGTGGTCAAGGCTATAATAATGGTGCAAATATGTCAGGGAAATTGAAAGGAGTTCAAGCACACATACTGCAAAATAATCCACTGGCCACATACTCACCTTGTGCCTCCCATACTCTTAATCTTGTGGGTGTACATGCAGCTCAGTTGTGCCCAGAAGTATCAACCTTTTTTTCTGGGCTGTCTGAATCGTCTTTACAATCTGTTCAGTGCCAGTCCAGAGCGATGGGCCATTCTCAAGGAAAAGACTGGCTGCTGTCTTAACCACCTTTCAGACATGCGATGGAGTGGGCATATTGCTGCGGTCCAACCAGTGGCAACTCATTTACCGTCTATCATCAAGGCCCTAGACATGCTTCTTGCTACCTGCAGCCTAAAAAAACAAAGCCAAATCTGAGGCAAAAGGTCTGTAAAGCTACTTCATGTCTTTCAAGGCAATCTTCCTGCTCACTTTCTGGGTAAAAGTTCTGCAGTGTACTGAGAATAGAAACCTAGTTCTTCAGTCAGGAAATATTTCTCTGGAAACTGAAGCTGCTCACATTAAGGCACTACAGGAAGAAATACAGGCTCTGCATAAACAATGGGATGCTCTTCTGGCAGAAGCCTCCATGGTGGCAAATGAAATGGGTGTGACTATTCAGCTTCACAGTGAGTCGCCAGAAAAAAAGGAAAATATTCCCTGATGAGACTGAAGATGACATAGCAAATAAAGAGAAGTCAGACACTGAATTTAGCAAACACAGTGTTTTATGTGGCTCTGGATAGTATAATCAGTAATTGGACATGCGGTTCCACACGATTGCAGCTATATGTGAGGAGTTTTCACCAATACTTACATTTAGGAAAATGACTGAAAACCAAATTTGTGTAAATTACCACAAATTGAAAAACAAGTACTCCAAAGATCTCCCGTATGGATTTGAAAATGAAGTGTGACATTTAAAGACGATACATGGTGCAATTCTTCAGATGGTCTTTCTCCTGTAGAGCTCCTAAATGCCATCCACAAGATGCAGCTAGAGAGCATTTTTGGAGAGGTGTGCATTGCACTGCGAATCTTCTGTACAATGCCAGCAATAGTTGCTGGAGGTGAACATGCCTTCAGTAAGCTGAAACTTACAAAGAACTATCTAAGATCTACAATGTGCCCAGACAGGTTGAACAACCTTGCCATCCTTTCAATTGAAAAACTTTAAAGAAAATTATACTTTAAAACATTATAAATGAGTTTGCTCACAAGAAGGGAACAATCATAAGGACAAATGCCTTAACCTGTTCTACCCGAGCCTGCACAGGGATGGGCAAAATACTGTTTAAGAGTATTTTCTGCTATGGTTTATCTCCTGTTACTCAGGAATGCCCACATAATGTCTTGACTCTACAGTTGCAGTTTCACAGATGCTTGTTCTCTGTAGGTATCACATTTATGCCTGCAGTCCACAGAGTTTAGGATTTTTTTTATTTTGGGTATGTTATTTAGGCATATATTTAGGAATTATGCATAGGGCAGAA
Organism: Brachymystax lenok tsinlingensis; assembly: GCA_030435695.1. Classification (NCBI taxonomy): domain Eukaryota; kingdom Metazoa; phylum Chordata; class Actinopteri; order Salmoniformes; family Salmonidae; genus Brachymystax; species Brachymystax lenok. The sequence continues at coordinate 40,566,715 of CM059797.1, read as the reverse complement.
GAGGGTTAGCATTGTTTATAAGAATTGGTAATAAATTATTTAATCTGACTACAATACCATTTATAAAAAAATAAGTCACCAATTGTGAAGTTATTTATAATAAAGCATCATAAAAATCTCGCTTTTGTTAACATTAGGAACCAAAAATGTTTGCAATACTGTTAATATAGGCATAGGATGAAGGTGGAAAACTAGAATCTGCACAATTGTAGAAAAGAGCAGCAGAAGTGTATGGTAAATACATTTAACCTGTTAGGGTCCAGGGGCAGTGTTCGGAGGTTCGGAGAGTTCTGGCGTGCCCAAAGTAAAATGCCTGTTACTCAGGCCCAGAAACTAGGATATGTAGTATAGGATAGAAAACACTCGGAAGTTTCTAAAACTGTTAAAATAATGTCTGTGAGTATAACAGAACTGATTTGGCAGGCGAAAACCTGAGAAAAATCCAACCCGGAAAATGTTTACCTTTGACATGCTATTCAATACAGAGGGATTTAGCTCACCGATTGCAGTTCCTATAGCTTCCACTAGATGTCAACAGTCTTTACACATGGTGCCAACCGAACAGAGCTTTTTGGGATATAAAGATGGACTTTATCGAACAAAAGGACCATTTATTGTGTAGCTGGGACCCTTTGGATTGCCATCAGAGGAAGATCTTCAAAGGTAAGCGATTTATTTTATCGCTATTTTGAGTTTTGTGACACCTGTGTTGGTTATGATATTATGCTAATTGAATAAGTATGCGGGGCGCTGTCCACAGACAATCAAATGCTATGCTTTTGCCGTATTGAATCCTTTTTAAAATCTGATTACCAAGATTCTAAGCTTTTGAATAGTGTACAACACTTGTATTTTCATGAATGTTTAATATTACTATTTTTGTAATTTGAATTTAGCACTCTGCATTTTTCCGGATGTTGTCGTAGGTGGGTCACCTGTGACCCACCAGTCCCTTAACACGTATTATTCAGTATGTTATTTTAATCTCAAACATTCTGATTTCTATGTTAGGGGCCCTGTAGTTTTTTTTTTCATGGGGCCCCAAAATTCTGGCAACGTCCCTGTCTGTAGCAACGCATTTTGCATTGCGATGCAGTGACTTAGACAGCTGCGCCACTGGGGAGGCCCCATCCACAAAGTATTAAAATAAAGAGAGGTGTTAGTAAAGGTATATTGTCCACCATTATTAGTGCAATGCCCCTTAAAGTGTTGCTCTGTGCTACCCAGTGTGGTTGGGGTTCTTGAAAATGGGGTGAGGCATTGTTACTAATTTGTAAATAAAGTCAGTTTGTTATTTAGAGTTATTTATTTCTGTTTTTAGAGGGAGAGAAACCAAAAACCTACAGTCATCTCATTGGTCTCCCAGCCGAGGACTACACATTTACTGAACCAGCATCTGTAGGAACACTGCTATGCAGTGTACTAGACCATTGTGCCACTCATGCGCTGTACAACGTGATCGGTTAGGAGTGGGCTAGAGTACTACAGTAAGAGCAAAATAAGCTTAATAAAATAATAAAAACCTTAGTGTAACAACAGTTTTAGTAAGTAATACTGAAGTCGTGCACAATTATCAGTTTCTATTTAGGTTTATGTCGCCCATTCATTGTCAGTTAGAGACACAGTAGGACCCAAAAGCACAATCAGTGCACCAACTCCCCATTGCGCTTGTCTAGAGCAATGAAGTGGTGACACAGGGTACCGTTCTAAACCACAAATTACCTCTAAGTACCGCAGCATAATCGCAAATCTTTTAGTGGAGCAACCACTGTACTTTGAGTAACCTAAAATATTTAATATTTGTTTAACACTTTTTAGGTTACTACATGATTCCATATGTGTTATTTCATAGTTTTGATGTCTTCATTATTATTATACAATGTAGAAAATAGTCCAAATAAAGAAAAACCCTAGAGTAGATGTGTCCAAACTTTTGACTGGTACTGTATGTATGTATGTATGTATATATATATATAAGTTAATAATACGTTTGAAATATTATTTTTATGTGAACATAATCAATTTCTAAATTTAAATTCAAATTCAAGTTGACATTTTCTAGTTGGCAGTTCTTGTTCAATGCCCTACCAGAGTGTCATATAGTGTCATATTGATAAAAGAATACTGCTGAATAGTAAATCGAAGTTCACATTTGTAATTGTACTACATTATTGTGATCCTATTATCTGTGACAAAAACAAGATAACCTACCATGTACAAAATTCATATCCTTATTGGGTAGAACAGCGCTCTCTCTCCACACATTAATAAGCCTCCACACCCAGAACAATAGCTTGAAATGCCACAGCGATGAGGAAAAGGAATTGTTTTCTATTGTCAGAATTCCGTCTGTTGCGTTTCCCTCCTTTAAATATTAAGATGAACAGTTTCTTTGTTTTGGAAGTTTTGGTGGTATTATCATTCTCTCCTGGCTGTGACGAATGGTTAATTTCTATTTGTGTATTGTTTTTGTTGTTGTGTGAATAGTGTTGCTGCACTGAATAGAAAGGTGTTAAAGCATGCCGATGTTTCATAAACCTGCTAGCTGGAACTGTTCTGAGGTGGAAATTGTCTGTTGTTTACATTTCTAAAAACCGACAGGGATGGCATACTGAGATTAGTTTTGGACTGACGGTTTTGAGCCAATTATCACAGTGCCTGCCGTACCAATTTTGTCTTCCCTGCTGAAGAGACTGTGCTGCAAAGAGTTTAACAGTGTAATCAAACAGACCTCTTAAGTCATTTATTTCCCATAAGGTACCTAAATCTATACCCAGGAGTATGCAACATTTGCCTGGGGAGTCGAGATGAGGGTATTATGTAAGGTGTTTCAGGCTGGGTTTTCAGGGACCTTCTTTAGCCTCGTGAAAACCAGAAGACTATGAAATGGTACAAGGCTCCAGTCATGTTGGGTGTTGGTCTGTGAGTGTCTCAACCCTACAGTAAGGAAGCTAATGAACACTGTCTGGGGGTGTGCGTCTGGAAGGCATGAAGCAAAGAGAGCTTGCCTCTGTGAATGTGCTTATTGCGTTAGCACAGACATTTCAAGATTTTAATTTCATATATAACCTTCTTGATGTATTCCACAATATAGGCCTGGTTTTATTAATTTTGATGGTAATGCATATGTTATGGTAAATTGGGAAAAAATTGATTTACCTGGCTAGATTTGCCTAGCTAGTATACATTCAAAAGTGTCAATTCTTCATACTATGATATGTATTAGGCCTGGATGAAATTGACTAGGTGCAACAGATTGCACCTGTTGCCCAATTCTTGACCCTATCAGCAGACTAACAAACTCACCTGATGAGCCCACCTGTTACCTATAGTGTGCTGCCTCGTGTTCAACATCTCACAGCGTCAAATAAAGCTTCACTTAAGTTAGAGAGATAAATCCACAGCCTCTCCCTCTACCCTTCTCCCTCTCTTTTGCTCCTTGGGATATCTATTTATCCAATCTCTGGAAAAGGGGGAAGGGGATCTATAAAAAATGGTTCCCTGGTAACTAGTTTGCTCCTGCTAGTTGCCAACTGAGAGGGAGAGTAAGATGTTGATAGATCTACTCTAGCGGTAGTTTTCTACAGTCTGGCAGGCCTATAGCCAAAGGCTCTTCCATGTCATAGTTCAGTGGGATTGTTAGTAACTCTGTGAAAGCCTTAACAACGTCATAGTGCAGGCATCTATTTTTGGTATTGTCATGACTGGCTGTTTCGGGTCAGGTTACCATGGACCATAATCCTAAAGAGACATCTCTAACACCCACCAGCGGGGGAGAGATCGAGAGTTATGGAGGTGGGGGTTTTATGACACCTCCCGCCCATTGTAAATCTTAAGGCAGCAGACAAAATCCCTTTGTCCTCTCAGTGTGGAGGAATGGAATGTATGATGGGCCTATGGAGAACCTACCTCAGAACAGTAACATGCAATAAATGGACTTTGGGACAGTATGTTTCATCAGCCAAAATGGTACTAATGACGATAGATGGAATATAGATGGAATAATGACGATAGATGGAATAATGACGATAGATGGAAAATGAATGTAATTTTTGTTATGTTATTAAAAGTTAAATGGCGACGTTATAACGAAAACATTGTAACTTGAAGAGTTTTCACAATATGTACCTGATGTTTGCATACTGTGCGTTGTGTGGAAAATGTCCAGATCAAAGAGAATATTTTTGTAAAGATGAAATGTGAAGTTAGTTGTCTAAATTGGATCTGAGTAAAATCCAGACCTTGCCTCGTAACTAGTCACGCCCAGAGAACTTGCCCTAAAGGCGGAAATGCCCATTTCTGACCCAAGGGTATAAAACATGAGTTAAGAATTAACATATCAGACTAAGTGAGCACGAGCTGCAGCCAAGGTCCGAGGTACAGTAGTCGCAAACCCAAAACGCAACACGAGGTTGAAGAAGACAAAGGAACCTTTTAACAATCTATGCTATGGATGAGTAGCTGTCTCTAAGAGGGTGAACTCAAGCAGGACCACCTAGTTACCACTCTCCAAGGAATCGTGTGTCTACACTGCTTTCATTCCTACACTGGAGCCCTGAGCTACACGGCTGACCATACTCAGAAGACCCTCTTTCAGAACACGGGCGAGGAAACAGACCACTAAGAGAAAGAACACTGACATGGTGTGGACAACCAGAAAGTTACACCCTGTAACAACAGAAGTGCCGTCATCAGAGGAGGAAGAGGAACTTGGTCCACGAGGAGCTACCCCATCGGAGACCTTCGACACATAATTACATCATTATATTCTGACCCATAAGAGTGGCAGTTCGGGGCAAGGTTAGGGCTAAACTAAGCATAGTTTACAAATGTACCGAAGTGTGTTTTTCTCTCTTTCTCTCTCTTTAGAAATCCCCATTTTGTGTAACACGTGTCATATTGTGTTGGCCCGCTAGGGACCTGTTTCATTGTACTAAGTTCTAATCAATAGCCTAGGCTGTGTGTTTGTGTGTGTGTATTTTATATTATAATTTTAGCTTGTTAGTAAATAAATAATCAACTCAATTGGTGTGGTAGGGACTTATTTAGTGGGACTCGGGTTTGTGCAGATTCCCGGATTATGCGACGTTCAGGATGAGACTGTAGAGGAAATTAATTAATTAGTGACTGTTGTAAAATCGATATTCTGACATTCTTTGAGGTAATTTGGTAAATTGAAACTCAGTAAAACCAAACTTTCCCATGGTGCCCCAGGTTAATGAGTTTATAATTACCTGATTCATTTTATCACGTAATTATAAACAGTTATTATGTAAGGTGTTTCAGGCTGGGTTTTCAGGGACCTTCTTTAGCCTCGTGAAAACCAGAAGACTATGAAATGGTACAAGGCTCCAGTCATGTTGGGTGTTGGTCTGTGAGTGTCTCAACCCTACAGTAAGAAAGCTAATGAACATTGTCTGGGGGTGTGCGTCCGGAAGGCATAATCACGTAATTATAAACAGTTAATAATTCGATGAACAGCAGTCGTCACAATCAATACAACGTCACGTCAGTACGATGCGTAACCATACCAACACCACATTCACATTTGATTAAAGCTGTCATCAAGGCAAAGGGTGGCTATTTGAAGAATCTCAAATATAAAATATATTTTGAACTTTTTTGGTTACTACATGATTTCATATGTATTTTTTCATAGTTTTGATGTCTTCACTATTATTCTACAATGTAGAAAATAGTCCCAAAATTGTTTAACTTGAGTAAATAGTTGTTCTAAAACTTTTGACCGGTTGTGTATATATACAGCATATATATGTATACATATATACATATATTTACACTACATGACCAAAAGTATGTGGACACCTGCTCATTACAACATCATGACCATTAATATGGAGTCGGTCCCCCTTTTACTGCTTTAACAGCCTCCACTCTTCTGGGAAGGCTTTCCACAAGATGTTGGAACATTGCTGCGGGGACTTGGTCCATTCAGCCACAAGAGCATTACTGAGGTCATGCACTGATGTTTGGTGATTAGGCCTGGCTCACAGTCGGCATTCCAATTCATCCCAAAGATGTTCAATGGAGGTCAGGGCTCTGTGCAGACCAGTCAAGTTTTTCCACACCGATCTCAACAAGCCATTTCTGTATGGACCTTGCTTTGTGCACGGGGACATTGTCATGCTGAAACAGGAAAGGCCCTTTCCCAAACTGTTGTCACAAAGTTGGAAGCACAGACTCGTCTAGAATGTCATTGTATGCTGTAGTGTTAAGATTTCCCTTCACTGGAACTAAGGTGCCTAGCCAAAACCATAAAAAACAGCCCCAAACCATTTTTCCTCCTCCACCAAACTTTATAGTTGGCACTATGCATTCAGGTAGTTAGCTTTCTGCAGGCATCCGCCAAACACAGATGGTGAAGCATGATTCATCACTCCAGAGAATGCATTTCCACTGCTCCAGAGTCCAACGGCGGCAAGTTTTACACCACTACAGCCAACGCTTGGTATTGCGCATGGTGATCTTAGGCTGGTGTGTGGCTGCTCGGCCATGGAAACCCCTTTCATGAAACTCCTGACAAACAGTTATTGTGCTGACGTTGCTTCCAGAGACAGTTTGGAACTTGGTAGTGAGTGTTGGAACTGAGGACAGACGAGTTTTACGTGCTAAGCGCTTCAGCACTCGGCGGTCCCTTTCTGTGAGCCTGCGTGGCCTACCATTTCACGGCTGAGCCGTTGTTGCTCATAGACGTTTCCACTTCACAATAACAGCATTTACAGTTCTAGCAGGGCAGAAATTTAACGAACTGACTTGTTGGAAAGTGGCATCCTAAGACGGTGCCACATTGAAAGTCACTGAGCTCTTCCTGTAAGGCTATTCTACTGCCAATGTTTGTCTATGGACATGGCTGTGTGCTCAATGTTAGAGAGAGAGATAGAGAGAGGATGGAGGAGAGGGGGAGATGAGAGAAGATTTTTACAAGGGCAAAATGGCTGACAAATTACTGCCTTGTATGTTGACACGGATCCCCAAGACAGCAATCATCAACCTCGACAATGACACCCTTCCCCTGGGGTGACAGGAAGAGGAGGGGACTGAACACAACTGACAGACATCGGCTAAGAGGCCAGTTGACAGGTAAAAAGATTTCCAGCAAAAGTGGTGCAATAATGGATTTTGGAAATGAATTGTAGTGCTTGCAGGAGTTGGAGTTCTCTTTCTTAATTATGGTTTAATTATCTTACTTGTTTAAAAGTACTGCATATATATTGATCACATCACCCACAAATTTACAGACACTACCCGCACCCAGTAAGACAAGATGCTTTTAACCCAGCACATCTAATTTTGGCAGGAGAAAAAGGGGCAGCATCAAACCCAAATTATCCTCATAATTTACGGGTTTGTGACACTTGGCCAGTTCCTGTGGTCTAATGACTGTAATCTGTGGCATTACGGGGCACTAGGGGCAGACAAAATCAGACAGAGAAGATTATGGGGCAGACTACAAAACTGAGATCAGGGTATAGGCAAGTGTCAAGTGGTGACAGGTCTCAATTCCTCCCTCTCTGTCTCTCACCCGGTTGCTCTCCCCACTCCCCCATCACCCTCTTCCTCTTACATCCTCTCTTACTTTCTGTGTTTTATAGACCCTTTTCTGTTTGGTTCTCTAGGCTCTCTACTCTTTTCTATTTCTACCAATGAACTGCCACTGGCATTAAACAAAGCATGTGTGTCTATGTATGCTGATGATTCAACCATATACGCATTTGCAAACACAGCAGAGTTGCAGTCAGTTATGAAATGGGCGACCAGTAATAAACTGGTCCTGCACATCTCTAAAACTAAGAGCATTGTATTTGGTACAAATTATTCCACAAAGTAGTGCTTTGCTGAATCTGGTCATTAATGGCGTGGTTGTTGAACAATTTGAGGAGACTACATTACTTGGAGTTACCTTAGACTGTAAACTGTCATGGCCAAAACATAGATTCAATGGTTGTAAAGATGGGGAGAGGTCTGTCCGTATAAAAGAGATGCTCTGCTTTTTTTTACACTACATTCCACAATGCAAGTCCTGCAGGCTCTAGTTTTATCTTATCTTGATTATTGTCCAGTCATTTGATCAAGTGCTGCAAAAAAATATGTAGTTATGCTGTAGCTGGTCCAGAACAGAGCAGCACGTCTTGCTCTTCATTGTAATCAGAGGGCTAATATTAATATTATTCATGCCAGTCTCTCTTGGCTAAGAGTTGAGGAAAGACTGATTGCATCACTTCTTGTTTTTATAAGAAACATTAAATTGTTGGAAATGTCCAGTAAGACACCAACGTTGTTTACGTAGTCAACGTTCACACAGCACTGACACACTTACCACACCAGACATGCCCCCAGGGGTCTTTTCACACTCTCCAGGTCCAGAAGAAATCCAAGGAAATGTACAGAATTATACAGAGCCATGAGTGCATGGAACTCCCATCCATCTCATATAGTGTAAGTGAACAGCAAACCTGGTTTCAAAAAACAAGTAATGCAACACTTCACAGCACAACACCTCATGTGACCTACTTTTGTGTGTATGCACTGACATATATATATGCAACTGATAGATGCACACACACGCACACTACATGTTAATGTTTTTAAATGTATTTCAATTGTTAAGTCTTTTGTCTGTAATGTCTTTTTCGTTATGTGTAGGACCCCAGTAAGACTAGTGGTCCCCATTGGTGTCGGCTATTGGGGATCCTAATAAATCACATCAAAATTATGTCTGTTAGTCCATGTTGATATCTGCGTAGATCTCTTCTTCCCTCCCTCCAACCCATCTTGGTCTCATTTGCACAAGAGGAAAAAATTACATGAAAAACCTTTATCAACATTTTCACCTGTTTGATATTGCAAACTCACCCTGAGTAGAGGTACATATAGGCAGCATAGCCTAGACTTAATCTCCGTTATTCTCAAGTCTCTAGTCAGAGTACCGAAGTGCAGAGAGCGGTCACGGAGACCGAGGGTAAAATGATTGACAAATCCCCATACAATGATGTGACTAGATCTTTTTGCCTCCAGGCACAATTGAGCCTTTGTTTAAGCGACGGCCTCTTTTACCCAGGTCTGTTCAGCCATTTCAGTCCTGCCAAATGCAGAAGAAGGCAACACGAGTGTGTTTGAAAGTCACTGACCTGAATAACAAGAGCACAGTCTTAAGCCTCTTTATCTCTCATATTTTCTTGAGCTAAAACACAGGGCCTCAGACCCCTCTGTACCTTTGTGTGAACTTGAACTTGGAGCCACCACCTCCACCCCCATTCTACGCTGCAGTTGGACTCACTCATACTTGACTGGCTCCAAATTGCATTCTGAATTGCTTTTCTGACAAATCCCTCAAGAGGACAATGTAGAAAAGCCAATGAATTTGCGTGTCTTTGTATCTCAATGAAGTGGGTTTGCCGGTTTGGCCACTTTGTCCAGCTATAGAAACAAGGCCACTTTAAACTTGGTTCTCACAGATATATTACCACCAAAAAAAGTTATTATAATTACTCTACATACAGTTGAAGTCGGAAGTTTACATACACTTAGGTCAGAGTCATTAAAACTCGTTTTTAAAACTTCTTAGGGATCCGCACTAGCGCCCCACCTACGACAACATCCGGTAAAACGCAGAGCGCCAAATTCAAATAAAACAAAGAGTAATATTAAACATTCATGAAAATACTGTTGCACACCATTCAAAAGCTTAGAATCTTGGTAATCTCACAGTGTTGTCAGATTTCAAAAAGGCTTTACGGCGAAAGCATAGCATTTGATTGTTTGAGGACAGCGCCCCTGCATACTTCCTCTATTAGCATAATAACATAACCAGCACAGGTGTCACAAAACTCAAAAATAGCGATAAACTAATTGCTTACCTTTTAAGATCTTCCTCTGATGGCAAACCAAAGGGTCCCAGCTACAAAATAAATTGTGCTTTTGTTCGATCAAGTCCATCTTTATATCCAAAAAGCTCCGTTTGGTTGGCGCGTTTTGTTCAGTAATCCACCGTTTCACTCCAGTCAACATACATACAAACGAAACAAAAAAAAAAAGATACCTATGAACTTTGTCCAAACAACTCACACAACGTTTTGAATCAAACCTCAGGTACCCTAATATGTATTTAAACGATAATATTTCAGACGGAAAATAACCTGCTCAATAGAAAAAGGAAAAAAACAAAGTGCGCGCTCTCTGTCACGCGCGCCAAACAGTAGAGTTCAATCCAGAGTCCACTGGGAAAAACAGCTCTTACTCATTGGTTTTTCAAAAAACATGCCTGAAACCTTGTCTAAAGACTGTTGACATCTAGTGGAAGCCATAGGTACTGTAATCTAGGAGCGATTCCCTTCAGTGTACTGAAGTGAATGGGAAAAGTCAGTGAGCTGAAAAAAAGCAATTTCCTGGATGGATTTTCCTCGGGTTTTACAAAGTTTACAAAAACTAAGTTGACTGTGCATTTAAATGATGTCATGGCTTTAGAAGCTTCTGATAGGCTAATTGTCATCAATTGGAGGTGTACCTGTGGATGTGTTTCAAGGCCTACCTTCAAACTCAGTGCCTCTTTGCTTGACATTATGGGAAAATCAAAAGAAATCAACCAAGACCTCAGAAAAAAAATTGTAGACCTCCACAAGTCTGGTTAATCCTTGGGAGCAATTTCCAAATGCCTGAAGGTACCACGTTCATCTGTACAAACAATAGTACGCAAGTATAAACACCATGGGACCACCCAGCCGTCATACCGCTCAGGAAGGAGACGCGTTCTGTCTGCTAGAGATGAACGTACTTTGGTGTGAAAAGTGCAAATCAATCCCAGAACAACAGCAAAAGACCTTGTGAAGATGCTGGAGGAAACAGGTACAAAAGTATCTATATCCACAGTACAAAGAGTCCTATATCGACATAACCTGAAATGCCGATCAGCAAGGAAGAAGCCACTGCTCCAAAACCGCCATAAAAAAGCCAGACTACGGTTTGCAACTGCACATGGGGACAAAGATCATACTTTTTGGAGAAATGTCCTCTGGTCTGATGGAACAAAAATGGAACAGTTTGGCCATAACGACCATCGTTATGTTTGGAGGAAAAATTGGGAGGCTTGAAAGCCGAAGAACACCATCCCAACCGTGAAGCACGGGGGTGGAAGCATCATGTTGTGGGGGTGCTTTGCTTCAGGAGGGACTGGTGCACTTCACAAAATAGATGGCATCATGAGGAAGGAAAATTATGTGGATATATTGAAGCAACATCTCAAGACATCAGTCAGGAAGTTAAAGCTTGGTCACAAATGGGTCTTCCAAATTCACAATTACCCCAAGCATATTTCCAAAGTTGTTGCAAAATGGCTTAACGACAACAAAGTCATGGTATTGGAGTGGTCATCACAAAGCACTGACTATAAAAGCTGAAATAAATCATTCTCTCTCCTATTTTTCGGACATTTCACATTCTTCAAAAAAAGTGGTGATCCTAACTGTCCTAAGACAGGGGATTTTTACTAGGATTAAAATGACAGGAATTGTGAAAAACTGAGTTTAATGTATTTGGCTAAGGTTTATGTAAACTTCTGACTTCAACTGTATGTGTGTGTCCCCACATACATGCATGTGTGCATGCGTGTGTGTGTTAGCATGGACAAATGAGGCACATGGCGTTTCTAGGATTTAAAGACATTGGGGGCTCAGCCCAAAAACAGCAGGGGGGTCCGAGTATAAGGGAACAAGGCGAGACCAAGATGCAGACACGGGAGGCAGATGGTTAGAGTCTCTGATATTTATTAGTATCCAAGGGGCAGGCAAGAGAATGCCGTGGACAGGCAAAAGATCATAATGAGGTCAGAGTCCAGGAGGTACAGAGTGGCAGGCAGGCTCGAGGTCAGGGCAGGCAGTATGGTCAGGCAGGTGGGTTCAGAGTCAAGGCAGGCTAGGGTCAAAACTGGGAGGACTAGCAAAAAAATTAGAAAAGGGAAAAAGCAGGAGCACGGAGTAACACGCTGGTTGACATGGCAAAACAAGACGAACTGGCACAGAGAGACAAGAAACACAGGGATAAATACACCAGGGAAAATAAGCGACATCTGGAGGGTGGTGAAGACAATCACAAGGACAGGTGAACCAGATCAGGGTGTGACACCGAGGGCATTCTCTCCCAGCAATTTTTTAAAAATAATTTCAACAGCTAAATGCATGAATTTGGTGCACTTTGAGATGAACATTGAGAGATTAGATATTTTGCCGGTAACTTGCACCTTCTCACCGGCACCTTTGCTACTGTGGTCTCTCTCTCTCGTCCCCTCTCTCATCTATCCTCTCTTGTCTTGTCCTGGTTGTGAACAGTGTACAAGTCAACAGTTGTTTTAATAGTCCTTTCACAGGCTTTTTCACCTCACCTGCAAATTCTTTGTAAACCATGTTTTACTTATTCACTGTCTGTATTTCACCTGTTATAATTTGTGCAAAGAAATGCAACTAATTCGAATCTATAGACCAGCTTGAAGTGATACAGTCTACTATGTGCTCAACCCACCTTTGTTCTCTCTCCATCTGCTGTCACTTTCTGTGTCTTGTCTGTTGCCGCCTGTGTCTTGTATGTTGCAGGTTATTTTTGTATTACTCTTTTGTCCATTGTCTTCTGTTATGGCCTGTTCTCTTGTTCTGGTGTCTCTCTCTCTCCCTATCATATCCTATTCTTCTGTTGCGGTTTTTGTGTCTTGCCTGGTGTGTCTCTCTCAATCATATCCTATTATTCTGTTGCTGTCTCTGTGCCTTGCCTGGTGCTTCTCTCCATCATTTACTCTTCTGTTGCGGTCTGTGTCTTGTCTGGTGTGTCTCTTTAATTTGGCAATCCAAAACGGTCAAGGGGATACTGGGGTAGCTTAACTTGTTTTGGGCCTGTGTCTGGGTCATCTAAATCATCCTATTCCCTACCATTTGCCCCTGGCTGCTGCTGTGCTAAGTACTCCATTGGCCTGCTGTTCTAATCTGTCCTCCTCCTAGGCTCATCTGAAAGGTAGCAAGGTAGAAGTGCAACATATCATTAGTTAGTTTTTAAGGGCGAATGCACTTCCTGATTTGGCCTCATTTGGCCTCAAACAATACAAGAATGAAATCATCAACATGTACTGATCATATCTTTACTAACACTGCAGAAATTTGTTTGAAAGCAGTATTCAAATCCATTGGATGTAGTGATCACAATATAGTAGCCATATCTAGGAAAACCAAAATTCCAAAGGCTGGGCCAAATATTGTGTATAAGAGCTCATACAATAAGTTTTTGTTGTGTGAAGAATATTTGTTGGTCCGTGGTGTGTAATGATGAGCAACCAGATGCTGCACTTGACACATTTATGAAATTGCTTAGCCCGGTTACCAATAAGCATGCACCCATTAAGAAAATTAATGTAATAACTGTTAAATCCCTGTGTATTGATGAGGAAAATGATATGGTTGAGAGGGATGACGCAAAAAAAGATGGCAAATAAGTCTGGCTGTACAACCGGTTGGCAAACGTACTGCAAATTGAGAAATAATGTGACTAAACTGAATATAAAGAAGAAGAAACTACACTATGAAACAAATATAAATTACATAAAGAATGACAGTAAAAAGCTTTGGAGCACCTTAAATGAAATTTTGGGCAAAAAGGCAAACTCCTCCCCATCATTCATTGAATCAGATGGCTCATTCATCACAAAACCCACTGATATTGCCAACGACCTTAATGATTTTTTTATTGGCAAGATTAGCAAATGTAGGCATGACATGCCAGCAACAAACGCTGACACTACACATTCAAGTATATCTGACCAAATTATGAAAGACAAGCATTGTAATGTTGAATTCTGAAAAGTAAGTGTGGAAGAGGTGAAAAAAGTATTATTGTCGATCAACAATGACAAGCCACTGGGGTCTAACAACTTGAATGGAAAATTACTGAGGATAATAGCGGACAATATTGCCACTCATATTTGCCATTTCTTCAATTTAATGCACAGCTATTTTCAGGTCTCTCCAGAGATGTTTGATCAGGTTCAAGTCCAAGCTTTGGCTGGGCCACTCAAGGACATTCAGAGACTTGTCCCGAAGCCACTCCTGCATTGTCTTGGCTGTGTGCGTAGGGTCATTGTCCTGTTGGAATGTAAACCTTCACCCCAGTCTGAGGTCCTGAGCTCTCTGGAGCAGGTTTTTATCAAAGATCTCTCTGTACTTTGCTCCGTTCATCTTTCCCTCGATCCTGACTAGTCTCCCAGTCCCTGCCTCTGAAAAACATCACCACAGCATGATGCTTCCACCACCATGCTTCACCGTAAGGATGGTGCCAGGTTTCCTTTAGGTGCCTTTTGGCAAATACCAAGCGGGCTGTCATGTGCCTTTTACTGAGGAGTGGCTTCCGTCTGGCCACTGTACCATTAAGGCCTGACTGGTGGACTGCTGCAGAGATGGTTGTCCTTCTGGAAGGTTCTCCCATCTCCACAGAGGAACTCTGTCAGAGTGACCATCAGGTTCTTGGTCACCTCCCTGACCAAGGTCCTTCTCCCTCAATTGGTAAGTTTGGCCTGTCGGCCAGCTCTAGGTAGAGTATTGTGGTTCCAAATTTCTTCCATTAAAGAATGATGGAGGCCACTGTGTTCTTGGGGAGCTTCAATGCTCTAGAAATGTTTTGGTACCCTTCCCCAGATCTGTGCCTCAACACAATCCTGTCTCGGAGCTCTAAGGACAATTCCTTCGACCTCATGGATTGGTTTTTGCTGTGACATGCACTGTCAACTGTGGGACAGGTGTGCCTTTCCAAATCATTTCCAATCAATTGCATTTACCACAGGTGGACTCCAATCAAGTTGTAGAGACATATCAAGGATTATCAATGGAAGCAGGATGCACCTGAGCTCAATTTCAAGTCACATAGCAAAGGGTCTGAAAACTTATGTAAATAAGCTATTTCTGTTTTTCTTTTTTATAAATTTGCACAGATTTTGAAAAAACCTGCTTTCACTTTGTCATTATGGGGTATTGTGTGGAAAATTTGTATTTATTTACCCCATTTTAGAATAAGGCTCTAACATAACAAAATGTGGAAAAAGTCAAGGGGTCTGAATACTTTCTGAATGCACTGTACATACAAAAGTATGTGGACACCCCTTCAAATAGTGGAATTGGCTATTTCATTCACACCCAATGCTGACAGATGTATAAAATTGAGCACACAGCCATGCAATCTCAAAAGACAAACATTGGCAGTAGAATGGCCTTACTGAAGAGCTCAGTGACTTTCAACATGGCAACGTCATCGGATGCCACCTTTCCAACAAGTCAGTTCGTCAAATTTCTGCTCTGCTAGAGCTTCCCCGGTCAACTGTACTGTTACTGCTGTTATTTTGATGTGGAAACGTCTAGGAGCAACAACTGCTCAGCAGTGAAGTGGTTGGCCACACAAGCTCACAGAACGGGACCGCCAAGTGAGAAAATTCGAAACAAATTGAGACATGATCTCTTTCAAGGACAGTCTCGCAAAAAGAAGCATTCTTGCATTCTAACTACCCGCTATTCAACTTGCTCTGAACAAATTAAGGGAACCGTTCACAACCATTGGCACATTCTAAGATCCGATGACAGTATGGGTAATGTGTTTTCAGACCCTCCCTTAGTGGTATTCTCGCGGGGCAGAAATCTCCAAGATCAATTGGTAAACTCTGATTTACCACCCCAAAATATCCCTGCACAACATTTGTTTGCGCCTCTGCGGATGGAAACTACAAGTGAAATGGCTGCGATCAATGCAATGGCACTTACAAATGTAGATCCTTCAATCACCCCTAAACAGGGAAATATATCCAAATCAAAGGTGTTATCACGTGCTCCACTAAGGCAGTTATTTATCTTATATCTTTTCCTTGTGGTAAAGATTAGGTGGGTAAAACAAAGCGCAAAATAAAATTGTGAATCTCGGAGCATCGTAGGACCATTAGGTGCAGGAACACGACTTACACAGTTGCGGCCCACTTTTTGGAAGCAAACGACACGATTTCGTCCCGGCATTGAACATGTCACCCTCCCTAGGAGAGGGGGTGACCTTGACAATTTATTGTTAAAACGAGAGGCTGCCTGGATCTTAAATTTAAAGACTCTTGCTCCCTTCGGTCTTAACGTAGACTTTGATCTGAAGCCATTCTTTTGGATATTGTGATTTTGCTATTCATTGTAAATGTTTGTAGGCCTATGTAGCCAAATTGCATCTATGATCATATGCTATCATTCATGTTTTTCACAGAGGGTTCTACATGGAACCCAAAAGGTTTCTGCCTGGAACCAAAACTGGTTCTACCTGGAACCAAAAAGAGTTCTTCAAGGGTTCCTTTGTGGGGACTGCCGTAAAACCCTTTTGGAACCCTTTTTTCCAAGAGTGTATGTTCCTCACCAGAAGGCACACAGGAACCTTTTTATAGATCTGTAATACTCAGCAGAAAATGTTCATTGATTTATCTAAAGGGATATGTGGATGTGGTGTATTTATGTTGTCTTTCTGTGCAGCTGTTCTTCCCCAGGCTAGGAACCTCGAGAGGAGAAGGAGGGAGGACACTGCTGCACCATCCTCATCATCTATCTACACTATCTATCCTCTACCTCTCTCTCAGGACCATCTTTCTCTTTTTCTTTTCCAAACTGCCCCATGATCCAGGCAGCGTTGAGTTGACTGTTCCCTCAGTGTGAGAGAGCTCGTCAAAGACACACATCCCAGCCCGCTTATCACAGGCTCCTGTGGAAACACAGCTCTGGGAGACTGCATTCATGTTTTTAATAAATATACATCTAAATATACATCTCAGGGAAGATTTGTCTGCATGTCATTAATGCATGTTAAAGGAGCTGATCATGTACTACAGCCGAGCACGCCTACGTTCACATCGACGGGGCTGTAGTGGAGTGGTTTGAGATCTTCAAGTTCCTTGGTGTCCTCATCACTAAGGATCTATCATGTTCCACACACACCAACACAGTCATGAAGAGGGCATGACAACGCCTCTTTCCCCTCAGGAGGCTGAAAAGATTTGGCATGGGCCCTCAGATCATCAAAAATGTCTACAGCTGCACCATTGAGGTCATCTTGACTGGCAGCAACACCATTTGGTATGGAAACTGCTTGGCATCCGACCCCAAGGCGCTACAGAAGGTAGTGTGTACGGCCCAGTACATCACTGGGACCGAGCTACTTGCCATCCATGATGTCCATACCAGGCGGTGTCAGAGGAAGTCCCAAAAAATGGTGAAAGACTCCAGCCACCCAAGTCATAGACTGTCTAGACCGCACGACAAGCGGTACCGATGCATCAAGTCTGGAACCAACAAGACCGTGAACAGCTTCTACCACCAAGCCATAAGACTACCAAATAGTTAGTCTGGGTAGCTATTTGGTAAACTATTAACTATTAACTATCTGCATTGACCCTTTTTACTTTCTTTGACTCATGACATACGCTGCTGCTACTTTTTATTATCTATCCTGTTGTCTAGTCACTTTATTCCTGGTTATATGTACGTATCTACCTCAATCACCTTGTACCCCTGCACATAGACTTGGTACTGATACCCCATGTATATAGCCAAGTTATTGGTATTGATTGTGTATTTATTATAACTTTTATTATTTACTTTTCTATTATTTCTCTATTTTCTTTCTCTCTGCATTGTTGGAAAGGCCCGAAAGTAAGGGTTTCACTGTAAGTCTACAACTGTTGTTCACGGAGCATTTTATTCGATTTAATGATTCTGTCTGCTCCTAGGAAAGATGTGACTGTGAAAGTCCACTCGGATTGGTCCCAGTCATTATTACTCTCATCTTATCTTCTGGGTCATCATCGGTATTGTATTTGATTATCACTGAATTAATGTTAGCACTTAGCCTACCTTCACTCCATCTCTAGTAGTTACTCACATCCTTCCCTCCTTCGTCCCTTCCTTCTATCCTCCCTTCCGTGGGATCAGAGGGTAGAATTAGAAGTAGGCTATAGCATTTTTTGAAATGTCACAATTGTGAAATAGTGTGCAGGAGGCTTTCTTTGTAATTTGATTGAAGAGTAGGGTTGGCTGTGGAATTCAATCAACTGCCATAATGGAGCAGAGCAGTGCAGTTATTCTAGTCATAAAGAGGATGGGACATGTTCCCTGTAGGTTTACTCTTAATGTCTTATTGTTTTTGTCTTTGTTTTGTTTAATTCACTTTGTTGTTTTCTGTCAATATTTTTGTAAAAAAAACAACACTTGCTTTCACAATGTAAACATGTCAATAAAGCCCCTTTGAATTGAATTGAGAGGGAGGGATGGAGAGAGAGAGTAGAGAGGCAGTTTGGAGGACAGATGGAGAGAGAAAGAGTCAATATGAAGGTGGGATAGAAGATACTCTAGAGATGGCTATCTATAATTTGTGTGTGTGTGTTTGGAGTGTGTATAAAGCGTGTGTGTTTGTGTGTGATCGACCGTGACCCTACGGGTCCACCCTGACTTGACGTGCTCCGTCAGGGCTGGACTATGTGATATAGCAGAAGAAGAACTAAAAAGCCAAACAAAAATGAACAACATACTATCTCCACTATCCCCTACCCACTAAAACCCCACATATATTGTACTCTAGCAGCCAAACTATGTAGCACATTTCTCTCGAACACACCCTATGAGAAACAGTGTTACAAACTTACAGTAAAGGCTAGCAAGTTGTACCTTTCTCTATCTCTCTCAAACCTTGGTTTTATTATAAGTGTGTGTGTAGGTCAACTTCTTGGTAATACGTGTGTGTAGGCCTAAAGTGTGAGTGTATATACCTGCAGAGGATGAGAGTCTGAAGGTGTGTATTCCCTGTGGGGAAGGGCTGTATACCTGCAGCAGCTGTTGGGCCAAACTCAGTCACGTCAAGACAAACCCCCTGGAGACAGATCAGGACAACCCCCTCACCACTCATACACTCCTAGGCCCTTCCCTAACAGTTAACCCTCTCCTCTTTTCTTCTACTCTACTCTCATCTCCTCTACTCTCCTCATCTCCTCTTTTCCTCTCCTATTCTCTTCTCTCCTCTCATCTCCTCTACCTTCCTCCTCTTTTCCTCTCCTCTCCTCCTCTCCTGTCCTCTCCTCCTCTTCCTCTCCTGTCCTCGCTTCCGCTCCTTTCCTTTCCTTTATTCTCCACTCCACCTCTCTTCCTTAACAATTCTAACTATTAATGAGTACAACTGTGAAACTTCCCAGGTTTATTTTTTTTACGACTATTATTATTTACTAATTTACTGAGAAATGTTTTGCTCTTGGACAGAATAAAAGCCAATTACGCAGTGCCATGTACACTGTTTGAGGGGAACTTGTCTGTAAATGCTAATTGCTTCAGGGAGCATTAGCATTTAGTCAGCTCTGTTGTCTGTCTCCTCCCTCTCCGCACATGTCGCTTTCCCCTATGAGTGTTTTTGCTATTCTCAGTAATGAAGGGCATAGAGAGAACTTTAATGATGTTAATGCAACCTCCACATTAGCATTTGGCTGTGGTCTGGGAATGTTAGACTTTGTCAGCCATTTGTGTGTCCAGGGTGACTGGGTTGTATGCACACTGTCCTCCCGACTCCTGTACAGTAGGCCTCTGGGCTCTATGATTGGTTTTATGGCCTGGTGTTCCAAATCATTTCCCTTTGAAACTGCACCCAGCTGACACACTGTGGCACCTTTGACATGTCACACAGGGGTTGATTGGAAATGTCACAAATAGTGGTGTGTGGGGGGATAACCATACCCATACTTCTGTCCTAAATAGTAGGCCGTTTGAGTATGAGAAAGAAATATGTTTAATAGTTTGTGACATTTCAAAAATCGAGTATGCTTTAAATGCCATGATGTTTTATTAATTTTGGCTTTTCATCTAGTCACGTCAAGACAGGTGAGGGGGTGGCAGGTAGCCTAGTGGTTAGAGTGTTGGACTGGTAACTGAAAGGTTGCAAGATCGAATCTCCGAGCTGACAAGGTGAAAAAAAGATGTCCTTCTGCCCCTCAACAAGGCAGTTAACCCAATGTTCCTAGGCCATCATTGAAAATAAGAGTTTGTTATTAACTGACTTGCCTAGTTAAATAAAGGTATAAAACTTACTGCATGCTTTTCAGGAATTAATTAGAAGAGGGGGGGCTGCAAGTTTTGATAGCTAGATCTCTTCAAGTAAACAAAACAACTTGGAAGATGGCGAATAGCGAAGCTTCTGCGGTGGTGTTCATATGTAAGTGCATTTTTGTAATTCTTAAAATAATCACAACTATTTCATTGTAACATTACATATTTTAAAAGAGATCTGCAGCCTGCTGCCTGCCATGCCTTTAGCTAGCTACATCCTTTAGGAGGACTAGAAGTTATAACTGTTAGAACAGTAGCATTAGCTACAGGGTTACTGTTGAGTGAAAACTTCATATTAATCTAGTTAGCTAGCTAGTTACTTGTGGTAAAGTCCAGGGCTTGTGTTTATACTGTTACAGGGTCTAATGACAATACCAGGCATTTCATTCAGTGGCGAACACGGCAGTAGAAATGCCGGAAAAAAAGGTTTTGAGTAAATCATGTGGCCATGGCTAGCCATCTTGCCACTGCACTATGCACTGCCACTAGCTATAGCTAACGTTAGTAACGTAACCTGTTATGGTGAAAGTAATGGTAAGCTGCTCTCCTTACTGTTTCACATTGGCACTCCAATTTGATAAAGAATGTGTCAGTGTAGCTATCTTCAGAAAGTTCACTCAACTCTACTTTGCTCATGTTTTGGTTAATGTTGTTCTTCCTCTCATGTATTTTCAGGATCTACATAAAGGAGTGTGAGCTGGAGGTGCAGCTGTCACCTACATGGGTGAAAATGAAGTTGGAGAACCTTAAGGAAAAAAATGATGTATTTTACCGTATGTTATTTTGACATTTATTGACTTTTCTCTAAGAGCAACAACACTTTCCTATCCATTTCCTATGCTTCACTGGCACATTCATGTAAATGTGAAGATATACATGTAAGAAAGGTATTCCAGAGAAATTTAATTGGCATAATACATTTTACAGGGCTGTACATGTAGTATGTTTGATGATGAAAGCTAGTGGCTGCCACTACACCACTTCATCACCCCACTTGTCATCATCTAATGTCCATATGCCTTGTCCACTGCTGTCTCGGTTAGTTATTATTGTTTTATTTCACTGTAGAGACCCTAGTCCTGCTCAACATGCCTTAGATAGCTCTTTTGTCCCACCCCCCATGCATGCAGAGACCTCACCTGGCTTCACTCAATGCCTAGGTTTACCTCCACCGTACTCACATCCCACCATACCCTTGTCTGCACATTATGCCCTGAATCTATTCCACCACGCCCAGAAATGTGCCCCTTTTATTCTCTGTTCCCAACGCACAAGACGACCAGTTCTTATAGCCTTTAGCCCTACCCTTATCCTACTCCTCCTCTGTTCCTCTGGTGATGTAGAGGTTAACCCAGGCCTTGTAGCCCCCAGTTCTACATCACTGTCAAACGCTCCCTAAAATACTTCAGCGAGCAGGCCTTTCTAGTCGACCTGGCCCGGGTATCCTGGAAGGATATTGACCTCATCCCGTCAGTAGAGGATGCCTGGTTGTTCTTCAAACGTGCTTTCCTCGCCATCTTAAATAAACTGTTAGGGAACGGCAGCAGTGTTCGGAGTTTTGGAGAGTCTGGCGTGCCCAAAGTAAAATGCCTAGTACTCAGATCCAGAAACGAGGATATGCACATAATTAGTAGGATTGGATAGAAAACACCCTGAAGTTTCTAAAACTGTGAACATAATGTCTGTGAGTATAACAGAACTGATTTGACAGGCGAAAACCCGAGGAAAATCCATCCGGGAAAATTTTATTTTGTGAGGTGGCTCTTTTGCCATTGACTTGCTATAGGAAATGCTGGATTCCAGCTCACAGGTTGCAGTACCTATGGCATCCACTAGATGTCAACAGTCTATAGACAAGGTTTCATGCATTTATCTAGAAAAATAGAGGAGTAGAATAAGTTTTTCCAAGGGGAGTGAGGAAGTCACTTTTCACTATGACACGCGGGACCGTGAGCGTGCGCCTCGGTTTTTTCTTTTTCTATCGCCCAGGATATTATCTGTGTGAAATATTATCGTTAATATACATATTAGTGTACCTAAGGATCGATTAGAAATGTTGTTTGATTTGTTTGGACAAAGTTGATAGGTATATTTTTTGTCTTCTTTAACTTCTTTGGGTGCAGCGCACGAGGTGACCGTTTTGGAGAGCCTGGTGTGCCCAAAGTAAAATGCCTCCCATTCAGGCCCAGAAAATAGGATATGCACATATCGAGTTAGTGTTTTGATTAGCTGCTTTTAGATTGTAGAAGAAGACGAATAAGGAAGTGGCCACACAGATGTCAATACAAGAAAATGCGCGTTCCCGGCTGACTCCCTAAGAAGTTAATGCCAGAGAGGTTACTCATACATTAACTTCTTAGGGATCGGTGGGGCGCTAGCGCTCCCGACACTACCCGGTGAAATGCAAGGCGCCAAATTCAAAATCCAAAAGTTGAATTATTAAACATGCATCAATATACAAGTGTTTCATAGTCATCAAAAGGAACACTTTTATGTATAAATAGTATAATATTTCAACCGGAATATAAACTGGGCGATAAGACGGGGTACGGGGAGGAGGGGTGAGGGGGGAGTGTCAGAAGGCTTGGTGTAGTTGGTGCAAAAAGTCAGGCGCAGGACAGCAGAGATGAGCAACACAACATAGTTTACTCAAAATATTCCAAAGTAGTAACAAATACCAAGCCCACCGAATGGACTGACATAATAATAGAACAATAACGCACACAAACATGGGGAAAACAGAGGGTTAAATAATGAACATGTAATTGGGGAATTGAAACCAGGTGTGTATAAAACAAAGACAAAACAAATGGAAAAATGAAAGTGTATCGCGATGGATAGAAGGCCGGTGATGTCGACCGCCGAACGCCACCCGAACAAGGAGAGGGACCAACCTCGGCGGAAGTCTTGACAGGGAGGAGGAGGAAGGGGTGAGGGGTAGGGCTGTGGTGGTCTTGGAATTTGAGTTTATGGTAATTGGCAGGCCAATGTAGGTAAAAAAAAAGGGAAGGTCACAATTTTGCTTGTACTCTTGTTTACATGGATATGCTTCTTTAATAAAACCTTTTTGAAACAAGCCATTACACTTCGTAATTATCATGGCATTCATTATTATTATTCAGGTTATTACTTATAAATATTAATCAGCAAATTAAGAAAGTCAAAATAAAGATATAGCCCTACATTGTCCTTGTTTGTTGGCTTTTCTGCATATAATTTTTTGCGACGCACAAAATTTATATTTCGACGCACAAAACCATTCAAACGAAGTCTGATGGGTTTCTCCCAGTTTTCACGAAATATTCGCATTACGTCACAAACCCTCCTGCTGCGGTCATTCGATGGCATTGGCATTGGCATATGCTCTTCAAGAGAGGACACTGTAATGAGATAAATAATGTAGCCTAAGCTACTGAAAATAGGCATTTTACAAGATTAGATCATGACAGGAGCGTTTGATTCTTATTAAAGAGATTAAGTTATATTGGCCAGGACCGGGTCTGATCAGCGTTGATTAGTCTATAAATTATGAAAAGATTCCTTATCAAATTATACCATGCGAGGTTGGAGAGTAATGGCACATTGTCCATTTGACATAACATTAGTGCACTATAAGCCTCAGAGCCAGAACAACCTTGTCAACTGCTGTTGAATAATTAGTGAATAGTCAGACACATCAACCTTCATATTGCCAGACTCATTTACATCAGCTTGATCAATCCTGAATAGGTACATCACCTAAAATGATAAGAACTTACAACAGTGTTGGAGAGTGGTGAACTACATGTAGTTCAACTACTCAATTAAGTACATTTTCTCACATATGTTTGTTGCTGCCTCCCTCTCTTCCCACAGGAGCGGAAGTTGTGTACCCACCCAT
The DNA here is from genome assembly GCA_030435695.1 of Brachymystax lenok tsinlingensis. Taxonomy (NCBI): domain Eukaryota; kingdom Metazoa; phylum Chordata; class Actinopteri; order Salmoniformes; family Salmonidae; genus Brachymystax; species Brachymystax lenok. Next base: position 40,542,694 of record CM059797.1, on the reverse strand, counting down.
TCCTACAGAGAGGATCAGATCCCCATATGAGTCCACTGGCTCGCCAGGGAGATTTCTACGTATCTGAAGTCTGACAGGACCCGGACAGGAGGCTGCTGGGAGACGGTGATTCCGAGGAGGACAGGAGGGCCGACATCACAGGTACACTACAGTAGGCCCTAGACACACAAACACACACACACACTCTCCACTGGGCTATACCTAGTACTGTAGAAGTAAACAACATTATTTCCTCCATAGGCATCTCACCACTTTATGTTTGAGGCCATTAACATGCCAATAAGCAGGAGAAGTAGGCATATACTTATTTGTTGTTAACTGCTTGAATCACTAATATATGTAATAATGGATATGACTATTCACATCGGCAGGTGTAAGAACACAGATAGCTAGGTCATTGGTACAGAGATGGACTCTGCACATAATGTGAATGTAATTGTGATCCATTCTGACAGTTAGTGTCAGTTTTACTGTTATTGGTTTTGACTCCTCTTTGGCACTGCCACAGAATAACAGGTCACTCAATCGTATTAGCCGGCTTTGCCTTCAGCCTGCTGACAGCCTGGCACTCATTCAACTGGCTAATCATGTTAAAACAGGAATAAGTTAGGCATATAGCATAAAGAAATAGGTTAGGCCTATAACAGAAAGGAATAAGTTAGGCCTATAACAGAAAGGAAGAAGTTAGGCCTATAACACAAAGGAATAAGTTATGCCTATAACAGAAAATAATAAGTTAGACCCTATAACAGAAAGGAATGCGTTAGGCCTATAACAGAAAGGACAATAGTGTATTTTGAAAAAACATTTACAAAAGCTTCATATGATTCAACAATAATGCTCAAAATGTACACTGTGTATGTTTTGTGTATAATTATCAAATCATCTGAGTTTCCAGCTGGTACCAATGGGATTTGGACCTTGGCGGTCGCTTTGTGTTTATGAGCTGAATCCCAACTGTGTGCCATAGTGTGTCTGTGTTTATGAGCTAGGGTGTGCTCCTGTCCTGCAAGTCCTGTGAGTGACATATTAACACAGACACACACCGTATCCTGTGAGTGACACCCTGTCAGGTGCTAATGAAAGGCTAAGGCCCACAGGACACTGCTGTCACCCACCAAGGGGCTGGCCACAGCCACCACCACCATATGGCATGCTGCTACTCAGTGCTCACCCATACTAGACTAGACTGGAGCTGTAGCAGAGTCCCCTGACCTCCACTAACATTGTTGCATGGCACCTAATGTTTAATCAACACAGTAAGAATCAGAGGTGAAGTTTAGGAATACTAACAATTCCTGGATCCCAAATGGCACCCTATTACCTTTTATAGGGTACTACTTTTGACCGGAGCCATATGGGATATACAGTGTATAGGGACCATTTGGGACACAGCCAGTGTAACTGCTTTAGATGTTAAGGAATGACTGGCTATATTGGCACTTTATTGTCCAAATCAAATCATTTTGGCAGAGACTTATGCAGGTAGTTTTGATGTAAAATACAGGTTAATAAGTGATTTAAAGAAAGTGAATATGGGGCAGACTAGAACTGAGACTGGAAGACAAGGGGGCCGAAAGACAGAATTACTGTTTTAGAGAGAAGGAGAGTAAGAAATGCAGATAAGACTGATAGTGAGACAGTGCTTAAGATGAGTCTCCACCCAAACATCACCATAAAGTGCCTTCCGTAAGTATTTAGACCCCTTTTTCAACATTTTGTTACGTTACATACTTATTCTAAAATGGATTAAATAAAACATTTTCCTCAGCAATCTACAGACAATACCCCATAATATCTTATGTTTCACAGAGTCGTGACTGAACGGCGACATAAATAACATACAGCTGGCAGGTTATACACTGTATCGGCAGGATAGTAAGACACGGGGTGTCTGGTAAGACAAGGGGTGTCGGTCTATGTATATTTGTAAACAACAGCTGGTGCACGATATCTAAGGAAGTCTCAAGGTTTTGCTCACCTGAGGTAGAGTATCTCATGATAATCTGTAGACCACACTATCTACATAGAAGGTTTTCATTTATATTCTTCGTAGCTGTCTATTTACCACCACAAAACGATGCTGGCTCTAAGACCCCAATCCATGAGCCGTATACGGCCATAAGCAAACAAGAAAGTCCTCATCCAGAGGCAGCACTCCTTGTGGCCGGGGACTTTAATTCAGGGAAACTTAAATCTGTTTTACCTCATTTCTACCAGCATGTGCATCTAAAGGTAAAAAATCTCTAGACCACCTTTACTCCACACACAGAGACGGGTACAAAGCTTTCCCTCGCCCTCCATTTGGCAAATCTGACCATCATTCTATCCTCCTGATTCCTGCTTACAAGCAAAATTATTTAAAGTAGGAAGCACCAGTGGCTCAGTCAATAAAAAAGTGATCAGATGAAGCAGATGCTAAGCTACAGGACTGTTTTGCTAGCAAAGACTGGAATATGTTCCGGGATTCTTCCGTTGGCATTGAGGAGTACACCACATCAGTCACTGGCTTCATCAAAAAGTGCATTGATGACGTCGTCCCCACAGTGATTGTACGTACATACCCCAACCAGAAGCCATGGATTACAGGCAACATCCGCACTGAGCTAAAGGGTAGAGCTGATGCTTTCAAGGAGTGGGACTCTAACCCAGAAGCTTATAAGAAATCTCGCTATGCCCTCGAACCATCAAAAGGGCAAAGCGTCAATACAGGACTAAGATCGATCGTACTACACCGGCTCCAATGCTCATCGGATGTGGCAGGACTTGCAAACTATTACAGACTACAAAGGGAAGCACAGCCGAGAGCTGCCCAGTGACACGAGCCTACCAGACGGGCTAACTAACTTATATGCTCTCTTCGAGGCACGTAACACTGAAACATGCATGAGAGCTGCTCCGGATGACTGTGTGATCACGCTCTCCGCAGCCAATGTGAGTAATACCTTTAAACTGGTCAACATTCACAAGGCCGCAGGGCCAGACGGATTACCAGGACGTGTACTCCGAGCATGCGCTGACCAACTGGCAAGTGACTTCACTGACATGTTCAACCTCTCCCTGTCTGAGTCTGTAATACCAACATGTTTCAAGCAGACTACCATAGTCCCTGTGCCCAAGAACATTATGGTAACCTGCCTAAATGACTACCGACCCGTAGCACTCACGTCTGTAGCCATGAAGTGCTTTGATAGGCTGGTCATGGCTCACATCAACACCATCATCCCAGAAACCCTAGACCCACTCCAATTAGCATACCGCCAAAACAGATCCACAGATGATGCAATCTATATTGCACCCCACACGGCCCTTTCACACCTGGACAAAAGAGACCTGACTGTGTGATGCAGGACATCAACCTCTCCCTCAACGTAATCAAGACAAAGGAGATGATTGTGGACTACAGGAAAATGAGGACCGAGCATGCCCCCATTCTCATCGACGGGCTGTAGTGGAGCAGGTTGAGAGCTTCAAGTTCCTTGGTGTCCACATCACCAACAAACTAACACGGTCTAAGCACACCAAGACAGTCGTGAAGAGTGCACGACAAAACCTAGTCCCGCTCAGGAGAGAGATTTGGCATGGGTCCTCAGATCCTCAAAAGGTTTTAGAGCTGCACCATTGAAAGCATCCTGACGGGTTGTATCACTGCCTGGTATGACACCTGCTCGGCCTCCGACCTCAAGGCACTACAGAGGATAGTGCATACGCCCCCACCCTCTCTTTTACGCTGCTGCTACTCTTTGTTATTATCTATGCATAGTCACTTTAATAATTCCACCTATATGTACATGTTACCTCAATTACCTCAACTAGCCTGTGCCCCTGCACATTGACTCTATAACAGTACCCCCTGTATATAGACTCACTATTGTTATTTTACTGCTGCTCTTGAATTATTTGTTACTTTTATTTGTATTTTTATTTTTATTAAAACTGCATTGTTGGGTAAGGGCTTTTAAGTAAGCATTTCACTGTTGTATTCGACGCATGTGACAAATACAATTTGATTTGATGACAAAACAGAAACAGTTTTTTTTCTGCAAATTATTTAAAATATGAATCTGAAATACCTTATTTACATAAGTATTCCGTCCCTCTTCTATAAAAATCGAAATTGAGCCCTGGTGCATCCTGTTTCCATTGATCATCCTTGAGATGTTTCTTCAACTTGATTGGAGTCCACCTGTGGTAAATTCAATTGATTGGACAGGATTTGGAAAGGCACACACCTGTCTACATAAGGTCCCACAGTTGACAGTGCATGTCAGAGAAAAAACCAAGCCATGAGGTCGAAGGAATTGTCCGTAGAGCTCTGAGACAGGATTGTGTCGAGGCACAGATATGGGGAAGGGTACCAAAAAATGCCTGCAGCATTGAATGTCCCCAAGAACACAGTGGCCTCCATTATTCTTAAATGGAAGAATTCTGGAACCACCAAGACTCTTCCTAGTGCTGGCCGCCCGGCCCAACTGAGCCTTGGTCAGAGAGGTGACCAATAACCCGATGGTCACTCTGAAAGAGCTCTAGAGTTCCTCTGTGGTGATGGGAGAACCTTCCAGCACTCCACCAATCAGGTCTTTATGATAGAGTGGCCAGACGGAAGCCACTTCTCAGTAAAAGGCACATGACAGCCTGCTTGGAGTTTGCCAAAAGGCACCTATAAACTCTCAGACCATGAGAAACAAGATTCTCTGTTCTGATTAAACCAAAAATGAACTCTTGATGAAAACGTTCTCCAGAGCGCTGATGACCTCAGACTGAGGCAAAGGTTTACCCTCCAACAGGACAACGATCCTAAGCACACAGCCAACAGCCTTTACTGTTTCTAACAGCAGACCTATAAGCTTTCTGCCAGCTCTTAGCAAACTGTTGGAAAAAATTGTGTTTGAAGAAGTGATGCAGTCAGCTATTTCTCTGTAAACAAATGAACAACAAACTTTCAGCATGCTTATAGAGAAGGGCACTCAACATGTACTACACTGACACAAATGACTGATGGTTGGTTGAAAGAAATTGATAATAAAAAGATTGTGGGTGCTGTACTGTTAGATTCAGTGCGGCCTTTGATATTATTGACCATACCCTGATGTATGTGTTATGGCATTTCAACGTCTGCCATATCGTGGTTTCAGAGCTATCTATCTAATAGAACTCAAAGTGCTTTCTTTAATTGAAGCTTCTCTAATGTCAAAGATGTAACGTGTGGTGTACCGCAGGGCAGCTCTCCAGGCCATCTACTCAGTTCTATTTTTACCAATGACCTGCCACTGGCATTAAACAAAGCATGTGTGTCCATGTATGCTGATGATTCAACCATATACGCATCAGCAACCACAGCTAATGAAGTCACTGAAACCCTCAACAAGGAGTTGCAGTCTGTTTTGGAATGGGTGGCCAGTAATAAACTGGTCCTAAACATCTCTAAAATGAAGAACATTGTATTTGGTACAAATCATTCCCTAAGTTCTAGACCTCAGCTGAATCTGGTAATGAATGGTGTGGCTGTTGAACAAGTTGAGGAGACTAAATTACTTGGCGTTAACTTAGATTCAAAACTGTCATGGTCAAACCATATAGATTTAATGTTTGTAAAGATGGGGAGAGGTCTGTCCGTAACAAAGAGATGCTCTGCTTTTTTGACACCACACTCCAAAAAGCAAGTTCTGCAAGCTCTCGTTTTGTCTTATCTTGATTATTGTCCAGTCGTGGGGTCCAGTGCTGCAAGGAAATACCTAGTTAAGCTGCAACTGGTCCAAAACAGAGCTCTTCATTGTAATCAGAGGACTGATATAAATACTATGATTCCAGTCTCTCTTGGCTAAGAGTTGAGGAGAGACTGACTGCATCACTTTTTCTTTTTATAAGAAACATCGTGTTGAAAATCCCAAATTGTTTGCATGGTCAACTTGCACACAGCTCTGACTCACACACTTACCCCACCAGACATGCCACCAGGGGTCTTTTCTCAGTCCCCAAATCAAGAACAAATTCAAGAACACGTACAGTATTATATAGAACCATTATTGCATGGAACTCCATTCCATCTCATATTGCTCAAATAAACAGCAAACCTGGTTTAATAAAAAAACAGATAAAGCAACACCTCACGGCACAACGCCTCTCCCCTATTTGACCTAGATAGTTTGTGTGTATGCATTGATATGTAGTCTACGTGTGCCTTTAAAACAGTGTATGTAGTTCTGTCCTTGAGCTGTTCTTGTCTATTAATGTTCTGTACTATGTCATGTTTCATGTTTTGTGTGGACCCCAGGAGGAGTAGCTGCTGCTTTTGCAACAGCTAATGGGGATCCTAATAGAATACCACACCAAAAAAAACAAAGGGACTGAATACTTATGTAAGTGTCATATTTTTGATAAATTAGCAAATATTTCTAAAAACCTGTTTTTGCTTTGTCATTATGGGGTATTGTGTGTAGATTGATGAATGATTTAGTACATTTTAGAATAAGGCTGTAACGTAACAACATATGGAACAAGTCAATGTGTCTGAATACTTTCCGAAGGAACTATAGACTGTGTTGCTGTTGGTGTGGTGTATCATGGAGGTGTGTTGTACACACTGTCTGTCTGCCATATGAAGTGTCTATCTTCCTCTTTATGGAAAATTTGCATTCCAACCTTCTCATACCTCCAGGCTGCTGAGGTGAAATCACCATCCCCTCCACCCCTATCCCCCAGCACCCGAGGGCAAGGCTGTGTCACAGTCATGAATTATAAGAATGAGAAGAGCAAGAGAAAGTGCGATGTCCACAGCGGGACATCACTTCTGCACGTATGCATACAGAACACACACACACATACAAACACAGGTGACACGACATACGCACACACACTTTCTTTGTTATTCTGTCACTGTGTCTTTTATCTCAACTTTCCACCACATACACACACACACATGACACACATGTGCATGCACACACACAGACACACACACATTCTGACAGTATGTTTGTCTGTCAGAGGCTGTCAGAGGCTGGGCTGAGGCAGAGCAGTCTTGTAAAGCCAGACTAATCTTGTAACCTGCTGGCCAGCACACACACACGCTCAACCAGAACATGTAATCTCCCTCACTTCTGTCTCTCTCTCTCTCTCTCTCTCTCTCTCTCTCTCTCTCCCTCTCTCTCTCTCTCTCTCTCTTTCGCGCTCTCTCTCTCTTTCTCACTCTCTCTCTCTTTCTCCCTCTCTCTCGGACTCTCTCTCTTTCTCACTCTCTCTCTCTTTCTCCCTCTCTCTCGGTCTCTCTTTCTCTTGCTCTTTCTCTGTCATCTCTGTATCTCCACACGACTGCAGACCTGACTGAAATTGAGTGACCGTGACAAATCCTGCACCTCGTCTCTATTCCCACTGTCCACTGTTTGTGTGTGTGTCTATAAATGCGTGGGGGCACGTGTGTGTGTGATGATACTGTGACAGGTACCCATGCTCCTGTCACTGACTGGTCTCGTCTCGCAGAGGTCAGCGGAACATTAGAGCACCAGACCATCACCCCTTGTCTTTGTGACGGGGCCAGCCGACCCACACCCCGCTTCCTCCTCCCTCTGTCAGCCTCCCTTCCATCTCAAAGCCACCTTCTCCCCTCTCTGTTTTTTAGAAGCATGTTAGTAAAAGTTGTGGGTGGGCATTGTATGGAATTGCTCCTGGTTGCATTTTCTAGGTGATTTTCTAGGTGTTCTAGGTGATTTTCTTTATAGTTTCTGACATATAGCCGTGCTAGCTTATGTCTCACTGCTCAGTATTGCCTATGGCTTTTTGAGAATGCTCCAGAAAATTCCTTTGGAATTCAAAGCCAAGCTAAAGAAAGCACATTAAATGGTAACAAGATAAAAGTTCCACAGCATATTTCACACACAGGCACATTGTGATAATGGATCAATTGTAACTTTGAAGGGTGGGAAGAGAAGAAGACGGTAGCTGGTAGCCTGAAGGCACCACTAAACCCATTCTCTCAAATCCAGAAACAATTTTGGTGCCTGGAAAAGAAGAATATCATGCATAATGTGTGTTTTCCAAACCAAATGGGATTTTTTTTTCTCTATTGACTGATTCAATTTAGTACGAGTAGCTTAAGGCGGGAGACCAGGGAGAGAAAATTATTTAAAACCAGACAGAAGCCCATGTGACTAAGCTGTAGCATTTGTGTGTGTGTGTCAGTGCATGTGTTTGTGTGCGTGTGTGTTTGCGTGAGTGTGTGATTGTGTGATTGTGTGTTTGTGCGTGTGTGTGCTCTCTGATGTGTTCCTCAATGTGATTCATATTTCAGTTTCCCCTTCCTATCCTTCAAATGTAAATTGTCAATTAAACAGTGGCAGCTCTTGACTAGATTTCAATTTCAATGCAATGGGGCAGTTTTATTAAGATACAAATGCACTGGTTGTGTGTCTCTGTGTGTACCAGAAATAGTTTAGACTTGTTTCATGGCTATTTTCTATGATTTTGTAGTGTCGCCAGTGTTAGCTAACTCAACTCAAACAGTCTGTCTTGCCTTATTGTCAAGAGTCAGTGAGCTTTGTGTCAGTGTTTGGCGTCTTGTCATTAGTGGCATATTGACTCTCTTGCACTGGCTCCATGCACACTCACACATACTACACTAATACTATACTGACACTCCCACACACACATACAAACACACACACACACACACACACAATACATACGCTCACACACAAAAAGCACACACACATGGATATTGAAGTCATACACACACACTTACACATAGACACACTTTCACACTCGTCACATATGCTGCTGCTACTCTGTTTACTATCTACCCTGATTGCCTAGTCACTTTTACCCCTACCTACATGTACAAACAGTTGAAGTCGGAGGTTTACATACACTTAGGTTGAAGTCATTAAAACCTTTTCAACCACTACTCAAATTTCTTGTTAACAAACTATAGTTTTGGTATATTGGTTAGGACATCTACTTTGTGCATGACACAAGTCAATTGTTTACAGACAGATTATTTATAATTCACTTATAATTCACTCTATCACAATTCCAGTGGGTCAGAGGTTTACATACACTAAGATGACTGTGCCTTTAAACAGCTTGGAAAATTCCAGAAAATTATGTCATGGCTTTATAAGCTTCTGATAGGCTAATTGACATAATTTGAGTCAATTGGAGGTGTACCTGTGGATGTATTTCAAGGCATACCTTCAAACTCAGTGCCTCTTTGCTTGACATCATGGGAAAATCAAAAGAAATCAGCCAAGACCTCGTAAAAAATTGTAGACCTCCACAAGTCTGGTTCATCCTTGGGAGCAATTTCCAAATGCCTGAAGGTACCATCTGTACAAACAATAGTACGCAGCCGTCATACCGCTCAGGAAGGAGACACGTTCTGTCTCCTAGAGATGAACGTACTTTGGTGCGAAAAGTGCAAATCAATCCCAGAACAACAGCGAAGGACCTTGTGAAGATGCTGGAGGAAACCGGTACAAAATTATCTAAATCCACAAGGAAATGAGTCCTATGTTGACATAACCTGAATGGCCGCCCAGCAAGAAAGAAGCCACTGCTCCAAAACCGCCATAAAAAAGCCAGACTACGGTTTGCAACTGCACGTGGGGACAAAGATTGTACTTTTAGGAGAAATGTCCTCTGGTCTCATGAAACAAAAATAGAACTGTTTGGCCAAAATGACCATCATTATGTTTGGAGGAAAAAGGGGGAGGCTTGCAAGCCGAAGAACACCATCCCAACCGTGAAGCACGGGGGTGACAGCATCACACTGTGGGGGTGCTTTGCTGCAGGAGGGACTGGTTCACTTCACAAAATAAATGGCATCATGAGGAAGGAAAAGTATGTGGATATATTGAAGCAACTCAAGACATCAGTCAGGAAATTAAAGCTTGGTCGCAAATGGGTCTTCCAAATGGACAATGACCCCAAGCATGCTTCCAAAGTTGTGTCAAAATCAAGGTATTGGAGTGGCCATCACAAAGCCCTGATCTCAATCCTATAGATCATTTGTGGGCAGAACTGAAAAAGCATGTGCAGGCAAGGAGGCCTACAAACCTGACTCAGTTACACCAACTCTGTCAGGAGGAATGGGCCAATATTCACCCAAATTATTGTGGGAAGCTTGTGGAAGGCTAAACGTTTGACCCAAGTAAAACAATTTAAAGGCAATGCTACCAAATACTAATTGAGTGTATGTATACTTCTGACCCACTGGGAATGTGATGAAAGAATTAAAAGCTGAAGTAAATCATTTTCTCTACTATTATTCTGACGTTTCACATTCTTAAAATGAAGTGGTGATCCTAACTGACCTAAGAAAGGGATTTTTTACTAGGATTAAATGTCAGAAATTCGGAAAAACTGAGTTTAAATGTATTTGGCTAAGGTGTATGTAAACTTCCGACTTAAACTGTATATCCCACAGTATTCGATTAATGATTGATTTCTGGCAGACAGCTCATCAACAGACCTTTGATTGCTAGTTAATTACGGCTGTCTGGATATAATTGCACTCAACTCAGAGGAGGTTAGTAACTGTAGGTAAAATTTGCCTACCTGGTAGACAGTGAGCAATTAGGAAAATAATGCAGCCCTTTGTCCTTGATGTTATACTTTGATGATTTTCTTAGCTTCAACCCAACTGTCTCTGTCTCTCTGTCCTATTAAATGTGGACTCTAGCTCGTCTTACCTGCTCTCTCACTGTTTCTTTCTTCCTAAGTGCGGACTCTACCTATTCTTACCTGTTATCTCTGTCTCCATGTCTCACTAGATGTAAACTCCAACAGTGAGCGCTGTTCAGGGACCGGTGTCCTCCTGTCAGACTGCAAAGAGACTTCCCTGGCCCCAATCACCGTCACCTCCCTGCTCTGACACCACTGAGAAGGAAGAGGACGAGGAGGTGAAGATCGCAGCGACAGGAGCTCCGGCGCCTCCTCCTTTGAGGAGCTGGAAAAGCAACTCCCTGATGGACAGGAGTGAGGGGAGGAAGTGAAGGAGAATGGAAGGAGGAAGAGGAGAAAGTAGAAGAGAAAGTTTGGGGAGAGAATTGGAAGAATTGGAAGGAGAATTCTATTGTGAAGTAATCTATGGCTCTTTTTCAATTAATCTTTTCTCAATTCCTCCTATTTTGGACCTTCTTCTCCAATATAGTTGAGAAAGACTTGAGATAGAACCAAAGTAAGTTCCTATGGTAGTAGAGTTTTTATATTCCCAACCCTGTTTTCAGGTTTTGACCTTTTGCGACACATTCTACTGCTTTGTTGGAGCTAGCAACAAAAGCATTTCGCTGCACCTGCCAAAATAAATATATATAGTACCAGTCAAAAGTTTGGACACACCTACTCATTCAAGGGTTTTTCTTTATTTTTACTATTTTCTACATTGTAGAATAATAGTGAAGACATCAAAACTTCGAAATAACACATATAGAATAATGTAGTTACCAAAAAGGTGTTCAACAAATGAAAATATTTTATATTTGAGATTCTTCAAAGCTAACTTAGCTTCAAGGATAGCTGGCTAACATTAGCATGCTAGCATCATAATATATAATAATATACACTGAGTGTACAAAATATTAGGAACCTTCCTTATATTAGGTTGCACCCCTTTTGCCCTTAGAACAGCCTCAATTCGTTGGGGCATGGACTCTACAAGGTGACTCCAATGCTTCCAACAGTTGTGCCAAGTTGGCTGGATGTCCTTTGGGTGGTGGACCATTCTTGATACACACAGGAAACTGTTGAGTGTGAATAAGCCAACAGTATAAGCCAGCATTGCAATTCTTCACACACTGGCACCTACTACTATAACCTGTTCAAAGGCACTTACATTTTATGTCCCGCCCATTCATCCTCTGAATGCCACACATTCACAATCCATGTCTCAAGGCTTCAAAATCCTTCTTTAACCTGTCTCCTCCCCTTCATCTATACTAATTGTAGTGGATTTAAATGATCGCATAAATAAAGAATCAAAGCTTTCACGTCGTCAGTCTGTCATGGAAAGAGCCTGTGTTCCTAATGGCTTGTACATTGTGTATAACATATGTGACTTGTTTCAGGAAACTAGGCGTATGTCGCACGTCATTACTTCACAGGAGTGTCATTAGCGTTTTTTGGCAGAAATGCCTTCTGGAACATGTGAACTTTCATGTGCCTTAATAACAAACGTGTATGCCATCTGTAAATATGAATACAATTGTTAAATTACGAGCCTAGTTGTGTTATGGTTCCTCCTAGCACCAGAGGGCGGCAGAGACCGCCCTAGAGACTTTTATTGGACTCAGGTGTGTCTTATTATTTCATGATTGTGTCCCTGTTATTGAAAGAGGTGTGTTTTCTGAGGTCCTTTGCAGAAGCTTGAATTGTTTACCATGTGTGTTTGTTTCCTGCGTGAGTTTTCAAGACTTAGTGTTTGTTGGTTTTTCAAGTGTACTGTGTCCTGCGGCTACCATTTCTCAGTAAAGTGTTATGTTTATCCTTAACCACTGATTCCTCGACTGGTCTCTTCTCTGCACCTGGGTCCAACCTTACCACTTCACAAGTTGGTTTTGCCACAGAAAAAGTCAGCAACCTTTCCGCTAGCCATGATTGGCTGGAATAATGAGTGAATGACTGTAAGTTGCTTTGGATAAAAGCAACTTATAGTCATGCATATATTTTACATATGGGTGATCCTGGTAATCAAACCCACTAACCTGGCATTACAAAGCACCATACTCTACTAATTGAGCTACAAAGAACTAGACAACTAGGCTGCTAGCTGCTAAGGCTATCCTTAGCAAATAAAACAATAATTCATGTCTAGTTATCTTAGCTACCTCTACATGTTTCCTCAAGTTCAAGGCATAGTTTTTATAGCCGAAGATGTGGATGTCGATTAAGGCAGCCCCCCGCACTTCTCTGATTAAGAGGGGTTGGGTTAAAGGACAAACACTGGTAAGCTTGACAAACAAGATAAACTGGCGACAGACAAACAGAAAACACAGATATAAGTACACAGGGGATAATGGGAAAGATGGGGGACACCTGGAGGGCTGTGGAGACAAGCACAAAGACAGGTTAAACAGATCAGGACGTGACAGTACCCCCCTCTAGCGGCACCGCCTGGCGTCCTACCTGCTTGACCGGGGTGCCGGCGGTGTAAGTCGGCGATGAGGGCTGAGTCCAGCATGTCTCTAGCGGGGACCCAGCACCTCTCCTCCGGGCCATAACCCTCCCAGTCAACCAGGTACTGCAAGTACGAGAGGGAGAAGTTGAACCGTGTGCTTGGTGGTGCGGAGATACTCCAGGTTCTTGTGGTCAGTCCTTATGATGAACAGATGTTCCGCCCCCTCCAGCCAGGGCCTCCAATCCTCCAAAGCCATCTTCACTGCGAGAGGCTCCCGATTCCCCACATCGTAGTTCCTTTCCGTGACGTTGAGGCGATGGGAGAAGAAGGCGAAGGGATTTAGCTTGAGGCCAAGGGCAGAACGCTGGGACAGGACAGCGCCCCCATCCGACATCCAAAGCATCGGCCTCCACCACGAACTGACAAGATGGGTCTGGATGAACCAGGATGAAAGCTGTGGTGAAGTAATGTTTGAGGTCCCGAAACGCCCAGTCAGCAGCTGGCGACCACGTGAATGAAACCTTGGGCGAGGTGAGTGCTGATAGATGGGAAGCCAGGGTGCTGTAACCCAGGATAAAGTGTCAATATACATTTTCAAACCCCAGGAAACATTGCAGCTGCACGCTGGACGTAGGCTGAGGCCATTCCATCGCTGCTCTCACCTTCCCAGGATCTATCTGGACACTCCCAGCAGAGATGATGTAACCTAGAAAGGGGATGGTGGAGCGATGGAACTCACACTTCTCCGCCTTCACAAACAGCTGATTCTCCAGAAGGCATTGAAGGACCTGCCGGACGTGGAGCACGTGTTCTTGAGGGGAGTGGGAGAAGACGAGGATGTCATCAATGTAGACGATGACAAACCGGTTCAACATGTCGCGGAGAACATAATTCACCGGAACACAGCAGGGGCGTTGGTGAGGCCAAAGGGCATGACCAGATACTTGTCTTGGCCACTGGCCGTGTTGAAGGCAGTCTTCCACTCGTCCCCCTCTTTTATACGCACCAGGTGGTACCTGCTTGGAAAACACAGTGGCCCCCTGGAGCGGCCGAGGAAATGAGTGGTAGTGGGTAACGGTTCTTATCCGTAATGTCTTTGAGTCCCCCGGTAGTCAATGCACGGGTGCAGGGTCTTGTCCTTTTTCTCTACGTAGAATAAGTCTGCGCCGGCGGGACGGATAAATCCAGCAGCTAGGGAGTCCCCAATGTAGGTATCCATAGCCTTGGTCTCCGGTCCCGACAGAGAGTACAGACGTCCCCAGGGCGGTGGGGTGATAGGGAGAAGGTCAATCCCGCAGTCATAGGGTTGGTGCGGCGGAAGCGACGTGGCCCGGGCCTTGCTGAACACCTCCCGAAGGTCCTGGTACTCCGCGGAAGACGTTCCCGGGGCAGGTTGTGTTGACTTCAGGCAATGGGCGTGGCAGAACGGGCTCCAGCCCTTGATGGCACCAGTAGGCCAGTTAATGAGTGGATTGTGTCGTTGGAGCCAATACCACGGGAATCAGAGGGGACTTGATGAGCAAGAACTGGATAGCCTCACTGTGGTTCCCTGACACCCATAGGTGGTTGGGAGTGGTGTTGTGGGTGACTCTGCCTATAGAGCTTATGTCAAGCGCTCTAACGTGCATGGGAATGGACAGGGGCTGAGTGGGGATGTTCAGCTTGGAAGCCAGGGTAGCGTCCAAAAAGCTCTCATCGGCCCCAGAGTCAATGAGGACCCGGAGAGATTTAGACTGGTTTACCCACAGCAGAATGGCATGAAAAGGAGAACAAGCAAGGTAAGCAGAAAAGTTCTCAATATGGCCCACCAGAGTCGATGCTCCTACCGGTGTTTTATGCACAACTGCAGTGTTTGAATTTCCCACTTGAATTACTGAACAAGTAATTATTATAAACGCCAGCCAACCAGCATCCCCTGTGTACAGCTTCGTGAAATGTTAGGCTTATCATGAGAAAATTAAGACCAAATAGGCCTACCAATGTACATTTACCCATTAGCTAAAACAAAGCTATAGGCTACATGCCCTGGCAGTGACATCACAGAAAGCCAATAATCGATTCGATAGGCAACTGCATAGTCATGTCGCAATTCCAGCACCATGGACAGAGGTCGGTAGTCTATACTTTTTGAGTGGCTGTCTGGTGAACTCCGACCTTGGGGGGGTCCAGAGAAACTGCATTAACTGCATGGATAGCCTACAAAATTGTACTTTTCCATATGGTTTTAAAAATGTAATATAATGCTTATTCAAAACATACTTAAGTAAAAGTAACATTTCTGACTGACAAATACAAGTACTTGGAAAAGATACTCAATTACAGTAACTAGAGTATATGTAATTCGTTACTTCCACCCCTGCCTGTATGTTGCCCTAAGGGTTGAGCAAAGTGCTTATTCATGGCAGGATCTTATTCAAAAATATTCACAGCTGTAATGGCTATCAATGGTGCTTCCACAAAGTATTAACTCTGGGGTGTGAAGACATATGCAATCAAGACATCTTTATTTTTTTATCAGTTTGGAAAATGTTCTATAATTGTCTTTCACTTTGAAAAGTGGAGTAGGTCAGCAAAATGTGAAGACTGTGCAATGGACGTGCAGACTTTCACTAGGCACTGTTTACTAAGATATGCTATACTGTGCTTTGCTCTGTGCTGTGAGCAAAAACATACTAAATCTGTACCCTCTGGCCTGGAAGGCGAGCCATGAGATCATTAATTCACCATTAATTCATGAATTAATTCATAGATATTAATTTGGCTATGATAAAGAGAAGAATGTCTCTCAATGTCTTCCAGTCTCTATCATCACACTCTCTCTGCATCTCTTCCCTCTATGCTATCTTACTCATGCATTCACTTTGACACCCTCTCCTACCTCCCTCTCTCATTTTCACACCCTCACTCCCTTCCTCACACTCTCTCTTTCTCCTCTCCTCACTCTCTCACCTCTCTTTCTCCATTTCCCCCTAATCTCCTCCATCTCTCCCCTCTCTGTCTGTCTCTCACTCCAGCTCACTCTCCTCTCACTTTCACTCTCTCTGTCTCTGTGATGAGCGTAAGGCAGCTGTTGCCTGAGAGACCACCCGGTGTCTCTCAGCATGAGGCTCATGTCCAGGCATATGCTCATCCTGCATCTTCACACAGCCTATTACACACAGAGAGAGGGTTGGGGGGAGGGAAAGAGAGAGGGGTGGGAGGTTGTGGGAGAGAGAGGGGGGGAGGGAGGGAGAGATAAAGAGAAGGTAAAGGAACGAGAGAGGAGGGAGGCGTAATCCCATCCTGAATCTTCAGACAGCCCATTACATCCAGCCAGACACACTGAAAGACACAACACCCCATCAGTAATCTCTCAGGCCAGCCACGTCCTACTCACTGTGCTGGGGGACAGGGAGAGAGAGGGAGGAGAGCGAAGGGGAGGGATGTAGGAAAGAGGGAAACAGAGCAGAGCGAAATGCAAGGTGGTGAGGAGAGAAGGAGTAAGTGATGTGAGGGAGATAGATAAAGAGAGGAGGGGTGAGAAGGAGAGAGAGAGGGGGAGGAAAGGAAAGTGTGCAGACAACATTAAATGACTGGGAGACCATGAATGCCAGTTTTATGCAAATGGTGTTTGTATATTCTGGACTCCAGAATATATATTCATAAGTAGCAGTGTTAAGGTATTCTCAAGATCACCCATTCGTTCCACACTCAGACAGATGAATAATACAAGGCAGGCTGGGAATAATCCATCTCCACTTCAGTTCGTTACTGTCTCTAACCCTGAGTGTGTCTCAAATGGCATCCTATTCCCTATATAGAGCCATAAGTCTCTGGTCAAAAGTAGTTCACTATGTAGGGAGTAGGGTGCCCTTTGGGACACATTCCCTGTCTGCATTAGGCGTTGTGAATGGATGTCTTTCTAGACACACACAACCTTCGGTTGATACATAACTCATATGCATTTGTCAGCGTAGAGTACACTAATGTCATATATAATCAACTAACATGTAATTTGTCTTCATGGTCCCCCTTTTCCTCCTCCTTCATGACAGTTACAATATGCTAACTCTCTGTTCGCCAGCATATACCTTGTAAAACTCAGTAATGAAAAGGACTATAAAGGTATATATACAGTAACAATAGACATATCCATGGATGAACTGTATCATATTTTTATGTCTTTATTCTTTAAAGGATCATCTGAGAAAATAATACATATTGTATACCTCCCACTCAGACACTCAAAAGATCATCAGTCAGCCATCTCCAAAGTTTGATCCATCCATTGTTTTTACCATCACACGCTTCCTGTGGGTTGTTCGGTTGAGTTGCTTTACCTCTCCTCAATGAAATCAAGGCGAGTTGGTGGGTGTATTTGTTCTGAGTCAAACTTCAAAGTGCTACAACCACCCACAAGCCCTGGTTGCAAGCTATACCCAACCAGATCTATCTTCATTTATAATATGTTGCTGACAATGTTTTTACATCTAAGATCGGTGCAATTAGTTATACATGGTTTTTCCATAGTTCCATTTTGACATAGCTTTTTAAGGTTAATTCAAGGATTTACCACCAGTTTTCATTTCCACCCCTGGGTAAGTGTACTGATGTTGTCTATTTTGGCATGTGATGTGATGACCATGTCTGCGTCCCAAATGGAACCCTACTTCCTATGTAGTACAACGTAGGGGATTGAGTGCCATTTGGGACGCAGACAATGATAACAAGGTTGACACTGATCCAGAGGGAGATGCCATTTTAAGGGCCTGAAGGCAGATAATATGAAATATGAAGCTGATTTGTAATTTTTTGCTGCTCTGCAACAATATGCTTCTCCTGAGAGTTTTGTTGGAACTGTGTTAGTAAACAAAATGAATGAAAATACTGTACGTTCCACGAAATAGGTGCCTTTTTGAGTCCATTTGATATTTAAAGTAGAAATTATGCACCAATATTGCCTTTTTAAAACCTGTTAAATAAAGTGCACTTTAATATAGACCACATGGAGAATTCAATAAATCTGACTTGTATATGAATAAGGTTTGCTAAAGTGACAAAATTCAGATTTTTGACTTGTCCCTCCATCAACCCTGTGTTACTTCTAGGAAGATTTCAACCCACTTAATCAAAAAAATGTCTCCAAGATTCACCATCATTGTAAAGGCCTAGTTAAGTCATTTCTGAAGATTATTATTTATATTGATGTAAATAGTGATGCATTTAAGGCCAACCCTTGTGCGAACAATTCACCCATTTTAAAATAATGGACCATTCCAACAAGTTAAATGATTCACAACAGGTGACATAGTTTGTCTTCTGAACAGCATGGTGGAAAGATAAGTAAGTCTTCTCTCTCTTTTTGGTCTATTTATAACACCTCAACCCTAATCGCACAATTAATGTCAGGAAAACTTACATTTGATTAAACTTTCATTATGTGTGGAACATATGTATAATTCCTAATTTCATGAACACCATGTGGTCCCATGCTCTTCACCACATGAGTAATTGCTGATCTTCACCTAAAACCTCAACCCTGTCATCGACAACCCAATGGTAAATTTATCAGTTTGATAGTATATGTGTGTTTATTTGATCAAGGGATACTTAATCAATGAGAAATAGATTTATCTCAAACGCGCTTTTATATAATACTTAGGCTAGGCAGTTGCATAAGTGTCTGTAACATAGTTGCAGATAAAATGCTCTTAGTTCATAGAATTTTAATGCCTGAGATGGGAAATGTGTTTTTCCGTAGGGTAAACATATCCTCCATGCAACTGAATGTTGAAAGAACAGATATTGTTAAGTAAAACATTTTTACGTTTGCATGTCCAAAGGGCACCCATTTTGTGGAACAACCCAGTTATACAATTTCTCTAAGGGTCACAACATACGTAGGTCATTTGTACTTTTCACTTAATTGCTCAATATTCACTTATCAGTTGCCTCGGAGAGCAAGACTCAAAAGTAATACCTGTTGAGGCAGAATGAGAAGCCCCACACACACTCAAGTTGTATAACTGATGTACAACGCATTTGACACAACTGTTTTGATACAATGGAGAGTTTATCTGCACAAAAATAATTGCACAAGGGGTTTGGAGATACAGCATAATGGTTGTGTAAGTATTTCATCCCAAGTATATCAGTTGTATATCATAACCATGGTGTCAAATGGGTTGTAGATTAGTTGTACAACCTGAGTGTGTACGGTGCCTGAAATAAAACATCTGATCTGGTACAAGTTGTACTAATCCGATGATACGAATGCCACCCTAGTCCCTATATCATGCACTACTTTTGACAATAGGGACAGGGGTGCCATTTGGGACAGAGACCGATGGTGTGTATTTGCATTTCTAATCTAAATGCTAATAATTATTTTCTAGATTCGGAACAGTGCAGCCCATGAGGGTATATTGTACTACTGTAGGTAAATGAGACAAATTAGGTTGTAAGCAAAGGCCTGTGATGTTGTGTATCGTCATTATGCTAAAATACTGCTCTGGGAGCAATGTGTGTGTGTGTGTGTGTGTGCGTGCCTGTGTGTGCGAGGACCTCCATTCTGTATGTTCGTCTTCTCTCATATTTGCAGTCACATGCTTGGTTGTTGCTTTTTTTCCCCCGCCAAATGTATGTTCTTTCAGAGTGGGTGCATACAGAATCCCGTATATAGTGAACATTTCCTGCTTGTTTTGGTTTGTTTAATAGACCTCCAAGACATATTATATATTTCTCACAGGCTTGCATCATCACTGTTTAATAATTAATTAAATCTGTTCATAAGGTGTGTCAGATATCCCAATTGTTTTTAACCTCAAGATAAATGTCATATTACGATAATTGGCCCTATGGTATATTGCTATCAATAGGTTTTGCTGTTACTTGAGTGATGTTCCCATTTATTGCTTATAAAAAGATACATAGTTCCAATACAAAATATTACACTATAAAAAGAGCAGAAGTCAAATCTATGAGCATGTTATGTGATACGGTAAGAACCGTATGCTGTCTCCTCTCACTTGTGCTAACACTTCCTGGTCACCTGCTACCTATATACATGCGACCAGTGACCCATGAACCCATATATAGTGCCCCAAAACAAGTTAAAACATTCCTAGAAAGACAACATGCACTTTGATCAGAATAGTCATAACTAATCTAAGATAAATGAAGAAAATTACAACTAAATCTACAACTAATCTAATAATTGTTTACCTCTTTTGCTGAGGAGGTCTTAATCGCCCAATTTAACTCATCTAAAATGTTCAGAGCTGTATTTCTCAAGTTAAAAAAATTGCATGAAATCTAGTTGTCTCTTGTTGAATGATAACCAACACTTAATCGACTTGCCTCAAGATTATTTTTTTTGTGTGCACGAACAGCCATTAAAAAACCCTGTTGAAAACCAAAATGAAAAAAAACAAAGTCACAAAATGTCTTCGTAATATATGCACAAGCTGTTTCGACTGGGAAGCATGCAACACTCTTAAGAGACCACCAGAGACCAGATCACAGCGGTGTGGAATCCATCACCAACATTGTCGTCATCAGCAGGGTCTCTGGCCTGTGGAGCATCGCTACCAATCAGCAATCCCATGCCGGCCCCAATATGACCCTGCTGTCCAAAGTCAGACAGCCCCTGTTTCACATGATCCAAAAACTAAAGGCTAGTAGACATTTTGGATTTAAACCAGTCAGTTTGCATGAGGTCTGATCTTTTCCATAGATCTGTCCATTCTCTTTCATGTTCAGATAATACCTTCTGTAACACATTCAATTACATACAAATAGGCAGGTCAAAACAGCTCCTACAGGTTTTGTCGGCTTCGTAAAAAAAAAGAGAGTTAGAAAAGTAAGAGAACTGATTGATTGTTGTAATTCTCTGAACTATGTGATTACCTTGATGAACTCTACAGAGTCTGGTGTAAAAAAGTGATAAGTGAAGTGAGGTGTAAAAGGAGTGTTACATTGCAAAAGTTACCCCATATCCTATATCCTGCATTACTTTTGACCAGAACCCTATGGGCCCTTGGTCAAAAGTAGTGTGTAAAAACAGGAATAGGGTGCCATTTGGGACATGAGGAGCAGGGACCCAAGTGCAGGGTCCAGGGGCAGGCTTTACAAGCACCCCAACTGAGGCTGCACTTGGTACTGCCATTGCCAGCTCAATTATACTGTAATTACACATTGATATGAAAGAACACATATGACATGGAAGATGGATGTTTCGGTAAATAAATGAGTACAAGCAGAGATCTGTTTTGCATAAAACATTTACTTGCAATTTTCATGACCCACATACCACAACAGTCATTCATCCTCCAAATGATAGAACAACAGAGAGAGAGACTTACAAACGCCTGCAAACACGCACGCACGCACTCACACACACAGTTGGCGCGTGTCTTTTGGTTTGTAGCCTAATACAACATCTAGATGTTTCATCAGAGACTGAGTGACCACTGTACAGGAAGTCTTTGATAACAGACTGTTCTCTATAATTCCCCACTACATTAATTGGCATGCTCCTATCTATCGCCCCTACTCTCCCTCCTCCTCCCCAGAGATCCCTGCCATTGTAACGCTAACTAAAAGTCTATTTCAGGAGGAAATGGGTCCCTTTGTGTTGGTAGAGGGGGAATTATGCAACGAACATGGACTAACTGATAGTCATTTTAATTACCTCTCTCTCTCTCCCACTGAAAATAAACTGTTCTGTTTGTCCGGAGGTGAGAAAGTAGAGACACAGAGACAGAGAGAGAGAGAGATACAGAAAGAGAAGAGAGAGGTATGTTAATTTGAGATAGATTGATCTTTGTTTTCATATGTTGCTTCCTGTCCTTGTTTCCAGATTTGCTCTTAATTGGTTGTGTGCTCATTCAGACGATCTGCCAACAAAAGACGACTGGAGAGGGGAAAGAAAGACGGAAGGAGAGAGCGGGGATGAGGACTTCATGAACACTTCCTCTGTGACAGATTATGCAACAGTTACTTGGCTGATGTTACGTACATCAGCCAAATGACTCAACAAAAGTGCTTCAAAATAGCCTGCGGGCTCTGGACCGGTTGAAACAATATCATGACGTTTGTAAGGTCAAAGTCTGTTGTCTATGAACAATTCTAATAGGGACTGGTAAACTTGTCAAAGGGTGGTGCACTTACTTTCACGTCAATAAACTAGTTATGTATTTTGGCTCAGAGAACAATTGGTGTGCATTTCCTTTTCTGGCTTCTATAGCAGCCTACACACACACACACACACACACACAAACACTCTACTCCTGACTGTGTTCAGGAGATTCCTGTGGGAATCCATCATACCTCATCGAGTTCCACATGGATAGCTCATCCAAACAGCCGCACCATTGAATGGCCCAAACAGTCCTCTGCCCATCCACCACCTACAAGCTGCAGGCCTAACTCCTTCTCTCCCTCTCTGTCTCCCTTTCTACCTCTATACCTCCCTCTATCCCCTACCCCCATGAATTTGTGTTATTTCTGAAGTAGAGAGTTATTGTAGCTTAAAACTAACCTAATTTGTCACACAGAAAAAAAACTCCCCTCTCAGTAGTACAGTCAAATAGATAGTTTGTGGTTGAGAATGACCACAGCTTTCAAAGATACTCCCCTCTCAGCTTTCTGACCATAATGTGCAGTTACTTTGACAAGTACACTCACTCAGACAAACTAATGCACTTGTTGTATATTAATTGTGTGTGTGTAACGCCACTACTAACAACTATAAAATAGAATGTGATTTATATATTGTTGCCGTTAATCCGTGCTGGGCTAAAGAATAGAGCTACCCACTAGAAAAAGACGGAACACAGATATGGACGAATACAAGAAAGCCCGCTACGACCTCCAACGAGACATAAAACATGTAAAATGACAATATAGGAGGAATGTGGAATCCTATTACACCGGCTCCGACGCTCATTATATGTGGGAGGGCTTGCAGACGATAACGAATTACAAAGCGAAACCCAGCCGCGAGGTGCCCAGCGATGCAGAACTCCCAAATTAGCTAAATGCCTTTTATGCTTACTTCAAGGAATACAATACAACTTGGATGAAAGCCCCTCTTTTCGGGATGACTGTGTAATCTCGCTCTCTGTGGCCGATGTGAGTAAAAATGTTATACAGGTTAACACTCGCAAGGCAGGCAGAATACCAGGGCGCGTTCTCAAAGCATGCGCAGACCAGCTGGCATGTGTATTCAGGGACATTTTCAATCTCCCCTTGTCCCAGTCAGTAATCGCAACATGTTTCAAGCTGACCACCATTGTCCCTATTACCAGGAACTCCAATGTAACCTGACTAGATTGTCAATGGCGCCGGAGGAGATGGCTGACGTTTTACGGGCTCTTAACTGTAACTTATTTTGTACATAATTTTTCTGCCACCGTCTCTTATAACCGAAAGAGCTTCTGGATATCAGGACAACGATTACTCACATCGTACTGGACGAAGGCCCACATCCCCGTCATTCGCATGAGAAAGAGACTGAGATTTTGAGGACATAGGTCGGGGTGCCTTGTAGGGATCTGACGGCGAGTGGGTAACCTCCCTCTACCATCAGTCCTACCAACGGTACATTAAAAACTGTAATATCTAATGTTTCACCAAGTCGTGGCTGAACGACGACACGGATAAAATACAGCTGGAGGGGTTACGCTGAATCGGCAAGATAGAACAGCTGCCTCCGGTAAGACAAGGGGTGGCGGTTTGCGTATATTTGTAAACAACAGCTGGTGCACAAAATCTAATATTAAGGAAGTCTCGTGGTTTTGCTCACCTGAGGTAGAGTATCTCATGATAAGCTGTAGACCACACTATTTACCAAGAGACTTTTCATCTATACTTTTTTTCTGTAGCTGTCTATTTACCACCACAAACCAATACTGGCACTAAGTCGGCACTCAATGAGCTGTATATGGCCATAAGCAAACAGGAAAATCCAGAGGCAGCGCTCCTACTGGGCGGGGACTTTAATGCAGGGAAACTTAAATGAGTTTTACCTCATTTCTACCAGCATGTTAAATGTGCAACCAGAGGGAAAAAAACTCTAGACCACCTTTACTCCACACACTGAGATGGGTACAAAGATGTCCCTCGCCCTCCATTTGGCAAATCTGACCATCATTCTATCCTCCTGATTCCTGCTTAAAAGCAAAAACAAAAACAGGAAGCACCAGTGACTCGGTCAATAAAGAAGTGGTCAGATGACGCAGATGCTAAGCTACAGGACTGTTTTGCTAGCAAAGACTGGAATATGTTCCGGGATTCATCCGATGGCATTGAGGAGTACACCACATCAGTCACTGGCTTCATCAATAAGTGCATCGATGATGTATTCCCCACAGTGACCGTACGTACATACGCCAACCAGAAGCCATGGATTACAGGCAACATCCGAACTGAGCTAAAGGGTAGAGCTGCCGCTTTCAAGGAGCGGGACTTTAACCCAGACGCTTATAAGAAATCCCTCCATGCCCTCAGACAAACCATCAAACAGGAAAAGTGTCAATACAGGACTAAGAATGAATCGTACTACACTGGCTCCGACGCTCGTCGGATGTGGCAGGGCTTGCAAATTATTACAGACTACAAAGCACAGCCACAAGCTGCCCGGTGACACGAGCTTACCAGACCAGCTGAATTACTTCTTTGCTCGCTTTGAGGCAAGCAACACTGAAGCATGCATGAGAGCATCAGCTGTTCCGGACGACTGTGTGATCACGCTCTCCATAGCCGATGTGAGTAAGACCTTTTAAACAGGTCAATATTCACAAGGTCGCAGGTCCAGACGGATTACCAGGACGTGTAATCTGAGCATGCGCTGACCAACTGGCAAGTGTCTTCACTGACATTTTCAATGACTGCACGGCCAGGCACGACTCCAACACCATCATTAAGTTTGCTGACGACACAACAGTGGTAGGCCTGATCACCGACAGCGATGAGACAGCCTATAGGGAGGAGGTCAGAGACCTGGCAGTGTGGTGCCAGGATAACAAACTCTCCCTCAATGTGATCAAGACAAAGGCGATGATTGTGGACTACAGGAAAAGGAGGACCAAGCACGCCCCCCATTCTCATCGACGGGGCTGTAGTGGAGCAGGATGAGAGCTTCA
Source organism: Brachymystax lenok tsinlingensis (assembly GCA_030435695.1). Lineage (NCBI taxonomy): Eukaryota > Metazoa > Chordata > Actinopteri > Salmoniformes > Salmonidae > Brachymystax > Brachymystax lenok. Next base: position 40,517,464 of record CM059797.1, on the reverse strand, counting down.
AGATCCTTGGTGTCCATATCACCAACAAACAAATCATGGTCCGAACACACCAAGACAGTCATGAAGAGGGCACGACAAAGCCTATTCCCCCTCAGGAAACTGAAAAGATTTGGCATGGGTCCTCAGATCCTAAAAAATGTTCTACAGCTGCAACATCGAGAGCATCCTGACTGGTTGCATCACTGCCTGGTATGGAAACTGCTCGGTCTCCGACCACAAGGCACTACAGAAGGTAGCGCGTACGGCCCAGTACATCACTGCGGCCAAGCTTCCTGCCATACAGGACCTCTATACAAGGCAGTGTTAGAGGAAGGCCCTAATAATTCTCCAGCCAGCCTAGTCATAGACTGTTCTCTCTGCTACCGCACGGCAAGCGATACAGGTGCACCAAGTCTAGGTCCAAAAGGCTTCAGTTTCTACCCCCAAGCCATAAGACTCCTGAACAGCTAATCACATGGCTAACCAGACTATTTGCATTGTCCCCTCCCTCCCCCCTCTTTTACGCTGCTGATACTCTCTGGTTATTATCTATGCATAGTCACTTTAACTCTACCTACAGTTGAAGTCGGAAGTTTACATACACCTTAGCCAAATACATTTAAACTCAGTTTTTCACAATTCCTGACAGTTAATCCTAGTAAAGATTATGTGTCTTCGATCAGTTAGGATCACCACTTTAAATTAAGAATGTGAAATGTCAGAATAATAGAAGAGAGAATGATTTATTTAAGCTTTTATTTCTTTCATCGCATTCAGAAGTCTCTAGGAGACAGAACGTGTCTCCTTCCTGAGCGGTGGCTGCGTGGTCCCATGGTGTTTATACTTGCGTACTACTGTTTGTACAGATGAAAGTGGTACCTTCAGGCATTTGTAAATTGCTCCCAATGATGAACCAGACTTGTAGGCCTTGAAATACATCCACAGGTACACCTCCAATTGACTCAAATGATGTCAATTAGCCTATCAGAAGCTTCTAAAGCCATGACATCATTTTCTGGAATTTTCCAAGCTGTTTGAAGGCACAGTCAACTTAGTGTATGTAAACTTCTGACCCACTGCAATTGTGATACAGTGAATTATAAGTGAAATAATCTGTCTGTAAACAATTGTTGGAAAAATTACTTGTGTCATGCACAAAGTAGATGTCCTATCTGACTTGCCAAAAACGAGTTTAATGACTCCAACCTAAGTGAATGTAAACTTCCGACTTCAAATGTACATGTACATTTTACCACAATTACCTCGACTAACCTGTGCCCCCGCACATTGACTCTGTACAGGTACCCCCCTGTATATAGCCTCGCTACTGTTATTTTGCTGCTGCTCTTTAATTATTTGTTATATTAATCTACATTTTTTACTTGTCTATTTTTACTTAACACTTAATTTGTCTTAACTGCATTGTTGGTTAAGTAAGTAAGCATTTCACTGTAAGGTCTGCACCTGTTGTATTCAGCACATGTGACAAATACAATATGATTTGAAATTACTATCGCCCTGTCGTACTCACAGCTGTAATTATGAAGTGCTTTGAAAGGCTGGTCATGACACACATCAACACCATCATCCCAGACACTCTGGACCCCCTCCAATTCGCATACCACCCCAACAGATCCACAGATGACGGAATCTCAATTGCACTTCACACTGCCTATGAGGGGAAATAACTATGTGAGAATACTGTTCATAGATTACAGCTCTAGGTAAATTCAACATGTAGTTTTGATTTGCATCAAGTTGTCAACTAACGTGAATTCAATGCGAAAACATTAATCACCATGTTATTGGATTTAGGTCAAATAATAATAATACTGAAATGAAACAATTACGAAATTCCCTTACTTTGATGACTTTTCTCAAATCCAATCAGTTTCATGTTGTTTCAATGTCATCACATTGAATTTTTTTGAAATTATGTGGAAACAACATTTATTCAAACAGATTTTACCCAGTGGGCAGCATTCAACACCACAGTCCCCTCTAAGCTCATCACCAAGCTGATGGCCCTGGGAATGAACACATCCCTCTATCTGGACTTCCTGATGGAACGGCCCCAGGTGATGAGGGTAGGCAACAACACCTCCGCCACGCTGACCATTAACACTGGGGCCCCTCAAGGTTGTGTGCTTAGTCCCCTCCCTGTTCACCCACGAATGCATTGCCACGCACGACTCCAACACCATAATTAAGTTTGCTGATGACAGAACGATACTAGGCCTGATCACCAACGGCGATGAGACAGCCTACAGGGAGGAGCTGATTGTGGACTACAAGAGAAAGAGGGGAGAGCACGCCACATCCACATCGACAGGGCTGTCGTGGAGCTGGTTGAGTTCCTTGGCATCCACATCACTAAGGACTTAACATGGTCCACAAACATGTGCATAGTCTTGAAGAGGGCACGACAGCGTGTCTTCCCCCTCAGGAGGCTGAAAATATTTGGCATGGGCCCTCGGATTATCAAAAACTTCTACAGCTGCACCATAGAGAGCATATGGACTCGCTGCATCACCGCTTGGTATGGCAAATGCACCACCTTTTAACCACAAAGCGCTACAGAGGGTGGTGCGGACAGCCCAATACATCACTGGGGCCAAGCTCCCTGCTATTCAGGACCTCCATATCAGGCGGTGTCAAAGGAAGCCCTGAAAGTTTTCAAACATTCCAGCCACCCAAGCCATAGAGTGTTCACTCTGCTACCATCCGGCAAACGGTACCAGAGCACTGGCTCTCGGACCAACAGGCTCTGAGACAGCTTCTACCCCCAAGCCATAATACTGCTAAATAGCCATAAGACCGCTAAATAGTTACATAATTAATGGTTACCTGGCCTGTCTGCACGAATCTTGCACTAACTCTATACACGCTCACAAGACTATCTACACACTCACCCATACACTACACTGACACTCTCACACAAACCCACACACATTCACATACACTATATACGCATGCACACATATGCATACCGACAACACAAACACGCATACAGACACAACGCAAACACACATACACACACATACACTTACACTTTTACCTTCATAATTTGCTGTTGCTACAGTTCTTCATTTCACTCTTATTAATATCTATCCTGATGCCTAGTCACTTTACCTTGCTTTTATGTACATATCTACCTCAATTTTGTTTTTAAACTACTTTTCTTTTTATTATTATTTTTTTACTCTGCATCATTTGGAACGGCTTGTAAGCAAAGCGCATGTGACATTACAATTCGATTTGATGACACACTGTACAATACTGTCTATTATACTGTAAAAAAGTAAATGCTGCCATAATCGGAATGAATGGATGAATGAATTACATTCATTGAGGGAAGGAGTTTGCATTTCACAGTAGGCTATTTTACTGTAATTACAAGGGATTGATGCAAGCAGGTTGGCTGTTTGATAAAGTGTTTACACATTACAGCATATGAATATTTCGTGTTTTACATCACTTGCATTTCTAGAGATCTTAACAAAGGCTTATAAACTGGCAGCAACTACAGGCAAAACAGACATCGCAAAATATTAAATCATTTAAGGTTTAAGACTTGCTGCCACTCTAGTCTGTCCCTATACATTCTAAATTGACGGGGCACTATAACAACATACGAGTTAAGTTGGTACAGCATTCTCACTCATGGGTGCAACAAATATAGCCTCCTACAAAGCACACCTCAAAATATGTTAATGAGACAGAAACAACATTACCATGCAGAAGGTTTTTGGTGCTCCAAAGATACGGTATGGCACTGTACTCTGTGGTGTGGAATTACAGTACCATTAGAAATACAACAATTTTCACCAAATGCATCATCATTTGGTTAAATAAAGGTTAAATAAAGGTTAAAGGTCTTGATAATATCTAAAATGACCAGGTAATTTACAGTTTTCCATTACAGTGTAGGCTATCATTCCTATGCATGGTGACTCCTCCTGTTATTTAATCCACTAAATGTAGATAGGAAGATGGTAGAGCACAAGCAGAGGGGGGCAGGGAGCCCTGATAGTAGTTGGTAGCCTATGTCAGTGCACTGGACAGGCACTCCTTAAACACAGCCAACTGAACTTCTCCACACTAACAGATGGCAGCAGTCTTAGTCTACAGTCCCATTTCCAAATGGGAATGGAAGTCCAGTCTACATAGTAACCAAGCCAGGCAAGATTCTTGAAATAATGTGAGTTTACATAGGCTACTGAAGCTTTATATGTCTCAGTTTGATGGGGAAATTAAATTGAGCAATTGAAATAAAGTTTCTGCCAAGAATGCATTTGGGCTATTAACAGTGTAAAGTTACAACAGTAGCCATCAGTAAAGACCATCAAAGGCGTTTGGTGGATATCGGATTTCCTGAGAGGGGAATATGCCTAGATATATATTTTTTTAAAGGTATTCCATAAAGGACATTAATTAATATTTACAGTTGCATAGATCCAAGACAAGTAGATTATTATGTCAAATTTCAAGTAGTACTTTGTGCATAACAATAACCCAGTGCAGGCTACATTCCAATAACAACTGCTACACAGCAAGCAATTTGCGCGCGAGACTACAGAGCATATCAGTCAGGGGGTGCGTCTGTTTCGAGTTGACCTGATGAACTCGCGTACAGAGAAGGATATCTCTATCGCTCTCTCTCTCTCTCTGCCATTGAAGGCGTTCCTTTTGAAAGCAAGAACGTTATAATCGCATTATTAAATGACACGTGATGTTTAAATTGACTAATGAGAATTAACTCTAACGTTCAGAATATTTTACACTGTCTATTCAATCTGGTTTTGAAGAGCGCTTGCAAATCGAGACATTTAGGAACATTTTGAATTACGTAACTTTATACTTGACCTTCTACTCTGGTCAGTGTGTCCGTTTAAAGTCATAATAGCCAACTATATCCTACACGCGCCTTGGAATTTCGAGCACAACTATGTGGTCAAGAATGTCGAGGAATTTGCCACTCCTGCCAATCTGAACTAGATTTCAGAACCAAGGACAGTTCACAACTGCTCCACCTGGGAGACCGACGCGCGACGTTTCCTCACTTCCCGACTTTAACAATGCAACCAGGTAAGAAATTAACTCTGCTGTTTAAGGCTAGGCTACTCACTGTCACAGCATGCCAGTTTTATCAGAAATACTTTTGTATCCATATAGCATAAGCTAATGCGTTGTTCACATGGTTTAATAGTGCTCTTCCTACAGGTCTATAGTAACTGTACAATACAATTTTACCTCCATATCGGTTTTAACATTGTAGCATACTGTGCTATATGGATAAATTATGCAGTTTATGGAAATAGCCTACAAATAGATTATTTTCCATTTGAAGAATGGAATTTACAAGATCTATTGCATACAATAGCAGACTTCATTACATGCTGGAAGAGTAGTATTATTACAAATAAATATAATCATGACTCAATTGTTTATAAGCACATGCACAAGTTGTCACCACTCCCACTTCATCTGTAGTCCATGCTCTATTGTTCTGCACATTATCAATCTAAAGCAAAGTTGGACAGGTCAAGAAGAATGTGACACAGTATTGACTAAGTATTCATAGATTATACCTTGTATATTACAAAATTATATCCTAGGGGCTATGTATTGCTCACTGGTAGGCTATATAGAAATTTGATCAGGAACATTTGCATTATATTTTACATTTTTGTCATTTAGAAAATGCTCTTATGCAGAGCTATTTACAGGAGAAATAGCCTATATAAAAGTCACGATAATAACTTGGTCTTAAGAGTGGGGAATGGATAGATTTTATTGACAGTGCAGAGCTGGAGAAGCAGGTGCTAGCCTACGAAAGTTAAATATTCGAATCAATCAACTCACCAAAAAACTGCCTGTGCCAAACAAGCATGACCATCCTCCATGAGACATCAGAGATCTGTCCTAAGATTTAAAGCTGACCATAGCAGCATATCGTGTAGGCTACAGTAGGCCCTACCAGGCGCTATGTTCATGTATTGTTAGATCACATTATGTGGTGAACAGGTACTGAGGCAACTTGGATTTTGGCTGTCCTCTCTACCTATAGCATAGACTACTACAGTCTGACCTCACTGTTAATTCTGTGTTGAGAAGTAAAAGTTGTCACAAATATAAATAGTAAAGTAAAGTACAGATACCCCCAAAAACGACTTAAGTGCTTTAAATAGTATTTTTACTTAAGGACTTTACACCACTGCATATAGATGGCCCAAGGATTCAAACTGACAATCCTGGCATTGCAAGTGCCGTGCTCTACCAACTGAGCCATACAGGACCAGAAACAGACACAGTGTCACGACTTCCGCCGAGGTCGGTCCCTCTCCTTGTTCGGGCGGCGTTTGGTGGTCGACGTCACCGGTCTTCTAGCTACCGCCGATCTACTTTTTATTTTCTATCTATCTATCCCATAATTACATATTCCTTATTTAATCCCTCTGTTTCCCCCATGGTTTTGTGCGTGTTTATTCTATGTTAGAGATTCTTGTTTATGTGAGCTTGGTAGTTTTGGTAGTTTTGTATTTTGAGTAAATATACGTGATTACTCATCTCCGTTGTCCTGCGCCTGACTCTGCCTTCCTGCTACATTGAGACTTCTGACACACAGTTCCTCTATAGGCTAACATATTTAACTGGGAATAGAGATTCATCTAATTAAGCTCTATCCTTCTTCATGAAACACCATCAAAACCACCTTCCTTCCTGTTTTGAAGTCATACCCATTGTGTGTTGTTTCTCTGCTCACTTTACAGGACCAATAACCCCATTCATCTCATGAGGAAAGGAGTCAAAAGCCTCTCATCACCCCACAAAAAGTAAATCATAGTTGGATGACTTTTTGGGGGATTGAGCCCAAAACCCTCCTGTGAGAATTTGACACTCAGTCACTAATGCTCTATATTGTAGCGTACAATGGCTATTCAATCACACTTTCTGGTTTGAATAGGCTTCCGTTTACTGAGTGCACTTTTTCGATACATCACAAAAGAACACCAGGCCTTCTGAATGGCCCCGTGAGAACTACTTGAAATCTGAAGTACCTATCAGAGTTAGATTCAGCTATGGAACTTTTTGAGGTCATTTTGAAGCCCATTGAGTCTGGCATTCTCACGCTGTACTGATGAATATTCCATAGCAACGCGGAGATGAGTGCCGGGGGAAGGTCTTTATGTTAACATTTTTCATTCAAGTGAGGAGAAAGGGAATTGACCAGCATGTTGTTGTGTGTGTGTGTGTGTCCGTGTGTTTGGATTAAGAGATGGAATGGATCACTGAAACACAATAGTGACTTGGAGTGATAAGAAAGCAGGAAAGGTGCTATATCACATGGGTTAATGTAAATCATGATTATTTCACAGTCACAAATAGATACCACCTTTAGGTATATCTCTCTATAGTAAGACGTGTTATCCCCTTATGATTACAGGTGTTATTCCCATTCATCAACACAAGGTGTCTACTGTTAGTGTTGCCTTAAATATTTATATCCATCTTAGCATGCGTTGTTCAATTGTTTATTTATTGAAATGTTAAAACAAGTTAAGAACCAAAGCCATTATTTTAAACATTACAGACTGAGCATCAATCATACTCATACCAATGACATTATATAGTACTCATTATATTCACACCAGCCATTCATACTCATACCAATGGCGATACCCATTATCATGCCAATGTTATGATAGACACAATCAGACATGTTTAATCTATGGAGGTTGTATTTGAGCAGTGCCTTGAGCAGCTGGGCTCTCTGTCTGAGGGCAAACAGGGCATAGGCTCCTTCTGGTTCCACCATGTGTTGTGTTATGGTGTTCAGGTCTGATAGGGAGAGTCACTGGCTGTGCTGTCTGACATCTCACCACCTGATCAGGGTGCCACTTAACACAGCATGGGGACATCTTCCAATTAACAACATTACTGTCCATATGAAGGTGCCATCATGCACCACTTACCAAAAGGACTAACTGCAAACTATTTGATCTGAAAGTCCAGCTCAGTAGAACCTATTCTAGACACTTCTACATCAATATATTCACAAGCGTCTGCTGCCCACAGTTGATGCAAACGGAAGCTTAATCGGGAGTCTTTGTACAGTAAAAGCCAGTGAACTGTACTGTACCAATGGATCTTAAGGACCTGTGCTTGGTTGAAAAACGTGCTCAAAGCAACATTTGTACTTAGTCACTCAACAATTTGATAAATGTCCATTATTTGGATCCAAGGGAGAGAGGCACATTGTATTGGAGGCGGTTGACTACTGTACTGTATGTTGCTAGAGTGATCTGCGTTGGAGGGACCTACAGCTTTTCAATGCACGTGATGGGAGGCTGGTGTGGATTTGGTACTGCATGTGTGTGTTAGCTAGCTAGCTGAAGGTTCAAAATGGAGTAATTATGCACACTGTCTTCTCTTTTTGAACTCCTGTTTCACTGGGAATAATTGTGCAGAGACAGCTGGGTAGGGAGGGAGCAGCTCTCTTGGCTGCCAAGTGCTATCGTGACGGTCGATTCCGGCGCGAGATAGATTTAATGATGTGACCATGGCCTGATAGAAAATTCCTCCGAACTAAGAGGAGGCTGAGCAAGAGTTGACAGTTGTAGTAGCAGCTCCAACTCATGTCAAATTACTCTTGGTCCCCTTGGTTATTTACTGTCTCCTGTTTAAGGGAAAAGTATTATGAGCTCTACTAAGTGGGATATGTTTTCCTAATATTTCCAGTGATATCATTTGATATCTACCTACCTCCTATACTTCAAGCTTGTGTATCCCCATATCTCTTCAACACACACCTGGGGAACTTGTAGTAGGACTTTATTTGCTATCACCAGACTAAGATCCACTCTTGGATCAAAACGTTGTATAACTAAGCCTAATTAAATGTATGTGGTGATACCATCGTGTCTGTGTTCTATATCTTTAGGATTGTTTTCGTTGACTATGACAGTCAGTCCTTAGACCATACCTTGGCCTGTTGGCCCCCTTCTTGGTCTTCTTGGTTGGCCCTGATTCGTCCATTATACGTCCTACCAAGCCCACCTGGTACAAGGGACAGTCGAGTGGGAGGATTCCAATTGCTAACGTCAATTAAACAGTTTTGGGTCACCTGTACCTTGTAGCTCCTGCTGGAAGGCTTTACAACAGACTGTGGCTCAGTTCCAACAATTTCTCCTTCCTCTTGAAGTGTGCACTCGTTCACTACTCCCCACAAATTGTAAAGCATGGATTGGTGTAGGCATAGGCTAGAGGAAGTTTCCATATACCAGTCATATCCTTTAAAATCCATAAAGGGAACTGAACAAGTACACAGTATGAGAGAAAGGATATACTATTGGTACACATGCTATGAGACAAGAAGAAGGATATGGCTGGCATATGTGTATGCTTCATGATCTCACCATACAAATCATAGCCATGCTAAACACCTGCTCCACTAAACTACGCCAAACAAAAGTTCTGGGTTTTGCCTTGACAGCTCTAAACAGCTATAAATCACAGAGTAGAAGGTAGAAGAAAATGTAGCATTGTAAAATAGTTAACTCAGTCTACTTTGCCTTGTAGAAAAATATGAACAGTTTATTTGGACAGAATATTTGGTTGTTTATGAAGTTTTGGCCATTATAAGTGTTCTCCTCAAACTATTTTTATTGAGCGTGGATCACTGTCTTGCAAATGGTGCACAGGCAGTTTCAGTTGTTTTTCTCTTGGAGGGAGAGAAGAGGTTTCATCAATGCACCATATGGTCCACAGTAATGTAGGGGTTGAGTTTCTGTAGAGATGGCAGATTCAGCAGCAATCATTGCACTTGTTCCTGCTCATTTGCTTCCTAGTCTGCTGCTGGGGTGTGACTGAACAATATCCTCCTGAACACTATCACACACGCACGCACCAGGGGGGAGAGGCTATACGGACACTCCTGGTGTACAAAGTGATGATGTATGTCGTGCTGTTGAAGCCGAGTGAACCGAATCACACAGACCAACTTTCTTTGGCCAAAGACTGAACCGACTAGCCTCTTTCTCACCAGGGGCCCACCCACAGGAAGAGTGACAGGACATGCTATAGGTGGCATACTATGAAGTTATTATTAACTCTAGTCATGGGTGCTGAGCGGTGTAGGTGGGCACATTCCTTCTGTACTAACTTTTTGAAAAAACTTTATTGGTATGTTTAAAATTGCACATTTTACTGCAATAAGGTAAATGTAGGTAGAAAACATTAAAGATTAAGACGTTTATCTTGACAAATAGTATTACATGAACTCCTCTATATGTCCACTACCAGAGCTTGGCAAAGATAATTAACATCTTGCCGTATCCTTATAGCAACGGCAAAACTGGTTGAAATTATGGATTTTCAACCAGTTTTGCAACAGCATGTACTGTATGAGTGAGATGGTTGATTGAAAACCCAGCCAGACCTTAAACTAACAGCTATAGCTACTATCTCCCATCAGTGATGAGGTGGTGTGTCCAGCAGCTAATGGAACTGATTACCTCAGCTTTTCTTAACAAAGTTCCTAGATGACCAATCATAGTTTAAAATTGAATGTCGATTGTGAAATATAAATCACAAGAAAGTAGTGTTGTCACGATACCAGAATTTTTACTTTGATACCGATACCAGGTATAGAATCACAAAACTCAATACCACTACGATACTTGATACCAAAACAATACCAAAACAATTTCACTACAAAAAAAGAAGGCATATTAGCACTTGATCCAGACAGTTAAGCTCAGCAACTGCTCTGTTCAATCGCTGGGCATCTTTTGAGTTTAATATCATTACATTTGAATTGTTTTACCTCAACATTTTTCAGATGCCATGTATGCATTAATGAATCAATTATACAATCATACAATCAATTTTACTTTGAATTTACCAATCTACATAACAACATAATGGTATTCATTTATTTGAATTAAAAATCTCTATTGATATACTGGTTGAAACAAGATGTAGCCTAGGCCTATCCACAATACAGGTGAATGCACATTCAGTAGGAGTGTGTGTGCCTGCATTGAGTTATTGAGCTTGTTTTGGCTGATACCATTGGGCTACAGATAACAAACAATCTGTTTCCCTTCCTTATTGTACATTTGCATAGAAATAGCCTATTTTATAAAAATGTGTGCTGTCTCTTTAACCAGTAATAACGTCATTCACAACGCAAGAGGAGGGCGGCCTGTTGGAACACAGCCAGTTCGGTGAGGCAATAGAAAATCTTTGGGAGAGACGTGAGAGAAATACCGAATAAGTGAATGAATAAAGTTTTTGGTGGCAATCAGCTTTGAAATCAGCATATTTTGCATTATGGTTTTCTTGCTAGCTGACAACTAAAGCTAACATAAATTCACTACCATAGTACTTTTCACTTTATCACAAAAAAAGTACTAGGGTAGTGAATTGATGTTAGCTTCAGCTGTCAGCTAGCAAGGTAGGTTAGCCTACAAAGCTGGAAATTACCGGTATCTTTCTGCATTGTAAAGTGTTCTATCCTGTAATGTTATAGACATTGTTTAGTGAACAGTAATGAACAGTTTTAACATTTATTCAAGTGTGTTAACTTCTCAGGGATTGCTGGGGCGCTAGCGGGCTGCTCCCGACACTACCAGGTGAAATGTAAGGCGGCAAATTCAAAATCCAAAAGTTGAATTGTTAAACATTCATCAATATACAAGTGTTCCATACTCATCAAAAGCTCTGTTTCTTGGCAATATCACAGCGTTGTCAGATTTCAAAAAGGCTTTAAGGCGAAAGCAGCACATTTGATTGTTTGAGAGTAGCACCTCACATAGTTTTCCCATAGCCATGAATCGATTAGCCATCATGGCACACACATAACACATTTCACAGCGAAAACAAATCAATTACCTGTTGAAGAACTTCTGCTGAGGTCATCCTAAGTGTCCAACGAAGACAATCCATGGTTCTTTTGTTAGAAAAAGTAATGTATTTTATCCATAAATCCTCCATTTGGTTTGCGCGTTATAATCAGAAACGACAGCCTCCACTCCTCCATTGAAACGTGACGCAAACTCGTTCATCTTATACCTATAAACTTGTCCAAGAACAATCAAACATAGTTTTAAATGTATCCTTAGGAACACTTTTACGTATATTTACTATTATAAATCAACCAGAATATAATCTGATCGATAAAGAAGGTAAAAAAGACACTACGCGCCTTCTCGGGGGAACGCGCACTGGGTACTGTTGACATAAAAGATACACTTCCTGGTTTGCTCTTATTCTGTGGTCTAATTCATCCAAAATGAAATTTGACACTGTCTCCAGACTGTTGACATCTAAAGGAAGCGATGGGTACTGCATTCATATGCCCTTATATGGTCATTTTCATGAGGGAGGGGTTCCCAAATGAGCAATGTGTCAAAATCACTTTTTCCAGGACAGAAATTCCTCGGGGTTTCGCCTGCTATATGCGTTCTGTTTTACTCACAGACAAATGGTTAACAGTTTTGGAAAATTCAGAGTGTTTCCTATCCAATGGTACCAAATATGTGCATATCCTATTTTCTGGGCCTGAATGGGAGGCATTTTACTTTGGGCATGCCAGGCTCTCCAAAACCGACCCCTCAGCTGCCACTCCCTAACAAGTTAACTTACGTGCAGCATGAGTGGGTCCTACCCTCCCAATGGTCACACCACGTTATTTCAACGTCGAGAATTGGGTAATATTTGGTACAGTGCATTCCGAAAGTATTCAGACCCCTTGACTTTTTCCACATTTTGCTACATTACAGCCTTTATCTAAAATGTATTAAATAAAAAAATAGTCCTCATCTAACTACACACAATATCCCACAATGACAAAGTGAAAACAGGTTTTTAGAAATGTTTGCAAATGTATTAACATTTTGCTCTGAGACAGGAGCTCCGAGACAGGATTGATGCAATGTACAGTGCATTCGGAAAGTATTCAGACCCCTTGACTTTTTACACATTTTGTTATGTTACATCCTTGTTCTAAAATGGATTTAATTGTTATTTTTCCTTTATCAATCTACACACAATACCCCATAATGACAAAGCAAAAACAGGTTTTTAGACATTTTTGCAAATGTATTACAAATCTAGCTGAAATATTACATTTAGATAAGTATTCAGACCCTTTACTCAGTTCTTTGTTGAAACACCCTTGGCAGCCATTACAGCCTCAAGTCTTCTTGGGTATGACACAAGCTTGGCACACCTGTATTTGGTGAGTTTCTCCTATTCTTCTCTGCAGATCCTCTCAAGATCTGTAAGGTTGGATGGGGCACGTCGCTGCACTGCTATTTCCAGGTCTCTCCAGAGATGTTCGATCGGGTTCAAGTCCGGGCTCTGGCTGGGCCACTCAAGGACATTCAGAAACTTGTCCCGAAGCCATTCATGTGTTGTCTTGGCTGTGTGCTTAGGGTCGTTGTCCTGTTGGAAGGTGAACATTTTCCCCAGTCTGAGGTCCTGAGCGCTCTGGAGCAGGTTTTCATCAAGGATCTCTCTGTACTTTGCTCCGTTCATTTTTCCCTCGATCCTGACTAGTTTCCTAGCCCCTGCCGCTGAAAAACATCCCCACAGCATGATGCTTCCACCACCATGCTTCACGGTAGGTATGGTGCCAGGTTTCCTCCATGTGTGACGTTTGGCATTCAGGCCAAAGACTTCAATCTTGGTTTCATTAGACCAGAGAGAGTCCTTTAGGTGTCTTTTGGCAAACTCCAAGCGGGCTGCCATTGCCTTTTACTGAGGAGTGGCTTCCGGCTGGCCACTCTATCATTAAAGCCTGATTGGTGGAGTGCTGCAGAGATGGTTGTCCTTCTGGAAGGTTATCCCATCTCCACAGAGCAACTCTGGAACTCAGAGTGACCAACAGGTTCTTGGTCACCTCTTGGTTGTTGCAAACTTTTTCCATTTAAGAATGATGGAGGCGACTGTGGTACCCTTCCCCAGATCTATGCCCCAACACAATCCTGTCTCGGAGCTCTACGGACAATTCCCTTCGACCTCATGGCTTGGTTTTTGCTCTGACATGCACTGTAAACTGTGGAATCTTATATAGACAGGTGTGTGCCTTTCCAATCAATTGAATTTACCACAGGTGGACTCCAATCAAGTTGTAGAAACATCTCAAGGATGATCAATTGAAACAGGATGCACCTGACCTCAATTTCGAGTTTCATAGCAAAGGTTCTGATTACTTATACGTAAATAAGGTATTTATGTTTTCGCTTTGTCATTATGGGGTATTATTGTGTGTAGATTGATGAGAAGAAGAAAAAATATTGAATACATTTTAGAATAAGGCTGTAACGTAACAAAATGTGGAAAAAGGGAAGGGGTTACTATTACTATCTGAATGCACTGTATTTTCCCATTCATTACAAAGACCCCCATTGCTTTGTTTGACAAACCCATGCAGCTCTCTCTCTCTCTCTCTCTCTCTCTCTCTCTCTCTCTCTCTCTCTCTCTCTCTCTCTCTCTTCAGTCAAACAGATATCTTCAACCCCTAATATACCAGATATTTGACCTCAACATGATACGAATTTATATCAGCAAAACTCTTGTCATACTGCCCACTACCCTCCCTGCCCACCCACCACCATCCTCTTTTTTTGCCCACCATGTTTCCATGGCAACCCCAGTTAGCGAAGAAGAGAGCCCTTCCAAGTGTGAGAATATCTCTCATTATACTTCTTGGGTGGTATGGTTCACACTCCATGATGCTATACTGTAAATATTTGATTAGGTTTTTTCAGTATGGATTTGTCTTCGATTAGAATAACTTGAAGTATGCTATAACCACTGTCCAAGGGCAGAGATCTTTTATACAGTATTCATTCACTTCTACCTTTCAATCAAAAAGTGCTCCCACTGTGGTTTTCCACTACTGTTTCTCCTTGCATGTGGTCCTTGGAGATGGTACTTCACTGAACTAGCTCCCAGTACACACACAAATAATTGTGCTTAATAATACCAAATAGGGGTTCTTTAGCTTGTAACCATAGCGGAACCCTTTTTTGGTGCTACTGTATATAGAACCCTTTCTTAAAGGTAAAAAAAATAACCATGCTCATGAGGTTCTAAATGGAACTTGTTTGGTGCTATAAATTCCCAAGGTTCTATAAAGAAGCATTAAAAAAGGTTATATTTAGCACAGAAAAAAGGTTATAGCCTTAAAACCCACCTTTTGTGGGTCTTGAAACTTCCCATTAGCACTGCATGAAATTGTCACTTTTGCACTTGTTTTTAAGGACACACCTCAAATATTGCCACCCCTCCCACCTCAGTTCAAGGGAGCTGATTTTAGACAGGTAAATTTACAAACCTCGCATTATGACTGGAGAATGCCATTGAGACAGTTTTTACATGACGAAATTGAAAACTAACATGCATTTGACACTTGTGCTTCCTTAGCGCCAGCCAAAAAATAGAGCCCTTTATCTCTGTTGTAACTTTCTTTCTCCTCAAGTCAGTGTTCACTGTTTATATTCTTAATCTCCCAGTGATGCAATTAGTTAGAACAACTCATGTCAAGTGCAGGATGCACTCAACAGAAGCAGAGGGCAACACATGATACAGTATATTCACTCAATAAATGTATTATGTACCCATGTGCATGTGCTGTGTATGTACTGTGAAGTCAGTCAAGTGAAAACAGAGGAAGTATGTACAGTTGAAGTCGGAAGTTTACATACACCTTAGCCAAATACATTTAACTCAGTTTTTCACAGTTCCTGACATTTAATCCTAGTACAAATTCTCTGTCTTAGGTCAGTTAGCATCACCACTTTATTTTAAGAATGTGAAATTTCAGAATAATAGTAGAGAGAATGATTTATTTCAGCTTTTATTTCTTTCATCACATTCCCAGTGGGTCAGAAGTTTACATACACTCAATTAGTATTTGGTAGCATTGCCTTTAATTTGTTTAACTTGGGTCAAATGTTTTGGGTAGCCTTCCACTAGCTTCCCACAATAAGTTGGGTGCATTTTGGCCCATTCCTCCTGACAGAGCTGGTGTAACTGAGTCAGGTTTGTAGGCCTCCTTGCTCGCACACGCTTTTTCAGTTCAGTTTTTCAGTTCAGACTCCAACCTAAGTGAATGTAAACTTCCGACTTCAACTGTATATACTGTAATGTACAGTATGTGAGTGGGTGAGTGTTTCATGTTTCAGAGAAGTCAAATGTGTCATAAGATTAAATGTATCTTATCAAATCATCAAAGCAAGCTTTATTTATACAGCACATTTCAGACATGGAATGCAACACAATGTGCTTCACAGGAAAATAAAAATGAAAATAAAAGCTGAAATATTTACTACACAACAAACATAAGATAAAAAACAAATGAATGACAAAAACTGAATGACTAAAAAAAGAAAAGCTAAAAATATGTCCACAGTTTCGGCCCACCTCAGGTTCTCTGGCAGGCTATTCCAGAGGCTGTGGGCATAATAACTAAAGGCTGCCTCTTGGTCCTAGGTTTTGTGATAGTTAAAATGCCAGTGCCAGAGAACCTGAGGGACCTACTGTGTACATAACGTAAAAGCATGTCTGACATGTATTGGGGTGCACAATCGTGAATTGATTTAAAAACCAATAGAAGAATATACAGGAGAGCATTACAGTAGCCAGAGAGAGAATCTTCCGCACTTTGGCAATGTTCCTCAGGTGGAAAAAAACTATTTTGGTCACATTCCTAATGTGTGATTCGAAATTTTGTTCTGAATCTAAAACTCACACCTAGGTTCTTTACCTGGTGTTTTATCTTCATTGCCCATTAATTAAAATGTGCGGGAAGATTTGGGCTCTGTGCTTTGGCACCAACAATAAGTACCTTGGTCTTGTCTTAATATAGTTGGAGGAAGTTGTAAGCCACCTAAGTATTTCAATCACTAATACAGTCTAATCATTTAACCCAAAAATTCTCTGGTGACACAGAAATGTAAGGTTGTGTATCGTCTGTGTAGCAGTGAAAATCAGTGCTGTGCTTTCTGATAATGCTGTTCAGATCTAAATTGCTTTAGGACCTATTTATTCGGTCAAGAGTTCTCTGTCACCGTATACGGTGAACATAACACAGAGAAAATACATATCACATGTGGTGTTCCACATGGTTTGATTTTGGGTCCGGTATTGTTCAGTTTATATATGTTACCCCTTGTAAAATATATGAACTGAACAGTACCGGACCCAAACTAATTCCACCTCTCTAGTCTGTCCAGAAGGAGATCATGGTCAACGGTGTCGAATGCAGCACTTAAATCCAATAGTACAAAGACAGAGAGCTGTTTTGCATCTCGGTTGGCTCTAAGATAATTTACCACTTTAACTAAGGATTTTCTTCATATCTTCAGACATGCAAGTAAAACCTGTTTTGAATAAGGTGGTGGGCATAGGATCAAGAAGGCCGGTAGAAGGCTTAAGTTGTAATATCACTTTCCTGAGCATGTCTGTGTCAACCAGGGGAAATAAATCTGTAGTGCCTTTGCGTAGTAGGCTAGGGAACAAATCATCAAACTTCTCATCAGGTTTTGCTTGACTGATACCCAGCCTAATGTTGCTTATCTTATCTCTGAAATATGCAGCAAACTCATCACATTTAGATGTGGAGGGAAGTTCCAATAGGTTTGAGGGGGTAGGATTTATCAGGCCATCAATAGTCAAGAAGAACACTCAAATTATTCTGATTAATAGTGATCAAGTTAGAAAAATGAGCCCGTCTGGCATTTCTAATTGCCTTGTTATATATGCCAAGTTGCTCTCTCAGAATATCATAATGGACCTGCAACTTTGACTTTCTCAACTTCCGCTCTGCCTTTCTGTAATTTCTCTTTAATTTATTAATTTCCTCACTCATCCAAGGGTCTCTCTGTTTGGATGTGGCCTTTTTCAACTTTACTGGAGCTGTGGCATCAATGGTTGCCCTTAATTTGCTATTAAAGTTATCAACTAAATCATCACAAGAGGAAGGCAGAATAGGTGGTGGAGAATTGTTCATACATTCAATAAAATCTGTAGCAACTTCAAAGGTAGGATAGCGTTTCTTAATAATGTGTTCAGTATTACCCTGTGCTATGGGCAACAAGGTAGTAAAAATACACAGTGGTGATCAGATAAAGCAACATCAACAAAGATGATATGTCAATAGAAAGCCCCTTGGTAATAAACAGGTCCAGAGTATGGCCACGGTTATGGGTGGGCCCAGTAACATGTTGGGCAAAGTCCATAGAGCTCAAAAGATTCATACATTTAATGGCCTTTTAGTCAGTCTCTTTCTCAGCATGAATATTAAAATCTCCCAACACAATGATTTAATCATAGTTCTCAAGGACATAGTTCAGATAAATCATTAAATAAAGTGGGACAGGGCTTTGGTGGCCTATACAGGGTTATGGCCAGCACTGGTGGCTGACATTTAAACAGTACAGCATGATGCTCAAAAGACAAAGTTGCAAAAACGAAATATCCTTACAGCTGAAAGTGTTAGTAAAAAAAGACTGTGGGCCACTCTGCCCCTAGGGCATCTGCCTTGAGGTAACCAAAGGAATAACAACCAAATTATTAACGTTATAAACATGTTTTCTGACCGTCTCCAATCTAACAGAATGGTAGGAGATGACAGTTTGTATAAACTCACTAGCAGGTGGAGTTAAAGTAACATAAATTACGTTACTCACAACAACCATAGTGCCATTGCAACAGGAGTTGATATGCTTTCCAAGTCCTCTGCTGCTTACATGCTGACTACACCGCTCGTGTTACGTGCACAAACGTTGCAAAATACATTTACACATACATGTTATTCAATCATTGCATCCACACTGCTCGCGCACGTCAACGAGTGTCTGCGTAGCCTGGCACTAAAATAGAACTTGGTTCTATTTGTGACGTGTGATGCGCTGCAAGTCCCACCTCTCCCATCTCCTCATTGGTTTTTGGGAGCATATACCCACGTGGGTGATTGAACGATGAAGTGAGGTCCTAGCTAGCAACAGCAAGCTAACTAGCTAAATTGCCATTTAGTTTTAATGTTTTTTTTATGTCCCCAAAGTAATATACAGTGAGGGAAAAAAGTATTTGATCCCCTGCTGATTTTGTCAGTTTGCCCACTGACAAAGAAATGATCAGACTTTAATTTTCATGGTAGGTTTATTTGAACAGTGAGAGACAGAATAACAACAAAAAAATCCAGAAAAACGCATGTGAAGCATTTTATGAATTGATTTGCATTTTAATGAGTATTTGACCCCTCTGCAAAACATGACTTAGTACTTGGTGGCACAACCCTTGTCGGCAATCATAGAGGTCAGAAGTTTCTTGTAGTTGGCCACCAGGTTTGCACACATCTCAGGAGGGATTTTGTCCCACTCCTCTTTGCAGATCTTCTCCAAGTCATTAACTACTTACTGAGTGGTGGGGCGCTAGCCACTCCCGACACTACCCGGTGAAATGCAAGGTGCCAAATTCAAAATCCAAAAGTTGAATTATTAAACATTCATCAATATACAAGTGTTGCATAGTCATCAAAAGCTCTGCTTCTTGGCATTATCACAGCGTTGTCAGATTTCAAAAAGGCCTTACGGCGAAAGCACAACATTTGATTGTTTGAGGGCAGCACCTCCAATATTTACCATTAGCATAAATGCGGTTCACACAAAACACATTTCACAGCGAAAACAAATCCTTTACCTTTTGAAGAACTTCTGCTGAGGGCTTCCCAAGTGTCCAACGAAGACATCCAATGGTTCTTTTGTTAGAAAAAGTCATTTATTATATCCATAAATCTCTGTTTGGTTGGCGCGTTATGTTCATAAAATACAGCGTCCACTCGCCCATTGAACCGTGAAGAGAACGCGTTCAACCTATACCTATACACTTGTCCAAGAACAATCAGACATTATTGATCCTTATGAAAACTTTTATGTATATTTACTATAATATTGCAACCGGGTTATAAACTGGACGATAGGAAAGGAAAAAAACACAGCGCGCGCGAGCCCGTGAACACGCTTCCTCTTCTGTTTACATCCGATGACTAGTTCGAAATTCTTCTTCTATTACCATCCAGAGCAACTAAACATCACCAAACACAGACATCCAGTGGAAGCAATAGGTACTGCAATCTTACTCCCAGAAATGGCTGTTTTCAATAGGGAGGGGTTCAAAATGAGGCAATGTGTCAAAAACACTTTTTCCAGGACAGAAATTCTTCGGGTTTTTGCCTGCTATATCCGTTCTGTTATACTCACAGACATTATGTTAACACTTTTAGAAACTTCAGAGTGTTTTCTATCCAATAGTACTAATTATGTGCATATCCTATTTTCTGGGCCTGAGTGGGAGGTATTTTACTTAGGGAACACCAGACTCTCCAAAACCGTCACCTCGGGAGCCGCTCCCTAAGAAGTTAAAGTTTCGAGGCTGACATTTGGCAACTCGAACCTTCAGCTCCCTCCACCGATTTTCTACGGGATTAAGGTCTGGAGACTGCCTAGGCCACTCCAGGACCTTAATGTGCTTCTTCTTGAGCCACTCCTTTGTTGCCTTGGCCGTGTGTTTTGGGTCATTGTCATGCTGGAATACCCATCCACGACCGATTTTCAATGCCCTGGCTGAGGGAGGGAGGTTCTCACCCAAGATTTGACGGTACATGGCCCCGTCCATCGTCCCTTTGATGCGGTGAAGTTGTCCTGTCCCCTTAGCAGAAAAACAGCCCCAAAGCATAATGTTTCCACCTCCATGTTTGACAGTGGGGATGGTGTTCTTGGGGTCATAGGCAGCATTCCTCCTCCTCCAAACACGGCGAGTTGAGTTGATGCCAAAGAGCTCCATTTTGGTCTTATCTGACCACAACATTTTCACCCAGTTGTCCTCTGAATCATTCAGATGTTCATTTGCAAACTTCAGACGGGCATGTTTATGTGCTTCCTTGAGCAGGTGGAACTTGCGGGCGCTGCAGGATTTCAGTCCTTCACGGCGTAGTGTGTTACCAATTGTTTTCTTGGTGACTATGGTCCCAGCTGCCTTGAGATCATTGACAAGATCCTCCCGTGTAGTTCTGGGCTGATTCCTTACCGTTCTCATGGTCATTGCAACTCCACGAGGTGAGACCTTGCATGGAGCCCCAGGCCGAGGGAGATTGACAGTTCTTTTGTGTTTCTTCCATTTGCGAATAATCACGCCAACTGTTGTCACCTTCTCACCAAGCTGCTTGGCGATGGTTTTGTAGCCCCTTCCAGCCTTGTGTAGGTCTACAATCTTGTCCCTGACATCCTTGGAGAGCTCTTTGGTCTTGGCCATGGTGGAGAATTTGGAATCTGATTGATTGATTGCTTCTGTGGACAGGTGTCTTTTATACAGGTAACAAGCTGAGATTAGGAGCAGTCCCTTTAACTTCTTAGGGAGTAGCGCACGAGGTGACCGTTTTGGAGAGCCTGGCGTGCCCAAAGTAAAATGCCTCCCATTCAGGCCCAGAAAATAGGATATGCACCTATTTAGTGCCATCGGATAGGAAACACCCTGAATTTTCTAAAAGTGTTAACATTTTGTCTGTGAGTATAACAGAACGGATATGGCAGGCAAAAACCAGAGGAATTTCTGTCCTGGAAAAAGTGTTTTTGACACATTGCTCATTTGGAACCCCTCCCTTATGAAAATGCCCATATAAGGGCATATGAATGCAGTACCTATCGCTTCCTCTGGATGTCATCAGTCTCGAGAAAGTGTTCTGATTCTTCTTAGCTGCTTTTAGAGCAGAGAACAAGACGAATAAGGAAGTGTCCCCACAGATGTCCTTACAAGAAAATGCGCGCTCCCGGCTGGCGCGCTTTGTGGTTTTTTCATATACATTAAAAGTGTTCCTAAGGATACATTAGCAATTTTGTTTGATTGTTCTTGGACAAGTTTATAGGTATAAGTTGAACGAGTTCTCTTCACGTTTCAATGGACTCTATTTTCTCATTCTAACACGCCAACCAAACGGCGATTTATGGATATAATACATGACTTTTTCTAACAAAAGCACCATGGATTGTCTTCGTTGGACACTTGGGAAGCCCTCAGCAGAAGTTCTTCAACAGGTAATTGATTTGTTTTCGCTGTGAAATGTGTTTTGTGTGAACCGTGATGACTTATGAATTCATGGTAATGGAAAAATATTGAAGGTGCTACCCTCAAACAATCAAATGTGGTGCTTTCGCCGTAAAGCCTTTTTGAAATCTGACAATGCTGTGATATTGCCAAGAAACAGAGCTTTTGATGACTATGAAACACTTGGGAGAAGAAGGGAGTTGATGTCATGGACATTGGCTCCTGGGTGACAGTGGACCTTGGCCGGTCCACAGATCGTAGGCAGCTGTTTGATAGCTGGATCGGATCTTCTCGGATAGATGAAGGGTGGCCAGACTGCCTCCCCGATCTCCTATGCCTTGCGTGTATCCAGTCTCCCATCTTATGTCTCATGGAGTTTACTGTAAGATCTCATGTTTACATGTTAGATTGTAGTGTAAGGCATCAATATAAAGATGAGCCAAACAACCTCTCTTAGAAGATTAATATTTAATATCCAACTGCTAGCTTCACATAGAACAAGTCATACAAAGGATAGTTCAAAATACCACCTGGGAACATGCATGAACACCAATAACCTTTTCTGAGGTCAAGTATTCCATAGAGTGATTATGTCCGCTCCTGGCGTGGGACTGTCCTGAGCAATGTCCACAGGGGTTGCAGCCTGATTCAAAGGGGAACAGGCAGGAGTATCAGGGGACAAAGGGAAGTCTCGTGCCCTGGGGGAACCTTGTTGGAGTGCTTGGAGTCTCAGGAGTAGCTGACAGTGGGGCTGCCTGTCTCAAACCATGCCCATGAGATAGTGGGTGAAGGAAAGGTAATGCCGCTTAGAGGGCAGTGAGTGGAGGGTATGGGATTGGGCTGAAGGTACAAAACCTTGCTGACACTTGTGGCTGCCTAAGGGGTGGGACATTCTCTGCAACATCATCATTGAGTGGTTTCAGTCTATTGTGATGGATAACCTTTGGGGTAGTTTGAGGTGATTTCAAATCCAGTACCCTGTATGTGACACCAGGCTGTCCATCTGTGTCAAACAGATGTAGGATTTTGGATGGGCCCTTCCAACGTGGGGATAGTTTGCAGTGCAGCTTGACTGGATCGGTCATGAAAAAAAGATCACCAACTTCAAATGGTTTGAAAACAGTTCCCTTGTCGTATTGCTCCTTCTGTTCCCCCAAGCCAGCTGTAACTGAGAGTTGGCCTCAGCAAAGGCCAACAGTAGTCTGGATGTTACAGAGGAGGCGTACTGTGATGGAGACTTTGAGGAGATGTCAGACGGACAACTCAATGGCATTGGCATGTTTCTTCCTTCCCTGTGTTTGACCACGTAGTTGTAAACATTGACTTCCAGTGCCCATCGTGCTCTTCGCCCTGTAGGGTCATTGTCCAGTGGGATCTTCCTGAGCCACACGAGTGGTATGTGATCAGTTATGACCTTGAACGGATTGCCTCCTAGATAGAGTATGAAATATCGGATGGACCACACTATAGCGTAGAGTTCCTTGTCATATGTGGACCAGTTTCTCTCAGATGGGTTGAACATGTGACTAGCATAGGCGATCACTGTTTCTCTGCCATTCTGCACTTGACTGAGAACAGCACCCACTGCCAACTTGGATGCATCACAGTGAATGAGGAAGGGCTCGGGAAAAGTCAGGGAATTACATGATAGGTGGCACTGAGAGGGTCTGTCTCAAGTATTTGAAAGCCTCATCTGCCTCTCTTGACTACTCAAAAGGAACGTCCTTGAGTGTGAGCTTGTGCAGTGGGGCTGCGATTTGGGCAAAGTTCCAAACCTCATGGAGAAAGTGCACAAACCCACGAATGCCCTGACTTCCGTGGGAAAGGATGAGAGAGGTACATTTTTGACATGCTCCACATTTCTGGGGTCTGGTCTCAAGCCCTGGGCAGACACAACATGACCTAGAATTGTCACTTGGCTCTGAGCAAAGGTGCGTTTTGACAGCTTCAGCTTCAAACCTGCTGACCTTAATCTCTGGGAAACTTGTGTTCTTTACAGTTCCTGCTGAACACAATGACGTCATCCAGGTAAATGAGGCAGTGGTTCCAGTGACAACCACAAAAGACAAGTTCCATTAGGCGTTGTAACGTCGGCGGTGTGTTGGACAAGCCCATCGGTATGACTTTAAACTGGTAAAGCCCACTTCCTGTGTTAAAGGCTCTCTTGTCCCTGTCTGTAGAAGCCATGGGAACCTGTAAGTAACCACTGGATAGGTCAACCGTACTGAATAGACTTTTTTCCGAGCGGCTCAATAGTGTCATCCACTCCAGGTGTTGGTGGGAATTGCACACAACATGGACCTCATGCTGAACTGTCTCTTTTCCGATTGTCAAGGAAATGCTAAGAGTGCCTAAGGTGTCTAAATAGTCCCCTGACATAGACTTAACAGTGACAACATTTTTAGTTAATGGTTTAATTCTCAGTGTGGGGATAGACATACGCAGGTCCTCACTGATGAGAGATGGCTGACCCGGTGTCTACAAATGCATGTGTCTCATGGGCTTTGTGTATTGTCTGTATGTAAGCAGTTGATGTGTTAGATTTACCCTGCCTGAAAGCTGAAAGCAGAATTTGGGCCTTGTTTGAGGGCTGAGCTGGCACTTGACCCACAGTAACAACTGGTACTCATTTCCCTGGTCATGAGTGTGTGAATTATCAAAGCGGATGCCCTCCTTTTTGGGCCATCTCCTATTGTTGTTCTTGTGGTCGTAGTGACTGTGTGTCCCTATCCCTGTCTGTAGATACATACTGATGAGTGTGTCCAGGGCTTGGAGGTCTGTTGTAGCCAGAGCTGCTGTAGGCCTGTTCATGACGTCTGACATTGTTATGTCTGTAGCCTTGGAAAGGTTTACCATAGCCATCATGCTGTCCACCATAGCTATCACGTTGCCCTTATGGTTGGTGTGAGTAACATTGCTCTATGTACCTAGAGCGGCTAGGTGAGCGTTTCCTCTGATGAGACGAGCTGTAGTCTGGAGTAGGTGAGCGACCGCCAACTGGGACGGCCTCTTGAATCCTGTTGTGGGTCATCCTGCCTCTGTCGTTGCATTGACAAAACCAGTTTCATCACCTGTTGTTCTTCACGTAGTCCTGAAAAATCCCTTTGCAGTGCTATGATGTTGTTTCTAAGGTCCTCTATTGTTTTGATTAGCCGTTCATCACATGAAGTGGTGGGTGTGGTTTCACCATGTGAAGCCTGGCATGAGGGGTTAGATGTGGCAGGCATGTTAACCATTAGACTTGGGGAGCTGAATTTAATTTAATCCTGTACTCTCTCCTATTGGCTAGCAATTACAAGGGTCTGTTCCAGAGTAGCAGCCCCATGTTCATGGCACTTAGCCTGGAGCACCAGATCCAATCCAGCTACAAAATGTCTAAAATGTTCAATTTGGATGGCAGCATCATTGTAGCCTGGAAAAGCTTCCTGAGTTGTGATTTCAGCTGCATACACGTCTAATGTTTCTCATGTGAGTCTGGGCCTAGCATTAACTCTGAAAAAGAGCTAATTATTGCTTTCCACCAAAAACATCACTCAACTTTCCAATAGTTTTCCAATAGAAAATTGGGTTGCTTGTGGCAGAGAAATCCAGTTTGGTTGGAAGGATTGTGGCTAAATCATTGTCTGTTGTGTCAGCACAAGCTTTGACAGCTAATCCCCCCCAAAGAAAATCCTTTGAGTAAAACTCTCCTTGTCCTTTCCATCACCATGAAATGGTTGGAGCAGATCCACTTTATAATATATCACTTTGTTAACAGCAGCAAGCTCTCACCTTTCCTCTCGCCTCTCCTATCCTCCTCCGAGTCTGACATTCTTGAATTATTGATATATCTTGAATCAGATATCAAATTTAATTCCACTCACGTTTTAGCTGTTTAGTCCGTTTTTTATTCCACTCACTTGTAATTGTATAGTCCTTTCGTAGGGCTGTTTGGTTGCATAGTTTGAATTTATTTGAATTTTTACAGGGACTGTGCACATTAATCAACGTTTTAGTAAAGTTACCGGTTTTAGCCAGCCGGCTAATGTTCAACCACAGTTCTTGGTCTTGAATAGCAAGCTTCACAGCAGAGGCTCATTCATTCACAGTTTGTATGCTAGCTAGTTCAATGCTGTGGTCGGTAGCACCGTCATGCAAAACAGAATATAAAGTCTGTAATTCCTAACAGAAACTGAAAAGTTCTGTTCCCCAGCCCCTGTCACCTATTATGTAAGGTGTGGATATGAAGATGAGCCTAATAGCTTCTCTCTTAGATGATTAATATTTAATATCCAACTGCTAGCTTTACATAGAACAAGTCATACATCAAAGGCTAGTTCAAAAGACCACCCGGGAACATGCAAGAACCCCAATAACCTTTTCCCAGGTCAAGAATTCCATAGAGTGATTACGCCCTCTCATGGCGAGGAGACATTAACAGTACATCACTTTCGACACTAGTATGAAACATGTGCTGCCCTTTTTTTCACGTTTTATGTGGAAGCCTTTCCCACTGCTATTGCTACAAATACAGTCAATAAATTTGCCAAGGTGGAAAATGCTAACTTTAGGAATGTGATATCTATCAACAACTGACATTTGACTGCCCAGAACTTGACTTTGTATCATGTTTCGATGAAGAGCACAAACACATGGAAAGGTTAACATGCTCAGGGAGCATTATAATTGACAGATTACAAGTTGTGCATCTGAAATGGCACCATTCCCTACCTAGTCCACTTATTTTACCATGCGCCATATGGGTCCTGTTCAAAAGTAGTGCACTATAGGGAATATGGTGCCATTTAGGACGCAGACAAGTCTATCAGGCTAACAGGAACCACATGTACCAGTGGTCCTTTAACTGAAGCATTGTTATGAGCAAAATGGTAGAAAGAGGAAGGGTGGGAGAGAAACTCAGAGGTAGAGTCTGTGTGGCTGTGGGAGAGAGAGAAAGACAGCGAAAAAGAGATTAGGAATTAGGAAAGAAATGGGAGAATAGAGGTATTTAAATGTCTAAGGGGCAGTAGATTGGGGTGCTGGGAAATCCAGGCAGAGGAGTGAAACGTGACCAACCACCTCGATTCGGTCTTATGTAGCAAGATTTGAAATTGTGTTTTTTACATTGGATAAAAGTAGAGAATCATAGCTACAAATGGTATATCATACACTGCAGTTGAGGAACAATTGGAAAGTAATTCTGCTTTGAAAGTTGATGAACTTGTAACCTCACTTTTGGGAAAATGTCCCTTGATGTAGGTGGAGGGGTAGTGGAGGAATAGAGGAGGTGTAGAGGAGGGGTAGAGAACGGGTAGAGGAGGGGTAGAGGAGGAATAGAGGAGGAGTAGAGGAGGGGTAGAGAAGGAGTAGAGGAGGAGTAGAGGAGGGGTAGAGGAGGAATAGAGGAGTTGTAGAGGATAAATAGAGGAGGGGTAGAGGAGGGGTAGAGGAGGAATAGAGAAGGGGTAGAGGAGGGGTAGAGGAGGAATAGAGGAGGGGTAGAGGAGGAATAAATCACATTGCGAGGACATTTGCTATCAAGCTATCAATGTGCATAATATCTAACAAGTTGGGCAAGGGAAGGGAAAAAAGCTGAAATGCTAATGCCATTCTGACTGAGTGACAGCAAACTTGGCTGCTTGCAACAAAATGAGGACACAGTCACACACACACAGACACACAGACACACATACGCACTGACACCTCCGCACGCTGCTCCTAATCGGCATCTTTTTTGCAGTGAGAACGTGCAGGGAGATAAATTACCAACGTCTATTTAGGCATATTAAAACACTTCAGTTTTTTCCGATCACGTGTATCATCCTATCCAACTGTCACCTGTCAATTTACATATATGATTACGAATATGAGTATGGCCATATCAGCACACCCCTACCAGACACACTTGTCTAAATTGATGGGACGTGAAATAAATGTGATAACCACCCCCCAGCCACATTTAGCTAAGTGGATGGGTCACTATTGTCTAGACACATATACATGTTCAAGAAATACAATATATGGCCATAATCACCCCAGGCTAAATTGATTGGTCATGTAATCATCTGGCAAAGTGGAGTCTTTTCTTAAGACATGTAGCTAGCTAGTTAGCTAGCTAAACAATGAACCATAATCCCAACCCATACTACTAGCAATGCAAAACTGATTGTCATAGCTAGCCACCATGCATGAAATGCTTTAGTATGAATCTGCAGGTAGTTAAAGAGCTCACATTATAGACAGAAGCATGCTAAATGGCAGACCAATCTGAACTCATCTCTCGGCATGTTTAGCCTGTCCATTATCTCAGCCAATCATGGCTAGCGGGAAGGGTCCTGTCTTTTTTCGTGGGTAAACCCACAATTTTATTAGTATTTACAGATGGCATACACATTTTTTATTAAGGCAAATGAAAGTTCACATGTTCTAGAAGGCATTTCTGGCATAACACACATTTTAGATAAAATTATTACGTTCCAATGCCTCTTCTGTGAAGTAGAGATGTGCGACGCACGCCTAGCTTCCTGAAATGAGTCACAAATACACACACACAGACACACAGAAACACACACACAGTGGCTTGCTGAGGACGGGTGACATACTCACTCATCTGTTGAGATGGCTGACAGTCTGGTTATGTGGCACAAGATAAGCTTGTAACAGTGGTGGCGGCTTCCCTAACTTAAATTCTATTTCTTTTTACAAAAATTTCGGGCGCCAGACAGTTTTCTAAAACTGACAAAAAAAAATCAAACAACCCCGGATAGCAAACAAAAAACCACTGATTACACACAAAAACAAATATTTCAAAACGGGCTTCAATTTAACTGGAATTTATTACATAGTGTCCATAGCCATTATATAAAAAAAGGTAGTTATTTCGAAAAAGCAAAAACCAAACAAACAGTAATTAAATGTATTCACACAATCACATAAACGCTCTAAACGAAATCCCAGGTCATACTGGTCATTCTCTAGCTGGGCGTCCACACTGGCTTTCGTGTCCATATTCACGCCAAACAATTTTGGCGGAGGGAATCGCAAACTGGAGAGGGTAGATGGACCCCGCCCGGCTCCAGGAAGGAAGTTTAACGGCCTTGGACTTGAGAGTGGACCGCTCACCAACAACAACCGGTCTTTGAGGTGCGTCGCTATGGAAATCGCCAGACTCCACGTCGCATCAGACGGCGTCTTGCGCGGAAGCCTCAGTCCAAGCACCTCCGTCTTCCACTCCACATGGTAACCTTTTCCGTCGGTCTCCTTCTCATGAATCAAAACATACCCGGTGACGTCCTCTTTCCACCTGGTTAAATAGGCCTCGCCTCCATTTCCTTTCCGTTAATGGTGAAAGTAAACGTAAACATGGCCTATGGTTTACTGCACTGTCACACTCTCTCCCCCCTGAAAGAAAACAACCCATGGTTGTTTATTTGTGAGTGTTAAAATCCCTGAAACTCCTCTTCTCCATCAGAGTTGTCTTGGAATATTTTTAGGAGTTTTTCCTTACTTTGGGACTCTAATTCTTCGGCTGTCGGGTAGCACATTTTCATATTGCACACATGGGTTGTTCGAACATCTTCCCCAGTAGTCTCCAGTGCAACACGGTAATTCAATGGACCCAGCTGTTTTATTACACGGTAAGGACCTTTCCATTTCCTTGCGAGTTTAGCAGTGAATTTAGCTTTTGCACTAGATTGTGGAAAGTTCCTTATCCACACACGGTCTTCTTCTTTAAATGTTAGTTCCCGTCTGTGTTTGTTGTAGTTTCTTGTTTGTCTAACATGAGCTTTTTTGCTGTTTTCCATAGCTTTGGATTGAAGCTGGGTTAAACAATGAACAACATCGTATGCTGGCACATCAGGAGTGAGATTTTTACATTGGAGAAGTTTGTCCATTGGTCCCTGTAGCTTTCTTCCAAGTTGCAGTTCCGCTGGAGTCATTCCGATGGTCTCTTGGACAGCAGAATTGATGGCAAATCTGAACTCTGGTAAATATTGGTCCCACTTGCTGTGATTTTCATCTAGGTATGCCGCTATCATGTATTTTAGTGTGCGATTGACTCTCTCAGTCATGTTGGTCTGAGGATGGTATGCAGTCGTCAGTTTAGGAGTTACATTCCATTTTTCACAGACCTCCTTAAATACAGACGACACAAATTGTGTACCCCTATCGGACAGCAGGAAATCAGGCACACCCCACCTGGTCAGAATTTCCTTCTTGAAAATGGCAGCAACTGTTTGTGCAGTGGCATTCCGCATGGGGAACATCTCAACCCAGCGAGTGAAATAGTCAATGAACACTAAGAGATATGCATTTCGGTTCGAACTACCTGGCAACGGACCCATTATGTCCACACCCAACATTTCATGGGGGTGAGTGACAGTGGTGTGTTGCATTTTGCCAGCAGGTTTTCGATTGTCACTCTTAAGTTGTTGACATTTTACACATCTCTTTACCCATTGCTTGACATCAGTCCACATTCCTGGCCAGAAAGCCACTTCTTGAATTCTCTTATAGGTCTTGAATATCCCTCCATGGCCACTCAAAGGCCCAGCATGCTGAAGTACCTGTTGAATGAGGCTACTAGGAACCCGAACACGATAATGCAGCTGGTGGTCAGCCAGGTGAACTTTACGGTAAAGCTTGTCTTCCAGTACCTCATATTGTTCTTTCAGGTTGTCATCACCGTCTGCCATGGTCTGCATTATTTTCATGATTACGGTGTCTTTATGTTGTTCTTCCCAGATCTTATCCAAAGAGATTGGGAGAACCTCTGACTCCTTGTGGCTGGCATACACATTGCAACTCACACTGATGGGGATTCGAGAGAGAGCGTCAGGTGCCACATTTAGCTTTCCCTTCCGGTATTCAACAATGAAATCAAATCTCTGCAGTCGCAGGGCCCATCTGATTAAACGACTTGAGGTCTTGGTGGACCCCATCACCCATTGCAGTGCCGAGTGGTCCGTAACCACAGTAAACAACTTGTGTTCCAGATAATGCTGCCACTTCTCCAGAGCCCAAACTACTGCCAAACATTCTTTTTCCGTCACAGAATAATTCACTTCAGCTTTGTTCAAAGCTCTGCTAGCATAAGCTATGACTTCCTCTTTCCCATGGTCCCTCTGTGTCAACACAGCGCCCAGACCGGTCTCACTAGCATCTGTGTAGACAATGAAGGGGTGCTGTAAATTTGGGTGTCCCAGAATGGGAGGTGTCATCAAGCTTCTTTTCAGCTGCTCAAAAGCCTGCTGACATTGCGGCGTCCACTGGAAAACTCTGTCCTTTTTCTTCAGGGCATTGAGAGGTTCAGCGATCTGTGAAAAGTATGGAACAAACCGGTGGTACCATCCGGCTAAACCAAGGAATCGCTGGACCTCCTTGAGGTTTCTTGGAATTGGGTAAGAACGAATAGCCTCAACTTTGCTGGAATCAGCGGAGATGCCCTGAATACTCACGACATGGCCTAGGAACGCTAATTCCTGCAGACAGAATTTGCTTTTTTTAAGGTTGATAGTCAGGCCTGCTTTTTCCAGCTTGTATAAGACACTCTGGATGTCAAGGAAGTGCTGTTCAATAGTTGGGGAATAGATGATAATGTCATCTATGTACACAAAACAATTGTGACCACGTAGTTCACCCAAAACCATTTCCATTAATCTTTGGAAGGTAGCTGGGGCATTTTCAATCCAAATGGCATAACATTAAACTGAAATAATCCAAATGGTGTAATAAATGCTGTCTTCGCTGTACTTTCAGGGTCCATGGTCACCTGCCAGTAACCGCTATTCAGGTCAATGGTTGAAAAATAGCAGCTCCAGAAAGGATTCCAAGATCTCTGCGATGTTTGGCAGTGGGTATGCATCACTTTCCGTAACAGCATTTACCTTACGGTAATCTACACAAAACCGGAGACTCCCATCTTTTTTTGGGACAAGGACAACAGGTGAGGCCCAGCCTGAATGAGAAGGTTTCACAAAACCTGCACTCAACATTTCTTCAAGTTGTTTCTCCACAACAGCTTGTTTGGCAGGGGACATGCGATAGGGTCGTTGTTTTATTGGTACTTGTTGGGTGAGGTAAATACGATGTTGGAGAACATCAGTGCGACCTGGTCTGAGCGCACATACCTCTGGATTGGCCTCCAGGACTTGGCGTAGCTGGCATTTTCCATCAGCCGGTAAGTGGGCGTCATTCACTGCACTGTCAATAAAGTTTTTGATGTCCATGTCATCTGTGCCGAAGGTACATTTGGGTTGAGGGGGTGGGATTGAACTCAAGAGAGAGATACTCTGGTTGGTACTACCTTGTTGCTCTCCTTTTCTGGGTCTGTTCTCAGGGACACTTGCACAGCCTGGTTGGAATGGGTATTCCACGTCAGGAGTAGATTTGAAGGTATACTTTTTGTCGATTACACTTATTTGTAAACCACTAAAGAAGATAAAATCCAAGCCCAGGACTACTGAATATGACAGAGCTTTGGGTGCTAGAACTGCAGCTGGTATGGTGAATACTTTATCATGAAGATTAATTGAGACATTCAACCATCCAAGAGGAACCTCTGCTTCACCGTTAGCAAGATACAAAGGTCCGAGTGCCCAGGGTTGGAGATCATGGGGTGATTGAGCAATGTTCTTCCAGAGAAACTCATGGATAAGGGTATAGCTTGCACCTGTGTCCACAATGGCTTTTCCCTTCCATGAGCCAACACTGACAGGCACAATTAACTGTTGAGGCACGCTGACAGGATTGATAGGAGTAGATGATGTACTTCTAGATGTAATGGTAAAAAGGGGTTTACCTGGGGTGTTTGAGAATTCTTCATAGTTGTTGAAGTCACTGAATTGTGGGAATGTTGGCCAGGCGGCTTGGGTGAGTGGAAATTCCGTTTGTTACTAGGTTGCTGATAACCTGAAGACTGGGTGGATTGAGCTGGAGAAGTAAAGTGAGGGCATGTACCTGGTGCGTGAAGTCCTCTACATCGCCAACATTGTACAGTAGGTTGGACAGGAGTCATCCCTCTGGGTGAGGCTACCCCAGTTTTGGAACCAGCTTGGCTGTCACTTCGCTTCTGTTGTTCATGGTCTTTCTCCAGTTGGTGACCCAGTCGAGACCAACTCTTCCACGGTGGTTACATGGCTACGAAGATGACTAGCGAGGTAAGGTTTTATGTTTTTAAGGATCATCTTAACTATGTCTGCTTCAGTTAAACTTGGTTTCCACCTTTTACAGAGGGCTCTGTAGGTAAAAGCAAAATCCCTAATGGACTCCTTTTCGCCTTGAATCCGATAGCGGACACGTTCAGCCAACTCATCTTCATAGTCCTCAGCTAGAAAAGCAGCAAGAAAAACAGACTGAAACTCACTCCATGTTGTAACAGATGATCTTGCAACTTCCCACCAGTCACGCGCAGTGCCATAGAAAACTGTCCTGAAGGTGGCCAAGATGTCAGCGTCCATTAGAGGATGTACAGCGAGAAAGTCTTGACATCGTGTTATGTACAACAAAGGATCCGGGTCATCAGCTGGTCTTCCAAACGCTGGAAATGTTAGCTTGAGGTGGTCAGTTTTAACAACAGTAGCAGGGGCTGCTGAATGAGTTGCTTGTGATGGTGAGGTAGATAAGGGGTTATGAAGAGAAATACTTTTCCCACTTAGGTCAGTCATTCTTTTTCTTGACTCTCAAACTTTGCTTCCATTTTAGTTTGCTGTTCTTTCATGGTTGTGGACAATTTGTCAGTGAGTAATATCAATTGACTACTTTTTCCAGCAGTTGATCAGAATCCTTCTGAAAGTGGTGTTGAACTACTTGAAGGTCCTGTTGAATCTCAGACTGCAACTGTTGCACCATGAAGCGCACTTCTGTCACTAAGGTAGTCTCTACCTTTTGGAGTTCCTTAGCCATCATAATTTTCATAGTTTTAATTGTCTGATCTGACTCAGTTTCCGCTTGCTGCTTGTTTGCAGATAATGTAGTGGAGAGTTGTTGCTTGATTTCGTCCATCTTTCCCACGAGTTTAGTGATCTGGCTCTCATGGCTGGACGAATTAGACGCTAGTTCCTTAGTGAGTTTAGTTACAGCTTTTTCCTGTTTGGTCATGAAATCATGCAACTGGTCCCAGTTACCTTGTGCTCGTGCAGTGAGTTGACCAATCTCTCTTCCAGGTGTTGGGAGAGTTCTAGGCAGGTCATACTGCACCCCTGAAGATGAAGAAAGTGGTGGTGAAGCAGCGGCTGGAGATGATATCTCAGGTGATGGAGTGCATAATTGCATGGGTTCTGGTTCCTGTGGGAAAGGCTGAGTTGGAGTGCTGCCACCTAATGGTGTGGGCACAAACTGCACATGTGGTCCTGGCTGCACAATGCGACTGAACTGGGTGGGCGTATGGTAGAAGGTTGGAACATAGGATTCTTGAGGAGCTGGACGGTGCACAGGTGGCCAATTAGGAGTGGCCACATCCGGAGCCTCCATTTCGACAAAGGTTGAGTGTGCGGAAGGGTACTCTGCCATGATTATGTAGAAGAAATATGATATCAATAAATGATGCAAAAAAAGTGTTGCAAATCAGTATTGTATATGTCAGTTATTTCATATAATTTACATTGCATTTTAATTTTACAAATGTAGTCTCCATTTCACACAGTTCAAACATTAAGCAAGTGGCTCAAAACAATTGTCCACAAGTCAATCAAAAAACATTAGATAAATTAGTCACAGATCACCAATCAATCTTCCATGTAGTCACATAATAGATTTCAATTAAAGTTGCTCTTCATTACGATTTCATCAAAAATGCGGCAACCAAGAAAAGTCAGTTTACCGGAGGTTCAAAAACTTCCCAACATTTTCAGAAGAATATAATTCAAGTAAGTCACATTCAGAAGTATTCACACTCAATTGTTTTCAAGGTCCCTGTTCGGGCGCCACTCTGTAACAGTGGTGGCGGCTTCCCTAACTTAAATTCTATTTCTTTTTACAAAAATTTCGGGCGCCAGACAGTTTTCTAAAACTGACAAAAAAAAATCAAACAACCCCGGATAGCAAACAAAAAACCACTGATTACACACAAAAACAAATATTTCAAAACGGGCTTCAATTTAACTGGAATTTATTACATAGTGTCCATAGCCATTATATAAAAAAGGTAGTTATTTGAAAAAGCAAAAACCAAACAAACAGTAATTAAATGTATTCACACAATCACATAAACGCTCTAAACGAAATCCCAGGTCATACTGGTCATTCTCTAGCTGGGCGTCCACACTGGCTTTCGTGTCCATATTCACGCCAAACAATTTTGGCGGAGGGAATCGCAAACTGGAGAGGGTAGATGGACCCGCCCGGCTCCAGGAAGGAAGTTTAACGGCCTTGGACTTGAGAGTGGACCGCTCACCAACAACAACCGGTCTTTGAGGTGCGTCGCTATGGAAATCGCCAGACTCCACGTCGCATCAGGCGGCGTCTTGTGGAAGCCTCAGTCCAAGCACCTCCGTCTTCCACTCCACATGGTAACCTTTTCCGTCGGTCTCCTTCTCATGAATCAAAACATACCCCGGTGACGTCCTCTTTCCACCTGGTTAAATAGGCCTCGCCTCCATTTCCCTTTCCGTTAATGGTGAAAGTAAACGTAAACATGGCCTATGGTTTACTGCACTGTCACAAGCTGCTGGGGTGAAGTGCATCTTGAGGAATGTGCCGAGAGTCACAACCACCTGCAGCCAGTCTTTAAGATAGAGAGCTCTTATAGAAGGTCTATAAATCAACATGTAGAGGTTGTTCAAAGACGCATGGGAAAAATGAAGCCATCTATTCCCTTTACACCTTAACCTCTTGGGGATAATTAAGGAGCGCTGGCGCGCTAGCACCCCGTTCCCGATACTACTCGGGGAAATGTAAAGCGCCAAATTCAAAATCCAAAAGTTGAATTATTAAACATGCGTCAATATACAAGTGTTGCATAGTCATCAAAAGCTCTGATTCTTGGCAATATCACAGCGTTGTCAGATTTCGAAAAGGCTTTACGGCGAAAGCACAACATTTGATTGTTTGAGGATAGCACCTCATATATTTTCCACATTAGCATACATTCATATCCAGCGCAGGTCACACAAAACCCATATAAGAGCTAAAATAAACCACTTACCTTTTGAAGAACTTCTGCTGAGGGCATCCCAAGTGTCCAACGAAGACATCCAATGGTTCTTTTGTTAGAAAAAGCTATTTATTATATCCATAAATCTCCGTTTGGTTGGCGCTTTATGTTCAGAAAATCCACCGTCGAGTCGCCCATTGACCCGTGAAGAGAACGTGTTCAAATTATACCTATCAACTTTGTCCAAAAAAATCAAACATCATTTTTAATGTATCCTTAGGTATCCTTTTATGTATATTTACTATAATATTTCAACCAGGCAATAACGTGAACGATAGGAAAGGAAAAAAAAACAGAGCGCGCTAGACCGTGAACGAGCATGTCATTCTATTGAGTTCCGGGGTCCACGTCTAACTTCTTCTTCTATTGGCTTCTAATTCAACCTAAGGTCATGAAACCCTGTCTAAAGACTGTTGACATCCAGTGGAAGCCATAGGTACTGCAGTCTAGGTCCTAGATAACGTTGAATATAATAGGCAGCCAGGAGAAAAAGGTCATCTACAAAAGAAACTGCAAATCCGGATGGATTTTCCTCTGGTTTTCGCCTGCTATATCAGTTCTGTTATACCCACATACATTATTTTAATGGTTTTAGAAACTTCAGAGTGTTTCCTATCCAATAGTACTAATTATGTTACTAATTAATATATTACTAATTACTAATTATTAAAACCGACACCTCGGCTGCCGCTCCCTAAGTAGTTTTAAAGGGATACTTCGGGATTTTGGCAACGAGGCCCTGTATCTACTTCCCCAGAGACAGATGAACTTGTGTATACCATTTGTATGTCTCTGTGTCCAGTATGAAGGAAGTTAGAGGTAGTTTTGCAAGCCAATGCTAACTAGGATAAGCGCAATGTCTGGAAGTCTATGATACCCATAGACGTCCAGCCATAGCGTATGCGCAACTAACTCTAACTTCCTTCATACTGGACACAGAGACATAAAAATGGTATCCACAAGTTTTTCTGACTATGGGGAAGTGGATAAAGAACCGTGTTGACAAAATCGTGAAGTTTCTCTTTAAACTGGACTGGAGGTAGTGAGGAAAGTCTGGATTTTCTCACCTTCCTGCCATGAGTATGCGCAAATAGCATCTGTGAACCTCAATGTGGATTGTTTGGAATAGATTCCATGCTTTTATTTTGGAGGAGGCAAAAATGCTCTTTGAATTACAAATTTATATCAGTCACTTTTATAACTGAAGTACCATAACATTACTGCATTGTAACATGAACAATGATATATTATTAATTTTCCTCTCCTCCACTTGCAGAAAATAACCAAGATGTCAAGAGTGGGCTCTAGAGTGATCCACCTCGCCCAGCCTCAGCCCCTGTAAGACCCTTCTGTCCCACTCCTACACCCACCTACCCACGACCCACTACACTGACCCCAGCTACCCGACCTGACCATGCCCACCGCCGGCCTCCTCTGCCCTGGGCTCTGGGCCAAGGCTGCCCCATGGTGGTCCCTTCACCTGTTCCTCTTTGACCTGCTCATCTCTGAGGCCCTGGCCAGCCCTAACAACAGATTCCCCCCTTCCACCAAGAGGGAGATCACCATCGACGGGGACCTGGTGATCGGCGGACTGTTCCCGGTGCACGAGAAGGGTGAGGGGGTGGAGGACTGTGGGAAGATCAACGAGCAGAGAGGGATCCAGAGACTGGAGGCGATGCTTTTAGCGCTGGATGAGATCAACGCGGACGAGAGGCTGCTGCCGGGCCTCAGGTTGGGAGCCAACATCCTGGACACCTGCTCTAAGGACACCTATGCTCTGGAGCAGAGCCTGGAGTTTGTACGAGCCTCCCTCACCAAGGTGCACGAGCCGGGGTTCATCTGTCCAGACGGATCCAACCCCATCCAGGATGATGTCCCTCTGGCCATTTCTGGAGTCATCGGGGGCTCCTACAGTGATGTTTCCATCCAGGTACGTTTCTCATTAGTTAACTGGTTATGACTGTTTCCAGTTATTTCTATACAGTCTATGG
The DNA here is from genome assembly GCA_030435695.1 of Brachymystax lenok tsinlingensis. Lineage (NCBI taxonomy): Eukaryota > Metazoa > Chordata > Actinopteri > Salmoniformes > Salmonidae > Brachymystax > Brachymystax lenok. The sequence goes on along the minus strand of CM059797.1, from coordinate 40,479,247 downwards.
TCCATAAAGGTACCTTTACACCTCGTCATCTCACACCCCACCGATAGGAGTCTAAGCCCCCACCCCTCCATGTGTAATAAAAATAAAATAAAACATTATGAAGGAATCCTTATACAATGGGATATTTTATTATGCCTAATATATTACACATTACAAACAGTTGAGAATAAGGTAGGCTACCGTTACCCACCAGCAGATAGGACAACTTAGTTTTGGCCAGTTTCTTTCAGTCATCGCAGGTTCCAAAACGAGCCTTGGAGGATGCAGCTATGCAGTCTTTTTAGCTATTAGCCACACAGTATTATTCACATTGCACATTATGTATCAGGTGTTGACTTTCTTTTTTTGTGTGCCTATGCCTGCATATAGCTGCTGGTAGATAGATGTGAGACTTGATGTTAGAGAGGTGCTGTTAACTTGATATCAGTATTCTGGTTTAACGAGCGGCAGAAAGAGATAGAGTGAGATTAAGTAAAGTTCTCGGCTTTTGCTGACGATTCAAAGCTCTCTGTAACTAATTGGTCCCAGCTGAGATGATGTCGTATTCCTGTTTCATCAGTTAGTACTCCAGATACTGTGTATGTGTGTGTTTGTGTGTGTGTACATGTGTACATGTGTGTACATGGGTGCATGTGTGCTTGACTGTGTGTCTGTGCTTGTATGAGTGTGTTTATGTTTATGAGTGGGTTGCTATGTCTGTCAGTGTCTACACTATGTATTTAAGATGGTGTCATGTTGGATAGGTAGTGTAATATACAGGGGGAAAAACACTTTAAAAAAAGAGAAGACAACAGTTACCGGAAATGGGTTGTATCCCATCCCCACCTACCTCCACTTGCCTTTAGTTCCAGTTGTGTACATTTCGTTTGGCTTTGGTTGGGCTGGAGTAACTATCCACCTGGAAAGCTTGCAGTAGCTGCCCACATTAGCTGTTTGAAGCTCTGTTTGTTCACAGAGACCTCTGTCACTTTGTCAGTGCGATAACGTCCGTACACCACACAGAGAACTCTGACCTTTCTTGAAAGCTATGAAGAGGAGCCCCTACGTCCAAGACATAGCTACTTAATTAACACCTGTTCTCCACTCCCAGGGCTAACTGTAATTACCCATGATGCGCTAGGCGTAAAGGAGAGGAGGCCTGTGTGAATAATTTAATTATTCAGAGACATTACACTGGAAGGGATGTTGTTAGGTAAGGATCATGTCAACGATGGACCTGATAAAGAACGGTACAGTGTGCGTGTGTATGTGTGTGTGTGTGTGTGTGTGTGTGTGTGTGTGTGTGTGTGTGTGTGTGTGTGTGTGTGTGTGTGTGTGTGTGTGTGTGTGTGTGTGTGTGGGAGGGGGTATTTGTGTGTGTGTGTGTATTGCTGATGATGAAGTGATCTCACAGACAGAACATGTCATCATGGAGTTTCACAGCATGTCTGCTTCAGAATCCATTAGCACCATGCCAGTCAAGACATGTAAGGATGTGAATAAGATCAGAATATGATCACACATCATATGACCTGTGACTTTACTATGCCTTTGTTAAGTGCCAATCCTTGGTGAAATATAGTTTGCATCTCAAATGGTACCCTTTACCCAATGTAGTGCACTACCTTTGACCAGGGGCCATAGGGGACACAGACATAGTTCACATCGACGCGTCACTTCTGGAATGATTTATCAAGTGCAGTATTCACTTTTGCCATGCTTTCTAGCAAGCGAGTTGAAGCGATCAAAATGATGAATGAACAGAACACACATCTTATAGCAACTCTGTGTTATAACAAATCACTTGATAGATGGCTCTCTCTGTCAGATGTGATGAGGCACAGTAGCTTGTGGATGCTTGATGATTAAGCTTCTGCTCATTAAGTCATGAAGTTAAATTGTATTGTACAGTTCATGCCTGACGAAGACTGAGGATATTGAGTCAATCAATAGTTGATCAATGAGATTGTAACTAGGACAATTCGACTATATGGTCTATAGATTTTTTCAGATTCTGCATTCTATATTGAAGTCGATTGAACTTTTAAGGTCTAATTAATGCTTTTGTTCAGAGCTTGCATAACAACATTTCTGGAGCTGGTCTATACAGATATTCTATAGTAATTTGACCAGTTTCTCACAGCACAAAAATTATTTTGCAGCAACAGGAAATTTGAATTTTTATGTGGGTTATAATTAATGTACATTTTTGCAGAGGTTGATACATTTTTTGTTAAGATAAATCAAGTCTGGCATTTTAAAGTGGAAATTACAAACTTTAGAAGGCTTTTTAAACCTCAAATACACTACAATTTGCATGTCCTGCCACATAGTGATCAAATTAAATTAGTACACCTGTAGCTCTTTGTCTGGTAGAGAAACACCAGACAACACAGCAGGGATTGTATTATACACTTCAGTTGAGTCAATTGAGACCGCAGCGAACACAAGGCTTCCCTACTGAGAGAGTAGAACTTTATGGATCTGTGTGGCCATCTGTGGCCCCTTTTGTGGTCAATGACAGTCAGTGATAGGAAAGCTGAAAGGGACTGGATACTTCACCGTGATTGGGAAAAAGAGCCAGACAGGGACACAAAGGTTTGGGGAAAAAAACAGAGCTTTTGAGTGCATCCATATGGATTAGCATTAAATCAAATGAAATGTCTAATCAAATTTTATTTGTCACATGCTTCATAAACAACAGGTGTAGACTAACAGCAAAATGCTTACTTACGGGCCTTTCCCAACAATGCAGAGAGAAAGAAAATAGAGAAATAATAGAAAAGTAAAACATGTCAAAGTAATAATAAATACACAATGAGTAACGATAACTTGGCTATATACACGGGGTACCAGTACAGAGTTGAAGTGCAGGGGTACGAATAATTGAGGTAGATACATATAAATGGGAATAGAGTGACTAGTTAACAGGATAATAAAATAAATAAAGTAGCAGCAGTGTATGTGATGAGTCAAAAAAGTTTGTCAATGCAGATAGTGCGGGTAGCTATTTGGTTAACTATTTAACTAAGTATTTAGCAATCTTATGGCTTGGGGGTAGAAGCTGTTCAGGGTCCTGTTGGTTCCAATTAGAATACAATATAACAGTACTGTCATAATGCCATAGGGGTTCAAGGTTCTGTTGGCAGTGACCTATAGTTCCAGGTCCCCTTCATTGACTCACTCCTTTGTGAGTAGTGAGGACTGAGGAGCCTGTGGTGAAGGTTTGTCCGAAGGAGGGCGGCTGCTTACGCACTCAGTCCCACTGTGTCTCAGAGGTAGAGTTGTGTGTGTGTGTGTGTGTTTATGCTGACGTACTCTGTCCCACTGTGCTTCAGACTCAAAAGCAGAGTTTACTGTATTAGAGGAAGGGCACCACCAGGGCCAGTGGAATGACGCCACTGGAGAGCAATGCCCTTAGAGATACAATATAACACTCATATAGAAATCTATTCAATTCTGTGATGCTGTCTGCATCCTTCAGAGGAGCTGATTTGCTTTTCCCATCTGTGGGGTGCAACAGGGCAACAGAGAAACTGAGAATCTTGGCACGGGCCTCTCCACCTGACTGGGGTGGGGGAAAGACGCAGCGACACTGCCCCAGCCTAGATGCCCGTCACTGGGGCCAAGGGCTGCCTGTGAGGGGGTTGTGTGATGTGCTGGCCATCTGGTGGTGCATATATGCATGGGCGTCAGAACCAGTCATTCACAGCCTCCGCACGGTGCCATTTGGGACACATCCATAGGCTATAACAGGAAACTCAGACAGAGAGCACATGGGACGGCTTCCTCCCCGTTTAGATTAGCAGTTTTTTCTCTCATTGATGTGAAAACGCTTTATCGCCATCTGGGATGAGGCTGGGGGCCAAGCATCACTGATGACTAAATTACACTTAGTTCAGGTGCCAAATGATAGGTAGCTGACAAGTTTCATTGCATACTGGAAATTATGCTATTTAGGCTTCATGAATTGTGCTGTTGCTAACCAACCACCACAAGTAGAAATGTAATATGTGTGGAATTTACTTATGCATGGTGCAAATGATAAGGATATACCCTATACCTTTCATAGCGTATCAAAAAGGATGCTCTTTATATTAGCTATGCTGCTACTGTATACCCACCACAACTAGAAATATAATATGTACGTGTCATGCTTATTGTGGTCAAACCTGTTTTTCTACATGTTCAGTACACTCTTTATACCTGACAGACATGTCTACTAAGATGGTCTGTTTGTTTACCAGTCCGAGCATTCTGTGGTCGTGATTTGTATTCAGACAGAAGGCTTTGTGTGAACTCCTCACAAAACAACACCTGACTCCATGTGAATATTCTAGAAAGTCTCTCTATTTGTCACCTTAAATAAACCTCAGATATACCATCCCCATATATGCATGGTGTCCTGTAGATCAAAATAGGAAAATATCACATATGAACATTCAATGTCTTAGAGCAGGTGTTAGATATCAATCCATAAATTCAGCAAATTATAAAGAGACAGCACACCCAATCACATTACTAAAATCTATTTTAGAACTCTCATAACTTGAGGCAATATGAGTTGTTTGAGGAAGGAGGTCCACTGTGATTTGGGGTGTTGTTATTTCAGGGTGGCTAATAGTAATTATGAGGTAGATGTTGGAGTGTGGGGGCTCGATTCAATCCGTAGTGCTGAAGTTCCGTGTTGTAGCCTGATTGACATTTAAATACATTGTTCCCGTGTTTGCAGAGAATGCATTCACGGTAAACGCTGCATATGTCAGCTAAATCTGAAATTACCTTTCAATTCCAATCGCACTACAGCGCTGATCTTCAGCTCTATACGGATTGAATCGAGACCTAGGTTTAGAGTGTGCTATAGTATTTTATAAGTGTTGATTATGTGTCAGAATGGCTAGGAAGGTGGATGAATCTCTCACTGTGTGTGTTTGTGTTTCAAACTGAGCTGAGCATCACACAGAGATTGCAATGCAGGGTAAAAAATACTTCTGCTTTGGTGTGAACTTCAAAAGGGTCTTGTTTATCATGTGCGGTTTCATTGCCATCTCCCTCACTCCCTTCTTCCCTCCCTCCCTCCTCCCCTCCTCCCACTTTCTCCTACCTGAACCTGTTATTTTAAAACTGTACATTTTTGCAAACTGCGGTGAGGCACACTAATTAGTGTGGCAGAATGTCGTTTAGAAGTGAGGGGAAACAGTGGAGGTTGAAAGGAGTGGGATTCAAAAAGCCCATGCGTAGCACACAGAGACAGGCGTTATTAATGCCAGACAATCTATATCCACGTGCGCTCACACACACTCGCACACATGCATGCACAGAAACACACAAACACCTTTTATTCCTCCCATTTGCCAGAGAACTGTTGTTTTCTTTCCTTCTCTCGCAAGGTGACATTAAATAAATGTTCATATTTTTGTTCAGAACCTCTGGGTGTTCCACACTGCATTTTGAATGTAATTATATGCATAAATATGGATGACAGGCTTATATCCTCTAGTATCAACTATGATGAAACAAAAAATACCTGGAATCGTTTGACTTTTTTTACAAATGCAATAAATGTTTTATTTTACCTGGTTAAATAAAGGTAAAGTTTTACCTTTATTTAACCAGGTAGGCTAGTTGAGAACAAGTTCTCATATACAACTGCGACTTGGCCAAGATAAAGCACAGCAGTTTGATACACACAACAACAAAGTGTTACACATGGAATACACAGACATACAGCCAATAATACAGTAGAAAAAAAATGAAAAAAAATGTTTATATACAGTGAGTGCAAATGAGGTAAGATAAGGGAGGTAGGGCAATAAATAGGCCATGGTGGCGAAGTAATTACAATATAGATATTAAACACTGGGATGGTATATGTGCAGAAGATACATGTGCAAGTTACTGGGGTGCAAAGGAGCAAGATAAATCAATAAATACAGTATGGGGATGAGGTAGTAGGATGGGCTGTTTACAGATGGGCTATGTGCAGGTGCAGAGATCTGTGAGCTGCACTGACAGCTCGTGCTTAAAGCTAGTGAGGGAGACTAGGTAGAAAATAGCATTACACAGGCTCTGCAAACAAATGATGCAGAACAATGTGTTTGTGTGTGCAGGTGTGCATGCGTGTGTGTGTTGGGGTGTTTTTGTGGTCACTCACTCTGAGCCTTGCATTGTTTGTGGTGTGGAGGTGGGAGGAAGTTTTAATAGAGGTCATTAACATGTGGTTGATTTGGCTGTGGGGGACTTCCTGGTAAAGAGCACTGTCAGCCGATCCAATAACATCTCACAGGCTTCATCTGTTTGTGTGTGTGTGTGTGTGTGTGTGTGTGTGTGTGTGTGTGTGTGTGTGTGTGTGTGTGTGTGTGTGTGTGTGTGTGTGTGTGTGTGTGTGTGTGTGTGTGTGTGTGTGTGTGTCAGTGTTAATTTTGCCACTCTTTTTAGTCATAGTTATTTTAACTAATATATCACTAAGTTTTTGTCACATTTTTAAATAATGATTTAGTCTAGTTATTGTCAAAATGACAAAAACAGTGGGTCATTTTAGTCAACCAAATGCCCTTTTAGTTTAGTCTAATTTTGGTCACCACATTTTTATTGCCTCATTTAACATAAATAGCTGACTTCCATGTGCACAAACATACATAGCCTTGTCTTACCAGCATATGTTTCGGCATAACATACTATCACATGATTCTCTTCCCAACAGCCAAATTGTCAGAAGAACACATTACTCTGCAGCAGATAAAAATCACACCCCTTGTCAAGGCTCCAAACTAACATTTTTGTCTGCCACTAACTTTTTCAGTTGGTGGCACCAGCTCATGATTTGGTTTCAACAATTTCATTTTGCGGCGCCACACTATATAACATTTTTCTTTTCACCTTATAAAGTCGTCCACAGTGCCATACACTCTGTAATAGACTACTGAGATGGTAAGCTATTCAATAAATAAGTTGTTTCATCTGTCAAAGCAGGAACGCATGATTCGAGATATTTTTATGTACAACCTAGTCCAATGATTGTCATGAATTGTAGGTTGACAATAGGGTATTGTTGTTATATTTTAATGTCAAAATAGGACTCCAGAATTTTCTGAATTGTGTTGTTGAATTTAGATACATTTTCCTACATCTTTATGTGCACTAATATCGTAGGCACAATTATTTTGGGGCTAATTCACCACCATGAGGAAGTGAAAACTCAAAACACATTTGCTAGATCGCTAACACTAAATATAAAACCCACTGTTAGTAATCATGTATTAATCTTACAGTAAATGTTATTTCCTAAAAGTACTTTGCTGTTGGAGTCTGCTACCTTATGTACTTGCAATGGCTGATGCGCAATTGCCCATTTCGTACGCTTCCTATCTTAATGGTCGACTTTGGGCAAAAACGCAAAAAGACCGGCTTTAAAATGTATAACTGATTAATGCACCATCATACCAGGTAATTTAATGCGTAAGAAAAAGGGATGAATACAATATTTGGTTACAAAAGTGTAATTTCTTATGGATCTCTACAGCTTCGGTCCAAAAACAAATCCTTAAAAATGATGTTGAAACATACTGGAGGAGTCACTGGCTAGCTAAAGTGGCTAGCTTAGATAACAAACTAGCTATGTTGGTCACGGTGCGCATGACCAGAATGATACACCGAGAACCACCAAAGGCACACCCCATTTCTGTTAGAACATTTAGAAAGGGGCGGAAAGGGATCGTTTTTCATGCTCAAAGTCGACATTTAAAGCAATATCAAATATCTCAGTTGTTGAATAGTTTCTATTGAGCTCAATATTAAGATGACAAATAAAAATTATACCCACAGAAAGCTGAGACCAACAGTAGTTGCTTCCAAAGCTATGTATTTCCCATAATTGGATTTAGAATTTATACAATTAGAATACTTTTTTCTCTCTCCTGGTGCGCATATCAAGTGGCTCATTCAACACAGCAGCAGGCCCCAGCAAGACAGGCCTCAGCGAAACAGGCCCATAGTTATAGTCAGTTAGCGTCTCGTCAATTGACACTGAAAAATAGGTGTTTGATAAGTATTTTTGTCACTATTTTCGTTGACAAAATTAACACTGGTTTGAGTGTGTGTGTGTGTGTGTGTGTGTGTGGATGAGTCAAATCAAATCAAATTTTATTGGTCACATACACATGGTTAGCAGATGTTAATGCAAGTGTAGCGAAATGCTTGTGCTTCTAGTTCCAACTATGCTGTAGTATCTAACAAGTAATCTAACAAATTCACAACAAGTACCTTATACACACAAATACACACAAATGTAAAGGGATGAATAAGAAGCTGTACATATAAATATATGTATGAGCGATGGTGTGTGGCATAGGCAAGATGCAGTAGATGGTGTAGAATACAGTATATGCATATGAGATGAGTAGGATATGTAAACATTATTAAAGTGGTGTTATTTAAAGTGACTAGTGATACCTTATTGAAGTCGATTTATTTAAGTGACCAGAGATTTGAGTCTGTATGTTGGCAGCAGCCACTTTATGTTAGTGATGGCTGTTTAACAGTCTGATGGCCTTGAGATAGAAGCTGTTTTTAAGTCTCTCTGTCCCAGCTTTGATGCACCTGTACTGACCTCGCCTTCTGGATGACAGCGGGGTGAACAGGCAGTGGCTCGGGTGGTTGGCGATTGCATCGTCAGTGGACCTATTGGGGCGGTAAGCAAATTGGAGTGGGTCTAGAGTATCAGGTAGGGTGGAGGAGATATGATCCTTGACTAGTCTCTCAAAAAACTTCATGATGACAGAAGTGAGTGCAATGGGGTGACAGTAATTTAGTTCAGTTACCTTAGCTTTCTTGGGAACAGGAACAATGGGGGCCATCTTGAAGCATGTGGGGACAACAGACTGGGATAGGGATTGTTTGAATATGTCTGTAAACACACCAGCCAGCTGGTCTGTGCATGCTCTGAGGATGTTTTAAGTGTTTTACTCACATTGGCCACGGAGAAGGAGAGCCCACAGGCTTTGATAGCGGGCCGTGTCAGTGGCACTGTATTGTCCTCAAAGCGAGCAAAGAAGTTTTTTTTTTTTCTGGGAGCAAGACATTGATGGCCGCGACGGGGCTGGTTTTCTTTTTGTAATCCGTGATTGACTGTAGACCCTGTCACATAAGTCTCGTGTTTGAGCCGTTGAATTGCAACTCTACTTTGTCTCTATACTGAAGCTTTGCTTGTTTTATTGCCTTGCGGAGGGAATAGCTGCACTTTTTGTATTCGGTCATGTTTCCGGTAGCCTTGCCATGATTAAAAGCGGTGGTTCGCGCTTTCAGTTTTGCTCGAATGCTGCCATCAATCCACGGTTGCTGGTTAAGGAAGGTTTTAATAGTCACAGAGGGTACAACATCTCCGATGCACTTGCTAATAAACTTGCTAACCGAGTCAGCGTATACATCAATGTTGTTGTCTGAGGCTGCCCGAGTCCATGTGATCGAAGCAATATTGACAGGTGGAATCCGACCAGCGTTGTATTGACCTGAGCACGGGCGTTTCCTGTTTTAGTTTCTGTCTATAGGTTGGGAGCAACAAAATGGAGTCATGGTCAGATTTGCCGAAGGCAGGGAGGGGGAGGGCTTTGTATGCATCGCGGAAGTTCGAGTAGCAATGATCCAGAATGCTACCAGCTCTTGTCGCGCATTTGATATGCTGATAAAATTAAGAAGTATTGTTCTTAGGTTAGCTTTGTTAAAATCCCCAGCTACAATAAATGCAGCCTCAGGATGTATGGTTTCCAGTTTACATAGAGTCCAGTGAAGTTCTTTCAGGGCCGACGAGGGGTCTGCTTGGGAGGGGATCCAATCAAATCAAATACTGCATAGCTTCCTAAGAACGCGAAGCGAGGCGGCCATCTCTGTTGGCGCCAGATATACACGGCTGTGACTATAACGGAAGAGAATTCTCTTGGAAGATAGTGCGGTCGGAATTTGATTGTAAGGAATTCTAGGTCAGGTGAACAGAAGGACTTGAGTTCCTGTATGTTGTTGTGATTACATCATGAGTCATTAATCATAAGGCATACACCCCCGCCCTTCTTCTTACCAGAGAGATGTTTGTTTCTGTTGGCGCGATGCGTGAAGAAACCGGGTGGCTGTACCGACTCTGACAACATATTCAGAGTGAGCCATGTTTCCGTGAAACAGAGAATGTTACAATCTCTGATGTCTCTCTGGAAGGCAACTCGTGCCCTAATTTCGTCCACCTTGTTATCTAGAGATTGGACATTGGCGAGTAATATGCTCGAAAGCGGTGGATGGTGTGCTCGCCTTCTGAGTCTGACCAGTAGGCCGCTCCGTCTGCCTCTCCTGCGTCGATCGCGTTGTTTTGGGTCGGCCTCTGGGATAAGATCCCATGTCCAGGGTGGAGGTCCGAGCAAAGGATACACTTCGGGAAAGACGTATTCCTGGTCGTAATGATGGTAAGTTGACATCGCTTTTATATCCAATAGTTCTTCCCAGCTGTATGTAATAACACTTGAGATTTTCTGGGCTAACAATGTATGAAATAATACATAAAAAAACAAATAAGTGCATAGTTTTCTAAGGACCTGAAGCGAGGCGACCATCTCTGTCGGCACCATCATAAGTGCATATCTGTGTGTGTGAGTTAATGAAGGTGATCTGTGTGGTTAGGTGCGGAGAGACAGTGCACGTGTGTGTGCAATCTGTGCAATCTGTGTGTGCAATCATGAGCTATGATTAATCAAACTACCTAATTTACTTCCCTTCATTCACATTTTAAGCACTATTCAACCAACCTCCTGCATTCTGTATCCAAGTCAAACGTATTATGTGTGAGATTATTGAAACACGATCTCAATGATCATATGATTATGAAGGGAATGGGAATGACACATCAACACCCGGAGGAGAATCTCAGTCTCAGTGCTCTTCTTAGCTCTAAAACCAAAACATAAAAACAACCTGGGTATATTCTGCTCAGCTCAATATTTACTCAAGTCTTGATCTCATGCTGAGGTTGTGAGGTGTTGTTAATAGAGAAACAGACACCATGCACCACCACTGACTGGAGTTTTTCACTCCACTAGTATGTATTGTGTACAGTGCCTTCAGACCCCTTGACTTTTTCCACATTTTGTTACATTAAAGCCTTATTCTAAAACGGATTAAATAAAAAAAATCCTCATCAATCTACACACAATACCTCATATTGACAAAGTGAAAAATGGTTTTTAGAAATGTTTGCAAATGTATAACAAAAATTGAACAGAAATACCTTATTTACATAAGTATTCAGACCCTTTGCTATGAGACTCAAAATTGAGCTCAGGTGCATCCTATTTCCATGGATTATCCTTGAGATGTTTCTACAACTTGATTGGAGTCCACCTGTGGTAAATTCTATTAATTGGACATACTTTGGAAAGGCACACACCTGCCTCTATAAGGTTGACAGTACATGTCACAGCAAAAACCAAGTCATGAGGTCAAAGGAATTGTCCGTAGAGCTCCGAGGCTGGATTGTGTCGAGGCTCAGATCTGGGGAAGGGTACCAAAACGTTTCTGCAGCATTGAAGGGCCGCAAGAACACAGTGGCCTTCCATCATAAATGGAAGAAGTTTGGAACCACCAAGGCTCTATCTAGATCGGGCCGCCAGGTCAAACTGAGCAATCGGGGGAGAAGGGCCTTGGTCAGGGAGGTGACCAAGAACCCAGTGGTCACTCTGACAGAGCTCTAGAGTTCCTCTGTGGAGTTGGGAGAACCTTCCAGAAGGACAGCCATCTCTGCAGCACTCCACCAATCAGGCCTTTATGATAGAGTGGCCAGATGGAAGCCACTCTTCAGTAAAAGCCAAAAGGTACCTAAAGACTCTCAGACCATGAGAAACAAGATTCTCTGGCCTGATGAAACCAAGATGGAACTTTGGCCTGAATGCCAAGTGTGACATCTGGAGGAAACCTGGCATCATCCCTATGGTGAAGCATGGTGGTGGCAGCATCATATTGTGGGGATGTTTTTCAGCGGCAGAGACTGGGAGACTAGTCAGGATCGAGGCAAAGATGAACGGAGCAAAGTACAGAGAGATGCTTGATGAAAACCTGCTCCAGAGCGCTCAGGACCTCAGACTGGGGCAAAGGTTCCCCTTCCAACAGGATAACAACCTTAAGCACACAGCCAAGACAACTCAGGAGTGGCTTTGGGACATACTCTGAATGTCCTTGAGTGGCCCATTCAGAGCCTGGACTTGAACCCGATCAAACATCTCTAGAGAGACCTGAAAATAGCTGTGGTGCAACGCTCCCCATCCAACCTAACAGAGCTTGAGAGGATCTGCAGAGAAGAATGGGAGAAACTCCCCAAATACAGATGTGCCAAGCTTGCAGCATCATACCCAAGAAGACTCAATGCTGTAATCGCTGCCAAAGGTGCTTCAACAAAGTACTGAGTAAAGGGTCTGAATACTTATATAAATGTGATATTTCAGTTTTATATATATATATATATAAATTAGCAAACATTTCTAAAAACCTGCAAAAAAAAAAACATTTAATCAATTTTAGAATGAGGCTGTGGAAAAGGTCAAGGGGTCTGAATACTTTCCGGTTTTGAACATGATGAACCAGGCAAAGCTAAGCACCATGGCCTTAGACAAGGGATACACAGCCCATATTGGCCATAGAGATTGTCATAGAGAGAGTAAGATTCAGATAAAGAAAAAAAGTAACAATATACAAGGTTCACATAATCTCCTTATCAATCAAATGATTGTCATATCTGACATTGACTGACAGTACACAGTTGAGTTGAGATTGTTTTTTCCCATGGTAGAAGACTGTATGTATCATGACACAAGGCGAGACCCAGATGCAGACACAGGAGACAGATGGTTGGAGTCTTACAATATTTATTAATCCAATAGGGTAAGGCAAGATAATATTTGTGGACAGGCAAAAGGGTCAAAACCAGTTCAGAGTCCAAAGGTACCGAAGGGCAGGCAGAATCAAGGTCAGGGCAGGCAGAATCAAGGTCAGGGCAGGCAGGAAAGTAATCCAGAGTCAGGCAGGGGTCAAAACCGGGAAGACTATCAAAAAGAGAATAGCAAAAGGAGTACGGTAAAAGCACGCTGGTAGACTTGACTAACATACAAGACGAACTGTCACAGAGAGACAGGAAACACAAGGATAAATACTCTGGGGAAAATAAGCGACACCTGGAGGGGGTGGAGACAATCACAGGAACAGGTGAAACTGATCAGGGCATGACAGTATGAAGAGGAGAGGCTAATAAACAAGGGCTTGAATTGCTCTCTTCTACACGTCATCTATAGTGGATCTGTATCTCAGCGTTCTTCCCTCTATCTTCTCCATCCTGTACTTATGCGTGTCTAAGCCGGGGAGGAGTCTATGTCTAAGCCGGGGGTGAGTCTATGTCTATGTCCCAGGACATAGATATGTCTTATATGGGCAGAAAGTTAAAATTCTTGTTAACTTCTTAGGGAGCGGCAGCAGAGGTGATGGTTTTGGAGAGCCTGGCGTGCCCAAAGTAAAATGCCTCCCATTCAGGCCCAGAAAATGAATATGCACATATTTAGTACCATTGGATAGGAAACACTCTGAATTTTCCAAAAGTGTTAACCATTTGTCTGTGAGTAAAACAGAACGCATATGGCAGATGAAACCCAGAGGAATTTCTGTCCTGGAAAAAGTGATTTTGACACATTGCTCATTTGGAACCCCTCCCTCATGAAAATGACCATATAAGGGCATATGAATGCAGTACCCATCGCTTCCTTTAGATGTCAACAGTCTCGAGACAGTGTACATTTTCAATTTGGATGCTTTAGACCAGAGAAGAAGAGCAAACCAGGAAGTGTACTTTTTATGTCAACAGTACCCAGCGCTCCCGACAAGGCGCGCAGTGTCTTTTTTACCGTCTTTATCGATCAGTTTATATTCCGGTTGATTTATAATAGTAAATATACGTAAAAGTGTTCCTAAGGATACATTTAAAACTATGTTTGATTGTTCTTGGACAAGTTTATAGGTATAAGATGAACGAGTTCTCGTCACGTTTCAATGGAGGAGTGGAGGCTGTCGTTTCTGATTATAACGCGCGAACCAAATGGAGATTTATGGATAAAATACATTACTTTTTCTAACAAAAGAACCATGGATTGTCTTCGTTGGACACTTAGGATGACCTCAGCAGAAGTTCTTCAACAGGTAATTGATTTGTTTTTGCTGTGAAATGTGTTATGTGTGTGCCATGATGGCTAATGGATTCATGGCTATGGGAAAAATATGTGAGGTGCTACCCTCAAACAATCAAATGTGATGCTTTCGCCGTAAAGCCTTTTTGAAATCTGACAACGCTGTGATATTGCCAAGAAACAGAGCTTTTGATGAGTATGGAACACTTGTATATTGGTGGATGTTTAATAATTCAACTTTTGGATTTTGAATTTGGCGCCTTGCATTTCACCTGGTAGTGTCGGGATTGGGGCGCTAGCGCCCCAGCAATCCCTGAGAGGTTAATCTAACTGAACTGTCCAATTTACAGTAGCTACAACAGTGAAAAAATACCATGCTATTGTTTGAGGAGAGTGCACAACAACAAAACACTTTTATCACAGCAACTGGAGGTAAATGTACTTGCATTCAGTAATCTTGCTCTGATTTGTCATCCTGAGGGTCCCAGAGATAAAATTTGGCATAGTTTTGTTTGATAAAATACATTTTTGTATTCAAATGTAGGAACTGGGTTCTAAAGATGGAACCCATGCTGTTTCTGGCCCCAAACCCAGCTCGCCCGGCCATCTAGATGTGTGAATGTTAGTGTCTTTTCTGTAAGGAAGTACATTTTCCATCATTTATGACCTTCCTGGGAGTGTGTAAAAAAAAATTGTCTTATTACCATATAATTTTTACATATCTAATGTGTTATATGTGTTATATATTCTAGCTCATACAAATGCATTGAATACCATATTCACTACATGGAACAACAGATAGTCCCCCCAAAAATCTGAAAGAAGTTTGTTCTGAAATGTCTGTCCTATATCTGAGAGATATAAGAAAGATCAGGAAACATTTTTTATTTTTTTATATACATGTATTTAACCCCTTATTTTTGGCTCTAAACTGTCTCCATATATACTTCAATAAATATTTTCAACTGCTGTTTGTGAGAGTCTCACCTTTCTACAAAGGGGTCATAGTAGTGTGTAGGCCAAATTGTTCAGAAGCTATAGACAGAAGATGGCAGATCGGCTGTACCGACTTCGGAGGAGTCCCAATACGCTTGTGAGGGTTGTAGAGCAAAACGCAGAACACCATTGTGTTTGTGAGAGTCTCATCTTTCTTTAGAGGGGTCATAACAAAGCCAACAGCATACCACCCTGCGTCCCGCTGGCTTGCTTCTGAAGCTTAGTAGGGTTGGTCCTGGTCAGTCCCTGGATGGGAGACCAGATGCTGCTGGAAGTGGTGTTGGAGGGCCAGTAGGAGGCACTCTTTCCTCAGGTCTAAAAAAAATATATATATATCCCAGTGCAGTGATTGGGGACACTGCCCTGTGTAGGGTTCTGTCTTTTGGATGGGATGTTAAATGGGTGTCCTGACTCTCTGAGGTCATTAAAGATCCCATGGCACTTATTGTAAGAGTAGGGGTGTTAACCCTGGTGTCCTGGCTAAATTCCCAAGCTGTCCCTCATACCATCATGGTCACCTAATCATCCCCAGCTTACAACTGGCTCATTCATCCCCCTCCTCTCCCCTGTAACTATCCCCCAGGTAGTTGCTGTAAATGAGAATGTGTTCTCAGTCAACTTACCTGGTAAAATAATGGATAAATAAAAAATAAACCGTTTGGACACTAGAGACAACTTTGTCTCATGGTCTGACAAGCACTGCTCTAGCTCTGTTGCCTTTCATTGCAGATGCGGAAGTGTGATATTGCCAGATGCGGTCGATTGAGACGCATCCAATGCAAAACAGATATCTTTAGTTTAAACTGCTGGATTTTTATGGGCAGTTTTCATTATGCTAATTAGATTTATGCGGGGGCGCGGACATCGACTCTAGGGGGTTAACTGGAATCTTATTTGTACTTAACTCTCAAACAGTGATGGATTTATAGATAAATGCATAGATGCATTCTGTCCATGTAGTCTCATGTATGTATAGGGAATCAATTCATAACTGGAACTCTTACTGTTAAAGGATTGCTATGATTCCACTCTTACATAAACAATTCTGTAACCTGGCATACAATATGTTCCCTAGTCCTGCTGTAATGCCTGCATTACTATTCTGTCTCAAGGCTCAACTCACTCTGTACCGGACCAGGGTTAAAGCAGCAATGAGGGGGAAGCTACTCACTCAGCTTGCTTTTTTAACTCTTGAATAATACAGTCTATCGGAATCATATTAGCAGAGTTTAAGTACAAATTAAATGACACAATTCTGTCAATTAAAGGTTAAGCAGGTGAAGGTTTGATTTTTGGAAAAATATTTAATTGAAGTACCTGATAAGGGTCTAATGCAGCGGAGGTGTTTGTAGTCGTACCTTGCAAAGAGAGGGAATGATACAGAGAGAGAGAGATAGTGAGTGTACAGGAAGGGAAGCAGCAGGGGTTCAAACTGTAGAACACAGTTCTTCAATTTGAATATAAAAATGTATTTTATCAAACAAAACTATGCTACGTTTTATCTCTGGGACCCTCAGGATGACAATTCAGAGCAAGATTACTGAATGCAAGTACATTATTTACCTTCAGAAGTGAATGTATCAAACCAGTTGCCGTGATAAAAGTTTTTTGTTGTGCACTCTCCTAAAACAATAGCATGGTATTTTTTTACTGTTGTAGCTACTGTAAATTGGACAGTGCAGTTAGATTAACAAGAATGTAACTTTTCTGCCTGTAAAAGACATGTCTATGTCCTGGGAAATGATCTTGTTACTTACAACGTCATGCTAATCATAGCACACGTTAGCTCAACCGTCCCGCTGGAGGGGCACTGGTCCCGTAGAGGTAAAAAAATATATAAAGAATTTGACCCAGCACCAGAATAGTGACATCCATGATGTTTTGGTCAATTTGACCCGCAATTTGACCTTGGTCTATATCATTTTTTTACGGTTTATCCTAAAAAGCAGATGCTTTCTGCACATGAATGGTGCAACCATGCTGGTCACATAGATATTAGTATAATTTCTCTATGATTCTCAAAGACTGAGCAGCACAGATCTGAAGTAAATTTGACCCGCAATTTTACCCCTGCAATTTGACCTTTAACTTGGTCTACAGTGATTCCTCCTTTAAAAGTTGTGAGCTTACAGCGGGGGACTCAGAGGTACCCAGCGTCACGGCTTCATTGCTCCAGACCACCACAAGGGGGAGTTATGTATTTGGGTCCCAAGGTTTTTATATGACCAATCATATCGAATGGTTCCAATGACGAGTTTGACGCGAGCCACCCGTCCCTGGTGACGTTCTTCAGCAAAGATGGCTGACAAAACATTACGGGGGTAGCAAATGTAAGTAGTTATAACGTTATAACGAGTCAAGCTAAAAATATACAATTGAGAGGAATATGTTAGTTAATGTAGAGACAAACTATTGTGGATATTTTTTGTCATGAAGTTAAAGATCAGTGTCCCGCTAGCGGGACAACTTCTGGTGAAACTGGAGGGTGCGCAATTCAAATAAATAATCATAAATATTATGGATTTTAAAGGTACATATAAGTGTCTGAAAGCTTAAATTCTTGTTAATCTAATTCCCTTGTACGATTTACAGTAGCTATTACAGCAAAAACATGCCATGCGATTGTTTGAGGACGCCGCCCCACATCAAAATATTTTTCCACCGGCACAGGTTTCATACATTCACATATAACGATCAAATATTCACTTACTTTTTGAAAATCTTCCTCTGATTTGTCATCCAAAGGGTCCCAGCTATAATATGTAGTTTCATTTTGTTAGATAAAATCCTTCTTTATATCCCAAAAAGTCTGTTTAGTTGGCGCCATCAATTTGAGTAATCCACTCGTTCATCTTGCAGAGAAAGGAATCTGAAAATCTACCCCTAAACTTTGTTTCAACAAGTCAAAATATGTTTCCATTTACTCCTCAGATAACCTAAAATGTAATCAAACTAGAATATTTCTTTCGGAAAGAAGTATGTTCAATAGGAAACCGATTTTATCAGGTGCGTAATGTCTTCATGGCGCGCGCAAACACAAATTTCCAAGACTGTGTCCTTCTACTAAAACTGATCTTTCTTATTCGTTTTTTGAAGTTACAAGCCTGAACATAGACTTCTGACACCCTGTGGAAGCCATAGGAATTGCATCCAGGGATGCATATTTGTACTATTTTCTACATTGTAGAATAATAGTGAAGACATCACAACTATGAAATAGCACATATGGAATCAGTTAACTTCTCAGGGATCACTGGGGCGCTAGCGGGCTGCTCCCGACACTACCAGGTAAAATGTTAGGCGCCAAATTCAAAATCCAAAAGTTGAATTATTAAACATCTACCAATATACAAGTGTTCCATACTCATCAAAAACTCTGTTTCTTGGCAATATCACAGCGTTGTCAGATTTCAAAAAGGCTTTACGGAGAAAGCAGCACATTTGATTGTTTGAGAGTAGCACCTCACATATTTTTCCCATAGCCATGTATCGATTAGCCATCATGGCACACACATAACACATTTCACAGCGAAAACAAATCAATTACCTGTTGAAGAACTTCTGCTGAGGTCATCCTAAGTGTCCAACGAAGACAATCCATGGTTCTTTTGTTAGAAAAAGTAATGTATTTTATCCATAAATCCTCCATTTGGTTCGCGCGTTATAATCAGAAACGACAGCTTCCACTACTCCATTAAAACGTGACGTGAACTCGTTCATCTTATACCTATAAACTTGTCCAAGAACAATCAAACATAGTTTTAAATGTATCCTTAGGAACACTTTTACGTATATTTACTATTATAAATCAACCAGAATATAAACTGATCGATAAAGACGGTAAAAAAGACACTGCGTGCCTTGTCGGGCGCGCGCACTGGGTACTGTTTACATGACAGAGTGACTTCCTTGTTTGCTCTTCTTCTCTGGTCTTATTCATCCAAAATGAAAAAATACACTGTCTCGAGACTGTTGACATCTAAAGGAAGCGATGGGTACTGCATTCATATGCCCTTATATGGTCATTTTCATGAGGAGGGGTGCCCAAATGAGCAATGTGTCAAAATCACTTTTTCCAGGACAGAAATTCCTCGGGGTTTCGCCTGCTATATGCGTTCTGTTTTACTCACAGACAAATGGTTAACAGTTTTGGAAAATTCAGAGTGTTTCCTATCCAATGGTACCAAATATCTGCATATCCTATTTTCTGGGCCTGAATGGGAGGCATTTTACTTTGGGCACGCCAGGCTCTCCAAAACCGACCTCTCAGCTGCCACTCCCTAACAAGTTAAGAACTAATTCTAATTTACAAGGACAGCCTACTCCTTCCTCCTCGTTGGGAGATTGAACCCCGGTCTCCTGTCCGCACGACACAGGGATTCGTTAGCTAAATAGCCCACTACTGTACTGCTGACCGTCACGTTGTACAGCGCCATATTTTCCGTTCCATCCAAACAGAAGCCCAGAGGGTTTTTCGTTTTTCATGGAATAGAAACACCATAATATTAATCAAATGAATTAAGCAAGTACCAGTCAAAAGTTTGGACACCTACTCATTCCAGGATTTTTCTATATTTTACTATTTTCTACATTGTAGAATAATAGTGAAGACATCACAACTATGAAATAGCACATATGGAATCTGTTCTTATTTACAAGGACAGCCTACTCATTCCTCCCTGTCAGGGAATTGAACCCCGGTCTCTCACGTGCCCTCCCCGTCTCTGGTAATGCCAATATGAAAGACTATCAAATGCTTCTCAAAGATGCCCTCTGGTGGTCAAACTAGCACTAACTTTCAGTAACAGAATGACAAGCCACAGAATGACGTGCCACAGAATGCTGCGGCAGCACGCAAGGCGTGCCGCAGTATGACGCAACTTTTAAAGGATGAACCATAACTTGTGAACTGTGTGTCCTAAAAACAAGCTGCTTCCTGCACAAGAATGGTGAAACCATGCTGATCACAAAGATATCAGTATGATGGTTCATACTTTATTTGGATAGTCTGGATTTCCCATCTGTAGATGCTCTACAGAAGGTCATACTATCAACAAACTATCTGTTGATAAGCAACTGATTGCTCGTACAGTTAGGGTTAGAATAAGGGTTAGGGTAAGGTTTAAGGTTAGTGCTTGGGGTAACGGTTAGAATAAGGTTAGGGTTAGAGCTAGGGTTAGTAGATAGTTAGCTGAAATGTTACTTATAGTCTGTAGATAGTCTGTAGAGCATCTACAGATTAACTATACAAATAAAGTGTTACTGAATGATGTCCCTATGATGCTCAGAGGCTGAGCAACACTGTTCTGAAGTCAATTTGAAGTCAAATTGAACTTGGTTTTTGTGCTAGAGACAAATGGCATTATGTGCAGTAAAGATCTAACCATGACGATCACAAGGATATAAGTATTTTGATGTTCAGAGGCCGAGTGTCACATATACTCCCTCTCCGGCCTCTAGGTCATCAGGCTGCTGATTATCCCACACACCTGTCACCATCGTCTCGCGCACCTGCACCTCATAACACTCACCTGGACTCCATCGCCTCCTTGATTATCTTCCCTATATCTGTCAATCCCCTTGGTTCTTTCCTCAGGTGTTATTGACTCTGTTTTTATGTCGGTGCGTTGTTTGTGTTTCGTGTTCATTGTTTCTTTTATTTATTAAAACACTCACTCCCTGAACTTGCTTCTCGACTCTCAGCGCACTCGTTACACCGAGGGACAGTGATCTAAAGTTTGGCTAAAAATGAGCAAAACATTTCCATAAATGTAATAAAATGTCATAATTTGAAGGATATATGACTTTCGTACAGTAATCAAACACATTTTCTATACATTTTGAACAGTTGGGTCTATCAACTCAGGGGAAGAAATATGTGAAAGAGAATATTCTCATCTACTGGAAAATACATTTTGGGAGGTTAAAATCATATATGTATTATCTTGATGTACTTACTGTACATCATTTACTTGGAACATAAATGGTGTAGTCTGAATTGAACATAAGGGAATGTTTAAAATGGTTGCAAAAACAGGGAACCAATAGCAAGTATTTTATTATTTAACCTTTATTTAACTAGGCAAGTCAGTTAAGAACAAATTCTTATTTACAATGACTGCCTTCCCCCTGGCCAAACCCTAACCCGGATGACGCTGGGCCAATTGTGCGATGCCCTATGGGACTCCCAATCACGGCCAGTTGTAATACAGCCTGGAATTAAACCAGGGTCTGTAGTGATGCCTCTACCACTGAGATGCAGTGCCTTAGACCGCTGTGCCACTCGAGAGCTCCCCAATTAGTATAATGAATGTTGGCTACTGTATCTAACGTATTGATAGAGTTTGCCATTTGAACACCAAAATTCATTTATTCACATTAACAAGAACTTCAATTATGTGTTTTTTTTTTTTTTTAACTAGGCAAGTCCGTTAAGAACAAATTATTATTTACAATGACGGCCTAGAAACAGTGGGTTAACTGCCTTGTTCAGGGACAGACAAACAGATTTTTTACCTTGTCAGCTTGGGGATTCAATCTAGCAACTTTTCAGTTACAGGCCCAATGCTCTAACCACTAGGCTACCTGCTGCCCCAGGTAGCCATCATGATATGTTAAAGTTTAGTTCTCTCAGTGGATTCATATTTCAGTCAACCCTCTGCTCCTGCTCTACATTCAGATAGAAGGAGGACATGGAATGGACTTACGCTGTTGTCCAGAGGGATCATTGCATTGCTCCTGTCTAAATAAATCATATTTACTCCATTTCTCCTCTAGGGCCAAAGTGTGCCTGCTGCTTCCCCAGGCCTGTGGTCTACAGGGTGTTTTAAATTGAACTGTCAGAGTCAGTTAAGGTCAGGGTTAATTTCAGTTAACTCCATTGAGTTAGAAAGATAGCCCATCCCCTATCTTTGCCATGATCACTTCTGTGACAGCATGGGCAGCCCCATTGAGGTTTTCGTGGTAAGTGTGTCCTCTCTATCCAACTCTATGGTCTGTTTATAGAGGCACGCTCTAGGGAGACGCAATCCACAGTATGTTAGCGTTGCACTCACCATACTAACTGGTCTCTTTGGTCTCTCCAGCTTGTATAATGTCCGTCCACTTTGATGCCCTGACATTTATTCATGCAATAGTGTCCTTGAAATGATATGTCTAGGACAAAATCGTTCAATCAGCTGTAAGCTCCCAGATGCCATCCATAGGACTGAAGGAATGTTGTCTACAGTTTAGGCAATAAGCAGTACATTTATTTTGAATCTATTGTAAGTTAAGTCTTATTTTTCTATTTCAGACACAAATGGCGAGACTTCTGTAGGATCATACTCTTTAGCATCTCATACTGTACATCTGATTGAAGACAGCACAATGACCAATCATATCATACCACATAAACCACAATTGGGGCCACATATGTGCTCTGAAAAAGTAATCAGTGTCAGTGTTGTACAGAATTAGAGAACGAAAAAGTCCACATGTGTGCTTTGAAAAACATACAGCTGCAACACGGCATACAAATACTTGTATTTTATATTGCACAGAACATTGTTTGTGTAAATCAAATCAAATCAAATTTTATTTGTGCATGATGCATCAAATACTGGATTAATATCCCTATTTAAAGATTAATATCTGGCTACTTAAATTCTCATGAGCTGGAAACTGGGAAGCGAATGAAGGCTGGTGAAAGAATGGGAATCTAAATGTGGATTAGTGTGAAGAGGAATTGTTAAATGAGCTCCAAGGGAATGGTAGGGCTGTGGAACGCTCTAGGCATCATGAGGTGCCTGGGAGACAGTGCTAGTTAGTTACAGTAGTGTTTGAACACACATGGGCACAAACTCAGAAACCCTGGGGCGGGCATGGAAAGCTGGAGAGATGGAGAACAACATAAAATAAAATGTCATATACAAGTGTTTAGCAGATGTTATTGCAGGTGTAGCAAAATGCTTGTGTTTCTAACAGTGCAGTAATATCTAACAAGTAATATCTAACAATTTCACAACAATACACACATCGAAAGTAAAGGAATGAAAATGAAGAATATATAAATATTTGGGCGAGTAATGTCAGAGCGGCGTAGAATAGGACATAATACAGTATATACATATGAGTTGAGTAATGCAAAATATGTTAACATTAGTGACTAATGTTCCACTATTGATGTGGCCAGTGATTTCAACTCTACGTACATAGGGCAGCAGCCTCTAATGTGCTAGTGATGGAAATTTAACAGTCTGATGGCCTTGAGATAGAAGCTGTTTTTCAGTCTATCGGTCCCAGCTTTGATGTACCAGTACTGACCTCGCCTTCTGGATGATAGCGGGGTGAACAGGCAGTGGCTCGGGTGGTTGTTGTCCTTGTTGATTTTTTGGCCTTTCTGTGACATCGGGTGCTGTAGGTGTCCTGGAGGACAGGTAGTTTGCCAACGGTGATGCATTGGGTAGACCCCACCACCCTCTGGAGATCCCTGCGGTTGCGGGCGGTGCAGTTGCTATACCAGGCTACAGCCCGACAGGATGCTCTCAATTGTGCATCTGTAAAAGTTTGTGGGTTTTAGGTGCCAAGTCTGTGTGGGTTAAACATTTCAGTTTGTCAGTGATGTGTACGCCGAGGAACTTGAAGCTTTCTACCTTCTCCACTGCGGTCCCGTCGTTGTGTATAGGGGTTGCTCCCTCTGCTGTTTTCTTAAGTCCACGATCAGCTCCTTTGTTTTGTTGAATGTTGGGTGACAAGTTATTTTCCTGGCACCACACTCCCAGGGCTCTCACTTCCTCCCTCTAGGCTGTCACGTCATTGTTGATAATCAGGCCTACTACTGTTGTGTCATCTGCAAACTTGATGATTGAGTTGGAGGCGTGCTTGGCCACGCAGTCATGGGTGAACAGGAAGTACAGGAGGGGGCTGTGTACGCATCGTTGTGGGGCCTCAGTGTTGAGAATCAGTGAATTAGAGGTGTTTTTTCTTACCTTCACTACCTGGGGGTGGCCTGTCAGGAAGTCCAGGACCCAGATGCACAGGGCGGGGTTCAAACCCAGGGCATCGATCTTAATGATGAGCTTGGAGGGTACTATGGTGTTGAAAGCTGCGCTATAGTCAATAAACAGCATTCTTACATAGGTATTCCTCTTGTCCAGATGGAATAGGGCAGTGTGCAGTGTGATGGTGATTGCATCGTCTGTGGATCTATTAAGGCGATAAGCAAATTGAAGTGGGTCTAGGGTGTCAGGTAAGGTAGAGGTGATATGATCCTTGACTAGTCTCTCAAAGCACTTCATGATGACAGAAGTGAGTGCTACGCGGCGATAGTCATTTAGTTCAGTTTCCTTTGCTTTCTTGGGTACAGGAAACAATGGTGGACATCTTGAAACATGTGGGGACAGCAGCCTGGGATAGGGAGAGATTGAATATGGAGGTAAACACTCCAGCCAGCTGTCTGCGCATGCTCTGAGGACCGTCTGGGCCAGCAGCCTTGCGAAGGTTAACACGCTTAAATGTCTTACTCACGTCAGCCATGGAGAAGGAGAGCCCACAGTCCTTGGTAGCGGGCCACATCGGTGGCACTGTGTTATCCTCAAAGCGGGCGAAGAAGGTGTTTAGCTTGTCCGGGAAGCAAGACATCCGTGTCCGCGATGTGGCTGGTTTTCCCTTTGTAGTCTGTTATTGTCTGTAGACCCTGCCACAGACGTCTCGTGTCTGAGACGTTGAATTGCGACTCCACTTAGTCTCTATACTGATGTTTTGCCTGTTAGATTTCCTTACGGAGGGAATAACTACACTGTTTGTATTTGGCCATATTTCCAGTCATCTTGCCATGGTTAAAAAATAAATAAAAATGATTTATTTCACCTTTATTTAACCAGGTAGGCAAGTTGAGAACAAGTTCTCATTTACAACTGCGACCTGGCCAAGATAAAGCAAAGCAGTTCAACACATACAACAACACAGAGTTACACATGGAGTAAAACAAACATACAGTCAATAATACAGTAGAAAAACAAATCTATATACAAAGAGTGCAAATGAGGTAAGATAAGGAAGGTAAGGCAATAAATAGGCCATGGTGGCAAAGTAATTACAATATAGCATATAAACACTGGAATGGTAGATATAAAGTAGATGAACGTGCAATGTAGAAAAACTGGGGTGCAAGGGAACAAGATAAATAAATAAATATGGTAAGGGATGAGGTAGTTGGTTGGGCTATTTACAGATGGGCTATATACAGGTGCAGGGGTCTGTGAGCTGCTCTGACAGCTGGTGCTTAAAGCTGGTGAGGGAGATAAGTGTCTCCAGTTTCAGAGATTTTTGTAGTTCATTCCAGTCATTGGCAGCAGAGAACTGGAAGGAAAGTCGGCAAAGGAAGAATTGGCTTTGGGGGTGACCAGTGAGATATACAGTGGGGGAAATAAGTATTTAACCCCCTGCTGATTTTGTACGTTTGCCCACTGACAAAGAAATGATCAGTCTATAATTTTAATGGTAGGTTTATTTGAACAGTGAGAGACAGAATAACAACAAAGAAATCCAGAAGAACGCATGTGAAAAATGTTATAAATTGATTTGCATTTTAATGAGGGAAACAAGTATTTGACCCCCTCTCAATCAGAAAGATTTCTGGCTCCCAGGTGTCTTTTATACAGGTAACGAGATGAGATTAGGAGCACACTCTTAAAGGGAGTGCTCCTAATCTCAGCGTGTTACCTGTATAAAAGACACCTGTCCACAGAAGCAATCAATCAATCAGATTACAAACTCTCCACCATGGCCAAGACCAAAGACCACTCCAAGGATGTCAGGGACAAGATTGTAGACCTACACAGGGCTGGAATGGGCTACAAGACCATTGCCAAGCAGCTTGGTGAGGTGACAACAGTTGGTGCGATTATTCACAAATGGAAGAAACACAAAAGAACTGTCAATCTCCCTCGCCCTGGAGCTCCATGCAAGATCTCACCTCGTGGAGTTGCAAAGATCATGATAACGGTGAGGAATCAGCCCAGAACTACACGGGAGGATCTTGACAATGATCTCAAGGCAGCTGGGACCATAGTCACCAAGAAAACAATTGGTAACACACTACTCCGTGAAGGACTGAAATCCTGCAGCACCCGCAATGTCCCCCTGCTCAAGAAAGCACATACAGTGGGGCAAAAAAGTATTTAGTCAGCCACCAATTGTGCAAGTTCTCCAACTTAAAAAGATGAGAGAGGCCTGTAATTTTCATCATAGGTACACTTCAACTATGACGGACAAAATGAGGAAAGAAAATCCAGAAAATCACATTGTAGGATTTTTAATGAATTTATTTGCAAATTATGGTGGAAAATAAGTATTTGGTCAATAACAAAAGTTTCTCAATACTTTGTTATATACCCTTTGTTGGCAATGACAGAGGTCAAACGTTTTCTGTAAGTCTTCACAAGGTTTTCACACACTGTTGCTGGTATTTTGGCCCATTCCTCCATGCAGATCTCCTCTAGAGCAGTGATGTTTTGGGGCTGTCGCTGGGCAACACGGACTTTCAACTCCCTCCAAAGATTTTCTATGGGGTTGAGATCTGGAGACTGGCTAGGCCACTCCAGGACCTTGAAATGCTTCTTCTGAAGCCACTCCTTCGTTGCCCAGGCGGTGTGTTTGGGATCATTGTCATGCTGAAAGACCCAGCCACGTTTCATCTTCAATGCCCTTGCTGATGGAAGGAGGTTTTCACTCAAAATCTCACAATACATGGCCCCATTCATTCTTTCCTTTACACGGATCAGTCGTCCTGGTCCCTTTGCAGAAAAACAGCCCCAAAGCATGATGTTTCCAACCCCATGCTTCACAGTAGGTATGGTGTTCTTTGGATGCAACTCAGCATTCTTTGTCCTCCAAACACGACGAGTTGAGTTTTTACCAAAAAGTTCTATTTTGGTTTCATCTGACCATATGACATTCTCCCAATCCTGATCTGGAACATCCAAATGCTCTCTAGCAAACTTCAGATGGGCCTGAACATGTACTGGCTTAAGCAGGGGGACACGTCTGGCACTGCAGGATTTGAGTACCTGGCGGCGTAGTGTGTTACTGATGGTAGGCTTTGTTACTTTGGTCCCAGCTCTCTGCAGGTCATTCACTAGGTCCCCCTGTGTGGTTCTGGGATTTTTGCTCACCGTTCTTGTGATCATTTTGAGCCCACGGGGTGAGATCTTGCGTGGAGCCCCAGATCGAGGAAGATTATCAGTGGTCTTGTATGTCTTCCATTTCCTAATAATTGCTCCCACAGTTGATTTCTTCAAACCAAGCTGCTTACCTATTGCAGATTCAGTCTTCCCAACCTGGTGCAGGTCTACAATTTTGTTTCTGGTGTCCTTTGACAGCTCTTTGGTCTTGGCCATAGTGGAGTTTGGAGTGTGACTGTTTGAGGTTGTGGACAGGTGTCTTATATACTGATAACAAGTTCAAACAGGTGCCATTAATACAGGTAACGAGTGGAGGACAGAGGAGCCTCTTAAAGAAGAAGGTACAGGTCTGTGAGAGCCAGAAATCTTGCTTGTTTGTATGTGACCAAATACTTATTTTCCACCATAATTTGCAAATAAATTCATTAAAAATCCTACAATGTGATTCTCCTTTTGTCTGTCATAGTTGAAGTGTACCTATGATGAAAATTACAGGCCTCTCTCATCTTTTTAAGTGAGAGAACTTGCACAATTGGTGGCTGACTAAATACTTTTTTGCCCCACTGTATACATACCCGTCTGAAGTCTGCCAATGAACATCTGAATGATTCAGAGGACATCTGGGTGAAAGTGATGTGGTCAGATGAGACCAAAATGGAGCTCTTTGGCATCAACTCAACTCGCCATGTTTGGAGGAGGAGGAATGCTGCCTATGACCCCAAGAACACCATGCCCACCGTCAAACATGGAGGTGGAAACATTATACTTTGGGGGTGTTTTTCTGCTAAGGGGAGAACCTCCTTCCTTCAGCCAGGTCATTAAAAATCGGTCGTGGATGGGTATTCCAGCATGACAATGACCCAAAACACACGGCCAAGGCAACAAAGGAGTGGCTAAAGAAGAAGCACATTAAGGTCCTGGAGTGGCCTAGCCAGTCTCCAGACCTTAATCCCATAGAAAATCTGTGGAGGGAGCTGAAGGTTCGAGTTGCCAAACGTCAGCCTCGAAACCTTAATGACTTGGAGAAGATCTGCATAGAGGAGTGGGACAAAATCCCTCCTGAGATGTGTGCTAACCTGGTGGCCAACTGCAAGAAACGTCTGACCTCTGTGATTGCCACCAAGTACTACGTCATGTTTTGCAGAAGGGTCAAATACTTATTTCCCTCATTAAAATGCAATTCCATTTATAACATTTTTCACATGCGCTTTTCTATATATTTTTTTGTTATTCTGTCTTTCACTGTTTAAATAAACTTACCATTAAAATTATAGACTGATCATTTCTTTGTCAGTGGGCAAACGTACAAAATCAGCAGGGGATCAAATACTTTTTTCCCTCACTGTACCTGCTGGAGCGCGTGCTACGAGTGCGTGCTGCTATGGTGACCAGCGAGCTGAGATAAGGCGGGGCTTTACCTAGCAGGGACTTGTAGATGACCTAGAGCCAGTGGGTATGGCGACGAGTGTAAAGCGAGGGCCAGCCAACGAAAGCATACAGGTCGCAGTGGTGGGTGGTACATGGGGCCTTGGTGACAAAACGAATGTCACTGTGATAGACTGCATCCAATTTGTTGAGTATAGTATTGGAGGCTATTTTGTAAATGACATCACCGAAGTCAAGGATCGGTAGGATGGTCAGTTTTACGAGGGTATGTTTAGCAGCATGAGTGAAGGATGCTTTGTTGCGAAATAGAAAGCCAATTCTAGATTTAATTTTGGATTGGAGATGTTTGATGTGAGTCTGGAAGGAGAGTTTACAGTCTAACCAGACACCTAGGTATTTGTAGTTGTCCACATAATCTAAGACAGAACCGTCCAGAGTAGTGATGCTGGACGGGCGGGTGGGTGCAGGCAGCGATCGGTTGAAGAGCATGCATTTAGTTTTACTTGCGTTTAAGAGCAGTTGGAGGCCACGGAAGGAGAGTTGGCCTTGAAGCTTGTCTGGAGGGTAGCCAACACAGTGTCCAAAGAAGGGCCAGAAGTATACTGAATGGTGTCGTCTGCGTAAAGGTGGACCAGAGACTCACCAGCAGCAAGAGTGACATCACTGATGTATACAGAGAAGAGAGTCGGCCCAAGAATTGAACCCTGTGGCACCCCCATAGACTGCCAGAGGCCCGGACAACAGGCCCTCCGATTTGACACACTGAACTCTATCGGAGAAGTAGTTGGTGAACCATGCGAGGCAATTATTTGATAAACCAAGGCTGTCGAGTCTGCCGATAAGGATGTGGTGATTGACAGAGTTGAAAGCCTTGGCCAGATCAATGAAAACGGCTGCACAGTAATGTCTCTTATCGATGGCAGTTATTATGTCGTTTAGGACCTTGAGCGTGGCTGAGGTGCACCCATGCCCAGCTCGGAAACCAGATTGCATAGCGGAGAAGGTACGGTGGGATTCGAAATGGTTGGTAATCTGTTTGTTAACTTGGTTTCAAAGACCTTAGAAAGAAAGGGTAGGATAGATATTGGTCTGTAGCAGTTTGGGTCAAGAGTGTCTCCCCTTTGAAGAGGGGGATGACCGCAGCTGCTTTCCAGTCTTTGGGAATCTCAGACGACACGAAAGAGAGGTTGAACAGGCTAGTAATAGGGGTTGCAACAATTTCTGCAGATAATTTTTGAAAGAAAGGTTCCAGATTGTCTAGCCCGGCTGATTTGTAGGGGTCCAGATTTTGTAGCTCTTTCAGAACATCAGCTAATTGTATTTGGGTGAAGGAGAAATGGGAGAGGCTTGGGCGAGTTGCTGAGGGGGGTGCAGGGCTGTTGACCGGTGTAGGGGTAGCCAGGTGGAAAGCATGGCCAGCCATAGAAAAATTATTGAAATTCTCAATTATTGTGGATTTATCGGTGGCGATAGTGTTTCCTATCCTCAGTGCAGTGGGCAGCTGGGAGGAGGTGCTCTTATTCTCCATGGACTTTACAGTGTCCCAGAACTTTTTTGAGTTTGTATTACAGGAAGCAAATTTCTGCTTGAAAAAGCTAGCCTTGGCTTTCCTAACTGCCAGTGTATATTGGTTCCTGACTTCCCTGAAAAGTTGCATATCACGGGGGCTGTTCGATGCTAATGCAGAACTCCACAGGATGTTTTTGTGCTGGTCAAGGGCAGTCATGTCTGGAGAGAACCAAGGGCTATATCTGTTCCTGGTTCTAAATTTCTTGAATGGGGCATGCTTATTTAAGATGGTGAGGAAGGCGCTTTTAAATGCGATGGTTAACGGTTTCAGTTTTGCGCGAATGCTGCCATCTATCCACGGTTTCTGGTTAGCGTAGGTTTTAATAGTCACAGTGGGTACAAAATCTCCTATACACTTCCTGATAAACTCAGTCACCGTATCAGTGTATTCATCGAGATTATCCTCGGAGGCTTCACGGAACATATCCCAGTCCGTGTGATCAAAACAATCTTGAAGCAAGGATTCCGAATTGGTCAGACCAGTGTTGAATAGTCCTTAGCATGGGTACTTCCTGTTTGAGATTCTGCCTATAGGAAGGGGGGAGCAAAATGCAGTCGTGATCAGATTTGCCGAAGGAAGGACGGGGGAGGGCCTTGTAGGCATCCCAGAAGTTGGAGTAGCAGTGGTCTAGTGTTTTAGCAGTGCGAGTACTACAGTCAATGTGTTAATAGGTCTTTGCTGATTTCATTAGATTTTCCTATAATGTCAAGCAAAGAGGCACTGAGTTTGAAGGTAGGCCTTGAAATACATCCACAGGTACACCTCCAATTGACTCAAATTATGTCAATTAGCCTATCAGAAGCTTCTAAAGCCATGACATCATTTTCAGGAATTTTCCAAGCTGTTTAAATGCACAGTCAACTTAGTGTATGTAAATTTCTGACCAACTGGAATTGTGATACAGTGAATTATAAGTGAAATAGTCTGTCTGTAAACAATTGTTGGAAAAATTACTTATGTCACGCACAAAGTAGATGTCCTAACCGACTTGTGGAGTGGTTGAAAAACGAGTTTTAATGTCTCCAACCTCAGTGTATGCAAACTTCCGAATTCAACTGTATATATAAATGATGTGCCTGTTGAGATCACTTAACCCAAGGCGGGAACTGTGTATTGTCACTTCCAAGCATACACAGGCTGCAGCCATTGTCACTGTGAGAATAATTAGCATGATAAATATGGTGATTATAGTCCATTTGAATGTTAGATGAGGATAAATCTCTCTTAGGCATTTTTGGTAAATGTCTGGAACTAGCTGACATAGTTTCTCCGTCCCTGCCTCTCTCTGTATAGGTGGCCAAACTCCCCCCACTGCCTCTTCCAGTGGTGGAAATGGCTAGATCATTAAATTATTATTAGATTCAAATTTTAGATTAGATGAGAGATGATTGCATTATGTTAAATGTCTGAGACTAGCTGGCATGGTTTATCTCTCTCCCTTCTTCCACCCCAGGTGGCCAACCTCCTGCGCCTCTTCCAGATCCCTCAGATCAGCTACGCCTCCACCAGCGCCAAGCTCAGTGACAAGTCTCGCTATGACTACTTCGCTCGCACTGTGCCGCCAGACTTCTACCAGGCCAAGGCCATCGCCGAGATCCTGCGTTACTTCAACTGGACCTACGTGTCCACCGTGGCATCTGAGGGCGATTACGGTGAGACAGGCATCGATGCCTTCCAACAGGAGGCCCGCGCCCGCCAGATCTGCATCGCCACCTCGGCCAAGGTCAGCCAGTTGTTGTTGTTTGTTTGTTTGTTGTTGTTGCCACTTTCACAGTGAAAATTATTTATCATTGCAAAGGTTTCATACTGTAGCGACATTTACCCAACACCTACAGACCTTGTCAAGGGGTTCAGAAATCTTGGCGTAATGGTTAAGGTGTTGGTAGTCTCTGGACCTGGGTTAGAATCCCAATCTGGGCTACCCACGGATTTCGCTACAATACTATTGCATGTTATTGAATTTAATTTGATCGCGGGTTCACGACAATGGGGTTTCTAAAGGCAATTTTACCGTAATAGCAGAGATCGCATTCACTGTAAACACTGCAACTCAATCGGAAATTGTCTTTAAAAGCTGATTTGTCGACAACCCAAGATCAGATTAAATCCTGACACTGGTTGATTCCATTTAGAATAGTGTTGTATCTTTTTCTGCCTTGTTGTTTTAAAGACTGTGTCTTATTCTAGCACATGATGGTTCAAAGCTGGTGCATAATTAACAGGTGAGCCGCTCGATGAACCGGTACAGCTACGACCAGGTGATCCGCTCGCTGCAGCAGAAGTCCAATGCCAAGGTGGTCATTCTGTTCACACGCAGTGAGGATGCCAGGGAGCTGCTAGTGGCTGCCGCCCGCATGAACGTCACCTTCATCTGGGTGGCCAGTGACGGCTGGGGGGCGCAGGTAGGGCCCTGGCTTCCGTTCAAAAAGAGTTGATTCCCGATTTCCTTACAATCAAAATCGACTCCTTCACAATTAAGGAATCAATTCCTTTATAAGAATAGATTTCCTTCATTTTACCTTTTGTTTACCATGAAATGTAATGTTTTGTGATTTTAATAAAGGGTGTATTTTCATTCCAATTACTGAGAAAATGTGAATGATTTGCAGGAGAGTGTTGTGAGGGGAAGTGAGACAGCAGCCGAGGGGGCCTTCACCATTGAGCTGGCCTCCTACCCCATCCGGGAGTTTGCCGACTACTTCACTAAGCTGAACCCCTACACTAACACACGGAACCCCTGGTTTAGAGAATTCTGGGAGCACCGCTTCGACTGTAGTCTCTCGGAGCCTGGTTGTAGCGAACACAGTCTGAAGGACGGCAAGTTTGAGCAGGAGTCCAAGATCATGTTTGTAGTGAACGCAGTGTATGCCATGGCTCATGCCCTGCATAATATGAGGCAGGCAGTTTGCCCACTCAATGCAACCAAGATCTGTGATGCCATGAAGCCAGGCACCGGGAAGAGGTTCTATAGGGATTTCATCCTCAAGACCAAGTTCGATGGTGAGTGAAGCGGTCTCAACAATAGAAATAGAACTCCCAGAAGGGGCAATCCCCATTTAAGTAATTGTTCCATGATGGGTGGACTGGAGGCCATATGCAGTGCATCCAATTCTGCGGGTAATGTAATAAAATGTGAATGGCCTCAACAGCCATACAAGGTCAGGTGACTTGATTACGGGCTATATCACAATGTTAGCCTATATGCACCCTTCATTCAATGCACAGGTTTAGATATACAGTACCAGTCAAAGGTTTGGACACACCTACTCATTCCAGGTTTTTTCTTTATTTTTACTATTTTCTACATTGTAGAATAACAGTGAAGACATCAAATGAATAAATAACACATGGAAACATGTAGTAACTAAGAAAGTGTTAAACAAATCAAAATACATTTTATATTTGAGATTCTTCAAAGTAGCCACCGTTTGCTTTGATGACAACTTTGCACACTCTTGGCATTATCTCAACCAGCTTTATGAGTTGCATTTCAATTAACAGGTGTGCCTGTTAATTTGTGGAATTTATTTCCTTCTTAATGCATTTGAGCCAATCAGTTGTGTTGTGACAAGGTAGGATTGGTATACAGAAGATAGCCCTATTTGATAGAAGACCAAGTCCATATTATGGCAAGAACAGCCCAAATAAGCAAAGACAAACGACAGTCCATCATTACTTTAAGACATGAAGGTCAGTCAATATGGAAAATTTCAAGAACTTTTCAAGTTGCTTCAAGTGCAGTTGCAAAAACCATCAAGCGCTATAATGAAATTGGCTCTGATGAGGACCGCCACAAGAAAGGAAGACCCAGAGTTTCCTCTGCTGCAGAGGACAAGTTCACCTCAGATTGCGTCCCAAATAAATGCATCACAGAGCTCAAGTAATAGACACATCTCAACATCAACTGTTCAGAGGAAACGGTGTGAATCAGGCCTTCATAGTTGAATTGCTGCAAAGAAACCACTACTAAAGGACACCAATAAATCTGTCCTTTGGTCAGGTCCAAATATGAGATTTTTGGTTCCAACCGGCGTGTCTTTGTGAGATGCAGAGTAGGTGAACGGATGATCTCCACATGTGTGGTTCCCACTGTGAAGCGTGGAGGTGGGATGGTGTGGGGGTGCTTTGCTGGTGACAATGTCTGTGATTTGTTTAGAATTTAAGGCACACTTAACCAGCATGGCTACCACAGCGATACCCCATCCCATCTGGTTTGCGCTTAGTAGGACTATCATTTGTTTTTCAACAGTACAATGACCCAACACACCTCCAGGCTGTGTAAGGGCTAGTTGACCAAGAGTGAGAGTGATGGCGTGCTGCATCAGATGACCTGGCTTCCACAATCCCCTGACCTCAACCCACTTGAGATGATTTGGGATGAGTTGGACCGCAGAGTGAAGGAAAATCAGCCAACAAGTGCTCAGCATACATGGAAACTCCTTCAAGACTGTTGGAAAAGCATTCCAGGTGAAGCTGGTTGAGAGAATGCCAAGACTGTGCAAAGCTGTCATCAAGGCAAAGGGTGGCTACTTTGAAGAATCTAAAATATATTTTGATTTGTTTAACACTTTTTTGGTTACTACATGATTCCATATGTGTTATTTCATAGTTTTGATGTATTCACTATTATTCTACAATGTAGAAAACATAAAATGAGCAGGCGTTTCCAAACGTTTGGCTTGTACTGTAATTTAGAGTTAAACTGTATATGTACAAAAGTATGTGGACACTTGCTCATCAAACATCTCATTCCAAAATCATGGGCATTAATATGGAGTTGGTCCCCCCTTTGCTGCTATAACAGCCTCCACTCTTCTGGGAAGGCGTTCCACTAGATGTTGGAACATTGCTGCGGGGACTTGGTTCCATTCAGCCACAAGAGCATTAATGAGGTCGGGTATTGATGTTGGGCGATTAGTCCTTCCTCGCAGTTGGCGTTTCAATTCATCCCAAAGGTGTTAGATGGGATTGAGGTCAGGGCTCTGGGCAGGACAGTCAAGTTCTTCCACACCGATCTCGACAAACCATTTCTGTAGGGGCCTTGCTTTGTACATGGGGGAATTGTCATGCTGAAACCGAACTGCTGAAACCAAACTGTTGCCACAAAGTTGGAAGCACAGAATCGTCTAGAATATCATTGTATGCTGTAGTGTTAAGATTTCCCTTAACTGGAACTAAGGGGCCTAGCCTCCTACAACAAACTTTACAGTTGGCACTATGCATTCGGGCAGGTAGCGTTTTCCTGGCATCCGCCAAACCCAGATTCGTCCATCGGTCTGCCAAATGGTGAAGTGTGATTCATCACTCCAGAGAAATAATTTCCGACGAACAGTTAATGTGCTGACGTTGCTTCCAGAGGCAGTGAGGAACTCTGTAGTGAGTGTTGCTACGTGCTTCTGCACTCGGCGGTCCCATTCTGTGAGCTTGTGTGGCTTACCACTTTGCGGCTGAGCCATTGTTGCTCCTAGACATTTCCACTTCACAATAACAGAGCTTACAGTTGACCGGGGAAGCTCTAGCAGGGCTGAAATTTGATGAACTGACTTGTTGGAAAGGTGGCATCCTATGACATTGAAAGTCACTGAGCTCTTCAGTAAGGCCATTCTACTACCAATGTTTATGTATGGAGATTGCATGGGTGTGTGCTTGTGGGGTAATTTGAAGGAGTGTCCACATATATTTGCATATATCGTGTACCATTCATGTCATCAGAAATAATAAATTAAATCTATTCTTACATTTCTTATTTTCAATGTAATAACACAGAATGTAAGAACAGACCGGAAGCAGCTCAGAATCACATAGTAATACTGTTATTACCTGAGCTAGTCCTAGAATGATGTCTAATTATAATTGAGTATTACATGTTTTATTTAATAATCAATATTGGTACATTGGGGCAATTTGAAACAAATGCAGATCTGAATGGGCCGTGAGATTGATTTCGCAGTTTATGTTGTGTCCCTGTTGAAAAGGGTTTGGTGATGATTTGATTTGCAGTGGGATCAGTAACAAATAGGGACTGAGTAAGATGCTTAGAGTAAGCAAACAGTGTGCACTATTTTGAGAAGATGCCTCATGAATCAATGTTGCATTAAATAAATGAATTAAAAAGCAAATGGATAAGATAAAGGAAACATTGACATAACATCTAATTTGTGATTTCTTTGTAAGAAAACTAAATTACTGGAGACTCATATTAAAATTCTATATCTAACTAAAATGGAGAGTTGTTCTTTCTTCTGAAATGTCATCATTGATATACAGTATTTCTGTTTCCCCTCAGCTCCCTTCAGACCTGCCGACACGGAGAACATCGTGCGTTTCGACACCTACGGAGACAGTCTGGGCCGCTACAACATCTTCCACTACCACAAACAGGAAGATAAATACGTGTATAGGAAGGTATGTAGCTCTCCATCCAGGAGTGCTGAACCGCGGCTGATCCTGTGTGTGTGTCTGGGGATGGGAAAAAGGAAGAAGAATAAATTATCTCTCCTTTCCTTTTCAGGTGGGTTACTGGGCCCAGGGCCTGATCCTGAACACCAGCCAGGTGCCATGGAGGGGCCCAGCCGGAGCGCCCCCCACCTCCCAGTGCAGTGACCCTTGCAGGAAGAATGAGGTGAAGAGCATGCAGCCTGGAGATGTGTGCTGCTGGATCTGCATCCCCTGCCAGGTAATACATCCACAAGGAAGGAGAGATGAGTGTGAGAAATTACTTTATTTTTTCATTGTATAGTTTATCTTCTGATAG
The DNA here is from genome assembly GCA_030435695.1 of Brachymystax lenok tsinlingensis. Lineage (NCBI taxonomy): Eukaryota > Metazoa > Chordata > Actinopteri > Salmoniformes > Salmonidae > Brachymystax > Brachymystax lenok. Next base: position 40,442,200 of record CM059797.1, on the reverse strand, counting down.
TCAGCAGGTCAATTTGAGGGTTTGTTCCGCCCGGCGCCATTTATTTCTGTCAGTTGAATATGCACTACCTTTTTTGGGGGGGTTAGGATGAAGGTTAAGGTTAGGGCTAGGGTAAGTGGATAGTAAGTTGAAATATTGTTGATAGTTAAACATCTACTGAACAACTACAAACTACCTATATATTTCCCCTGCAAGCCCTACCAGTACCTGCTGGATGAGTTCACCTGTGCAGACTGCAGCTTTGGACAGTGGCCCCAGGCCAACCTGACAGGCTGCTTCGACCTCCCAGAGGAGTACATCCGCTGGGAGGTACTGTCACTGTTTTACCTTATTTTTCTCCACTTTTAAAAATATTTTTCTGTGTTTTGAGACATTTACGTGTGAAATAACACTTTAAATATTAATTTGATTTAGGATGCCTGGGCCATTGGGCCCGTCACCATCTCCTGCCTGGGCATGTTGTGTACCCTTTCCGTGGTGGGCCTGTTCTTCAAGCACAATGACACCCCTGTCGTCAAAGCCAGCGGCCGGGAGCTGTCCTATATCCTCCTAATCGGAGTCCTAATGTGCTACAGCATGACCTTCATCTACATCGCCAAGCCCTCGATGGCCGTGTGTACCCTACGTCGACTAGGCCTGGGAACCTCCTTCGCTGTGTGCTACTCGGCACTGCTCACTAAGACCAACCGCATCGCAAGGATCTTCAGCGGGGTGAAGGACGGGGCCACACGGCCACGGTTCATCAGCCCAGCCTCCCAGGTGGCCATCTGCGGCGGACTTATCTCCTGTCAGCTCCTGGTGGCTGTGGTCTGGCTCCTGGTGGAGATGCCTGGCGTCAGGAAGGAGGTGGGCGTAACAGAGCTGGATTCCTAACATCACTCCCTAGCCTGAAATGTTTCCACACAAGCTATCAACTCATTAGCTTTAGTCAAGTGGGGGGGTCATGTATGTTTGCAGATCAGATGATCCCAGGTTCCAGCCCAGTGAGGGTCAGGGAAGAAAGCTATACTGTTAAGCAAGCACAGTGATATTATTGTCCATCACATGAGCATAGAAATATATAATAATATTCTATATTAATATTCTGTATACACTACTCTATTGCTAATATGGTTATGTTCTGTTTAATTATATGGAGGTGAGCCCCGAAAGGAGGGATATAGTCACCCTGAAGTGCAACAGCAAGGACTCCAGCATGCTGGCCGCTCTGGCCTACAACTGCGTCCTAATCGTCCTCTGCACAGTCTACGCCTTCAAGACCAGGAAGTGTCCAGAGAACTTCAATGAGGCCAAGTTCATTGGGTTCACCATGTACACTACCTGTATCATCTGGCTGGCCTTCCAACCCATCTTCTACGTCACAGCCAGCGACTACAGGGTGAGTGGGAAGAATATACTCCAATTAGGGTTGTAAATTCTGGTAACTTTACCAAAATGTCCAGATTTTCCAGAAATCCTGGTTGGAGGTTTCCGGATTTCCTGCTTATTCCCCTTCTGATTCTGGGAATATTCTAACCAGGACTTCTGGACAATCTGGGAATTTTGAGAAAGTTACTGGAATTTTGCAACCCCAAATCCAATATATTTGTCACAAGGTAGGAGTGTAGGGTGTGGAGTCAGGCACAGAGAGCAGAGGATTGATGCGGAACTGTCTTTTAATACAGTGAGAAAAAAAAAAAGACAGGCTAAAGAAACAGAAACGAACGTCTACCAACTAACAGAATACAAGCCCGCACAAAAGGAGGCGGGCCTAACCTACTTAAATAGCCCTAGCCCACAACTAAACAAGACACAGGTGAAACCAATACAAATTACAATGAAGGAAAGGGATCGGTAGCAGCTAGTAGGCCGGCGACGACGACCGCCGAACGCCGCCCGAACAGGCAGAGGAGACACCTTCGGTGGAAGTCGTGACAATATTATAATGAAATGATGGAGTAGAACGAGGTAATTGTGCTTATCAACACTAGGGTCATTACGATATTAATGACAAGGTTGGCATATTTTCATTATTAAAGAAATCTATAAGTGCTTGAATGTGTCTTTAGTGTACCAATGGATCTAGGTGACATACATAAATTCCTTTTGATCATCACCTTCATCGTATAGCCATTCTCCAAATGACGTTCCTTATCTAATCTAAAACTCCAGTAGTGCCACTTATATACAGTTGAAGTCGGAAGTTTACATATACCTTAGCCAAATACATTTAAACTCTGTTTTTCACAATTCCTGACACTATAATCCTAGTCAGGTCAGTTAGGATCACCACTTTATTTTAAGAATGTGAAATGTCAGAATAATAGTTGAGAATGATTTAATTCAGCATTTATTTATTTAATCACATTCCCAGTGGGTCAGAAGTTTACATACACTACATTTTTGGTAGCATTGCCTTTAAATTGTTTAAACTTGGGTCAAATGTTTCGGGTAGCCTTCCACAAGCTTCCCACAATAGGTTGGGTAAATTTTGGCCCGCCCATTCCTCTTGACTGAGTCAGATTTGTAGGCCTCCTTGCCTGCACACACTTTTTCAGTTCTGCCCACAAATGTTCTTTAGGATTGAGGTCAGGGCTTTGTGATGGCCACTCCAATACCTTGACTTTGTTGTCCTTAAGCCATTTTGCTTCAATATATCCACAATTGTCCTTCATCATGATGCCATCTATTTTGTGAAGTGCACCTGCCGCAAAGCACCCCCACAACATGATGCTGCCACCCCCGTGCTTCAAAAAGTATGATCTTTGTCCCCATGTGCAGTTGCAAACCGTAGTCTGGCTTTTTTATGGCGGTTTTGGAGCAGTGGCTTCTTCCTTGCTGAGCAGCCTTTCAGGTTATGTCGATATAGGATTCGTTTTACTGTGATGCGTCTGAGTGTAGCTGGTGTAGAGGAGTCAGGCGCAGGACAGCAGAATTGAGTAATAATAGCAATTTTACTCAAATAAATAACGATACATGTCAAAATAATGCCAATCCCACAAAATACGGACTGCAATACAATAAACAATCACGCACAAAAAAACATGGGGAAAACAGAGGGTTAAATAATGAACATATAATTGGGGAATTTAAACCAGGTGTGTAAAACAAGACAAAACAAATGGAACATGAAAAGTAGATCGGCGATGGCTAGAAGACCGGTGACGTCGACCGTTTGGCGGAAGTCGTGACAGTACCCCCCCATTGACGCTCGTCTCCAGCAGCGCGCTGACACCGACCTCGGGGACGACCCGGAGGACGAGGCGCAGGGCGATCCGAATGGGTCCAACACCTCCTCCACCAGCACCCAGCATCTCTCCTCCGGACCGCACCTCTCCCACTCCACGAGGTACTGAAGGCCACTCCTCCGACGCCTCGAGTCCAGGATGGCTCGAACAGCATACCCCCAGGGCCCCCCTCGATGTCCAGAGGGGGCAGAGGAACCTCCCGCACCTCAGACTCCTGGAGTGGACCAGCATCCACCGGCCTGAGGAGAGACACATGGAACGAGGGGTTAATATGGTAATCTGGGGGGAGCTGTAATCTGTAACAAACCTTGTTCAGTCTCCTCAGGACTTTGAATGGCCCCACAAACCGCAGATTCCTGGCAGGGCAGGCGGAGGGGCAGGTTTCGGGTCGAGAGCCAGACCCGGTCCCCCGGTGCGAACACCGGGGCCTCACTGCGGTGGCGGTCGGCGCTCGCCTTCTGCCGCCTCACAGCCCGTTGCAGGTGCACATGGGCGGCGTCCCAGGTCTCCTCCGAGCGCTTAAACAATTCGTCCACCACAGGAGCCTCGATCTGGCTCTGATGCCAAGGTGCCAGAACCGGCTGATACCCCAGTACGCACTGGAAGGGAGAGAGGTTAGTGGAGGAGTGGCGGAGTGAGTTTTGGGCCATCTTTGCCCATGGGATGAACGCCGCCCACTCCCCCGGCCGGTCCTGGCAATAGGACTGCAGAAACCTACCCACATCCTGGTTTACTCTCTCCACCTGCCCGTTACTCTCGGGGTGAAAACCTTAGGTGAGGCTAACAGAGAGCATTCTATAAACGCCCTCCAGACCCTGGACGTGAACCCCGTAGTGCCGGAAGACGTATGTGAACAGCGCCTACGCAGTCTGACGGGCCGTAGGGAAACTGGGCAAAGAAAGGAGACGGCAGGAATTGTGGTGTTGCCCTGTGATCCACAACGACCAGAATCGTGGTGTTGCCCTGTGAGGGAGGAAGATCTGTCAGGAAGTCCACCGACAGGTGCAACCACGGCCGTTGTGGAACGGGTAGGTGTTGTAATTTCCCTCTGGGCAGGTGTCTGGGAGTCTTGCACTGGGCACACACCGAGCAGGAGGAAACCTAGACCCTCACGGTAATTTAGTCGCCCTCTTCTTACAGAAGGCGAGAGCCAAATCGGCATATTCTGAGGGGATGCACCGATGGAAACCCCTACACACCTCCCTGAGCACTTTCGTGACCACCCCTTGAGAGCCCTCTGTTGCCACGAAATAGTGGGGTCATGACAGGCCAACCAGGGTAGGCCCAGCACCACGGGAAACGCAGGAGAATCAATAAGGAAGAGACTGATTCTCTCCCTGTGACCCCCTGCGTAACCATGCCTAGTGGAGCGGTGGCCTCCCTAATCAGCCCTGACCCTAATGGTCAACTACAGTGGGGCAAAAAAGTATTTAGTCAGCCACCAATTGTGCAAGTTCTCCAACTTAAAAAGATGAGAGAGGCCTGTAATTTTCATCATAGGTACACTTCAACTATGACAGACGAAATGAGAAAAAGAAATCCAGAAAATCACATTGTAGGATTTTTAATTTATTTATTTGCAAATTATGGTGGAAAATAAGTATTTGGTCAATAACAAAAGTTTATCTCAATACTTTGTTATATACCCTTTGTTGGCAATGACAGAGGTCAAACGTTTTCTGTAAGTCTTCACAAGGTTTTCACACACTGTTGCTGGTATTTTGGCCCATTCCTCCATGCAGATCTCCTCTAGAGCAGTGATGTTTTGGGGCTGTCGCTGGGCAACACGGACTTTCAACTCCCTCCAAAGATTTTCTATGGGGTTGAGATCTGGAGACTGGCTAGGCCACTCCAGGACCTTGAAATGCTTCTTACGAAGCCACTCCTTCGTTGCCCGGGCGGTGTGTTTGGGATCATTGTCATGCTGAAAGACCCAGTCACGTTTCATCTTCAATGCCCTACATGGCCCCATTCATTCTTTCCTTTACACGGATCAGTCGTCCTGGTCCCTTTGCAGAAAAACAGCCCCAAAGCATGATGTTTCCACCCACATGCTTCACAGTAGGTATGGTGTTCTTTGGATGCAACTCAGCATTCTTTGTCCTCCAAACAGTTTTTACCAAAAGGTTCTATTTTGGTTTCATCTGACCATATGACATTCTCCCAATCCTCATCTGGAACATCCAAATGCTCTCTAGCAAACTTCAGACGGGCCTGAACATGTACTGGCTTAAGCAGGGGGACACGTCTGGCACTGCAGGATTTGAGTCCCTGGCGGCGTAGTGTGTTACTGATGGTAGGCTTTGTTACTTTGGTCCCAGCTCTCTGCAGGTCATTCACTAGGTCCCACCGTGTGGTTCTGGGATTTTTGCTCACCGTTCTTGTGATCGATCAGGGCCTTGTCGTTCCTTCCCACGCTGGCGGCCAGGGTCCGAAAGTCCAAAGCGAAATCCTGCGCGCTCCTCGTCCCCTGCCTCAGATAGAACAGACGTTCACCCGTTGCTCGACCCTCAGGCGGGTGGTCGAAAACTGCCTGAAAGCAGCGGGTTAACTCTGTATAATGGTCCGCCGCGTCTCCTTCACTCCATACAACGTTGGCCCACTCCAGGGCTTTGCCTGAGAGGCAGGAGACGAGGGTGGACACGCTCTCACGTTGGGACCGGGTGAGGAGGGGTGGACAGTGGGACCTGCTGTCGTGGGGCTGGTGGAGGCGATGGCAGACCTCCTTCTCTCTCCCATCTATCCGTTGTCTGCAGCACACGATCCATGGCGGTGCCCAGATGTTGCAACATGGTCGTTTGCTGCTGGACGCCCTCCTTTCGCACCAAAGTACGTTCATCTCTAGGAGACAGAACGCGTCTCCTTCCTGAGCGGTATGACGGCCGCGTGGTCCCATGGTGTTTATACTTGAGTACTATTGTTTGTACAGATGAACGTGGTACCTTCAGGCATTTGGAAATTGCTCCCAATTGCTCCCATGACTACCTCATGAAGCTGGTTGAGAGAATGCCAAGAGTGTGCAAAGCTGTCATCAAGGCAAAGGGTGGCTGGTTTAACAAGAAGTTGGTGGAGTGGTTGAAAAACGAGTTTTAATGACTCCAACCTAAGTGTATGTAAACTTCCGACTTCAACTGTACATTACATTATGATTTGAAAAGTAGTTTTTTTTCTCCCTTCTGACATTGACATTGAAATGTGCAGGAGATTCCCCCAGGGCATTTAGATAGGAAGACTCTTCAAACTGTTAAAAACTGGTTTGAATCAATGATGTTTCCACGTCATTTCAAACAAAAAATTCAATTTGACAATGTTGAATCAATGTGGAAAACTGATTGGATTTGAAATAAGTCATCACCATAAGGGAATTTCGTATTTTTAACCTAAATTCAATGACATGGTGGAATTTTTTGTTGATTTCACATTGAATTCACGTTAACTCAACCAAATGTTAATCAAAACTGATGTCTGTGCCCAGTGGGTTGTTCCCAGCATTCCTCTACAATATTGCCACAGCTTTGTTTCCAGTTCTCAGCTGAGATCAGTTCAAACGAGGGAATAGCTGGGCTTCTGAGGGCCTGATGCTAAGATTGTCTTAGAATTCTGATAGTCATCTACAGACAGCCATCTGCTTAACTAATCAACTAATGAACACCCAGACCCAGTGACCCAGTGTGCCCCTTCTCAACACCCAAATGACGAGCCCAATATGACACCACAATATAGCCTAACAGGATAGATGACTTACTGAATATATTATATCTGTATAAAAATATAGCTTAAAGGTGCGTTCATCACCCTGTTTCAGACCTATGCAGTCTTTGCTGGCATGTAAGCAAGATAAAGAGAGACAATATGTATAAAACTGACACAAAAGTGCAGTCCAGGGTGTATGATAACTGTGACCCAAGGCTGAATCTTGTCTAGTCTAATGCCTGTCCGGTTGGTGTTGGTGTGCCACTGGGTACTGGGAGGAGAAAGGAGAGGGGGAGGAGGAGGGCATCTCATATTGGCCTTGCATCAGAATCATTCATTTCCCCAGGCAATCTCCCATCATCTCTATAGTGTTCTATGTACTAGCAAAAATCACCTCTGAGTTGGAAGAGAAAAGTTTGAGAGAAGGGTCGAGAAAGCAGGCGAGAAAGGAGTGAGAGACTGGATGAACAGTATTATGATGAGTGTACATATTGAATATAGATGATGAGTGTTCATATTGGAGCTGTGGTAGACAGAATAATTAAGCTAGGAAAAGGTTTTGGCTATGCAACAGAACGCTTTTCTCTCTGTTTGTGTGCCATTAATAATGACAGCAGTTGGGCTCAGCGTCCTGCATTTCAACATTGGAGATGTTCTCCAATGAAAGACAAGCTGTGTTGTTCATTGAATTTCAATGAACCTGGGGTCTCATATGGACATGGACATTCAATATTCCAGCCGGTGCTTCCAGCAACCGTGAAACGGCAGACTTTTTTCTCTCTTTCTCTTCTGCTTTCTAAGTCATCTTCTCTCTCTCTTTTAAAGCTCAAGGCTATTGATCTAGTCTAGTGCATGGTTTGTTAAATTATCTTGTGTTAAAATATGCAATGAATAGCTCCTAGATAGCTAAATGCCTACTGTATCTTTACATCCATGCATATATATATTATCAAACTTGATGCTTGTTCAGGTCAGCGAAGGGCCATAGACAGCTCTTGGAAATTCACTCAACTGTGACCTGGACAAAAGCAGTGTCACACTGTCAGTGTTATTTCATCAGGGTGAAATGGAGTTCGAATTCAACAGAAACAAAGCTGAAAGCCTTCTGTCATACTATTATGGATTGTGCATGCTGGTAATGTACTACACAGATGTGCTTTGATGCTTAGAGTCAGACCATACTGTTGTGTGAACTGGTGATCTTTGCATGCGGAAACAGCAGTGGTACGAGGCAGCCTATTGGTTGGGATGACTGAGTAACCACAGGTCAGGAGTCAGAGCAGATTAACGATTGGCTCATGATGACAAACCAGGGCCCAGATTCACATAACCTTTTTAAGAAGAAATTTATTCTTAACTACCATGTTTTACTTAACTATAGACTTAAGAAGAAAGTTAAGCAAAGTTGCTATTCCTTAAAAAGGTTATTGGAAATGTGCTTGCTCTATTTCCTATGTTTCTCCTTAAGCAAAAAGTGAAGAAATTAGATTCTTGAAAATAAAGTCATCTTAATTCCTAGATAGCTAAATCCTTGTCTTAAACTCAGGGCAGTGGAGAGAACAAGCTCATGAAAGCAATTGAACATGTTTAATTCACTCCACAAACTTAATCTGAAAGTTTCAGTATTGATTATTTTAAACCCAAGAACATGTTTTAGAACAGTAATCTCAGTAATAAATATACTAACATTATTGCCATTGCTAGCTAGATAGCTAGCTAAAACAGTTGCCTAGCAACAAATATCTTAAGAAGATTTGTAAGAAGATATTGGAGGTTCGTAAGAAATTCATTAAATCTTAAGATGTTGAGGAATGTCACTTACAAACTATCATATGAACTTCTTTTTTAAAGAAGCTTCTTAAATTTTTGTGTAATAAGTATTTTGTGAATCTGGGCCCAGGCTCTGCCAGCAGTGCCAGTCATTAGTGGGCACAGTTGAATGAGATTTCCATCAGTTTGGTACACCAGAGATGCTGAGAACAGCTCAAATGGTTGGCAGAAATGGCAGATAGCAAAAGACCACTACAGTCACTTGCCTTGTAATAGAGCTCAATGTCTGTCAGGAAACAATTAAAAGACCCCAGCCCAATCAGTCTATTCAATGAATCCTGATGATTCAACCTGTCTCCTCTCCCGGTCTATCTCCCTATACAGGTTCAGACCACCACCATGTGTATCTCTGTCAGTCTGAGTGGCTCTGTGGTACTAGGCTGTCTCTTCGCTCCTAAGGTCCACATCATCCTATTCCAGCCCCAGAAGAACGTGACCACATTAAGGGTGCCTGCCAACCGCTTCGGGGCCACAGTCACCACAGCATCAGCATCCGTCCCCAGCTCCTCGAAAGGTAGCGTCTGTTTAACTGGCAAATATGAACGTTTCAGTCATTGTTGGTGAACGTGACATAAATCTCATGACATAAATGTTGCTGGCCAAAGCACACAAGATTTGGTTATGGGTTCCGAGAATAGTGTGCCATCAATTGAAACATACATAGGTCTACTGATATTTATGATTTCAGTGGTGGAGGTGTCTGTTGTGTTTGGCAACTATATAGGCGCATGTAGAACACTAAAAGAATGTGCTAAAACCAGATCCCTTGGTTAAATATTTTAGCTTTAATCAGTGTGTAAAACAAAAAAAAATCATTTTTACTCTCTATTTTGTATTATTATTTGTTGCATCAGCCTCTCTCTGCCTGTGTGCCAACAGCGGTAACAACGGTGTGTAACGGTCGTGAGGTGGTGGACTCAACTACGTCCTCTTTGTGAAGAAGGTTGAGCTGCTTGTATCATTCCTCCATTCTCCAAATAACACAAGCTACAGTGTCATCTGAAATCATCCCCTCATCCAACAAGGCTGCTGATGACATAACGCTCATGTCATATCTCAAGTCCATTTACAGTAGAGACAAGTAGAGGCTCTCTCTATTCAGACAGAGGACTGTGAAAGCTAAATTATGTGACTATACATACCAGTATTACGTAATGTATGAGTGTAAATCCTTTTTGTATAGATTTAACAACATTACATTGATTTTACTTGGTTTCAAGATAGACTGGTCGTTGAATGCGCTGCTGTATGTAGGGTTGCAAAGGGAGGCTATATTACTGAAAACCTAAGTTTACCAGTAAACTTCAAGAATTTTGGTAATTTTCAAGGTTTCTTTTGGAATTTTATAAAATGACATCAAGTGGCCTTTTTAGTACTTCAGATTATCACAGGTGTCTGTAATTATGAAATAATTCAATAAATTGATTTTAAAATAAAAAAATACCAAGACAAAGCGAAAGCATGCAGATTATTAAGGTACAGATTAATTAAATGATGAACTTCACAGGGTGGTGAAAGTGGACAGTCATGAGCTTGATGCTACTTTCCAATAAATATCGAGGGACTTATTCTGGTGACATGAGGATCAATGCTTGGCTGCTGTGTACATAATAATCTCATCATGTAGGCTATACCTGCATTGTACCTGCCAGCTGTTGGCTAGAGCACATGTGCCAAGACCAGAGTGGACACATTCGCTATATAACGCAAAATATATGGTGACAAAAACATCAAAAGAGTTGAAAATAAGATGGAAAACCATTTAACATGGGAATAGAAATTCAGCCACGAAAGTAATCATGTGCACTACATCATCGCGCCCATCCTTTTTCCCACAAGTCAATTTGATGGAAATATGAGCATGTTTTTATAGAGATTTTAGAATATTTGCATTAAAATGTAAATCTGTCACAATTGGATGGAAACCTAGCTGTAGATTGAAATAGATTGTTAATTACCAAAATTCCAGAAGATTCCAGTAGCTTTGGTAAATTATCGGTAGCTTTGCAACCCTAGCTGTACGCCTTACTGTCAGTACAGAAAATCAGTATTGTGAATAAGGTGGTTCATGTGAAGCGATCATGGTGTCATAGTTATGTGAATACGATATCCAAATGTTTGACTTCTCCTCAACTACTAGAGTTAGTATTATTAACAGAAAACACTTATTGAATTCATTTCCCCCCTGCTTCTTAAACTACACTGAACAAAAAATATAAACGCAACATGTAAAGTGTTGGTCCCATGTTTAATGAGCTGAAATAAAAGATCCCAGAAATTGTCTATAAACACAAAAAGCTTATTTATTTTAAATTTGGTGCACAAATTGTGTTTACATCCCTGTTGGTGAGTTTTTCTCCTTTGCTAAGCTAATCCATCCACCTGACAGGTGTGGTATATCAAGAAGCCGATTAAACAGCATGATCATTACACAGGTGCACCTTATGCTGGGGGAAATAAAAGACCACAAATGTGCAGTTTGGTCACACAACACAATGCCACAGATGTTTCAAGTTGAGGGAGCATGCAACTGGCATGACTTCAGGAATGTCCACCAGCGCTGTTGCCAGATAATTTAATGTTAATTTCTGTGCCATAAACCGCTTCCAACATAATTTTAGAGAATTTGGCAGTATGTCCAACCGCAGACCACATGTATGGCTTCGTGTGGACGAGCGGTTTGCTGATGTCAACGTTGTGAACAGAGTGCCCCATGGTGGCAGTGGGTTATATGTGCAGGCACAAACTATAACAATGAACACAATTGCATTTTATCGATGGCAATTTGAATGGACAAAAATACAGTGACGAGATCCTGAGGACCATTGCGAGGCCCATATTTGAAGGTATCTGTGATTCCCAGTCATGTGAAATCCATAGATTAGGGCCTAATGAATTTTTCAGTTGACTAATTTCCTCATATGAACTGTAACTCAGTCAAATCTTTGACATTGTTGCGTTTATATTATTGTTCAGTATACATTTGAATGACATGAGATTAACCATTGTGAAAGTGATGATTAAAAACTAGGCTACTATCAGCATGAAGCACAATGTTTTAACGTAGACTTTGGTGAACCAGTTTGTGCTTTCTTGTAATTTATGTAAATAAAGTGTTATTTTTTATTATGAAAACAAATTGGCAGTGTGTATTTTGCTCACAAAACTCTGGTAGTTTTGGTTGTAGCTCGACAGGATGGATTGAAGCAGTCAATGCCGATTGGTATTTGCACATAAAGCATCCCGGAATGGAAGCGGTCTACATTATTGTTCCAGGGACTGGCAAGCTAGGGTCCTTACTCTTTTGGGGACTGCTTACATTACAACTAACAACAGACTACATCAGTGTAGGCTAAGCATCTCTGAAACCAGTGATCATCCCAGCCCAGGGACCTAGAGAAACACAGCATTAAATCTGTTTCAAATTACTATTGGATGCAACATCTACACACCTTCATAATTTACTATTCACTCTCACAGTGGTTCCGGAGACACCAGCAATGAACTGTAAAGAGCCACTACCTCATCTCTATAACCTCAGAAATCTAATCTCCTTAAATGTTGCAGGTGTATCAGCATTCTGGATCGACCATCAATACTGAGCAAAACACTGATTATTACCCAGCACAGAGTCTGTATATTCCAATGGCTAAAGGATGCACAGGTACTAGTTAGGTCCCCTATTTAGGGGACTTTGAGCGGTTCTGGACCGGTTCCGACTGACATTTTGGTGTACAAAGCACTCCGTGAACATCGCAGTGTCCAGTGCCTTGTAGTGCCAGAAAGCACCATCTGTCTGCGTTGCACTACCACTGTCAGCAGAGTTGACTTGAAGTGTCAGGTTTCACACCCTACATTCACATAGGGAGGTGACGTGTCACATTTTATAGCCCATCCTTTTCTGGACTCCCTCTGAGCGATGGCGCCAGAGCCTGGGAGACAGCATATTAAAAAAGGGGACAGTCTAGCAATTTCAGCAATTGTAGTTTCATCTCACTCTGGTATTCTCAGCCGGATTTAGAGCTCTCAACATGAAAAAAAATACTGAATCATTTTGTAGAATTGAAACAACCATTCTCTCTTGGTCACAGAGGTAGGAAAACACATTGTGCGTAAGGCTGAAGTTGTAACAAGTCTGAAGACATTTAAATGTCTCTACATTGCTCAGAGGATGCTTGGTCGTCAGCCATATGAAAATGGGGCCAAATTTGGACAGTCACTAAATATGATCATATTTATTTTACAGTTAGCTATACGGTGATATCTTATAGTAAGTCATTTATAAATTGATTGTTACTATATTTATAAAGCATTTCAGATCATTTCAAGCCCTATTCCCCCACCTTCGAATAAAAAAAATATATATGTACTGTGTACTTAAGTTTGTGTCCTCAAGTGAGTACACCAGATCTTTCTAGAACTACGCAGCATTACTAGTTATTGTTTATGGCCATCTCCATCTTGGGTATGTCTATTTAGGCAGAAATCTACATTTTCCCATGAAGTCCAAAAGGTCTTATCCATCTCAACCTCAGTGCGAACACCTATTAGCACCTTCGTCACCTACAAATCTATGCTCGCGTCAAGGTAAGAAACACTGAAGCATGCATGAGAGCACCAGCTGTTCCAGACAACTGTGTGATCACACTCGCCGTAGCCGATGTGAGCAAGACCTTTAAACAGGTCAACATTCACAAGGCCTTTGGTCCAGATGGATTACCAGGACGTGTATTCAGAGCATGCGCTGACCAACTAGCAAGTGTCTTCACTGACATTTTCAACCTCTCCCTGTCCGAGTGTAATACCTACATGTTTCAAGCAGACCACCATAGTCCCTGTGCCCAAGAAAGCAAAGGTAACCTGCTTAAATGACTACCGACCCGTAGCACTCACGTCGGTAGCCATGAAGTGCTTTGAAAGGCTGGTCATGGCTCACATCAACACCATCATCCCGGAAACCCTAGACCCACTTCAATTTGCATACCGCCCCCACAGATGATGTGCTCTATTGCACTCCACAATGCCCTTTCCCACCTGGACAAAAAGGAACACCTACGTGAGAATGCTATTCATTGACTACAGCTCAGCGTTCTGCACCATAGTGACCACAAAGACCATCACTAAACTAAGGATCCTGGGATTAAACACCTCCCTCTGCAACTGGATCCTGGGACTTTCTGACAGGCCGCCACCAGGTGGTAAGGGTAGACAACATCTGCCACGCTGATCTTCAACACTGGGGCCCCTCACAGGTGCTTGCTTAGTCCCCTCCTGTACTCCCTGTTCACCCACGACTGTGTGGCCAAGCACGACTCCAACACCAAGTTTGCTGACAACACAACAGTTGTAGGCCTGTTCACCGACAACGAAGAGGGCATGACAAAACCTTTTCCCTGTCAGTAGACAAAATGATTAGGCATGGGTCCCCAGATACTCAAAAAGTTCTACAGCGGCACCATCAAGAACATCCTGACCGGTTGCCTCACCACGTGGTATGGCAACTGCTCAGCATCCGACCATAAGCCGCTACAGAGGGTCGTGAGTACGGCCAAGTACATCACTGGGGCCAAGCTTCCTGCCATCCAGGACCTATTTACTAGGCGGTATCAGAGGAAGGCCCCCAAAAAATTTTTTTTGTCAAAGACGCCAGTCAACCAAGTCAGACTGTTCTCTCTGCTACAGGACAGCAAGCGGTATCGGAGCACCAAGACTTGTCTAGTTAAATAAAAAGTAAAAACTTTACACAAATAAAAGTCTAGGTCCAAAAGGCTCCTTAACAGCTTCTACCCCCAACACTGCTGAACAATTAATCAAATGGCCACCCGGACTATTTACATTGACCCCCTTTTGTTTTACACTGGTGATCTACGCATAGTGACTTTACCCCCATCTACATGTACAAAATACCTCGACTAACCTGTATCCCCGCACATTGACTCAGTACCAGTACCCCCTGTATATAGCCTATTTTATTGTGTTACTTTTAGTAAATATTTTCTTAACCATTTCTTGAACTGCATTGTTGGTTAGGGGCTTGTAAGTAAGCATTTTATAGTAAAGACTAGACCGGTTGTATTCGTCGCATGTGACATATGATTTAATCTTTAAGCCATATGGTAGGAGTGGGGGCTATCGGCTAGGCCACCAAAGCGTTATATTCCAAAGAGTTCAACCTTTTCACTTAAGATTGGCAGAATGCCAAAATATGCATTTTAAACCATTTAATCTGCATTTTATATTTAAAGTAAATAGTTTGATTCAATAGAGAAGGAGCATGCCACTAGTTCACACAAAATACATTAGTGCAACATTCTGCAGATGACAATAAAAAGGCAAGGTATTTTATTGCAAAAATCATGCATGGCCATCATATTTCTAATGTATGATAGAATGTAGCCAGCTACATTTCTTAATGTTTTGCTTGAAGTTAATCTTGCATTTTAACTGTCTACCGGAGAAAAACTACACTAGAGGAAATTTCCCACTGGTGATCCAATGAGAGCAAATTTCATCCGAGTGGAGAAGTGCAACTGAAGCACAAAACTAATGCAGCAAGATGTTTCAGCTTTCCTTTTTTTGCATGAAGAATGCAGAATCCTGTATTAACCCAACCTCCAGGTGACACAAGTTGTTAAAATAATTTCATTTTCAAATAGAATCCCCTGTGATTTGGCTTCGATCTACAGTCCACAAGCTGTGTAGCTGAGAGAATACAGGCGCCTACAGCACAGACTGATATTAGATGCAGACAGAGCACAAGACTTCAGTGAGTTTTAAATTAGAATGAAAGTTGTTTTCTAACAGAAACCATTTACTGTAGTTAATTGATAGGCAGTAACACAAATAGTATTTCTGGAAAGAATTTAATTTACAAAATCAAATGTCATACATATTATATTCTAAGGCATACACAGATCAGCTACTCCCCATTCTTTTCGCCATTCACCTCTTTCTGCTCTGGCTGTTGTCGTTTCAGAGGAATAATGTAGATTCCGTTCTTCGCTTCTTTCAGTCTCCACCATCGACCAAGCCTGAAAACAACAACCGCTTTAATAAAAACAAAGATGGTTGACAAAACAGAGATAATGCATGAATAAAGTTATGAGTAAAATTATGCAGTATATAAGCCATTTAATCTTGTAATAAGAAAAGTGGGTAATGCCATCACTGCCACTGAAGCAGTCTAAGCATTTGAGCGTGAAATAACAGTGCCACCAGGTGGACACCAGTCCTCATTGCAACTAATTCCATACAGAAAACAGGCTTGTTTAAAGAAAGGGTAGACACTGAGTATATGATCAATATAGTGAGGTTTTTGATCAATCAACAAGTCAGTCTATAACACTAGTACGTATGCTCTGGGCTATATCTCTGTATGACAGGCAAGTAGGTGGGTACCTACCTGTGCTCCTGTCCTACTCCTGCCACCAGGAAATTCCCAGAACTGGAGAACTTTAGACTGTTGACAAAACCATTCTACGAGAGAGGAAACCGAATATGCTGTATTGAGAAGACAGATGTTTCAGTGCAGAACACTCTTACTAGGCAATTCCTCATACACATATAGGCGTATATAAATAGGCCCAATGCTTAATGTTTGAATTATATGGTGCTTACCACATATTGTTAAGCTACACAATGCAAGGTGTATTAGGTATGGAGCAGTGTAGCTGGGACTTGCTTACCACAGGGATGCTGAAGAGAGGCTCCAGATGACGGAACCCCTGACCACATTTCCACAGCTGCACCTTGGAGTTGTGGGAACCTGCAGAGTGACGAGACAACCGTTGTTCAATTACAGCATCAATTGGACAAGTAAATATTAGCGGTCAACTCCGAATACATGTCCAAGTCTGCTATAAATGTGTGCACTAATAAAGAGCATGCTGATATTCCTATGCACACTGTGTAGATTTACAGTATGTATTATAGCAAGGAGGTGGAGGGTTGGGGTTGATTGTTAAATATCACACACACAGGGTGTGTATAGATGAGACAGCATATAGTAAGGTTGGTGAATAGGACTCACAGCCGAGGCAACGTGTCAATAGTTCTGCAGTGCTTGGTGTATACACTGAGTGTACAAAACATTAGGAACACCTGCTCTTTCCATGACAGACTGACCAGGTGAATCCAGGTGAAAGTTATGATCCCTTACTGAAGTCACTTGTTAAATCCACATCAATCAGTGTAGATTAAGGGGAGGAGACAGGTTAAAGGACGTATAAGCCTTGAGACATGGATTGTGTATGTGTGCCATTCAGAGAGTGAATGGGCTAGACAAAATATTTAAATGCCTTTGAACGGTGTACGGTAGTTAGTGCCAGGTGCACCAGTTTGTGTCAAGAACTGCAACGCTACTGGGGTTTTTTTACACTCAAGAGCTTCCTGTGTGTAGCAACTATGGTTCACCACCCAACATGGAACAACTGAGGGAAGTATTGGAGTGAACATGGGTCAGAATTCCTGTGGAACGCGTTCGACACCTTGTTGAGTCCATGCCCCGGCAAATTGAGCCTGTTCTGAGGGCAAAGGGGTAACACCTATTAGGAAGGTGTTCCTAATGTTTGGTATACTCAGTGTTTATTGAATATAAGTTATATCTATGTCAGAACGCAAAAAAAACAGTTAACAGTTTTTACTCTGACAATTCAATATTAGGAAAGTGTTAATGTTTTGTAAACTCAGTGTAGATCTGTGTTATAAGCTGGTGACTCTCACAGCCGTCGGTACCTGAGGCTACGGTGTCAGAGTTCTGCAGAGCTGCCACGGCCGCTACCCAGTAGGGCTGCTCCAGTCCTGAGTCACCATGCCGACCATGGGCTGCCTTCACCGTGCTAAGGGGCTTCTTCTTGTTCACACTCCACAGGGAGACAGAGCTGGAGGGAGGACGAGAAAGCTTTTTAGACGAATGAAAACATTTGTAAGGAACCATTCCCTCACAAAGCGGTTGCAGAACCGCTACAGAGGTGGAGTACGACGACACCTAGTGGAGTATAAATCCACATTTACCCATCATCAGCGCCTGTTATCATGTGTTCCTCGTTAATGAGCTGGATACAGTCGATGGAGCCCCTGAGAGAGAGAGAGAGAGAGAGAGAGAGAGCAAAAATGAGTGGGAGGAGCATTACCAGTATGTTAACACACAAGGATAATAGACACTCAGACCAACAAAGACTAGGCCTATACAGTGTTGTGAGACTGACTAATACAGAGAAGGAGACCAGGGACTCACTCATGGCCATGGAACACTAGCTGGGACTCCTCAGCGATCTTCCACACCCTCACAGTGCGGTCCCTCCCCCCTGCAGTCACACAGCGCTCCCTACTCCCACTGTCCAGCCCTGTGATCACATCCTGGTGACCAAACCTAGGGAGACACATGGTCAATAAAACAAACACAAATCACATTCCCAAACATAGACATTACTAACCAGCTACTTACAGTGTTTCCACATAGGCGTTTTCATCCACGTTCCACACCTTGATGGAGCGGTCATGAGAGGCACTGTACAAGTCATGGGTGCCCCTCCTGAAGGACAGGCCCTGTGGAGGAGAGATGGCACCGTTTGTGAAGGTAAATATGAAAGGATGAGAAAGCAAGAATAAAAGCAGATGGAAAAATGAATATAGGGGTGAAAGGGAGTATATCTTACCGATACTGGGCCTCTATGTCCTGTGAACTTGTACAGGTGTTCACATGTTGCTGCCTCCCAGATCATGATCAACTTATTCATGTCTCCAGTAGCCAGGTATTTGCCGTCCGATGATATAGACATACATAGGACATGGGCCGTATGTCCCACATGGCGATCCTCTGTTCCTTTCCTCCCACCAGCTATCGTATGAAGTCTCTTACCACTCTCAACATCCCCTGCAGTTAGAGAAGACAATGGGAGAATGCATGAGTCAGTTCACTTTGACTGTGTTGCATTCTAGGTCACATTCTATTTCAGTACAACAAACATAGCTTAGATTATTTTGGCAAAGAGCAAACAAATATATTTCTCCAGACTCACATTTTATGATGGAGCAGTCTTTGGCAGCAGAAAATACATGTTGGTCATCAGGAGAGATGACCAGACAGGTGACTGGCAGCTTGTGGCCCCTCAACAGACAAATCTCTGACACATCTGGTGGAAGGAGCTGGAGACCATGACAACATAGGGACACATGAAGAGGACTGACAACTTACGCTACGGACAATAGAAAACTCATAGCACACCATGTTCCAGTATCCATAATAGTATACCACTTAGAATGAAATATATACATAGTTTCATTCTAAGTAGTAAAAGAGTGAATGATGGGCATGCACAGGGTACTTTTATGGGAGACGCCAAAACAAAGATACTCACATCTTTTGCAACCATCCGTTGGAGCTGTCCTTTCTGCTCAAGCTGAGGGAAAAAAATAAATGTTAACTATGAGATAAATAGCAGCAACCAAACTCATGTGACATTTACTAGGGCTATACAAGCAACACAATGACGTAGCTAGTTACACTTACCACTTCTTCTTGAAGTCTTCCAGCAATCAGGTCCATCTCAAAGGACTCCTCCTCTGCCTTCTTTTCTTCTGTTGATAAGACATGACAAAGACAAAACAGTCAAGCATCAGATTCATGAAATATCATTAAACATTTTAAGAGAGCTTTGTTGAAATTGATAACAGCTCGGTACAGTAGCTATTCCCTTACCCTCATCCCTCAATTGGTCGAGGTAAAGTTTAGCTAATCGTAGTTTTTTCTCCTGTGGGGTCTCATCAAACTCTTCTTCGACATTGGCCCTCCTTTTTCTGTGCAGTGAAGGGCTACATATAGAGATTGATTTAAGTCATGGTTTGTCCACGCATACGCCTAAAAGGAAATCAGTTTGTTAGCCAACTTAGTTAGCCAACTACACTTCGAGTAAGTTAGCCTACCCTTCTGTTTCAGAGTCACTGGAGATTTCTTCATTGTGCTTTGAATTTAGTTTTTTCTTGAGTTTGTTTCCTGTGTCTGTATCATTCTAAAGCACCAACACAAACAAACAGCAACGATTAAAAGAAAGCTACGTGTTAGATAGCCTAGTAATATGTAGATAGCAAACTAAGTGTAGCTAGATAACGTTAGCTCCGTACCTTTCGTTTTGAACCTGCTGAATTCTCGTTCTTTTTGAAAACCTTTGGCGGTCCTTTTTTCTTTATAAAGAAAGACGACATGATAAGATTATATAGATTGACTAACTATGAGGCACTGTTACAATCTTTACACTAGTTGGCACACATTTCGTCCACGGAAAACAACATTGAACCCACATGGGCTCTCTCTCTTCTAATTCAACCGAACTATGGATACCACAAACCACGCTTTTAAAATAGAGGTGTTGATTGGATAATATTGAGGCGTCGGTTTGTCCCGCCCACAAGTACAGAGCTCTCATTGGACTATTGAGCAAATAGGAACTAAATTCCAGATGTGATTGGCTGAGAATGCAGTTTTTCAGCAGGAAACGTGCATGCTGCAGGGGCAAAATCCCCCTTTCCCAAAAAGTTGTGATCCTGTGATCCTGTCCTTGCAGAACGCAGTTAACCCAAGTAAATAATTAACATGATTAAATATTTTTTTTTACATGAAGGTTACATGTTAAGCACAAACCTAGAATAATTGGAATTATCTAGTTTTATTTTAAGAAGCACATTTTCTCACTGCCATCGAACACACACTGTGACCAAATACACACTTCCTCTAGCTACTAGCTAGTACCAGCTAGTACTTTTCTATGTACTTACACATATTTGTATCCATTCTCACTGTCTTAACAGCAAAATTTTATACACGGGTGGGTAACTTTAGCAGCAATCTGGTGTGTTCAAATCTGTAATGTGTTGCTTGAGGTAGGCACATTTGTCCAATTATTAGGAAATACCAAAAACTGCGAACGCAGAGCTCGACCTACGATATGGAGTCCACAAAGATTATTCATTATGGCTACTGAGAATGCAGTATCATCAATGTAGTAATAACCAATTTTAATTTAATACCAATGTAAAACTAATGGATTTAAAAGTTGATGGAAGAAAGTAATGTACAATTTCAATATTAGTATTTTATTTATTCAACTACACAATTGAGTTATAGTGCTTCAGACCTGATGAAAATATGTTTTGTGTATTTTGTCAAATGTACTTACTTTCTGTGCCTGTGTTATATATTTCATCAGGGAGTTTTCCCACCTGGAGGCATGGCACCCAAGCCGACAGCAACAGCAACACACTCCATCAGTGTCAACACAGGCTCTTCTGTCAAAATGATGAAGATTGGCATGGCTTATTCTCTGGATGATTTTGGTGAGGTAATAGAGGAGAAGTACAGAATACCAGAATGGATATACGGCCATAGAGGTGAGAAAGGTTATCTTATTGATGATCAATTACAAACAATTACTGCAGATGACAACCCTGTTACAATCTAGGCTAGTCCATTTTTTTTCAGATGTCATTTAATTTGCTTCACGGAATCCCTAACCCCTTTTCCATCCTGCAGTATCAGTAAGGATTATTGCCCATGTGCAATACCTTTTATGGCTAATGTACTGTAATTGTGTCTGTACTGTACTAGTTGAACTGTACTGTATTTTACACCATGGTGTTGTACTTTGTTTCTCTCTCAGGGTGAACCAATCACCTTCGGGGAAGAAGATGATCAAAGTCCTGGAATGAGAACCGACACCACAACTCTCCTGATGAAAATTGATCATCTCCAAGCAGAACTGAAATGAGCGCAGATTCAGACTGCTGGCAGAGAGGGAACTGAAACAGAAGAAAGGTACATTGTAAAACTACACTCATTCTAATTGAAGTACTGAATCCTATTCAATAAGGTATTCAAAGTTGCCCAAAATAGAAACTTTTTGGGTGGTTTACTAGATATATTCAACTTGATACTTTTTTAGGGTTAAACTTAAAAAAAAATACTTCTTATCATGCCAGATTCTGAACATATTTGAAACCCCATGGTCATTGTACTCAGTTATCTTGCAAAGATCCACTAAAAAAAGGTTAATCAATTAGGGGGATTGCTGATCAAATGGTCAAATGGGTGTTGTTGATTATTTTCTGATAATTTGTCAGAGATGAAGAACCTGCCATTGTACTCAGTTATCTTGTCCATACTCACACACTTTGTAGACCCCGAGATTTAGACCTTTGGTCTAAAATGGCTAGCTGCTAGCATTTCTCATAGACAAACCTGGCACAATTAGTCACTATGCCAAGTACAACCAGATGATCTGTAACCTCAGTAATCTTAAATGGTAGACCAAAGCATGAAAGTAGATTTTATTTCTTACTGGTACGGGTCTTATCATAAAATTACATATAGAATCCCTATTAATTTAGTATGATTTCGGTGGGCCTAGTAAAGATTTGTCGTATATCTTTTATAATGTATTACCTTTTAATATGTCATAAACACAACCAGTCATAATGTTTTCATCTGATTGTCAAACAATCACTTCAAAAGGTGCTCCTTTTGGCTTCACACGCACGTTTGTCCACTCACAAAATAATTCCAGCATCAAAACAGTGCACTGAGCACTCGCAATTTCATGGATAGAAAGAGACATCTGTTACAAAAAAAAACGAAATGTGTAATGACATTCGCCGATTGTCATTAGGCACACAACACTTGTAGCCTAAATTTATGCGTCCACTGCTGTTCACAAGCGTCTCGGTCTTGGCCACTTATCTCCACCTTAGTGTTCTTGTCGAACCACAAAGCAATTTGGAGGGTATACCGCCCATTTTCAAGTCAATTCACTCAGCTGACATGCGGTAATGTTCAGTAATGGTGTAATTGCCTATAGTGTTCTTGCCATTTTGTTTTAATTATTGTGATAGGCTCACATTTTACCAGTACCGGGGTATCCCCACAATCTATTTTGCTTAGACGCCGTACCGGACCATACCGCCTTACTTTCACCCCCTGGGTAGACCCACCATCCAATCACATTTGTTAAGCAGGTCAACGTGGCCACCAGAGGGAGATTCTAAAATCTCCAACTTTAAGATTTACTTTGTTACCCTTGGTCTAACAAGTGGAGTGTGCCAAGATTGCATAATGCTTCCTTGACTAGGCTACTGACGTTACACAAAATTTCAAAAGGCAACTTGAAAACTTGATTGCTGACTAGCAAAACATGTTGGGTCTATGTCAACAATGGACTAATGAAATATATACAAAAATATCATTTTGGGGTGGAATTTTCCTTTAAGGATGTTTTCATGAAAAAGTGTTTGATCACATCCAACTACGTTGATCATTTTAATTGGCTGATATGGAATTTGTTACCGGATATAATCAAGGTGCTCAGCTGGTCGTACTTAGCATAGGGGCTATTTGTGTCAGGTTTACCTATGCGAAAAGCTAGCCATTTTAGACCAAAGGTCTGAACCTCGGGTCTAAGCAAAAGTTTGTGAGTATTACTCTCTTCTGTAATACTTTGACAGAGATTAACTACCTGATGACCCAAATGAGAAACACAGCCCATGATCTGAGGACTGTTCTGACCACGCCCGGGGACCACAGGGGAACAATGTGAACAAAGTTGTCACCCCACAGAGCTGTGAGGGACAGAGCATCTCTTATGCCAACTTGCCAGTTCATGTGTCACAGATGGTGTCACAGGAGGTAGAGGTGAGGTCACAACATCAGGCCATTCCACATTGTATTTGCTACTACAGGCACACTAAACATATCCTCTCAGGCAATGTATGTATATAGTTTGCCTGGGTTCCGACAGACAACCTGAAATTTGGCCTAAGGGTTTCTTTAGCCTGGTTAAGCCAAACCGAATGCTGCATCCACAGCTAAAACAATGGTAAGCGCAGTCTGGTATAACCAGGATAGTGGTACTTATGATGAAAGGAGATACACAATATCCAATCGTTGCTGGTCATAAAATACAGCAATGCAAATAAAGTCTCTCTCTAAAATTAAACAAGGTCTGTCTCTGTCACAACAACTTTGCATTGTACTCTGAGAATGGACACTTTTGTTTTGTCTTGAACTTTATCAGGATGCTAACTACATCTTCCTCCTGGGGTCTTAGATTGCAGAGGAACCTGTACAAGGGGATCTCAGAGATCATGGACTTCAGAAATTACATCTCAGCCATGCTAAGTGTGCTGTTTGACAGAGAGACTCTGGGCACACACAGTCTGTAGGGCAGGAGGTGTAACATTGCTAAAGTGTAGACCCAGAAACCTCAACTCTGTCAGACACTTGGGAAGCCCTCAGCAGAAGTTCTTCGAAAGGTAAGGGATTTTATATTAGTGATTTAATGCGTTTTATGAGACCCGCGTTGGTTATGGATTTATGCTAATGCATAAAATATGAGAGGGGCTATCCTCAAACAATCAAATGTTGTGCTTTTGCCATAAAGCCTTTTTGAAATCTGACAACGCTGTGATATTGCCACGAATCAGAGCTTTTGATGACTATGCAACACTTGTATATTGATGAATGTTTAATAATTCAACTTTTGGATTTTGAATTTGGCGCCTTACATTTCACCGGGTAGTGTCGGGAGTGGGGCGCTAGCACGGGGCGCTAGTCTCCTCAGTGGGGCGCTAGTCTCCTCAGGTTCCTGTGGTATTGGGATTCTCTTTGCTCCAGTGACACAATCCCCTTATTGACTGGTCTGCTGGTGACATCATATGCTGGATCCCGTTCTGCCACGCTCATTGCCTGAAGTCAGCGCAGCCTGCCCCAGGATGTCTTCCTGGGGGCTCGGAAGTTGCCAGGAGTTGTTCAGTAAGGCCCGGGCCATTTCGCTTCCGCCGCACCGACCCTATGACTGCGGGATTGACCTTCTCCCAGGCACCATTCAGTCCCGGGGACGACTGTACTCTCTGTCTGGTCCGGAGACCAAGGCTATGGAGACCTACATTGAGGACTCCCTAGCTGCAGGGTTCATCAGTCCTTATGCCTCCCCCGCCGGCGCAGGGTTCTTCTTTGTGGAGAAGAAGGACAAAACCCTACGCCCGTGCATCGACTAAGAAAGTATTTACTAAAATAAACTGAAGTAAAAAATAAATACATTAAATTTAAATGTAAAATAAGATTTATTTTTTATTTTTTATAACAAATAATTAAGGAGCAAATTTGAAAGATTGAAGAGTACTGTAGATTATATATATTATAGATTTTATTTGTGATATATTCACTCACATAGTAGCCTTAACAACACATTGTACTATAATGATTGTGCCTGTTAAATAAATGTCTTTCCAATTCCCACTCATCTCACAATATTCAGTCTGGTCTTCACTGATGCTATTAAATGACTTTTTGCAACTGTTTATCCAAATAAAATAAAACATGTTGAACCCCTTACTGTGTGTGTGTGTGTGTGTGTGTGTGTGTGTACACTTAGGACCCAGGGGAGTCCTGGAGGGAGAGGAGGAGGACAGAGAAGTGTGTGTTTAGGCTGATGCATAGCATTCAATGTGTGACAGTCACAGCCATATACTGACTGAGAGATGAGAGAAAGAGAGAGTGAAACAGAGGGTGTGGGCAGGACAATGAGGGTGGGCGTAGTTTCACAAAAGCATCCTCACCAATGATCCTCTGTTGATGATGTGATTCTAACGTCGACCGGTGCCTAGCCCCTCCCCCATCTAGCCAGCCAGCTGTGCTGTTTCTGAGTTCCCTAGTCTGCACATCACCTATCAGTCTATCGCTCCTCTCCTCTGACACCTTCACCAGTCCTACCTAAGAGTCCTTCCCACAGGACATCCGTCCATCAGGGATACATATCAATCAAGGACCAGGAACAGGGGGAGCAGAAGGAGCAGAGTGCCCAGCTTTAGTGAGCCGTCCCTGGTGTCAGATCTAGAGTTTGATGGGTACTGAGAGAGGTCTGGAGGGTTAGGGAAGGGTACACCTGTTGTCTAAGCATCTGTTGGCACCGACCCAGACTTCAGAGCCTAATGGCTGGCCTGGATACATAAGATACATAACGGTAATCAGTCGACCTGGGAACAGAAAAACCCCTGGACCATCCACATAGTTAAGCCTACATAACTCAAGAGGAGTGGATGTTGGACGGGAGGATTTTATGTGTTTATGATATTCATCCATTCACAATTCATGTCAGGTGAGTTATGATTTAATAATAAAACATTTGATTTGAATTATTTAAGTCAAAAAGCTTTCTTTCCTGTGTGTGTAAGCAAGTCCAGGTTAACCAACTAGATTTGGTGCCTGAAATAAATACTATAGGCACTTTATAGTGGTGCCTATGTTGATAACACTTATTGTGTAATTTGATTTTCGATATATGAACATTCTTAGCGTACACGTTGAAATAAGCTTGGGTAGCCTATTATTTAGCTGGAGCTCAGTGTGTTGGGTGTGTTAGGTTATAATTCTCAGAGTAAAAAACTCAACGTACATTATGCTTAACCAAGTTTAATTCTTCCCTGAGGATCAATACAGCTGCATTAGACAAAACATGTTTCCACCACCTCCAATTTAGGCACTCTTCCTTCTCTCCAATCCTTACATCTTTTATGGTTCTACAGGAAGACGAAGTAATAGGGTAATAAACCATTGTTTCTCCCTTAAGGGGATCTGACCTGACCTCAACCCTCTTGATGCTTAATCCAAAGATCTCCACCCGTATCCCCTATAGCAATCCTGTGACTTCCTCCCGTCCACCCAACACATTCCAAAGCCATCTGGCTCCTACAGATAACCGTTAACTTCTGATGTAAAAAAACGGTCTTTATCACTCCTCATATACTATACTTCTGAGTATAACAATGTTCCAAGTTTAACCCAGAATCTAACAGGTGTTAATCGATGCACAACAACTTCCTAAAATCTGTTGTATGCTGATCATCAAGAGGATGACTCACATAAAGAGGTGTGATTTATTTGTGGCAGATGTTTTCATTTCAATCAAATTGTACTAGATCATAATACCCTCTTGGTCTCCTGAAACTGACAGTCCTTTTTCAATTGTCCTGGGCTAGACATTTAAGAAAACCATACATTTTGCCAGACAAAATACTTATAATAGACTTTTATAAAAGTAATCTTCCTGAGAACAAAGTGATATTGAACTAAATGCTATTGCATGGCATAAAATGGCCAGTTCAGAAGCCTAACTTAGGCCTTAAAAGGAGATGCCATATGCTGTATGTAGGCTTAATACTAGGACAGGATGAAAACGAGGACATCCTTACATAACGCACACAAGAACGTACATGCACTGACTAGTCCTTTTTGTACTGTGGATAAATCTCATTACTAACATGGCTTGCCAATCTGCAGGAAGGCCACCAGAGCCGATTACAGAGGGAGAGAGCATCAGTAGAGCAGAGCTAGTCTACCAGCAAGCACATGGAAATAGGACACAACAGAACAGCATGCATAGTCATAGGTTCTGGGAAACTGATGATGCTCCTAGCACAGCAGTGATTCAGGTGACAGTGTGTGTGTGCGCGTGCCCGCGTGTGTGTGTAGGTGAAACAAACAGGAACAGCAATACATTAAAGGTTGGGGTTTTTGTGGTTGTGTCCCTCTTCATGGCACACACATGAAGGGGAGCAGAGCATAATGTGTGAGCCATGTGTGTGGAGATAAAGTTGCTTTGAAGTCACCCACACACTTGATATCACTGTCCCTCTGACATATGACACACCTTAAAAAGGTTTAGATGCACAGCTACAGTACATAAAAAGACACTCAATACGCACATACGGCTCTGATAAACAGGGGCAAGTGAAGAGTTAATGTGATGAGGCCTATGTTGTGCATTGTTGTTACCGAAATCTGAACACAGTGTTCATTGAACTATATTGTATTTGATAGAGATGGAGATCAAGTCTGTTCTGGTGAGAGGTTGTGTGTGTCTTTGATGGCCCTATGCAGGCCCTACGCAGTCAGGGTGACACTGGGCACATACTAATCAACAGTGCCAGTCCCCCGCAGCTGCATGGCTAAAACAAGCAAGCTCATTATCTTTCATTTCAAAAGGTTAGGGAAAGATAGAAGGATGGAGGAGAAAAAGAGAGAGGGAAAGAGTGTCCTCTCTTCCATGAATTATTCCTATTGATCAGGTCCCTGTCCTCCTATCCTCTTACAGAGAGAGAGAGAGAGAGGGGGAGAGAGAGAGCATCCTTTCTTTTATAAATACTCCCACAATCCAAAGGAAATGTTATAGATGTCCTTTTCTATAGATTTATGGTAGATAGTAGTAGACACCTGTGTCAGTCAACTGTGTTGAAACGAACGGGCAGAAACAACACAGAGGGGTTAAATCTATGGATATTTGTGACACAAGGTATAGGCCTACTGTGAAGTGTCTACAAAATTAAAGCAAATTATATTCCTAAACTATAGAAAAATGTCACTTCCGTTGTGGATTTGATGGTAAATAGTTGTTATTATCCCTTGACAGTATTAAGTGGGACATTGCAATAATGAAAACGGAAAAGGGCTTAGCATGCAAAGATAATCTCAGCATTCTCTTGCAATGGTGAATTATGATATCAGTGTTTATGTTGTTTTCGCCAATGTGTATTTCAAGGTGAAATGGCCTACAGAACTTGGCTTATGATTTACTGTCAATACAAAAGTATCCCCAAAAACACACCCAGTCCATTGATGAGTCTTCCTTTTTCTTCCAACAGGGAAACGTAGTTCTGTCTGTTCTGGAATTCTCATTGTGAACTATGGAACACTCTGGTTCACCTCTGACCCCTGACCTCAATGATACGACAGCCAATGAGAGCCTGTGGTGGGGGCTGGGGGCGCCCCTCCCTTCAGCCCCTAGCAGACAGCTGGGCACCTTGCCCAACGCCCAGACACGCTTCAAGGACCTGTCAGGGATATTCTTCATGGTGACCCTGAACGTGGTGGCGCTGCTGGCTAACACAGCCGTGCTGGTGGTGGTGGTCAAAGCCCCACACCTCAGGTACTTTTTGATTTGATTTATTTGACCATTTAAAAACATAGTTCAACCACAACTGATAATCATCAAGGATAACACACAAGTGAATACAATGCATAATAAACAAGAACAACACAAAATAGTTTAACAACTTATTTTAATTGAGGCCATCTTGTTTTGGCCGGCAGGCTGGTAAAAAATAGACCAGGTTATAAATACATGAAAACAGATAGACTGTAATAATAAAATAAACTTGGGTCCCCTATGACTTTCTAATGCACTGATAATGTATGCACAATCCCCTTGTTTCTATTGCGTATACTATTAAATATTTGAGTTGTATCATCTGGAATTTCTATCTATATCTATTGTACTTGTTTCACCAGACATCAGTGCTAAAGTTCAATTTGTTCTAATGAACACATACAGAAAAAAATACATTTCAATATATTTAACATCACGTAAAATGTATTTCAAATACATGTACATACATTTGTATCTTGGCTCAAATGCATGTAATGCCTAACAATATTCCAGAAAGGCATGGCTATGACATCTAGTCTACAGGGTGGCCAAAGTGGTTCCTAATTCGACTTCTTAAATTACTGTAGATCATTTTTGGGGCCACCAAGCCAAAACATCTGCAGTGATATAATTTAAATTGTGTGTTGCCATGACTAAGTATAGCTACACCAAACACACACAGACACAAGCTAACCCTGCTGTGCAGCCTGCATGATCTCTTTCTCTCTGGATTTTTTTTCTCCAAATGAGACCTGCCTGCCAAACCAGTCTGTGTGATATATCAGACTTGCCTCAGTAACAATGCTATGAAGTTATCGAAAATCTGCAGACATTTAGAAACAAAGTATCCACAACTCAAGGATAAACCAGATTTTTTTTTTCAAAAAAGAGATGACCAACCAAACAAAAATGCTGCACAATAATTTCACAGACAACAAGATTTTACTGAAGGCTTCATACTTACTCTCTTATAACATTTTCCAGGCTCCTTTCGCTATAGTTGAAAAGCTGGTCATGCCCTCAGTTGTGGATCCTTGCCAAGAGGTTTTAGGCCCAACTGCTGCTACAAAGATCAGTGAAATCCCACTTTCCAATGACACTATCACACGTAGAATCCAGGATACAGCAGATGTATATATTCTCTACATATATTAATAATTTCATTGTTGCCTCAAAATACAACTGCAGGTGAAATATTAAATTTTCTGAATGAGTACATAAAGGGACATGGATTACAATGGGACCATTTTATCGGGAACTGTAGGCCTACCGATGAGACAGCTGCTTATCCTATCCATGCAGGAACACACAAGTGACATTTCCCAAGCAAATGATAAAATTGCAGATTTCAAGAAAAAACTGTCCGTCTGGAGAGACCGAGTGTATAGAGGCATTTTTTATATGTTCCCCCTATTCTCAACTCTGGCTGACGTGGGTGATGTGGATATGGATCACATGCGTAAATTGATGGGGACACATCTGAGCAAAATTCGAGGACTACTTCCCCTCACAATCTGATCCACACCTGGGAAAGCGGTGCATGCGTAATCCATTCACCAGTACTGAAGAGACATGCTGACCACACTGCCGTTGCTTGCGCGAGCGTTGCAAAATAAATGTAGACGCTTGGCAAGCTGCAAGTTCCACCTCTCCCATCTCATCATTGTTTTTTAGGACCATATACCCACATGGGGGATTGAAAGATGAACTGAGGTCCACACTCCAGTCTAGTTGGAGGTGGTAATGCACCTTAATGTTGGTTGCCAACCGCCATATAAAGTCCATAGAAGAAGAAGAAGAAGGAAAAAGACTGATATCTGTAGATTAATTGGCGGTGTGTAGATAACACACGATTTTGGGTCTAAATTCTACAAAGATCCAGAAAAAAAGGACCTTGTGCATTTCAGGTAAAATAACAACCCAATGTTTATATGGGGCTCCCAAGTGAACAAGCAGTCTAAGGCACTGCATCTCGGTGCTAGAGGTGTCACTACAGATCCTGGTTTGATTCCAGGCTGTGTCGCAACCGGCCGTGATTGGGAGCCCCATTGGGCGGTGCACAATTGGCCCAGCGTCATCCGGGTTATGGTTTGGCCAGGGTAGGCCGTCATTCTAAATAAGAATTTGTTCTTAACTGACTTGCCTAGTTAAATAAATTAAATACATTATATCGCAGGACAAACTAGCTAGCAACAGCAAGCTACGACGCACGCGCGTGCCCCGGTCTGGTCAGCATGTCACAGCTTGTCACCGGTTCTTAATGATAAACTATTGGAGCTGTCCTGTGACCAAGGCCTGCACGCTCGTTTCAATGAGATGCGTCTGTCCACATTCTGGCTGTTCAGCAGTGGAGAATACCCGCAACTCTACAAGATGGCAGTGAAGACATTAATCCCTCTTCATTCTACCTACTTATGTGAGACCAGTGTCTCCTCTCTTGCTGCAACAAAATCTAAATATCTCAACAGACTAGCCGTTGAAAACACCTTGACACCTCTGTGGTGTCCCTGGCACAAAAAGTTTGAGAAAGGCTGGCCTATAAAATAGGCTTAGGCCGAGACTATATGAAGAGCATGCTTGGAGAAGCACAAGGCAAAGTTATATTTATAAGATTTTGCCCTGCTGGGATGGTGTTTATAAAACTAGACTACAGTACATCACACATTGCAATGGACAGGCATTTCCAGCCATGAGCCCCAGCCTGCCCTGCTCTTGCTGATGTAAACCCTTTTGTGCTCTGTACGGTGGCACTTTGGGAGGCAAGTCAATTTGTCCAAAAATTCTATATTTGTGCGCACAGACTAGGCCTACTGATGTCTTGTTAAGCTGTAAAAATGAGAAGGAGGACCGGAGGATAAGGTTGCTATTGCTATAATTGATTTTAATAAAAACAATGTTTCATTGCCCATAATGAAGCAATTTATCAGAGTTATTATTGACCTCACAATAAACCATATTCGAGTAATTTACATACATTACTATGAAGTGGCAGCTGTGCAATAGACAGCACATAGGTGCTGTAAGTAGGCTAATTTGAGAACACCTAATTCATTTAAACATTCTTCATTTTAATTTTAATTTAGGTTACTAACAACAAGAGGGCTTTGTGTTAGAGCCTATTTCTTACTATTCAATAAATAAGAGGTAGGCCTACCTGTTTGACAGACAAAATTACAGTCTACTATCCATATATTTGGTCAGCCAATTCCTTCAGTCATCATGCATTCCTTAAATATCTCAGTTTCAGTGAAGAGCTTGGTGTGTTAAGTTAAAACCAGGGCTTGAATTGAGGAGGTATGTGAGGGTACTGTGGCTTTTGTTAAAGAAAATGGCTAAAAGCACAGGCCTACCCTTTGTTAAGATTTTGAAAACAAATTTAATGGACCTAATTGTATAAAGCGATCTATAACAACACTTAAGTCCGCAATGCTTTATGCTAAAAACAAGCTGTAAAATTAAGGGGAAAGTCACAACTCTGATGCATATGGGATATATTTGGTTTGTCTCTATGACATTCAGAGGCTGCGCTACAACCTTCTATAGCTGAGGACGAGGAGCCAAAAAATGTACTTTGCTTGGGAAGTAATGAGTCTGTCGCTAATTGACGTTTGACATTTCAACAGGCTATTAAAAACCTCTTAAGGATCAGACCCTTTTTCCAATTTTTGCCTAAAATGGCATACCCAAATATAACTCCCTGTAGCTCAGGACCTGAAGCAAGGATATGCATATTCTTGATACCATTTGAAAGGAAAGACTTTGAAGTTTGTGGAAATGTGAAATTAATGTAGGAGAATATAACACATTAGATCTGGTAAAGTATCTATATTATTGCAGTTTAAGCGCAATTTAGATTTTGGCCACCAGATGGAAGCAGTGTATGTGCAAAGTTTTAGACCATGTACAGTTCAAAATGTTGTATCAAGTCTGGCCAAATGTGCCTAATTGGTTTATTGATACATTTTCAAGTACATAACTGTGCACTCTCCTTAAACAATAGCATGGTATTATTTCACTGTAATAGCTACTGTAAATTGGACAGTACAAATCAAATCAAATTTTATTTGTCACATACACATGGTTAGCAGATGTTAATGCGAGTGTAGCGAAATGCTTGTGCTTCTAGTTCCGACCATGCAGTAGTATCTAACAAGTAATCTAACAAGTTCACAACAACTACCTCATACACACAAGAGTAAAGGAATGAATCTGAGTATGTACATATAAATATATGGATGAGCGATGGCTGACCGGCATAGGCAAGATGCAGTAGATGGTATGGAGTACAGTATATACACATATATATGAGATGAGTAATGTAGGATATGTAAACATTATATAAATGGCATTGTTTAAAGTGGCTAGTGATACATTATTTCATCCAATTATAATTATTAAAGTGGCTAGAGATTTGGGTCGATGGCCGAACGGCATAGGCAAGATACAGTAGATGGTTTAGAGTACAGTGTATACATTTGATATGAGTATGTCGGATACGTAAACATTATATACAAAATTGTTTAAAGTGGCTAGTGATACATTTGTTACATCCAATTCCTATGTTTAAAGTGGCTAGAGATTTAAGTCAGTATGTTGGCAGCAGCCACTCAATGTTAGTGATGGCTGTTTAACAGTCTGATGGCCTCGAGGTAGAAGCTGTTTTTTAGTCTCTCGGTCCCAGCTTTGATGCACCTGTACTGACCTCGCCTTCTGGATGATAGCGGGGTGAACAGGCAGTGGCTCGGGTGGTTGTTGTCCTTGATGATCTTTTTGGCCTTTCTGTGACATCGGGTGGTGTAGGTGTCCTGGAGGGCAGGTAGTTTACCCGGTGATGCGCTGTGCAGTCCTCACTACCCTCTGGAGAGCCTTACGGTTGTGGGCGGAGCAGTTGCCGTACCAGGCGGTGATACAGCCCGACAGGATGCTCTCGATTGTGCATCTGTAAAAGTTTGTGAGTGATTTTGGTGACAAGCCGAATTTCTTCAGCCTCCTGAGGTTGAAGAGGCGCTGTTGCGCCTTCTTCACCACGCTGTCTGTGTGGGTGGACCAATTCAGTTTGTCCGTGATGTGTACGCCGAGGAACTTAAAACTTTCCACCTTCTCCACTACTGTCCCTCGATGTGGATAGGGGGTGCTCCCTCTCCTGTTTCCTGAAGTCCACGATCAACTCCTTTGTTTTGCTGACATTGAGTGAGAGGTTATTTTCCTGACACCACACTCCGAGGGCCCTCACCTCCTCTCTGTAGGCCGCCTCGCCGTTGTTGGTAATCAAGCCTACCACTGTAGTGTCGTCAGCAAACTTGATGATTGAGTTGGATGCGTGCTTGGCCACGCAGTCATGGGTAAACAGGGAGTACAGGAGAGGGCTGAGAATGCACCCTTGTGGGGCCCCAGTGTTGAGGATCAGCGGGGTGGAGATGTTGTTTCCTACCCTCACCACCTGGGACCGGCCCGTCAGGAAGTCCAGGACCCAGTTGCACAGGGCTGGGTCGAGACCCAGGGTCTCGAGCTTAATGACGAGCTTGGAGGGAACTATGGTGTTAAATGCTGAGCTGTAGTCGATGAACAGCATTCTTACATAAGTATTCCTCTTGTCTAGATGGGTTAGGGCAGTATGCAGTGTGATTGCGATTGCGCTGCCTGTGGACCTATTGGAACAGTAAGCAAATTGGAGTGGGTCCAGGGTGTCTGGCAGGATGGAGGTGATATGATCCTTGACTAATCTCTCAAAGCACTTCATGATGACGGAAGTGAGTGCTACGGGGCGATAGTCATTTAGCTCAGTCACCTTAGCTTTCTTGGGAACAGGAACAATGGTGGCCCTCTTGAAGCATGTGGGAACAGCAGACTGGGATAGGGACTGATTGAATATGTCCGTAAACACACCAGCCAGCTGGTCTGCGCATGCTCTGAGGACACGGCCAGGGATGCCATCTGGGCCGGCAGCCTTGCGAGGGTTAACACATTTAAATGTTTTTCTCACTTTGTCTGCGGTGAAGGTGAGCCCGCAGGTTTTGGTAGCGGGCCGTGTCGGTGGCACTGTATTGTCCTCAAAGCGAGCAAAGAAGTTGTTTAGTTTGTCTGGGAGCAGGACGTCATGGTCCGCGACGGGGCTGGTTTTCTTTTTGTAGTCCGTGATTGACTGTAGACCCTGCCACATTCCTCTTGTGTCTGGAGCCGTTGAATTGTGACTCTACTTTGTCTCTATATTGACGCTAGCTTGTTTGATTGCCTTGCGGAGGGAATAGCTGCACTGTTTGTATTCAGTCATGTTTCCGGTAGCCTTACCCTGGTTAAAAGCAGTGGTTCGCGCTTTCAGTTTTGCGCCAATGCTGCCATCAATCCACGGTTTCTGGTTGGGGAAGGTTTTAATATTTGCTATGGGTACAACATCACCAATGCACTTGCTAATAAACTCGCTCACCGAATCAGCGTATACATCAATTGTTGTTGTCAGATGCTATCCGGAACATATCCCAGTCCACGTGCTCGAAGCAATCTTGCAGCATGGAATCAGATTGTTCGGACCAGCATTGAACAGACCTGAGAACGGGCGTTTCCTGTTTTAGTTTCTGTTTGTAGGCTGGGAGCAACAAAATGGAGTCATGGTCAGACTTGCCGAAAGGAGGGCGGAGAATAGCCTTGTATGCATCACGGAAGTTGGAATAACAGTGGTCCAGTATTTTACCAGCCCGGGTGGCACATTCGATATGCTGGTAAAATTTCGGGAGCCTTGTTCTTAAATTAGCCTTATTAAAATCCCCAGCCACAATAAATGCAGCCTCAGGATATGTGGTTTCCAGTTTACATAGAGTCCGATGAATTTCTTTCAGTGCCGTCGATGTATCAGTTTGAGGGGGGATGTACACAGCTGTGATTATAATCGAGGAGAATTCTCTTGGTAGATAATGCGGTCTGCATTTGATTGTAATGAATTCTATGTCAGGTGAACAAAAGGACTTGAGTTCCTGTATGTTGTTATGATCACACCACGTCTCGTTAATCATAAGACACACACCCCCGCCCTTCTTCTTACCAGATAGAAGTTTGTTTCTGTCGGCGCGATGCGTGGAGAAACCAGGTGGCTGTACCGACTCTGATAACGTGTCCTGAGTGAGCCATGTTTCCGTGAAGAAGCAAAGAACGTTGCAGTCTCGGATGTCTCTCTGAAAGGCAACCCTTGATCTGATTTCGTCTACTTTGTTGTCAACAGACTGTACATTGGCGATTAAAATACTCGGGAGAGGTGCACGATGCGCCCGCCGACGTAGCTTGACCAAAAGACCGCCCGCTTCCCTCTTCTCCGGCGCCGCTGCGTTTTGAGTCGCCGGGTGCTATCCATTCTATTGTCCTGGCTGGGGTAACAAACCGAGAATCCTCTTTGGGAAAGTCGTATTCCTGGTCGTAATGTTGGTAAGTTGACGTTGCTCTTATATCCAATAGTTCCTCCCGGTTGTATGTAATAAAACGTAATATTTCCCGGCGTAACAATGTAATAAGTAATACATAAAAAAACAAAATACTGCATGGTTTCCTGAGAACGTGAAGCGAGGCTGCCATCTCTGTCGGCGCCGGAAGTAGATCAGTTAGATTAACAGTTAGATTAACAACAATTTAAGCTTTCCGCCCATATCAGATATGTCTATGTCCTAATCACATTAGAGCATGTAAGCTCAACCGTCCCGCGGGGGTGGGGCGCTGGTCCTGTAGAGGTTTAATGTGTTTGAGCCAGTCAGTTGTGTTGTGAAAAGGTAGGGTTGGTATACAGAATATAGCCCTGTTCGGTAAAATACCAAGTCCATATTATGGTAAGAACAGCTCAAATGAGCAAAGAGAAACGACAGCCCATCATTACTTTAAGACTTGAAGGTCAGTCAATGTGGAAAATGTCAAGAACTTTGAAAGTGTCTGAGTGAAAACCATCAAGCGCTATGATGAAACTGACTTTCGTGAGGACCGCCACTGGAAAGAAAGACCCAGTGTTACCTCTGCTGCAGAAGATAAATTCATTAGAGTTACCAGCCTCAGAAATTGCAGCTTAAATAAATGCCTCACAGAGTTCAAGTAACAGACACATCTCAACATCAACTGTTCAGAGAAGACTACATGAATCAGGCCTTTATGGTCGAATTGCTGCAAAGAAACCACTACTAAAGGACATCAATAATAAGAAACATGAGTAATGGACATGAGACCGGTGGAAATCTGTCCTTTGGTCTGATGAGTCCAAATTTGAGATTTTTGGTTCCAACCACCGTGTCTTTGTGAGACACAGAGTAGGTGAACGGATGATCTCTGCATGTGTGGTTCCCACCATGAAGCATGGAGGAGGAGGTGTGATGATGTGGGGGTTCTTTGCTGGTGACAGTCAGTGATTTATTTAGAATTCAAGGAACACTTAACCAGCATGGCTACCACAGCATTCTGCAGCAAAACGCCATCCCATCTGGTTTGCGTTTAGTGGGACTATCATTTGTTTTTCAACAGGACAATGACCCAACACGCCCCCAGGCTGTGTAAGGGCTATTTGACCAAGGAGGAGAGTGATGGAGTGCTGCATCAGATGACCTGGCCTCCACAATCCCCCCGACCTCAACCAAATTGAGATGGTTTGGGATGAGTTGGACCGCAGAGTGAAGAAAAAGCAGCCATCAAATGCTCAGCATATGTGGGAACTCCTTAAAGATTGTTGGAAAAGCATTCCAGGTGAAGCTGGTTGAGAGAATGCCAAGAGTGTGCAAAGCTGTCATCAAGGTAAAGTGTGGCTACTTTGAAGAATCTCAAATATATAAAGTAAATAAAGTAAAAATAAAGAATAACCCTTGAAAAAGTAGGTGGGTCCAAAGTTTTGACTGGTACTGTATATATACAGTGGGAAGAAAATGTATGTGAACCCTTTAGAATTACCTAGATTTCTGCATAAATTGGTCATACAATGTTATCTGATCTTCATCTAAGTCACAACAATAGACAACCACAGTGTGCTTAAATTAATAACACATAAACAATTGTAATTTTTCATGTCTTTGTTGAACACACCAGGTAACCATTCACAGTGCAGGTTGGAAAAAGTATGTGAACCCTTGGATTTAATAACAGGTTGACCCTCTTTTGGCAGCAATAACTTCAACCAAACCTTTTCTATAGTTGCGGAACAGACCTGCACAATGGTTAGGAGGAATTTTGGACCATTCCTTTTTACAAAACTGTTTCTGTTCCGCAATATTCTTGGGATGTTGGTGTGAACCGCTCTCTTGAGGTCAGGCCACAGCATCTCAATCGGGTTGAGATCAAGACTGACTGGGCCATTTTTTCTTCTGTTGAAGCCATTCTGTTGATTTACTTCTGTCTTTTGGGTTGTTGTCATATTGCCTCACCTAACTTCTGTTGAGCTTCAGTTGGCGGACAGATAGCCTTACATTCTCATGAAAAATGTCTTGATAAACTTGGGAATTCATTTTTCCGTCGATGATAGCAAGCTGTCCAGGCCCTGAGGCAGCAAAGCAGCCCCAAACAATGATGCTCCCTCCACCATACTTTACAGTTGGGATGAGGTTTTGATGTTGGTGTGCTGTGCCTATTTTTCTCCACACATAATGTTGTGTGTTCCTTTCAAACAACACAACTTTAGTTTCATCTGTCCACAGAATATTTTGCAAGTAGTGCTGTGGAACATCCAGGTGCTCTTTTGCGAACAGACGTGCAGCAATGTTTTTTTTTGGACAGCAGTGGCTTCTTCCATGGTGTCCTCCCATGAACACCATTCTTGCTTAGTGTTTTACGTATTGTAGACTCATCAACAGAGATGTTAGCATCTTCCAGAGATTTCTGTACAGTAAGTCTTTAGCTGACACTCTAGGATTCTTCTTAACCTCATTGAGCAAGCGCTGTGCTCTCGCAGTCATCTTTTTAGGACGGCCACTCCTATGGAGAGTAGCAACAGTGCTGAAATTTCACACTTTGTCTTACAATGCACTGACTTTTAGAGATACTTTTGTAACCCTTCCAGCTTTATGCAAGGAAACCATTTCTTAATCTTATGTCTTCTGAGATCTCTTTTGTTCGAGGCATGGTTCACATCAGGCAATGCTTCTTGTGAATAGCAAACAAACATTTTGTTAGTGTTTTTATGGGGCAGGGCAGCTCTAACCAAAATCTCCAATCTCGTCTCATTGATTCGACTCCAGGTTAGTTGACTCCTGACTCCAATTAGCTTTTGGAGAATTCATTAGCCTAGGGGTTCACATACTTTTTCCAACCTACACTGTGAATGTTTAAATTATGTATTCAATATAGACAAGAAAAATACAATAATTTGTGTGTTATTAGTTTAACACACTGTGTTTGTCTATTGTTGTTACTTAGATGAAGATCAAATCAAATTTTATGTAAAATTTATGCAGAAATCCAGGTAATTCCAAAGCGTTCACATGCTTTTTCTTGCCACTGTACATAACAAGATCCATCAAGAAGTATCTTACATTTGAACATCACAAACATCACAGCCATCATAAACAAGTTGCTAAATCAATCGAAACAATTGTCCACCTCTGTGAACAATTTTAACATTAGGGTTTTAAAACGCCCTAGTGGCACCAGGGAATCCAAATGTAATGCATTTTGTAAGTGATCCCAAAAAATGTGGAGCATGAAATTAAAAAAGGATTTACCTAATTACGTGGAGACCCAAGGAATCTGAGGAGTTAACCAACCCTGTGAACGGGTTTGGCATCTCATTCTTTTATACGTTAGCAATGAAGTTAGGGAAGTTGGAAGCTTGTGTAGAAGGGCTTTGTAAACAAAAAGGGGAGTAATGAGTTGATCTACAAGACTTTCATGAGGACCAGCCAACCTTTTGATGCAGGATGCAGTGGTGTGTATTAAAACTGTCACAAGTTATAAAACGAATGGCAGCTCTAAAATAGCCTGTTTAACAGTGGGGCAATGGCATACGTAACAGTGTCATCTGCATGCAGATTAATATGACACGTTTTAACAGATAGACCAACATTATTTACAGTTGAAGTCGGAAGTTGGAGCATGTCAAATACATTTAAACTCACAATTTCACAATTCCTGACATTTAATCAGAGTAAAAATTCCCTATCTTAGGTCAGTTAGGATCACCACTTTATTTTAAGAATGTGAAATGTCAGAGAATGATTTATTTCAGCTTTTATTTCTATCATCACATTCCCAGTGGGTCAGAAGTTTACATACACTCAATAAGTATTTGGTAGCATTGCCTTTAAATTGTTGAACTTGGGTCAAATGTTTTGGGTAGCCTCCCATAAGCTTCCCACATTAAGTTGGGTGAATTTTGGCCCATTCCTCCTGACAGAGATGGTGTAACTGAATCAGGTTTGTAGGCCACCTTGCTCGCACACACTTTTTCAGTTCTGCCCACACATTTTCTATAGGTTTGATTTTGTGAAGTGCACCAGTCCCTCCTGCAGCAAAGCACTCATACAACATGATGCTGCCACCCCCGTGCTTCACGGTTGGGATGGTGTTCTTCGGCTTGCAAGCCTCCCCCTTTTTACTCCGAACATAATGATGGTCATTACGTTCAAACAGTTCTATTTTTGTTTCATCAGACCAGAGGAAATTTCTCCAAAAAGTACAATGTTTGTCCCCATGTGCAGATGCAAACCGTAGTCTGGCTTTTTTATGGCGGTTTTGGAGCAGTGGCTTCTTCCTTGCTGAGCGGCCTTTCAGGTTATGTCAATATAGGACTCGTTTTACTGTGGATATAGATACCTTTGTACCTGTTTCCTCCAGCATCTTCACAAGGTCCTTTGCTGTTGTTCTGGGATTGATTTGCACTTTTCGCACCAAAGTACGTTCATCTCTAGGAGACAGAACGCGTCTCCTTCCTGAGTGGTATGACGGCTGCGTGGTCCCATGGTGTTTATACTTGCGTACTATTGTTTGTACAGATGAACGTGGTACCTTCAGGTGTTTGGAAATTGCTCCCAAGGATGAACCAAACTTTCTCCCAAGGATGAACCAAACTTGTGAGGTCATGGGCTGATTTTCTTTGAGTTTCCCATAATGTCAAGCAAAGAGGCGCTGAGTTTGAAGGTAGGCCTTGAAATACATCCACAGGTACACCTCCAATTGACTCAAATGATGTCAATTAGCTTCTAAAGCCATGACATCATTTTCTGGAATTTTCCAAGCTGTTTAAAGTCACAGTCAACTTAGTGTATGTAACTTCTGACCCACTGGAATTGTAGTAGATACAGTGAATTATAAGTGAAATAATTTGTCTGTAAACAATTGTTGGAAAAATTACTTGTGTCATGCACAAAGTAGATGTCCTAACCGACTTGCCAAAACTATAGTTTGTTAACAAGAAATGTGTGGAGTGGTTGAAAAACGAGTTTTAATGACTCCAACCTAAGTCTATGTAAACTTCCGGCTTCAACTGTACATAACTAGTAAAGAGAACCGATCCTAGTACCGACCCCTGCATTACACCTTTGGTAATATCCAGAAAACTAGACTAGACTAGACACCACCAGAGATCACACATTGAGACCTGTCTGACAGATACTTTCCAAACTACTTGCAAGAAGCCTGATCAAGGCCTATTTCTGTCAACCTTTGAATAAGAATGTGATGGTCAATGATATCAAAGGCCTGGGAAAGTATAATTTAGTATTTAATTTACCTGAGCGGGACTTGGGGTGTATATTGTTTCTTCTCTGGGGATTAATAAAGTTCAAATCATTCAATTCAGGAAGTTTGCCTTTGTGTGCCACCTGTGTGCGGTGGACCTGCTGTGTGCTGTGCTGCTCATGCCCTTGGGCATTGTGTCCAGCTCGCCGTACTTCGCCAGCGTGGTGTTCACAGTGCTGGAGTGCCAGGTGTACGTCTTCCTCAACGTGTTCCTCATCGCAGGTAAAGTACAAGTGACAGACACAATTTAGGGCTGCATCTGAAATGGCACACTATTCCGTATATAGTACACTACTATTGACTAGGACTTTGGTCAAAAGTAGTGCACTACACAGTGGATGGGGTGCCATTTCTGATGCCTTTAATCAATCAATGGTTTTATTGTTTGATTTAGATTTGATGTTTTTTATGTTCAAATATTAATCTCTCTTTTTTTGTCTTCTGTTTCTTATAACGTTTGATTTGATATGAATTACAGCCTCTATCTTCACCATCACGGCCATCAGCGTGGAGCGCTACTACTACATTGTCCACCCCATGCGCTATGAGGTAAAGATGACCCTGAAGCTGGCCACAGCCGTCATGGTCCTGGTCTGGGTGGCCTCAGCCCTCCTGGGGCTGGCCACTGTGTTTGGCTGGCCCAGCTATGGCAGCCTGAGCTCCATCAGCGCCGCCCACTGCTCTCTCCACTGGAGCCACAGCGGCCACCGCCGGGCCTTCTCTGTCCTCTTCACAGTGGCCTGTTTCTGCCTGCCCGCTGCGGTCATCTTTGCTGTGTACTGTAATGTCTATAAAGTGGCCCGCGTAGCGGCTAGACAGCATGGACCGTTACCGTCTTGGACGGCCAGCCATCTTAAACACCGCTCGGATTCCATCAGCAGCCAGACCACTATCATCACCACCCACAACGCCCCCAGGAGGCTCCACCAACATAGGCCCTTTGGTGGGGGCAAGGCCGCCTTCACCCTGGTGGTCATTGTGGGCCAGTTCCTGCTCTGCTGGTTGCCTTACTTCGCCTTCCACCTGCACCTGACTATCAACAACCCGCCCAAGGTCCCACCTGACCTAGAGGAGTCCGTCACCTGGCTAGCGTACTCCTCCTTTACCGTCAACCCATTCTTTTATGGGCTGCTGAACCGCCAGATCAGGGAGGAGCTGTGTAAGCTGCGGCGCTGCTACTCCACCCAGCCCGTCGAGCTGGCCCTGTCCAGCGGCCACGAGGGCTTGGCCCACGAGAACTTCCTGCAGTTTCTCCAGAGAACCAGCAGTACGGTGGAGACCAGAGCCAGCTTTGCCTGCACATCCAGCCCCAGGAACACCCTGGACCAGACAGCGCAGCAGACAGCTGACTTCAGGATACCTGGACAGATACCTGAGGAGTTCAATTAAAACGCCCCTGATATACTAACCTGGACCCCAGTGATATACTGTTACTGTATGGACACAAGCACCTGACTGCTGTAATGGCACAAGAGTTAAAACTGTTAAAACATCTTTATATCTGACCATTGGAACCTTATTGACTTTAATGGCTGTACCACAGGAATACTAGAAGCAGGAACAGCCTGGACAAGACTGGGCAGACAGCTGGGTTCAGGATACCAGGGCAGATACCTGAGGAGTTCAGTTAATCAACAATATTCTTAGATACGTATGCCACTGGCACCTACTATAGTTGACTGCTGTAATGGCAGTGCAAACTTCCCCAGGACTACTGACCAAGAGCAGAAAAATTAGCCTTGGCGTAATTTCCCAGAGCCTTCATAGCGTTAAGATCATCGTTAGAACCTTCTTGCGATGTATCCTTAGTAGCGATGGTTTTTCCCAGAGTCTCCGTTAGTAAAACGTTGCACATCTACGAGGG
Source organism: Brachymystax lenok tsinlingensis (assembly GCA_030435695.1). Taxonomy (NCBI): domain Eukaryota; kingdom Metazoa; phylum Chordata; class Actinopteri; order Salmoniformes; family Salmonidae; genus Brachymystax; species Brachymystax lenok. Next base: position 40,398,935 of record CM059797.1, on the reverse strand, counting down.
ATCCAGACCACTTGTAGAGGAGCCAAAGTGCATCGTTAGATGCTTTTTTGCCCTTCCACGTCACTTTATTCATAGAAGATTAAGATGTTTAGGCTGTCTGTCTGACTGTCAATAACTTCAGAACGAAGTTGACTACAGATACAAAGTTACCAAAGTATTAGCACATTTTACAAACTAGTAAAGGATAAAATGGTGCTTCAAATGAAAACCGAGATGACTGCATTAAATGATACATAGCCTATATCGGCCCATATAGCCTATTTCAATCATGTTGAAATAATTTCATGTTCAATCCCACTGGGCACAGACGGTTCAACGTAATTTAATTGAAATGACGTGGAAACAACATTGATTCAACCGGTGTGTGCCCAGTGGGATCAATTTAGTTATATTTTGCCTCAATGTGTTTCATGGTGTGTGACAACATTTGCGCAATGATGTGCCCAATCTGATTAAGTGCATTATTATTGGGTAAGCATAATAAGCCGCCTCAATAGCATATTTTCAGCCATGGGTGGTAATATCTCTCTTGTAGCTGATCTGTTGTCAATATTGTGGAATAATTCTAATGTTAAGATAAGATTTAAATGGAGAAAGCTGATTCCGAGAGCAGCGCTGCTTTTCTTCGGATCCTATTACTATGGACACGTGGTCTAACGACGCACTTAGTGAACGTTCTCTTTACGTGATTGTTAAGGAAACGCAATTAAAAAGTTGGTTCGTAAATAATGATACATCTGATACGATCATCATAATGCTTAAGTTACAGTACATTGCAACTGGGAAACGAGGCCCTGCTCCCAGATCTGTTTGTGCTGTCTTGACACTCCTATTGTTATGCCTGACAATGACCATAGGAGAAAACACTAGCAGATTGTATTAGCCCACTGGGCAAAATATGGCTGAATCAATGTTGTTTCCACATGGAAATCCACATGGAAAACTGATTGGATTTGCAAAAAGTCATGAACGTAAGGGAATTTTGTATTGTTTTCACCCAACTTTGTACCTAAGTCCATAAATGACAGGGTGGCATTTTTGGTTCATTTCACGTTGAATTCACATTAGTTGACAACTTAACTAACTGTAGGTCAAAACTAGATGTTGTACTGACATCTGTACCCTGTGGGAAACCACACCAACACCAGGACTAATGAAGGACTTCAATGTCAGTCCAGTGCCCCCTACACACTGCCCTTAAAACACACAGCGACTGGCCTCCCAAGTGGCGCAGTGGTCTGTGCCACTGGAGAACCTGGTTCGAGTCCAGGCTCTGTCGCAGCCGGCCATGACTGGGAGACCCATGGGGCGACGCGCAATTTGCCCAGCATCGTCCAGGTTAGGGGAGGGTTTGGCCGGCAGGGATGTTCCTGTCTCATCGCGCTCTAGTGACTCCTGTAGCGGGCTGGGCGCAATGCACGCTAACACGGTTGCCAGGTGTACGGTGTTTCCTCCGACACATTGGTGCGGCTGGCTTCCGGATTAAGTGGGTGTTCTGTCAAGAAGCAGTGCGGCTTGGCTGGGTTGTGTTTCGGAGGACGAACAGCTCTCGACCTTCCGTGCGGGAGTTGCAGCGACAGGACTGTAACTACCAATTGGATACCACGAAATTGGGGAGAAAAAGGGGTAAAAGAAACACACAGAGACAGCACTTGAAGGGACTACAAGTAGAGTGTGTTTCTTTTGATGTTTCTATTTTATTAATTTGATTGAGTTTATTGTATGTTGTTCAGTGATTAGTCCAGCATATACCTTAAGTGCACTATGTCCTGAAAAATACAGTTGTCTCAATTATTATTTGTTATTCCTTGCTACAACTACCATGAATAGTGGGACTAATTCTACTACCTACTACCAACCATTCCAATCACCTATATTACTACTAGTATATTCTACTACCACTACTACTACAAGTACAATGTTTGAGTTGAGAGACAATACAAATTAATACTTGAATAATGTTATTTCCACTGTATCGTACGTCCACTGTCTGAACAACTTTGATTATTTATTATTTATTCCATGTTCAATACGGTGAACATTGAACACTCTCTAAGTGTAACAGAGTTATTTCTATTACACAATATCAAATGTGATAATGTCACTATTTGGTTCTCAGTTGAGGTTTAATTGCAATATTCTTAACTACGTACAGTATGTTTCTTACAAAACAATGTAAGAAACAAAATGTATTACAATGTATTATACACTAAGTGTACAGAACATTAGAAACACCTTCCTAATATTGAGTTGCACCCCCTTTTGCCCTCGGAACAGCCTCAATTCGTCGGGGCATGTACTCAACAAGATGTCAAAGATTACAATGCATCACACAGTTGGGTCAAGTTGGCTGGATGTCCTTTGGGGGGGCGGACCATAGTTGATACACACGGGAAACTGTTGAGCATGAAAAACTCAGTAGCGTTGCAGATCTTGACACACTCAAACCGGTGCGCCTGGCACCTACTACAATACCCCGTTCAAAGGCACTTTTGTCTTACCTATTCACCCTATTCACACATTCACAATCCATGTCCCAATTGTCTCAAGGCTTAAAAATACTTCTTTAACCTGGATCATCCCATTTATCTATACTGATTGAAGTGGATTGCATAAGTGACATCAATAAGGCATCAAAGCTTTCACCTGGATTCACCTGGTCAGTCTATGTCATGGAAAGTGTTCCTAATGTTTTGTACACTCAGTGTATGTTATAAGTTAGAGCACATTGCATTCAATAGGCTACCTTTTACACGTGATGGCAAAGATGGCCTTATCAAAGGGGATTTCTTTCTGGATGGACTAGTTGTTTTTTCTTTAATTCTGCAAATAAACTTCTGAAGGAGCTGTTTGCAAGAAATGATGATTATGTTGTTCTGAAAAGCATGTCCTTTACTTCACATATAAGGAAAAAATCCATTGCATAATTAACAGCTCTCAAGTGGTCATCTCTAATACCTGTTTCACATGTGTAGAGCTCGCTAGCTGAGTTAGCCATGGCTAACATGACTTTTATGAATTATGAAGCATTTATGTGCTTGTTTTGTTTACATAAATGTCTCTAAATTAAACAAAGGGACATTAGCTGATAAACAAAACGTATATAAGACTTCCTAAGCCTGTGTTTACCACAGAACTTATTTTTGTAGTTTATCCAACCCCTCCAAAAGAAAACATTAATTTCACCATAGGCTTTGACCAATGAGCCATGGCAGAGTTAGCCTCCGTTAGTGCCTACAAAAAACGCCATTACTATTGCTCTCTATACATCCACAGATTAATAAAGACTAATAATATACATTACTAGTTCCACTGTGTTTATTCATAGATGTTGTGTATAGATTACCGACTGACATACAATGAAAGGACAGTACAGCCTTCCATTGTGTTTTATGCAATGCAAGTACAACACTGTTTACAGTTCAAGTTAAGGTGTCAAATGAGGGAAAATTACGACTTTGCCCTATAACTCCCACAAAGCACAGAGAGAGATTAGACTTAAGGGATAATATTATGGGATAGAGACAGACATCGGTGATCAAGACAAAAAGAACATTCTGAACTACATTTTTAAAAGCCTTTCGTGTCCCCATGGCCCAGATTCGAACAAAAATGTGAATCTTCGAACAGATAGATAAACAAATAGATAAATAAACAGATTAGTGGAATAGCTAGATACACTGTATATGAATGATCTCCAGTTCCTGGTCCAGCTATGCCCACTCATGCCAGCTGGCTGGGTTGCCATGGGAATTCCCAGGAAAGACAGGAAGTTGGAGCATCTTGGGTGTTTGGAGGGAATTCAGGGCAAGACTTTAGCTTGTGACAGCCAGACAGAGGAAATGCATCCTAAACAGATTCATACACACACACCTGCTGAACACACACACAAAAACATCAGAGTATTTTTTATTGAGGCTAAATGTTTTATTTAACCAAGCAAGTCAGTTAAGAACAAATTCTTATTTACAATGATGGCCTAGGAACAGTGGGTTCAGGGGCAGAACCACAGATGTTTACCTTGTCAGCTCTGGGATTTGATATACCAACCTTTTGATTACTGGCCCAATGCTCTAACCATTAGGCTACCTGTCCCCCCCAAGGGCCAAATATTGTAAAGTCTTAAAACCGTGATAACACAGTGCCAGATTATGGTGCTCTGCTGTTTGGTGTGCAAATATATTGAAATGACTATCACCTCCACAGGAGAACATTTACAGAAATGGAGTATCCAGAATAAACAATGATAGGCATGGTATTCAGGATGGAAACTCACCACTGGACCCCAGCAAGCTCTGTCTCTAGATCCCAGCAAGCTCTGTGCACGCACACATATGTGTACTCACACAGAGTGAGTAATGCTCCATTTTAAGATTACAGTGTGCTGGCATAAAATAAGACACAACTCTTATTACGCCTAGGATTAGAGTTCCCTTTATACACACACAAACTCTCTACATCTAGACACACATGCACACACACATTAAAACAAACGATTGCCTTGGTGTTCAACCGACACCAATTTGCATCTCATTTTGCATCTCATGTTATCCCTGTCTATCTGGAATTTACATGAGCTAAAGTAAATCAAAATACTTCAATTAGTGTCGTATTACGGACCATGCACAAAGTTGAAGTTATGGACGGAGAGAAGATTTGATTCCAGTTTTCTGAGCTGAGCTTAACATATTTTTATATGATTTTGAGCATTGTGGTTTAAAACATGTTGATTTGATATGTAAGAACTTGTGTAATTTTTGACTTCACCATATGTTGTCAACACAATGGATTCATCATATACCGAAAAAAAACACTGCACAGCTGAACCAAAATCTTCTCATCCATCCTTTTCAACCAAATTGGCCATTGGAGGAGAGTTGTTCAAATGAAAGATGATGGATGATGGACACAATACGTTTCAAAATGGTTTCCCCATATGGAAAAGATATAGAAGAATTTGTGTATGTTCTACCTGTTACTTGCAAGTAATATATATGGAAAAATCCGCTGGAAGGAGGAGCAGGATCAGGAGGAGTAAGGGAAAAGCAGAAGAAGGGGGAGGAGGAGGAGGAGAGGAGAAGGAGGAGAGGAGGTGGACTGGAGGAGGGGTAGGGGAGGAAGGGGAGGAGGAGGAGAGGAGGTGTAGGGGGAAGAGAAGGAAAGGAAGAGGAGAGGAGGAGGAATGGAGAGGAGGACAGGAAGAGGAGAGAGGGGGACAGGAGGAGGACGGGAGGAGGAGGACGGGAGGAGGAGGAGGAGGAGGAGGAGGAGGAGGAGGAGGAGGAGGAGGAGGAGGAGGAGGAGGAGGAGGAGGAGGAAGGAATAGGATGAGGAATGACTTTGATAGCAGCAGTGAATCTGCTTTCAGATTTCTCAACAATCATTGTCATGATAACACATTGGTAGTAGTCAGTGAGAAAAACAAAGCTAAGCAGGGCTTTATTTAAAACCCTGGATGAGAGACCAAATGCATAGATATAGATAAATCAACTGTCCAGTAGGCAGTGGCGCTGCCAAAGGGTGGCCAGGGGGGGCCACGGCCTTCCTGATAAAATCGCTGGACCCCCACTGGCCCCCTCGCGAGTCGCATATGCATAATATGCTTCTGAGTATGCATAATATGCTTTGATCTGATATTTTACATTAGGTACTATTCATTTAAATCAATAATGTATATTTTTCATAATAGTTAATGTGAAAGAAAATAACAAATGCATAGCCAGCCTTCTGCTTTTGACCGTCCGTCATTGCCTCACACACAAACCCTGTCACCCCTCCCCCGTCCTGCTGCTGCTGAGCTCAGGTCTTGTCTCTGGTGGCATCATCGGAAGCTAGCTTACCTGGCAGCTGCCTGCAGAGTTGAGACCACCAGACTGCTAACGGGTAAGTAAGTCATACATTACTACTTATAGTAAAACTAATTATGTATTCAGTAAACTGTTAGTTTTTTGACAGTGTCGAATTACCTAGCTAGCTAGCTGTCTTACATTAGTTGCGAGCTAGCTAAGTTAGATAGTTAAATTAGGTATTGGAGGGACTTAGCTAGCTCGTTTATGCCTTAAGGCTACTCTGCAGCATAGTTAGTTATCGTAGCTTTCTAGAACGATTTTCAAACCACTTGATGAACTTAGGACTGCCAGAGCATCTAGCTAGCTGACGTTATGGGCTGGTATAGCGTTAGCTTACTAGCTACAATTAGTCACTGTAGCTATGTCAATTTGCAGACAATGAAGAGAAAGTCCACGGATATCTCCTTTCTTTAAGAAGAAAAGTAGTACAGGGGAGACGCAGCCGACAGGGGAGCAGCAGCAGAGGGTTAACGTTAGTGAGGATGCAGTCAAAGCCAATGAACAGGCAGCGGCAGCTAGAGAGCATGACAGAACAGAGGCAGAACATGACAGCGACGAACAGACACAGGCAGCATCAGTGACAGAACACAGGGAAGAACAACAGACAGCACCATGGCACCAAAGTGAGGAACAGGCAGCAACAACAGTCACAGAGCATTCCTGGACCAACAGGTGAAGTTATGACAGTGTGACAGTGCCCCTGATAATGAAATGGATGGCTAGAGAGTAACGTTATCTGGATAAATGTATGGTTATAGTGTGTCTACATTGAGTTATGAGTCATTACATAATCACATAAAGCCTTCTGATTCATGTTTATTGGTAGTTGAGTTTGAATAGTCTGAATAGAATTGTCTATAGGCCAATATTACAAATGTAATCGGTAATTACTATGGAGAGTGGCTAGCTACTCATGTTATTATTATTATTATTGTATTTTTATTTTAAAGTCATAATAACAGATTATGCCTCTTGTTTCATCCTAGATATATGCCAGTCAAGAGCAGAGGGGCCCAAACAGCCACATCTGAAGTTTTTCCCTCTGACCCTTCAGGGGAATAGAAGGCGGAGCTTCATGAAAGAGTGGTACAGTAGGCATAAATAGCTGGAATACTCTCAGAGTAAAGACTCTGCCTACTGCTATGCCTGCCGGCACTTCAGTCTCCCCACCTCAAGTGATTCAGTGTTTACATCTGAAGAGGGGTTAAACTATTTGAGAAAAGCAACTTACAAAGAGGGGGGATTTGTAGGCCATGCCAAATCAGAACCACATACTAATGTTATGTTAGCATGGGCAGAATATGAAAAGTCGAATGCAAGCAAGTGCTCTCTCTCAGCCTCCTTAAATGCAGAATATAATTAATTAGTGAGGGAAAATAGAGAGTACATTAAAACTGTTGGAGAAACCCTGCTCCTCACAGCTACGCAAAACATTGCACAGAGAGCACATAAAGAAACGGAAGGTCAGAATAAAGGATATTTCCTCTCTATTATGGAACTCCTAGCCAAGCATGATCACACAGTCAAAAGAAAAATGACAAGTAAAAGAAATGCAGCATACCTTGGGCATAGAACACAAAACAAAATATTTGATTGCTTGGCTGAAATGTTCCGCATAATTAGTGATGTTGCACAAAGTGAGGCTTTCAGCATTATGGTCGACGAGACCAAAGACATTAGCAAGAAGGAACAGATGTCCTTTGTGATTCGATACTATTACAATGGGTCAATATGTGAAAGTTTCCTCACCTTTGAAGCAGCAGATCGCCTGGATGCTGCAGCACTTTCACAATTTACAAATACTGCAGAAGTATGGCCTTGACTACAGAAACCACCTAGTAGGGCAAGCATATGATGGTGCCACTGTCATGAGTGGAAAGAACACAGTTGTCCTCGCAACGCATTAAATCAGAGGCCTCATTAGCTTTTTATGTTCACTGCAATGCACATTGATACATGTCGTATTAGTTGACAGTGTGAAATGCATGAAGCCTATAGTTTATTTTCTCTTTTGTCTTTGTGTCAGGGTCATATGTGCACCAAAGGTGGCTAGAGGTACAGAGGGAGATGTTTCAGGGGGCCCTGAGAGAGTTACAGGCTGATAGGGACACGGTGGGCATGGAGGTACAATGCTTGCAAGACAGTGAGGGACAGACTGCCAGCCATCATACGTCTACTGAAAGAAATATCTGAAGAGAGAAATGGTGACAGAGCTGTAGAGGCAAGAGGTCTATTAGCCCAAATATATCTAAAGTTTGTTGGCCGAGTAACATTCACCAATGTTTTTGGTGAGATAAAACATTTCAGATACTTTACAGTCCCCAAGACTCAATTTGGGCACGGCTGTTACCCTTGTTGATTCTCTTGTTGACACATTGAACAGTTATAGAGAGGGCACTCTCTTTAATGAGATTTGGGACAATACTGTGACCCTTGCCATTTTTGGACATATATAATATAATATTTTTGTTTACAAAAAGACACAGCAACAGCCGAGTAAAGCTTTATTGAAAATAATTGGAGGCCTCTGTGTAGTGTTTTTAAACTTGAGTAGGCTTGTTCCCAGGAAATATTTTGTTCCTTACAATTAATGTACTCCTTCAAATTAAAGCTGTATATTTGTCTTTTAAGCAAAAGGACAACTAGCCTATTTGAAGAACAATGAATCGCCTAACACATGTATATACAGATACATAACACATTAAAACAGGATTGTTGTGGAACTCAAAATGTTAAATGTACCGGTATTAGTCTATGCACATCAGATAATTAGTAACATTAACTGTAAAATTTAAAACAAAAGTAAATCAGTATGCGATTCCTTAACTCTCATATTGACATAGTTTTCAACTAGCCTATATACTACAACAGCATAATAGAATTCCTGAAATTCAGTTATGGCTTTTGGTTTTGGTGTGCCACCCCAAGAGTTTCAGTGGCCCCATCTGGTACCCCTATGAAACATTTCTGAGGGTGCCACTGTCAGTAGGATGTGCTGCTTAGCCTTAACCACAGAAACCCGTATATAAAACGTATATACATAGTACTTGTCATGGTTTTGTATATGTTGACTTAACCCTAACCCTAAAAGGATGTGAAACCTACAAGGAAAGCATTTATTTTGTAGAGGTTACATTCTCAGAACATACACTTTTCTTATAATATCATAGAAGATGACTCATATAATTAATATATTTTGTCTCAAATATGTCATACCATATCTTTGTAGGTAATTCACCACAATATTGTATTCAGTTGTGTACGTCGTATGAGGCATATAAGTCAAGACATATACAAATACACCACTGACATACAGTGAGTGCACAAAACATTAGGAACGCCTGCTCTTTCCATGACATAGACTGACCAGGTGAACCCAGGTGAAAGCTATGATCCCTTATTGATGTCACTTGTTAAATCCACTTCAATCAGTGTAGATGAAGGGGAGGAAACAGGGTAGCCCTTTCCTGCAGTCAATGACCAAAAGCGCCCTCTTTGGCCTCATGGGTGGAATGTTATTAATATTTTTCATAATTAATTAATAATTAATGAAAGGGACAAAAATCCAGTATTTTAATGTCAAACAGTTTTGTTATATTTCAGTCTTCTGTGATTTATATGAAGTGTAATACTGGGATGCAAACTCAAAATGTAATACATTTCAACTCTGTATCTGACATGGTACAGATTACATTTTTTTAAGCCCATAACTATGTGTGTGAGGTGTATACTTTTGTTTTAAAGTAGATTTGTTTAAGACTACCAATAATCAATCTGTGTGGCCCTGATTTAGCCCCCTGCTGATTTTTAAGCCTTGAGACAGTTGTGACATGGATTGTGCATGTGTGCCATTCAGAGGGTGAATGGGAAAGACAAAATATTTAAGTATCTTTGAACGGTGTATGGTAGTAGGTGCCAGGCGCACCAATTTGAGTGTGTCAAGAACTGCAACGCTGCTGGATTTTTCACTCTCAATAGTTTCCCGTGTCTATCAAGAATGGTCCACCACCCAAAGGACATCCAGCCAACTTGAGACAAGTGTGCGAAGCATTGGAGTCAATATGGCCAGCATCCCTGTGGAATGCTTTCGACACCTTGTAGAGTCCATGCCCTGACAAATTGAGGCTGTTATGAGGGCAAAAGGCGGGCTGCAACTCAATTTTAAGAAGGTGTTGGTAATGATTTGTATACTGTGTATAAGGCAAAACATACAAAATCTTACCAGATCCTTATTAGAGTAATTATTCGATTTTTGTACAAATAGTCTTCTTCTGCCATACAAGATTCTTATTTGACTTTCATTATTATTTTCCATATGGGTCAAGTTGCAGTGAAGTAGGTGATCTAACGATGTGTCCTATTAGATCCTGTGCTGAGTTTTTACCACTCTGGCCTTGATGAACACACACACACCACTCTGGCCCTAATGAATATAGATTTGTTTTATTCACAGTGACACGCTAATTAAAGTGAACAGGCTTACAATCAGAAACCTTCCATCTCTACAGAACCACATTGCCTTTCAAAGCCAGGATACACAATCTCATCAATGACCTGTCCCTTTCTCAAGGGAAGATTCAAAGTAAATCAAATAAAAGCACACACACTCCAAAGAAGAATCCTGTTGGGATATGAAAGTTCATAGAATTTTGTTAATTAAGGGAAGCTTTGCTTTTGGCCATTTTTCTGGTTGTGCTAGTTAAAGCCAGGGTGAGGCTACTTGAGAGGCTTGGAAAACAAGAACAAACAAACAATATTTTGCCCCGTTGCTCTTTCCACTGTCCGTCTGTCTTTGACGTAATGATAATATTGAGTTTTGTGGCTTTCGCAGAGCCTTTTGGAGAAATTATGAGTGAAACAGACCTGAAGAATAAAAGCAGAGGGATGGAGCTTGTGGTTTGATTAACAAGCCTGTCCCAGGGAGTGGTCTTTATGATTTAATTACACTGTCTCTGAACAGTGAGTGGGACACACACACACTATCTCTGCTATTTAAAGACATGCTCCGGTACTTAGGCGACTAGTAAGTATTTTTTACACCTCCCACTTTGGGCTGGATGTGTAGTTTGTACATGCATAATCTATGAGAATAATTACTGTCTTACCTCAATTAGCCATAAAATTCCTATTTTGAAAGCGACTGTTTTCTGAAAGCTGTGCAGCGCCATTTCCCCTACATATTCCCCCATGTGGGCAAGCCCCCCAGCAATTCGAGTGTCAGCCAATGAACTTCAGCCCCTCACCTTTTGAGTGACAGCTAGGAAGATATGCAAAGAGAGAGAGCAATGAAGTGGTGCACATATCTGCACATTTGTGACATACAGTAGTACGCCATTTTTGGGGATCACTTTTGGCTCATGGGCGCTACTTTCAGAACTACTGGCTAAAAGTATACAAAAGTACTGGAGGAATATCTTTAAAAGTTATAAGATGTACATTTTGTACTATTAAAGTCGACCCAATACATACATTTATTCCCAAGTCTTTGCCAATCATGTCAAAGATTGGCCATCCAGTGGGACATCATGACATTATGACATGGGATTAGAGAGTTGGAGTGGGGTGTCTGACCCGCTGTGATGAAACCATGGAAACAGCCTCCACCAATACATTCACAGTTCAATGAGAATCCAATCGTTCATTTAATACAGTCACCTACTGTACAAACACACCTGTGACCCTTTTCACCAGCTCCTTTTGTTTGATATTATTATGTTGATTATCACTGATGACTGTCCAGGACAAGGTCATGACTATTCACCACCCAGGGATGAGCCCACATTAGGAGGGAGTCAGATGAGCCAGAGGCCAAGGGGGAGAAGAGATGGAGCAGCATTGGTTCTGTCATATATCTCCTTTTGGAGTAGTGAACACACACACACACCATCCAGGTCAACAAACAAGCGGAGGCCATCTGCCAGGGTGATCACCCTGGGTGTTCACTCCATTAGCATACCACCTGGTCAGGTAAGTAGACACACAGGAAGCTACCTCTCAGCCATCAAACTGATTAAACAGCATGATCAGTACACATGTGCACCTTGTAGTGGGGACAATAAAAGGCCACACAACGCTATGCAACAGATGTCTCAGGTTTTGAGGGAGTGTGCAATTGGAATGCTGACTGCAGGAATGTCCACCAGAGCTGGTGCCAGATAATTGAATGTTAATTTCTCTACCATAAGCCGCCTCCAATGTTGTTTTAGAGAATTTGGCAGTACGTCCAATCAGCTGATGTCAACGTTGTGAACAGAGTGCCCTATGTCGCAAGGATATGTACACAATTCCTGGAAATATCCCAGTTCTTCCATGGCCTGCATACTCACCAGACTGTCACATGTGATGACGCTGGAGAGACGAAGCAGGTATGGGGAGTAAACATTTAATAAATAACGGACATGGAACGAGTCAGAAACAGCGTCAGCAAACTAAAACTAAAGACAACAATCAATGCAGCAGCGGGGGAACAGAGCTAGGGAACAGACAAATATAGGGAAGGTAATAAACAGATGATAAGTGAGTCCAGGTGAGTCCAATATCGCTGATGCGAATGATGAGGGAAGGCAGGTGTGCGTGATGGATGGCAGGAGTGCGTGATGCAGGGTAACCTGGCGCCCTCAAGCGCCAGGGGGAGGGAAGAGTGGGAGCAGACGTGACACAGACATGTAACCCATTGAGCATGTTTGGGATGCTCTAGGTCGACGTGTATGACAGCGTGTTCCAGTTCCCGCCAATATCCAGCATCTTTGCACAGCCATTGAAGAGAAGTGGGACAACATTCCACAGGCCACAATCAACAGCCTGAACAACTGGTTTTCTGATCCACGCCCTAACTTTTTTTTGAAAGATACCTGTGACCAACAGATGCATATCTGTATTCCCAGTCATGTCAAAACAATAGATTAGGGCCGAATGAATTTATTTCAATTGACTGATTTCCTTGTATTAACCATAACTCAGTAAAAGCTTTGAAATCCATGCATGCTGCATTTTAATTTTTTATCATATTTCACTTTGTAGTGCAGATAAAGTGTCATGAATATGACTGTGCTGGTATTGGTCTTGATGATTGGGGGACAAAGACAAATCTTTACAGCTGCCTTGTCTTTGATAACAGTAACAGGTTGGCTAGGTAGTGTGAGGGACTCCTCTCGCCAGCCAGCCAGCCTAACTCCCTAGCAGACTGCCCTGATGAGGCTGCTCAGCTCCTCCTATTAATAGCCATGTGTGGATGATTTGATAATGGGTCCAAAGGTTGGATTTGGAGAATAAAGGATTTTCTCTAAAAGCATGTTGCGAAACCCACCTTACAGCAGGAGGAACATAGAGCAGCCAGGTCGTTTAAGATTGAAGTCGAAATTGGAAGTCTATCCATCTCCTGACGTTGGAAAATTATGTCATAACCGGCCACTAGGGGGCAACAGTGAGCGCTATTACCATCAAGTACTGTAGACTTAATCCCATGACTGAATCAGAAGGTTGAGTATTCACTCCCAGTCATGGGCATTGGTTTGTTATTTGGGGATTTAACCATATCCCAAACCTTAAACCTTACCTTAACCATTTGGAATTAGTGCCTAAACTTAACCCTTAACTTCAAAATGTGACTTTTGGTGTAGAAATGTAATGATAGAGAGCAGCAGGAGCAACAAAAATATCCTATGGTTGCATGTTTGATCCCAGTCGTAGACACTGTCATCTATGACTGTCTCTGCAACAAGCTCTCATAGTTTCACTGCAGAGTTAGACGTTCATCCACATTCTCCAAACTTCAAATTTAGAATTTGCTCAAAAGGAAGCATGTTTTGAAGAGAGATATACTGTAGGACAAACACTATTTTAAAACCCATATTTAACCCCTTTTTTTGCACTAAAGTACTTCCATACTTCCATTCATTTTTTAAACTGGTACTTCAGATGAGTCTTGTGAGGCTTGTGAGCGTCGTAGAGCAAAACAACATGCTCGAGGTGTTTGTGAGAGTTTCACCTTTCGACAGTGGGGTCATATTAGTTTGTAGCCCACCCCGTTCAGACACTACAGACGTTTTTGTGAGAAGACTACCACCGCAGATGTGGAAGGCAGACATCAGCAGATGCGGTGCATTGAGATGCAGCCCATCCAATCTCTGTTCCAGACCCTGCTGCCTCAGCCTCACTCAGTGGAGTGATGAACAACTTCCTCCCTTGTACACTTTGCTCTAGGCTGCACATTATTCTCTCTTTACCTTAGTAGAGGTTTCCTGTTTCTCCCGAGAGATGTAGCTCTCCACAAGGTTGTGAGGGTTTGAGCTAATTTTGGGGTTGTGGTTAAGGGTTAGGGTTGATCTGGGATGTGGACATAAAGTTCAAATCAAATCAAATCAAATATTATTTGTCACATGCACCGAATACAACAAGTTTAGACCTTACAGTGAAATGCTTACCTACAAGCCCTTAACCAAAAATGCAGTTTTAAGAAAAATAAGTGTTAAGAAAGTATTTACTAAAATAAACTGGAAAAAAAAATATAAAAAATAATAATAATAAAAAAGAAGAAAAATTGAAAAATAACAAATAATTAAAGAACAACAATAAAATAACAGTAACGAGGTTATATACAGAGGGTACCGGTACAGAGTCAATGTGCGGGGGCACAGGTCGAGGTAATTGAGGTAGTATGTAGAGCCTAAGTGACTATGCATAGATAATTAACAGAGAGTAGCAGCAGCGTAAAAATGGGGGTTAGGGTTAGGAGTTATGGTTAGGAGTTAGGGTTTGGGTTGTGGTTAGGGTTAGGATTGAACCGGGATGTTGACATGAAACTAGAGTTTGGGTTGTGGACATTAAACTAGATTTATGTAAGGAAACTATAAGTCATTGTGTGGACATGGCAAGAGATATGTTCCCAAAACACAAAAACTGTCCAGTTGTGTTTGTGTTTTGTGAACATATTTTTTGTGATGTCCCCACAATATTCCCACCAGACTGTTCCCACAACCTAATGAAACATTATGCAAACCTTTAAAGAACAGATTAAATATTTTCTGGGAACGTTCTTGTAACATCAGGTGAGTGTTTTTTGCACCCTAAAAGAAAAAAAGAAGAAACATTGTAGAATCATCTGCACAAATGGACAGTTTTTGTGTTTTGGGAATTTACTTTTAGTGATGTCCCCACAAAATGTTCCCACCAGACTGTTCCCACAACCTAATGAAACATTCTGCAAACCTTTAAAGGACAGAATAAATAAATTCTGGGGACATTGTTGTAACATCAGGCCAGTGTTTTTTTCACCCTTAAAGAAACGTTGGGAACATACCTTTTGTGACGTCCCCACATTATTAATAGAAGTTTGCCACAAGTGTCAGTAAGAGTGTCCATGATTGAGTATTTGCATGTAGAGATGGAGATACAATTATCACTACAACAGGATTTTATTTGTGTTATGAGAGCATTTGCCGTGACCTAACAAATTTTCTGGGAACCGTCACAGAACCAATTTGGGTTTGCTGGGTTGTCTTCTCCTCCCAAGTATACTGTACTCAGTGATAAACGTTCGAAGCTAAGGGTTCTGGTTGGAGTAATATCCAAAATGGGACTTTACTCTACCTCATTAAGGCCCGTGGGAACAAGGGGTTCCCACCTTTTTTAATCACCGCCCTTCTGAGGCCAATCTCTGGGCCTTGGACCACCCCACGCCAGATACGAGCCCTGCAATTAATAGGCTCTCCTTTTCATGTGTACGAAAGTGCACGGTAACAATTTATTTAAAGGTACATATTAGCCACTAATTTGTAGTTTATAAGTATGTATATATAGTAGCTTATAAGATATGTATTATGTCTTATTAGCCATATATTAGGCCTTAATTAAGTGATTTGTAATTCAAACATTACAAGCCATGTACAAATATAAGGATATTCCATGCTAAAACACTCATATTAAACAGCAACGGTATGCCTATTGACTAAGTTGATGGGTTATGTTTTGGATAATGTTTTGTGATAATGTGCTCCCTATTGCCCTTCTTTGTGTAATTTATTTTTTTACTTATCATGTACATAATGTTGCTGCTACTGTCTCTAATGACTGAAAATAACTTCTGGACATCAGAAAAGTGATTACTCACCGCGGACTGGAAGAAACTTTTTCCTTTAACGAGTCCAACGAGAAGGACATCCTGCTTTCACTGAAACAGGCCCAGATCCACGCCTTTTGCGTGGATCTGAAAAGACGCTGGAAAAGGGGCCGCAGGTCGGGCATCCTTCTGAGAATCCGGAGGTGAGCAAGTTAACTCCCACTGCCTTCCATTTCTTCTTGCTAACATGCAATCATTGGAAAATAAAATTGATGACCTACGATTAAGATTATCCTACCAACGGGACAAAAACTGTAACATTTTATGTTTCACCGAGACGTAGCTGAACGAAGATACAGACAAAATAGAGCTAGCGGGATTTTCCATGCACCGGCAGAACAGAGACGCTACCTCTGGTAAGACGAGGGGTGGGGGTGTGTGTCTTTTTGTCAATAACAGCTGGTGCGCGATGTCTAATATTAAAGAAGTCTCGAGGTATTGCTCGCCTGAGGTATATTATGATAAACTGAAGACCACACTATCTACTAAGAGAGTTCTCATCTTTATTATTTGTAGCCGTCTATTTACCACCACAAAACAAAGCTGGCACTAAGACCGCTCTCAATCAACTCTATAAGGCCATAAGCAAAGAAGAAAATGCACACCCAGAAGCGGCGCTCCTTGTGGCCGGGGACTTTAATGCAGGCAAACTTAAATCAGTTTTACAAAATGTTTACCAGCATGTCACATGTGCGACCAGGGGGAAAAAATCCTAGACCATCTTTACTCCACACACAGAGACGCATACAAAGCTGTCCCCCGCCCTCCATTTGGCAAAACTGACCATAATTCTATCCTCCTAATTCCTGCTTACAAGCAAAAACTAAACCAGGACGTACCAGTGACTCGCTCAATACGGAAGTGGTCAGATGCGGATGCTACACTACAGGACTGTTTTGCTTGCACAGACTGGAATATGTTCCGGGATTCATCCAATGACATTGGGGAATACACCACCTCAGTCACCGGCTTCATCAATAAGTGCATCGATGACGTCGTCCCCATAGTGACTGTACGTACATATCCAAACCAGAAGTCATGGATTACAGGCAACATCCGCATCAAGCTAAAGGCTAGAGCCGCCGTTTTCAAGGAGCGGGAGACCTTATAAGAAATCCCGCTATGCCCTCAGACGAACCATCAAACAAACAAAGCGTCAATATAGGATTAAGATTGAATCCTACTACACCTGCTCTGGCGCTCGTCGGATGTGGCAGGGCTTGAAAACTATTACGGACTACAAAGGCAAACCCAGACGTGAGCTGCCCAGTGACGCGAGCCTATCAGACGAGCTAAATGCCTTTTATGCTCGCTTCGAGGAAAGCAACACTGAAGCATGCACGAGAGCACCAGCTGTTCTGGATGATTGTGTGATAATGCTCTCTGTAGCCGATGTGAACAAAAGCTTTGAACAGGTCAACATTCCCAAAGCCGCTTTGCCAGACGGATTACCAGGTTGTGTACTCAAAGCATGCGCGGACCAACTGTCAAGTGTCTTCATTGACATTTTTAACCTCTCCCTGACCAAGTCTGCAATACCTACATGTTACAAGCAGACCACCATAGTCCCTGCGCCCAAGGAGGTGAAGGTAACCTGCCTAAGTGATTACCGCCCCGTGGCACTCACGTCAGTAGCCATGAAGTGCTTTGAAAGGCTGGTCATGGCTCACATCAACAGCATCCTCCCGGACACCCTAGACCCACTCCAATTTGCATACCGCCCCAACAGATCAACAAATGACGCAATCTCAATCACACTCCACACTGCCCTTTCTCACCTGGACAAAAGGAACACCTATGAGAGAATGTTGTTCATTGACTACAGCTCAGCGTTCAACACCATAGTACCCACTAAGCTCATCACTAAGCTAATGACTCTGGGACTAAACACCTCCCTCTGCAACTGGATCCTGGACTTCCTGACGGGCTGCCACGAGGTGGTAAGAATAGCCAACAACACATCTGCCACGCTGATCCTTAACACTGGGGCACCTCAGGGGTGTGTACTTAGTCCCCTCCTGTATTCCCTGTTCACCCATGACTCCAACACCATCATTATGTTTGCTGAAAACACAACAGTGGTAGGCCTGATCACCGACAACGATGAGACAGCCTATATCTAGGAGGTCAGAGAACTGGCAGTGGTGCCAGGACAACAACCTCTCTCCTCAATGTGAGCAAGACAAAGGAGCTGATCGTGGACTACAGGAAAAGGTGGGCCGAACAGGCCCCCATTAACATCGACGGGGCTGTAGTGGAGTGGATCGAGAGTTTCAAGTTCATTGGTGTCTGCTTCACCAACAAACTATCATGGTCCAAACACATCAAGACAGTCGTGAAGAGGGCACGACAAAACCTTTTCCCCCTCAGGAGACTGAAAAGATTTGGCATGGGTCCCCAGATCCTCAAAAGGTTCTACAGCTGCACCATCGAGAGCATCCTGACCGGTTGCATCACCGCCTGGTATGGCAACTGCTCGGCATCTGACCGTAAGGCACTACAGAGGGTAGTGCGAACGGCCCAGTACATCACTGGGGCCAAGCTTCCTGCCATTCAGGACCTATATAATAGGCGGTGTCAGAGGAAAGCCCATAACATTGTCAGACTCCAGTCACTCAAGTTATAGACTGTTTTCTCTGCTACCACGCTTCAAGCGGTACCTGAACGCCAAATCTAGGACCAAAAGGCTCCTCAACAGCTTCTACCCCCAAGCCATAAGACTGCTGAACAATTCATGAAATTTCCACCGGACTATTTACATTAACCCCCTTTGTACACTGCTGCTATTCGCTGTTTGTTACCTATGCATAGTCACTTCGCCCCCACCTACATATACAGATTACCTCAACTAGCCTTACCCCTGCACACTGACTCTGTACCGGTGCCCCCTGTATATAGCCTCGTTATTATTATTCTTATTGTGTTACTTTTTATGATTACTTTTTATTTTAGTCTACCTGGTAAATATTTTTTTCTTCTTGAACTGCACTGTTGGTTAAGGTCTTGTAAGTAAGCTTTGGATTTTGTGTTGTAGATATGTGGTAGTGGAGTATGGGCCTGAGGGCACACACTTAGTGTGTTGTGAATTCTGTAATGAATGTATTGTAATGTTCTTAAAATGTTATTACTGCCTTATTTCTGCTGGACCCCAGGAAGAGTAGCTGCTAATGGATCCATAATAAATACAATTGCAAGCAATGAGGGTGGAAGCTGTTGACTCTCTGTTAGACCAGAAGAGGGCAATGATCAACTATGATGGTTTGCTGCAGCACAGTCTAATGTTGGGTATCCTCATGTCTCTCTCTCTCTTCATCTATCTCTCTCTTTTCATCTTTATCTCTCTCTCTCTCTCTCTCTCTCTCTCTCTCTCTCTCTCTCTCTCTCTCTCTCTCTCTCTCTCTCTCTCTCTCTGCAGTGGCTTGTGTTGTGGTACAACTGTCTCTCCACAGCAATGCTACTGTCTACTGATGTCTTTCATGTATTCAGGACAATTAAAAGAGGCTGTGAGTCTGGGCTGGGCTGTGTGGAGGTTGAGAGGCTGGGCTGGGTTATGGAGAGACTGGGCTGTGGAGGCTGAGCTGTGGAGAGACTGGGCTACGTGGAGGCCAAGCTGTGGAGAGGCTGTTCTGTGTCGAAGCCTGGGCTGGGCTGTGTCAAGGCTGGGAGGCTGAAGATGTGTGGAGGCTAGGAGGCTGGGCTGTGTCGAGGCTGGGCTACAGCCACTCACTGCATTATTAATGGATTCTTTTTCCGGCATCATCTCCCTCCCTCCACCTATACCCCCTCCATCTCTTCAACCTGAAAACTGAAAGGGGGGGAGAAGAGGAGAAGCGGAGGTGGGAATCAGCCAGTTTCCACAAACCTCCATGACCCAAAAGAGATATGATGAGCAGAGATGATGATTCACACTAAGTTCTGAAATGCACAACAGTGAGATGAGAGCGAAAGGAGTTAATGTTGTCTTAATAACTGTACATAAGACCAGCCAAGGCCCTGGGCGGGACGGGATGCTATATTTAGAAAACAGCTGACAGCAGGCTTGAGGCTCAGGTTAGAGGAGAGGAGAGGATATTTGGTGCCTCCAGTTACACTTCATATTAAAATGGAGCAGAATGCAGACTCTTATAAAAATGTGTCTTTAAGCCCTTCCCTTTTGAAGAGAGTAAAACCAACAGCCATCTGGCATCTGAGTCAAACGAGTCTAACACATGCAGAATATGCAGGGGACATATTTTTATGGTTCGATATCGACACACATGACTCATGTAAAAACGTCAGCCAATGACGTGTGTGTTTCTTCTGTTTTTTGAGGGAGACTGAGTGAAAAGGACAGAAAGAATAAAGCATAGCGCGGGGTAACTAAGAGGAGTTCTGAATAGGTCAGGGGCTCGCTGAGAAGAGTTCTGATCGGCTGCCTCAGGAATATGTGGTTAAAATAACCTATTATATGTATCCAGTAAGTCATGGAAAGTATGACAGAGGTGGAACTGTCAATATCAACCTAGACACCACCTAATGATTGGTAGAAATGATGAATGCATGTAGTAACGTGCATAATGGGCTGTGTGTGTGTATTTATTTTCAGAGAGAGAGAGATAAAGAGAGAGAGACAGAGATAGAGAGAACGGGAGAGACTAGGTTCACCCAGCCACATAATAATAAACAGGCACAAACGATCTAAGAGCACAGCAGGAAAGGGTGGCCACAGCACTCAAGGGAGTGATTGAAAAAGCGTCTTCTACTTTCCCCAATGCACAAGTGGTTATATCTACCCTGCTACCACAAAAATACTTCCACCCTGCTACCATACGGCAGGTAAACGCAAGTATTTCCTGTGACTGTGCCTCAAAACCAAATGTTTACCTGGCCCACAACTCCCCCCTGGACTTGAACAGCCTTTAACTTCTTAGGGAGCGGCAGGTGAGGTGACGGTTTTGGAGAGTCATTTGTTACCAGGACTGAGACTGCAGTACCTATGGCTTCCAATAGATGTCAGCAGTCTATATACAAAGACTCAGAGAGATTGGAGTAAACACAACAAATAGGTACAGGAAATGGCATGGGGACCTGAAATGTCAACACGTTTTCTCGGGCACGAGTCTGGCTGGCGCACCACACTTTATTTTACTTATGTAAGGTATAGGTGACCATCCGAGTGAAATATTATCGCTAATATTCATAAAAGGATAGCTAAGGATGCATTTTAACTGGTATTTGACTTGTTTAGCAAAAGTTTATAGGTATATTTGAACGAGTTCTCTTCATGTTTCAATGGGCGATTTGACGTTGGATTTTCTGAACATAACGCACCAACCAAACAGAGATTTATAGATATAATAAATGACTTTTTCTAACAAAATAACCATTGGATGTCTTCGTTGGACACTTGGGAAGCCCTCAGCAGAAGTTCTTCAAAAGGTAAAGGATTTGTTTTCGCTGTGAAATGTGTTTTGTGTGAACCGCGATGGTTTATGAATTTATGCTAATGTAGAAATATTGGAGGTGCTACCCTCAAACAATCAAATGTTGTGCTTTCGCCGTAAAGCCTTTTTGAAATCTGACAACGCTGTGATATTGCCAAGAAGCAGAGCTTTTGATGACTATGCAACACTTGTATATTGATGAATGTTTAATAATTAAACTTTTGGATTTTGAATTTGGTGCCTTACATTTCACCGGGTAGTGTCGGCAGTGGGGCGCTAGCGTTAGCACCCCACTGCTCCCTAAGTAGACCAGGTCCAAAGCAGCAATGCCCACCTTCGCCCGGACCCTAAAGGACATCGCTCTCAAACGCAGCCCCAACACTTCACACAGGAGCAACATATCAATAGACACCCCGCCCAGACCAGCGAGACACTCTCCCACACCCCGCCCAGACAAGCGAGCCCCCCCGGACCTACACATACCCACGCTGAGAGGACCTACATCCAGACCACAACACCACCAGCCACATCCACACCCCCACCCCAACCAATCAACACCCCCCAAGTCAACCATGCCCACACCCCATTTAGGCCCCCTCAGATCAGACCCATGCCCCTCCTTCCCACCCCATGCACCCCACCCCCGCAAAGAGGGCCTCATCATGGAAGTCACACATACGCCCAGGCCGTGAGCAGGCAAACAGGCCTAACCCTCACTCTTACACTAGCCCAAGCCAATGGCATGTACCAGATGCTCAGCAGACTCTGCTCACACTTACTGGCCTGAGGCCAAACCACACGACTAACAACATTAGACACTTTATGGAACACAAAGCCTTCACTATTTCATCCTGGAATATCCCAGGCCTGAGGTAATCTGCCTAAAGAGCAGGAACCTGGACTTCATCAAATAAATCAGAAATACAGACATTGTCATCCTACAAGAAACATGGTATAGATGAGACGGACCCACTTGTTGCCCTCTAGGTTACAAAGAGCTGGTAGTCCCATCCACCAAACTACCAGGTGTGAAACAGGGAAGGGACTCAGGGGGTATGCTAATTTGGTATAGAGCAGGCCTAACTCACTCCATTAAATTAATCAAAACAGGAACAATTTACATTTGGCTAGAAATTCTAAAGGAAATGATCTTAAAAGAGAAAAATGTCCCCCTGTGTGCTACTGTATATACTCCCACTGCAATACTTTAATCAAATCAACACAAATGTTATTTGTCACATACACATGGTTAGCAGATGTTAATGCGAGTGTATTGAAATGCTTGTGCTTCTAGTTCCGACCATGCAGTAGTATCTAACAAGTAATCTAACAAGTTCACAACAACTACCTAACACACAAGTGTAAAGGAATGAATAAGACTATGTACATATAAATATATGGATGAGTGATGGTCGAACGGCATAGGCAAGATGCAGTAGATGGTATAGAGTACAGTATATACATATGAGATGAGTAATGTAGGATATGTAAACATTATATAAAGTGGCATTGTTTAAAGTGGCTAGTGATACATTTATTACATCCAATGTTTTATTATTAAAGTGGCTAGAGATTTGAGTCGATGGCCGAACGGCATAGGCAAGATGCAGTAGATGGTATAGAGTACAGTATATAGATATGATATGAGTCATGTAGGATATGTAAACATTATATAAAGTGGCATTGTTTAAAGTGGCTTGCGATACATTTATTACATACATTTTTTTATTATTAAAGTGGCTAGAGATTTGAGTCAGTATGTTGGCAGTAGCCACTCAATGTTAATGATGGCTTTGATGGCCTTGAGATAGAAGCTGTTTTTCAGTCTCTCGGTCCCAGCTTTGATGCACCTGTACTGACCTCGCCTTTTGTATGATAGCAGGGTGAACAGGCAGTGGCTCGGGTGGTTGTTATCCTTAATGATCTTTTTGGCCTTCCTGTGACATCGGGTGGTGTAGGTGTCCTGGAGGGCAGGTAGTTTACCCCCGGTGATGCATTGTGCGGACCTCACTACCCTCTGGAGAGCCTTATGGTTGTGGCCGGAGCAGTTGCCGTCCCAGGCGGTGATACAGCCTGACAGGATGCTCTCGATTGAGCATCTGTAAAAGATTGTGAGTGTTTTTGGTGACAAGCCAAATTTCGTCAGCCTCCTGAGGTTGAAGAGGCGCTGTCACGCCTTCTTCACCACGCTGTCTGTGTGGGTGGACCATCACTCCCTCTGCTGTTTCCTGAAGTCCACGATCATCTGCTTTGTTTTGTTGACGTTGAGTGAGAGGTTATTTTCCTGACACCACACTCCGAGGGCCCTCACCTCCTCCCTGTAGGCCGTCTCGTCGTTGTTGGTAATCAAGCCTACCACTGTAGTGTCGTCTGCAAACCTGATGATTGAGTTGGAGGCGTGCTTGGCCACGCAGTCATGAGTGAACAGGGAGTACAAGAGAGGGCTGAGAACGCACCCTTGTGGGGCCCCAGTGTTGAGGATCAGCAGGGTGGAGATGTTGTTTCCTACCCTCACCACCTGGGGGCGGACAGTCAGGAAGTCCAGGACCCAGTTGCGCAGGGCAGGGTTGAGACCTAGGGTCTCGAGCTTAACTTCTCAGGGATCACTGGGGCGCTAGCGGGCTGCTCCCGACACTACCAGGGAAAATGTAAGGCGCCAAATTCAAAATCCAAAAGTTGAATTATTAAACATCCACCAATATACAAGTGTTCCATACTCATCAAAAGCTCTGTTTCTTGGCAATATCACAGCGTTGTCAGATTTCAAGAAGGCTTTACGGCGAAAGCAGCACATTTGATTGTTTGAGGCTAGCACCTCACATATTTTTCACATAGCCATGAATCGATTAGCCATCATGGCACACACATAACACATTTCACAGCGAAAACAAATCAATTACCTGTTGAAGAACTTCTGCTGAGGTCATCCTAAGTGTCCAACGAAGACAATCCATGGTTCTTTAGTTAGAAGAAGTAATGTATTTTATCCATAAATCCTCCATTTGGTTCGCGCGTTATAATCAGAAACGACAGCCTCCACTAGTCCATTGAAACGTGACGCAAACTCGTTCATCTTATACCTATAAACTTGTCCAAGAACAATCAAACATAGTTTTAAATGTATCCTTAGGAACACTTTTACATATATTTACTATTATAAATCAACCGGAATATAAACTGATCGATAACGACGGTAAAAAAGACACAGCGCGCTTTGTCGGGCGCGCGCACTGGGTACTGTTTACATAAAAGATACACTTCCTGGTTTGCTCTTATTCTCTGGTCTAATTCATCCAAAATGAAAACTTACACTGTCTCGAGACTGTTGACATCTAAAGGAAGCGATGGGTACTGCATTCATATGCCCTTATATGGTCATTTTCATGAGGGAGGGGTGCCCAAATGAGCAATGTGTCAAAATCACTTTTTCCAGGACAGAAATTCCTCGGGGGTTTTGCCTGCTATATGCGTTCTGTTTTACTCACAGACAAATGGTTAACGGTTTTGGAAAATTGTGAGTGTGTCCTATCCAATGGTACCAAATATGTGCATATCCTATTTTCTGGGCCTGAATGGGAGGCATTTTACTTTGGGCACGCCAGGCTCTCCAAAACCGACCCCTCAGCTGCCACTCCCTAACAAGTTAATAACGAGCTTGGAGGGTACTATGGTGTTAAATGCTGAGCTGTAGTTGATGAACAGCATTCTTACATACAGTGGGGAAAAAAAGTATTTAGTCAGCCACCAATTGTGCAAGTTCTCCAACTTAAAAAGATGAGAGAGGCCTGTAATTTTCATCATAGGTACACTTCAACTATGACAGACAAAATGAGGGAAGAAAATCCAGAAAATCACATTGTAGGATTTTTTTATGAATTTATTTGCAAATTATGGTGGAAAATAAGTATTTGGTCAATAACAAAAGTTTATCTCAATACTTTGTTATATACCCTTTGTTGGCAATGACAGAAGGTCAAACGTTTTCTGTAAGTCTTCACAAGGTTTTCACACACTGTTGCTGGTATTTTGGCCCATTCCTCCATGCAGATCTCCTCTAGAGCAGTGATGTTTTGGGGCTGTCGCTGGGCAACACGGACTTTCAACTCCCTCCAAAGATTTTCTATGGGGTTGAGATCTGGAGACTGGCTAGGCCACTCCAGGACCTTGAAATGCTTCTTACGGCCACTCCTTCAAGGTTGCCGGGCGGTGTGTTTGGGATCATTGTCATGCTGAAAGACCCAGCCACGTTTCATCTTCAATGCCCTTGCTGATGGTAGGCTTTGTTACTTTGGTCCCAGCTCTCTGCAGGTCATTCACTAGGTCCCCGTGTGGTTCTGGGATTTTTGCTCACCGTTCTTGTGATCATTTTGACCCCACGGGTGAGATCTTGCGTGGAGCCCCAGATCGAGGAAGATTATCAGTGGTCTTGTATGTCTTCCATTTCCTAATAATTGCTCCCACAGTTGATTTCTTCAAACCAAGCTGCTTACCTATTGCAGATTCAGTCTTCCCAACTTGGTGCAGGTCTACAATTTTGTTTCTGGTGTCCTTTGACAGCTCTTTGGTCTTGGCCATAGTGGAGTTTGGAGTGTGACTGTTTGAGGTTGTGGACAGGTGTCTTTTATACTGATAACAAGTTCAAACAGGTGCCATTAATACAGGTAACGAGGAGCCTCTTAAAGAAGAAGTTACAGGTCTGTGAGAGCCAGAAATCTTGCTTGTTTGTATGTGACCAAATACTTATTTTCCACCATAATTTGCAAATAAATTCATTAAAAATCCTACAAAGTGATTTTCTGGATTTTTTTTCCTCATTTTGTCTGTCATAGTTGAAGTGTACCTATGATGACAATTACAGGCCTCTCTCATCTTTTTAAGTGAGAGAACTTGCACAATTGGTGGCTGACTAAATACTTTTTTTGCCCCACTGTAAATGCAGCCTCAGGATATGTGGTTTCCAGTTTACATAGAGTCCAATGAAGTTCTTTCAGGGCCGTCGATGTGTCAGCTTGAGGGGGGATATACGCGACTGTGATTATAATCAAAGAGAATTCTCTTGGTAGATAATGCGGTCGGCATTTGATTGTAAGGAATTCTAGGTCAGGTGAACAAAAGGACTATGATCACACCACGTCTCGTAAATCATAAGGCATACACCCCCGCCCTTCTACTTACCAGATAGATGTTTGTTTCTGTCGGCGCGATGCGTGAGGAAACCAGTTGGCTGTACCGACTCTGATAACGTATCCCGAGTGAGCCATGTTTCCGTGAAGCAAAGTACGTTGCAATCTCTGATGTCTCTCTGGAAGGCAACTCTTGCTCGGATTTGGTCTACCTTGTTGTCAAGAGACTAGACACTTGCGAGTAGTATACTCGGGAGTGGTGCGCGATGTGCCCGTCTACAGAGCCTGACCAGAAGACTGCCCCGTCTGCCCCTTCTCCTACGGCGCCGCTGTTTTGGGTCGCTTGCTGGGATCCGGTCTATTGTCCTGGTTGGTGGACCAAACAGAGGATCCGCTTCGGGAAAGTCGTATTCCTGGTCGTAAATGTTGGTAAATTGACGTTGCTCTTATTTCCAATAGTTCCTCCTGGCTGTATGTAATAAAACTTACGATTTCCTGGGGTAACAATGTAAGAAATAATAAATTAAAAAAAAAATACTGCATAGCTTCCTAAGAATGTGAAGCGAGTCGGCCATCTCTGTCGGCGCCGTAAGATAGCTTCTCCATCCTGGAGGGGGAAATCAATAATTTCCAGGCCCAGGGACAGGTACTATTCTGTGGCGACCTAAATGCCAGAACCGGACAAGAACCTGACACCCTCAGCACGCAGGGGGACAAACACCTGCCTGGAGGTGGCAGCATTCCCTCCCCCATATGCCCCCCTAGGCACAACTATGACAACTCCAGCAGCTCTGTTGCACGCTGGTTATGTACATAGTCAACGGTAGGCTTCGAGGGGACTCCTATGGTAGGTACACCTATAGCTCATCTCTTGGCAGTAGTAATGTAGACTACTTTATCACTGACCTCAACCCAGAGTCTCTCAGAGCGTTCACAGTTAGCCCAATGACACCCTTATCAGATCACAGCAAAATCACAGTCTACTTGAAGAGAGCAATACTCAATTATGAGGCGTCAAAGCCAAAGGAACTGAGTAACATTAAGAAATGCTATAGATGGAAGGAATGTAGTGTGGAAACCTACCAAAAAACTATTAGGCAACAACAAATTCAATCACTTTTAGACAACTTCCTGGACAAAACATTCCACTGTAATAGTGAAGGTGTAAACTTGTCAGTAGAAATTATTAACAGTATATTTGACCTCTCAGCTTCCCTTTCAAATCTAAAAATGTCAAACAGAAAACTAAAGAAAATGAACAACAATAACACATGGTTTAATAAAGAATGCAAAAACCTAAGAAATAAATTGAGAAACCAAACACATAGAGACCCAGAAAACCTGAGTCTATGCCTTTACTATGGTGAATCATTAAAACAATACAGAAATACACTACAAGAAAAGAAGGAACAGCACATCAGAAATCAACTCAATGTAACTGAAGAATCCATAGACTCTTACCACTTCTGGGAAAATTGGAAAACACTCAACAAACAACAACACGAAGAGTTATCTATCCAAAATGGAGATGTATGGGTAAACCACTTCTCCAATCTTTTTGGCTCTATAACAAAGAACAAACAGCAAAAACATATACGTGATCAAATACAAATCTTAGAATCAACTATTAAAGACTACCAGAACCCACTTTTTTCTCCAATTACCTTGAAAGAACTACAGGACAAAATAAAAACCCTCCAACTCAAAAAGGCCTGTGGTGTTGATGGTATCCTCAATGAAATGCTAAAATATAGAGACAACAAACTCCAATTGGCTATACTAAAACTCTTTAACATCATCCTTAGCTCTGGCATCTTCCCCAAAAAACACAAATCTCTTCCCACAGGACCGTGGGGTGAGACAGGGATGCAGCTTAAGCCCCACCCTCTTCAACATATATATCAACGAATTGGCTAGGGAACTAGAACAGTCTGTAGCATCCGGCCTCACCCTACTAGAATCTGAAGTCAAATGTCTACTGTTGCTGATTATATGGTGCTTCTGTCACCAACCAAGGAGGGCCTACACCAGCAGCTAGATCTTCTTCACAGATTCTGCCAGACCTGGGCCCTGACAGTAAATCTCAGTAAGACCAAAATAATAGTGTTCCAAAAAAGGTCCAGTCGTCAGGACAACAAATACAAATTTAATCTAGACACTGTTGCCCTAGAGCACACAAACAACTATACATACCTTGGCCTAAACATCAGTGCCACAGGTAACTTCCAGAAGCTGTGAACGATCTGAGAGACAAGGCAAGAAGTGCATTCTATGCCATCAAAAGGAACATAAAATTCGACTTACCAGTTAGGATCTGGCAAAAATTACTTGAATCAGTTATAGAACCCATTGCCCTTTATGGTTCTGGGGTCCACTCACCAACCAAGAATTCACAAAATGGGACAAACAAAATATCCCCTGTGTACAACGTAAAACACCAAATAATGCATGCAGAGCAGAATTAGGCCGATACCCACTAATGATCAAAATCCAGAAAAGAGCCGTTAACTTCTTAGGGAGCGGTGGGGCGCTAGCAAGGCGCCAAATTCAAAATCCAAAAGTTGAATTATTAAACATGCATCAATATACAAGTGTTTCATAGTCATCAAAAGCTCTGCTTCTTGGCAATATCACAGCGTTGTCAGATTTCAAAAAGACATCACCTAAGAAGAGATTAGCCCGGAGAAGAGTCCCCTAAGCAAACTGGTCCTGGGGCTCTGTTCACAAACACAAACAGACCCCACAGAGCCCCAGGACAGCAACACAATTAGACCCAACCAAATAATGAGAAAACAAAAAGATAATTACTTGACACATTGGAAAGAATTAACAAACAAAAAACGTAGCAAACTAGGATGCTATTTGGCCCTAAACAGTGAGTACACAGTGGCAGAATACCTGACCACTGTGACTGACCCAAACTTAAGGAAAGCTTTGACTATGTACAGACTTAGTGAGCATGGCCTTGCTATTGAGAAAGGCCGCCGTAGGCAGACCTGGCTCTCAAGAGAAGACAGGCTATGTGCACACTGCCCACAAAACACGATTTTGATAAACTCCCATATCTACTGGGTGAAATACCACAGTGTGCCATCACAGCAGCAATATTTGTGACCTGTTGCCACAAGAAAAGGGCAACCAGTGAAGAACAAACACCATTGTAAATACAACCCATATTTATGTTTCCCTTTTGTACTTTAACCATTTGCACATCGTTACAACACTGTATATATACATAATATGACATTGTAATGTCTTTATTCTTTTGGAACGTCTGTGAGTGTAATGTTTACTGTTCATTTTTATTGTTTATTTAACTTTTGTATATTATCTACTTCACTTGCTTCGGCAATGTTTACATATGTTTCCCATGCCAATAATTCCCCTTGAATTTAATTGAGAGAGAGAGAGAGAGAGAGAGAGAGAGAGAGAGAGAGAGAGAGAGAGAGAGAGAGAGAGAGAGAGAGAGAGAGAGAGAGAGAATGTGTGTTCTGTTCAGGCAGACAGAACAGGGGAGGGAATAGGGATTTGATTTGAATAAACCAGTCTCTGTTTGGGTCCTTGGGTCAGGGGCTTGGGAAAAAATACAGACATAAGAAACTAGCTTATGATGAGGGATTGTGGGTAGTATGGTGATACAATCTCTAGGAAGAAGGATTTGTGATAGCCCTTCTGTAATAATGGTTACCGCTCTAAAGTCACTTCAGTTGTGACACTGTCAAATGTTAACAATCGTGTTAACCTCATACATGCAAAATTACCACACTCAACACAAACAGGAATCGTTTAATTAAGTATTGTTGCTGTAGAATGAACCTTCATGTGAATAATATCTCTTCCAAAGCTGGTTACCTGCATCGTCTGCTTGTAGAGCGAAGCAGCACTCTATGAGATAGCTGCTCTACTACACTGACCCTATTCCATCAATCTCACATAAAAAAAACTCCCAGCATTTAAATATTTCAAAAAGATCCTCAGCTACAGCTACCGTACCTCTGCAGGCTTTCAAAGCCTCTCTCTGTGCACCGTTCTCCATCATTTAACCAACCAGGCTGCCCTCTGCTGGTAATTTGCCTTAACGTGTAGCTGAACCCTCAGACTCCGCCCTTGAACCCTCAGACCACCCCCCAGAACTGTCAGACCCCCCGGCCCCGAACCATAATGGTGTATAACAAACAAAAATGCATTGATGAAACAGAACAAACGCTGTCTTCAGAAAAATAACCAAAGCTAAATGTGAATAAATGTCATACAAATGAGGGATTAAAGACAGCTTCAGCACAACGTTTCAAAAACACAGATGGTAAATTATAGGCGACATACATAATTCATGAAGTGCAGGACTTTAAAAAAACACTTAATCTTATTTATATACATTGCACGCCCAGACGTCAGTGTAAGGTAAGGTAAAATAATGATGATTCATAGAGTATGTAGATTTAGCACATGCCCTAAAAACAATGCATTGGAAAAATCCAGAGTATGCTTAAAATGGTTCTCGTTGGTGAGTGTCTGGAGCAGAGAGATAGACTGTGTGTGCGTGTGTGTGAAAGAGAGAAAGAGAGAGGGAGAGAGAGAGAGGGAAAAAGGACACAGAGCGAGAGAGGACACAGAGAGAGTGGCTGAGAGCTAAGCAGAGAGAGACAGAGAGCGAGAGCGAGAGCCTGTACCCGGGGCAGGCAGCTACAGCAGCAGATCAAAGCATGAATATGTAAATGCTTGTTCTGGTGATTGATTGATTTTTTTCTACTCCGGGTTTTTAAAATGTCTCTGTTAACCACACAGAAATGAAAAGCCAATTAAAAAAAATTGCAGATGAAGCATATTGAATGTCTCAATAATGACTGAGCCCCCTCCCTATAATACTTACTATAAGAAAATTAACAACCAGGAGAAGAATCAAACCTCTGTCAAGGATATGAATGGGTATTTAACTAAAAATGTGTGAGAAACCTTCAGAAATTGACCTCCATGTTGGATTGGAGGGAAGATAAGTATAGGATATGTGATTGTCTTTTTGTTTAATATAGACATGGGTTCAAATACTTGTAAAATCCTTTGAGCGTTTGCTTGAATCTGCCTTGATTGCCAGGTGGGCGGGGTTTGCAGTTTTGGGATTTTATTAATGGATAGTTTTGCTATCTGTTCATTTAAAAAAAAAAAAAGAGAAAATAGTGCCCTCTGGTTTGCTTAATATAAGACATTTGAAATTATTTATATTTTTACTTTTGATACTTAAATAAATTTTAGCATCCCATTTACTTTTCAAATCAAATCAAATCAAATTTATTTATAAAGCCCCCCTTACATCAGCTGATGTCACAGAGTGCTGTACAGAAACCCAGCCTAAAACCCCAAACAGCAAGCAATGCAGGTGTAAAAGCACGGTGGCTAGGAAAAACTCCCTAGAAGGCCAAAACCTAGGAAGAAACCTAGAGAGGAACCAGGCTGTGAGGGGTGGCCAGTCCTCTTCTGGCTGTGCCGGGTGCAGATTATAACAGAACATGGACAAGATTTTAAAATGTTCATAAAACAGGCAGAACAGTTGTAACTGGAGAAGCAGCACGGCCAGGTGGACTCGGGACATCCGGGTAGGCCTTGAGGAATGGTCCTAATGCTCAGGTCCTCCGAGAGAGAGAGAGAGAGAGAGAGAGAGAGAGAGAGAGAGAGAGAGAGAGAGAGAGAGAGAGAGAAGAAGAAAAAAGAAAGAGAGAGATAATTAGAGAGAGCATACTTAAATTCGCACAGGACACCAGATAAGAGAAGAAATACTCCAGATATAACAGACGGACCCTAGCACCCCGACACATAAACTACTGCAGCATAAATACTGGGGGTGAGACAGGAGGGGTCGGGAGACACTGTGGCCCGTCCGGCCGAAACCACTGGACAGGGCCAAACAGGCAGGATATAACCCCACCCACTCTGCCGAAGCACAGCCCCCACACCACTAGAGGGATATCTTCAACCACCAACTTACCATCCTGAGACAAGGCCGAGTATAGCCCACAAGATCTCCGCCACGGCACCAGAAGCCAGTGACTCAGCCCCTGTAATAGGGTTAGAGGCAGAGAATCCCAGTGGAGGGAACCGGCCAGGCAAAAGACAGCAAGGGTGGTTCGTTGCTCCAGTGCCTTTCCGTTCACCTTCACACTCCTGGGCCAGACTACACTCAGTCATAAGACCTACTGAAGAGATGAGTCTTCAATAAAGACTTAAAGGTTGAGACCGAGTCTGCGTCTCTCACATGGATAGGCAGACTATTCCATAAAAATGGAGCTCTATAGGAAAAAGCCCTGCCTCCAGCTGTTTGCTTAGAAATTTTAGGGACAGTAAGGAGGCTCATGCGTCTTGTGACCGTAGCGTGCGTGTAGGTATGTACGGCAGGACCAAATCAGAAAGATAGGTAGGAGCAAGCCCATGTAATGCTTTGTAGGTTAGCAGTAAAACCTTGAAATCAGCCCTTGCCTTAACAGGAAGCCAGTGTAGAGAGGCTAGTACTGGAGTAATATGATCAAATTTTGGGGTTCTAGTCAAGATTCTAGCAGCCGTGTTAAGCACTAACTGAAGTTTATTTAGTGCTTTATCCGGATAGCCGGAAAATAAAGCATTGCAGTAGTCTAACCTAGAAGTTACAAATGCATGGATTAACTTTTCTGCATCATTTTTGGACAGAAAGTTTCTAATTTTTACAATGTTACGTAAATGGAAAAAGCTGTCCTTGAAACAGTCTTGATATGTTCGTCAAAGAGAGATCAGGGTCCAGAGTAACGCCGAGGTCCTTCACAGTTTTATTTGAGACGACTGTACAACCATCAAGATTAATTGTCAGATTCAACAGAAGATCTCTTTGTTTCTTGGGACCTAGGACTAGCATCTCTGTTTTATCAGAGTTTAAAAGTAGAAAATTTTCTGCCATCCACTTCCTTATGTCTGAAACACAGGCTTCAAGGGAGGGCAATTTTGGGGCTTCACCATGTTTCATCGAAATGTACAGCTGTGTGTCATCCGCATAGCAGTGAAAGTTAACATTATGTTTCCGAATGACATCACCAAGTGGTAAAATATATAGTGAAAACAATAGTGGTCCCAAAACAGAGCCTTGAGGAACACCGAAATTTACAGTTGATTTGTCAGAGGACAAACCATCCACAGAGACAAACTGATATCTTTCCGACAGATAAGATCTAAACCAGGCCAAAACTTGTCCATGTAGACCAATTTGGGTTTCCAATCTCTCCAAAAGAATGTGGTGATCGATGGTATCAAAAGCAGCACTAAGGTCTAGGAGCATGAGTACAGTTGCAGAGCCTCGGTCTGACGCCATTAAAAGGTCATTTACCACCTTCACAAGTGCAGTCTCAGTGCTATGATGGGGTCTAAAACCAGACTGAAGCGCCAGTATACATTGTTTGTCTTCAGGAAGGCAGTGAGTTGCTGCGCAACAGCTTTTTCTAAAATTTTTGAGAGGAATGGAAGATTCGATATAGGCCGATAGTTTTTTATATTTTCTGGGTCAAGGTTTGGCTTTTTAAGAGAGGCTTTATTACTGCCACTTTTAGTGAGTTTGGTACACATCCGGTAGATAGAGAGCTGTTTATTATGTTCAACATAGGAGGGCCAAGCACAGGAAGCAGCTCTTTCAGTAGTTTAGTTGGAATAGGGTCCAGTATGCAGCTTGAAGGTTTAGAGGCCATGATTATTTTCATCAATGTGTCAAGAGATATGGTACTAAAAACTTGAGTGT
Source organism: Brachymystax lenok tsinlingensis (assembly GCA_030435695.1). Lineage (NCBI taxonomy): Eukaryota > Metazoa > Chordata > Actinopteri > Salmoniformes > Salmonidae > Brachymystax > Brachymystax lenok. The sequence goes on along the minus strand of CM059797.1, from coordinate 40,364,676 downwards.
CTCTCTTGATTTTATGTCCTGGCAAAGTTGTGTGGACTCAGGACAACTGAGCTTTGGAGGAATACGCAGATTTAAAGAGGAGTCCGTAATTTGCTTTCTAATGATCATGATCTTTTCCTCAAAGAAGTTCATGAATGAATCACTGCTAAAGTGAAAGCCATCCTCTCTTGGGGAATGCTGCTTTTTAGTTAGCTTTGTGACAGTATCAAAAAGAAACTTTGGATTATTCTTATTTTCCTCAATTAACTTGGAAAAATAGGATGATCGAGCAGCAGTGAGGGCTCTTCGATACTGCACGGTACTGTCTTTCCAAGCTAGTCGGAAGACTTCCAGTTTGGTGTGGCGCCATTTCCATTCCAATTTTCTGGTAACTTGCTTCAGAGCTCGGGTATTTTCTGTATACCAGGGAGCTAGTTTTTTGGCAAATGTTTTTTGTTTTTAGGGTGCAACTGCATCTAGGGTATTGCGCAAGGTTACATTGAGTTCCTCAGTTAGGTGGTTAACTGATTTTTGTACTCTGACGTCCTTGGGTAGGTGGAAGGATTCTGGAAGGGCATCTAGGAATCTTTGGGATGTCTGAGAATTTATAGCACGACTTTTGATGATCCTTGGTTGGGGTCTGAGCAGATTATCTGTTGCGATTTCAAACGTAATAAAATGGTGGTCCGATAGTCCAGGATTATGAGGAAAAACATTAAGATCCACAACATTTATTCCACGGGACAAAACTAGGTCCAGAGTATGACTGTGGCAGTGAGTAGGTCCGAGACATGTTGAACAAAACCGACAGAGTCGATGATGGCTCCAAAAGCCTTTTGGAGTGGGTCTGTGGACTTTTCCATGTGAATATTAAAGTCACCAAAAATTAGAATATTGTCTGCCATGACTACAAGGTCCGATAGGAATTCAGGGAACTCAGTGAGGAATGTTGTATATGGCCCAGGAGGCCTGTAAACAGTAGCTATAAAAAGTGATTGAGTAGGCTGCATAGATTTCATGACTAGAAGCTCAAAAGACTAAAACGCTGCTTTTTTGTTTTTGTAAATAGAAATTTGCTATTGTAAATGTTAGCAACACCTCCGCCTTTGCGGGATGCGCGGGGATATGGTCACTAGTGTAACCAGGAGGTGAGGCCTCATTTAACACAATAAATTCATCAGGCTTAAGCCATGTTTCAGTCAGGCCAATCACATCAAGATTATGATCAGTGATTAGTTCATTGACTAGAACTGCCTTGGAAGTGAGGGATCTAACATTGAGTAGCCCCATTTTGAGATGTGAGGTATCACAATCTCTTTCAATAATGGCAGCAATGGAGGAGGTCTTTATTCTAGTGAGATTGCTAAAGGCGAACACCGCCATGTTTAGTTTTGCCCAACCTAGGTCGAGGCACAGACACAGTCTCAATAGAGATAGCTGAGCTGACTACACTAACTGTGCTAGTGGCAGACTCCACTAAGCTGGCAGGCTGGCTAACAGCCTGCTGCCTGGCCTGCACCCTATCTCATTGTGAAGCTAGAGGAGTTAGAGCCCTGTCTATGTTCGTCGATAAGATGAGAGCACCCCTCCAGCTAGGATGGAGTCCGTCACTCCTCAACAGGCCAGGCTTGGTCCTGTTTGTGGAGTGAGTCCCAGAAAGAGGGCCAATTATCTACAAATTCTATCTTTTGTGTGGGGCAGAAAACAGTTTTCAACCAGCGATTGAGTTGTGAGACTCTGCTGTAGAGCTCATCACTCCCCCTAACTGGGAGGGGGCCAGAGACAATTACTCGATGCCGACACATCTTTCTAGCTGATTTACACGCTGAAGCTATGTTGCGCTTTGTGACCTCTGACTGTTTCATCCTAACATCGTTGGTGCCGACGTGGATAACAATATCTCTATACTCTCTACACTCGCCAGATTTAGCCTTAGCCAGCACCATCTTCAGGTTAGCCTTAACGTCGGTAGCCCTGCCCCTGGTAAACAGTGTATGATCGCTGGGTGATTCGCTTCAAGTCTAATACTGCGAGTAATGGAGTCGCCAATGACTAGAGTTTTCAATTTGTCAGTGCTAATGGTGGGAGGCCTCGGCATCTCAGACCCGTGAACGGGAGGAGTAGAGACCAGAGAAGGCTCGGCCTCTGACTCCGACCCGCTGCTTAATGGGGAAAACCGGTTGAAAGTTTCTGTCGGCTGAATGAGCGACACCGGTTGAGCATTGCTCCAGCATTTCCTTCCAGAAGCCGTGAGAAAATTGTCCGCTGCGGGGACTGTGCGAGGATTTCTACGACTATCTGTACTTACTGGTGGCACAGACGCTGTTTCATCCTTTCCTACACTTACATTTCCCTTGCCTAACGATTGCGTCTGAAGCTGGGCTTGCAGCACAGCTATCCTCGCCTTAAGCCGACCGTTCTCCTGTATGTTATGAGTACAGCGACTGCAATTAGAAGGCATGATGTTAATGTTACTACTTAGCTTCGGTTGGTGGAGGTCCTGACGAAACACGTCCAGATAAAGCGTCCGGAGTGAAAAAGTTGAATGAAAAAATAAACGGTAATTACAAAGTAAAAACCGTAAAACTGTCAGGTAGCAAAGTTAGGTTAGCAACAAAACGCACAGCAGCACGTAAACAAGTCTACTAGTTGTGACCGGAAATGAAAGTTGTGATGCTTTTGATATTTAAGTATATTTAAATCCAAATACTTTGATTCATTTACTCAAGTAGTATTTTACTGGGTGACTTTCACTTTTACTTGAGTCATTTTCTATTAAGGTATCTTTACTTTTACTCAAGTATGACAATGTAGTAATTTTTCCACCACTGCAAACGGCCGTTTTCTAACAATAACATATGTATCAATCTCAAAATTAACTTGCTAACAACCTGTTATCGTCTTCACGAGGCTGTTGTCATTAACGAGAAACCGGAAAAGGGGTACGCTGTCATTTGACTTTTTCTAAAACCTTTTTTACGTACTTGCACTCTGAGGTGAGTGAAATAAGTAAAAAGCAGATATACAATGGTGTTGTTGATGTTTGATGCTGTGAATCTCGGGGAATAACTCTCAGATTAGAAAATCATGTGATGATCATAACTCTGTTGGTACAACAGAACACATCAGCGGTGGAGCTCGAATGACTGCTCTCTGTCTCATGGAAATTGTCGCAGTGTTTAGCTGCGCCTATAGTCAGTTAGCGCCTATAGTCAGCTAACTAGTTGGTTGGATTTAGGTCAAAAGTTCCCTTACATTGGTGACTTATTTCATTTTTCATTTTTGGGTTGAAATGCACGTCACTGGTCTGATGAGACCACGAGCTTTAACAGGAACTACAATCGGAACTAGCCGACAACAGCCAAACATGATGGACAATGTTGATTGGCAGGTATAATGATGTCCAATGAGGCGGTAAGGTTAAAGTGGGAGGCGAGATCAGGTCAACACAGTATTGCCATATAAAGTTGCGGGATGAGACCCCACATGCACACCACAGAGGATTTTTTTTTTAATATTCGGGCATACGGGGCTCGTTTTGGCTCGCTGAAATTATACAAAACCTTTATAAAACATATTTAAGCCAGACAAGCTCAAACAGGCACAGATAAAGTATTTGGCATTATTATTCTATTATTTGAAACCCAGGTCTGGTTTACAGAAGTTGTGACTGAGTGGACACTATGACGAAGCTACATTCTTCCTCCTTGTATAAATGGTGTGTCTGACTGGGGTTTGAAAGCCGTGTCACAAGACTGTTACAGCCCACTGATCTTTAGACTAGGCCATAGCTTGGGGAGCCAATGCAAGGCCACTCATCACGCAAGCAGGGCACTTTACTAAATACTTCTGTGTCAATCAATGGCACCCGGAGGGGTGGGTGGGGGGGGCAATAAAGGAACAGAGAGAGAACAGGAAAAATAAATAGTGAGCTAGAGAGTCAAGGTGAAGTTGGAGGCCTTGCATGAAAAATGCATCACAGAGAAGAGAAAACATACAGCTTTGAAGTTTCAAAAGGAAATAGTCTATGTATTCCCGTTGAACATAATTTTGTTTTGTTAAGTACATTCTCTATAAAACATGTAGCACTGATGATTAATGCAATGTGTTATTTCCAAAAACACACTGAATTCCCATTTCACAATTATGAATGGATCACGTCAAATGTGTTTTCATTGCTTTTTAGTCCTTTATTCATACAATTATAGCAGAACCCAGGAGATTCAATCACACATTCAAGGACAGAGAGGGAGAGAGAGGATGCAGATTGGCTAACATTCACACCACCCTGACCAACAGTCACTATTGGCCTATAAAAGAAAGAAATGTTTCAGAAAGATATTAAACTTCTCAACCGCATGATTAGTACGCCTCTGTATTCAAACCGAGAAATGGGATATGTAGAGGAGAGAGGGAGAGAGAGAGATGTAGAGAGAGTGAGCGGGGAAATAAAAGGGTGATGGACAGAGAGGGAGCTACAAAAGGAAGTGATTATGGCAGTGTCAGTAGTGGGGTGTTCAAAGAAGAGTCAACATCAGAGGGAGTAAAACGAGATAGAGAGTAGGGGAGAGGAAGAGGTTCAAGAACAAGGCCACCCTAAATCACAATATTAATAACTGATCTCTCTCCCTTTTTGCTGTCGAGAGAATGGAAGAATAACTTCCAAGTCTGTGAGGTGTAAAAATATGCATTTTTGAAACATGTTCCAAAGTATTACTGTAGATATCCAATACCTGCTCTTTAGGTATAACAAAATAAAAAATCACACTGTCAGTTTTTCTTTCAGATGTCATGCATAATGGATGTATGTTTTATGTACGTAGTGTGTTTATTATTCATCTCCACTATGTATGATTCATATAGCATTTTTTACACATTACACACAAGTTTAAAAACCATTTAATGTTCCCATGAATTACCAAATCAGAAAATACCGTATGTCCACTGAATGTATAGGAAAACATACATTTAGTACCAGTCAAAAGTTTGGACACAAATACTCATTCAAGGGTTTTTCTTAATTTTTACTATTTTCTACATTGTAGAATAATAGTGAAGACATCAAAACTATGAAATAACACATATGGAATCATATAGTAACCAAAAATAAGTGTTAAACAAATCACAATATATGATATATTTGAGATTCTTCAAAGAAGCCACCCTTTGCCTTGATGACAGCTTTGCACACATGTCATTCTCTCAACCAGCTTCATGAGGTAGTCACCTGGAATGCATTTAAATTAACAGGTGTGCCTTGTTAAAAGTTCAATTGTGGAATTTATTTCCTTCTTAATTCATTTGAGCCAATCAGTTGCGTTGTGACAAGGTAGGGGTGGGATATAGAAGATTTCCCTATTTGTTAAAAGACCAAGTCCATAGCTCGAATAAGCAAAGGAAAATGACAGTCCATCATTAGCTTAAGACATGGTCAATCAATGCGGAAAATTTCAAGAACTTTGAAGTTTCTTAAAGTGCAGTCACAAAAACCATCAAGCTCTATGGTGAAACTGGCTCTCATGAGGACAACCACAGGAAAGGAAGACCCAGAGTTACCTCTGCTGCAAAGGCCAGGTTGCAGTTGTAAATTAGAACTTGTTCTCAACTGGCCTACCTGGTTAAATAAAGGTGATTATTTTTTAATTTTTTTAAGTTCATCAGAGTTAATTGCACCTCAGAAATTGCAGCCCAAATAAATGCTTTACAGAGTTCAAGTAACAGACACATCTCAACATCAACTGTTCAGAGGAGACCGCGTGAATCAGGCCTTCATGGTCGAATTGCTGCAAAGAAACCACTACTGAAGGACACCAATAATAAGAAGAGACTTACTTTGGCCAAGAAACATGAGCAATGTACATTAAACAGGTAGAAATCTGTCCTTTTGTCTGATGAGTCCAAATTTGAGATTTCTGGTTCCAACCGCCGTGTCTTTGTGAGACACAGCGTGAGTGAACGGATTATCTCTGCATGTGTGGTTCCCACCGTGAAGTATGGAGGAGGAGGTGTGATGGTGTGGGGGTGCTTTGCTTCACACTGTCTGTGATTTATTTTAGAATTCAAGGCACACTTAACCAGCATGGCTACCACAGCATTCTTCAGCGATACGCCATCCCATCTGGTTTGCGCTTAGAGGGACTATTATTTGTTTTCAACAGGACAATGACCCAAAATAAACCTCCAGGTTGTGTAAGGGCTATTTGACCAAGAAGGAGAGTGATTGAGTGCTGCCTCAGATGACCTGGCCTTTAAAAATAAAGAAAAACCTTTGAATGAGTAGTTGTGTCCAAACTTTTGACTGGTACAGACTTATCCAGAACGACTTACAGGAGCAATTAGGGTTAAGTGCCTAGCTTACGCGCACTGACAGATTTTTCACTTAGTCGTCTCGGGAATTAGAACCAGCATCATTTCAGTTAATGGCCCAATGCTCTTTACCACTAGGCTACCTGCCACTCCACAACTGATGAAAAACGAAGTGCAATTAAATGTCTGGGTTAGCTCTTGCATTCCTCTGGCCGTACTTTGATTTACACAAAGATTAAAGTGTACACACTCAGACCCAGAGAGAGAACTCCAATCTATTATTGATGTGGTTATGTGCAGAGAGAGAGAAAGACAGAGAAAGAGAGAGACAGAGAGAGGCAAATAGAGACAGAGAGAGAGAGAATTTGTGCTGAAACATTCCTAATTTGTCCACGTGCAGAGCTCATGTTCCTCCCCCACGCACAACTACATTGCCAAGTGTACTTTCCGTGGTTAGCCTAGCTAAAATGGCTAACGTAGCCTAACCGGAGAAAAGAAAGTATGGTTATGGTGGTGTAATACATAATCGTGTAAACAGGTGTTGCCAAGTGAATTCCCATGTTTGGAATGATTTTGGACTCTCTGTGGACAAGGAAGACAACAACCCGGTAGATGGATACAAATAGGTATTTATTTAACATAAGTCAGTTCATTACCAGTTAATTCTGATGTTAATTCAGGCTTAGTGGTTAGTTTAGGCCATACGCAGTGCCATTTAGGGGTGGTTTCGCGGACAAAGATTAAGCCTAAACCCAGACTAAATAGCACTTTTAAACTGGACTAACTGAAATTGCATTTCTCAGGTATGGTTTAAAATAGTCTCAGATTTGCCCTAGTCTAGATTTAAAAAAGTCTGATTTCCAGAAGGACGATTAGTGTTAATCTAGATCTAAGTTAAGGCTTACATTAAACCAGGCCAGAGGCAGGTTTAACTTCCGATTAATGGATGTTCCCACATTGACCTTGGCAATGGAGGAAATTGATTAGCTGGACCATTTAAATGATGATCAAAGAGCACCACCAAGATCAGACAGAAGAGCGGTTATAGACAGGAGCAACTCACTGAATGATTTTGATTACATCAGTTTCCATGACCATTTCCGTGTGTACAAAGAAAATACAGCTGACATTCTTTGTTTGCTTGAGCCAAGGCTTTCAGCTGACTCTTTTCAGGGAAGGCCCATCCATCCTTCCCTACAAGTACTGATCACCTTGAGGTTTTCGGCATCTGGAACCTTCCATCGTGAAACAAGAGATTTGTGTGGTGTAAGTGAACCGACTGTATACAGAATAGTCCACAAAGTCTGCAATGCTAAATGGGAACTGAAAGACAATTACATAATGTTCCCTGATGCTGCTGCCCAAGGCAACAACAAGGTAGAGTTCTATGAATATGGGAACTTTCCTGGAGTCATTGGCTGTATAGATTATGTCAAATTCCTTTCAAGTATCCCTCTACAGCAGATGCTGAGGAGTACAGAAATCTTCGAAACTGGTTCTCAATAAATGTGCGAAGTGTGTGCACTCCCAATTTGCAGTTCTCCAACATTGCTGCATGTTGGAAAGGTGCAACTCATGACTCAAGGATTTTCCAAAATTCTTCTTTGTATGCTCAGCTTGAAGGAGGACAACATAGTGGAGTCATACTTTGTGACAGTGGGTATGCACAGACCAACAACGGTACAACCAAGCTCATATCCGTACTAGAGGTGTAGTAGAGTGTATGTTTGGTGTATGGAAGAGTCGTTTCCAGTGTCTCAGAAACACATTGCACTTTCAACCAAAAAGATGCTGCATTGTCATAATTGCAACAGCAGTGCTTCCCAATTACCTCAAACAGCATGGCTGCACAGATCCTCGCATTGAAGATGAGGATGACCCAGATGTTCCCATGGTTGAGGCAGACGATGATAAAAATGGACAAGCCTGCAGAGATGCTTTTGCTATGCACCACTTCTCACAACGAAGATAGCTCAAGTGATTGAAGCAAACTATAGCCCTGGATTGGTTGAAATATCAGGACCCAGAACTCGTGCTGGTTCGAGAAGAACATTGCTACTGCTGCTGCTTCATTTTCCCCTCCTCCTTCATAGCCAGATTTACATCTTCACATATGCTCTTCTTTTAAATACATTAGTTTACACTCATTAAATTCCATTTATTTACAAAAAAACTGAAATATCACATTTATATAAGTATTCAGACCCTTTACTCAGTACTTTGTTGAAACACCTGTGGCAGCGATGACAGCCTCGAGTCTCTTTGGGTATGATGCTACAAGCTTGGCACACCTGTATTTGGGGAGTTCCTCCCATTCTTGTCTGCAGATCCTCTCAAGCTCTGTCAGTTTGGATGGGGACCATCACTGCACTGCTATTTTCAGGTCTCTCCAGAGATGTTCGATCGGGTTCAAGTCTGGGCTCTGGCTTGGCCTCTCAAAGACATTCAGAGCCTTGTCCCGAAGCCACTCCTGCTTTGTCTTGGCTGTGTGCTTAAGGTCGTTGTCCTGTTGAAAGGTGAACCTTCGCCCCAGTCTGAGGTCCTGAGCACTCTGAAGCAGATTTTTATGAAGGATCTATCTGTACTTTGCTCCATTCATCTTTCGCTCGATCCTGACTAGTCTCCCAGTCCCTGCAACTGAAAAACATCCTCACAGCATGATCCTGTCACCACCATTTTTCACCGTAGGGATGGTATTAGCCAGGTAATGAGCGGTGCCTGGTTTCTTCCAGACGTGATTCCTGGCATTCAGGCCAAAGAGTTTAATCTTGGTTTCATCAGACCAGAGAATCTTTTTTCTCATGGTCTGAGAACTTTTTAGGTGCCTTTTGGAAAACTCCAAGCAAGCTGTCAAGTGCCTTTTACTGAGGAGTGGCTTCTGTCTGGCCACTCTACCATAAAGGCCTGATTGATGGAGTGCTGCAGAGATGGTTGTCCTTCTGGGACATTCTCCCATCTCTACAGAGGACTCTGGAGCTCTGTCAAAGTTACCATCAGGTTCTTGGTCACCTCCCTAACCAAGGCCCTTCTCCCCCATTTGCTCATTTTGGCCAGCTCTAGAAAGAGTGTTGGTGGTTCCAAACTTCTTCCATTTAAGAATAAGGGAGGCCACTGTGTTTTTGGGGACCTCCAATGCTGCAGTTTTGGTACCCTTCCCCAGATCTGTGCTTTGAAACAATCTTGTCTTGGAGTTCTACGGACAATTCCTTTGACTTCATGGCTTGGTTTTTGCTCTGACATGCACTGTCAACTGTGGGACCTTATATAGACAGATGTGTGCCTTTCCAAATCATGTCATTTCAAAAAATCTGTTTTTGCTTTGTCATTATGGGGTATTATGTGTAGATTGATGAGGATCTTTTTTTATTTCATAAATTTAAAAATAAGGCTGTAACGTAACAAAATGTGGAAAAAGGGAATGGGTCTGAATACCTTCCGAATGCACTGTACGTATTATGTATTTTGTGTTTCTGTCACACAAATGCATTTAGGCTCCACGGTGTTGTGTTACACAAGAAAAAAAAGATTTTAAAGTGACTGATTTGTAAAAGTGGGCCAACAATAAATACAGTACCAAAACTGAAGTTGTTGTCGCATCCTTTTGTTTCCTTTTTCATTTGAGTTTAATTCATTACAAATGGTAGTCCAGGCATTCTTTTCTTGTTTTCTTTCGATGAATCATACTGTTTGTTCTCGATAATTGGGTGGTTTGACACAACGTTTACTTTTACCTCCGTCCATTGCTTGGTTTAGGTGACTTGATCAAATTCCACACAATGCTTAGGTATTAGTGTCCCATCCCTGATTTATGAAGCATCCTCAGGTCCACACAAAGTGCACATTGTTAATCCAATCAGGTTTCACAAAGATGAACTGGTTATTCCTTACATAACTTAGTTACCTTAGTCTGGGACTCCCTAGTCTAGATTTTTTTATTTGGATGAATTTAAGTAGAATTAGCCAAGTCCTGACTTAAATAACTTTCTGTCCGCGAAACCTCCCCATGAAGTTTAAACCTGTGTGGCTGGTAAATGTTTGAGTAGCCTATAGCCTACTAAATAAATGTAGGCTATTTTTGCAGCCTATAGCCTATTCAAAGGCTCTTTTACAATGCGATTAGAATTTTCAATGTACTGCTTTGCATTGTGAAAAGAAGATATCGTTCTTAACTCATGGCGTGGTTTGCTTTTATCAGATTGTTTAACAGATTTAGACAGATTAATTAATGTGGGGAAGGGGAATAGCCTAATAGCCTAGTAGGGCCTACTCTGGAGTCATTCACATTTGTGAGTTATTTGTCATGTCACGGATCGGCTCTCGGAACAATTCTATGTAGGTGGTTCGGGTATCGGGTGGGGCTCGGCATAGATGTGGCCGGCCCAGGGCGGGTGCGGCTCCAAAAAACGGACACCTTCAGGACTCTACCTCCCAGAGGGATAAAGTGAGGGCTGTACCTTTACAAAAAAATACTTGTCAAATATACAGTTTCACAGGTGGAATAGCTGTTATCAACACGTTGAGCTTAAATTCCACACATGAAACCACATTTTCACATTGCATTTAGAGTTCATATGTTAACACCACCTTTTCACATGTGAGAAGAATAACATATTTTCAGTTTGCAGTTCCACATGTAAAATTTGCAGTTTAGCATGTTAAAAACTTTCGCATGTGAAAATTGGATATGCAGTTTCAAATGTGGTAACATTTCACATTTGAAAATCTATTTTATTGGTCACATACACGTGTTCAGCAGATATTATTGCGGGTGTAGCGAAATTCTTGTGCTTCTGGCTCTGACAGTGCAGTAATATCTAACAAGTAATATCTAACAGTTTCACAACATATACCCAAATATACGTAAATCTAAGTAAAGAATGGATTAAGAATATATATACATATGTCAGAGCGGCATCGGACTAAGATACAGTGGCATAGTATAGAGTACAGTATCCTAAATCCGTAAACAAGGGCACCCTCATAGATATCATCCTGACCAACTTGCCCTCTAAATAAACCTCTGCTGTTTTCAACCAGGATCTCAGCGATCACTGCCTCATTGCCTGCCTCCGTTATGGGTCCGCAGTCAACCACCCCTCATCACTGTCAAACGCTCCCTAAAACACTTCTGCGAGCAGGCCTTTCTAATCGACCTGGTCTGGGTATCCTGGAAAGATCACCATCTTAAATAAGCATTCCCCTTTCAAAAAATGTAGAACTAAAAACAGATATCCCTTGGTTCACTCCAGACTTGACTGCCCTTGACCAGCACAAAAACATCCTGTGGCATACTGCACTAGCATCGAATAGTCCCCGTGATATGCAACTTTTCAGGGAAGTCAGGAACCAATATACACAGTCAGTTAGGAAGCAAAGGCTAGCTTTTTCAAACAGAATTTTTCATCCTGCAGCACTAATTCCCAAAAGTTTTGGGACACTGTAAAGTCCATGGAGAATAAGAGCACCTCCTCCCAGCTGCCCACTGCACTGAGGCTAGGAAACACTGTCACCACCAATAAATCCACGATAATCGAGAATTTCAATAAGCATTTCTCTACGGCTGGCCATGCTTTCCACCTGGCTACCCCTACCCCGGTCAACAGCCCTGCACCCCCAGTAACTCGCCAAAGCCTCCCCCATTTCTCCTTCTCCCAAATCCAGTCAGCTGATGTTCTGAAAGAGCTGCAAAATATGGACCCCTACAAATCAGCCGGGCTAGACAATCTGGACCCTTTCTTTCTAAAATTATCTGTAGAAATTGTTGCAACCCCTATTACTAACCTGTTCAACTTCTCTTTCGTGTCGTCTGCGATGCCCAAAGACTGGAAAGCAGCTGCGGTCATCCCCCTCTTCAAAGGGGGAGACACTCTTGACCCAAACTGCTACAGACCTATATCTATCCTACCCTGCCTTTCTAAGGTCTTTGAAAGCCAAGTTAACAAACAGATTACCGACCATTTCGAATCCCACCGTACCTTCTCCGGGTGTGCCACAGGGTTCAATTTTTGGGCCGACTCTCTTCTCTGTATACATCAAGGATGTTGCTCTTGCTGCAGGTGAGTCTCTGATCCACCTCTACGCAGACGACACCATTCTGTATACTTCTGGCCCCTCTTTGGACACTGTGTTAACTACCCTCCAGACGAGCTTCAATGCCATACAACTCTCCTTCCGTGGCCTACAACTGCTCTTAAACGCAAGTAAAACTAAAAGCATGCTCTTCAACCGATCGCTGCCCCGCACCTGTCCCCCCGTCCAGCATCACTACTCTGGACGGTTCTGTCTTAGATTATGTGGACAACTACAAATATCTAGGTGTCTGGTTAGACTGTAAACTCTCCTTCCAGACTCACATCAAACATCTCCAATCTAAAATTAAATCTAGAATTGGCTTCCTATTTCGCAACAAAGCATCCTTCACTCATGCTTCCAAGCATACCCTCGTAAAACTGACCATCCTACCGATCCTCGACTTCGGTGATGTCATTTACAAAATAGCCTCCCAATACTCAAATCCTTAGATTTGGGCAAATAGACCATAGAAATAGAAATGCCATTCTAGTTCTGGTTAGACAGCTGAAGTTGTACTCTACACTCAACTGATTTTTATTTGTTAGGTAAAGTGTAGGCATACTGTCTTTATAAACACATCAATATGATATTTACAGCAGAAAATGTTTTGTATTTGCAACATGAACACATCCATAGATTTTTGTTGATGTATCACTCAAGCTGGTGCGATGTTTGTGCCATGTCTACATGTAGCCTACACCTGTAGTGATATTAGTTCTGGGATTTGTCTCCCGGGAAATATATAACAGCGGACATAAGGAGAGACGAGGCTAGACAAAACTAGCCAGTTATAGAATGTTGTGTTGTATGACGGTGGAGCTGACTGAAGGCCGCGGAATTCGACTGGCAGTAGTTGATATTGTTTCCACGGTATATGACGTGTCTTATGAAACACATTCCAGGCCCTGGCTATTGCTATCATGCCATAACTGATTTGACAGTATCAGTTAAAAAAAAAAAAAAAAAAAAGTGCTCCAAAAGGGTTCTTAAGCTGTCCCCATAAGTAAACCCTTTTGGGTTCCATGTAGTACCCTCTGTGGAAAGGGTTCTACAAATAATCCAAAAAGGTTCTTAGTATTGCAAATAATTGTTTGTATTGCAAACAAAAAATAATGATATCAAAAGGAAAAAATTTACCCCAAAGTATTGATAGCAAAACAAAATATTGCTATTAAATACTTTTTTTGGGGGGGGGTGCAAAAAACTGTTTTCAGTTATATATTTTTTGTTTGTTGATAATGCGATTAAATAAAGTGCCTCCCTCTTTGCTGCAATTTTCACTATCTTTGGTTATGTTACCCGGCCTTTGCTTTCGCTGCTTTTTTCCAGTTGCAAGTTTTGGCACATTCAGTCCCGCAACTTAGCAAATGTAATGACATTGTATTTGTCACATGCGCCGAATACAACAGGAGTAAGCAGCAGTAAATAACAATAGCGGGGCTATACACAGGGGGTACCGGTACAGAGTCAATGTGCGGGGGCACTGGTGTCGATGTAATTGAGGTAATATGTACAAGCATCCCTGCATCCCACTGCTGGTTTGCCTTTGAAACTAAGCAGGGTTGGTCCTGGTCAACCCCTGGATGAGAGACCAGATGTGTTTGAAAACCACATGTCTAACTCATGTGAAGATTAAAAAATGTTTTTGTAAGGGTACTATCATCCTGGCTATTATTACCTGTCCACTCCTTTTAGATCTACATAAGATCTACGTCCTTTCAGGCTAGAGGTGTAGATTCTGTCCAGTCCCCATAGATGGTATAACTTCCAGGGCATAGAGCATCTCCAAGGGTAGTCAAGGGGATGTGGAATCCTTGAAAGAATGATTAGTTACCTGCAGGGAGTTTCTGTAGCTGGAGAGCTGGGGAGAGAGAGAAGCGCTAACTGAGGAAACATCTGGAAGAGTCAGCCAATCAGCTCACCGGACCGCCTGTCAGATTCAATGTCATCTGTGCCAGCAGCCAGCAGGATGAAAGCGTCATGCCTGCCCATCCAGCACACACTGAGCTGAGCTTGAGCCAAGCCTTCCTGCCTGCAGCACCATGGGTAGCACTAGTCCAGCACAGAGAGAGGAGGAGAGAAGGGAGGAGGGGGAGAGGATAAAAAAGGAGGAGGTGGTATCTTTAGTTAGAATGAGAACAAAACCTTACTATTAGGTCTGTTCTCACTCATACCTAACTAATACATTTAAAAGAGGAGAGGGGAGGAGGATGGGGGCAGGATGTGGAAGGGAGGGAGGGGGTGGGGCGAGGAAGAGAAGGAAGTAGAAAGAATGAAGTAGGGGCATGGTCCAGAAGGAGGAGAAGGTGGCATCTTTAGCTAGAAAAAGAACAAAACTTTACTATTAGATCTCATCTCATTCATGAGTCTACCTAACAAATTGACAAAGTCCACTGCCCTGCACTGTAGACGTAGCATGGTGAAAACGAGTTGTATGGTGTGAATTCAGCTTGTTTTCCCCACAAGCAGTAAATGTGTTTGTGTATCAGTGGAGAGTAAACAAAGTGTCACTTCTATGGTTTTATTGTTCCTTTAGCACCATTGATCGATCTGGAACAATCCCATGTTTAACAGACCATTACACCAACCAAGCTCTGCTACTATACCAGACTGACTGTGTGAAACAGTGTGAGCGTACTTGCGGATGGACCTGCTACCTCCTCCTATCGCTGAGCATCTGGCACTCATATCAGGGCCAGTGGGATTTCTTATTTTTAGTCTAAGTGCAAAGAGAGAGAGAGAGAGAGAGAGAGAGAGAGAGAGAGAGAGAGAGAGAGAGAGAGAGAGAGAGAGAGAGAGAGAGAGAGAGACTTGACTGCTCTGTGCCTACATGAGGTGCACAGTTACTTCACTACAGGGGAGAAGGTTCCACTGTGCTGGACTCTAGCAGCTAAAGGAACCAGTTAGAACTGTTGAACCCCATGGTGTAAATACAAGGAGGTTCCTTCTCTGATCCTTTTTCATCTTTAGGGCTCCTCAGCAAGATGTTCTTGGCTATGTAAAAATGGCTATCTTTGTTCTATTGATTTATTTATTGCCTTTAATTAACCAGGTAACCTATAGAGAATACATTATCTTACACATTAACAACCTGCTTAAGAGGGAGCAATGATACAATACAGTACAGTTTTCTTTGGCAGAGCATTGTGTAACTTGATTAGCTAGGTGATTAGCTTGGAGATTTCTAAAAGCAACATGTTCATAATCTCCCAAATGAAAAAACAAACTCAGATTTAGTATATTTTTGTATATATATTTTTAACCTCAGTTTCAACATACTCTCCTGCAACCCGCCTCACCCAATGTGGTATGGATCTGCTATTTTCTGTATTTTAGAACTGGAACCCCAAACAGAAGCTAGCCAGCTAACTAGCTACTAGATAATAGTCAGTTAGCCACTGCTAGCGGTCATCAGCTAAACTTAGCCTGGTCAACTCCTGCCAGTCTGCACAGCGCGTTTCAACCCAGAGCATACCAGACTGCTCTTTCTCCTGATCTCAGGCTTCCTACCGCAAGCTCTAAACCTTTTCACCTGGATCATCGCAGCTAGCTAGCTGCTATCCGAGTGGCTACCCCCTGGCTAACGTCTCTGTCCCGAAGCAAGCACCAGTGAGCCTGGAATTAGCTTTGTGCTAGGTCCATCTCTCGGCTAGCTGAAGAGGTCCATCAGCCACTCCTTGGGCTATAATACATATTTTGCCAATTGGCCTGGACTCCTTTTACTGCCGACACGGAGCCTCGCCAATTCCACCACGACATAATCCTCTTCGTTGCGACGTCCCCTGAAGGCCCATCCGCTAGCCTGCTAGTCGCAGCCCGCTAGCTGTCTAGAGCATATCGGACTGTTAGCTGAAGAGGACCATCAGCCAATTTCTTGGGCTACAATACCTATTTTCCTGCCTACACGGAACCCTGCCAATCCAACACGACTGGTCTGCCGACGTAACCGTCAAAGGGGGCTACAACAGACTTCTTCCGTCGCGATGTCCCCCCTAAGGCCCTTCTGCTAGCCTGCTAGCCCTGGCCTGCTAGCTCTGAATTGCCGTGTCTCCAGCTCGCCTAGCCTCCCACTGGTCCTTATGATTGGTTTGTGATTATTGTCTTATTTGACTGTAGAGACTCCATCCCTGCTCCATATGCCTTAGCTAGCCCGTTTGTATCACCTTCCACACATGACGAAACCTCACCTGGTCTAAATGATGTCTCTAGAGACAAAAAGCTCTCATCGTCACTCAATGCCTAGGTTTATCTAAACTGTATTCACATCCTACCATACCCTTGTCTGTACATTATGCCTTGACCCAGAAACCTGTTCCTTTTATTCTCTGTTCCGGACGCACTAGACACCAGTTCTTATAGCCTTTAGCCGTACCCTTATCCTACTCCTTCTCTGTTCTTCTGGTGATGTAGAGGTTAATCCAGGCCCTGCAGCGCCAAGCTCCACTCCCATTCCCCAGGCGCTCTCATTTGTTGACTTCTGTAACCGTAAAAGCCTTGGTTTCATGCATGTTAACATTAGAAGCTTCCTCCCTAAGTTTGTTTTACTCACTGCTTTAGCACACTCTGCCTGCCCGGATGTCCTAGCCGTGTCTGAATCATGGTTTAGGAAAGCCACCAAAAAACCTGATACAGTGGGGCAAAAAAGTATTTAGTCAGCCACCAATTGTGCAAGTTCTCTCACTTAAAAAGATGAGAGAGGCCTGTAATTGTCATCATAGGTACACTTCAACTATGACAGACAAAATGAGGAAAAAAAATCCAGAAAATCACATTGTAGGATTTTTAATGAATTTATTTGCAAATTATGGTGGAAAATAAGTATTTGGTCACATACAAACAAGCAAGATTTCTGGCTCTCACAGACCTGTAACTTCTTCTTTATCTTGTTAGGGAGAGGCAGCTGAGGGGTCAGTTTTGGAGAGCCTGGCGTGCCCAAAGTAAAATGCCTCCCATTCAGGCCCAGAAAATAGGATATGCATATATTTGGTACCATTGGATAGGAAACACTCCGAATCTTCCAAAACTGTTAACCGTTTGTCTGTGAGTAAAACAGAACGCATATAGCAGGCGAAACCCTGAGGAATTTCTGTCCTGGAAAAAGTGATTTTGACACATTGCTCATTTGGGAACCCCTCCCCTAATGAAAATGATCATATAAGGGCATATGAATGCAGTACTTGTCGCTTCCTTATGATGTCAACAGCCTCGAGACAGTGTATTTTTTTCATTTTGGATGAATAACACCAGAGAAGAAGAGCAAACAAGGAAGTCACTCTGTCATGAAAACAGTACCCAGCGCGCGCGCGCGCACGAGAAGTCACGCAGTGTCTTTTTTACCGTCGTTATCGATCAGTTTATATTCCGGTTGATTTGTAATAGTAAATATACGTAAAAGTATTCCTAAGGATACATTTAAAACTATGTTTGATTGTTCTTGGACAAGTTTATAGGTATAAGATGAACGAGTTCGCGTCACGTTTCAATGGACTAGTGGAGGCTGTCGTTTCTGATTATAACGCGCGAACCAAATGGAGGATTTATGGATAAAATACGTTACTTTTTCTAACAAAAGAACCATGGATTGTCTTCGTTGGACACTTAGGATGACCTCAGCAGAAGTTCTTCAACAGGTAATTGATTTGTTTTCACTGTGAAATGTGTTATGTGTGTGCCATGATGGCTAATCGATACATGGTTATTGGAAAAATATGTGAGGTGCTACCCTCAAACAATGAAATGTGCTGCTTTCGCCGTAAAGCCTTTTTGAAATCTGACAACGCTGTGATATTGCCAAGAAACAGTGCTTTTGATGAGTATGGAACACTTGTATATTGGTGGATGTTTAGTAATTCAACTTTTGGATTTAGAATTTGGCGCTTTACATTTTACCTGGTAGTGTCGGGAGGAGCCCGCTAGCGCCCCACTGGTCCCCAAGAAGTTTTAAGAGGCTCCTCTGTCCTCCACTCGTTACCTGTATTAATGGCACCTGTTTGAACTTGTTATCAGTATAAAAGACACCTGTCCACAACCTCAAACAGTCACACTCCAAACTCCACTATGGCCAAGACCAAAGAGCTGTCAAAGGACACCAGAAACAAAATTGTAGACCTGCACCAGGTTGGGAAGACTGAATCTGCAATAGGTAAGCAGCTTGGTTTGAAGAAATCAACTGTGGGAGCAATTATTAGGAAATGGAAGACATACAAGACCACTGATAATCTTCCTCGATCTGGGGCTCCACGCAAGATCTCACCCGTGGGTCAAAATGATCACAAGAACGGTGAGCAAAAATCTCAGAACCACACGGGGACCTAGTGAATGACCTGCAGAGAGCTGGGACCAAAGTAACAAAGCCTACCATCAGTAACACACTACGCCGCCAGGGACTCAAATCCTGCAGTGCCAGACGTGTCCCCCTGCTTAAGCCAGTACATGTTCAGGCCCGTCTGAAGTTTGCTAGAGAGCATTTGGATGATCCAGATGAGGATTGGGAGAATGTCATATGGTCAGATGAAACCAAAATAGAACTTTCTG
Organism: Brachymystax lenok tsinlingensis; assembly: GCA_030435695.1. NCBI lineage: Eukaryota > Metazoa > Chordata > Actinopteri > Salmoniformes > Salmonidae > Brachymystax > Brachymystax lenok. Next base: position 40,345,785 of record CM059797.1, on the reverse strand, counting down.
GTAAAAACTCAACTCGTCGTGTTTGGAGGACAAAGAATGCTGAGTTGCATCCAAAGAACACCATACCTACTGTGAAGCATGGGGTGGAAACATCATGCTTTGGGGCTGTTTTCTGCAAAGGGACCAGGACGACTGATCCGTGTAAAGGAAAGAATGAATGGGGCCATGTATCGTGAGATTTTGAGTGAAAACCTCCTTCCATCAGCAAGGGCATTGAAGATGAAACGTGGCTGGGTCTTTCAGCATGACAATGATCCCAAACACACCGCCCGGGCAACGAAGGAGTGGCTTCTGTAAGAAGCATTTCAAGGTCCTGGAGTGGCCTAGCCAGTCTCCAGATCTCAACCCCATAGAAAATCTTTGGAGGGAGTTGAAAGTCCGTGTTGCCCAGCGACAGCCCCAAAACATCACTGCTCTAGAGGAGATCTGCATGGAGGAATGGGCCAAAATACCAGCAACAGTGTGTGAAAACCTTGTGAAGACTTACAGAAAACGTTTGACCTCTGTCATTGCCAACAAAGGGTATATAACAAAGTATTGAGATAAACTTTTGTTATTGACCAAATACTTATTTTCCACCATAATTTGCAAATAAATAAATAAAAAATCCTACAATGTGATTTTCTGGATTTCTTTTTCTCATTTCGCCTGTCATAGTTGAAGTGTACCTATGATGAAAATTACAGGTCTCTCTCATCTTTTTAAGTTGGAGAACTTGCACAATTGGTGGCTGACTAAATACTTTTTTGCCCCACTGTATATATATATCCTACCTTTATTTAACTAGACAAGTCAGTTAAGAACAAATTCATATTTACATATCATCAGATGCTGTTAAATGAATCAAACTAAATAATGCAATACATACATTTTGAGTGCAGTGACCTAATGGTAAATATAATGTATTTTTTCACTTTCAAGTCTACACAGGATTCCAAATTGTATTTATTTTTTATAGTATGCTCAAAACCTAAACCCAAACCCAAGCACTCCGTGCTGTCACCTTTAGTCTTTTCGCCCTCTCACCCCGACGGGGTCAGCTCCTGCTCAGCCCATTCAAAGCTCTTCTCTGTCCTGGCACCCCAATGGTGGAACAAGCTGGACAGAGGAATCCCTGCCCATCTTCCAGAAATGTCTGAAACCCTACCTCTTCAAATAGAATCTTAAATAAATCCCATGCCGAAAAAAAAACTGCACTTGTCTTTTCCTACTGGCACTGACTTGGCTGATAATTTCTTTATTGAGGTAAAATGTACTTGCTACTTCTGTGATATGTGGTTGTCTCACCTAGCTATGCATTAACTGAATTTACTAATTGTAAGTTGTTCTGGATAAGAGTATCTGCTAAATGACTCAGATTTAAAGTTAAATATTGAGTGTTGCTTATTTGCGATTTAATTCCACAAAGCCAAACATTAAAAGGGAACCAAAACTTTGTAACAGAGTTAATAGGGTTTTATTTAGAAGGAATTTGGCACTATATAGCTGGATACACAAGTGTTTGAAATTGTGGGAAGATACTTTGAAAACTAAACTCTGCAGGTTGACTGTTTTTCTGTGTGTGTGTGTGCGTGTGCGCCTGTGTGCAAGTTGAAATCTTCTTGAGGTGGTTTTAGCTCTGCCATCTGACTTCCTAATTAAGAGTATCAATTTGTTGTCATTTCTGCCGGTTGATTGATAGATAAGATGACAGCACAGAATCTAATTTGGCAATTAACAATCAATATGACCTGACATTTTCTACATTACAACACTAGCTACGTGTTGCCGTACGAAAATCAAGTAGTAGTGTTTCGTCATACTTTAAAAAACATTATCACATTTGAGAACATTTGCAGACTATAAGTTAAATCCATTGCAAAATACAGTGGGGTCCAGAATTGTTGGATCCCTTGATAAAAATATGCAAAAAGGGGATGTGCACGGTGGAGACCTGGTCTGGACTCTCCACCGTAGTTGCACCGAAGAAAACACCTACACACCTCCCCGAGCACCCTTGTGACCACCCCTTGAGAGCCCTCTGTTGCCACGAAATATTGGGGTCATGATAGGCTAACCAGGGTATGCCCAGCACCACGGGAAACGCAGGAGAATCAATAAGGAAAAGACTGATACGCTCCTCATGACGCCCCTGCGTCACCATACTTAGTGGAGCGATGGCCGCCCTAATCAGCCCTGACCCTAAGGGTCGACTATCTATGGCATGCACAGGGAAAGGAACATCAAGAGACACAATGGGGATCCCTAACCTACGGGCAAAAGTACCGGCCAGCAATGTGTCCTCTGTGGCCACAGCTGGTGCAGGGAATGGCTCCTCCTCCGGTCCCCCTGAGCGCAGCACCTCCCAGCTCCATAGGGGTCGGAGCGGAGACGCTGGAGGATGGAATTAACAGGCCCCGATCCAGACGTCTGCGGGTAGCCAGCAGGTTATCCAGTCGGACATCCTCCAGCAGACTGCACCGGAAATGGTCGATCAGGGCCCGCTCATTCCATCCCGCGCCCATGGCCAGGGTACGGAAGTCCAGGGCGAAATCCTGCGCGCTCCTCGTCCCCTGTCTTAAGTGGAAAAGGCATTCACCCGCCGCTCTCCCCTCCAGTGGATGGTCGAAAACCGCCCGGAAACAGCGAGTGAACTCCTCATAGTGGTCCAACGCCGCGTCATCCTCTTCCCATACGGCGTTGGCCCACTCCAGAGCTTTCCCAGATAAACAAGAGACGAGGGCGAAAACGCTCTCACATCCCAAAGGAGCTGGGTGGACGGTCGCCAGGTAGAGCTCCAGTTGGAGCAAGAACCCCTGGCACCCGGCAGCCGTCCCATCATACTCCCTCGGGAGCAAGAGCCTAATCCCACTGGGACCAGATGAAGGAGGGATAACCAGTGGGGTAGGTGGTGGTGAAGGTAGAGGTGCTGGCAGTCCTCCTCTCTCGAATCGCTCCAGGGTCAGCAGCACGCGATCCATGGCTGAACCGAGATGCTGCTGGACGCGCTCCTCTACATGAAGAGGAGGGCTGTGTTCTCCTGCTGATTCCATTTAAAATGTCTGTGATTCTGTGAGGGCTCTTCAATGCAGGTCTTCCGGAGTCAATCGCAGGAAACAGAGTAAGGCAAAACTCTTTTAATAAAGGACACGAAAATACTACCCAAGTAGTCATACACCTGCTCACTCAACACGGAGCCACAATACAGGAAACAATCACGGACAAAATCCAGGGGGGAACAGAGGAATTAAATAACACATACAATTAGGGTAATGTGAACCAGGTGTAAAATGAGACAAGACAAACAGAAAATGAGAAATGGATCGGTGATGGCTAGAACTCTGGTGACGTCGACCGCCGGTAGCTGCTCGAACCAGGAGAGGGACCGACTTCAGCGGAAGTCGTGACAGAAAGATATGAAGGATCTGGATTCTGTATAGAGGGATGGTCTAAGATCCCTCCCAAGTGTTCCCCAATCTCATAAAACATTTTTTTTTAAATGCTCAGTGTCCTTGCAAGGTGAGGTTGCTGGAGTATTGAAAATGGGATCCAATCATCATCTTTTTGATAATGTTTTTTATTACTTGTTAAACTAGATCTAAGCTATTGTGTTAGTATAAAATAGCGTACGTTTTATTTAATTTTTTTGCATACAATATATATACACTGCTCAAAAAAATGAAGGGAACACTTAAACAACACAATGTAACTCCAAGTCAATCACACTTCTGTGAAATCAAACTGTCCACTTAGGAAGCAACACTGATTGACAATAAATTTCACATGCTGTTGTGCAAATGGAATAGACAACAGGTGTAAATTATAGGCAATTAGCAAGACACCCCCAATAAAGGAGTGGTTCTGAAGGTGGTGACCACAGACCACTTCTCAGTTCCTATGCTTCCTGGCTGATGTTTTGGTCACTTTTGAATGCTGGCGGTGCTTTCACTCTAGTGGTAGCATGAGACGGAGTCTACAACCCACACAAGTGGCTCAGGTAGTGCAGCTCATCCAGGATGGCACATCAATGCGAGCTGTGGCAAGAAGGTTTGCTGTGTCTGTCAGCGTAGTGTCCAGAGCATGGAGGCGCTACCAGGAGACAGGCCAGTACATCAGGAGACGTGGAGGAGGCCGTAGGAGGGCAACAACCCAGCAGCAGGACCACTACCTCCGCCTTTGTGCAAGGAGGAGCACTGCCAGAGCCCTGCAAAATGACCTCCAGCAGGCCACAAATGTGCATGTGTCTGCTCAAACGGTCAGAAACAGACTCCATGAGGGTGGTATGAGGGCCCAACGTCCACAGGTGGGGGTTGTGCTTACAGCCCAACACCGTGCAGGACGTTTGGCATTTGCCAGAGAACACCAAGATTGGCAAATTCGCCACTGGCACCCTGTGCTCTTCACAGATGAAAGCAGGTTCACACTGAGCACGTGACAGACGTGACAGAGTCTGGAGACGCCGTGGAGAACGTTCTGCTGCCTGCAACATCCTCCAGCATGACCGGTTTGGCGGTGGGTCAGTCATGGTGTGGGGTGGCATTTCTTTGGGGGGCCGCAAAGCCCTCCATGTGCTCGCCAGAGGTAGCCTGACTGCCATTAGGTACCGAGATGAGATCCTCAGACCCCTTGTGAGACCATATGCTGGTGCGGTTGGCCCTGGGTTCCTCCTAATGCAAGACAATGCTAGACTTCATGTGGCTGGAGTGTGTCAGCAGTTCCTGCAAGAGGAAGGCATTGATGCTAAGGACTGGCCCGCCCGTTCCCCAGACCTGAATCCAATTGAGCACATCTGGGACATCATGTCTCGCTCCATCCACCAACGCCACGTTGCACCACAGACTGTCCAGGAGTTGGCGGATGCTTTAGTCCAGGTCTGGGAGGAGATCCCTCAGGAGACCATCCGCCACCTCATCAGGAGCATGCCCAGGCGTTGTAGGGAGGTCATTCAGGCACGTGGAGGCCACACACACTACTGAGCCTCATTTTGACTTGTTTTAAGGACATTACATCAAAGTTGGATCAGGCTGTAGTGTGGTTTTCCACTTTAATTTTGAGTGTGACTCCAAATCCAGACCTCCATGGGTTGATAAATTTGATTTCCATTGATAATTTTTTGTGTGATTTTGTTGTCAGCACATTCAACTTTGTAAAGAAAAAAGTATTTAATAAGATTATTTCATTCATTCAGATCTATGATGTGTTATTTTAGTGTTCCCTTTATTTTTTTGAGCAGTGTATATACAGTATTGTTTGCACATTTTTATCAAGGGATCGAATAATTCCAGACAACACTGTATCTTATACACAATTTGTGGGTCAGTTCCTCTTTGTGTGTGTGTGTTATTTCTTTTCAGCCCTGCAGTTTTGCTAAATTAAATTATTATTCACTCTAACGCTCCTTGGCTGGAGATGGAATAATCCTGTAATGTGGTCTACGGGTGTCCAGGCCTATTTAATTTTACAGCATGGTACAAAACAAGTCTATGATACAAGAGGGCTGTGCAGCTAAGGAAATGTGTCTGTGTCAAGCCATGTTCCTAAAGCTGATACTGGTCACACTAAATTAACCAGAGTGCTGAGCAGAGAAGAGATTTTATTTATTTATTTAACATTTATTTAACTAGGAAAATCAGTTAAGTCCAGGGATATATGGGAACATGGGTGGTAAGGAACAGGGAGTGGTTGAGGCCTGCCGCATCTTGCCACAGAGTCTTATTCTGCGCACACACAGTGCAGGCGGCGACGAACGTGAACACATCAGGAACCATGGTGGGCCACCAAAACCGTTGTCGGAGGAAAGCCAGGGTCCAGCAGGAGCCGGGGTGGCAGGTAAGGTTAGACGAATGAGCCCATTCCAGGAACAGGGACTGAACAGAATCTGGGACAAACAACCGGTTAGCCGGGCCCCCCGGGGTCTGAGAATGCTGCGTCTTGCAGACCAGGCTCTCGATACCCCAGACGAGTGTAGCTGCCAGACAGGAGGTAGGGAGGATGGTCTCTTGGTCAGATGGTGTAGCTACGGAGCTATGCAAACAAGAGAGGGCATCAGGCTTCACATTCATGGACCCAGGGCAGTAGGAGATGGTTGAGTTGAGGCGCTTGGCGGTGTGGAGATATTCCAGATTATTATGGTCGGTCCACACTAAGAATGGATGTTCCGCCCCTTCTAGCCAGTGTCTCCACTCCTCCAGTGCCATCTTCACCGCAAGAAGTTCCGGATTTCCCACGTGGTATTTCCTCTCAGGAATGCACAATCCCTCCATCAGTGCTCAGACTGTCTGTAAATGAGGTCAATGTCCTTCCAGGATACCTGGGCCAGGTCGATTAGAAAGGACTGCTCGCTGAAGTGTTTTAGGGAGCATTTGACAGTGATGAGGGGTGGTCGTTTGACCGCAGACCCATTACGGACACAGGCAATGAGGTAGTGATCGCTGAGATCCTGGTTGAAGAGGTGTATTTAGAGGGTTGATGATAGGATGATATCAGGATGATATCTAAGATGGTGCCCGTGTTTACAGATTTGGGGTTGTACCTGGTAGGTTCATTGATAATTTGTGTGAGATTGAGGGCATCTAGCTTATAAAATCAAATAAAATTGTATTGGTCACATACACATGGTTAGCAGATGTTAATGCGACTGTAGCGAAATGCTTGTGCTTCTAGTTCCGACTGTGCAGTAATATCTAACAAGTAATCTAACAATTTCACAACAACTACCTTATACACACAAGTGTAAAGGAATGATTAAGAATATGTACATATAAATATATGGATGCCGGACAGCAAAGGCAAGCCAAGATGCAGTAGATGGTATAGAGTACAGTATACAGTGGGGCAAAAAAGTATTTAGTCAGCCACCAATTGTGCAAGTTCTCTCACTTAAAAAGATGAGAGAGGCCTGTAATTTTCATCATAGGTACACTTCAACTATGACAGACCATATGACATTCTCCCAATCCTCATCTGGATCATCCAAATGCTCTCTAGCAAACATCAGACGGGCCTGAACATGTACTGGCTTAAGCAGGGGGACACGTCTGGCACTGCAGGATTTGAGTCCCTGGCGGTGTAGTGTGTTACTGATGGTAGGCTTTGTTACTTTGGTCCCAGCTCTCTGCAGGTCATTCACTAGGTCCCCCCGTGTGGTTCTGGGATTTTTGCTCACCGTTCTTGTGATCATTTTGACCCCACGGGGTGAGATCTTGCGTGGAGCCCCAGATCGAGGAAGATTATCAGTGGTCTTGTATGTCTTCCATTTCCTAATAATTGCTCCCACAGTTGATTTCTTCAAACCAAGCTGCTTACCTATTGCAGATTCAGTCTTCCCAACCTGGTGCAGGTCTACAATTTTGTTTCTGGTGTCCTTTGACAGCTCTTTGGTCTTGGCCATAGTGGAGTTTGGAGTGTGACTGTTTGAGGTTGTGGACAGGTGTCTTTTATACTGATAACAAGTTCAAACAGGTGCCATTAATACAGGTAACGAGTGGAGGACAGAGGAGCCTCTTAAAGAAGAAGTTACAGGTCTGTGAGAGCCAGAAATCTTGCTTGTTTGTATGTGACCAAATACTTATTTTCCACCATAATTTGCAAATAAATTCATTAAATATCCTACAATGTGATTTTCTGGATTTTTTCCCTCATTTTGTCTGTCATAGTTGAAGTGTACCTATGATGAAAATTACAGGCCTCTCTCATCTTTTTAAGTGAGAGAACTTGCACAATTGGTGGCTGACTAAATACTTTTTTGCCCCACTGTATATATATATATATATATATATGTGTGTGTGTGTAAAAGAATGTCCATAAGCAAAACCTCTGCATTCCAAATAGCCCCCTATTCCTTACATAGTGCACTACTTTTGACCATAGACAACTTACATTTAAGTCAGTATTATACAAGACTGAGTAAAGCCATAATGATGTGTTTATATGAATAGCCTAAATGAACATAACAATACTAGCAGGCATGGACAGGAACTGATGCGTTCTTAATTGTGTTGTAAATAATACATGACTTAAAAATGGCTTGTTAGTGTTGTTGGGCATGTCTTACCATGTGTCCTAAATGGCACCCTATTCTCTATATAGTGCACTTATTTTGACCAGAGCCCAATGGGCCCTGATCAAAATTAGTGTACCATATAAATAGACTGCTGTTTGGTATGCATGTCTTAGGCCTACTCATATCTACAGAGATCAGCACTGATTGCTCATTTGAGAGGACTTTTAATCTGCAGGAGCAGTAGGTTATGTTACAGTATGTCATTCCTAATGGTAATTATATTGCCTATCTGTGTTGAGTAATGGTAATATATCCACCACTGTCACTCACTGCATACACTTCCCTACGTATTTATTTGGACAGTGAAGCTAAAATTTTGAATTTGGCTCTATACCCTAGCATTTTGGATTTGAGATCATACCCCCAATACATGCTAACTTTTCACCATCACCAATAATGGGGGGGTGATTTAGCTAGCTAGCTTGGGTTGCTAGCTAATCTGTCCTGGGATATAAACATTGGGTTGCTATTTTACCTGAAACACACAAGGTCCTCTACTCCGACAATTAATCAGATAAAGTTCATTTCTAGTAATCTCTCTTCCTTCAGGCTTCTTCTTTGGACTTTATATGGAGGTTGGCAACCAACTTTAAGGTGCATTACCACCACCAACTGGACTGAAGTGGGGACATCAGTTCATCTTTCAGTCACATGCTAACATCATCTCTTCTCTGCTCAGAAGTCTGGTTAGTTTAGCTCTTAGCTGTCAGGGTCTTCGTGTGTGTGTGTGCGGTCACATGACAGTTCATGGCAGTTGTGAGTGACCAGTACCAGCTTCAGGAACATGGCTTGACATAGACACCTCTCCTTAGCTGCACAGCCCTCCTGTATCATAGACTTGTTCTGGAACTGAGGCTAGGGCTGGGGCAAGGGGAGTAGGGGCAGGGAAAGCAGGTCTAGAGCAGAATCCAAGGAAGCAGTAGAGCGGGGCTCCAGGGCAGGGAAACAGGACTGATGAGACGAGGGACTGGAGACAGGGACAAGAGTCAGAGTGGACAGAACTGTAGCGGAGAGAAAAGCAGCGTCAGGCTAGGGAAAACCAGGCACAACAGGATAATAAGCTCTACGCAGGAACAACCAGCTTGAACCGCATACTGACTGAGCAGAGGCTACAAACTAACAGCGTGGCAGTGGCAGGGCTGAGTATTTGTAGAGGCCTTGATTATGGAACAGGTTGCAGCTGGTGGGGATCTGCTCTACCTCCAGCACACCTGTCTCCACTCACACAATCACACACACACAGAGAGAGAGAGAGGGGGAGAGCACTGGGGGAGTAGTGGCAGGTTAGGGAGACACAAAATTAGCAGTAAAGGGCAAGGCAGTAGCAGATGTAACACTTAATGAATTAATAATTTAATTTAGCAAAACTGCAGGGCTGAAAATAAATAACACACGCACACACAAAGAGGAACTGACACAAAAATAGTGTATAAGATACAGTGTGGTCTGGAATTATTCGATCCCTTGAAATTATACAAATACTGAGCTACAGTGGCAAGAAAAAGTATGTGAACCCTTTGTAATTACCTGGATTTCTCCATACATTGGTCATCAAATTTGATCTGATCTTCATCTAAGTCACAACAATAGACAAACATAGTGTGCCTAAACTAATAACACACAAATTATTGTATTTTCTTTTCTATATTGAATGCAACATTTAAACATTCACAGAGTAGGTTGGAAAAAGAATGTGAACCCCTAGGCTAATGACTTCTCCAAAAGCTAATTGGAGTCAGGAGTCAACTAACCTGGAGTCGAATCAATGAGACGAGATTGGAGATGTTGGTAAGAGCTGCCTTTCCTATAAAAAACACTCACAAAATTTGAGTTTGCTATTCACAAAAAGCATTGCCTGATGTGAACCATGCCTCGAACAAAAGAGATCTCAGAAGATTAAGAATTGTTGACTTGCATTAAGCTGGAAAGGGTTACAAAAGTATCTCTAAAAGCGTTGATGTTCATCAGTCCATGGTAAGACAAATTGTCTATAAATGGAGAAAGTTCAGTACTGTTGCTACTCTCCCTAGGAGTGGCCGTCCTGCAAAGATGACTGCAAGAGCATAGCGCAGAATACTCAATGATGTTAATAAGAAGAATCCTAGAGTGTCAGCTAAAGACTTACAGAAATATCTGGAACATGCTAACATCTCTGTTGACGATTCTACGATACGTAAAACACTAAACAAGAATGGTGTTCATGAGAGGACATCACAGAAGAAGCCACTGATGCACGTCTGAAGTTTGCAGAAATGCACCTGGATGTTCCACAGCCCTACTGGCAAAATATTCTGTGGACAGATGAAACTACAGTTGAGTTGTTTGGAAGAAAAACACAACACTATGTGTGGAGGTAAAAAGGCACAGCACACCAACATCAAAACCTAATCCCAACTGTAAAGTATGGTGGAGGGAGCATCATGGTTTGGGGCTGCTTTGCTGCCTCAGGGCCTGGACAGCTTGCTATCATTGAAGGAAAAATTAATTCCCAAGTTTATCAAGACATTTTGCAGGAGAATGTTAGCCTGTCTGCCAATTGAAGCTCCACAGAAGTTGAATGACGCAACAGGACAACGACCCAACACACAGAAGTAAATCAACAACCAAATGGCTTCAACAGCAGAAAAGACGCCTTCTGGAGTGTCCCAGTCAGTCCTGACCTCAACCCGATTTGAGATGCTGTGGCATGACCTCAAGAGAGCGGTTCACACCAGATATCCCAAGAATATAGCAGGTCTGAACCGCAACTACAGAAAATGTTTGTTTGAGGTTATTGCTGCCAAAGGAGGGTCAACCAGTTATTAAATCCAAGAGATCACATACTTTTTCCACCCAGCTCTGTGAATGTTGAACACGGTGTGTTCAATAAAGACATGAAAACGTATAATTGTTTGTGATATTAGTTTAAGAAGACTGTTTGTCTATTGTTGTGACCTAGATGAAGATCAGATCAAATTGTATGACCAATTTATGCAGAAATCCATGTATTTCCAAAGGGTTCACATACTTTTTCTTGCCATTGTATGATTTAAAAAATAATAGAATGTAGTTTATTTTATACTAAATACAACAGCTTAGATTTAGTTTAACCTCTTAGCGCGCCGATCCCTTTAGCGGGATCGTTTTCAGAGCAAACATAACGCGCCAAATTCAAAATACATATTCGTAATACATATTCGTAATATTTAACTTCGATATACAAGTGTTGCATAGTGTTGCATAGCCATCAAAAGCTCTGCTTCTTGGCAATATCACTGCGTTGTCAGATTTTAAAAAGGCTTTACGGCGAAAGCACTACATTTGATTGTTTGAGGCTAGTACCTCACATATTTTCCACATTAGCATAAATTCATATCCAGCTCGGTTCTCAAAATATCCATATCACAGCTAATATAAATCGCTTACCTTTCAAATAACTTCTTCTGAGGTCTTCCCAAGTGTCCAAACAAGATAATCCATGGTTCTTTTGTTAGAAAAAGTAAATAATTATATCCATAAATATCCGTTGTTTTTGGCACGTTACGTTCAGCTACTCCACCAAGCATTGTCAGTCTACTCGCCCGTTTTACAGTGAAGGGATCGCGTTCAAATTATACCTCTCATCTTTTCACAAACAAATCAAATATCATTAATAATGCATCCTTATGTATTCTTTTATGAATAATAGCGATCATATTTTACAAGAACGGTAAGTGAAACGTTAAAAGACTAAAAGAAAGTTGGTCGCTGGCGCGTTCACGTTCGTGAACGTGCACGCGTCTGTTTACCTTTTTCCCTACCCGTAGTAATTCTCTCTCTCTAAGGATCTGGTCAGAGCTTTTTCCTCCATACCCTTTCCAGAGACTGTTGACATCTAGTGGAAGCCATAAGTACTGCAACCTCGGTCCTATTCCCCATAGAAAATATTACATGGGCTTCAAAATGAGAAGAGAGCAACAGAAAAATAAATTCCGGACAGAAATTTCTCTGGTTTTTGCCTGCTAAATCTGTTCTGGAATAGCCACAGACTATATCTTAATGGTTTTATAAACTTCAGAGTGTTTCCTATCCAATAGTACTAAATATGTAAATATCCTAGTTTCTGGCCATGAGTGGTAGGCATTTAACTTTGGGCACGTCAGACAGGCGAAAATTCGGAAAATGGGACCCTAGCTGGAAGAGGTTAACAATAAAAAAAGATGGAGGTCAAAATGACTGGATCACTTATTTTCAATACTCCAGAAATTTCACCTTGCAAGGATAATGACACGGAGCATTTAAAAAGAAAATGTTTTCTGAGATTGGAGAACACATTGGGAGGGATCTAAGACCATTCCTCTATACAGACTTTCCAGATCCTTCATATCTTTCATCTGTGCTTAAGGACCGCCCTCTTCAATTCACACCACAAGTCCAGAGACTGAGATGGCCAATGCAACACTTAGATTTTGTGGTCAATTAACCATTTCTTTGTGGATTTTGTTGTGTGCTTGGGGTGTTTGTCTTACTGGAAGATACACTTGCAGCCACGTTTTACCCTCCTGGCAGATGTAACTGGGTATTTGGCTAAAATGTTGTGGAACTAGTAATCTCTCTTCCATCAGGCTTCTTCTTGGACTTTATATGGCAGTTGGCAAACAACTTTAAGGTGCATTACCACCACCAGCTGGACTGAAGCAGGGACCTCAGTTCATCTTTCAATGAACTGTGCTCCTAAAAACCAATGAGGAGATGGGCGAGGCGGGACTTGCAGCGTATCCAGCGTCACAAGTAGAACCAAGTTCTATTTTAGCGTCTGGCTATGCAGATGCTCGTTGACACGCAGTGCGGATGCAATGATTGAATTACATGTATGTGTACATATATTTTGCAGTGCACGTAAGGCGAGCGGTGTGGTCAGTGTGTTAGCTTCACTGTCCAAACAAATACATATAGGGGAGTGTATTTACATGTACCTTAGACCCCAACTGAATTGTGAATTCACAGAAATTCATTTGAAATGGAGATGTGAAACAATTTAGGCCTCCTGTGATCGGCACAGTGGACACAGTACACTGTAACAAAACATCAACAAATACAGTGGTCAATAATCGACATTTCAGTTCAAAGTCAACGGGTGTAACACCTGCTTTACCCAGGCTGTGTCACAACCGGCCGTGATTGGGTGTCCCATAGGGCGGCGCATAATTGGCCCAGCGTCGTCTGGGTTTGGCTGGTGTAGGCCGTTATTGTAAATAAGAATTTGTTCTTAACTGATTTGCCTATTTAAATAAAAGGTTAAATAAAAAATTAATAAATACAATTACCCTACCGAGCGAAGTCAGACGCCAGCGAAAAGATTCAGCACCATGGCCAGTTCCTATTCTCGCGCCTGCGCCTGTTCTAGAGCTCTGCTGACAGGAAGAGGCCATCGCTCGCGCTTTTCATTGAAGGAGCTGCTTTCACTCATAGGCGCCCCCTCCCTCCCCTCGCACATCCGCTGCTTTCACTCATAGCCCCCACCCTCCCTCCATCCTTCTCGCACATCCGCGTCTGTGGTGCAGGCGGAGATTGATGTGCTGTGTCTGTGCGCGTGCAGCATCTCAGCTCTCTCTCCATGCATAAGTTGTATTTTCTGCCATCCTTCAGAAAAGGCTCAACAAATTCAGGTTTCTTTCGATTCGAGGATTATATTCAATTCTAAAGCAGATACAGGTTTAAATTCAGTTTAGGTTACAATCCGAATTCTTATCAATTTCAATTTTTTTGAGAATAGGAGTTCTGCAAGGCTACATCCTCTGTAAGGCAGCAAAATGTTGGATCCGTCATCCAGCGAGGAGGAATCGGATGGTGGGATGGTGGAGGAGGAACACCATCACAAGGAGGCATCGGCACCCCAGAGCGGAGCCCGCATCTCTCCAAGTCGGACCAGCGAGAGCTCCGGCGGGCTTGCGCCCAGCAGCAGCCGCAGTAGCGCTCGCCCGACCAGCCCGAGCCCGTCAGCTGCCAGCGAGCAGGAGAAGGTGGAGGAGGCGAATTTGCAGAAGGAAGAAGAGGAGCGCAAAAAGAAGTTGCAACTATATGTCTTTGTGATGCGGTGCATTGCATACCCTTTCAATGCAAAACAGCCCACCGATATGGCGCGACGACAGCAGAAGGTAAGCCACCTACGGTGGAAGGGACGTAAATCATCACATGTAAACGAATAGCCTAATCAATGATTAGCTAGATGCTCTCTTACAGGACCTAAAAAAAAGGCCGGATAAAGGCTGCATCAATAATGAGTCTATACTATCCCACAAACTCCCACTAAATAGCCTACCATCACAGCAATAGCTATACATTGCAAACACCGACCTTCTCCTTCATACACTGTTTACATGAATGTAGAATGTAGCTGAATTCAGCCATGCATAGGCTAATGACAGCTATAATGTGGGTTCGTATTGAACCATCATGGCACTGCAGAGCCATGCAGATGGCTGCTAGATAAAACATTCGTTTCTACATACACAGTCATCAACTGCAGGGCCTTGCACATCATCCAAACCATGCACCGAGCACCGTGTCATTTATACATTTCTATTGCGGAGGGGAATATGTTGAATACAACCTAAATAAATAAGTGTCATTGCAGTTCTAGGCATCACCATAGTCATGTGACTAGTTTTCATTCGAGGTCTTGAGCTGTGTGTGCTACTCCGGTTGTTGGATGAATTTGTAGCCTTTTTGCGCCATCACTTGCCCAGTTCATTCATTTTCCCAAGGTGACTTATAGTAGCCTAAGCCCTAAAGGTCCGGACAACATTGGAAACATTCGGAAGGCCTGCATATTTTCGGTTTAGTGGGGTAATACAGGAAGCCTACAGCAAAGGGCTAATACATTTTTCTTCATAGAAATTATATTATTTAATCCGTTTCTGTTAATATTTTATTTGGTCACGTGTCCACAATACGTGACCTATCTACTGTTTAGATAGGACCATTTATGGTTTATTTCTCGCCGTTTGGTGAATATGTATTTAAAAATTATAAAATTATAAACTGTTCCTATACCCTTTAAAATGGTTACTGTGAATTTGACAGTAGTTTACAGGCAGCTCGGTGGCAAGTACAATTCTGTATTTCATATTACAGTACACCTAATACTATATATATGGCAAGTAATGACACACAGTACAATAATGTAAAATTGACTGCATTATACTGTAAAAAAAATCAATGCTACTGTAATTGAAATGAATGAATGAATGAATGATTGCATGATTGAATGAAATTCATTGAGGGGAAGGGTTTGTATTTCACAGCATTTTATTGTAATTATAAGGTTGGCTGCTAGGTTAAATGGTACATATTACAGTATATTAATACACATGTAATATTTTATATCACTTGCACTTCTAGAAGTCTTAATAAAGGCTTCTAAACTGGAAGCGACTACAGGGAAAAACAGACCAAAAGGATATGGCAAAAAAATGTAAGGCTTGCTGCCTCTCCAATCTGTACCCTAGACAAGTTGATGGGGCACTATCAACACACAGCAGTTAAATTGGTACAAATGTTCTTACTCATGGGTGCAACAAATATAGCCTCTCATAAGACACACCTCAAAATATGTTGAGACAGAAACAGCAATACCATGCAACCACTAGTGGTCAAAGTTTTTGTTGTTGCTTTTTGTGTGGTGGAATTACAGTACCATTCGAAATGCAGCAATTATTTGCACCGCCCACAACATTTTCCCACAATACACCATAATATATAGCATGCTGATGTAAACATTTCAGAGTATTTTACTGTTAATAATACCCCAAATTACTGTAGAATAAAAAAAAATCTGTTACGGTGTAGGCTACCGTGTAGGCTAGATAAGACAGATTTTGAGAACATATTGTACTGGTATCTGTCGGTGGACACTTATCAACAGTCATGGGATGCTGCCCAACATGTCCACAAGAAAACCGGAAAAATATAGAATGGTTAATGGAATAACGGTTTCTTCAATATTACAGTGCATTCGGTGATTAGCTAAAATCATATCAGTTTTCATAATGGCGTCCTTTTGTAAGCACTAGCGGAGGCTAACTCCACCATGGCTACTAGGCCAAAGCCTGTGGGGAAATTCAAAGTTGTTTTGTAGGGATTTTGGATAAGCGTTGAAAATAAGGTTTGTGGTAAACACAGGTTTAGGAGATCTTAGGGTAACTAGCCCCCACGGTGTAACTGCAATGCAAGTCAACGGTACTTAAATTACCCTTTTCCAAATAATGCCCAAAATCCAAAATGTAATTAGTGCAATTAGCCTGTGGTATTGTCATTATATTATCTTATCACCTCTACCAACCTAGTGTACAAACCCACACCAATAGAACTCGCCAGCTTGTAGTCGTGAAAAACAGAAATGAGTTAGCATTTTCTACCTCTGGTTCCTTAGCCATTCCTTTTGGGGAAATGAATGGGGAAAGGATGGGGTTTTGTGATATACCTCAAAAATAAGGCCTTGTCACGATCTCCGTGAGGGACAGACCAAGGCGCAGCGAGGTATCCAGTATACATGCTTTATTGACACACGTTACTGGGACAAAACAACAAACAAAACAAACGAAGATCGTAACGTCGACCATAACACAAGAAACCGACAAAGCTATGAACGAACAATAACCCACAAAATACTAGTGAAAACCCCAAACATATATACGGTAACGACACACAGCTGCCTCTAATTGGGAACCATTACCCCAACATAGAAACACAACACCTAGAACAGAAAAAACCCTACACCAAAACAAAACTAAACACGCCAGCCTGTCAAAATCAGGCCTGAACGTGACAGGCCTGAGGTTAATACAGGCTTAGGATATCTTTTACGTTTTGTTCTATGAGATCAGTCAGTTAACATCACCTTTATGAATTAGGAAGCCTTTATATGCTTTATGTACTTGTTTTGATTACATAAATGCTCCAAAATATTCACAAAAAGTAAGGTTAGCTGATTAAGATTATCTCACGAAATGTATAGGGTAACTTGGGGTAACTAGCCCCCCCCCTAAGAACAATGTCCAATTGCTAACACACAAAAAAACAAGTTTGGTAAAAATGTGGTATATGGATGATGGTCATGCTTAGGCAAAGAAACTACAATTCAGGCTGTTACACAACAAAATGTGGAATAAGTCGAGGGGTATTAATCATTTCTGCAAGGCACTGTAGGTCTATGTTTCTTATTTTGCTTCAATGTTGCAACAACCCCATTCCATATCATTGCTGTAATATTGAATTTTCTCCTGTCTTACATTAATTTCACTAGCCTATACTCATCATTTTCCAAAAAGAATATCTACATACAGTACTTCCTGTCATGTCAGAGACATTGCACCACAAGAGGAAAATGTCAATGTTGTTCAGGTCTCATAAATATCTGTCTGTTCTTCAATGAGGCACAGCACACATTCAGGCTATGTCCCAAATGGCACCCTATTCCGTACGCCACTGCTTTTGACCAGAGTCGTATGGGGCCTGATGACAAGTAGTGCACTATAAAGGGAATAGGATGCCATTTGGGACGAAGCCTCAGTTAATTCCTGTTCACTCAATGCCAGACAAAAGCTTCTTCATATCTGTGATGACTCATGGGAGTAAGTCAGCACAGCACTGCATTGTACGCAATGATGGGATAAAGTGCATTTAGCATATTTACATATTATTATCTCCTATTAGAGGAGGCTGGTAAGCAGGTTGACGTTTATTGGGATGATTCTTGTCCTGGAGGCAGAGCTGAGCAATTTCCATTAGATGGGCCAGCTGCAAAGTCAAAACTGGCAGTATATTGTAAAAATTTATGAAAACAAAAATGAGCTTTTTAGTCTTAATTTAAGGTTAGGGTTATAGGCAGATTGTTAGCAGTGTGGTTAGGGTTAGGGTTAGGTTTAAAATCTGATTTTATGAATTTGTGGCTGTGACATCTAGTGACTACCCTTCAGAACTGCTTCCAGTACATGAGTCAACCCACTAAATGCCAACCTGTGGCTGGTGAGGGGTGGACGGCTCATAATAATTGCCGGAATGGAGTCAATGGAATGGAATCACGTCAAACACATGGAAATGTGCTTGCTGTGTTTGATACCATTCCATGAATTCCAATCCATTACTATGAGCCCGTCCTCCAATTCAAAGAGCCACCAGCCACCACTATCTCCTATCCCCATCACTACTAGCAACAGTGGTGTATATGAATGTATAAACTGTATCTATAGGCATGTCAATTCTATTGAATGTACAGTGAGGGAAAAAAGTATTTGATCCCCTACTGATTATGTACGTTTGCCCACTGACAAATAAATGATCAGTCTATAATTTTAATGGTAGGTTTATTTGAACAGTGAGAGACAGAATAACAACCAAAAAAACATATGTGAAAATTTGTATAAATTGAATTGCATTTTAATGAGGGAAATAAGTATTTGACCCCTCTGCAAAACATGACTTAGTACTTGGTGGAAAAACCCTTGTTGGCAATCACAGAGGTCAGACGTTTCTTGTAGTTGGCCACCAGGTTTGCACACATCTCAGGAGGGATTTTGTCCCACTCCTCTTTGCAGATCTTCTCCAAGTCATTAAGGTTTCGAGGCTGACGTTTGGCTACTCGAACCTTCAGCTCCCTCCACAGATTTTCTATGGGATTAAGGTCTGGAGACTGGCTAGGCCACTCCAGGACCTTAATGTGCTTCTTCTTGAGCCACTCCTTTGTTGCCTTGGCCGTGTGTTTTGGGTCATTGTCATGCTGCAATACCCATCCACGACCCATTTTCAATGTCCTGGCTGAGGGAAGGAGGTTCTCACCCAAGATTTTACGGTGCATTGCCCCGTCCATCGTCCCTTTGATGCAGTGAAGTTTTCCTGTCCCCTTAGCAGAAAAACACCCCCAAAGCATAATGTTTCCAACTCCATGTTTGATGGTGGGGATGGTGTTCTTGGGGTCATAGGCAGAATTCCTCCTCCTCCAAACACGGCAAGTTGAGTTGATGCAAAAGAGCTCCATTTTGGTATCATCTGACCACAACACTTTCACCCAGTTGTCCTCTGAATCATTCAGATGTTCATTGGCAAACTTCAGACGGGCATGTATATGTACTTTCTTGAGCAGAGGGACCTTGCGGGCGCTGCAGGATTTCAGTTCTTCACGGCGTAGTGTGTTACCAATTGTTTTCTTGGTGACTATGGTCCCAGCTGCCTTGAGATCATTGACAAGATCCTCCCGTGTAGTTATGGGCTGATTCCTCACCGTTCTCATGATCATTGCAACTCCACGAGGTGAGATCTTGCATGGAGCCCCAGGCCGAGGGAGATTGACAGTTCTTTTGTGTTTCTTCCATTTGCGAATAATCGCACCAACTGTTGTCACCTTCTCACCAAGCTGCTTGGCGATGGTCTTGTAGCCCATTCCAGCCTTGTGTAAGTCTACAATCTTGTCCCTGACATCCTTGGAGAGCTCTTTGGTCTTGGCCATGGTGGAGAGTGTGGAATCTGATTGATTGATTGCTTCTGTGGACAGGTGTCTTTTATACAGGTAACAAACTGAGATTAGGAGCACTCCCTTTAAGATTGTGCTCCTAATCTCAGCTCGTTACCTGTATAAAAGACACCTGGGAGCCAGAAATCTTTCTGACTGAGAGGGGGTCAAATACTTATATTTCCCTCATCTCAGCTCGTTACCTATGTAAAAGACACCTGGGAGCCAGAAATCTTTCTCATTGAGAGGGGGTCAAATACTTATATTTCCCTCATTAAAATGCAATTCAATTTATAACATTTTTCAAATTCAAATAAACCTACCATTAAAATTATAGACTGATTATTTCTTTGTCAGTGGGCAAACGTACAAAATCAGCAGGGGATCAAAAACTTTTTTCCCTCACTGTATGTATAGATTAAATGGAAGCCACCACAGTTCCTATGAAGTGTATTATACGTAGACTGAATGGAAGCCACATACAGTTCTCTGGTATCCTTAGAGATGCTGCCTTTGATAATGGAATGCAAGCAATTCTGAGGCCTGTTGACATGACTCGTTTACAGCTCAATAGCATACTGTACATTCCCTATATGCACAAAATGCATGCAGTTGTATATTTTCTAGGGGGTCATGAACTGTAATCAAATCAAATCAAATTATATTTGTCACATACACATGGTTAGCAGATGTTAATGCGAGTGTAGCGAAATGCTTGTGCTTCTAGTTCCGACCATGCAGTAGTATCTAAAAAGTAATCTAACAATTTCACAACAACTACCTTGTACACACAAGTGTAAATGAATGAATACGAGTATGTACATATAAATATATGGATGAGCGAATGCCGAACGGCATAGGCAAGATGCAGTAGATGCTATAGAGTACAGCATATACATATGAGATGAGTAATGTTGGATATGTAAACATTATATAAAGTGGCATTGTTTAAAGTGGCTAGTGATACATTTATTACATCAAATTTTGTATTATTAAAGTGGCTAGAGATTAGAGTCGATGGCCAAATGGCATAGACAACATGCAGTAGATGGTGTAGAGTACAGTATATACATTTGAGATGAGTTATTAAAGTGGCTAGAGATTTGAGTCAGTATGTTGGCAGCAGCCACTCAGTGTTAGTGATGGCTGTTTAACAGTCTGATGGCCTTGAGATAGAAGCTGTTTTTCAGTCTCTCGGTCCCAGCTTTGATGCACCTGTACTGACCTCGCCTTCTGGATGATAGCGGGGTGAACAGGCAGTGGCTCGGGTGGTTGTTGTCCTTAATGATCTTTTTGGCCTTCCTGTGACATCGGGTGGTGTAGGTGTCCTGGAGGGCAGGTAGTTTGCCCCCGGTGATGCGTTGTGCGGACCTCACTACACTCTGGAGAGCCTTACGGTTGTGGGCGGAGCAGTTGCCGTACCAGGCGGTGTTACAGCCCGACAGGATGCTCTCGATTGTGCATCTGTAGAAGTTTGTGAGTGTTTTTGGTGACAAGCTGAATTTCTTCAGCCTCCTGAGGTTGAAGAGGCGCTGTTGCGCCTTCTTCACCACGCTGTCTGTGTGGGTGGACCATTTCAGTTTGTCCGTGATGTGTACGCCGAGGAACTTAAAAAACTTTTCACCTTCTCCACTACTGTCCCGTCGATGTGGATAGGGGGGTGCTTACTCTGCTGTTTCCTGAAGTCCACAATCATCTCCTTTGTTTTGTTGACGTTGAGTGAGAGGTTATTTTCCTGACACCACACTCCGAGGGCCCTCACCTCCTCCCTATAGGCCATCTCGTCGTTGTTGGTAATCAAGCCTACCACTGTAGTGTCGTCTGCAAACTTGATGATTGAGTTGGAGGCGTGCTTGGCCACGCAGTCATGGGTGAACAGGGAGCACAGGAGAGGGCTGAGAATGCACCCTTGTGGGGCCCCAGTGTTGAGGATCAGCAGGGTGGAGATGTTGTTTCCTACCCTCACCACCTGGGGGCGGCCCTTCAGGAAGTCCAGGACCCAGTTGCACAGGGCGGGGTCGAGACCTAAGGTCTCGAGCTTAATGACGAGTTTGGAGGGTACTATGGTTTTAAATGCTGAGCTGTAGTCGATGTACAGCATCCTTACATAAGTATTCCTTTTGTCCAGATGGGTTAGGGCAGTGTGCAGTGTGATTGCGATTGCATCGTCTGTGGACCTATTGGGACGGTAAGCAAATTGGAGTGGGCCTAGGGTGTCAGGTAGAATGGAGGTGATATGATCCTTGACTAGTCTCTCAAAGCACTTCATGATGACGGAAGTGAGTGCTACGGGGCAATAGTCATTTAGCTCAGTTACCTTAGCTTTCTTGGGAACAGGAACAATGGTGGCCCTCTTGAAGCATGTGGGAACAGCAGACTGGGATAAGGATTGAATATGTCCGTCAACACACCAGCCAGCTGGTCTGCGCATGCTCTGAGGACGCGGCCAGGGATGCCATCTGGTCTAGCAGCCTTGCGAGGGTTTACACACGTTAGCTGCGGTGAAGGAGAGCCCGCAGGTTTTGGTAGTATAGACAAGCAGAGCTTGACTTGGACTGAAATAGGTGCTGGTACTCATTTTAGGTTCCAATACTTTTTACATTTAGGTGCTGGAGCTTCACAATACTTTTTATCTTATATTCTATAAGAGGAAACGGAGCTCAAGCAGTAGAACATTTGAGGTACTGGTACTCAGCTCCGGTGAGCTCCTGCTAAAGTCGAGCACTGTAGCCAATCATGTCTCTATGATGATATAGAGTTACCAAATCCACTGGACACTGAGCAGAGGGGTTTAGATTGAAATAAAGGTAGAAGTCAGATATTACTGTAAGTCATTAATGTTAAGTCTCAACTTCTAGATAGGGAACTGATAAGCCAGACAGACACATTTACCAGCCATTACCATATTGCCTACCTACGCTTTGAGCCTCACAGGGGAACCACACAGTGGAACCATGGCTGCATTACAAATGGCACCGTACTCCCTATATATTCCACTACTTTTGACCAGAGCCCTATGGACCCTAGTGCACTATATAGGGAATAGACTTCCATTTGGGAAACAGCCTCTGACTCAGTCTACTCAGCACCATGAGTCATAAATGTCACTACCAACTGAGACCATTAGGTAAAAGATTAAATCATTGCTTTGAACTTCACTTTTCTATGGCTCCAGATTGAAACCTCACTGAAAGCTCACTGATATAAAGGAATTTGAGACAAGAAATACAGTATATGAGTATTTGTGATTTTCTGCAACATGCATTTCTGTAGTAGTAAAGGAGTAATTCTCCAGTACCCCTTGTTTCAGATATTTCCTTTTAAAGAAGGAAAAACATTGATCACTGAACAAAGACATATAAAGCTATAATGTTATTTTTAAAATTGTTATTCTATTCATAATTGTAGTTGTTATCCATTTACACAGGATTAATTCCTAAAAAAAACGAACTATTGTATAGTCATTACCCGATCTCATGAATCCAGACTTACATTTAAAATCGTTGTTACATATAATTTCCCTTTGGAAGTCCATTGATAATCAAACCAATGGCTCACAATTTTTCATATTTGCCCGATGGTGGATACATACAGAAATAATATACAACCTATGGCTATTTCCTATAGTTCCACATTAGTCACAGGAATAGGATGAAAGCATTTGGGTAATGAAAGGACTTGAAAATCCCCCTGTGTAACTGCCTGGCGGAGGAGAGGAGCAGCTAGGCTGCAGCATCATAATCCGTTATTAGGACTTGTGGCTGGCACACTAACATAACTGTTCACTGGGGCTATCAGTGTGAAAGAGGCCTGGTTACAGACAGACAGACAGACAGAGGAGGCAGCAAAGGCAAAGGCAGATGCAAATGAGCCGGGCTGTTGCTTCTTGAAGTGCAGCGCAGTGACCCTGTGAAAGACACAACATAATGGGGCAATTACTGACTCTTGCTTCCTTTTGAGGCCCGTGAAAAATAATTTATTCAATCTGAAAGCTTTTATTCTCTCTCTCAGCTAAAGGGAAAGGTGGCATACTGTAAACAGTGCTGCTTTGCTGTCAATGGGTGTTTTGTTAAAAACCAAACATGTTTGAGTCAGTGTGTATGCATATCGATATAGTATAGACGTATGTGCGTTATTCATACGTTACATTATTTCAATGCAGATGTGGGTAGTATATTTTAACTCTGGCACTACTTAACCAGTTGTCCGTGTGGTTGGTCCTTTCGCAGGTAGGAATGTGAGACAATATAAAGTATAATTAAATCAACTTTTCAAAGCGCTGGTATCACCTAAAGCATGTTCACAAGATGATAATTGTTATAGAAATTATTTTGTTCTCAATGTTCATAAACTGAACTTCAATTAAACAAACTCTGTCTGTTACCCAGTATTTGTAAGATACTGGTTGAAATGAGACAAACAGAGGCCCAATCTATAATGGTCAAATGTAGATTATTTATTCACGGGGAGAGCTCTGAGCTCTAAAAGGTGTACACAGTCTCTTATATGGTACAATGTTGAAATACAAAAAAAAATACAAAGGCCCCACCATTTTCCCCACCCTTTCCAGGAAATAGTGTCTTCCCACAGTACCCATTCATTCCTTATCACAATCTTTGCAACATAAGTCAAACTTGAGCGGCTCTTTAACTATCCCTCCTGTCTTCAAGGACAGGAGCCTCTCGCATGTGTCTGGTAGAATCAAAGAATTCTTTGTTCTTCCAGATACTCCCTAGATGAAGTCGTACCAGCCTGTTCCACTTCTACACACAAAGTTAATATCTAGACACACACACATCAATTGGACTACCATCTGTTTTATAATCCTATCTCTATTGCATACATTTTCAGAATGGAATATTCTTAGATGTACAAACATTTAGTCATAACCATAAAATCTATAACAATAATACATGCACGTCACGAATGCATACTTGCTGAGCTCGTGCATGTATTTACAGTTGAAGTTGTACGTTTAAATACACTTAGGTTGGAGTCATTAAAACTCGTTTTCAACCACTCCACAAATTTCTTGTTAACGAACTATAGTTTTGGCAAGTCGGTTAGGACATCTACTTTGTGCATGACACAAGTCATTTTTCCAACAATTGTTTACAGACAGATTATTTCACTTATAATTCACTGTATCACAATTCCAGTGGGTCAGAAGTTTACATACACTAAGTTGACTGTGGCTTTAAACAGCTTGGAAAATTCCAGAAAATTGTCATGGCTTTCGAAGCTTCTACAGAAACACTGCTAGCCAAACACAACTGTCTCTTGCTAGGGTGCACAATTTAATTAAAGGGCAACTACACACGAATACCATGTTAATAATAGTTTTTCTGTCAAAATAGCCTATTCTGTGAGTTTGTCTCTGAATTGCACAGTCTGTCAACAAGTGGTGTTGGTCATGGTGCTGGTAGGTTTAAATAATAAATGAATGTCAAATCAATTGCACTAAGTTGTTGTTCTTTTTGTTTGCTGTCACAGCTTACCATGAGGTGTAAAAAATTACCAAACACAATTTGTAACTAGTACTTAAGTAGTTTTCTGACCGGACACTTCTTTATTTTTACTTGAATCGTTTCTTAAGAGGGCTACTTTTGAGTAAATTACGTTCTAAGTAACAGTACTTTTACATAAAGTGGAACTGACAGCGTTTAAACTACTTTGCAGATATGAAACAAACAGACAATCGTCGTGGAAGAGACAGATGGTTTCATTTGGTCTTATTTACTGCAGTACTATTAATTGTCGCACGGCCGCTTTCCTATTGCTACAGAATTTTCACAAATGCCTTAGTATACATAATTCCCAAACATTCTAAGAATTTATGAAAATGTGAAAAGGACCTTATCTAAGTGCTTGCTTGTCAGAAAATGTTTTAAAAAAAATTACATCAGAAGCTTCTAAAGCCATGATATAATTTCCCAAGCTGTTTAAAGGCACAATCAACTTAGTGTATGTAAACTTCTGACCGACTGGAATTGTGAACAGTGAATTATAAATGAAATTATCTGTAAACAATTGTTGTCATGCACAAAGTAGATGTCCTAAGTAGATGACTTGCCAAAACTATAGTTTGTTAACAAGTAATGTGTGGAGTGGTTGAAAAACTAGTTTTAATGACTTCAACCTAAGTGTGTGTAAACGTCCGACTTCAACTGTATGTTAACAGATTTTAATAAAATTCATGATGCTAAAATGCTGTCAGTTCCACTTTAAGTACATATTTTCAGTACTCTACCCACCTTTTGTGACAATGCCTCTGTGGCTGGACTTTCACCTAGAGTTTGTTTGGGTATTAAGGATGTCAGTGGATTACTCACACCAAATTGTACCTTAGTCTGTGAAGGGGGGGGTGCAATGCTCAGTGCAGGGTCCCTCCCTCCCAGGGTCCCTCCCTCCCAGGGTCCCTCCCTCCCTCCCTTCATCCATCCATCTGAGAAACACCAATTCCCTGCAGTTGAGACTATACTCAAACCTCCATCAACCCATCTGCTTATGAGTCGCTGACTCTCCACAATAGACCGTCATGAGATGAGATAACCCACTAACTCCTGGGTCCAGCGCCCCACCGCTGCTCCACTGCTGCTACTCTACTGCCTGGGAACGGGGGAACAATAGCAGGGGAGCTATGCAGCGCAAGCCTGATGATTTTATTGTGAACCAGATTGGGATGCAAATCAGTGGCGCATTGAGAGATTTATTAAATTAGTATTCTTGTAATATAGTAAAGCCTCTATTCACTTTGCTCCTCCGATCCTCCGCATGCCGATTGGTCCTCACGGGTCTTTTAATGATGCTGGTGAAGATGAAGATGTGCCAAAATAGCTTTTTCTGGAAATAGTATGGAAATTAGCATGGCTAGTGTTTGTGTGTTTTCTTTTTACCTTGGAAGTTATTGTGGGACAGAATGTGCATGTTTATATCTACAACGGGGTCCAAAATTATTGACACCCTTGATAAAGATGAGCAAAAATGACTGTATAAAATAAATAATTCAAATACTGAGCTACATGTAACTGACAAAATAAAGGAAACACCAACATAAAGTGTCTTAATAGAGTGTTGGGCCACCAAGAACTTTGCATTGATTCTACAGGTGTCTGGAACTTTATTGGAGAGATACGACACCATTCTTCCATGAAAAATTCCATAATTTGGTGTTTTGTTGATGGTGGTGGAGAACGCTGTCTCAGGCACTGCTCCAGAATCTCTCATAAGTGTTCAATTGGGTTGAGATCTGGTGACTGAGACGGCAATAGGCATATGGTTTACAAAAACCTGGTTGCCTCTGCTAGGAGGCTGACACTTGGCCGCAAATGGATCTTCCAGCAAGACAATAACCACAAGCACACATCCAAATCCACAAAGCAATGACTAAATTGGCCACAAAATTAAAAAAATTCAATGGCCATCTCAGTCTTCGGACTTGAAACCCATTGAAAACCTGTGGTTTCAATTGAAGAGGGGAGTCCATAAGCGCAGATGAAGGACATCAAGGATCTGGAGAGATTCTGTATGGATGAATGGTCTAAGATCCCTCCCAATGTGTTCTTCAATATCATAAAACATTCTGTTAAATATTGTTAAATAGAATCTCTTTCTCTGAGGAATTGTGTTGGTATAAAATAATACAATCTCCCCCCAAACAAATTTGCATATGACATAACTCAGTATTTGAATAATGTATTTTATATGGCAGGTAGCCTAGTAGGTTAGAGCGTTGGGCCAGTAACTGAAAGGTTGCTAGATCGAATCCCTGAGCCGACAAGGTATAAATCTGTCGTTCTACCCCTGAACAAGGCAGTTAACCCACTGTTCCTAGGCTGTCATTGTAAATAAGAATTTGTTCTTAATTGACTTGCCTAGTTAAATAAATAAATAACAATTTGCTCATCTTTATCAAGGGCCATCAATAATTTCGGACCCCACTGTATGTTTGTCTGAGTGTTTGTCTAAGTGTTGGAAGTGAAGATGAGATGGAAAGAAGCTAAATAAAGACTCTCTCTAATTCTCATTACTATTACTACCAGTGACGTGGTGCATGATGTCGGACACAGATCAAGATAGTGGGCTACAAAGATCATATGGATTGACAGAAAAAGTGAGCGTAATGGTCAGACCCTGTTCAATGGAATGAGGGTTGGCTGCCGTTTGGTCGATCAACTCGGACAGAGAGGGAAGAGAGACCACTAATTGACATGAAATCTGAAAGAAAGAAAGAAAGAAAGAAAGAAAGAAAGAGAAGGGAAAGAGATGTAGGGAAGTAACTGTTTCAATCGTGTCAAAAGTTACATACTCTAGTGTGAAATCATCTTCTCAACATTTCATTGAATAATAAAAGTAGTAGTAGTAACAGATAAGCCCCATGGATAGACATGCCCTGTGACATCTATAACACAAGAGTTTAAACTAAATGTGAGATGATGATCAGGAAGATATAAAGTTGGATATGGATCGATATAAGAATAATATCTGTCTCAGTTTTTTTCAGAGGAGCCCAACCTGATACTGTAGACATCCAGGGATGTCAATACACTCTTAGAAAAAAAAAGGTGCTATCTAAAACCTAAAAGGGTTCTTTGGCTGTTCCCATAGGAGAACCCTTTGTAGAACCCTTTTTGGTACTAGGTAGAATCTGTTTGGTTCCAGGTAGAACCCTTTTGAGTTCCATGTATAACCCTTTCCACAGAGGGTTCTACTTGGAACCAAAAAAAGTTCTACGTGGAACCAAAAAGGGTTATCCTATTGGGACAGCCGAAGAACCCTTTTGGGACACTTTTTTTCTAAGAGTGTAGGGAATAGGGTGCCATTTGGGACACAGATGTTCAGCGAGGAGAGACTCTGATGAAAGGTTAGGGTTTGGAGCATTAATGCTGCATTAATATAACAAGATAAGTGAAGTGGATCGGCCCAGCTCATTAGCCACATGAAAGCCAGGGTCAGATCTGGGCGATATATACAAGTAGGGATAATGAAGTGAATAGATGGCGGTAGGTAGTGCTGTATGGTTTTAAATAGCAATGCAGGGCTGCATTTTATTCCCATAACATGTTCCCTCCCTCCATCTCCCCTCGTTCACTCCCAAAATATGAGCTTGTACACTGTCCCTCATGGATTTATCCTTGCACCAATCTAATGCTTTTAAATGCATGAGGGTGAGTGAATGAGCGCACACGTCTGGAGAAAGGTAGATAATCAGAACACAGCCAGTGTCTGGAACAGTATAAGCCTCCACCTAAGATGAATCTGTTACTAGTGCTAGGCGATTATTGTTTAAAAAATATATATATAATGAAGTTTTCGATTTTTGGTTTCGAACATGTTTTAAAACATGAAATGCATTATGAAATAATGACATTAAAATGATTTTAGACCTTCCCTCAGCCATCACCTGCCTTTTTCCTGATGCTGACAGTGGGTTGAATGCTTTAACAACACATCATCAAACAATTAATAAGAGCCCCATGATTGTAGAGAATGCCTATTACTGTGTATCACTTATTAACCATAATTTATTAACATTACTTTACTGTAATAAAACATTTCAGTTGTGTATATTGCTTTGTTTTTATTTATTTATCTTTCCTTAGTCATTACCTGTTCTTCTCAGGCAGTAGCAGCCAGCCAGACAACCATATAATGCAGGGGTATTCAACCGGTGCTCCGCGGCCCCCTAGGAGGCCATGAAGATACTGCAGGGGGTGAATAGATATATATATATATTTACTGAACAAAAATATAAATGCAACAATTTCAAAATGTTTACTGAGCTAGTCGATTCAAATAAATAAATTAGGCCCTAATCTATGGATTTCACATGACTGGGACATTCAGGGATGTGTTCCGAAGCGTTGTCTTGGCTGTGCGCTTAGGGTCATTGTCCTGTTGGAAGGTAAACCTTTGCCCCAGTCTGAGATCCTGAGTGCTCTGGAGCAGGTTTTCATCAAGGATCTCTCTGTACTCTGTTCATCTTTGCCTCGATTATGACTAGTCTCCAAGTCCCTGCCGCTAAAAAACATTCCCACAGCATAATGCAGCCACCACCATGCTTAATCGTAGGGATGATGCCAGGTTTCCTCCAGACGTGGCACTTGGCATTCAGGCCAAATAGTTCAATCTTGGTTTCATCAGACCAGAGAATCTTGTTTCTTTAGGTGCCTTTTGGCAAACTCCAAGCGGGCTATCATGTGCCTTTTACTGAGGAGTTGCTTCCGTCTGGCCACTCTACCATAAAGGCCTGAATGGTGGAGTGCTGCAGAGATGGTTGTCCTTCTGGAAGGTTTTCCCATCTCCACAGAGGAACTCTAGAGCTCTGTCAGAGTGACCATCGGGTTCTTGGTCACATCCCTGACTGTCACGATCCTCATAACGGACAGACCAAGGCGCAGCGAGGCATCCAGTATACATCTTTATTAAATCAACGTAACTGGGACAAAAACAACAACATGAACGAAGATCGTAATGTGGAACATAACGTGTCTAACAAAACAAAGCTATGACCAAACAATAACCCACAAACCCCAAGTGAAAACTACAAACATATATATGGTTCCCAATTAGAGACAACGACACTCAGCTGCCTCTAATTGGGAACCATTAACCCAACATAGAAATATATAACCTAGAACAGAAAACCCCTACACCAAAAACAAAACTAAACACTCCAGCCTATCCTCTCAGGCCTGGACGTGACAGTACCCCCCCAAAAAGGCGCGGACTCCGACCGCACCAAAAGTCCATTGGGGGGGTCTTCGGGTGGGCCTTCCTGTCCCAGGTGGCGGCTCCGGTGCCGCCGTGCTGGCTCGATATCCCGCACCGGAGGCCCTGGGCTATTGGCTGGACTGGGGACCCTCACTGGCGGCCCCGGACTGGGGA
Source organism: Brachymystax lenok tsinlingensis (assembly GCA_030435695.1). Lineage (NCBI taxonomy): Eukaryota > Metazoa > Chordata > Actinopteri > Salmoniformes > Salmonidae > Brachymystax > Brachymystax lenok. The sequence continues at coordinate 40,315,390 of CM059797.1, read as the reverse complement.
CCCTCACTGGCGGACCCGGACTGGGGACCCTCACTGGCGGCTCCGGACTGGGGACCCTCACTGGCGGCTCCGGACTGGGGACCCTCACTGGCGGCTCAGGACTGGGGACCCTCACTAGCGGCTCAGGACTGGGGACCCTCACTGGCGGCTCAGGACTGGGGACCCTCACTGGCGGCTCAGGACAGGGGAAGCACACTGGCGGACCTGGACAGGGGAAGCACACTGGCCCTCTGGTGCGGGGAGCAGGAACCGGCCGTACTGGGCTCAAATAGCGCACTCTGGTGCGGGGAGCAGGAACCGGCCGTACAGGGCTCGTAACGCGCACTCTGGTGCGGGGAGCAGGAACCGGCCGCACTGGGCTCGTAACGCCGCACTCTGGTGCGGGAGCAGGAACCGGCCGTACTGGGCTCATAACACGCACTCTGGTGCGGGAGCAGGAACCGCCGTACTGGGCTCGTAACGCGCACTCTGGTGCGGGGAGCAGGAACCGGCCGCATTGGGCTCGTAACGCCGCACTCTGGTGCGGGAGCAGGAACCGGCCGTACTGGGCTCATAACGCCGCACTCTGGTGCGGGAGCAGGAACCGGACGTGCTGGGTTCCCGACGGGCACAGGAATCCTGGAGCGTGGAGCAGGGACAGGACGTGCTGAGTCCACGACAGGCACAGGAATCCTGGAGCGTGGAGCAGGGACAGGGCGTGCTGAGTCCACGCCGGGTGCAGGGATCCTGGAGCGTGGAGCAGGGACAGGACGTGCTGAGTCCACGCCGAGTGCAGGGATCCTGGAGCGTGGAACAGGGACAGGACGTGCTGAGTCCACGACAGGCACAGGAATCCTGGAGCGTGGAGCAGGGACAGGATGTGCTGAGTCCACGCCAGGTGCAGGGATCCTGGAGCGTGGAGCAGGGACAGGACGTGCTGAGTCCACGCCGGGTGCAGGGATCCTGGAGCGTGGAGCAGGGACAGGACGTACTGGGCTGTGGATGCAAACCGGAGATACAGTGCGTAGAGCTGGCGCAGGATATCTTGGTCCAAGGAGGCGCACCGGAGACCAGGAGTGCTGAGCCGGCACCACTCTACCAGGCTGCACACTCACCGTAGCCTGATAGATGAGTGGCGCTGGAATCTCTCGCACCGGGCTGTGAATGCGCACTGGGGACACCGTGCGCAAAACTGCATAGCACGGCGTCTTACCAGTGCGACGCTCTCCCCAACGCTCTCTCCACAAAGCACGAGGAGTTGGTTCAGGAGTCCCTCCTGAACCGGCCAACCTCCTCGTGTGCCCCCCCAAAAAAGTTTTTGGGGGCTGCCTTTCGGGCTTCCATGCCAGGCGAGTTCCAATAAACTTTTCCCTCTCCTGATCCCATGCTCCGTATAGCTTCTCATACCTGCGCCGCTCCGCCGCCGCTGCTTCCAGCTCCTCTCTTGGCCGACGATACTCTCCAGGCTGGGCCCAGGGTCCGTCCCTAAATAATTCCTCCTCCCAGGTCCAGTACTCCCGGGTCTCTCGCTGCTTGGTCTTCTTATGGTGGGTTATTCTGTCACGATCCTCATAACAGACAGACCAAGGCGCAGCGAGGCATCCAGTATACATCTTTACTAAATCAACGTAACTGGGACAAAAACAACAAAATGAACGAAGATCGTAATGTGGAGCATAACGTGTCTAACAAAACAAAGCTATGACCAAACAATAACCCACAAACCCCAAGTGAAAACTACAAACATATATATGGTTCCCAATTAGAGACAACGACACTCAGCTGCCTCTAATTGGGAACCATTAACCCAACATAGAAATATATAACCTAGAACAGAAAACCCCTACACCAAAAACAAAACTTAACACTCCAGCCTATCCTCTCAGGTCTGGACGTGACACTGACCAAGGCCCTTCCTCCCCGATTGCTCATTTTAGCCGGGCGGCCAGCTCTAGGAAGAGTCTTGGTGGTTCCAAACTTCTTCCATTTAAGAATGATGGAGGCCACTGTGTTCTTAGGGACCTTCAGTGCTGCAGAAATGTTTTGGTACCCTGCCCCAGATCTGTGCCTCGACACAATCCTGCCTCGGAGCTCTACGGAAAATGCCTTTGGTCTCATGGCTTGGTTTCTTTGTCTCTGACATGCACTGTCAACTGTGGGACCTTATATAGATAGGTGTGTGTCTTTCCAAATCATGTCCAATCAATTGAATTTACCACAGGTGGACTCCAATCAAGTAGTAGAATATCTCTATGATGATCAATGGAAACAGGATGCACCTGAGCTCTATTCCGAGTCTCATAGCAAAGGGTGTGAATACTTATGTAAATAAGGTATCTCTTTTTTTATCATTATAGGGTATTGGGTATAGATTGCTGCGTTTTTTTAATTTTTATTTAATCAATTTTTGATTAAGGCTGTAAAGTAACAACATGTGAAAAAAGTGAAGGGGTCTGAATACTTTCCGAAGGCACTGTATATAACATCCCTGTTATGCAGGATGAATTGAATAATAAGGGATAATCATTCCATGATTACCAAACATATGAGCATGTTTATGTTTAGCCATGTTAAACCATGTTTTGACAGCTATCTAGCTGAAAACAAAAACAGGCAATGTGAAAAGACAAGAGCTGTACAGGAAGGGTAATGTTTTGAAAGATGAAGATATTGACACAGAAAGTGTGAGTGTGTATGTTTATGTTTGGGTTGTAGAGGTTGGTGTGTGTGTGTGTGGTTTTATTTATTTATTTTTATTGTATGCGAACAAACATTCTGGCATGCACTTTAGGCCTCTTTTTGCAATTACTGTGTGTGTTCCTAGTGTGTGTGTGTTTGTGTGTGTCTATGTTTATATTAACTGTGGCGTGCCCCGATTCCCCTGCTCCTGCTGCTCTGAGCTGTTTAGGCCTAAATCAGGCAGGCATTATTCAAGGTGTACAGTACTGTAACTCATTAATTACTAGTAAACCTATGTTCACTTTATGTGGCCCCAGGGAGCCCATTAAAGCCTGTACAGTACTTCGTCCTTCTCCCTAACGGACAGCTCAATTAGTACTGAGATTAATGTGATCCTCCCACGCCTACGGTTTGGGTTCACCACTAGAATAGAGGCCTTAGAGTGGCTCTGGAAAGCACATATAAAACACAACACAAGACCTCCTACAGATGTAGGATCATATTTTGATCACCCTGTTGCAGGAGAACTTTCCTGTAATGCAGGACATTTAAAACATGGTGTGTATCTGAGGTTTAATAAGGCTTCTGAAGTTTGTAATTTCCACTTAGAAATTTCAGACTTGATTTTCTCTTATGAAAAATGCATCAACTCCTATAAAAATATAAATTAATAACAATTCACATTTCCTGCAGGATTCTTTTCCGGCTATAGCAAACTGGCTCAAATTAAGATCCTACATCTGTAGGCTGTCCTGTTGGAGAATATAGCTATGCTTTTACTGAGCTAGTGTGACAGACTCATGCTTGCCACAAGACTGTTTTAGTCCACTGAGCTAAAGCTTAGGCTGTGGTTTTAGTGAACTAGGAGAGCCATTAAATGATAGCGGTTGATTTGAAGTCCCAATCTGAGTGTCCTCCCATGCATGGCTTGACAGATACAGTATCTCCAGTGCCATTCATCTGCTTGTTATTTTCTGAGACGAGGTCTAAGGCTCACTGGAGCAATGGGATGGAACCCAGAGAGGAGAAATGGATTGAAGGAGAAAAGAGGGATGAGAAATAAAGAGATTAGAAGAGAAACGGATTGAAGTAAAAGAGGGATGAGACAAAGAGTGGTGAGACAGAGAACAGAATCAGAGGAGTGATAGTGAATGGTCTTGTCCCAGTGGAGAGACAGAGGGACAGAGGCATGAGCTCATGAGCTATAGCTGGATCATTAACATCCTCAGCTGTACCCACCTACCCATAGATCACATCCACTCCTCTCTTTCCCTCCTTCCTCTCCCTCCTTCACTTCTAGCACACATACAGTGGGGCAAAAAGGTATTTAGTCAGCCACCAATTGTGCAAGTTCTCCAACTTAAAAAGATGAGAGAGGCCTGTAATTTTCATCATAGGTACACTTCAACTATGACAGACGAAATGAGAAAAATAAATCCAGAAAATCACATTGTAGGATTTTAAATTTATTTATTTGCAAATGATGGTGGAAAATAAGTATTTGGTCAATAACAAAAGTTTATCTCAATACTTTGTTATATACCCTTTGTTGGCAATGACAGAGGTCAAACGTTTTCTGTAAGTCTTCACAAGGTTTTCACACACTGTTGCTGGTATTTTGGACCATTCCTCCATGCAGATCTCCTCTAGAGCAGTGATGTTTTGGGGCTGTCGCTGGGCAACACGGACTTTCAACTCCCTCCAAAGATTTTCTATGGGGTTGAGATCTGGAGACTGGCTAGGCCACTCCAGGACCTTGAAATGCTTCTTACGGCCACTCCTTTGTTGCCCAGGCGGTGTGTTTGGGATCATTGTCATGCTGAAAGACCCAGCCACGTTTCATCTTCAATGCCCTTGCTGATGGTAGGCTTTGTTACTTTGGTCCCAGCTCTCTGCAGGTCATTCACTAGGTCCCCGTGTGGTTCTGGGATTTTTGCTCACCGTTCTTGTGATCATTTTGACCCCACGGGTGAGATCTTTGGAGCCCCAGATCGAGGAAGATTATCAGTGGTCTTGTATGTCTTCCATTTCCTAATAATTGCTCCCACAGTTGATTTCTTCAAACCAAGCTGCTTACCTATTGCAGATTCAGTCTTCCCAACCTGGTGCAGATCTACAATTTTGTTTCTGGTGTCCTTTGACAGCTCTTTGGTCTTGGCCATAGTGGAGTTTGGAGTGTGGCTGTTTGAGGTTGTGGACAGGTGTCTTTTATACTGATAACAAGTTCAAACAGGTGCCATTAATACAGGTAACGAGTGGAGGACAGAGGAGCCTCTTAAAGAAGAAGTTACAGGTCTGTGAGAGCCAGAAATCTTGCTTGTTTGTATGTGACCAAATACTTATTTTCCACCATAATTTGCAAATAAATTCATAAAAAATCCTACAATGTGATTTTCTGGAATTTTTTTCCTCATTTTGTCTGTCATAGTTGAAGTGTACCTATGATGAAAATTACAGGCCTCTCTCATCTTTTTAAGTGAGAGAACTTGCACAATTGGTGGCTGACTAAATACTTTTTTGCCCCACTGTACACTCCTGCCCCTCTTCCCCATCTCCCCTCCTCCCCTCCTACGACACGAACACTCCTGCCCTTCCCCTCACCTTCTCAACAACAACACCAGTGTAGAGCAGCAGCCAAGGCCCTCCAGGGGCTGTGTGTGTGTTGTGTGCGTGTGAACATGCATGCATGCGTGTGAGTGAGGTACAGGACCGTTCACTCCCTCAACACCCTCAAATATTCCCCCCTCCGCCTTCTCCCCTCATCCACAACCTGTTTTAAACAGAGTCATTTCACTGTTCACTCACTCAGGAAAGAGGAGGCAGCCTCCTCAAGGTCTCCTGCTTCGATCGCTTTCCTGATATCTGTGGCACCTACTGTAGAAGACGCCTCGTTAATTTTGCCGTGTATCTGTGGTGGGTTTAGCTTAGCTTCTCTCTGTCCTCTGTTTACGTTCACTCAAACCCTGTAATATTTATCTTATTTGTATAGCTGATCCAAGCAGGTGCATATTACAGCGTGTCTTTGTTCTTAGCCTTTCCACTGGAAACTTGATCTGCCTCCCGTTGTTGAAGACTCATGCCAGCCTGCGTTTTCGCTCAAACCTCGTTTGATATCAAACAGGACACATAGTTCTACATCAAAATGGATTCATATTGGAGGCAGATGATACGCCCACACACACACACACGCTCACACACAGCGAGAGAAAGACAGCGAGAGGGAGATGGAGACAAAGAAAACAGAAACAGAGATATAGTGAGAGGGCGGCCCTGGGATCTGTTTCTTAGATCCTTGATGTAGGAAGTGCACAATCAGAAGAGTTTGTGCCAAACATGCTCATGCACAGTCAGCTCCAGCTAGCTCGATGCTCTGTAGCTACAGTACGGCAGCAGCATGCCAATGGGCTTTTAATCACTTTACATCAGCCCCCTACTTCTCCCTGAGCCTCACATATCATCCGTCCTGATGCCGCCCTCTTCCCATTCACTCTCAAGGTCCAACTAACATGGCATGTTGCAACTAAAATATGTTACATGCAACTAGGTTAGAGCCAATATGGATGTTGTTTTGTTTACAATATCTTCTGTATCTATTCTGATGAAACTGTGAACTAGCATAGTGGTGTGAGAGAGAGAGAGAGAGAGAGAGAGAGAGAGAGAGAGAGAGAGAGAGAGAGAGAGAGAGAGAGCCCTGATGAGCAGCAGCTTTGTGGGCGCTCTGGGCTGAGTAACGGAGGGGAGGATAGAAGAGGGAGGAGAGGGGAGAGCTGTACATGGTGTTCCTCTCCATGGAGCAGTCTTAGAGCCTCACAGCTCACGAGATCCTGATATGGGCCAGACGTAACGATAGGGTTGTGTTGTGGGCCGGAGCCTGGGGAATAAGTTGTGGGCCGAAGTCTGCCTTGGGGATAGGTTATGAAAGTTTCAGTTTTCCCATTTCTCTCTTGTGTTGTGTTGTTTGTTGAGCCTGTATCAGACACAGAGGGTGCTGCAAACAGTACCTGACCCAGACAAGGACTGGATCCATGTGTGTGTTAATTGTGGCAGGTATTTTATATTTATATTTAGTCTTAGTTTTAGGTTTAGTTTTAGTCTTAAAAAAACTTTTATTCTTAGTCACATTTTAGTCATTTTATCCTTCGTTAGTTTTAGTTATTTTTAGTCGACTAAAACTGGACAATTTTAGTCTAGTTTTAGTCACAGTCATTTTAGTCACATATAGTCACATATAGCATTTTTTCCCACTAATATTTACCTCTAACTTCCATCATGTGCATATTCAGATAATTTTGTCCAACTAGGCCTATGCAACATTCCTATTGTGGCAGGTTGTAACCAATGCCAGCCATAATTATCCATTACCATACCCCTGCCTTGTCTACAATGATTTCCAAAATAATCTGAGCTTTCCAACAATGGCAGAAGTATTGCTGTACTCCTAATATTCAGCAAATAGCATTAAATAAAATAAAATCAAAACAAATGTTATTTGTCACATGCGCTGAATACAACAGGTGTTGCCCTGAGCGGCCCCCGTGAGAGGATCAGTGTGGCAGATGTGTTGTTGCCCACCCTTACCACCTGGGGGCGGCCTGTCAGGAAGTCCAGGATCCAGTTACAGAGGGAGGTGTTTAGTCCCAGGGTCCTTAGCTTAGTGATGAGCTTTGTGGCCGCTATGGTGTTGAACACTGAGCTGTAGTCAATGAACAGCATTCTCACATAGGTGTTCCTTTTGTCCAGGTGGGAAAGGGCAGTGTGGAGTGTGACTGAGATTGCGCCAATCTTTGGGGCGATATGGATCTTGGAGTGGGTCTAGGGTTTCCGGGATGATGGTGTTGATTTGAGCCATGACCAGCCATTCAAAGCACTTCATGGCTACCGATGTGAGTGATACGGGTCGGTAGTCATTTAGGCAGGTTACCTTCGCTTTCTTGGGCACAGGGACTATGGTGGTCTGCTTGAAACATGTAGGTATTTTTCGTCATTAGTTATTACAATCGGAAAAAGCAACCACAACTCGCATTTTCGAAGGCAAGTGTGGCAACAAAGATGAGATGAATAGCGCACATGGCAAAATAGAGCTTCTGATTTGACCAGAGCAAAAATGGCCTACAGATGTAGGATCTTAATTTGATTACTCTTTTGTTGCTGAGAATGCAAAGGTGTAGTTTATTTAAGGTTTAAAAAGGCTTCTAAATTTGCCATTACCACTTTAAAATGTCGGACTTGATTTGCCCTAACAAAAATGTATCAAAACCTACAAAAAATGACCATTCATTATAAACAACATAATAAATCACATTTCCTGTTGCTGCGGGATTATTTTCCTGCTGTACCAAACTGGCTCAAATTAAGATCCTACGTCTGTATATGAAAGCAAAGATTATCAAAGACATTATTGTATCTAATTGAGGTAAGTTACAAGTAAAGTCCTGGCACATCAGTTCAAATGACAGACGAGTGATTGAAATGGCCTCCCAGGAGCTGTGTGAGAGAGCCGGCTTAGCTCAAGCAGCCCACGCAACATACATTTGTTATCGACCAATGAGAGAATTGCATTAAATGTTCTGCATGCAAGGCATGCATACTTATGATTGGACCAAACAGATGAAAAGTAGCTTCATGTCCATTTTTTTCAGGGCGTCTCGTCTCGTTATAGTCATTATTTTATCGTCATAAAAAATTGGTTGTTGAGAAATATTTTTCGTCATAGTTGTGGTTGACAAAATGAACACTGGTGTGTGTGTCTCTTGTTTGTTGTTTACTCAGATGTGAGCTGGTGGAGTCATCTGTTATCCCTGGTCAATATTGTGAAAACGGCCTTCACCATGCACAATAGCTGTTATGCTGCACAATGACCTTCAGCTTGCACAATAGCCATCTCATTTTCCATTAGAAGCAATAATGACTCCCATTCAACAATACAGGGTTTTTATACCACGCTCCTTCCAACCAACCACCATCTAATGGCAAAAGAGGTTACCAGGTAGAGACAAACAATCTACCTTTTAACACTTAAAACGTTTACTCTCTTTGTACAATCAACACTATTGGTTAGTGAATACAGATTATGTGATAGGAAAGTAGGGACACAAGTGATGATTTCATTTGAATTGTGATAGTTAATTAGTGTGTGAAAATCATTGTACAGACTTATTTGCCTCATGACATCATATCATGTCTTTATACTAGAATCAAATGGAATTTATTTTTGGACTTGGTTGTTTAAGTAATACTGGCATGCATGTCATAGAAATCAAGACCTAATATAAGATGTATAAGTACATGATGACACTCAAATATTCAATAGTTAATCACATATGTATAGCCTCTTGAGACCCAGCAATTCATTTTTGTCCCCTCTAATGAAATTCGATTTGAGTCTGTATCTTTAAGGCCATACATGTCTCTGACCACGTTTACATGCGCGCACAGTATTCCCGGATAGTACTTATATTCCACTTAAGGTCTTATTCAGGATAACCTGTTTACATGCACCTTTGATATCCCGCTCATGAGTATCTTTGTATGCATGAATAAACAGAATATTCCTAATTTAAGTATAATGGTTATAATATAATAATATTAACTCCTGCAGAATTATGCATTTCTTACAGTTAAATTATACAACAAATGTTAATTTTGTCTCAGGAACAGGAGTGGTGAAATATGATTTCGTTCTTTCAGCATCTCTTGACAAAATGTGAATGTGCGTGTAATGTGTTATCTTTGACACTGTTATGCAAGCAGACAGTATTTCAACCACATAAAATATGCAGCCAAGACCAACTGAAGTCTTATCAGAAACATGTTTTGTCATTTTCTCAGCTTTTCATTTCTTTAAAACCGGTCAAACTGATGACATTTGGACATTTTGCACAGGACAAATCTTTTCCCTGTTTTGGAGTTATTGTGCTTTCTCCCCGGTCCCTAAATGAAACACACAACTTTACCGATGTTAATTAGATTACTAATGCATTCTATCAGTGTAAGACATTCTGGTGAGCATTACTTTATTTCGTCTTCTAGGCCAACAAGTTGACAGAAGAGAAGCTGCATGTATCAAACTGTAGTTGACAAACAAATGGCCTACCAAATTATAAGTAGACCCTTGTCTAAATGAAGGGTGAAAGTACCCAGTAATAAATTATGAATTGTAGTATTATAGTGTATCAAACTGCGCAATTAGCCTACTTTTTGAAGTGATTTGTTTGACAATCAGATTAAAACATCATTGCACAACACCCATGATATGTGAAACTGAGCCTGTGAAGACAGCAAAATTTATTTATGGTTCTTCAAAATAGCTACCGTCACAATTAGCATCACAATTACCACATTTTATGGTAATTATACTTTTTGTGAGTTTGATATTCAAATTGTTTCTAATAGGTAAATATCTAAGGAATATATTGGTTAGTTTTCCAAGTAGTTTAATATTTTTTTCCATATTAAATAAGAGCTAAATAAGAGCTTGTTAATAAATGTGACTGACTGGATTAAATCAGTCTTATGTAGCAAAATTTGGAATCGTTTTTTTTACATTGGTAAATGTAAAGACTCAGAGCTACAAAATGGTACATCTTACACTGCATTTTTGAGGAACAATGTGAAAGTAATTCTGCTTTGAAAGTTGATACACTTGTAAACTCACTTTTGAGGAAAGGGCCTTTGAATGTTTTGGTACCAACTGGAGAGCTCTCCTTTGTCTACACCCATTCAGCATAGTTCACACCCTCTTAAGCCCCACCCATCTCTTTAAGGATTCACATGTGAGGTCAAGTGCTAAACAGTGAGTAGTGTAGTATAGATTAAGACTAAAAGTGGTAGTAGCCTACAATAAGGAAAAATTCCAGGTAAACAGAAAGTGTCCAGATAAAAATATTTAACAAATATTAGATGACGCTTACCCATACACACTTGTCTAAATTGATGGGTCATGTGAAAGAAATGTTATAACCCCCAGCCACATCCAGTGGTGGAAAAAGTACTAAATAGACATACTTGAGAAAATGTAAAGACACCTTAATAGAAAATGACTCAAGTAAAAGTAAAAGTCACCCAGTAAAATACTACTTGAGTAAAAGTCTAAAAGTATTTAGTTAAAAAAAATACTTAAGTATCAAAAGTAAAAGTATAAATCCTTTCAATTTCCTTATATTAAACCAGACTGCCCAATTTTCTTTTTTTTCTTTTTATTGACGGATAGCCAGGTGCACACTCCAACACTCAGAAATAATTTACAAATGTAAAAGTTGTCAAAAATATAATTAGTAAAGTAATGTACAGATACCCACCCCAAAATACTTAAGTAGTACTTTAAAGTATTTTTACTGAAGTACTTTACACCACTGCCCAAATGCCTTCACACCAGACATTAGCATACTTTATATACTGTTACACACGCACCTATCACATAGTATTCCATACATAAGTACAGATGTACAGTACATAAACAGATGCATGCGCCACATATTTATGTGGTGGACTTCTGATACGGTCACATACGCCTAGTTTCCTGAAACGGGTCACAAATGTTCTCTGTAGTGGACGTCAGGATGCGCTGTTTTTTACCTATTGTCTCCATTTACTGTAATGTAACATTTTTCATATTTATTTTCAACCGAGACCTTATGGCCACTACAAAGCATATGCAATAATAATAACAATAATAAATGTTTTTTTTTTTTACCCCAAACGCTTATGTGATACAAACAGATTTATACTTTAAAACTATTTTGCTGGGTCTCATGAGGTTAGCAACATCATGTGAATAGAAATGTTCCACGAACATTCACTCAGAAAATGAACAGTTGGCTCATTGAATCCCTATGGGTATATGATACTTTATTTGCCATCATTTTCCCACCATATGCATATGTGGACTGACGTTTTCTAGACATACATCTGCTATGTGAAGCAGCACTGAGCAAATATAGAAGTAAGTGATAATATGAGTTAACAGCTGGTGTGGCTGGTATGACTTAGAGTTTGAAATGTGTGTGTGTGTGTGTGTTTATTTATTTGGATCCCCATTAGCTTTTGCAGAAGCAGCACCTACTCTTCCTGGGATCCACAAAAAAACACAGAACATGACACATACACTGACAGACAAGGAAAGTTACACAAATCTACAACACAATGATATACAAACAAGGCAACAAAAAAACTATACTTGTGTTAGAGTGTGTCTGTGTGTGCATGTGTTTGTGTGTTTCCCCTCACAGTCCCAGTTCTATTAGTTGTTTTTTATCAGTTCTTTAAAAGGTCATTTTGCTGTGCTTGATTATTTCAATCATGGCTCTGTGTGTTTCCGTAAATTTGTTTTGGACATGGGGAGTGTGAAGAGACCCTTGATGGCATGTGTTGTTGGGAATGTATGGGTGTCTGAGCTGAATGCTATTTGATTATGCAGGCAATCTGGAATTATCATCAGAGTAATATTTCTCATAAAAACTAGAAGAGAAGCAGTTCATCTCTCGTCAACCCTCAACCAGGAAAGACTGGCATGCATGTTGTTGATGATAGTTCTGCATTTAAGGACAAGGTGCACTGCTCTGTATTGCGCCAGCTACAGCTTTGCTAGGTCTTTCTGTGATGCACTTGACCATCTTACCAGACACTAATCAAGACCAGAGCCGGAACAACAAGTACAGTTGATTTTTGTGTAAAAAAAGCAGAACATATTTATAGAACAGACATAAGCCTCCCCATCTTCACAGCAACTTTGTCAATATGACGCCCATGTTAATTGACCATCCAAAGTTATACCTAGGAGTTTAGCTTCCTCAGCTTGCTCAATGATCACAACCTTTATGTACATCTCCAGTTGAGGTTTAGCTCTTAGAATGTTTTGAACCAAATACAATGCTTTTGGTTTTAGATGTTTTTAAGACCAGTTTATTATTAATCACCCATTCTGATACTGACTAACTCCTTATATAGAATTTCAGTCACTGGCTTTGGGTGCTGACATGTAGAGTGTGGAATCAACCACATAAATAGTCATTTTAGCTTGGTGTAAGACCAGTGGCAAATCATTTGTAAAAATAGAGAGTAACGGCCCAAGGCAACTGCCCTGAGGGGCAACGCACTCTACATACTGTATCTGATGTTAGAGAAGCTTCCATTGAAGAACACTCTCTGGGTTCTACTGGATAAATAACTCTCCAACCATGTGATGGCATTTGTATGATCAATAACATCAAAGTCTGCATTGAAATCTAACAATATCGCTCTAACTATCATCTTATCTATTTATTTTAACCAATCAGTCATCTGAGTCAGTTGAGTGCCCTTCTATATATGCATGCTGAAAGTCAGTAGTTAATTTGTTCCCTGAAAAAAAGCATTATATTTGGTCAAACAATCCTCTCCATCAGTTTACTCAGAACTGACAGCAAACTGATTGGGTGACTGTTAGAGCCAGCAAAGGGGGCTTTACTGGTTTTAGGCACTGACCCTAAGGATTGTCTCTCTCATTCCTCCCAGTCTTTTTGGAAGGAGGGTGAAAAATTTGCCTGTTGTAGCAGATGTAAGCAATGTTCCCACTCTCTCTGGCAGCTTTCATAGCTGGGCTAAGTTTTCTCCACCTCTGGCGCAGTGAAGTCCTCGTGAAGGAAGATGTTGGTTCCTCTGTTGGTTCCTCTCAAGTTCTTGGGTCTCTCCAGAACAGCCATCTTGTACTTAAACCTTGACCAATATCGGCCTGGGTCTGTCATCTAGGCTGGTTACATGTTTCCCAGACCTGTGGGCGCGCTCCACCTCAATCTTCATATGATCCATCTGCAGCTTTTCACTGATCATTTTTCGTACTTTCTCCTCAGACCTGGGCCAGTTCGCATGTGAAGACTCTGGTATGCCATCCACAACCATGCCATCCACAACCTCTAGATAGTCTGTTTTTACAGTCATTGTAAGTCAAAGTCACCATTATTAGTCAGTTGTACAACCGAATGCCTTCAACTGAAATGTGTCTTCCGCATTTAACCCAACCCCTCTGAATCAGAGAGGTGCAGGCGTGCTGCCTTAATCGACATCCACGTCTTCGGCGCCCGGGGAACAGTGGGTTAACTGCCTTGTTCAGGGGCAGAATGACAGATTTTTACCTTGTCAGCTCGGGGATTTGAACTTGCAACCCTCCGGTTACAAGTCCAACACTCTAACCACTAGGCTACCTGCCGTCAAGGATTCACAGACACTGCAGACACTGCTGATGTCATCTCGAGAGGACTTACAGTTTGTTGTCACCTTGCTGCAAGTGTCTTTCAGGACATCCACTTCTCCCTGGGTATTTTGGTATATTTGGTATTTTATTAGGATCCCCATTAGCTGTTGTGAAAGCAGCAGCTACCCTTCCTGGGGTCCACACAAACATAAAACATGACATAATACAGAACTATAATTGACAAGAACTGCTCAAGGACAGAACTACAGTGCTGTACATCAAGCTGCAAACTGTTCTAAAGGTCCTGGATCTCTCTGGTCAGATCGCCCATTCTTCTGTTAGTTGAGTCCATCAGTATTTGGACAACGCTCTTGAAGCTATTTCCCTGTTGTTGTAACCACTGCTTGTAGAAACCTTTTTGTTCATTTTTAAAAGATCCTTCACTGAGATCCCGTATACGCCTTTGAATACAGATACACACCAACAGATTCATTATAGCCATTATAGGCATTTGAGTTACCCGTGTGGGTGTGTGTTGTGTGAGTGTGCGTTGGGCACACGTGCATGTGGGTGCTGCTAGCATGTGTATATGTCTATGTGTGTGTACTCTGTGTGTGCATGTATGGGTGTGTTTATATGCTTAGCATATTTGAAATTATGTTCACTTCTTACATTCACCTTTTCATGTTTATTCAAATAATTTTCATTCAAATCCATATGGTTTGGTTTCAATACTTGAAAACCAATTGGTTCGTCCAGGTAGTCACAACAATAGATTGGGGTTGGTTAACCTCTTAGCGCGCCGATCCCTTTAGCGGGATCGTTTTCAGAGCAAACATAACGCGCCAAATTCAAAATACATATTCGTAATACATATTCGTAATATTTAACTTCGATATACAAGTGTTGCATAGTGTTGCATAGCCATCAAAAGCTCTGCTTCTTGGCAATATCACTGCGTTGTCAGATTTTAAAAAGGCTTTACGGCGAAAGCACTACATTTGATTGTTTGAGGCTAGTACCTCACATATTTTCCACATTAGCATAAATTCATATCCAGCTCGGTTCTCAAAATATCCATATCACAGCTAATATAAATCGCTTACCTTTCAAATAACTTCTTCTGAGGTCTTCCCAAGTGTCCAAACAAGATAATCCATGGTTCTTTTGTTAGAAAAAGTAAATAATTATATCCATAAATATCCGTTGTTTTTGGCACGTTACGTTCAGCTACTCCACCAAGCATTGTCAGTCTACTCGCCCGTTTTACAGTGAAGGGATCGCGTTCAAATTATACCTCTCATCTTTTCACAAACAAATCAAATATCATTAATAATGCATCCTTATGTATTCTTTTATGAATAATAGCGATCATATTTTACAAGAACGGTAAGTGAAAGCGTTAAAAGGCGAAAAGAAAGTTGGTCGCTGGCGCGTTCACGTTCGTGAGCGTGCACGTCTGTTTACCTTTTTTCCTACCCGTAGTAATTCTCTCTCTCTAAGGATCTGGTCAGAGCTTTTTCCTCCATACCCTTTCCAGAGACTGTTGACATCTAGTGGAAGCCATAAGTACTGCAACCTCGGTCCTATTCCCCATAGAAAAATATTACATGGGCTTCAAAATGAGAGGAGAGCAACAGAAAAATAAATTCCGGACAGAAATTTCTCTGGTTTTTGCCTGCTAAATCTGTTCTGGAATAGCCACAGACTATATCTTAATGGTTTTATAAACTTCAGAGTGTTTCCTATCCAATAGTACTAAATATGTAAATATCCTAGTTTCTGGCCATGAGTGGTAGGCATTTAACTTTGGGCACGTCAGACAGGCGAAAATTCGGAAAATGGGACCCTAGCTGGAAGAGGTTAAATTGTGATTTTAATGAATGGAGCAAATTTGGAGCATCAGTTTTTTTTTTTTCTTCCTGTTATACAGCTGCACCATCGAGAGCAACCTGACCGGTTGCATCACCACCTGGTATGGCAACTGCTCAGCCTCTGACCGTAAGGAGCTATAGAGGGTAGTGCGTACGGCCCAGTACATCACTGGGGCCAAGCTTCCTGCCATCCAGGACTTATATACTAGGCGGTGTCAGAGGAAAGCCCAAAAAATGGAGCTATACTAGGCGGTGTCAGAGGAAAGCCCAAAAAAATGGTCAAAGACTCCAGTCACCCAAGTCATAGACTGTTCTCTCTGCTACCGCACGGCAAGCTGTACCGGAGCATCAAGTCTAGGACCAAAAGGCTCCTTAACAGCTTCTACCCCCATAAGACTGCTGAACAATTAATTAAATGGCCACCCGGACTATTTATATTGACCCCCCTCCTTTTGTTTTTTACACTGCTGCTACTCGCTGTTTATTATCTATGCATAGTCACTTCACCCCTACCTACATGTACAAATTATCTCAACTAAGCTGTACCCCCGCAAAATGACTCGGTACCGGTATCCCTTGAATATAGCCTCGTTATTGTTATTTTATTGTGTTACTTTTTAATCATTTTTTACTTTAGTTTATTTTGTAAATATTTTCTTAACTCTTTCTTGAACTGCACTGTTGGTTAAGGGCTTGTAAGTAAGCATTTCATGGTAAGGTCTACACCTGTTGTATTCGGTGCATGTGACAAAGTTTGATTTGATTTAACCCAGCATTTTTTGGAGTGTAGATAATGCAATCAGTCTTCTTAAAAGCTATGGCCCACCTGTTTCTGAGAAAAAGAGGGCAGCACACACAATTGTTTTTAATAATTGTTTTACCAGCACAGAAATACGCCCACCTATTTCCCCATATGGTGCAATTGAATAGACATTTTCTGCGCCATACAGTAAGTCTTTGAAGGTGTGGGTGTGTTACTGCCTTTAGGCATATATCCCAAATAGCTCCCTATATAGTGCACTACCTTTGACTAGAGGCATTCGGGCCCTTGTCAAACATAGTGCACTAAATATTGAATAGGGTGCCATTTGGTACATAACTTAGGTCTATATTATGCATGTGCCCAATGCCTACTGCTGGGTGGTTAAAGCTTTATAAAGCCACTCAGCCTTTGTACTGTAGCCTAGCTGGGTCTAATTTTGGAATACACGTCCATTTTGCTTCCCTCCCTCTCTGGCATTATGTAACAACTGGAAGATGCTTGAGTGAGTGTGAGTCTGGTGAAAAGTTTACTGCTAGAGCTCTCTGTGATGCCTAAATTAGCAAAACACTCACTGATTACACTGTTAAAAGAGCTATATAAATACATTTGGACTACTGTATAGGATAGGATCAGTAGAAATGTCACTGGAAAATGGTGTGAAATGGTTTTCTTTTCAGAGGAGTTTAGAGTTAAAATAAGCACAGTGCATGAGAATTTGCCTTCTGAGTTGTGTAAATGTCGATTTTGGCTATGCTTTTTCACACGTAACTGCAAGCATAATACAGACATTCACACATCAAATAGTAATGCGCACGTATCCACACATGCGCACACACACGCACTGAGAAAAATACAATCACTGGAGATACTGCTCCCTCTATTCTTTCCTCATCCTTCTCTCTTTCTCTCTCTGTCTTCCTTTCTCTCCATCCCTTCTCTCTCTCTCCTCTTCCTCTCTACTCATGCTTCTCCCTTCCTCTCATTCACCTTTCTCCCCACATCTCCCTCTTTCTCTCTTTTGCACTCTCTCACCCTCTTTTGTTTCTCTTTATCACGCTATCACCCTCTTTTGTCTGTCTCTCACCCTCTTGTCTCTCACCCTCGTCTCTCAACCTCTCAACAGAAATATATATATGCTCCTTTGTATTTTCATAGAATGTCAATTACCCAGTAATGACATAATCTGACTATGAGGGGGAAAAAGAGGATAATTGGTGGTATAGTAATTAAAAGGTACAGCTATTCTAACAAACATACCATGCTCTTGCAGTATGTTGAACACCTATTAAGCATACCCAATGACTGACTAATTTAACTGTATTGTATGTATCTACGTGTTTCAGTTCTGCCTGGTTTAGGTCACTGCATGGGTCTGGTGTCATGCTGCATTCAATCTGTGTCTGTCACTAGTATCATTCAGCGCACGCACGCGCACGCACGCACACACACACACACACACACACACACACTGTTTGCAGCAGTGTCACTTAAAGTCCTGCAACAGCACAACACAGATCTGACTGCCTAAGCAGAAAGCGTTATTAGCATTGACCTTTCAGAGTGTCTGGATGAATGGAAGCCACTACCTCATCTTTTACACATTTTAATATTTTCATGTGACCCTTCAAGTTGAATTGAGGCATTTGTTAAAAAACTCGAATACAGTTGTAGTCTACCAGTGAATTGCCTAATATTAAGACAAGGGGGACTATTCTCTTTGGTCAACATTATGGAGTGTCAGGGGAGCTGTGGCTAGGCTTGGGCGGTATGCATATTGTCATACCTTCATACTGACTTTGTGCCATACCGGGATATTCGGAAAAAACAACGGCACTGAACACAAGGGGCGCTATTTTCAAACCCCACTGAGACTTTGAAATCCAAAGATTAGCAATGCTAACAAGTACATGTAAAGTCCTACAGAGAATTCTAATTAAATGTTAAAGAGCACATTGCCAACATTTTATACAGTCCCTGAAATAAACGATTTTTAGGGCAGACATCCCAGCTCCCAGCTCATAGAGTTATACAAGTAAGTCACAATTTTCTGCAGGCACAAAACAAATATTAGACACTAAGGCTCTTAATCCAGGAGGTGATTCTCTGATGTTACCGGCAAGCGAGGCTTGATTTTGGAAGAAGCTAACCACTTAACTAGATAGCTAAGTAGCTACTAAATTAGCAAAGCAAATTCACAACTGCAGAGAATTTAGCACATTTTAAACAGTTTACTTAATAATTATAAGATATCTAGCTGGCAAAACATTTAGTTGTGAATTCCATACTGTAACTAGATCACCTGGCACGTGCTGAACAACAATGACTCACAAGGCTCCTGTCTCTCGTCATTGTGTGCTTGTAAACAAACACCACGAGACTGGGTACTACCGGTATGCTTCATCATGAAAAAGGATGTGACAGGTGAAATGAAGAACGCACATCTTCATTATCTCCTAACATGGATGATGTAATGTGTTATAGATGATGCCTGTACCATGTTTTACTATGATTGTTTTAGTGTCAGTCATCTGGGCTTCCACGTATGCACAAGTAGAATACAGGTATTTACTTAAAAAGTAGCTACAAATATTCACATTTATAAAAAAAAAAAATGTCAAAGAAATAGTTTCAACGGTATTGATGGTTTGAAGAACCATCCCGTGGCTATTTCCAAATACCCTGGTATACGGTATATACGGTACACCGCCCAAGCCTAGCTATGGCAGACTAATACCATGAGAAGACCAATATCTGGTGAGGACAGAGCCTAGGTGTATGTGTGTGTGTTTGTGTGTGTGTGTGTGTTTGTGTGTGTGCGCGTCGTGTGTGCGTGCGTGTGTGTACGTGCATGTGTGTGTGTGCGCGCAGAGGTGGGGAGAGTCAGAGGAAGTTAAGCTTTTGCTGAGCAACAGCAATGGGTGAACATCTGTCAGCTGTATTGATTTTGGTGAAACAAAACACAATTACCCTCTTCAAGTCTCCTCTAATTCATTTTTATTTTGTAGCTCGCTTCACTCCCTATTGAGTAAAGTGCCACTTGGACTCCCGACCTTAATTCAATAGAATTTATCTAAGATTATGTCTGTATTCTCTCCCTCTCATCCTCCAGGTACTGTACACACACACACACACACACACACACACAGGCCACTCGTATGCCTATAATGGCTATAATAAATCTGACTGTGTGTATCTGTATTCAAAGGGATGCGCGGGACCTCAGCTCTGCTGGACTAGTGGGAGCTTTGCCAGCATTACCTCTGGAGCATTCCGTCAGCTTCCTTAAGTATTTTACACTCTCTCTCCTCCATACGTGGAAGCCCAGAGGACTGACACTAAAACAATCATAGTAAAACATGGTACAGGCATCATCTATAACACATTACATCATCTATACACATGTATGCATAAACAAAAAACAATGTACAGCAGATAAAAGGACAATTAGGCACTTAAAAAGAAATGTCTTTGTTGGAGGATAAGGTTGCAGGCTTTGGCGCTGGCATTTCCATAATTGTTACCTGATAAAATGTCTCAATGTATTATTTTCATCTAGACCATAAACATTTTAATTTTGGATGGACAACTGGTGCATGCACAGTTGGAGTATTTGCAAAATTCCCCGCAGTTGCAAGATCCAGTTTTGGAGCATTCACAAGGATACATTTATCAGTTTTTGATTTCCCTTCTTTATCCGAATTGACTGCAGTAGTTTGGCTGGGTCTCAGTGGTGCACTGTATAACCTGCAGTAAAGCAAGGCATGTTTCAATGGAACCATCGTTACAACTGTACACTATACATGAGACATGTGACCTCTGTGGTGAATCTCGGTCTGTATCACACAAAACATAGTAAATTCTGAATTATAAGTTTGATGTCTCCTTTGCTCCCATATTGTCTGCCCCTTGAGCAACTACATGGTATTACGCAGCCTGCCTATTACAGTCAGCTTGCCACAGGAGTAGCCTAGCTATAGACATTCTAATTAGTTTTTGTTGGTACACTGATTACATTATGTAACCATTGGACAATGAAGTTCATCATGTAAGAGCCAATGAAAACAGAGAACCGAGCCCAGCTGTCAATAAGGAGTGTGTCCTGTGTTCCCTGTTTCAGTCTGTGAAGTGAAGACACACCCCCTCTTCCCAGAGAGGACAGCCAAGGGCGTGGGGGTGGGGGTATGTGTGTATGTATTAGGACACAGCAAGGACGAGTCAGAGCATTTCTACTCTCCTCTGTTCTAGCAGCTGTTGGGGTAGAGAGATAAACCCACAGATGCTGAATCTCAAGTATTGATCTCACTGATGGTTTTCATCCTCTGGTGTTTCTGCTTTGCCTCTCTCTCTCTCTGTCTCTCTCTCTCTCAGAAAAGGTGGTCTTGTCAGAGGAGAGTTTTTTTGGTTTGAACATTAGACAGAATGTCATCCAAAGACATAGAGTTTCTCTACAGAGCCAGATACTTTCTCTCTCCTGTTTGTTGTGGGAGTGAGATGGGACTGGGGTGTAAAAGAGGACACAGGGGAGGTGGTCAAAGGGGGGATGGCGCCTTCATTTTAGTGTTTGTTCGTGAAGGTGAGTGGAGAGAAGTGGGGGTAATGGTGATTTGGACACACAGGTGGTGCCGAGGCACAACGTCTCACAGGCACAACGCTACGACGTTGTACTTTTCCATCTCTCCCTCTTCCTACAGTTCACCACCGCAGTCTGGCACTTCAAACCCAACTCTGAACAACAAAAAGGGGGCCTAAACCTGCAGTTGCACCTTGTGTGCGTCTGGAATGGCACCCTATTCCCTAAATAATGAACTTCCTTTGACCGCATACTCCAGTCAAAATAATAAGTGCAGATGCAGTGCTTGCCTTGTATTTTGTTAACACACCTAGAGAACTGTATGAACTGAACAGTAAAACTGCAGTTACTCCTCGACTTGCATTGATCACACATACTGTACTGTATGAGCTGAACTGTAAAACTGTAGTTACTCCTCGACTTGCATTGATCACATGTACTGTACAAGTTGAACAGTAAAACTGCAGTTACACCAGTCTCAACGTCAACAGTGAAGAGGCGACTCCGGGATGCTGGCCTTCTAGGCAGTGTTGCAAAGAAAAAAGCCTTATCTCAGACTAGCCAATAAAAATGTAATATTAAGATGGGCAAAAGAACACAGACACTGGACAGAGGAACTCTCCCTAGAAGGCCAGCATCCCGGAGTCGCCTGTTCACTGTTGACGTTGAGACTGGTGTTTTGTGGGTACTATTTAATGAAGCTACCAGTTGAGGACTTGTGAGGCGTCTGTTTCTCAAACTAGACACTCTAATGTACTTGTCCTCTTGCTCAGTTGTGCACCGGGGGCCTCCCACTCCTTAATCTATTATGGTTAGAGACAGTTTACGCTGTTCTGTGAAGGGAGTAGTACACAGCGCTGTACCAGATCTTCAGTTTCTTGGCAATTTCTCGCATGGAATATGAACAAGAATAGACTGACGAGTTTCAGAAGAAAGTTATTTGTTTCTGGCCATTTTGACCCTGTAATCGAACGCACATATGCTGACGCTCCAGATACTCTAAACTAGTCTAAAGAAGGCCAATTTTATTGCTTCTTTAATCAGAACAACAGTTTTCAGCTGTGCTAACATAATTGTAAAAGGGTTTTCTAATTATCAATTATCCGTTTAAAATGATAAACTTGGATTAGCTAACACAACGTGCCATTGGAACACAGGAGTGATGGTTGCTGATAATGGGCCTCTGTACGCTTATGTAGATATTCCATAAAAAATCTGCCTTTTCCAGCTACAATAGTCATTTACATTAACAATGTCTACACTGTATTTCTGATCAATTTTATATTCTTTTAATGGACAAAAAAAAATGTTTTTCTTTCAAAATCAAGGACTATGTAGAAAATAGTACAAATAAAGAAAAACTCTTGAATGAGTAGGTGTCCAAACTTTTGACTGGTATTGTATAAGCCACTGGAGCTGTTAATATACTGTACCCATAATGAATATTAATCTGAGATAGTCAGTTCTTCCATCTGGACTTGTGTGCATACAGACAAACTCAGAGAGAACATGAAAGACCATTACACACACTGACACTGAGGCGGGTTTTGAATTAAAGTTTTAATCCAAAGTAGAGCACACATTACAAATTTAAAGTGCACAGACTTTGATTTAATGTTTTAATAAAATATAGCTACATGTATTAAGGGGCTCATAAAGTATTGAGAGAAAATACCTATTCAAATACCTTCTTGTCATCGACATGAAATGAAAAAGGAAAAAGAAAGATGTTGTAATTATTATTACAGTGTGGACCAGTCAGTCTATGTATGAATTAGGTTTAACAGAACGTGACAGGGTTGTCTAGTACAGTTATATCTTAAAGGGGAACTGCACACGCTGATCTGGCTTCGTTATTTGGCTTGCTCCTCAAGACATGCTGGTGGCCATGATAGAAGCCAAATGTGAGTTGGGTTGGGGGTGTGGTTTGAAGTGGGTGTTTGTTTTTTTGGGTGTGTCCTTGCCACCACCAAGACACACCCATCTGCCAGAACCTTGCCCGCAGTGGTTTCCCCTAATTCACTCACAACACACAAACCTGCAGGTTGAGTTCAATAACTACAGGCAGATGTATGGTGAGATGCCGGAGGAAGCTTTGAATAGGTCAGTAGTCTACAGAGTAACATAAGAAGAATGCAATTGCAAAATTTATGTACAGTAGTTATTCTGAGGAATGGATTGAAATTTACAGAACGGTTACCTGGAGGAAAATGGGGGAGTGTCATGCTTTTTAAATTTCAGTCAAAGGTAGGGTTTAGTATTTTTTAAATCTAGTCCAGGGGAGGGTCATGTCATTTGTAATTGATTACATTTCTATATTTCTCTGTTTTTTAATTAGTTGCTTATTAGGCTACAGTGGGGAAAAAAAGTATTTAGTCAGCCACCAATTGTGCAAGTTCTCTCACTTAAAAAGACGAGAGAGGCCTGTAATTTTCATCATAGGTACACTTCAACTATGACAGACAAAATGAGGGAAAAAAATCCAAAAAATCACATTGTAGGATTTTTAATGAATTTATTTGCAAATTATGGTGGAAAATAAGTATTTGGTCACATACAAACAAGCAAGATTTCTAGCTCTCACAGACCTGTAACTTCTTCTTTAAGAGGCTCCTCTGTCCTCCACTCATTACCTGTATTAATGGCACCTGTTTGAACTTGTTATCAGTATAAAAGACACCTGTCCACAACCTCAAACAGTCACACTCCAAACTCCACTATGGCCAAGACCAAAGAGCTGTCAAAGGACACCAGAAACAAAATTGTAGACCTGCACCAGGTTGGGAAGACTGAATCTGCAATAGGTAAGCAGCTTGGTTTGAAGAAATCAACTGTGGGAGCAATTATTAGGAAATGGAAGACATACAAGACCACTGATAATCTTCCTCGATCTGGGGCTCCACGCAAGATCTCACCCGTGGGGTCAAAATGATCACAAGAACGGTGAGCAAAAATCCCAGAACCACATGGGGGACCTAGTGAATGACCTGCAGAGAGCTGGGACCAAAGTAACAAAGCCTACCATCAGTAACACACTATGCCGCCAGGGACTCAAATCCTGCAGTGCCAGACGTGTCCCCCTGCTTAAGCCAGTACATGTTCAGGCCCGTCTGAAGTTTGCTAGAGAGCATTTGGATGATCCAGATGAGGATTGGGAGAATGTCAGATGAAACCAAAATAGAACTTTTTGGTAAAAACTCAACTCGTCGTGTTTGGAGGACAAAGAATGCTGAGTTGCATCCAAAGAACACCATACCTACTGTGAAGCATGGGGGTGGAAACATCATTCTTTGGGGCTGTTTTTCTGCAAAGGGACCAGGGCGACTTATCCGTGTAAAGGAAAGAATGAATGGGGCCATGTATCGTGAGATTTTGAGTGAAAACCTCCTTCCATCAGCAAGGGCATTGAAGATGAAACGTGGCTGGGTCTTTCAGCATGACAATGATCCCAAACACACCGCCCGGGCAACGAAGGAGTGGCTTCGTAAGAAGCATTTCAAGGTCCTGGAGTGGCCTAGCCAGTCTCCAGATCTCAACCCCATAGAACATCTTTGGAGGGAGTTGAAAGTCTGTGTTGCCCAGCGACAGCCCCAAAACATCACTGCTCTAGAGGAGATCTGCATGGAGGAATGGTCCAAAATACCAGCAACAGTGTGTGAAAACCTTGTGAAGACTTACAGAAAACATTTGACCTCTGTCTTTGCCAACAAAGGGTATATAACAAAGTATTGAGATAAACTTTTGTTATTGACCAAATACTTATTTTCCACCATAATTTGCAAATAAATTCATAAAAAATCCTACAATGTGATTTTCTGGATTTTTTTTCCTCATTTTGTCTGTCATAGTTGAAGTGTACCTAATAACATAGTATATGGGATTGATTTAATTTGATTAATATTGATTCATATTATGGTGTTTCTATTTCTATTGTGACCTAAAACAACCATTTTCCGGATGGATTTTCCTCAGGTTTTCGCCTGCCATATCAGTTCTGTTAAACTCACAGACATTATTCAGAAACATTTCAGAGTGTTTTCTATCCAATACTACCAATTATATGCATATCCTAGCTTCTGGGCCTGAGTAACAGGCAGTTTACCTTGGGCACGTCAGACTCTCCGTACTTCCGAACACTGCCTCCTAGCCTCAAGAGGATAAGGGAGAGCAGGTCATGTCCAGACTTTCTCAGTGATCTCAAGTACTCTGTCTTTAATGCTTTTCGGGTTGCATCAGTCATGGACAGAAACTTCTGAGACACAGTATTAATGATGAACATCTGGAAGTTTACTGGTAAGCCGGATTTGCCTCGGGATCCATACAAGTTTGTATTCTGTGCCCACTCGTGGTATCTCTCTTCGGTTACACATCCTTGGAATAGCAGAACAGCATAACGGTACGGGCGGCCCTTGCTGTGCCTGGTGAGCAGTTGGTCAAGTTCTGTTGTCAGAAGAGGAATGGAAATGTCAGGGTGAACTGACGACCTGACGAACCCGCCATGTATGTTGACTCTGCCTTGTCTGTCAGAGGTGGTTCCAGAGCTCACAGGTGTGCCTGGCATGGATTGTGACTCCATCTCATTCCTCACCATTTTCAAGGCTTCATTCTCCACCTGACTCTCCGCCAATGCCGCCTGACTCTCCACTGATGCCACCTGACTCTCCACTAATGAGGAGTGACTCTCCGCCAATACCGCCTGGCTCTGGACCAATCCATCACCTGTCGCCCATATCTCTGCCCTCTGAGAAAGTTTCTCTTTCTGATGGTCTCCCTTCAATGACTCGATCTCGGACTTCAAAGTTTGAATCTCATTCATGAGCACATTCATCAGATGAGCAGAATGGTAGCGGCCTGAGCCCCCATCAATTACAGTGGCCTAGATCAATTAAGAATTTAAGTGACTCCAACACACAAACGCTGTGTACACATTCTAAGAATCTAGCTTAACTAACCGCTTTCTTAGCAGCCATGCGTTGTTTTGGTGCGGCCCGTTATCCAGCCCTTTGTCCACTGATCTCCACGAATGGTTGTCGGCATGGTTGTAAGCTCTGCAAATACACTTTTTTATTATCAATCAAAAACACTTTTTTATTATCAATTATCAATTTTGATAGGCTATATACACTTTTTTTAAATAAAATCCACTGAAACCAAAATACCTTGAGTTTTGGTGGAACGGGTAGCACTATAGAAAGAAGCTGGCTTGATGAAAACAATGTCCATTTCGTCTATTCTCTTTGGTCACAATGTCATTTTTTTAGATGAACAGCTCATTTTTGAATGATACTTGTGTTAAGGGTTTTGGGCCATCGATGAATGAATATGAGCGATCGGCAACGGTAATCTGTAATCTGCTGGCATCACAGCACAACATCAACATCGCTCTAATTACAGTAAGAAGACAGGCATGCTGCAAGGAGGCATGAGGACTGCAGATGTGGTCAGGGAAAGAAATTGCAATGTCCGTACTGTGAGATGCCTAAGACAGCACTACAGGGAGACAGGACGGACAGCTGATCATCCTCGCAGTGGCAGACCACGTGTAACAACACCTGCACAGGATCGGTACATCCGAACATCACACCTGCGGAACAGGTACAGGATGGCAACAACAACTGCCCGAGTTACACCAGGAACTCACAATCCCTCCATCAGTGCTCAGATTGTCCGGGAATAGGCTGAGAGAGGCTGGACTGAGGGTTTGTAGGCCTGTTGTAAGGCAGGTCCTCACCAGACATCACCAGCAACAACGTCGCCTATGGGCACAAACCCACCGCCGCTGGACCAGACAGGACTGTCAAAAAGTGCTCTTCACTGACAAGTTGCGGTTTTGTCTCGTCAGGGGTGATGGTCGGATTTGCATTTATCGTTGAAGGAATGAGCGTTACACTGAGGCCTGTACTCTGGAGCGGGATCGATTTGGAGGTGGAGGGTCCGTCATGGTCTGGGGCGGTGTGTCACAGCATCATCAGACTGAGCTTGTTGTCATTGCAGGCAATCTCAACGCTGTGCGTTACAGGGAAGACATCCTCCTCCCTGATGTGGTACTCTTCCTGCAGGCTCATCCTGACATGACCCTCCAGCATGACAATGCCACCAGCCGTACTGTTTGTTCTGTGCGTGATTTCCTGCAAGACAGGAATGTCAGTGTTCTGCCATGGCCAGCGAAGAGCCCAGATCTCAATCCCATTGAGCACGTCTGGGAATGGTTGGATCGGAGGGTGAGGGCTAGGGCCATTCCCCCAAAAAATGTCAGGGATCTTGCAGGTGCCTTGGTGGAAGAGTGGGGTAACATCTCACAGCAAGAACTGGCAAATCTGTTGCAGTCCATGAGAAGGAGATGCACTGTAGTACTTAATGCAGCTGGTGGCCACACCAGATACTGACTGTTACTTTTGATTTTGACCCCCTCCCCTTTGTTCAGGGACACATTATTCAATTTCTGTTAGTCACATGTCTGTGGAACTTGTTCAGTTTATGTCTCAGTTGTTGAATCTTGTAATGTTTTTACAAATATTTACCCGTTAAGTTTGCTGAAAATAAACGCAGTTGACAGTGAGAGGACATTTCTTTTTATGCTGAGTTTATGTTTTATATATATATTATTTTAAAAACACATTCTCAGAACATTAACCATGTGTGTTCGCTTGTTTTGTACTGTTATGTAGTTTCGACCCAATGATTCGACTGACAAACAAAGAACTTTGCGTCCTGCAGGTCCAGGCATGGATCAAAGCTTGCGAGACATTCAATGACATCATCTTTATGGACTAATCAACCGTGGCCCTTGCTACTGAAAAAAAAGAAAAAGATCCCAAGCATCCGCTCAAAATCCACATGTGGGGGGCAATTTCGCTAGGGTCCAGGCCCATATTTGATTTTTGATGGTAAGTTTGGCTATTTACAAAGCAAAAGGTACATAAAATATTGTAGCCTAAACCTCACGGACTGTTATGTATTCCACAGTAATTCACTCTTGCCTCCTTTTTCAGGTATCATGGCTCAAGATTTCTTTGAGGAAGAAATCATCAAGAGATATGCTGGACCCTATGTCAGAGAGGTGTTTCTGGGACCACATCGTTTCTTTCAAGGTAGGATTATAGCAATATTTTGTTACGTTTAGGCCTATTTACATGTATATTTCTATTATTGTACCTAATGTTGGCTGTTAGGCTAAATTTATTTTTTTCTTCTCCAAATGCAGACAATGACCCAAAACACACTGCCGCCTGGGTTTGCATTGCAAATGAGGGCATAAACTGGGTCAAGATGCCAACAGAGTAAGTAGACCTTTATGTAGTAAAATACAGGTTCAATAAAAAAAAAAAATATATATAAAAATACCTACAACACCTTTGGTAGGCCTACAGTATATGTCTAAAAATATTTTTTTTATCTCTACATGTAGGTCTCCTGATTTAAACCCGATCGAACTTGTTTGGCATCAACTGAAAACATTCATTCATAACTCTGCCAAGCCGACAAGCAAAGATGAACTGGTCAAGGCTATCAAGATGTTTTGGCGAGAGAAATTGACGATACGACAATGCAACAAATTCATTGATCAATTTAGAAAGGTTTTACCTGTGGTCGTGGAGCTGGGTAGAAGTGCGACTAAAATGTAGTTTAATGAAACATCCGCATTTGAATGTCTTTTTTCTAGTTATTTTATTAATTAACGAAGCATAAAGATGTTGATGAAGAAATACTGTACTGCTGTTTTGAGTTAGAAATGTAACACTTTAGAGTACTTAAGAATACATTGCAAGTTGAGGGATTTTCACAACAGCAGCTGGGCTATAAAAAGTATATTGTCCTGCTAATAGGAAGAATTTGCATGATGGGCTACATCTGCTACAGTACTACAGTACACTTGTGAGAAACAAGTGTATGAAAACCTGTTTTCAAAATGCCTCCTGTTGTCCATAACTACTGTAAATAAAAACACAGCATCTTGTTTACATCTTGTCTACATTCTTTATTGTCACAAATAATTTGTATCTACCTTTCCAATTACTTTTAGAGTTTGGGATTTACAAATGTGCGCTTTTCATTATTAGTTACATTGTTTTAGTTCGAACGTGCTGACTTATTTTCTTTATTTTCTTATTTTTCTTTATGCTACATTTTTTACCAGTTGCAATTGGAAGTAGGCCTAATAGTTATATAGGTCTAAGCTCCGAAGAAATAGTCTCATTTAAGCCCTCTTGTTGTTTGTGAAGTCAAATTAAAATGAAGATTATTGTTGAAATGAATTGCGCGACTGGTGTAGGTTTTCTCCATCTGTTGGTGTGCAACACTTGCATAACAAGTTAGCTATATTTTCAGCACCATCCAGTGTTCATGTCCTATTGATTGCACTGCGGTTGCCGCCAGTTGTTTTTGAAATGTAACCTTTATTTAACTAGGCAAGTCAGGTAAGAACAAATTCTTATTTACAAAGACAGCCTACCCCGGATGACGCTGGGCCAATTGTGGGCGGGCCTATGGCACTCCCAATCACGGTCAGATGTGATACAGCCTGTATTTGAACCAGGGACTGTAGTAAAGCCTTTTGCATTGAGATGCAGTGCCTTAGACCGCTGCGCTACTCAGAAACATTAACCATGTGTAGATAGATACGTGTGTAGGTACTGTAGAATAAACAACCCTTTACATCAGTGGCGGTCGGTGCCGTTTAAGATGAGAGAGAAGGATTTTTATTTTTTTTATGAGTATGGCCTTATTTCTATTACAGCATATTGGATGACTGTCATTCATATTCCATTCACCCAATTCAATGTAACATTGATAGGTTTACGCTACCACATGACACTGACATTTTCCCTGTACCCATCATGAGGTTGCTACAACCTAGCCTATGAATGAAAGTTTACAACGTAGGTGCACAGGTCAGAGAATTTTGAGTAGTCAATGTGACAGACAGTGACACATTCAATACTGCCCTGCACACTCTTGCCTGCATCTAGCTGATCTAGGGTGTAATCATTAGTCCAACAGTTGCAAATTAGAGTTTCTATTGGACAAATTCAGTTATGTTTATCCCCATTTTGTTCCGTTTGTATCCGTTAAAGAAAAGTTAACAGAATCTGCGGAATGAATAATCCCCTGATCACACGCAAACATTCTTGCAACTATCTACGTGCTCTCCTCCTCTAACCTTTCCCTTTGCTTGTGGACTTCAGTGCACAACACATCAGCTGTCTGTGACCTTTCCAAGCCAAACATTCAAATCATGACCGCTACACAGTCTACATTGTTGTCACATTTAGTCAAGAACTACTAGAACTAACGTATTAGCTAACCCGCTACAATTGTGCAGTACAGTTTACAGTCAGAAAGCAGTTTAGCAGTTACACCGGCGAGCCACTTTGGTAATAAATAATGTTAAACCAAAATCTTACTTTGACTTGGAAGAGTTCCAGTGCTGGATAGCCATAGCCAGCTAGCTAACATATTATCCTTCTCTGTTTGAGCCCGGAATTTGAGTAGGCTAAACTAGCTAGCTGCATTCACTAACTAAGTGAAAGTTAAAAAAAAAAAGAAATACAACCAAATATAGCTAGCTCTCTCTCTCTTGCTTCTCCTTAATTTTGGAAGAAATGTATTTGTTGAAAACTGCTCAACTAGCTCTGTCTTTCAGTCAACTACCCAGCTAGCACAGTGGATCTGGGCCGATAACGGCTGAGAGTTGGGGCACTCGGCTGAGAGTCAGACTCGGCCGATGTCATGTGGCCCGAGTCTGGGCCGCCCTAGGCAGTATTACTTATGGCTAGGATGCAGGGATTGAGCTCATGCCGATTCTGGTGTGAGTTATTACTTTGGGCCAATTCCGGTGATAGTTATCTGCCCCAGATGTATTACTTTGGGTTTGGGACGATTCCCGGTGATAGTTATCTGCACCAGATGTAATACTTGGGGCTCGAGCCGATTGGGTCTACTCTCTGGCAGATGATTACACAGGCTGCTTTATATAATTAACTTTCATTATTTATTTTTCCATATTTTCTAATTGTTTCTGTGATCAAAATATACAATTAACATTTAAATGAAATCCTTTAAGAGTCCTGTGTAGTATTTTAGTATTTTGATACTTTGTGCAAGGCAATTGATAAGCATTAAAAACCTTATGGATGGAGCCTCCCAAGTGGCGCAGTGGTTTAAGACAGTGTATTGCAGTGCGAACTGCATTGCTACAGATGCTGGTTTGAGACCTGTGCCGGCCGTGACCGGGAGACCCATGAGGTGATGCACAATTGGCCCAGCGTCATCCGAGATAGGGGAGGGTTTGGCCGGCCGGGATGTCCTTGTCCCATCGTGCTGTGGCGGGCCAGGCGCATACACGGTCACCAGGTGTATGGTGTTTACTCTGACACAAAATGTTTTTTTGTGGATGGGTATAATTTGTATGTATAAAATGTATAATAGTAACATTTAAAATGACTAAATCTGGTAATTTTGTATACATTTATTTACATTTGCATCGGGACGCTTCTGGGGGGATTCTGGTAAGAAGCCGGCAAAGTCGGAAACAGACCAATGTACTTGGGCCGATTCTGGGCAGTCCAACACCCGATTCCGGGTCGATTCTGTCCCCCCGGAAGAGGGCTGCTTCTGGGCCGATTCCTCATTGCTAGCTGGGTACTCACCACATTTTATGCACTGCAGTGCTAGCTAGCTGTAGTTTATGCTTTCAGTACTAGATTTATTCTCTGATCTTTTGATTGGGTGGACATTGGGTGGACAACATGTCAGTTCATGCTGCAAGAGCTCTGATAGGTTGGAGAACGTCCTCCAGAAGTTGTAATTACTGTGTCTATGGAAGGGGGTGAGAACCATGAGCCTCCTAGGATTTGTATTGAAGTCAATGTACACAGAGGAGGACAGGAGCTAGCTGTCCTCCAGCTACACCATGGTGCTACCCTACCGAGTGCTGCTGAGGCTACCGTATACCTTAATTGCAAAACAGTATGTTTTAATCAATTATTTGGTCACGTGAATATATTTAGTATAGTTTTATCTAAAAAGGATAACTTTGTTAATGTTTCACTATGTAGATTTTTATGAAATTCACTGATGAGGATGGTCCCCTCCCCTTCCTCTTCTGCGGAACCTCCACTACCTTTACATAATACCATAGAAGCTGCTAATATAACAACGTGCACCTTTCACCTTTCATTGTCATTCCCAGCCAATGCAGATGCTGTGCCTATTGACATTTTGTCTGGTGGTAATGGGGCTACCTTAGCAAACATGTCAGAGTGGTCATACCTTCCTGTGTGGTGTCCCGTATACAACAGGAGTTCCCTGATCCTGGTGCAGAATACACAGGGTTTCTCCCTCCCCATATTGACTGATACCATTAAATTCAAGACAAACTCCAAGCACCTATTCTGCATACTAGCTAGGGTCTTTCTAGCCTGGTTACGTCTCTGTTCAGCTATTCCATTCCATTCCTTGCCACACCTGTCATTTGCTAAAGAAACTGGCCTTGAGTGCCAAGGATTGGAATGTTAGCTAAAAAAAGACTGGTACCCAGACTAGGGTCCTTCGGCAGGGCAGGCAAACTATAGAACTTTGTCTGTGGAGGCATTGTCAATCCGTATAAGGCTTTTCAGTCTGCTGTCCTTGAAACGCATTCAGGGCAATCAAACAATGGAGCCCCATTCAATGAAGGGAAGTGAAGGGGGAGGAGGGGCGATTTGCACGTGAGCTTGATAAAAGGCGGCATGATTTGTTGACATAATTGTAATCCAAACCTAACCTTCATTTACTCATTGTGACTCACTGAGGTTCCAAACTCCATTTTAGACATGACTGTCACGTCTACTCCCGCTCCCCCTCTCTGGTGCTCATTGTCATCAGTTTACTTATTATTACGCACACCTGCCACCATCGTTACGCGCACCTGCGCCTCATGAGACGCACTTGGACTCCATCACTTCTATGATTACCTCCCCTATATCTGTCAATCCCTTTGGTTCTTTCCCCAGGCAGTATTTGTTATGTTTCAGACGCTACTCTTGTTTTGTTCCATGTTTTTTTTGTATTATTAAATTCACCCCCTGTACTTGCCCATGACTTGTGTCTGCGTTACTATGACTTTGACACAAATTATCCTATTTACACTTTGTAGTACATTGACACTAGAATACATGTTTCTGACTAATGTCATTGCCACAGAGGTCATTTCAAAAGGATTAGTTGCTTTTAGGGGCAATCACTCTTTAAATGAGAGGTGCTCCTGGTACAGCCTGTCTCTGGCATGTGGCGTTTACTACATGTTGTACTTCATTGAGAGACATTATTACATAAATCCTTGCAAAGACAGAAGGGGCAACATAACATCTTTCATATATAATTGTTAGAAATGTACAGTTTATACACGTATTGTTTCCTCATGCTATGCAAGCCACCCCTCCCTAGTCAGAAGCAATCATATCAAGAGCTATCAAACAACCCAAAATATGTATCTTCTCAAAACACTGGACTACCTTGATTAATGTACGTCAACTGTCTTCCATAGCCATAATCCATACATATGTAACAGATTGATTTATCCCTACCCATGGCTGTGTTTTATGACTCTTATTGAGGTGTCCTCTGTGTGATATGGCTGTGTTATTGAAGTATCCTCTGTATGCACTCTGCCTCCCCAGATCACAGAGCAGCAGCTCCGGCAGACCAACGACCGCTTCAAAGCTTTCCTCAATGGAGACACCCAGATAGTGGCTGATGAAGCGTTCATCAACGCAGTCCAGAGCTACTATGAGGTACAGAAACCTAACCTCTCTCTGCTGTAACACAATGCTGTAACAAACCTACAAATGTGTAATCTCATCCGCCGACTGTCGCTCAGCACACCACTGTCACAATCCGCTTGTTAAATGAACCATCCTTTTCGCTTTCTTTATAGAGACCGCTATGATGTGTTTTAATCCTGTGTTTCCTATGTGTTGTGGTGCTGAGATAGTGTTAGCATTCAATGTAATAGACCAGGCTGATTAGCTGTCATTTACTGATGTAACTCAATTAGCATAGACATGAGAGTCGCAAAAAGACCCCCCAGCTGCCTCTGTCTCCCGGAACTGTTATCAGAGCTTCTCCTAATAAATCAAAATCCGAGATGTTGAGATACAGTCTGTCAGTGCTGCTGAAAACAGTGGCAGAGTTGAGATACAGAGTGGTAGAGAGAGAGAGATACTGTACCTCTTCCTCAGTGCTGCTCAGTGAATTAGTCTCTCTCTCTAACTGTAGGGCTAGGAATCACTCGTAGTGGGATGGAAGCGGCTGCTCTGTTTCTCAGCGCTCTGTTGCTTTGGCCTGAATTCCAGGGAACTGCTGTGCTGTGTGGGGGGAAAATGGTGGATGAGATGATGCATCGTGTCATGTGCACATCTATTCACTGACTATATGGATTAGCTAACATGCTATTCTTGTGCTAAAGAGGCTGCCATCGTACTCACACCTACATTACAGTCACAATTCAGCCAGTTCAACAATAGGAGAATTATGGTGCAGATAAAAATACCTTTATATGGGATTTAATTTTCTATTGTCCGCTATCCCACTACATAGGATACTTAGTCCCCATACTATACTGTCCGAGGGCTTCTTTACTGTATGTACAGTGAGGGAAAAAAGTATTTGATCCGCCCCCTGTTGATTTTGTACGTTTGCCCACTGACAAAGAAATGATCAGTCTATAATTTTAATGGTAGGTTTATTTGAACAGTGAGAGACAGAATAACAACCAAAAAATCAAGAAAAACGCATGTGAAAAATGTTATAAATGGAATTGCATTTTAATGAGGGAAATACATATTTGACCCCTCTGCAAAACATGACTTAGTACTTGGTGGAAAAACCCTTGTTGGCAATCACAGAGGTCAGACGTTTCTTGTAGTTGGCCATCAGGTTAACACACATCTCAGGAGGGATTTTGTCCCACTCCTCTTTGCAGATCTTCTCCAAGTCATTAAGGTTTCGAGGCTGATGTTTGGCAACTCGAACCTTCAGCTCCCTCCACAGATTTTCTATGTGATTAAGGTCTGGAGACTGGCTAGGCCACTCCAGGACCTTAATGTGCTTCTTCTTGAGCCACTCCTTTGTTGCCTTGACCATGCGTTTTGGGTCATTGTCATGCTGGAATACCCATCCACGACCTATTTTCAATGCCCTGGCTGAGGGAAGGAGGTTCTCACCCAAGATTTGACGGTACATGGCCCCGTCCATCGTCCCTTTGATGCGGTGAAGTTGTCCTGTCCCCTTAGCAGAAAAACACCCCCAAAGCATGTTTCCACCTCCATGTTTGATGTTGGGGATGGTTTCCTTGGGGTCATAGGCAGCATTCCTCCTCCTACAAACACGGCGAGTTGAGTTGATGCCAAAGAGCTCCATTTTGATCTCATCTGACCACAATACTTTCACCCAGATGTCCTCTGAATCATTCAGATGTTCATTGGCAAACTTCAGACGGGCATGTATATGTGCTTTCTTGAGCAGGGGGACCTTGCGGGCGCTGCAGGGTTTCAGTCCTTTACGGCATAGTGTGTTACCAATTGTTTTCTTGGTGACTATGGTCCCAGCTGCCTTGAGATCATTGACAAGATCCTCCCGTGTAGTTCTGGGCTGATTCCTCACCGTTCTCATGATCATTGCAACTCCACGAGGTGAGATCTTGCATGGAGCCCCAGGCCGAGGGAGATTGACAGTTCTTTTGTGTTTTTTCCATTTGCGAATAACCGCACCAACTGTTGTCACCTTCTCACCAAGCTGCTTGGCGATGGTCTTGTAGCCCATTCCAGCCTTGTGTAGGTCTACAATCTTGTCCCTGACATCCTTGGAGAGCTCTTTGGTCTTGGCCATGGTGGAGAGTTTGGAATCTGATTGATTGATTGCTTCTGTGGACAGGTGTCTTTTATACAGGTAACAAACTGAGATTAGGAGCACACTCTTAAAGGGAGTGCTCCTAATCTCAGCTTGTTGCCTGTATAAAAGACACCTGGGAGCCAGAAATCTTTCTGATTGAGAGGGGGTCAAATATTTATTTCCCTCATTAAAATGCAATTCCATTTATAACATTTTTCACATGTTTTTCTGTATTTTTCTGTTGTTATTCTGTCTCACTGTTCAAATAAACCTACCATTAAAATTATAGACTGATCATTTCTTTGTCAGTGGGCAAACGTACAAAATCAGCAGGGGATTAAATACTTTTTTCCCTCACTGTACATACATGTAGGGCACTGTATGATGGATATTATAATGTTGTATTAAATCAAATCATGCAATGCCTTGAAGGAGCTCCAAAACCAAAGCAACCAAATTGAAAACAAACAAGTGAATTTTATTTAATTAGACAAAACGGCGACTCGATTGAAATACTGTAGTGTTTACCCACATAATGCTGGCTGGCCCATGTTGACTCCAATGCTCCAATGCACAGTTGTGTCAATTTGTCCTGATGTCCTTTGGATGGTGGACCATTCTTGATACACACGGGAAAGCATTGCAGTTCTTGACACAAACCGTTGCACCTGGCACCTACTACCATACCCCGTTCAAAGGCACTTATATCGTTTGTCTTGCTTTTGCCCATTCACACTATGAATGGCACACGTGCATGTCTCAATTGTCTCAAGGCTTAAAAATACTTTCTTCAACCTGTCTCCTCCCCTTCATCTACACTGATTGAAGTGGATTTGCTGGGTTTACCTGGTCAGTCTATGTCATGGAAATGTTTTATACACTCAGTGCTGCCTCAGTTTGTATGATGGCAATTTGCATATACTCCAGAATGTCATGAAGAGTGATCAGATGAATTGCAATTAATTGCAAAGTCCCTCTGTGTCATGCAAATGAACTGAATCCCCCAAAAAACATTTCCACTGCATTTCAGCCCTGCCACAAACATCATGTCAGTGATTCTCTCGTTAACACAGGTGTGAGTGTTGACGAGGACAAGGCTGGAGATCACTCTGTCATGCTAATTGAGTTAGAATAACAGACTGGAAGTTTCAAAAGGATGGTGGTGCTAGGAATCATTGTTATTCCTCTGTCAACCATGGTTACCTGCAATGAAACACGTGCCGTCATCATTGCTTTGCACAAAAAGGGCTTCACAGGCAAGGATATTGCTGCCAGTAACATTGCACCTAAATCAACCATTCATCGGATCATAAAGAACTTCAAGGAGAGCGGTTCAGTTGTTGTGAAGAAGGCATCAGGGCGCCCAAGAAAGTCCAGCAAGCGCCAGGACCGTCTCCTAAAGTTGACTCAGATGCGGGATTGGGGCACCACCAGTACAGAGCTTGCTTAGGAATGTCAGCAGGCAGA
Source organism: Brachymystax lenok tsinlingensis (assembly GCA_030435695.1). Lineage (NCBI taxonomy): Eukaryota > Metazoa > Chordata > Actinopteri > Salmoniformes > Salmonidae > Brachymystax > Brachymystax lenok. The sequence continues at coordinate 40,278,020 of CM059797.1, read as the reverse complement.
TGTGATTGCATCTGCATGCACAGTGAGATGAAGACTTTTGGAGGATGGCCTGGTGTCAATAAGAGCAGCAAAGAAGCCACTTCTCTCCAGGAAAAACATCAGGGACAGACTGATATTCTGCAAAAGGTACAGGGATTGGACTGCTGAGGACTGGGGTAAAGTCATTTTCTCTGATGAATCCCCTTTCCGATTGTTTGGGGCATCTGGAAAAAAGCTTGACCGGAGAAGACAAGGTGAGCGCTACCATCAGTCCTGTGTCATGCCAACAGTAAAGCATCCTGAGACCATTCATGTGTGGGGTTGCTTCTCAGCCAAGGGAGTGGGCTCACTCACAATTTTGCCTAAGAACACAGCCATGAAAAAAGAATGGTACCCAACACATCCTCCGAGAGCAACTTCTCCCAACCATCCAGGAACAGTTTGGTGATGAACAATGCCTTTTCCAGCATAATGGAGCACCCTGCCATAAGGCAAAAGTAATAACTAAGTGGCTCGGGAAACAAAACATCGATATTTTGGGAAACCAGACCTTAATCCCATTGAGAACTTGTGGTCAATCCTCAAGAGGCGGGTGGACAAACAAAACCCACCAATTCTGACAAACTCCAAGCATTGATTTTGCAAGAATGGGCTGCCATCAGTCAGGATGTGGCCCAGAAGTTAATTGACAAAGGTCTTGAAAAAGAAGGGTCAACACTGCAAATATTGACTCTTTGCATCAACTTCATGTAATTGTCAATAAAAGCCTTTGACACTTATGAAATGCTTGTAAATATACTTCAGTATTCCATAGTAACATCTGACAAAAATATCTAAAGACACTGAAGCAGCAAGCTTTGTGAAAATGTATATTTGTGTAATTCTCAAAACTTTTGGCCATGACTGTATACTGACAAGAGGCGGGACCCAATACGTTAACTATGGGAATAAAGACAAGATTCTAGCCAATGAGATGGCAGATTCGCACGTGAACAACAGGCACAAATCTGATAGTAACATAGTTTTTCTCTAAGATTTTATTTAAGCAGGGAGTCATGCTGACACAACGGTCTCTTTCACAGATGAGCCCAGCATAAACACATCAATAAACAACAATTACACCATAAAGGTAAAGCAAAAACAATCATATGAAAGAAACGCAATCTTCAGTAAAAAGGGCCTCTAACATCCGTCTGAATTGCCCTAGATCCACCAACTTTAAGCAGTTTTGGATATCATTCGACATGACAGCCTCATAAAAACTATAAGCAGATTTACGTACCTTGGTGAAGATTGAAGGGACCTCCAGTGTTAGCCATGTGTCCGGGTCTGGTAACTTATAAGTCTGAAGGTTAACAATGAGGTAAGGTATGGCAGAAGTTTATAAGTAAATATGAACAAAAAAGTCTCTGAAAAACATTTCATTGTTGTTTATCAGCTTGATATTACACTCAATATATCATATGAATCTAACCTTTAATTGAGTTAAAATTGTACAAAGAAAATAATTGTCATCAAGAAATCATTGGCACCCATGCATTTAGTACTTTGTGCACCCTCCCTTTGTCAAGATAACAGCTCTGAATGGTCTCCTATAATGTTTGATTGGATGGGAGAACACATAGGAAGTGATTTGAGACCATTTCTCCATACAGAAACACTCCATGTTGATAGGTGACTAAGGGAATTTAGTCTGTGTGCCACCTCATATTTATACCCCAGTGAAACAGGAAGTTGTGGATTACCACTTAAGAGTTCCCAAAGACTCAGATGAATTTAATTTTGTTTACAATTTTAACTCAGTTAAAGGTTAGATTCATATGATATTTTGAGTTTAAGATCAAACTGATAAACAGCAAGGAAATGTTTTCTCATACTTTTTTGTTCATTACCTAGGATGCCAGTAATTCAGGAGGGCATTGTACTAGATTTTACCTGCATTATGTACCAATTTCAGTTTAACAAATGCTTTCTGCAGGGCAATAAAGGCAGATTAAAGCTCTGACAGAGCCTGGTCAGCTGTGTAAATAGTGAAAAGTACCAGACCAAGAATCGGTCCCTGTGGGACATCCATTGTTAGGTCCAGAAATACCATCATTAAATAAACACTGTGTTCTGTCTTTTATGAGATGCCAGGTATATACACTTATATCAATACAATTGTAACAGCAGAAACATTATAAAACTTAGCCTCACTTAGTAAATGATCAATTATATTTTATGTTGACAAAATTCTACACTCTCTCATTGATCTCCACACAAAAAAAAATGACACTTGGTCTGCTTCACGCTATCTTCTCGCACATACAGAGTCATCCATCTCACTTTGCCTCTTCCTCTCTGCTGAGACATGCCCAAATACAGGTGTCTATCTGTTTCCTGGGCCTAGAAGAACTCTAAATGTGCCAATGTCAAACAGGACATTGATTTACTGTTACAGGCTTGTGCAAGAAAGGTATCTCCTTCTTTCTCTTGTTCTGTCTCTCTCTCAACCCCCACTCTCGCTCTTTCTCTACCCACACACATCAACTGCATTATTTCATTCAGTACTGTAAATACATAACATAACAGGGTTAAAACTCTACTGTCTTCTTATTGTAGTGTGTCACTAGTGTTTATTCACAGTGGACAATGTGGCCACAATTTAACTGTCACTGTGTGGGGCCTGATAGACAGTTTCTCTGATGTGTTTGTGTTTTTTTGTGTTCAATGCTATGACAATGGCTTTGTCTTGCTCACTCCCCATCACTCTGTAGTTAAGGGGATGGAGGATGACCCTGAGACACACACACACACACACAGACCGACAAGTATCGCAACAAGCTGTATAAGGCCATAAGCAAACAAGAAAATGCCCATCCAGAGGCAGGGACGTTAATGCAGGGAAACTTAAATCCGTTTGACCTGATTTCTACTAGCATGTCATACCTTCAACCAAAGGAGAAAAAAAACGAGACCACCTTTACTCCACACACAGAGGCACATACAAAGCTCTCCCTCGCCCTCCATTTGGCAAATCTGACCAAAATTATATCCTACTGATTCCTGCTTACAAGCAAAAACTAAAGCAGGAAGTACCAGTGACTTTTTTTAGCGCAGACTGGAATATGTTCTGGGATTCATCCAATGGCATTCAGGAGTATACCACCTCAGTCATCGGCTTCATCAATAAGTGCATCGACGACGTCGTCCCCACAGTGACCATATGTACATATTCCAACCAGAAGCCATGGATTACAGGCAACATCTGCACCGAGCTATAGGCTAGAGCTGCCGCTTTCAAGGAGCATGACTCTAATCCGGACGCTTATAAGAAATCCCGCAATGCCCTAAGACGAACCATCAAACAGGCGAAGCGTCAACACAGGACTAAGATTGAATCCTACTACACCAGCTCTGACACTCATCGGATGTGGCGGGGCATGCAAACTATTACGGATTACAAAGGGAAACCCAACTGCGAGCTGCCCAGTCACGTGAGTCTAACAGACGAGCTAAATGCTTTTTATGCTCGCTTCGAGTCAAGCAACAATGAAGCATGCATGAGAGCACCAGCTGTTACGGATGGCAGTGTGATCACGCTCTCCGTAGCCGATGTGAGCAAGACCTTTAAACAGGTCAAGATTCACAAGGCTGCGGGGCCAGACGGATTACCAGGACGTGTACTCAGAGCATGCACTGGCCAACTGGCAAGAGTCTTTACTGACATTTTCAACCTCTCCATGACTGAGTCTGTAATACCTAAATGTTTCAAGCAGACCACCATAGTCCCTGTGCCCTAGAAAGCAAAGGTAAGCTGCCTAAATGACTACCGACCCGTAACAAGTCGGTAGCCATGAAATGCTTTGAAAGGCTGGTCATGGCTCACATCAACACCATCATCCCGGAAACTCTAGAACGACTCCAATTCACATACCACCCCAGCAGATTCACAGGTGATGCAATCTCAATCCCACTCCACACTGCCCTTTCCCACCTGGACAAAAGGAACACCTATGTGAGAATGCTGTTCATTGACTACAGCTCAGCGTTCAACACCACAAAGCTCATCAATAAGCTAAGGACCCTCGGACTAAACACCTCCCTCTGCAACTGGATCCTGGACTTCTTGACAGGCCGCCCTCAGGTGGTGAGGGTAGGCAACAACGCATCTGCCACGCTGATCGGGGGCCACTCAGAGGTGCATGCTTAGTCCCCTACTGTACTCCCTGTTCACCCTTGACTGCGTGGCTAAGCACGACTCCAACACAATCATTAAGTTTGCTAACAACACAACAATGGTAGGCCTGATCACAGACAACGATGAGACAGCCTATAGGGAGGAGGTCAGAGACCTGGCAATGTGGTGTCAGGACAACAACCTCTCCCTCAACGTGATCAAGACAAAGGAGATGATCGTGGAATCCCGCATTTTCATCGACAGGGCTGTAGTGGAACAGGTTGAGAGCTTCAAGTTCCTTGGTGTCCACATCCCCAACAAATTTTCATGGTCCAAACACACTAAGACAGTTGTGAAGAGGGCACGACAATGCCTATTCACCCCTCAGGAGACTGAAAACATTTGTCATGGGTCCTCAGATCCTCAAAAAGTTCTACAGATGCACCATCGAGAGCATCCTAACTGGTTACATTACCGCCTGGTATCGCAACTGCTCAGCCTCCAACTGCAAGGCGCTACAGGGGCCCCAGAGGCCCTCAAAATTGCCAAAGACTCCAGCCACCCTAGTCATAGACTGTTCTCTCTGCTACCACACGGCAAATGGTACCGGAGCGCCAAGTCTAGGTTTAAAAGGCCTATTAACAGCTTCTACCTCCAAGCCATAAGACTGCCGAACAGCTAATCTAATGGCTACCTGGACAATTTGCATTGAACCCCCCTTTTTTAGGCTGCTGCTACTCGCTGCTTTTTAACTATGCCTAGTCACTTTACCCCTACCTACATGTTCAGTTGAAGTCGAAAGTTTACATACACTTAGGTTGGAGTCATTAAAACTTGTTTTTCAACCACTTCACACATTTCTTGTTAACAAACTATAGTTTTAGCAAGTTGGTTAGGACTTTGTGCATGACACAATTAATTTTTCCAACAATTGTTTACAGACAGATTTTTTCACTTATAATTCACTGTATCACAATTCCTGTGGATCAGATGTTTACATACACTAAGTTGACTGTGCTTTTAAACAGCTTGGAAAATTCCAGAAAATTATGTCATGGCTTTAGAAGCTTCTGATAGGCTAATTGACATAATTTGAGTCAATTGGAGGTGTACCTGTGGATGTATGTCAAGGAAGACCTTCAAACTCAGTGCCTCTTTGCTTGAAATCGTGGGAAAATCTAAAGAAATCAGCCAAGACCTCAGAAAAAATGTGTTGACCTCCTCAAGTCTGGTTCATCTTTGGGAGCAAATGCCTGAAGGTACCATGTTCATCTGTACAAACAAACGTACGCAAGTATAAACACCACGGGACCACACAGCCATCACACCACTCAGGAAGGAGACGCGTTCTGTCTCCTAGAGATGAACGTACTTTGGTGCGAAAAGTGCAAATCAATCCCAGAACAACAGCAAAGGACCTTGTGAAGATGCTGGAGGAAACAGGTATAAAAGTATCTATATCTACAGTAAAACAAGTCCTATATCGACATAACCTGAAAGGCTGCTCAGCAAGGAAGAAGCCACTGCTCCAAAACCACCATAAAAAAGCCAGACTACAGTTTGCAACTGCACATGGGGACAAACATCGTACTTTTTGGAGAAATGTCCTCTGGTCTGATGAAACAAAAATAGAACTGTTTGCCCTTAATGACCATCGTTATGTTTGGAGGAAAAAGGGGGAGGCTTGCAAGCCGAAGAACACCATCCCAACCGTGAAGCATGGGGGTAGCAGCATCATGTCGTGGGGGTGCTTTTCTGCAGGAGGGGCTGTTGCACTTCACAAAATAGATGGCATTATGAGGAAAGAAAGTTATGTGTATATATTGAAGCAACATCTCAAGATATCAGTCAGGAAGTTTAAGCTTGGTTGCAAATGGGTTTCCAAATGGACAATGACCCCAAGCATACTTCCAATGTTTTGGCAAAATGGCTTAAGGACAACAAAGTCAAGGTATTGGAGTGGCCATCACAAAGCCCTGACCTCAATCCGATAGAAAATGTGTGGGCAGATCTGAAAAAGCATGTGCGAGCAAGGAGGCCTACGAACCTGACTCAGTTACACCAGCTCTGTCAGGAGGAATGGGCCAAAATTCACCCAACTTATTGTAGGAAGCTTGTGGAAGGCTACCCAAAACATTTGACCTAAGTTAAATCATTTAAAGGCAATGCTACCAAATACTTATTGAGTGTATGTAAACTTCTGACCCACTGGGAATGTGATGAAATAAAAGATGAAATCCTTCTCTACTATTATTCTGACATTTCACATTCTTAAAATAAAGTGGCCTAAGACAGGGAATTTTTACTATGATTAAAATGTCAGGAATTGTGAAAATTTGAGTTGAAATTTATTTGGCTAAGGTGTATGTAAACTTCCGACTTCAATGGTACGTATTACCTCAATTACCTCTACTAACCTGTACCCCAGCACATTGACTCTGTATCGGCACCCCTTTTATATAGCCTTGTCATTGTTACTCTTTTATGTTTTACTTAAGTTTATTTTCGTAAATATTTTCTCAACTCTTATTTTTCTTAAAACTGCACTGTTGGCTAATGGCTTGTAAGTAAGCATTTCACCGTAAGGTCTAAACCTGTTGTATTCAGCGCATGTGACAAATAACATTTTTGATTTTGATCTCTGTGGTGCCCAGATATTTCCAGTGTTACAGCCAGTGTTCTATAGGCTTCACTATAGTAAGAGAGGTAATCAATGAATCTGAAAGTCATACAAGAGACAGTAAGAGCTACACACAGAGATCAACCACCACTACCAATATCAAAGAATGACTTTGAAAAAAATAATTACACTGTGACGATGGAGGAGTCTTAGGTGTCTCTCTATGTGAATGCTGGTCATAATGGCCATGCATTAATTCAATATCAATTGTAAGGGTTGCACATTTTTCATTGAACCTTCATTTAACTAGGCAAGTAAGTTAAGAACAAATACTTATTGACAATGACGTCCCTACCCCGGCCAAACCCTAACCAGGACGACGCTGGGCCAATTGTGCGCCGCCCTATGGGACTCCCAATCACGGCCTGTTGTGATACAGCCTGGAATCGAACCAGGGTCTGTAGTGACACCTCTAGCACTGAGATGCAGTGCCTTACACCGCTGCATCACTCAGGAGCACAAAGGGACATAAAGGATCATGAAAACCCGTGGAGTCGTTGTATCAGAAACAAACTCAGAAATCAATCCACCATTTCTTTTTATGTTTTCTAATGATGTACAAAGCCTGCCTGTCCATCTTCCATCCCTGCCAGATAATGACCACAGAATACCATAGCTATTGAATTGAGATGATTTGCTTCTCCAGCAGTGGTTTCTGTCAGCGGTGCTCCACAGGTAGAGTAGCTCTCTGTAAAATGGCTACAGTCTGCCTGGATAGGAACCAGATATGAATACAGAGCCCCATCACTCTCCCTATACTCTTAAAGAGAGAGCAGGCAAAGTATATCTGCCAGACATCAGACTGACTGTAGGACCAACATCAATCAGTATTTTACTAGGCCAGCTGCTCTATAAAGTAAGATTGGTTTGGACCAGGAGAGAAAGTTAGTCTGGCAGGTAGTTCTCAGAAACGCATTAACTCTAAAACACAAACACGCACACACACAGTTTGGGAGTAAATGAGAAAGAATAGCATTCTCCCAGTTCAGTCTGAATAATTCAGGAGTAGGAGGGAGGGAGGCCTGGAAGGAGAGTCTTGATAATAACAAGTGCGTTTCCATCCAATGGCCATCAACATTACTCCCCAATATTTGAAATGTTATATACGGTATGCTGCTCTCTGCTATTATGTCTGTAGTTATATTACTCCAGTATATCACTGTAGAGCACAGAGAAGAAGTCTAACACTGCATTGTTCAGTATTCCACCATTATTGTGGTGTGGTACTGCAGTCAGACACTTTCTATTTCTTTTGTCATCCTGCATGGATAGCTACCTTCCATTGGTTCATTTTCCATTGCAGCCTGAGTAAGAGTGGTTGCAATGATGTCTTCAATCCGCCCAGCTAGCTAGTGTCCAGACAGACACACAGACACACACAGGATGACCCTGACTTGTGTACTTCTGTACATTGAATCCACAGTGATGAACAAACGGATGTGTGTGATGTATGGTATTATTTGGTTTGGTGTGTAGTCTTAAATGTTATGGTCAACAGACGTCTCACATCACCCCAACAGTCATAACAACTCATGTGTGTCTATTGTACAAGACATCCGGTGATAATGAGTATAAAATATTCATGTAGTAGATATATAGTATAGACTAAGACTAAAAGGGTGACTCATCATCGTCTGAGTAATTATATAAAGTCAATTCCTCTTGAACCTATTTAGTCATAATAGAGTCTACTCGATACAATGAACATGTTAAATAAAACACACAAAAAGCTATTCATTGTTTATCTTCGGTAATACTGTAAGATCCGTTTTAGCGGTTAGCCTCTTATGTAAATGTTTCAGTTATTTTCTTATATATTATCGTTAATATGTTTTAACAACTACATGGTCTGCTGTTTGCATTCTTGCTCCAGGTGAAGACATGCCACCGCTAGCGCTTTGAGATTCTTTGTATTGAAAAGCGCTAAATAAATTAAATGTATTATTTATCTGTAGCTGCAGCAGCAGTCTGACCCTATCAATCTATACTTGTTACGTGACAGTCATTGACATCACATTGCTCTCTCTCTATCTGTTGCAGTAGATTTTCAGATTCTCTATTTTCATTTGTTGTGCCTAGGTTTGATTATGTCATGTAATCTACATTTATATGAGCCAAATGTGTGTGTTCACCCTTTACTGATGATGGTTAAGTAAACCAAAATATTTGCCTTATTTATGCACGTTATCGCACTGAGCACATGTCCTAGTAAATATCATATATTTTTGCATCTGAGCCTCCTTTTGAAATAGTTGTCATGTTTTCAACAGTGTGCTGTTATCTATCCTTTCCAACATGTCTCTCTGTGACCACAGGTGTTCCTGAAAAGCGACCGCGTTGCCAAGATGGTCCAGAGCGGGGGCTTCTCAGCCAATGACTGCAGGGAGGTGTTCAAGAGGCACATCGAGAAACGTGTCCGCAGCCTGCCCGAGATCGATGGCCTGAGTAAGGAGACGGTGCTCAGCTCCTGGATGGCCAAGTTCGACACCATCTACCGAGGGGACGAGGACCCACGCAAGGCTCAGCAACGCATGACGGCTAGTGCAGCCTCTGAGCTCATCCTCAGCAAGGACCAGCTCTACGAGATGTTCCAGAACATTCTGGGTATCAAGAAGTTTGAGCACCAGCTGCTCTACAACGCCTGCCAGGTAAGAGCAGGCGTTAGTAGAGGGAGGGTGTGTTTGTACGCATCACTGTGAAGTATGGTTGCGTCCGAAATGGCACCCTATTCCCTGCACTGCTTTTGGACAGGGCCCATCGGCTGCTATTTCTGACACATCTATGTGTGTGTACATCACTGTTGAAAAATTACTGTTAGATCTTTCCCAGTGGGCAAAACTGACCGGTTGCAATAATGTCATCATGATGTTGCAGACAGTTTTGCCTGCTGGGTGAGGTGTTGTCCTCATGAGCAAAGCCTCACCTAGTAAAAAGAACAAACAAAACACAATGCAAGGCCAAGAACAGTGCAGCACTTGCTACTGTTGTTTAGGCTATACCTGCAGCTGTACAGATTTTGCTACTGTAGCTGTCTGTTTTTTTTTACCTTGACTAGAGGGCCTGTTTTCCATTCAAAAACAGGATCTTCCTATTATTTTATTTTGACTAAAACAGACTTTTTTTTTTTTTAATTATTTCACCTTTATTTAACCAGGTAGGCCAGTTGAGAACAAGTTCTCATTTACAACTGCGACCTGGCCAAGATAAAGCAGAGCAGTTCATCAGGTGAATTAATATAAAATAACATGCACCTGACACTTATGTTCAAGTGGGAGATAGCACAAACCCAAAGCAGGGGTATATTCATTACGTCTTGCAATGGAAACCGTTTACATTTTAAGAACCAAACAGAAGCAAACGGAACTGTGAGGGACCTACCTGAATTTGTCCAATAGAAACTCATGTTTTCGTAGCAAAACATTTTCCATTTTGAGTTTTGCAACAGAATCGGCGTAATGAATACACCCCTGGTAAATCACAGGCCTATCTGTCTTATAGCCTTCCCCTAGAGAGCTAGCGCTTCAATCTCCACCCTATTAAGAGTGACATGTTGAGATTGCTAGAGGATAATGGTGGACACCAGTGTGCCCGTGTCAGAAAATAACTCTCCCTCCCCGCAGCACTGCTTCACTTTTACAACAGACTATGGGAACGCTGAGACTAAGAGAGCAGATAGCAGCGCTAATATATTCCTCTTCCAGGAGCTTAATTAAAGTCTGATCACAGAAAGCATTCAGAGCCGAGTTAAGATACATTTACATTTCCTCATAATTTAATACATTAGCATCCACACAAGTGAAGAATCTCTTTCTCTCCCATTTCGATTTAATGAACGTGGCCCTCGGAAACCAATGAATTGTTGAAACAACTTAATTTCTGCCTGAGCGAAGAAGTTATCTTACTCTTTTCTTTGTCATTAAGGTTGTATAAAATCTGAAAGGTTGCAAACCCAATGGCGTATCCTCAGGTGCAATTAAACAGATGGAGCCTACTTTGAATATTTAAACACCAACTGACGTGTTTTTCCTTCAACTGAAGTTTAATGGCAGATTGTGAATGCAGACTGGGTTAAAATGTGAAGTTAAAGATTGATCGTAAATCCCGAGCCATGCTCCATCTCTCTCTCTCTCTCTCTCTCTGAACCTTCATTTGTTGAAGGTTTGTCTCACGCTGAGGTAAAGCACATCCCCTCTGAATCTCCCCCTAGCCTCCCCACAAATTCACTGTGCTTTAGTTGCTTTAGATTCTTCCCTGCTCATCCTTTGAAGATGGCTAACCTAGTTTTCCTGTGCTGCCTGGCGACAGAGCGGAGCAGAGTAGAGGGTCACGTCATGAATGAGGACACTGTGCTGTGGTGGTGTGGTGTGCAATCCCTCTACACATGCTCTAAGCCCTGCAGAGCTGCAGACAAAGAAACCGCTATATTTTCAATATCATCTGTATGTTCTTTTGGCCCTTTCGATTGTCTTGGGGCCATGGAAATGGTAGGCTGTGCTGCAGTGTTAGTAGATAAACACAACTTGTTATTGTATTCAGGTCAGGGTCGCTAGCTTGTAGCAAAGAGCTAACCTGTTCAGATTGATTTACGATTTGTCTGGAACAAATACAGTGGGGAAAAAAAGTATTTAGTCAGCCACCAATTGTGCAAGTTCTCTCACTTAAAAAGATGAGAGAGGCCTGTAATTTTCATCATAGGTACACTTCAACTATGACAGACAAAATGAGGAAAAAAAATCCAGAAAATCACATTGTAGGATTTTTTATGAATTTATTTGCAAATTATGGTGGAAAATAAGTATTTGGTCACATACAAACAAGCAAGATTTCTGGCTCTCACAGACCTGTAACTTCTTCTTTAAGAGGCTCCTCTGTCCTCCACTCATTACCTGTATTAATGGCACCTGTTTGAACTTGTTATCAGTATAAAAGACACCTGTCCACAACCTCAAACAGTCACACTCCAAACTCCACTATGGCCAAGACCAAAGAGCTGTCAAAGGACACCAGAAACAAAATTGTAGACCTGCACCAGGTTGGGAAGACTGAATCTGCAATAGGTAAGCAGCTTGGTTTGAAGAAATCAACTGTGGGAGCAATTATTAGGAAATGGAAGACATACAAGACCACTGATAATCTTCCTCGATCTGGGGCTCCACGCAAGATCTCACCCGTGGGGTCAAAATGATCACAAGAACGGTGAGCAAAAATCCCAGAACCACACGGGGACCTAGTGAATGACCTGCAGAGAGCTGGGACCAAAGTAACAAAGCCTACCATCAGTAACACACTATGCCGCCAGGGACTCAAATCCTGCAGTGCCAGACGTGTCCCCCTGCTTAAGCCAGTACATGTTCAGGCCCGTCTAAAGTTTGCTAGAGAGCATTTGGATGATCTAGATGAGGATTGGGAGAATGTCAGATGAAACCAAAATATAACTTTTTGGTAAAAACTCAACTCGTCGTGTTTGGAGGACAAAGAATGCTGAGTTGCATCCAAAGAACACCATACCTACTGTGAAGCATGGGGGTGGAAACATCATGCTTTGGGGCTGTTTTTCTGCAAAGGGACCAGGACGACTTATCCGTGTAAAGGAAAGAATGAATGGGGCCATGTATCATGAGATTTTGAGTGAAAACCTCCTTCCATCAGCAAGGGCATTGAAGATGAAACGTGGCTGGGTCTTTCAGCATGACAATGATCCCAAACACACCGCCCGGGCAATGAAGGAGTGGCTTCGTCAGAAGCATTTCAAGGTCCTGGAGTGGCCTAGCCAGTCTCCAGATCTCAACCCCATAGAAAACCTTTGGAGGGAGTTGAAAGTCCGTGTTGCCCAGCGACAGCCCCAAAACATCACTGCTCTAGAGGAGATCTGCATGGAGGAATGGGCCAAAATACCAGCAACAGTGTGTGAAAACCTTGTGAAGACTTACAGAAAACGTTTGACCTCTGTCATTGCCAACAAAGGGTATATAACAAAGTATTGAGATACACTTTTGTTATTGACCAAATACTTATTTTCCACCATCATTTGCAAATAAATTCATAACAAATCCTACAATGTGATTTTCTGGATTTTTTTTCCTCATTTTGTCTGTCATAGTTGAAGTGTACCTATGATGAAAATTACAGGCCTCTCTCATCTTTTTAAGTGAGAGAACTTGCACAATTGGTGGCTGACTAAATACTTTTTTTTCCCCACTGTACACATGCCTGAAATATACTTGCACATACACGGACACACACACACACACACACGGACACATACAGATGGATACACATACACACACAAACGTGCATACACACAAACACACACTCACACATGCACAGATGACTATTGCACACATTAACACACCAGCACAGAGCAATCAGTCGGGCCATTAAAGCATACTAAATCTCTATTCCATTGACCATCTTGTCATAGCAGTCAAAACATCACTGCTCACAAGCAGCAGAATGGCTCTTCTGCTGACAACTGACGCCTTTTTACCACAGTGTTCAAAATGACAGGAGCAAAATCTCAACCTCTCATGCCTGATTTTCTGTTGCTGCATAGAGAACAAGGTCTCACCAGATTTAATGGCCTGCAGTTCGGTTGTTTATCTAATGTCTTTTGAGCAGTAAATACATGTATTTGAAGGATCTTTGATGATTTTCAGTGGGTGCAAAGCACCTTCATTCTTTATGATGGATGCTTTTCTGTTAAAGGGGAAATCCAGGATTTAAATAAACAGCAAAGGCTGTATGTCATTCATTTAATAGTCCAAAAATGGATGTGCCAATCACGGATTGCCCCGTTTAACTTCTTAGGGATCGGTGGTGCGCTAGAGGTCCACCTACGACAACATCCGGTAAAATGCAGAGCGCCAAATTCAAATTACAAAAATAGTCATATTAAACATTAATGAAAATACAAGTGTCGTACACCGTTCAAAAGCTTCGATTCTTGGTAATCGAACCGCGCTGTACGAATTACAATAGGCTTTACGGTGAAAGCATAGCATTTGATTATCTGAGGACAGCGCCCCGCATACTTCCTCCATAAAAATACATTTCAAACCAGCACAGGCATTACAAAATCAAATAATGATAACATAAATCACTTACCTTTGAAGATCTTCCTCTGGTTGCAATCCCACGGGTCCCAGGACCACAACGAATGGTTGTTTTCTTCGATAAAGTCCCTCTTTATATCCCAACTCAGTTTGGTTGGCGTGTTTTGTTCAGTAATCCACCTGTTCCACTCATTCAACATACAGCCATAGGAAACCTAAAAATGTTACCTAGAAACTTTGTCCAAACAAGTCAAACAATGTTTCTAATCAATCCTCAGGTACCCCAATATGTAAATAAACTATAATATTTCAGACGGACAATAGCCTGTTCAATAGAAAAGAAAAATAACGAAGAGCGCACATACTGTCACGCTCACAAAAGAGTAGTGTCAGTTCAAACAGCCACTTGCCAGAACTTCTATTTCTTATTCGTTTTTCAAAAACCAAGCCTGAAACCATGTCTAAAGACTGTTGACATCTAGTGGAAGCCATAGGAACTGCAATCTAGGAGCTAAATCCCTCTATAGTGAATAGCAAGTCAATGGAAAAACTGTGACATCAAAGAAACCCATTTTCTGGATAGATTTTCCTCGGGTTTTCGCCTGCCATATCAGTCCTGTTATACTCACAGACATTAACAGTTTTAGAAACTTGAGAGTGTTTTCTATCCAATACTACCAATTAGCTTCTGGGCCTGAGTAACCCCCCTATTGGCTGCTCTTCTCCCTTGAATATTTTCTTTCAACCATTTTGATATGCTGATGGAAAGTATTTTGACTGACTGACTGTGCTTCATATGGAAAATGACATTATGACAGTGACAGTAAGCCAGCCTTTCCTCAGCTGCATCCCAAATGGCACTCTATCTCAGAATTAGTGCACTAATTTTGACCAGGGCCCATATGGCTCTCTCGGGTCAAAAGTTTCAAGTTTCAAAGGGTTTTGGTCACATGCACAGGATACAGCAGGTGTAAAACAGTACAGTGTAATGTCACTTGCAAACTCTTTCCCAACAATGCAGTATTCAGTATCAATGTGGGAGTAGGGTTGGGCGGCATCCCGTGTTATTTAGAAATACCCTCGGTATGATTTTCCAATACCGTCAATACTGTTAGTTACAAGTAGGGTTGGAGCGAAAACCTACAGGAGGGTAGCTGTCCAGGAACAGGGTTGTACAACCACTTGACCTGACTAAATGGCTCTCTCAGAGGCGTGTGTGTGTGTGTGTGTGTGTGTGTGTGTGTGTGTGTGTGTGTGTGTGTGTGTGTGTGTGCATGTGTGCGTCGTGCGTTCGTTTAGCTACTACAAGCAACGAGCAAGCTACTCTAGCAAACGCATCCATCCAGATCAAAAATCATTTAGCCTTTCTGATGGTGATGGAGTGAATGGCATATTTTCTCCCTAGAAAGGTGGCCTCGCGTGGGCGTGAGGCATTGAAGGGGCGTTCTGAATGAGTTTGTGCCAGTAGACGTCTCAAACACCACCTGGAGTTTATTTAATGAAAGCACAATCAGACGTAATTGGCAGAAATTGTCGGGCTTCAGCAAACGCAGTCAGAGACAGAGAATGTGAATGTGCTTTTGCCTGCATTGTGCTCACGCATAGCAATGAGATGAGATGGCCTTGCAAATCTCTTTCACATGTTAACTAACATTTACCATTTTAGGTACTTGGATGATCGTTTTCCTTGCTGAAGAGGTTGCCACAGAAGGTGATGATAATCACACCTTAGAGTTCAGTCTCTCAGCTCCTCTCAAAAGGCTGCTTGGGTGCTGCTGAACGGTTACGGACACTATGGATGGATGTGGCAAACATTAATATTATTCACATAATCACATCTCATATGGATCAGATAACACACAGGCTCTGTCGCAAATGGCACCCTATTCGCTATATAGTGCACTACTTTTGAACAGGGCCCGTATGGTTTTTGTAACAAATAATAGTATACACTCAGTAACTAATGTATTTGTATTTACAAAGAACATAAAGATAGCCTAACTCAAATACATTTGACAGAATTTTGTTTTTTGAAGATTCTGGGAGAGTGGGAGGAATAGCATTAATATGATTTTTTTTATTTTAGACTCTACTGTTACATAAGAGAATTTGGCATTTAATCGGTTTTGTTTTGTTCTCCCATCGATGCGTAGGGTTCATGTCTACAATAGCCTGGGTTTCCAATTGAGATTTGAGTGGGGGAAATCATATTCATAAGACCTATTATTTATTTATTAGCCCCAACAGTACAGTTGTATAACAGAATTTGTACAGTACAGTGCCCACTCCCTAGTTCCTACCTGCTATTATCAGGAGGAGGGACCTTAACAGCCATTGGGGTTCACATTGACAATAATTTACATTATGTGCAGCTCTCATCAGCCATTGTTGCTGTGTGAATCACATGAAGGATAGGCTGGCAGTCTTTACGGTCTCTGTTCTCTCGGAGGCGTAGGAGGTACCTTCACCACCACTACAGTTTGTGTGGGTGAGAGAGACAGCAGGTAGCCTAGTCATTAAGACCGTTGGGTTCAATTCCCTGAGTCGACTAGGTGAAAAATCTGTTGATGTGCCCTTGAGCAAAGCACTTAACCCTAATTGCTCCTGTAAGTCGCTCTGGGTATGAGTGTCTACTTAAGGATTATAATGTAGAATGCCTGGGCTAGCTACAGTCACTTGCATAAGCTAGCAACAGGAAGGGAATATAATTTCAACAGGAGCAAGGCTATTGTAAGATTTCACATTTCTTGTGTATGGAGTTCGGTTCAATATGGACAGTTTTATTCATACACGGATAAGGAAACACATATACATGTTTACATATACAAGTAAAGATGTCCTGAATGGTTGAGAGAAGAGGACGTTTATGCTGCACTTAATGCCGCTAATATAAATAGGTAAGCACTTGATACTTCGAACCTCAATACTGCGTCTAGAGGCATTAGAAGAAAGCAGATTTGGTCTCAGGTTAGTGCTATGACACCAATTAACAGGGTAAAAATAACTGTTCTGTTGGTGGAGTGTGAAGCTCATACAGTGATACAATGATGCAGTGTAACAACGTCACTGACTGGTTGAAAAACCGTCTTTTTTCTCAGGCTCTCCTCGCTCAGCTGCTCTGCTGTGTGATCATGAATATTTAACCGCACGGATGAACTCTCTCTCCGGCTAAAATTATTCTCCCAATCTCAAGTGGCAGCTTATTCAATTACCTGGATCGCACACACGGTGCGATGTCAAAGCGGATGTAAGAGAAAGCAGACAACATCAAACTGAACCGCTAACTCCAAAACGACTAATCACAAACCCACAGCCAACAGACAGAACACATACATGCACGGGTGCGTGAATGCACACACACACACCAAATTGACAAGTGTTACCTAGTGTTAATTTTCCAGTGTAACATTTCTAGTGTTGATTCAGGAGTTAAAGCAACTCAGTGGCAAAAAAGCACCACAGTGTGGGTGTTAATAACCAGTGTTGGAACCAAAACCATCACCGTCATTATTGTATTCCCAGCATATTGCAGGTCAATTTTTTTAATGTTTGTTTTAATATCTGTTTTCGCATGTACATTGCAGTTGCGGCCCGCCCATTATGGCGTTAGAGACGGCACCCCACTTGTGATTGGTAAAAAATATACAGTACCAGTCAAAAGTTTGGGCACACCTACTCATTCAAGGGTTGACATCAAAACTATGAAATAACACATATGGAATCATGTAGTAACATGATTTAACCCAGTCTGCAAAAAAGTGTTATTTTTATATTTTAGATTCTTCGATGTAGCCACCCTTTGCCTTGATGACAACTTTGCACACTCTTGACAATGTAGAAAATAGTAAAAATAAAGAAAAACCCTGGAATGAGTAGTTGTGTCCAAACTTTTGACTGGTACTGTATATCTGTTTTTTGTATGTTTTAAATGCTCATAAAAATGTGGTAAATGTGTAACTTTTCCTGTTTCAAAAATATATTGTTTAAAACAAACTATTCAGTTATTTAATACGCTGCCCCTCAGTGACTGCCAGGAGCTTTGTGGGCACATAAGCCATGTGAAAATTGCTTGGATTGTTTTGCCAGCTATTTGCTATGAGGGAGGACTGCCCCTATGAAATCAGGGGATTTCATAGCATAAATTATAACAGCACAAAGTAAATGGACCGTCCTGGGGCGCTCATATGTGCTTTCAGTCAGAACTTCTGGGTCTCCGTCTCTCGTGCCAGACGGCTTACTTCAGCATGTGAGACTAAATATGCTCTATCAGGTACAGATGGAGCTAAAGCAAAATTGCAAATTGTAATTAACTTGTAAATAAATAATCATAACAGACATGAAAGCCTGGGACCTGATAAACTGGACATCTACATCTGACTGAATCTAAGGACAGAGGGATACACTAGCTAGAACCTTCTCATTGCGGATCTGGTACGACAAAAAGTTTCCCCCATGTTGTTCATCAGGTTCTACTGTAGATGACAGGGTGACATGTTGTATGGACTAAAACAGCATATAACCCGGTGTATCAGAAAGCATGATCAAATGAATTAGCCAGCTACTTTTATTTTTAGAAATATTGAGAAATAGTTTGGTCGATTTTTTGGGGGGTCAAATTAACCAGTTATCTACCTTTAATAGGCAGCTAGCTAGCTATAGCATACTGGTGGCTTGCAAGCTAGTTAGCGGCCATGTCAATTTCAAGTCTTTCTAAACTAATACCTGACTAACTCAGAAATAAGTTATATCAGAATGAAAGTTAACTGACTAACGCATCATGTTTTGTGACGTTGCAGAATGTTAGCTAGCTATCCCCAGTTAGATAATGTGTTTTCACCTATTGCATCTGCATGATTGTTGCGTTTTCCCTGGTGCACTCGTTCGTTTGTGAGCTGGCTGCTCGTTTTAAATTGTTTCATCTAATCTGATCAAAACAGTGGCAGCACATGCAGGAGTGGTCATTCGGTTTATGACATACAAAAGTGAAATAGGTGTATTTATGCTGTTGTTCAAAAGCACAGATTGATTTATATATCTTCTCAAAGAAACTACCGGTAGTTTGAAAATCATATTCCTGTCATACTGCTTTGTTGACAACTCCAACCACCCCGCGCTCAGGGTATTCAGCCAACCACTGGTTAATTGATTGATTAATTCATCTTATACTACTCAAATATACATAACATACCTTTTCTAAACTAATCCAATCTGTTACCTTTATTTATTGCACACGCTACTGAAATGGTTGTTCCAGTTTAGATGCTTTAGGTAGTGGGTGAATAAATATTCAAAATGTTGGATATCCCCACTCTGGCTGGATTTCAATAGGAATTACACGTCATACCCCATAATGACAAAGCAAAAGCAGTTTTTTTTATATCACATTTACATAAGTTTTCAGACCCTTTACTCAATACTTTGTTGAAGCATCTTTGGCAGCGATTACAGCATTGAGTATTCTTGGGTATGACGCTACAAGCTTTGCACACCTGTATGTTCCTCCCATTCTTGTCTGCAGATCCTCTCAAGCTCTGTCAGGTTGGATAGGGAGCGTTGCTGTACAGCTAATTTCAGGTCTCTTCGGGCTCGGGCTGGGCCACTCAAGGACATTCAGAGACTTGTCCTTGAGCCACTCCTGCGTTGTCTTAGCTGTGTGCTTAGGGTCTTTGTAATGTTGGAAGGTCAACCTTCGCCCCAGTCTGAGATCCTGAGCACTCTGGAGGAGGTTTTCATCAAGGATCTCTCTGTACTTATATCCGTTCGTTTTTGCCTCGCTCCTGACTAGTCTCCCAGTCCCTGCCGCTGAAAAACATCCCCACAGCATGATGCTGCCACCACCATGCTTGACAATAGGGATGGTGCCAGGTTTCCACCAGACGTGACGCTTTGCATTCAGTTTCATCAGACCAGAGAATCTTGTTTCTCATGGTCTGAGAGTCTTTAGGTGCCTTTGGGCAAACTCCAAGCGGGCTGTCATGTGCCTTTTACTGAGGAGTGGCTTCCGTCTGGCCACTCTACCATAAAATGCCTGATTGGTGGAGTGCTGCAGAGATGGTTGTCCTTCTGGAAGGTTCTCCCATCTCCACAGAGGAACTCTAGAGCTCTTCCAGAGTGACCATCAGGTTCTTGGTCACCTCCCTGACCAAGGCCCTTCTCCCTGGATTGCTCAGTTTGGCAAAATAGTTTTTGCTCTGTCATTATGGGCTAATTTAATACATTTTAGAATCAGGCTGTAATTAAATGTGGAAAAAGTAAAGGGGTCTGAATACTTTCCGAAGGCACTGTATATGCACAGAGGATGCTTACCAATCACATGCAGGCTCTCTCACTCTCTGCATGGCATGCACATGCTGGCCAATCAAAAGCGACCCGCTTAGAGTGCACAGTTAGATGCTAGTAAAGAGAGAAAGGGCTTTACGTCTGAGTGTGTGTTGTCACGAACCGGCTCAGAGTTCGTGACAAAAAGGGAGACAACGTGGAGATAGGGAACAAAAAAACATATTTATTAACTAAAGTAAAACAATTACAATTAACAATGGTGTATGTATTCAGTAATCAGTAGTGTAAGTGAGTGTTTGCGTGCATAAATGTGATAATGAGGGGTGTTGAAAGGTGCCAAAGCAAACAAACAGAACAGCCACAAAAATGGCACGACCAAAATCCATAAGTGTGTCTGCATGGCGAGAGTCTCCCAATGACTGGGGAAGAGTTCTATTTATCCTGGGACACACCCGCTCCAGGTGTTTCCCATGTCACTGACGACCCTCCCGGCTCCACCCACCGGCATCCTAACAAGGAAACAAGAGCAAAGAGAGAATACAACCGACAGAGTGGGAGGGTCGTCACACCCCCCCCCATAAAACCGGGGACCAACAAGAACCCCGGAACACCATACCCGTTTACACACAACAAATTGACCCAGCCTCTGAGTCCCAAATTGATGAGGGGGTTATGTGTTCACACTTCCACTTCCACTTCCAGCCAACCTCATCCTCCCCAGACCTCAGCAACCTTTAAGAGGAAAGGATAAACGAGACCAGAAGGGAACAGACAGGAGCGACAGAACAGGACAATACCGAATACAAAATAACAATGGTCAGTTCCGTGGACATTCAGGAACATGGAGCACGAGAAAGTGCGTCAGCAACGACATTATCAGTCAATCGAATGTGCCGCACATCGAGATGGAATGCTTGTAAAAATAAACACCATCTCATTATCCTCTGATTAGGACACATCATGGACCTCAAAAAGGTGAGAAGGTTATGGTCGGTGTAGACCACAATAGGTAACATGAGTGCTGCTAACGGTAACGTCGATTCGGTGCAAAAGAAGGGCACATCTTCAGTGGTATGGCAGTATTTCGGTTACAGGCAAACCTATATCAACCAAATTCAAGTGTTGTGCAAAAAGTGCCTCAGAGTTGTGGCGACAACTTCTTTTGAATAAATAACCATACTCTACTTTACAACATTTTGCTTTGTGAAAAAAGCTCCCAACAGCAGCAAAGCCCTTTAGCCACCTACGTTAAACAGACATTGATTACCAATGCGTTTAAATGTAACACCCTAGGAAAAAACATCCCGCAGACACAGAAATCATTTTACCTATCAGAGTGGTTCCCAACTAGGGGTACTAGGACCCCTGGGGGTACATGGCCTATCCACAGGGGGTACTTAAGACTCATCAGACCAAAATGCACGAGGGGGTACTTCAGGGGTACTCCAGGCCGAGCAAAATTCAGGTGGTGGTACAGTAACCAAAAAAGCTTGGGAGCAACTGGCCTATCCTATTACACAGGCACCAAAGACGGCTTTAAGAAGATGATAAATAAGCTGGAGGTGAGATTCTATCTCGCACATATTTCTACCAAGTCACCATCCCAACACACTGTATAACAAAATTAAGGGAGAAGTTGAAACATTGAATATCGTGTTGAACGGCTGGACCAGACTAATGTTTCGCACCTTGCATCCGGTAGGCTATGTGTTACATGGTTTTACGGCAATTTGACATATAATTTAAATTGTAATAATGATCAAATCAAATTGTATTAGTCACATGTGCTGAATACAACAGTTGTAGACCTTACAGTGAAATGCTTACTTATGAGCCCCTAACCGACAGTGCAGTTACAAAAAATATGGATAAGAATAAGAGATAAAAGTAACAAGTAATTCAAGAGGAGCAGTAAAAAATAATATATACAGGGGGGTGCCAGTACAGATTCAATGTGCGGGGGCACCGATTAGTTGAGGTAGAATGTACATGTAGGTAGAGTTAATTAAAGTGACTATGCATAGATGACAACAGAGAGTGGCAGTGGTGTGGAGAGGGGAGGGAGGGGGGAGCAATGTGAATAGTCTGGGTAGACATTTGACTAGATGTTCAGGAGCCTTATGGCTTGGGGGTATAAGCAGTTTAGAAGTCTCTTGGACCTAGACTTGGCGCTCCGGTACCGCTTGCCATGTGGTAGCAGAGAGAACACTCAATGACTAGGGTGGCTGGAGTCTGACAATTTTTAGGGCCTTCCTCTGACACTGCCTGATATAGAGGTCCTGGATGGCAGGAAGCTTGGCCCCAGTGATGTACTGGGCCGTTCGCACTACCCCGCACTACCCTAACCAGTCAGGATGCTCTCGATGGTGCAGCTGTAGAACCTTTTGAGGATCTGAGGACCCATGATAAATCTTTTCAGTCTCCTGAGGAGGAATAGGTTTTGTCGTGCCCGCTTCACGCCTGTCATGGTGTGCTTGGACCATGTTAGTTTGTTGTTGATGTGGACACCAAGGAACTTGAAGCTCTCAACCTGCTCCACTGCAGCCCCGTCGATGAGAATGGGTGCGTGCTCGGTCCCCTTTTTCCTGTAGTCCACAATCATCTCCTTTGTCTTGATCCCGTTGAGGGAGAGGTTGTTGTCCTGGCACCACACTGCCAGGTCTCTGACCTCCTCCCTATAGGCTGTCTCATTGTTGTCGGTGATCAGGCCTACCACTGTTGTGTCATTGGCAAATTTAATGATGGTGTTGGAGTCGTGGTTACCTTAGTGTTCTTGGGCACAGGCACTATGGTGGTCTACCTAAAACTTGTTGGTATTACAGACTCGGACAGGGAGAGGTTGAAAATGTCAGTGAAGACACTTCCTAGTTGGTCATCGCATGCTCGCAGTACACGTCCTGGTAATCCATCTGGGCCTGCGGCCTTGTGAATGTTGATCTGTCTAAAGGTCTTACTCACATCGGCTGCAGAGAGCGTGATCACACAGTCTTCCGGTACAGCTGGTGCTCTCATGCATGTTTCAGTGTTATTATCCTCGAAGCGAGCATTGAAGTAGTTTAGCCCGTCCGGTAGGCTCGTGTCACTGGGCAGCTATCGGCTGTGCTTCCCTTTGTAGTCTGTTATGGTTTGTAGGCCCTGCCACATCCGACAAGCATCAGAGCCGGTGTAGTACGACTTGATCTTAGTCCTGTATTGACGCTTTGCCTGTTTGATGGTTCGTTGGAGGGCATAGCGGGATTTCTTATAAGCTTCCGGGTTTGAGTCCCGCTCCTTGAAAGCAGCAGCTCTAGCCTTTAGCTCAGTACGGATGCTACCTGTAATCCATAGTTTCTGGTTGGGGTATGTACGTACGGTCACTGTGGGGACGACGTCATCAATGCACTGATTGACGAAGCCAATGACAGATGTGGTGTACTCCTCATTGCCATTGGAGGAATCCCGGTACATACTCCAGTCTCGCAAAACAGTCCTGTAGTTTAGCATCTGCTTCATCTGACCACTTCTTTTATTGATCTAGTCACTGGTGCTTCCTGCTTTAATTTTTGCTTGTAAGCAGGAATCAGGAGGATAGAATTATGGTCAGATTTGCCAAATGGAGGTCGAGGGAGAGCTTTGTATGCGTCTCTGTGTGTGGAGTATAGGTGGTCCAGAGTTCTTTTCCCTCTGGTTGCACGTTCAACATGTTGATAGAAATTAGGTAAAACTGATTTGAGTTTCCCTGCATTAACGTCCCCGGCTACTAGGAGCGCCGCCTCTGGGTTGAGCATTTTCTTGTTTGCTTATGGTGGAATACAGCTCGTTGAATGCTATCTTAGTGCCAGCCTCTGACTGTGGTGGTATGTAAACAGCTACAAAGAATATAGATGAAAACTCTCTCGGTAGGTAATGTGTTCTGCATCTTGTCATGAGAAACTCTACCTCAGGTGAGCAATAGCTCAAGACTTCCTTAGATATCGGGCACCAGCTGTTGTTTAAAAAAATACATAGACCGCAGCCCCTCGTCTTACCAGATGCCGCTGTTCTATCGGTACAGCGTATAACCAGCCAGCTGTACAGTCGTTGCCAAAAGTTTTGATAATGACACAAATATCAATTTAAACAAAGTTTGCTGCTTTTGTCAAATGTTACTATGGAATACTGAAGTATAATTACAAGCATTTCATAAGTGTCAAAGGTTTTTATTGACAATTACATGAAGTTGATGCAAAGAGTCAATATTTGCAGTGTTGACCCTTCTTTTTCAAGACCTCTGCAATCCACCTTGGAATGATGTCAATTAACTTCTGGGCCACATCCTGACTGATGGCAGTCCATTCTTGCAAAATCAATGCTTGGAGTTTGTCAGAATTTGTGGGTTTTTGTTTGTCCACCCGCCTCTTGAGGATTGACCACACGTTCTCAATGGGATTAAGGCCTGGGGGAGATTCCTGGCCATGGACCCAAAATATCGATGTTTTGTTTCCCGAGCCACAGTTATTACTTTTGCCTTATGGCAAGGTGCTCCATCATGCTGGAAAAGGCATTGTTCGTCACCAAACTGTTCCTGGATGGTTGGGAGAAGTTGCTCTCGGAGGATGTGTTGGTACCATTCTTTATTCATGGCTTCTGTTCTTAAGCAAAATTGTGAGTGAGCCCACTCCCTTGGCTGAGAAGCAACCCCACACATGAATGGTCTCAGGATGCTTTACTGTTGGCATAACACAAGACTGATGGTAGCGCTCACCTTGTCTTCTCCGGACAAGCTTTTTTTCCGGATGCCCCAAACAATCGGAAAGGGGATTCATCAGAGAAAATGACTTTACCCCAGTCCTCAGCAGTCCAATCCCTGTACCTTTTGCAGAATATCAGTCTGTCCCTGATGTTTTTCCTGGAGAGAAGTGGCTTCTTTGCTGCCCTTCTTGACACCAGGCCATCCTCCAAAAGTATTTTCCTCACTGTGTGTGCAGATGCACTCACACCTGCCTGCTGCCGTTCCTGACCAAGCTCTGTACTGGTGGTGCCCCCGATCCCGCAGTTGAATCAACTTTAGAAGACGGTCCTAGACGTTCTTGGGCGCCCTGAAGCCTTCTTCACAACAATTGAACCTCTCTCCTTGAAGTTCTTGATGATCCGATAAATAGTTGATTTAGGTCACTGATCACTATTCATAACATTCTGGAGTATATGCAAATTGCCATCATACAAGCTGAGGCTGCAGACTTTGTAAAAATTTATATTTGTGTCATTCTCAAAACATTTGGTCATGACTATATGTTGATATTGTCGTCGTTCAGCCACGACTCCGTGAAGCATAAGATGTTACAGTTTTTAATGTCCCGTTGGTAGTTTAATCTTCACAATAACTTGTCCATTTTATTGTCCGAAGATTGTATGTTTGCGAGCAGAATTGAGGGGAGTGGGGGTTTATTCGATCGCTTCCTACTCCTCAGAAGGCAGCCCGCCCTCGGTTCTCTCTTTCTCCGCCTCCTCTTCACAGATTTACACTGATCTAATGTCCATTGTTCGTGTTTCTTGGCCCAAGCAAGTCTCTTCTTTTTATTGGTGTCCTTTAGTAGTGGTTTCTTTGCAGCATTTCGACCTTGAAGGCCTGATTCACGCAGTCTCCTCTGAGACAGTTGATGTTGAGATGTGTCTGTTACTTGAACTCTGTGAAGCATTTATTTGGGCTGCAATTTCTGAGGCTGGTAACTCTAATGAACGTATCCTCTGCAGCAGAGGTAACTCTGGGTCTTCCTTTTCTGTGGTGGTCCTCATGAGAGCCAGTTTCATCAAAGCGCTTGATGGTTTTTGCGACTGCACTTGAAGAAAACATTCAAAGTTCTTGACATTTTCCGGATTGACTGGCCTTCAGTCATTTCACTTTGCTTATTTGAGCTGTTCTTTCCATAATATGGACTTGGTCTTTTACCAAATAGGGCTGTCTTCTGTATACCACCCCTACCTTGTCACAACATACCTGGCTCAAACGCATTAAGGAAAGAAATTCCACAAATTAACTTTTAACAAGGCACACCAGTTAATTGAAATGGATTCCAGGTAACTACCTCATGCAGTAGTGGTTGAGAGAATGCCAAGAATGTGCAAAGCTGTCATCAAGGCAAAGGGTGGCTACTTTGAAGAATCTCTAATATAAAATATATTTCAATTTGTTTAACACTTCTTTGGTTACATGATTCCATGTGTTATTTTATAGTTCATGTCTTCACTATTATTCTACAATGTAGAAAATATTAAAAAGAAAGAAAAAAAAACTTGAATGATTAGGTGTGTCCAAACTGGTACTGTAGGTGTAGTAATCATATGTATTATCATAATCCTCTAACAACATAGGAAAAAAATTGTATTCAGTTAGCACAGTGTATATTCATTAATTGAAAATAGCAATATCTGGCCCAAAATAGCACAATTTGATATTCTGTCCAAATCATGCAGCCCTAGTGTGTGTGTGCATGTGCATTTGTGTGTATGTGTTTGTGTGTATGTGCATTTGTGTGTATGTGTGTGTGTGTGGGTGCATGTGGTAAGGCACATGGGCTAAGCTTGACTGCACCAGCCTGGTATGGGATCGGCACAATGCAGATTGGAAGAAAGGAAGGTACACACTGCATACCAGTTAGCCACGAGGCAAGCATGGGCTAGATAGAGATGAGCACATTCCGCAGGCAGAGTGCTCCCTCATTAGCATGCTCTGCATACAACAGAGGCTCTGGCTTTCTCTCACACACACACAGAAGCACAAGGCATCACAGGCTCAGCTATAAACCTCCCTCTCTCCCACTCGTCACCACTGGTCTTTGTGTGCTGTCTGAGGATGTCACTTCTCCATCTCTGTCCTCCCACCTGGGAGTCATCTGTCATCAACTGTGCTGTTAACTACACCCATCCTGTCACCCACTTCCTCACCCCTCCCCTTCCGATCACCCCTCCTATTCACACCTAACCGTCACCCCTCCCCACATCACCACTGACCTGCTGTCAACTCTACTAACGTTCAGGCAACGTCACATATGTGTTCGCTGCAGCGGGGCTGTCACTTCCACTAACATCGAAGGAGGGTTACATTTTAGCTTGGGGGAGCCTGTGTGTGTGTGTGTGTGTGTCTGTCCACCTGTGTTGTGCTGGTAACAGCAGTGACCTACTTCAGTTCTACCACTGAAATACATTCGTACTACAAACATCAGAGCCTGAAATGTATCCAGCAAATTAATTCACCCTTGGACTTTTTCATCGTTCTCGTATTCAGAGAATCTAAACGGGGTGTCTTAGTTTCTGTAATATATTTCTAGACTAGAGTGCAGTCCTTGTGTTGTCAGAATGTAGTTCGACGAGCATAGCTAACACAAGCTGCTCAGCTGCTGTTTCCAGGCAGGCGTGTCCCTCTTTCCCTCCCTCTCTCAGTGTGACAGTTCTGCTTGGATTGCACCATGCCGTCCAGTTAGAGGTCACTAGCTAGCCACACACACACACACATACACACGTCCCTCAGTGCTTCACAGTTCAGCACGGCACGTGCGGATGGACGGGCATCAGAGGATTGGCAGCAGCAGCCAGCATCAAGGGAAACACTTTATCCAACCACACACACACACTCCCTTAGTGTTAGCCTCGCCCTGCCTGGATAAATCCTAGGTACATTTCTACCTGCGAAATGTATTTAAGCCTAATAGTCAGATAAACGTGGTGTCAAATGATGGCCCTGTCTGCTGAGGTGTCATTGTCTGACAGCGCTGTGTGTGTGTGTGTGTGTGTGTGTGCGAGCATGTCTGTGTGTGTGTGCGCACATATGTGTGTGTGCTACTGAGCTGTGTGTGTGTGTGAGAGGCTCTGAAAGGCTAAAGCCCTGCCCATGTAGAGGCAGAGCAGACATTTTCTTCTGCTGCAGCTGGTGGCAAAGTTCTGATTATGTGCTCTATTAACCAGGGAACTCTGTCAATGCATCCCAAATGGCACCCTATATAATGGGCTACTTCCCGATAGACCCTGGTCAAAAGTAGTGCACTAAAAAGGGAATAGGGTACCATTTGGGATGTGACCTGTGAAACACAGCAGGCAGGGTTGGTGGCTGTGCAAGCCAGGTCGCTCAAGATTCACTTCTAAATTGGACGTCCATCCATGTCCCAAGGACATCAGGATATTCCTTCAAAACCCGCTACTAGTGACAACAGTGAGCACTATTACCATCAAGTATGCTTGGGTTTTGCTAAGGTGTTGTGGACGGGGATGGCGAATCGGTGTAAGCCACAAGCTCCGTCTCCGAGGGTTGCGTGTTCTGTCATAGTGGTAGAGACTAGTTTTTTTGTTTGTTTTAACCCCATCCCAAACAGTAACCCTTAACCATTCAGAATGAATGCCTAAACCCTAACCGTGGAGTTGTTTTTATTTTAACACTATGCCAAACCTTAACCCATAACCTTTCGGATGAATGGCGAAGGAACTGCAGCAAGAGGAGCAACCCAGGGTGTCAAAAACACATTGAAATTGGACATTTGGAGCAGTTTGGATAAACATCAGAATCTGAAATCAAGTTGGTCAAACCGTGAGATTTTGTTGGGCTGCACAGTGTCCCACGCACTCTAAACATATACAGTGCATTAGGAAATTATTCAGACCCCTTCCCTTTTCCACATTTTGTTACAGTCTTATTCTAAAATGTATTAAATTCTGTTTTTTTTTATCAATCTACCCACAATACCCCATAATGACCAATAGAAAACAGGTTTGTGGAAATGTTTGCAAATAAAACAGAAATATCTTATTTACATAAGTATTCAGACCCTTTGCTAAGAGACTCGAAATTGAGCTCAGGTGCATCCTGTTTCCATTAATTTGAGCCCACCTGTGGTAAATTCAATTGATTGGAGCTGATTTGTTTAAGGTCCCACAGTTGACAGTGCATGTCAGAAAAAAAATAAGGTCGAAGGAATTATCTGTAGCGCTCAGAGACTGGATTGTGTCGTAGCACAGATCTTGGGAAGGGTACTGTACAAAAACAAAAATGTCCGCAGCATTGAAGGTCCCAAAAAAGCACTGTGGCCTCTTAAATGGAATAAGTTTGGAACCACCAAAACTCTTCCTAGAGCTGGCCGCCCAGTCAAACTGAGCATTCGGGGGAGAAGGGCCTTGGTCAGGGAGGTGATCAAGAAGCCGATGGTCATTCTGATAAAGCTCCAGAGCAAAGTACAGCGAGATCCTTGATGAAAACCTGCTCCAGAGCGCTCAGGACCTCAGACTGGGGCAAAGTTTCACCTTCCAACAGGACAATGACTAAGCACACAGCCAAAACAATGCAGGAGTGGCGTCTGAACAAGTCTCTGAATGTCCTTGAGTGGCCCAGCCAGAGCCCGGACTTGAACCCAATTGAACATCTCTGGAGAGACCTGAAAATAGCTGTGCAGTGATGCTCTCCATCAAACCTGACAGAGCTTGAGAGGATCTGCAGAGAAGAATGGAAGATACGCCACAAATACAGGTGTTCCAAGCTTGTAGCGTCATACCCAAGAATGTGTAAAAAAACACTTAATTATATTAAGCATTCGCAGTAAAGTTAATAATTGAATTGAATGCAGAATCACAATTATTGTAGTTATTGCTTCTTTTTTTTACTGACGTTAGGATTGTTGCTATTTTATAACATAGATCTCATCCAGAGAGTGGCTGCATTTTCCAAGTCCATTTGAATCTGAGGAAAGGACTGCTCAGTGCTGCTTCCTCAATTATTTAAGTGAAACCCTTCAATGTGCTTAAAGCTGTCTCCCCATTTTCTCTCTCCTTCCCCGTCTCTCTTAACCCCTTCTCGTTCTCTTACTCTCCCTTTGTAGCTCCCCCATTTCTCCTCCCCCTCTCTCTCTTTGTTCTTTCCCCCGCTCTCCCCCTCCCTCGGTCCTTCTCTATTTCTCCATTCTCTCTCTCTGGCATTCTCTCTGGCAATCTTCTCCTCCTCGTCTCTCTATCTCAGTTTAGTCTGAAAACAGTCCAGCAGCTTTCACTTAAAACCCCCCCCTCCCTTCCTATTGTAGCAGCCACACATTAGTAGCAGCTCATTCTCTCTTTAAGGGGATTGCTGGAAGGAGCAGTGAATCAATACAGTAAAGCCTCAGAGACACACTGGGCCTGTTAATGTAATAGGAGTGGGTGAAATACGGGATGGAGAGGAGGGCGATGGAAGGTTGAGGAGAGAAGAAAAGAGGAGAGATTAGGAGGGAAGGGAGAGAAGGATAGAAGGGAAAGGAGGGGTGGACAGGAGAGAGGAAGTGTGAGGAGAGGGGAGAGGAAGTGTGAGGAGAGATGAGGGAAGGGAGAAGAGGAGAGAAGGGAAAGGAGGGGTGGAGAGGAGGAGAAGACATGACAGTATAGTAGGGGAGAGAGAAGGGAGGAGAGGAGCGCAGAAGAGAGGAGAGGTCAACACTAGCCATGTCTCAGCAGCAGGAGACTGAGGCTGAGATCTTCTAGACCCCCCTGCCAGACATCACATCAGCAGAGTAGGCCCACTCAGCAGGCGAGGCCATGCTGGAGCTTGTCTTGTCTGGATGGATGATTTCCTCTCAGATGGGAGTCAAAGACCCATCGAACAACAATTATGATCTCTAACATCCATGATCGAACATGTCAGTAATTCTACAGTAGAAATAACAAATGAAAAAGTCCACACTAGCCCTAGTGCAAGCCCAAGTCAGTCTCAGTTATCCTAATACGTTTTAGGCCTTTTTGTTGTTGTTGCCTCTGTTCGTCTTTAAGGCCCCTGTCTGTAGGGTGTATGCTCATGGCTCTGCTGTGTCCTCAGTGGCAGATGGACTGGCAGTCAGGGTCATCAGAGGGGGTGGCAGTGAGTCAAAACATTGTTGTTGCTGAAAGGTGAAACAATGTTGCTTAGAGAGAGCGAGACAAAGCCCTCAGCCATATCCTCTCTTCTCTTTGCATGTGTCAGCTAATATAAATCTATCCATTCATTATTGATGTGAGGGAGCCTGTGAATTCCTCTGCTTTACATTACTCTGGGGTAGAAAACTAGGCTAACAGACGCTAGGCTCTCACCCTGCGTTACTTCAGACGTTATCTAACCAGAACCAAACTACACCATCTCCCACGCATTAACCCAATAGTGACGTTTAACATGCCTCTGACTTACAAGGTAATCTCTAGGTGCCTAACAAACACACAGTGTAGAACTGTTCTTGAAGTCTCACAGACTAATGTCGATTTTTTATGAATCACTGTGCTTGTCATTGATTGAGGTTTGTGTACAGACCTCTCCGTCATCTCTCCAGATACCTCTGGTCTTAGTCACCTCAGAAATGAAAGCAGACTGACAAAAGGCGAGTTGAACCCTCTAATTAAATATCAAGTGAAGATTCTCAAGTGATTGGTAAAAAAAATAATGCTATTTTGAATGTGTTTATTCAGGTATGCAGTCAGTCAGTTCAAACTAGTTTAACAGCTGCATGAACTCGCAGAAACAGAATTACAAACGAGCAGGAATCTTTATTCTAGCAATTCTATTTATGAGTTTTAAAAACTGTTTTAAGACCTAGGCAATTCCACGTCTTAGTCACAGTCAGCGTCCGTTAGGAGCCTTGGATGCCTGGGTCATGTGATCAGGTTGTTGTGAGCCTACCTGACGTCATGCTTGAGTGATTCAGTTAGCCCCCGGCCTCTGTAATCTAAATCTAGTTACGACACCATTCCCCTCTCCTGTGGTTGCACACACAAACACAAACTAGCTGTAACACCATTCCTCTCTTATGGTTGCATGCAGATATTTTCCTCCGTTCACTCTATAGCGGTTACATTACAGAGCTATGGTTTGCCACAACATAACCACTCAGCAGTATAACACACCATGACAACCCACCATGGTACCATGGTAACAGTAACATGGCACTGCCATATAGCCACCTGTTTTGTCAACAGGGCAACAAGGCTCATTTGGTGTACCAGGTGTACCAGATGCATATTGATGGCTATGGCTCCAAGTATTATCCTCCATTGGAGGTCAGCTGTCCTCTTTTCAATAGGCAGTTTGCATAAAGACCGCCAACAGCCTTTTGTGGAGGCACCTGATCCAAACACCCCGCCCACTTCGTCGATTTTACCCCTTCCAGGGAAAAAGCACGGCCTTCTTTCCCACCGCCTTGAACTCCCCCAGCTCCGGGGTATGGAAGGAAAGCAGCATCCCCACGTCCTCCTCGAATGCCCCCGCCGCAGCACTAACAATCATTGCAGGGAACACATCATCCAGACCCTCCGTCCACCAATCAGAATTGGAAGTGTCAGTCACATACTGCAGATGAAGTACTGGCAAGGAATTACAGACCTCAGCGACGACCTTCCTCAGTAGGCGAGATGATCGGATCCCCAGTCTTTCTCCCAGCTCCTCCAACGATCTGCTCCTACTCCGCATCAGATGACCCAGCTTGGTACACCGAACACCTAACAGGCATGAACGTAGGCTGGCTGAACCCAGAGCACGGGACTGGATGGCACGCCCTGGTGGCTGCCGGCCTTACGGGACTTGACAAAAACTCTCCAAGTCTGCATAACAGACTCATAAAATGGAGTCAAGCCAGACATATCTCCCCCCTCCAGCATTAAGAGGAAAATATGCTTGTCTAAGCCCAAACAGCCCGATCTCCTCACCAATGTATAGGCTGTGTCGACCCAGCTAGAACTGTCACAGTACAACAGTTTCTGGGCTGCTTGAAGTCATGATCCTGGACAAAATGTCCACCAGACCTTGCCCACCCTCTGGCAGGTTAAGGGCCGCAGCTTTAATCCAATGTTGTCCAGACCACAATAAATTGACAAGGGTCCTCTGAAGCCCTTGTATCAGACCCCCCCCCCGGTGGCTGTAAAATCATTAGTCTGTGCCCCGGGGTAGAGGCAGCTAGATTATTGGCAACAGCACCCTTCCTTTATAAGACCGCTGGGGTGGCACCCATTTCCACCTTGACAATCTGGCACACACTTTCTCCACTACACCCTCCCAGTTCTTTTTCTGAAATACATCGGAGCCTAGAAAACTCCCCAAAGTCTTCATCCCATCTCTGCCCCACTGAAGCCCCCCCTGGTAACCATGGAGCGGACCCTGTCTGAAGTTGACCTGCCCACAGCGATTGGCTCTTTTCCCAAATTACTCTAGCTGAGGAGGCCCCCTCATACACCTTTAGAGCATTTGAGAGAACCTTAACATCCTCACTCCCTGTTATAAAAACTGTCACATCATCTGCAAACGCAGACAGTGCTATCGTGGGACCCTTCATTACCCCTGGCACAGAGAAGCCAGTAAGCCTCGCTCTTAAAAAACAAAGAATTGGTTCAATTGCCAGACAATATAACTGCCCTGAAATTGGGTATCCCTGCCTGATATACCCCCTTTGGACGGGGATGGAGCAACTTAAACCACCCCCCACCTTCACCATACATGAGGCCCCAGCATACAGTAAACTCATCCAAACGTTTTGGACAAGTACTGGTGGTCCACACGGTCAAAAGCCTTCTCCTGATCCAAAGAAAGTAAAACCACATTCACATCAGACAGTTAACAAATGTCTAAAACATCTCTTATTGGAAACAAGTTATCAACAATAGAGTGGTCAGGTACACAGTAAGACTGGTCCTTGTGGACCAACAGCCCCAGATACTCTTTCAACCTGTTTGGGAGACAGTTAGATACAATTTTATATTCCGCACAAAGAAATGCAACAGGTCGCCAATTTTTTTAGAAGAGCCAAATCCCCCTTTTTTGGCAACAATGAAAGCACAGCATGTTGACAAGAAACAGGAAGAAAACCCTCATGAAAAGATTCACACACACCACATAAAAATACCCCCAATTCTGCTTATAGAACTCAGATGGTAAACCATTGATGTCAGGGGGCTCAGCCTGATGAGAGCTGCATAACTGCTGTGGACAGCTACTACAGAGTAATGTCAGAGTCCAAAGCAACTCCCTGCTCAGGGCCCAATTGAGGAAGTCAATTGTAACAACTGTTCAGTAACACAGAGAATCACAATCCTCCGCCTTAGAGGGCAGAGTAGAAATCCACGGCATGTTGGCACATTTTACAGTCATCCATGGTCACCTTCCCATCAGGGAGACGAAGGCAGACCATCTGTTTGCGTTGCAATGTCGACTGCCCTAGGGTTAAAAAAAAGCGCTAGGAGCATCCATATCTATGAGGGTAGCAAAACGAGACCTAATCTTGGCACCCTTCACTCTTTCATGTAGAAACAACCTCAGTCCATGTCTCTT
This sequence comes from Brachymystax lenok tsinlingensis, assembly GCA_030435695.1. NCBI lineage: Eukaryota > Metazoa > Chordata > Actinopteri > Salmoniformes > Salmonidae > Brachymystax > Brachymystax lenok. Next base: position 40,243,623 of record CM059797.1, on the reverse strand, counting down.
GTCCTGTAAGTTCATGACTAGTCCGGGGTCATTCTGAGTGAGCAACTTTAATTAAATAGATTTGATGTCCTGTTCAAGGGCCCTGATAGTCTCTTTAATTTCAATACGAGACAGAGCAGTATACTGTTGACAAAATCGTATTTGGGCCTTCCCAACCTCAAAGCATTGTCTCAAGGACTCAAAATTCCCTTTTGCAACCCTCCATTTTTCCCAAAACAACAAAAATGTTATACAAAACATGACATCATGTAACATTTTAACATTAAAGTACCAATAAGGTGAATATCAGACACATTATGGTGAAAAGAGAAACACACAGGAGTAATGTCACACCTTCCAACCCTACTACAGTAGTGCTCAGATAAATACAACCTGTCTAACCTTGCTGCGCTGACACGACCTTCATTAACCAAGTGTACTGCTTAACTTTTGCATTCCTTACTCTCCACACATCAGAAAGCTCAAACTCAGTTAATAGACCAGACAGGAAAGTAGCTGCAGTGCGGTCAACAGTAAAATCCACAGTACAGTTCCAGTCCCCCCCTAAAACCATACACCCCTCTTGGTCACACTGTCTTAAGGTTTCCTTTATTTTATCAAGTACAGCAATAGCTCTGTACCCTCATTAGGAGCATAAACATTAAAATAAATAAAAAAATAACCATAACATCCGCCTTGACCAATAAAACCCAACCCTTGACAATCTCTGTTGTAGATACCACAGTCACCCCTAAGCCTGAGGAAAACAAAATTGCCACCCCCGCACTGAAATTAGTACCATGACTGAGTATATGCTGCCCCTCCCACCACATACCCCAGTCAACCTCATTAGCCTCATCACTATGGGTCTACTGCAGAAAAACTACATTAAGCCTTTTCTGTTTCATTACTTCCAATACCCAAGCCCTCTTATTCCTGTCCCTTCCCCCATTAATATTGAGAACCTACCCTTAGTACCTCCAAGTAGAAAAGCGAAAGGAAAAGCAAAAGAAACCAGACAAAGAGAGAAAAAAAAACCCTGAGGCATGATCATCATCATTTTTTAAATTCTCTTAACCTTACCACGTTTCCCACTACCTTTTGCTGCCGTGACAGCAGTAACACATTTCCTCAAGCGAAAACGCTTCTTCTCACTCAACTGGTCTAACCCCACTGTCTTCTGTTACATCACAGCTGACCTCACAAACTTATCAACTTAAAATACAAATCTGCCAATTTGACAGATTTCCCAAAAGTCTGATCCAGGAACCCATTTACCTCAGCTAGATTGTAAATTGAGTCGTCACCAGCTGCTATCATATCAAGAGAGATATCCATGTCCTTCTCCTGATCCTCCTCAACTGAGGCCACAGACCCCTGACTCCCCTCTACCACATCCCCCTCAACACTCCCCACTTGCACCCCATCACTTGTACAGGGCATCTACTCCACTCCCTGGGAGACTAGCCCCACCTGAACCCCCTCCTGTACCCCATTACTGGGCATCTCCCCCCAGTCTGAGGAAATGACTCTCCAGATCCATCCATATCTCCTACAACAATATTGTTCTGCTGCATACCATTCCCCTCTGGTACAAGTTGCATCTCCGTGCCATCAACACAGACAACTTGTTCCTCAGCAACAGGTGCTTGTGACTGCTCTACCATTGTCAGCCCACCTCTCCCTACATCAGTGGGCCCAGGCGTTATGAGGACCACCTGCGCCCCTCCCTCTGCCTTCTCGGGCAAGCATGTCACTTATGGACAACATCCCCACACTCAAAACACTCTTGACTACCCGTACTAGCATAAGCCATACAGTCTGTTGTCATACTTGACTTTAAACGATAACGCCAAAGTCGGTTCCGGTCCAAAACATGAACACCTGTCGATGAAACGACATAACCTGTTTCAAAGCTGGGTGTTTGCAACCCAACGGGACAGTCTTAATTGAACTCGCAAACCGCAATAACTCGCACTCCAATTGCTCATTGGGAATAAAACGGCCGTACATCCGAAATCGTTACCCTTGTTGATTGAGAAAAAAAAGCAGCGTAACTTGAAAAACATACCTTTAAGATGTACGCCATGCTCAACCATACGATCAACAAGATGCTCTTCTTTAAGAAAAACCACCACAGCTTTATTCATCCATTACGCATAGGCAACATTCTCAGTGCCTACCTTCTCTCCAATGGCGAACAGAAACTCCTCCACAGTGACAGTAGCTTCAGTAACACAACTAAAGCCTTGCCGAAGTGACAGGGACGGCGTCCATGTTGGTCGCCATCCTCGCCAAAGCCAGGAAAATTGACAAGAAAAACAATATACTTAATTCTACCACAACAAATAATCACTTTAATCATGCACAAAAGGAAAAACCACCAAGAAAAGTATAACAAGAGATCTAACTCCAGACAACACTCGCTCATACATTTCCCAGCGTACACTAAACACTCCCAGCATGCAGAGAGAGATGCACGTCTTAGGAATGGGGAGTCATTGCTTACTTGCTTATGGCGGCAAAAGCCAATACAGCTGGGTCTCAAGAGAGATGCTCCTATAGGGAGGCATTACTCTTTACGTTCTATGGAAGAATTGCTTACTTCTATGCAAGCAAGCATTGCTTTAACTACATACCCTAATTCCTTAGAGACTCCAGCTGTACTTCAGAGGAGGTATACACTGACTGCACAAAACATTAAGAACAATATTGAGTTGCACCCCCTTTGGCCCACAGAACAGCCTCAATTTGTTGGGGCATGGACTCTACAAGGTGTCGAAAGCATTCCACAGGGATGCTGGCCCATGCTGACTCCAATGCTTCCCGCAGTTGTGTCAAGTTGGCTTGATGTAATTTGTGTGGTGGACCATTCTTGATACACACGGGAAAAATGTTGAGTGTGAAAAATCACAGTACCGTTGCAGTTCTTGACACACTCAAAGCGGTGCGCCTGGCACTTACTACCATACCCCGTTCAAAGGCACTTACAGTGCCTTCAGAAAGTATTCAGACCCCTTGACTTTTCCCACATTTTGTTACCTTACAGCCTTATTCTAAAATGGATGAAAAAAATAAAAAAAATTAAAAACTCAATCTTAGAGACAATACCCCATAATGACGAAGCGAAAACAGGTTTAGAATTTTTTGCAGATGTCTTAAGAAACTAAAACTGAAATATGACATTTACATAAGTATTCAGACCCTTAACTCAGTACCTTGTTGAATAACCTTTGGCAGCGATTACAACCTCCAGTCTTCTTGGGTATGATGCTACAAGCTTGGCACACCTGTATTTGGCAAGTTTCTCCCAGATCCTCAAGCTCTGCCAGGTTGGATGGGGAGCGTCGTTGCAAAGCTATTTTCAGGTCTCTCCAGAGATGTTCGATTGGGTTCAAGTCTGGGCTCTGGCTAGGCCACTCAAGGACATTCAAAGACTTGTCCCGAAGCCACTCCTGCATTGTCTTGGCTGTGTGCTTAGGGTCGTTGTCATGTTGGAAGGTGAATATTCAACCCAGTCTGAGGTCCTGAACACTCTGGAGCAGATTTTCATTAAGGATCTCTGTACTTTGCTCTGTTCATCTTTCCCTCAATACGGACTAGTCTCCCAGTCCCTGTCGGTGAAAAACATCCCCACAGCATGATGCTGCCACCACCATGCTTTACCGTAGGGATAGTGCAAGGTTTCCTCCAGACATGATGCTTGCCATTCAGGCCAAAGAGTTCAATCTTGGTTTCATTAGACCAGAGAATCTTGTTTCTCATGGTCTGAGAGTCATTTAGGGGCCTTTTGGCAAACACCAAGTGAACTGTCATGTGCCTTTTACTGAGGAGTGCCTTCCGTCTGGCCAATCTACCATAAAGACCTGATTGGTGGAGTGCTGCAAAGATGGTTGTCTTTCTGGAAGGTTTTCCCATCTCCGCAGAGGAACTCTGGAGTCAGAGTGACCGTATGGTTCTTTGTCACCTCCCTGACCAAGGCCCTTCTCCCCCGATTGCTCAGTTTGGATGGGCGGCCAGCTCTAGGAAGAGTGTTGGTGGTTCCAAACTTCTTCCATGTAAGAATGATGGAGGCCACTGTGTTCTTTGAGACCTTCAATGCTGCAGACATTTTTGGTACCCTTCCCCAGATATGTGCCTCGACACAAACCTGTCTCGGAGCACTACAGACAATTCCTTCGACCTCATGGCTTGGTTTTTGCTCTGACATGCACTGTCAACTGTGGGACCTTATATAGACAGGTGTGTGCACCTTTCCAAATCATGTCCAATCAATTGAATTTACCACTGGTGGACTCTAATCAAGTTGTAGACACATCAAGGATGATCAATGGAAACATGATGCACCTGATCTCAATTTCAAGTCTCATAACAAAGGGTCTGAATACTTATGTAAATAAGGTTCTGTTTCTCTAAAAACCTGTTTTCGCCTTGTTATTATGGGGTATTGTGTGTAGATTGAGGAACATTTTTGTTTAATCCATTTAGAATAAGGCTGTAACAAAATGTGGAAAAAGGGAAGGGGTCTGAAACTTTCCGAATGCACTGTACAGTACGTACACACACCAAGGGTGTCTCAGGGAGAGTTGGGACATGCAAAAAACAAATGTCAAATTCACGCATGCATATAATACACACTTGTACATCTGTGAAATAGGACAAATATAAGCACCCAACCACACACACACAAACAGTTTAGCCACATATGCTCTAAGGCTATTCATATTTATGTATTACTCTACCTACAAAGACAAATACAACTAAAAAGAGCTTCAATTGTGCATCTGTCAGTCAAGTCAATACATTAGGGTCAATCCCATTTTCATTCAGTCATTTCAGGATATATATTCAGTTTTGACTGAATTTAAATTAAATTGACCCCAACCCTGGTGTACAGTACATTCTTAGTATTTACACAGCATGAATCCAATGACTGATCCTGAGATCTAGGATATGTATTATAAATTATAGATAGCTATCCATATTAATGTGCCCTTTCTACCTACATAGACACCTACAGTATAGGCTCAGACACAGATTTCCTAATCCAGCACTAAAAAGCATTCTCAATGGAAATTCTCCATTGAAAGAGCTTTTTGATCCAGGACTATGGTTAATATGTGTCTGGGAAACCGGCCCTATAAGTAAAGTCAGCTTCACATCCTTCTTTCTGTCAGTCGTCATCACAGTATTTATTAATGGAGTGTGAATCCAATCACCCAACCTGAGATAAGAGGAGATAAATTATCAACATGGGAGGTGGGTGGTGACCTTTTATGCCGTGACCCTGGCTGTCTAGAGGATCCTTTTGGGGGTCATGTAGGAACATAATGGAGAATGTATTCATTGCCCAGCACTGTGGTAATGTCCTCCTGGGCCCATGTGTGCATCCCAATAATCTCTCCTTTCTCCTGAAGTAGTGTATGCGCACGTTCACTACTTCCCACATCCTAAATAATTGGATTGGTGGAGTTTCACCAAGTTCTTTATACCATTTATTTCCATTTGAATCGGTGAAGGGAAGTGAAAAAGTGCACACTATGGGAGGAAGTAGAGATCATTGGAATACAGCCAGTATTTACAAAAAGTGCTAATCTAGGATCAGTTTAGTCTTTTAGACCCAAATTGACACACGAAGCAGGGGGGCATAAACAATTAACTGGTTCAAACCTCCTTTAACCAACACAGAGGCTGTACAAATGTTTAAACCAGACTAACAGTCATCACATTCACACAGGCCTTTCTAAACAGGCCTTTCTAATTCAGACCAGTAAATGTTATCTTAGAGCTCTCAAACAAATATGCACATTTACAAAATGACAGAATCCGTGGTAATAAGGGGTGTGCCCCTCTGGAGCGTTCGCACACATCCGCACCTAGATTTAGAGTGTGAGTGTGCATGAGCGTAACTTCGAGAGGCAGCATACAGTAAATCACATGATAAACACAAAGCAAGCACTCAAAATAAATGAACAAGCTGAAAGAAAATAATAGACAAGTTACACATAATTTGGAAACTGGCGAGACCCAGATCCAGACACAGGAGGCAGATGGTTGGAGTCTTACAATATTTAATAATCCAATAGGGGAAGACAGGAGAATGGTCGTGGACAGGCAAAAAAGGTCAAAACCAGTTCAGAGTCCAGGAGGTACATTGTGGCAGGCAGGCTCGAGGTCAGGGCAGGCAGAATGGTCAGGTGGGCGGGTACAGAGTCCAGAAAACAGGCAAGGGTCAAAACTGCGAGGAATCGCAAAAAGGAGTACGGGAAAACCACACTGGTTGACTTGATTAACATACAAGATGAACTGGCACAGAGAGACAGGAAACACAGGGAAAAAAAAGGTGGGGAAAACAAGCGACACTTGAGGGGGTGGAGACAATAACGAGGACAGGTGAAACTGATCAGGGTGTGACAGCAGCAGTGATTTGAGTTTCTACAATATTAAAATCTCTAGAAAAGTTGTGCGATGCGCACAGGTTCCTCTGTGTTGCTGTCCTGTTGTCCTGAAGAAGGCCCAGTTGGGGTCAAAACATTGCTTGAATAAACTCAGACTTGGGAGTGCCGTTATGCTCTCTAATCCAACACCTGGACAAGTTTATTTAAAATATGTGCGCAAAACACTTCTTCCTGTGTTTGACCCTCTAGCTGGACAACCTGGATGAGCAGGCTGCCCAGATCAGACGGGAGCTGGATGGACGCCTGCAGATGGCCGATCAGATTGCCAGGGTGAGTCTGATAGCCTATACACACTGCAGCAGAACAACATCAGCATCAAAACGGCTTCACTATGCGAGTTCTCCGAGAGCTTCACTATTGTAGAAACAGCTTTATGTCACAATTAATATACTGCCGGCTATATCTGGTAATCTATTGAATGACATGTATTCACAATAGTGTTGACAATGCAATGATAAATTATTTGGATTTGATTTTACTTTATGTTATTATTATAGTGTCTTGCTTCGTCGGGATGACCAGCCACATGGACACAAAAGCTTACTTGTTATGGTAAAAACCCATCTGTAACATGTACTTATTGATGTGATTTTTTTCTTCTTCAAAGGGAGGCAAATTCCCCAAGTTTGTGTCGAAGGAGATGGAGCAGATGTACATAGAGGAGCTGAAGGCGTCGGTGAACCAGCTGATGGCCAACCTAGAGAGCATGCCCGTGTCCAAGGGAGGAGAGTTCAAACTGCAGAAGCTGAAGAAAGGACACAACACCTCCATCATGGACATGGGTCAGGAGGACGAGAACACACTGTCCAAGTCTGATGTGGTGCTCTCCTTTACTCTGGAGGTAGGAACCCTAACCACTGCCCTAAATCTAGCCTGAACCCTAACTCCAGCACTAAGCCTGGCCAAGTCTGAAGTCATGCTCTCCTGCAGTCTGGAGGTCCTAACCCTAGCCCTGACCCTAAACCTGTCCTTAACCCTGTCCAAGTATGATGTGGTGCTCCTCTTGACTATGGAGGTACTAACCCTAGCCCTTGACCCTTCACCTGGCACTAGCCCTAACCCTGTCTAGGAAGACCCCAGCATTTTGGCATTGTGAGAGAATATCCTAAATACAGTGTTACCCTTTCTCCAATGTGATTTCCCCAGTAACAAAGAAGTCATACTGTAAGCATAAGTCCATTTGAATAGAGATTAATAACATACAAATGTTCTATAGAAACAGTACCTCTCAGAGAGCTCCACCCTATTATCCTGAGCTTTTCTCTCTGACAGACCTTGTCACCTGCCTCTGTCTTTATAAAGAGAATGAGTCATCATACACATTATCAACATATTTATTAACAACTTTCTATTGATGTCTGTGGTGGTGGTGATGATATAGCAATATATATCTCAGCTGGCCCTTTGGAAAACTAGATCTGATCTACACTTTCATTGGTCTATTGATTATTTTAGCACATGAATACATTCCAGGCCAAAGTCCCAATATGAGTTTGCTTATAGTTATCTTCTCTCTCTAGATTTATATAATTCTAGACCAGTGCCTCTATTCACAAAGTGTCTAAGAGTTGGAGTGCTGAAAGATCTAGAATCAGGTCCTCCCGCTGATTTGTTATGCTTTAAAAGGCCAAAATGTTCCTAGATCAGCACTCCTTCTCTGAGACGCTTTTGCATATAAACCCAGTGTAGATTGCAAACAGATGGCCCTCTAGACATAAAGAAAGAGAAGAAAAATAGATGGAAGCTTTCAGGAAGAACATTTAGTCGAAATGACTCCTCTACAGTACTCCCATTGTTTAGTTATAAATCACAGATCACAAGGTAGACCTGGATAATGTAGTGAACCAAAATAAAAACCTCCTTTTATAATTTTGTAGCAACTTCGTTACTCATCATTCATCATAACAAGAGTTATTATGATCTCAGAGAATTCAATATATGCAGAAGGGCTGTTTCTGTTACCCTAGGGGCGGCAGGTAGCCTAGTGGTTAGAGTGTTGGACTTGTAACCGGAGGGTTGCAAGTTCGAATCCCCGAGCTGACAAGGAAAAAATCTGTCGTTCTGCCCCTGAACAAGGCAGTTAACCCACTGTTCCCGGGCGCCAAGACGTGGATGTCAATTAAGGCAGCCCCCCGCACCTCTCTGATTCAGAGGGGTTGGGTTAAATGCGGAAGACACATTTCGGTTGAAGGCATTTGGTTGTACAACTGACTAATAATGGTGACTTTGACTTTGGCTACTGTAGGAGAAGAAGGTATTATTCTAGAATGGGCAGATTAATACTGCTCCCTCCCTGTCTCAGCAGTTGATTGTAGTGGGGAGCAGAGCAGATGCAGTGATTATGGTGCGAAGACTGAAACTACTGCTTTATAGATCAGAGAGGCTGGCCTGATTTGTAGCTTCTGTCATGGAATTTAGTAATGGGGTTTTTGGACTCCATTGTCTCTTCCTTTTTTAGTTTAGAAACGTTTGTGGAGGTTAGGTATGGTGTGGCTGTTATTAAGCTTTAGCTACTGCAGGCCTATGATATGAAGGCAGTGCGCCCCGGCGCACTTCCGGTGAGGAAGACAGTTTCAGGCCTACCAGAGTTACTCCTATATGTATGTATATATGTGTATATATATGTGTATATATGTATATGTCATACATGGGACACCTAAACCTTTGCAAGCAATTCCCTGATACATTTAGTGCTCAAATCTCTGACAGCTGAACCGAGGTGGACAATTATTGTTTCTGGAAAGTAGGCTAACCTCCCCAAAAAAAAAAAATAATAGTCTATAAAGCTTTGCATATGCTACACATCGACGCATAAGGAATAGTGTTTTTGTAATTTGTCATAGGCTGTTTTTAAGGACATGTAAATGTGGACATTAGGCCAACATCCCTTGTTTATTGATGGTGTTGGCTGGTAAATGAAAATCTTCCCTGTCATGTTGTCCAACGCGAATTTTCCTAAAGGAAACTCTGAAATGGCACATTGTTTTTATGAAGATTTTAGAATATTCACATAAAAATCAGTCACCAATTGGATGGAAACCTAGTTAGACACCCTAAAGAATCTGGCAAGTCCACTAGTCCAGTGTCACTTTGATTAGGCCTGCACATCATGGTTCACCAGCAGCTCCAAACATCTAAAGAATAAGCTACCAGCCAAGCTTGTAAGAAATCCTTCTTTAGCCTTTTACTGCAGTGGGCTAAATCAGGGTCACACAGAGTTCTTCTTGGTAGTCTTAAACAAATCTATTTTGAAGCAAAACGTATACACCTCACACACATGGTCAGATATAAAGTTCAAATGTATTCAATTTCGAGTTTGCATCCCAATATTACACTTTATATGCATCACAGAAGACTGAAATATAACAACACCGTTTGATATAAAAACACTAGAATTTCTGTGTAATAAATACAATAAAGGTCATAATGATACAAAATATAAATGATCATCACGCCTACTCCTAGATCACTCATACTCTGATTTTTTTTTTGAAAATATACCCACTATAGATTGCAAACAGATGGCCCTCTAGCCATGAAGAAAAATAGATGGAAGCTTTCAGGAAGAACATTCTGCCTAAATGGCTCCTCTAGAGTACTCCCCGATCACTAGGGTAGACTTCCATTGTTAAATTATAAATCACAGATCACATGATAGACCAGAATAATGTCGTGAAACAAAATAAATCCTCCTCTTTTAATTTCATAGCAACTTCATTAGTCATCATAATAACTCCTGTTATGATGAATGATCTAAGAGAATTCAGTATACGCAGAAGAGCTGTTTCTGTTCCCCTAGCTACTTTAGGAGAAGGAAGTATAATTTTAGCATGGGCAGATTAATACTGCTCAGCAGATGCAATCACAGCAGATGCAGTGATTATGGTGTGAAGACTGAAACTACTGCTTTATAGATCAGAGAGGCTGGCCTGATTTGTAGCTTCTGTCATGGAATTTCGTGATGGGATTTTTGGCCTCCATTGTCTTTTCCTTTTTAATGGTCATGAGTTCTAGTTCGCTTGAGTAGGCCTAAATGTTAGTATCTTTCTCTCAGTCGGGGTGTAGTTTAAGACAGTGGTTCTCAACTGGTTTTGGGTCAGGACCCAAATTGAACCAGGTTGTCTTAGTAATATTAGCATCTCGATTTTCTTTTTGCCAAAATACTGTATTTTTTTTATGCTATACTAGTAGTGAAAGTAGCAATTATATGACAAGGGAACAACATTTTTCATTGTCAGTAATTCCATATTGATCATATTCTTAATGGAGAATGGTAATAAGCTCACTGGTTTGAGACCACAAAATCAACCAAATCCACTCAATAGCGCTGCTAATATATCTATATTGAAAATAGTGTGATTGAATAAAAATTATTCAATTATTTACTCACCTTTTACCACTTTCTACCTGGTTTTAGTTGTTTAGTCATTCAGACTGGAGTATTTTTTTTCATCAACATTTTTTATACATTTTTTATTCAGACACCCAGCGACCCATTCAAAACCTCCCATGACCCAGATTTGGGCCGCGACCCACCAGTTGAGAATCACTGGTTTAAAACATACCGTAAATGTTGTTGACCAATATAGCTTAGGAGGTTAATGAATTTTACAGAATGTATTCGTTAATGTTTTTTTTATGAGGTTGTATGCATTTACTGTACCTTTGTTGGTTTATGTCAAGGAGATTGTTGTAGTCATGTATAGGGCACCATAGACAGTTAGGGGTTGTGCTTGGGCCTTTTCAGGAGGGTGCAATGTAACAGAATCTAACAGAATATTGTCTAGACCAGAGTAATGTCAGTTCTATATTGGGTACGTTTCTGCTACATTGTGAACCTTACCACATACACCCATGGTTTCACGACCTGCTGTTTGTGCCCTCCAGGTGGTGATCATGGAGGTGGTGGGCCTGAAGTCTCTGGCTCCTAACAGGATTGTTTACTGCACCATGGAGGTGGAGGGAGGGGAGAAACTACAGACAGACCAGGCTGAGGCCTCCAAGCCAACGTAAGACCCTTCTTTCTCTGTCTCTTTCTCTGTCTATGTGATCTGAATGCAGTCACCTTCTCTTCACGCTGTGATTCCTGAGTCAGCTGATAAAAGTGTGAAAGGACGCTTCCTCCATTTAGAACAGTCTGTCTCCATGGGAATTAAAGGGAGGTCAGATGATGAGTGAAAAGATAACACCGGCAAAGCCCCCCCATCTCAGGATGAGAGCTTTCCAAAAAGGGTCTCCTTGGAACACCTCAAGTTCGCCGAGATGTGTAACCATATACAGTAGATGCATACCGAAACTATCTTTTCGGGTTCAACACATTAAGTTGGTTCAGGTTCAATGTGGTCACAGCCTTTCATCAACCCTTCCTGAATGTTAAAAGTGGTGATGATGTTAATGATGAAGGAATTAATGTGAATGGGTGTTCGCAGACTGGATCCTGAGTCTGTCTGCTGTTATAAAGGAAGCAGCCTGTAATGTTACAGTGTGTCTGTGATGCCAGCCTCTCTCCAGTGATGTGATGTTCAGCTCGTGATTATGAACTATTTTAGGGACTCGTCCTCTTGCTCTCTCACAGATTCAAGTGCCATTTTATAATGAGAGGGAGATGAGAGAGAAGGGGGAGAGAGTGAGAGCTAGAGGGAGAGCGATAGATGGATAGGCGTGAAAAGAGAAAATGACAGGGTGACTAACAAAGTGGTGAAGAAAAGGGGGAGATTGAAAACGAGAGGGGGAGATGGAGGTAGAGCGATGGGGGAGAGCAGCCTCTGTGTGTGCCCCTACTCCAGTGCAGCCAGGCGGGGAGAGTGATTAGGACATGGCATCTTAATGGAGCACGAGAGAGTCCCCCTCTAGCACTCCTGGAAATGACAAGCATCTCGTGCTGCTAGCTAGCTGTCTGTCTGCTTATCCATCGCATACACCATCACACAGGCACTGTTTTAAGAACCTCCTTGTACAGGATGAGATGTGTCCTGATCTAGGAGCTTTATTTTCTTTACCTTCATTTAGCTATGTAAGTCAGTTAAGAACAAATTCTTATTTACAATGACTGCGTACCCCAGCCAAACTCAGACGATGCTGGACCAATTGTGCGCTGCCCTCTGGGACTCCCAATCACAGCCAGTTGTGATATAGCCTGTAATCGAAACAGGATCTGAAGTGACGCCTCTAGCATTGAGATGCAGTGCCTTAGACCACTGCGCCACTCGGGAACCCAAATCTTGTCATTTAGTTTAACAAATGATCCCTGAATATAATACAGTACTGCTCTCATTCTTATTGTATATAATCATACTCAATAAATAAATAATCAATGTAGGTTGTAGAACTAAGGGGCCAATGTGAAACAGTAACATTCTAATCACATTCCCAGTGTGAGATGAGACGCCACCTGGTGGTGATGAGTGTTAATGTCAGTAAGGCAGAGGAGAAAGACATTGTCACTCACAATGCAGCTCACAGCAAGAGGAGAAACGGCACACAGACGCTCACACACATAGACATGTAGGAACACACGCACACACAGCTTCAGACTGCTGGCTCTGTCTTGTGCTGCCTGTCTCCTTGATGATGATATCACATGCCATCCAATCATGACACAATAACCCCTATGAACATGTTAGTATATATCTCGTAGGGAATGTGTGTGTTTGTGTGTGTGTGTGCATGCATGAGTGTTTGTGTGCGTCTCTGTGTGAGTGGTAGTGCTCCCTCAGGCTGTGCTTGCCTGTGTGGAGCGGCCGGTGCGCCACTCTCCCACTCAGTCTCACTCCATCTCCTCTCTGTAATAAATTGAAATGTTGCTTCTGCACAGCATTTTATGTACCTTCTTCTCCTCTCAGCCCACCGTTTGCATGTTCAGCCAGGACAAATAAAGTGTCAGCTGCTATTCTCAGTCTGTCTCGTAACTGAGCAGTACATAGCTTAGCCAGCCCCAGTTTATTGTTTTTACTTTACCACTTTGGTTATAAAGTTGTATTTTTTAACAACCACCTCTCACTCTTTCTGAGAGCGCATATCGACCTTTGGGAAAGAGGATGAGAGAAAAAGAGCCGCAGACAGAGATAAAGGGAAAACAGGGAAGGCGATTCTAGTGGATCCTGTGCAATTCCTCTGGGCCAGGTAGATGTTCATTTAGGGTAGGATTCAATCCAACACAGAATAACAAACAACCTGAGCACAGGGATAGACTTGGCATTTCTAGAATGTTGGCTGATATAACTTTCGCTGTAAAGACTGCAAACGTCGTCTCAAACATAAATCACCTTCCAAATTAAATGACTGTGCACAGGTTGTTTGTCTGTGTTTGTTTGCATCCTGGCCTAAAGCTACAGCCCTGTAGATGTTGGAGATGCGTCAATGTCTTGAGAGCTGTGTCAAAAATCTGATCAAACTTTATTTGTCACATGCGCCAAAAACAACAGGAGTAGACCTTAACGTGAAATGTTTACTTACAAGCCCTTAAATAACAATGCAGTTCAAGAAATTGAGTTAAGAAAAAGTAACACAATAAAATAACAATAATGAGGCTATATACAGGGGGTACCGGTACCGAGTCAATGTGCGGGGGTACAGGTTAGTTGAGGTAAGTAGTCAATGTAAACAGTCCGGGTGGCAATTTGATTAATTGTTCAGCAATTAATAGCTTGGGGGGTTGAAGCTGTTAAGGAGCCTTTTGGACCTAGACTTGGCGCTCCAGTACCGCTTGCCGTCTAGGAGCAGAGAGAACAGTCTATGACTTGGGTGACTGGAATATTTGACAATTTTTTTTGGGCCTTCCTCTGACACCACCTAGTATATAGGTCCTGGATGGCAGGAAGCTTGGGGCCCCAGTTATTTACTGGGCCGTACCCACTACCCTCTGTAGTGCCTTACGGTCAGATGCCGAGCAGTTGCCAAACCAGGCTGTGATGCAAACGGTCAAGATGCTTTCGATGGTGCAGCTGTATAACTTTTTGAGGATCTGGGGACCCATTTCAGAATCTTTTCAGTCTCCTGGGGGGGGGAAAGGTGTTGTTGTGCTCTCTTCACGACTGTCCTGGTGTGTTTGGGCCATGATAGTTTGTTGGTGATGTGGACACCAAGGAACTTGAAACGCTTGACCCACTCCATTACAGCCCCGTCGATATGAATGGGGGTGTGTTCGGGACTCGTTTTCCTGTAGTCCACAATCAGCTCCTTTGTCTTGCTCACGTTGAGGGAGAGGTTGTAGTCCTGGCACCACACGGCCAGGTCTCTGACCTCCTCCCTATAGGCTGTCTCGTTGTTGTCTGTGATCAGGCCTACCACTGTTGTGTCATCGGCAAACTTAATGATGGTGTTGGAGTCATGCCTGGCCGTGCAGTCATGAGTGAACTGGGGACTGAGCACGCACCGCTGAGGGGCCCCCGTGTTGAGGATCAGCATGGCAGATGTGTTGTTGCCTACCCTTACCACCTGGTGGCGGCACATCAGGAAGTCCAGGATCCAGTTGCAGAGGGTGTTTATTCCCAGGGTCCTTAGCTTAGTGATGAGCTGTAGTCAATGAACAGCATTCTCACATAGGTGTTCCTTTTGTCCAAGTGGGAAAGGGCAGTGTGGAGTGCAATAGAGACTGCATCATCTGTGGATCTGTTAGGGCGGTATGCAAATTGGAGTGGGTCTAGGGTTTCTGGGATGATAGTGTTGATGTGAGCCATGACCAGCCTTTCAAAGCACTCACGTCTGTAGCCATGAAGTGCTAAGACTCCAGCCACCCTAGTCATAGACTGTTCTCTCTGCTACCGCACGGCAAGCGGTACCGGAGCGCCAAGTCTAGGTCCAAGAGACTTCTAAACAGCTTCTACCCCCAAGCCATAAGACTCCTGAACATCTAATCAAATGGCTACCCAGACTCTCTGTTATTATCTATGCAGTCACTTGAATAAATCTAACCTGTGTCCCCGGACATTGACTCTGTACCGGTACCTCCTGTATATAGCCTCTCTGTAGTTATTTTACTGCTGCTCTTTTTAATTCTTCTTCTTTTTTTTTTTTTTTTACTGCATTGTTGGTTAGGGCTTGTAAGTAAGCATTTCACTGTAAGGTCTACACCTGTTGTATTCGGCACGTGACAAATACAATTTGATTTGTAAGTGACAAACAATGCAAAATAAGTGACAAACAATGCAAAAAAAATACACAAAATAGCACAGCTGGTTAGGAGCCGATAAAACGGCAGCCATCCCCTCCGGCGCCAATATGCAAGAATGTAGTGAAGGTCACATGCTTCTGACGTGTGTGTGTTGTGTTTCAGCTGGGGGACCCAAGGAGACTTCACCACCACACACCCCCTCCCTGCCGTCAAGGTGAAACTGTTTACAGAAAGCACTGGAGTGCTGGCCCTGGAGGATAAAGAGCTGGGCAGGGTAACACAATCTTTCTCTCTGATCTCTGTCTGTCTGTCCCACTGCCGTCTCATTCTTGATCTCTCTCTCGACAGATTTCCACCGGTCTAATGTCCATTGCTCGTGTTTCTTGGCTCAAACAAGTCTTATTGGTGTCCTTTTAGTAGTTGTTTCTTTGCAGCAATTTGACCATGAAGGCCTGATTCACGCAGTCTCCTCTGAACAGTTGATGAGATGTGTCTGTTACTTGAACTCTGTGAAGCATTTATTTGGACTGCAATTCCTTAGGCTGGTAACTCTAATGAACTTATCCTCTGCAGCAGAGGTAACTCTGGGTCTTCCTTTCCTGTGCCGGTCCTATTGAGAGCTAGTTTTGTCATAGCACTTTTTTGCACTTGAAGAAACATTCAAAGTTCTTGAAATTTTCCAGATTAACTGACCTTCATGAATTAAAGTAATGATGGACTGTCGTTTCTCTTTGCTTATTTGAGCTGTTCTTACAATAATATATTTTACCAAATCATATAAAATCAAATTTTATTGTTCACATACACATATTTAGCAGATGTTATTGCAGGTGTAGCGAAATGCTTGTGTTCCTAGCTCCAACAGTGCAGTAATATCTAACAATACACACAAATTTAAGTTAAGAAATATATGAATATTAGGACGAGCAATGTCGGAGTGGCGTTGACTAAAATACAGTAGAATAGAATACAGTATATACATATGAAATCAGTAAAGCAGTATGTAAACATTATTAAAGTGACTAGTCATTCCATGTCTATGTATATATGACAGCAGCCTCTAAGGAGCAGGGTTGAGTAATCTGGTGGCTATTTAACAGTCTGATGGCCTTGAGATATAAGCTGTTTTTCAGTCCCAGCTTGGATGCACCTGTACTGACCTCGCCTAGGGCTATCTTCTGTATACCACTCCTACCTTGTCACAACACAACTGATTGACTCCAAACGCATTAAGAAGGAAAGAAATTCCACAAATTAACTTTTAACAAGGCACACCTGTTAATTTAAATGCATTCCAGGTGACTACCTCAAGAAGCTGGTTGAGAGAATGCCAAGAGTGCAAAGCTGTCAAGGTAAAAGGTGGTAACTTTGAAGATTCTCAGAAATAAAATATATAAAAATATAACACTTTTTTGGTTACTACATGATTCCATATGTGTTATTTCATAGTTTTAATGTCTTCACTATTATTCTACAATGTAAAGAAAAATCCTTGAATTAGTAGGTGTCCAAACCTTGTTGTTTTAAACCTTTGCATTTTAGGCCAATACATTTCTCCTGGTTGTTGAACTGGAAATCCCAGGTGACCAGCCATCCATACACTGAGATGTTATGTCACTGAGTAGACTGTTATGCTGGATTCCACATTGACCCCTAGCCCCTACTCCCTAGGCACTCACGTAGGTCTGACAGGATTGGATTGATAATAGCGTTATGGTATTATGGTTAGGAAGTAGGGGCTAGGGTTGATTTGGAAACCAGCATAGTATGCCATTTCCAGGTAAAGTCACAATCCCTAAGCCATACACTCTGTAACGTGAGCACACACCATTCAGAGCACACATCATTATGGGACAGAGAAAGCTGGTGTCATCAGTCCTGGGCTGGTTAGCGTGATGTGATGTGTAAACCGTATGCTACAGCCACCGCTGGTCCCTAGGTCTGCACAGTCCTTGTTTGAAATCCCTGGCGATAAGGGTTATGCAAAACTAGTTTTTAAAATTCCCATCTGATTGACGGGGCCTCTCTGTCCTGGATTAGGCAGGTGGTGATATTAAGGAGGTGTACTATAGCCTCATTCAAACCTTCCCTGTGGAGAAACAGGACCAATACAGTGTCATCTTCACTGCCGGATGCTTATTCAATACAGTACTGTAGGTGGGCTGAGTCAGGGAGGATTTTAACCCCTCACAACCAGAACATTTTGAGCTGTGACCACATTATAGTTCCTCAGTGATGTACCCAGGCCACATAATGTCAACAACTGTCCTTTCTCTTCACGTTAGACGTTTGACTGAATTGCATATGGTTAGAATCCCCAAGTTGACTAGGTGAAAAGTCAGCTGATCTGCCCTTGAGCAATGCACTTAACCATAATTGTCCCTGTTTGTCGCTCTGGGTAAGAGTGTGTTTTCCACATTTATTAGACCAATTTTAGCCCAGTGGGAGTGACCTTGGCTGTGATAGGGTCTTTTTGATCTCCTGCTGCAGCGGCAGAGAGGCAGTCAGGCAGGCAGTCAGTCAGCCAGCCAGGCAGCAAGGCTTCATCAAAGCTCTTTAACTCAGCAAAGATAGATTACGCCCCGTCTTCAGGGAGTCAGGGAGGAGCGGAGTAGAGCGGGGGCTGCTGGGCTTCTCTCTCCTTTTTATATGGCAACACAGCTACACCGAGGCTGAGTCACTGGCTCAAACGTGACACACAGCACAGGCACACTGGGGCCTGGACTCCCAGAGCACGATTAAGATTTAATGGAAACTCTTGAAAATGAATTGAGTGTTCAGAATCCTTGAGAATGCTGACTTGTGGTGCTGAATACTGACTGACTGACTGGATGGATACAGACCAGAGATCTCTCCAATAGACCTTGTGGATATGTACAGTATACTGCTTACACATGTACAGTAGATCCATATCGCTCAGAGGTGGTTACATTGTTACTGTACATTTCAACTGTAGTATCTAACACAGTTTTGCTTTCAACAAGATTCTCTGGTCTGATGAAACCAAGATTGAACTCTTTGGCTGAAATGCAAGCATCACATAGAGTAAACCTGGAACCATCCCTATGGTGAAGCATGGTGGTGGCAGCATCATGCGGTGGGGATGTTTTTCAGCGGCAGTGACTGAGAGACTAGTCAGGATCGAGGGAAAGATGAATGGAGCAAAGTACAGAGAGATCCTTGATGAAAACCTGCTCCAGGGCGTTCAGGACCTCAGACTGGGGGCGAAGGTTCACCTTCCAACAGGACAACGACCCTAAGCACAGGCTACGGGACAAGTCTCTGAATGTCCTTGAGTGGCCCAGCCAGAGCCTGGACTTGAACCCGATCTAACATCTCTGGAGAGACCTGAGTAGCCTCCCGAGTGGTACAGTGGTCTAAGGCACTGCATCGCAGTGCTAGAAGCGTCACTACAGATCTGGGTTTGTTCCCAGGCTGTGTCGCAGCCGGCCGTGATGTGGAAACCATGAGGTGGCGCACAATTGGCCCAGCGTTGTCCGGGTTAGGGGAGGGTTTGGCCGGCTGGGATGTCCTTGTCCCATCGCGCTCTAGGGATTCCTTGTGACTTCGGTTGCCAGCTGTACAGTGTTTCCTATGACACATTGGTGCGGCTGGCTTCCGGGTTAAGTGAGCAGTGTGTCAAGAAGCAGTGCGGCTTGGCAGGGTCGTGTTTCGGAGGACGCATGGCTCTCGACCTTTGCCTCTCCCGAGTCCGTACGGGAGTTGCAGCGACGGGACAAGATTGTAACTACCAATTGTATATCACGAAATTGGAGAGAAAAAGGGATACAAAAATATAAAAATAATACTCAGTAAAGGGTCTGAATACTTATGTAAATGTGTTATTTCAGTTTTTTATTTTTAATACATTTGCAAAAACTTCTAAAAACCTGTTTATGCTTCGTCATTATGTGGTTTTGTGTGTAGATTGATGAATAAGTCTGTAACGTAACAAAGTGTGGAAAAAGTCAAGGAGTCTGAATGCTTTTTGAATGCACTGTATATACAAAAGTATGTGGAAATTTGGCTATTTCAGCCACACCCGTTGATGACAGGTGTATAAAATCAAGCACACAGCCATGCAATCTCAATAGACATACATTGGCAGTTGAATGGCCTTACTGAATAGCTCAGTGACTTTCAACGTGGCACCGTCATAGGATGCCACATTTCCAACAAGTCAGTTCGTCAAATTTCTGCCCTGCTAGAGCTGTAAGTCAACTGTAAGTGCTGTTATTGTGAAGTGGAAACGTCTCGGAGCAACAACGGCTCACAGAACGGGACTGTCGAGTGCTGAAGTGAGTAGCGCATAAAAATGGTCTGTCCTCGGTTGCAACATTCACTACCAAGTTCCAAACTGCCTCTTGAAGTAACGTCAGCACAATAACTGTTCGTCAGGAGCTTCATGAAATGAGTTTCCATGGCCGAGCAGCTGCACACTAGCTTAAGATCACCATGCGCAATGCCCAGCTTTGGCTGGAGGGGTGTAAAGCTCACCGCCATTGGACTCTGGAGCCTTGGAAACCCGTTTTCTGGTGTGATGAATCACACTTCACCATCTGGCAGTCCGACGGACGAATCTGTGTTTGGCGGATGCCAGGAGAACAATTGGTGGAGGAGGAATTATGGTCTGGGGTTAAGCCAATTAGTTCCAGCAAAGGGACATCTTAACACTACAGCATACAATGCCATTCTTGACGATTCTGTGCATCCAACAGGTTGGGGAAGGACCTTTCCTGTTTCAGTATGACAATGCACCCGTTCACAAAGCGAGGTCCATACAGAAAAGTTTTGTTGAAATCAGTGTGAAAGAACTTGACTGGCCTGCACAGAGCCCTGACCTCAACCCCATTGAACCCTTTGGGACGATGACTGCGAGCCAGGCCTAATCGCCCAACATCAGTGCCCGACCTCACTAATGCTCTTGGGGCTGAATGGAAGCAAATCCCAGCAGAAATTTTCCAAGATCTAGTGGAAAGCCTTCCCAGAAGAGTGGAGGCTTTTATAGCAGCAAAGGGGGACCAACTCCTTATATATCCCACCTGAACAGGCGGAAATGCCAGTTCTTATTTTTATTTATTTTTTGTTCTTTTTCAAATTATCTTTCTCAAACAATAGTCTGTACTCTTAATTGTTTTTGTTAATTTTGGAGACCCTCATTTTAAATACCACTGTCATTTTGTGTAAATATCATACACATTTTTGGGGAAAATCAAGTTTTTGAATGCACTGCCCCTTTAAAAGTCAAGGTTAAAAATACAATTGTGTAGTCATCATCCGGTATCTTAATCTCTTAATTTCTCTCTTAATCTTAATTTGTCTGATACTTTTCTCCTCCAGGTGGTCCTCCACCCGACCCCTAACAGCCCCAAGGCATCAGAGCTCCATAAGATGGCCCTCACCAAGGCCTGCCCTGACCAGAACCTTCAGATCAAACTGGCCATTCGCATGGACAAACCGCAGAACATGAAGCATTCTGGGTAAGTATGGTCAAGTTCCAAAGCATAAAGAATTCTGGGTAAGCATGGACAAGCCGCAGAACATGAAGCATTCTGGGCAAGCAAGGGAAACTGCCATGCAGGTCTTCCTTAGGAAGAACTGCATGGCAATGGGACCTGGTCCTGTTGATCTCAATGGGACCTGGTAAGTCTGCTACTTTACTGCTTAACATACTCATGAGGACAGAGGAGGATCTCCAGTTTTTTCATCCATTTCTCTGAAACTCTTCCGGCCTCTTCCTTGGTTCCTTCTTGGCCTAATTTCTAGCTAAAAGGAAAATAAATACTTAGCACTGTATTGTTCTTTCCCCTCTGGTGGTTACTACTGGGTTTGTTTTACATTTAGAGAGCAACAAAGACACTAGCTTCCAGGCCAACGTGGCTCATTCTCACTGCGCCAACCCAGGGTCATCCAGTCTGCATAAAACATCAAAACATTTACAACATTATCATATTATGAACAGTGATTAGGTCAGCCTCTCTTTTCTTTGTAGTAGGGGATACACTCCTTGCTATGAATGTAGTGTGGGCTAAACCTGCTGATTCTATTGCTGTTGTTACAACACAGGAAACAACAATAGCCAATTGTCATACCATTGCCATGTAGTAATTGTTAAACATTATTTTCTGGCAGGTATTTGTGGGCTTTTGGGAAGAACGTCTGGAAGCGCTGGAAGAAGCGTTTCTTCGTCCTCGTGCAGGTTGGTACATCATCAGCCTCTGAAATATAATGTCATTGGTCTGGTCAAATGAAAGGTAATTCAAATGATTACATCCCCATAACAACCAATAGCATACAGTTGTGGTCAAATATATTGGCACAATTGAACTTTACAATGGCTATTTTTACCCTGTAGGCAACTTCAACTTGCCACAGGTGAGATAAATAACCTAGTAAATGAGAATCACCTGCCTCCAACCAAATTCATTTGAATTCTGAAAAATGTAGTCCAGGACATTTTTTTATTGGTCCTGTGCAGTTGTAAATCAAACAAATACAACATGTGTGAGCACCAAAGGTTTTTTCAATTTCAACTTATTTTAGCAGAAATAGGGAATCGTGATTGCAACTGTATGTGGCTCAAGGGGTCATTTTCACACACACATTTAATCGCCTTCTTACCTCGAAAGAAGCTTGAACAATCACAGCAATTCACCATTGACCCTCTGATGCTCCTGAGCAGATGAAGTGTATGACGTGTTGGTCCTCTCTGTTGTAGGTGAGCCAGTACACATTTGCCATGTGCAGCTACAGAGAGAAGAAGTCTGAGCCACAGGAGCTACTACAGCTGGATGGTTACACTGTGGACTACACCGACCCCCAGCCAGGTACATATATATGCACGCACACATGCACATTCACACAGACACAGACGTACAGTATGCATGCACGCACGCACATGCACACACACACACCCACACAACCTGTCAACCTGTCCCTAAACCCTCCTCTCTGTCTCTAGGTTTGGATGGCGGCAGGGCGTTCTTCAACGCGGTGAAGGAGGGCGACACTGTGATCTTTGCCAGTGATGACGAGCAGGACCGCATCCTGTGGGTTCAGGCAATGTACCGGGCCACCGGTCAGTCCCACAAGCCCGTTCCCCCCACCCAGGTCCAGAAACTAAACTCCAAGGGGGGCGCCGCTGCTCAGATGGACGCGCCCATCTCCCAGTTCTGTAAGTAAACCAATACACAACCTCAGAATCAGATCAGCCAATCAGCAGGCAGTTTCAGGTTTCATCCCCCCAATCCAGTGACAGCTCTCACCCATAACGTTTCACTACGCCATGTGTCTCTCCCCACGTCACACTGCAGCCACATACTGTAACTGTTAAACACGTTGCTCTGTAGAACTAAAGTTAACACACGCAGGCACGTCCCCCTCATTGCTGTATCACACAGAGTACCCAGCATCTGTGGGTCTCCCCTCATCGTCACCAATCAGTCACACATGACGTGTTTAAAGGTGCAACTTCATATGACTCTTCCCCCATCAATCAGCTCTGTCTCTCTCTAAACATTAACCAAGCTGACAAACTAAAGAGAAAGACTGACTGGCGGCCGATGACGTAGATATAGATTAAACCACTAAAATGAAACGTGAAACATCAAGCGTTGCACCTTTTAGCCTTTTGAATCCTTTTGAATCCTTTTGAAACCTTTTGAAATCTTTTGAGAATGTTTTGCGTTAACAGTGGTATGTTTGTGACACTGCTAAGGTGTCAGGGAGTATTGCCTGAACACCCCCAGACCCCAGCATGTTGTATGGTAGAAAACAACAGCTGTAACAGACAGTGATGACTTTCTGAGTCCCCGCTCAGCCCAGCCATGTCTCGGTCAGATACTGTACAGTAGCAAAGTGAAGGTAAGACTGTCTCTAGTAACGTGGCTTCTGCAACACGCACCTATCTACTTCCTGTTGTAACCGTCTCTTCTGTGTCCTCTGCCCCTTATTTAAAACACACTTTGAATCACAGTTTAACAGTGAAATAGGACAAAAGGATTTTAGGCTAACATGATAGTTGTGTATCCTAATACACTTTTCTTTTTACAAAATATATCTAAGTTACACTTTGTAAACACACTGAAACCTGAACAGGTTGAACCTAACTTGGGAAATGAATACCCTTTAGTGGCCAACTCATTCAGTTATTTTACAGCACTAAAGAACTAGCCTGGTAAAACCAGACTGAATGCTGTGCTCACCATTGTTTCAATAAGGTGAGTGCATCGTTCAGTCTGGTCAACAAGACCACTAAAGAACACTCCACAATAATAGATCCTCTTATTCAAAACCAAACATGATAACTTATTTTGGTGTGCATCCTTCCTTCAACTCTTTTAGTTATTTTAACGATTATTCTAATGTCCAAACAGTTTGGTTAGAGTTAATGGGTTGTAGAAAAAGCTATTTTCCCCTTTTATTATATTGGCATTTTTATAACCTGAAAACAATTCAACAATAAAAACATCTATAGGTTTTTATGCAGGAATTGCGCTATTTAGGTAACAAAAGCATAATGTCATTTTTTGGGGGGAAGGGGAGAAAATCTATGTTTTAATTAATTACACTGTAGGTTTCATCCGTTTCTATAAACAGAATCTATAGACAAAAGTTCCCTGTGGTCTCTCCATTGGTGTCTTTGTCGAGTATGTGATCGTTCTTCTGGTTATTTGGTTACCTCCTCTATATAAGACCAGCCATTCTGATGCCATTCAATGACCCCTCACAGTGGCACAGACCTCCTCCCTCTACCCCCCTCCTCTCTGAAACACTGTGCCACACCAAACGTACATGTTTCACCCCACCCTGGTTATCTTGAATGGCACAGGGGCCATAACATACACCTCACCACCCTGTTACTCTCCTCTTTCTTTCTTTCTTTCTTTCTTTCTTTCTTTCTTTCTTTCTTTCTTTCTTTCTTTCTTTCTTTCTTTCTTTCTTTCTTTCTTTCTTTCTTTCTTTCTTTCTTTCTTTCTTTCTTTCTCTCTTTCTCTCTTTCTCTGTTTCTCTCTACCATCAGAGCTCTGCTGCAGATAATTTGTCTAGATGCTATGAAGTTTCTGGAGCACTGATTTGGAAGGATAGGAGAGTAGTCTTTCTAAAGGAGAACTTACAGGCTACTACTTCTTAATGATGAATTTAGATGAGGAAGGAATGGGACTCTGGCGAAGCTATTAGTGTTTTCTCACGTGCCAGCCTGCCTCCAGACTGAGTACAGTACTGTACTTACCAGAGAAGTTATGAGTGTGGCTACTCATTACCAGGCAACATCACTTTGCTTTAAGTGGACTCCCATATTCATAACCATATAATAATACAATATTCGTATAAAATGATAACGTTAGATGGATATGTCAGGTGTATTCCAATTGAGTTAGCCATTTAGATTGTCATTACATTATTTTCCCTCTAAACATTATCTTGTAAGCTGTCCAGTGCCTTCATAGATTCAGAAGAGGACACTGGCATCATTTACATATAATAATAATAATAATAATAATAATAATAATAATAGTAGAACTAGAAGTTGTTGTTGGAGTGCTGGAGGTAACTGTACAGTACGGGCCAGTGCTCCTCTATTATAAACTGGAGAAAGCAAAGTGAAGCGATCATATGATGATGGTAATGTATAATGTATGTTAGAATAAGATACAGATATAGGATCTTAATTTGATTACTCTGTTGCAGGATAACTTTCCTGCAATGCAGGACATTTACCACTTGTGTATTTGAGGTTTCAGACTTGGTTTTCCCTTAAATGTAAAAACACCTACAGAATAATTATAATCCACATAATCATTAAAATGTTCTGTTGCTGCAGGATTATTTCCCTGCTATAGAAAACTGACTCAAATTAAGATGCAACAAATGTACTATATCTAGATCACAATGCAGACTAAATCTACCACAGCAGAGTGATGATAACCCTTTACCCTTATCCTTTAATCTCTTTTTTTTCTGCCATGCTCTCACTGGCCCTCTATATTCCTCTCTGTCTCTTGATTTTCTCTCGATCTTCTCTCTTTCGCTCTACCTTTCTTTTCTCTCTCTCTCTCTCTCTCTCTCTCTCTCTCTCTCTCTCTCTCTCTCTCTCTCTCTCGCTCACATACCCACACATGCTCAGCACACCACCACTGCCCACACACCACTTTCTCTTTCTCTCTCTCTCTTTCTCTTTCTAGCTCACATACCCACACATGCTCAGCACACCACCACCGCCCACACACCACTCTCTCTCTCTCTCATTTTGGTACAGGTTGTTGTTTTTCTTCCTCATGCTTTGCTTGTTACCCTTCTTTAGTATTGCAACTGCTAGGTGAGGGACACTCGTGTTTGCTCTCCTCTAGCCTTGTTGCTAGTCTTTATGTTATTCTGGTTTGTCCCTTCTTACCCCGCTGTCTTCTAGCTGGACTTAAGGGTAAGTGCTTCCCTATAGCCGGCACAGCTCAGATAATCCCCAACGATTATCTGACAAATGCAACGTGCTTTCTCTCCTCTTTCCCTATCCACTTCCTCCTCTTAAGTCTCCTCGCTTCATGTCTTTAGACAGTAGACAACGTCTTTTTATGTTTGATTTCTCCTCAATCTGAGATTTGAAGTAGCCATAAGCTTCCATTCTTGACAGTTTAGGATGCATGTATTTGATTCTTAGACTTATCATTTGGCTCAGTAATTATTGTAGTTTATATTCTGGTTATTATTATGTTTTTGTTGTTGCATAATTGCCTTCTCTCCTTAATCTTATTGGTGTCCAAGGACCCCTCAGAGTAAAGCAGAGAGATGGCCCAATGACATGATGCCATCAGAAAATAAAATGCACTAAATGACTGCTGTAGGAATCTAGTTGTGAATCCATCAACAGTTATGGAAATTCTATTTTAGAGAGTAGTAGAGGACAGTACATTCTTTCCCCCTAAGGGAACTTCAGAGCTTGTAATCAAGCTTGTTTTGTTTTAGAAAGTCCCACAATCCTTTATATCGCTAACAAATGATTGAACATTTCCATATTGTTTAATACATTGTTCAAAGAGTAGAGCAGTTGGAAAGCTGTGACATGTTGAACATTTTGGTTGTGATTAGTTTGGACCCTTTTAGCAGGGTAACATGGGTCATGCTTTACTTCCGAGGACTCAATTCATAGCCGTGGGAAGTAGGGGTGCTGAGGGTGCTACAGCACCCCCTGGTAAATCACCCCAAAACTTTGTGGAGAAAAATACTCCTCAGTGGCCATGGCTCAATTGCTTTTGGTTCTTTTCTTTTGTCCTCTGTTCACGAGAGTTGGCAAATATGTACGTGGAGTATTCTGAATGCAGATGACAAGGAGTAGCCATTGGCACCGCTCCTTACCATACAATACTCTGGAAGAACTCTCTTACTAGATGGGCCTGTAGACAGCAGCTAGCCCCCCATAGTAGCACCTCTAGGAGGGAACAGATCTCATTTTGGTTTATTTTGATTGCCCTTTGATTGCCTGAACAGGTGAACACTTTTGTCATGTGTCCATTATTGCGTTGATGGAATTACAGGAATTTTTATTTCCCCCTTGCCATCTCCCAGAGAATGATCTACATGTAGTTTTGCCTCTGTCGGCTTCATGCTATAAACCGATGTACTTGCACCAAATTGTATTGCTACCCTGTTAGAGATACTCCAGTAGTTGGTATGCCTGTTAGTTGTGCTCTGTAGATGTCATGAATAGATACACTGCAACACACTCAAGTATTGTCAACTTGCAAATGCTAAGAGAAAAAGGAATGCCCAAAATGTTTTATCCAAACGTTGAAAATGGAACCTTCAGATGCATGATATAACATTTTGAAACATTTTTGAAAGCACAATGAAAAGTAACACTGTTCTACAGCATGTGATAGTATTATGTTTGTCATTGAGCATTTATTAATTACTGTATTCCCCAATATTCATGATGGAAAAACAATCCAATCATCTTGCCTTTAGATGATGACGTCACCATCGACAAGAACTCACAAAATATGATAATGTGCCCCCATAGTCCATTTATTCCAAAATCAAACTCCATTTCCTCATTTAAAGCAAACAGAAGAGATATTCCCCACCCCCTTACTCCCGTCCACCTTCAAGCACTTTCTATCACACATCGTGCACCTTCACTCTGCCCCCATCGCACACTTTCTCTCACCCCCATCCTTCCCCACTGCCCCCTTAACTATCCCACCCCGTCCGCTATCGCTTTCTTCCCCACTTTCCTGGCACTGTCTGTATCTCCCTCGTCTATTTATCTCTCTGTGTCTGTCGTTTTCTCAGCCCCCTCCCCTTTCTCTGACAGATGTCAGTTGAGTTCAAAGTGTTGCCCCCATCCAAGCCCAGCCTAACCCCTTATCCACCTGCCCCACCACCGTCACTTTATCCTCACTTTTTTCAGTGTCACACAATTGGACATGACACCTGTCACTCACCTACGCTGAGGAGGACATGAACATCAACACTTTTTTCATCTCTCTATATGCTATGCAAGTGATGCTGCAAGTTGCCTTGTCATTTTTGAACTTTTGTAGGCTTTTTGAATGGTGTTGAATGGGCAAAAACGTAGTGCATTGGTTTTCAGTGCAAAAACATAACAAAAGGTATCTGGCAGAAGTAAATTCCTTCACTAATACAAATATAATTTTATATAGTACCAGTCAAAAGTTTGGACACAACTACTCATTCAATGGTTTTTCTTTATTTTGACTATTTTCTACATTGTATGAAATAACACATAGAATCAGAAAAGTAAAATCAATCAAAATATATTTTAGATTCTTCAAAGTAGCCACCCTTTGCCTTGATGACAGCTTTGCACACTCTTGGCATTCTCTTTGGGTTGAAGTCGGGTGATTGTGGATGCCAGGTCATCTGATGCAGCACTCCATCACTCTCCTCCTTGGTCAAATAGCCCTTACACAGCCTGGAGGCGTGTTGGGTCATTGTCCTGTTGAAAAACAAATAATAGTCCCACTACTCACAAACCAGAGGGGATGGCGTATCGCTGCAGAATGCTGTGGTAGCCATGCTAGTTAAGTGTGCCTTGAATTCTAAATAAATAACAGACAGTGTCACCAGCAAAGCCCCTCCACATCATCACACCTCCTACTCCATCCCTCACGGTGGGAACTACACATGCGGAGATCATCCGTTCACCTACTCTGCGTCTCACAAAGACACGGAGGTTGGAACCAAAAATCTTACATTTGGACTCATTAGACCACAGGACAGATTTCCACCGGTTTAATATCCATTGCTCGTGTTTCTTGGCCCAAGCAAGTCTCTTCTTATTATTGGTGTCCTTTAGTAGTTGTTTCTTTGCAGCAATTCGACCATGAAGGACTTGATGTTGAGATGTGTCTGTTACTTGAACTCTGTGAAGCATTTATTTGGGCTGCCGTTTCTTAGGCTGGTAACTCTAATGAATGTATCTTATCCACTGCAGCAGATGTAACTCTGGGTCTTCCTTTCTTGTGGCGGTCCTCATGAGAGCCAGTTTCATCATAGCGCTTGATGGTTTTTGCGACTGCACTTGAATAAACTTTCTGGATTGACTGACCTTCAGGTCTTAAAGTAATGATGGACTGTCATTTCTCTTTGCTTATTTGAGCTGTTCTTGCCATAATATGGACTTGGTATTTTACCGAATAGGGCTCTCTTCTGTATACCACCACTACCTTGTCACAGCACAATCTGATTGGCTCAAAAGCATAAAGAAGGAAAGAAATTCCACAAATTAACTTTTAACAAGGCACACCTGTTAATTGAAATGGATTCCAGGTGACTACCTCATGAAGCTGGTTGAGAGAATGCCAAAAGCGTGCAAAGCTGTCAGCAAGGCAAAGGGTGGCTACTTTGAAGAATCTCAAATATAAAATATATTTTGATTTGTTTAACACTTTTTTTTGGTTACTACATGCTTCCATTTGTGTTATTTCATAGTTTTGATGTCTTCACTATTATTCTACAATGTAGAAAATAGTCAAAATAAAGCAAAACCCAGGAATGAGTAGGTTTGTCCAAACTTTTGACTGGTACTGTATATGACCGCGTTTTCACAAATTTTATGATATAATCGTCAAGCCTATTCAGTACAGGACTAGGGACATGAACACGGATGTATGACGTAGGAACGCGTCACTTGCACATGATGTTGAGTCCCCCTTTTCATGCACATGTCATCTCATCATTGATAGTTTGAGATCAGACTATATACAGTATGTAAAAATGGGAAGAATGGGAATGTCAATGGTTTTTTTTTTTATCAGGTACTGGTGTTATTCTGCTTTTAGGCTTCTCATCAATGTTTTTGTTAGATGAGAGTATTCTGGTTATTCAAATTATGCCACCACTACTGTCATGACAGACAGAATTAATATTTTTGTTTCAGAAGAAGGTCATACATGAATACGTCTCCTGTATTTTCCTATTGTTCTCTGTCCTCAACATATACACTGCCGTTTAGATATATTGAACAATCATACAACGCTAATCAAATACAGTCAAAATCTATTAAAAAAACATGGGCACTCATTACTTGACCTGCTCCCAGAATGCATTTGGATGCAGATAAGCAGCTCCCTAGAGGCTAGTGTCCGATAACCAACTTTTATAAAAATAGATGTATTCTGTAGAATAGAAAACACTTAACTCTTACAGTTTTTAATCGACTAGACTTTCTCCATGAAAAAGAGATATTTACTCAGCTTAATATTTTTTTTTAAATCACACTGTACTGTTTTTTTTGTTTTTCAGCACACGACCCATCATCTGTCAGGAACTGAGTGACATTGATCAATCAATCGCGAATGGCAGAATCTATTAAAAACATATTACGAATGAGAATAGCATCCTATTCAATTTAACCCACCACTTTCTTAATACATGTTTTGAATCTAATATGCCTAAAATGGTAGCCATTGAACCAAAAAAAGCTGCATGCCAGCATCCACATACTACAGGACGACAAAGCCCTGGTCCCATTGAGCTTAGCTACAAATTCACATGAGTAGCTCCTTATTCCACAATCCCGATCAGCTCTATTGACTCTGTCTGATATGATGCAAGTTGACAATGTAAAGCTGTAAGTGTTTATAATTTGCCCTAACAGTAGTCTTAGCCAGACAGGCCCAGTGTTGTGTTGAGGTAGAGAGATATGCTGTACTATTTCTCTGTGCCTTACTGACACCCTCTTCCTCTGAATCCTGTCCTTTTTCCTGTGCTGGTTGGACACAGACGCAGACAGAGCTCAGAAACATGGCATGGATGAGTTTATCTCGGCTAACCCCTGTAGCTTTGACCACGCCTCCCTGTTCGAGATCGTCCAGAGGCTCACGTTGGACCACAGGCTCAATGACACCTTCTGCTGCTTGGTGAGTGGCATTCTCCAAACCCACAGTACGGTGGAAGAAGAAGAAATACAGTCGTGGGCACTAAACATATACTTTTTATCAAAATGCTGACATTTCTTGGAGCAAGGTACATTGTTAATGTGACTTAGGTCATGGTTCAGTCAGGGATTTGTTTGTGATTGAGATCATGGTGCTAACCTCTTAAAAAAAAGCCCTGATGTGATGTGTAGGAATGGTTCAGCCCGGGCCAGGTGTTATAGTCTAAACTGTTAAACCCCATCTCTGATGTAATGTGTAGGGATGGTTCAGCCCGGGCCAGGTGTTATAATATAAACTGTTAAACCCCCTCTCTGGGCCTCCTGAGTGGCACAGCGGTCTAAGGCACTGCAGTGCTTGAGGCGTCTCTACAGATCTGGGTTCGATCCCGGGCTGTGTCGCAGCCGGCCGCGACCGGGAGACCCATGAGGCGACACACAATTGGTCCAGCGTCGAGTGGGGAGGGTTTGGGAGGGTTTGGCCAGCCGGGATGTCCTTGTGCCATCGCGCTCTAGCGACTCCTGTGGCAGGTTGGGCGCATGCACACTGACACGGTCGCCAGTTGTATGGTGTTTCCTTCGATTGGTGCCACTGGCTTCTGGGTTAAGCGAGCAGTGTGTCAAAAAGCAGTGTGGCTTGGTAGTTTCGTGTTTCGGAGGACGCATGGCCCTTGACTTTCGCCTCTCCTGAGTCCGTACAGGAGTTGTAGCGATGGGACAAGACTAAAACTACCAATTGGGGAGAAAAAGGGCTAAAAGAAATGATAAATAATAACATAAAATAAACTCTCTGTAATGTGTAGGGATGGTTCAGCCCGGGCCAGGTGTTTGTCCTGGATGAGTACTGTGCCAGGAACGGCGTGCGGGGGTGTCACAGACACCTGGGTTACCTAGGGGACCTGCTGGAGAGGGCGGACAGAGGAGCCATGATCGACCCCACCCTGCTTCACTACAGCTACGCTTTCTGCGCCTCCCATGTCCACGGTAACAGGTAAAATCTATACCCGATTGAACCCGGTCTTCCTGCTTGCCAATCCATAGTCTTAACCATTAGACCAAGAGGACATCCTCAAGGTCGGAGGGCGACATTTTGGACAAGTCAGTGCTCATCACGAGGTAGGACTGGCAATGCTAAATCACCACCATATCGCAAGAGAGATGGGTAAACTTTGTATATCAAATACACACACAAAGGTCTTCAGATAAAATAAGAAGAGAAAGAAGGAAAGAAAAGCTGGCCATAGACAAAAGGGTCAGAGTCATCAAACGCAGCAAACCACCATTGCTTTATCATTTTACATTACGTCTTTGTTTGTCATGAATGTTTTGCATATTATTTATTATGATTTTAATCATGTATTTTATGTTATCATGTCATAAATTTGTTCTTTTTTTATTTTTATTAATCAGTTATATTTACCTTGGTTTCCAGCGTATTCCTTTTTTCTTTTCCCTCCTTGTCTTTTGTTGCTTTATTCAGTCTCATTATGTCGATGTTGCTCATCCTCCCATGCATCCCTATAAAGTCAGAGAGGGCAGCTGTTACTGGGGGCCACTGATGGGTTGTGAAGGCCCCTGGGCCCCTGGCGGCGCCCAGACCCCAGAACCAGGGGCTGGTTCGAAACGGGGAAGCAAAAAGATGAAGTTTAGAAAGAGAAGGGATTCCACATTTCAGCTCATCCAAGAGCCAATCAGGTAAGATAATGTACTATAAAATGTACCTATATGTACATAGCTACTTCAATTTCCTCGTACCCCTGCACATTGACTCAGTACTGGTACTCCCTGTATATAGCTATGTACTTTGTACCTGTCATTGTTATTCGTTATTCACTGTGTATTTATTTGTCGTGTGACTATCTTTATTTCTACACTGTTGAAAAGAGACCAGGAAGTAAGCATTTCACTGTTAGTCTACACCTATTGTTTACGAAGCATGTGACAAATACAATTTTATTTGATGTTTGTCTGTGTAAGAAAGCACATTTACATTTGGTAAACATGCTGAAGAATGATTCTCTTTCACTCACACAAGCAGCAATAAAGTCATGGAGAACTAAAAGATGGCACTGTTTATGTGCAAATTGCTGTATTGTTCCTTTTTTGATGGACTCCAACTGACGGCTCCACTATCGCATGATTCGCTGGGCTGATGTTGTGTTTGTTTTCTATGATGTCATCCTAAGGCCTGATGGACTGGGAACAGTGAAGGTGGATGAAAAGGAGCACTTTGAAGAAATCAAAGAGCGATTGCGTGTGATCCTGGAACACCAGATCACTAACTTCAGGTGAGTACTGCTGCCTACTGATCTCTCTCGCTCTCTCGCTCTCTCTCTCTCTCTCTCTCTCTCTGGCCTCATCATATACTGTTCTGTTGTCCATAGTGATTTTTATTTTTCATTGTGATTCAACTCGCTTCTCTCGTGTAGATATTGCTTCCCGTTCGGACGTCCAGAGGGAGCCTTGAAGGCCACACTGTCTCTGCTGGAAAGGGTTAGTACATTTTGATGACTGCAATCTTTCGTTCTCCTTTTACAGAAACGTTTCAGTTCATGAATGATTCAGATCTCATAGCTCATGTAATCTCATATATATGCTTGAAAAAGGAATTTGAAAATGAAAACAAAACTCCAATAAGCTGTAATTCAGTGGAAAGACTCTGGACGACTTGTCCTGACCTGTTCCTCATCCTCAGGTGCTGATGAAGGACATTGTGACTCCAGTCCCACAAGAGGAAGTGAAGGGAGTCATCCGTAAATGTCTGGAGCAGGCTGCACAGCTCAACTACGCTAAAATCACAGAATACGCCAAAATAGAAGGTAACTAGCCATGATTTACATATACAGACACACCTTCAATATGCAATAGCAGTTACTAACTCTGTTGGTAGATTCTTGATTGCTGTTGCTTTAAAACCTGTAACTCGTTGTTTTTCTTTAGATGATGTTAACTGTTTTAGTACTTTAGTGACTTTTCAGTAATTCTGGGGTTTTCTATGTGGAACAAGAGCGTCAAACATTCTACTCTCATTTGGAAGTGACTTGTCATGACTACTTTGATTCCTATTTTAGCATCCTACAGTGGGATTCTTTTCAAGATAACCTGGACCAGATTAACCTGGAGAAAACAAGCACTGAAGACACATACTGAGATCTCTTATTGTTTTAGCACATGAATTCTAGAGAAACAGCCTATACAGTATTTTTCCATTTGACAGATTGGTTGTCACTTGTTTGTCACTCAGCCAATTAACACTCCCCTTCATTTCAGGCAGGCTGCTTTAGCTGTACTCTACTCTACTGTAGGTCAAGTTGGCTTTTTGTAGAGGTGTTGTGAGTAAAAATGCATTCAAATCCAAAGTTTTGGATTAAAGCCCTGTTGACTTGTACCTTGTACCTTGAGTCTAGCTGTATCCTGGCATGTGGTGATTTAACAGTATAGATCTGGAATATACAGTATATTATATCTACAGTATGCAGTAAACATACACTATATATACAAAAGTGTGTGGACACACCTTCAAATGAGTGAATTCAGCTATTTCAGCCACACCCTTTGCTGACAGGTGTATAAAATTGAGTACACTGCCATGCAATCTCCATAGACAAACATTGACAGTAGAATTATCTCACTGAAAAGCTCAGTGACTTTCAACGCGGCACCGTCATAGGATGCCACCTTTCCAACAAGTTAGAACTTCACATTTCTGCCCTGCTAGAGCTTCCCCGGTCAACTCTTAAGTGCTGTTATTGTGAAGTGAAAACATCTACTGTAGGAGCAACAACAGCTCAGCCGCAAAGTGGTAGGCCACACAAGCTCACAGAACGGGACCGCCAATTGCTGAAGTGCGTAGCTGGGAAAAATCATCTGTCCTCTGTTGCAACACTCACTACCGAGTTCCAAACTGCCTCTGGAAGCAATATCAGCACAACAACTGTTCGTTGGGAGCTTCATTAAATGGGTATCCATGGCCGAGCAGCCGCACACAAGCCTAAGATCACCATGTACAATGCCCAGCCTCGGCTGTAGTGGTGTAAAGCTCACCGCAATTAGAATAGTGGAAACTTGTTCTCTGGAGTGATGAATCACGCTTCACTATCTGAGAGTCCGACGGACTAATCTGGGTTTGGTGGATGCCAGGAGAACGCTACCTGCCCCAATGCATAGTGCCAACTGTAACATTTGGTAGAGAAATAATGGTCTGGGGCTGCTTTTAATGGGTCGGGCTAGCCCCCTTAGTTCTAGTGAAGGGAAATCTTAACGCTACAGCATACAATGACATTCTTGACGATCCTGAGATTCCAACTTTGTGGCAAAAGTTTGGGGAAGGCCCTTTCCTGTTCCAGCATGACAATTCCCCTGTGCACAAAGCGAGGCTCATACAGAAATGGTTGGTCGGGATCGGTGTGGAAGAACTTGACTGGCCTGCACTGAGCCCTGACCTCAATCTCACCGAACACTTTCGGGATGAATTGGAACGCAGACTGCGAGCCAGGCCTAACCGCCCAACATCAGCGCCCGACCTCACTAATGCTCTTGTGGCAGAATGGAAGCAAGTCCCCGTAGCAATGTTCCAACATCTAGTGGAAAGGCTTCCCAGAAGAGTGGAGGCTGTTATAGCAGCAAAGGGAGAACGAACTCCATATTAATGCCCATGATTTTGGAATGAGATGTGTGACGAGCAGGCGTCCACATACTTTTGGTAATGTAGTGTATATAGTAGCTAGAAGCAGATTTCCCCTGAACAGAACTCTCCTTCCTGACCCACTACTCCTTTCTGACTGTATCTCCGCCCCTAGACTCCAGGGTCTATAATCTAAGATCTATCACATAAATCTTACTTCTTGCCCATCCCCTTCCTGGGGACCCTTGTCCTACTCTTCCTCTCCTTTTCCCTATTTTTTCCCTCTTTCTCTGTTCTTACCTTATCTTTCCTCTTGTTCTTCCTGCGGACCATTACCCTCCTCTCCCTGTTCCTCTGTCTGCTGTCCTCTTCCTCTCTCTCATCTCATTGGCTTCGCCACATTTATCACCTCACATTTCTGTGATAAGTGGTTTTGAAGCCAATGAAAAAGAATGGACACAGACAACCCAGCATCTGTTACCTGCATGTACTACAATACATTATGGAAAGGTTTGTCTTTATAGGCATGAACTAGTCACTACATATCACCATTTCACTTTCAATTAGATATACAGTACTCTATTATTGCTTGCAAAACACAATTTTGGTTTCCCTACAAAGTCACATGCAGTGCTTGCTTTGACATGCATGTCAACAGATTGATCCAAAACGTGTAGTCAATAACTAAAATGACATACCTAGGGTGCCAAAGATACTAAGGTGTTTATCCCTTACTATCTGGAAGATATACCAAGTAGACCTCTTTTCCCTATCCTTGTGATGCTGTTGGTCCAATATTAAGAAACTAGTGGTAAAACACTAGTTATTGAACCCAGTCATCCGCAGCCCCAACCAAAGTCAATACTCACCATGGTTGTGTTCGTTAGGCCACAAAATGAAAACAGACTGAAACAGTGGAGATCTAACTGGACTGTTTTCTGTTACAAAACATTTTGCTACAGTGTGCCCTAATGAACACAACCCAGGACAGTAGTCTGCCTTTCCATCTCCTCTGACCTTTAACCTCTCACCCTAACCTCTGACCCCAGCCTCTTGCATGCCCCAATCCTCCTCTTTTGTAGGGAGAAAGAGGGAAATGTTTGAGCACCCTGTCTTCTGCTTGGCGTCACAAGTGATGGATTTAACCATCCGTGAGTACCTACCTCATCCTCCCCCTGTCTCTCCTCCCTCACTCTT
Organism: Brachymystax lenok tsinlingensis; assembly: GCA_030435695.1. NCBI lineage: Eukaryota > Metazoa > Chordata > Actinopteri > Salmoniformes > Salmonidae > Brachymystax > Brachymystax lenok. Next base: position 40,206,862 of record CM059797.1, on the reverse strand, counting down.
TCAACTTTCTTTCACCACATCACCCCCTCCCACCCTCCTCTCAGCTATGTCCACTCCTCCTTCCTCCTCTGTGCTTTTTGTATCTGTCGCTCATGTCTGCCGAGAGCGAGTGGGGAGAGAGAGAGCCAGTCTGGTCTGTGGAAGTCTGTCTGGGGAGACACTGCAACAGCACTGTAGTGGTCCTACTATCAGGGACCTACAGTCTCCCATCTGTCTGTGACCAACATGAATGATCTGTCGGTCTGGTCTGTAAGCTTCTTTCTTTTGGTTGGACATATGCCCATGCCCACCCATGTGACTTGAATGCATTTTTTACTTTGCTTCTGTGTTATCTCCTTCAGTCGTCTGGTCATGTGTCAGTGAGTGTGGGCTCACCACGCCGCGCTGTGCGCTGGGACAGACAGGTATGATGCTATGTCACTGCCAGAGACAGAGAAACCCAGAGAGGGAGGCAGTAGAGCAGAGCAGCAGCTGCAGGCAGAGCTACGATACCAGGAGGACAGAAAGGATTGGGTGTACGCACACAGAGTTCCTATAATATGTATTTTAACTCAGCTCAACTCAACCCACCACCGGTCAATGTGTCCTGTCTTTGGTTGGTGCAGCTGTTGCTTGTCTTACGTCTGAGTTTACGACGGTCTAAAGCTGTGTCTGTCTGTTACTGTTAACTACATCCTGTTGTTGTTGCGTCTTTACTTTTGACTTTACCTTAGGCTAATGTCTCAAAGTTTCAGTGTGTCTGTACCTACGTGTATGTCTGTGGAGTTTTGTCAATGATACCTAATACACTCCTGCAGAGTTCTGGGCAGTTTCCGGTGTTCTCTCTAAAGGTCAAGGGTTAGATGGAGAAGAGTAAAGAGTAAAATCTTGTCACTCTCTTCTGGAACATAAAATATTAACCATAGTGTGTTATAATCCTAAATATATACTATTTTCTCTTTCTTGTCTTTCTTTTCTCTCCTTCTCTCTCTTTCAAGTTGAGAAAGATAAAAAAAGCCGGATCCAAATGATCCAGGTGAAACCCTGTTTGACTTTTAGCTTAGCCCCAATATACACCTACCCTAAACACACACACAGACACACGCGCGCACATACACATAATATATATATATATAGAGTGCCTTCGGAAAGTATTCAGACCACCTGACTTTTTCTACATTTTGTTACGTTACAGCCTTATTCTAAAAAGGATTAAATTGTGTTTTCTTGTCATCAATCTACACACAATACTCCATAATGATAAAGTACAACAGGTGTTTTAAAACACATTTTTACTCAGTACTTTGTTGAAGCACCTTTGGCAGCGACTACAGCTTCGAGTATTCTTGGGTATGACGCTACAAGCTTGACACACCTGTATTTGGGAAGTTTCTCCCATTCTTTTCTGCAGATCCTCTCAAGCTCTGTCAGGTTGCATGGGGAGCGTTGCTGGGGAGGTTTTCATCAAGGATCTCTCTGTACTTTGCTCCGTTCATCTTTCCCTCGATCCTGACCGCTGAAAAACATCCCCACAGCATGATGCTGCCAACACCATGCTTCACCGTAGGGATGGTGCCAGGTTTCCTCCAGACGTGATGATGGAGTTTAATCCTGGTTTCATCAGACCAGAGAATCTTGTTTCTCATGGTCTGAGAGTCTTTAGGTGCCTTTGGCAAACTCCAAGTGGGCTGCCATGTGCCTTTTACTGAGGAGTGGCTTACGTCTGGCCACTCTACCATAAAGGCCTGATTGGTGGAGTGCTGCAGAGATGGTTGTCCTCCTGGAAGGTTGTCCCATCTCCACAGAGGTACTCTAGAGCTCTTTCAGAGTGACCATAGGGTTCTTGGAAAACCTCCCTGACCAAGGCCCTTCTCCCTGATTGCTCAGTTTGGCCAGGTGGCCAGCTCAAGGAGAGTCTTGGTGGTTCCAAACTTCTTCTGTTTAAGAATGATGGAGGGCACTATGTTCTTGGGGACCTTCAATGCTGCAGAAATGTTTTTGTATCCTTGCCCAGATCTGTGCCTCGACACAGTCCTGTCTCTGAGCTCTACGGACAATTCCTTTGACCTCATGGCTTGATTTTTGCTCTGACATGCACTGTCAACAGTGGATACATATGTTTTTTCTTGCTAAAATTCCTCAACCTATTTTCACTTTGTTGTTATTGGTTATTGTGGTAGATTGCTGAGGAATTTTTTGTATTTATTTAATCCATTTTAGAATGAGGCTGTAACGTAACAACATTTTTAAAAAGTCAAGGGGTCTGAATACTTTCCGAAGCCACTGTATGTATGTGTGTGTATATGTATGTATGTGTGTAACCACATACACATAAACCCTCTCAAATTCCCCCTCATTTCTTGGCATGCCAACATTTAGCAAACAATTATTTGTGCAGAGATTGTATTACTTTATAACAGTCATTTTCAGGGAAATGTATTTTAATTCAATTCATGAATTGAATACAGAGGTGCGTGTTTCAATTCATGAAATTATTTTCCATTGTTTTTCCTGATAATATGATACATTGAATGAAGGTAAATAAATCTGAAACTGACCAAGAAAAACAATCTCTCGCAAATGCACATAAAATGGTAGCATCTCCAATGTGTTGAGAGAAATAATGCAATATGAGTTTACCTCAGTATATCTGGCTCAGTATTCAAATACACATTGAGGAAAATTCTGAATTATTATTTCATTGTCACACAACATAGAATCTGGAAGATTGTATGCAAAATGATGAGTCCATTCTCTGATAACATGACATATTTCAAACAATGTAACACATTGGATATGGATGAAGTATGATACATTTGACAATGACAATCACTACATTATCATGCTGCTCATTATACTTCTAAGGACCAACATAAAGGCTCTGCAAGGAGTCTTCTGACATTCCCCTGGCACTGCATGACCCCCTTTTAACTATGCTGTGGGGTTCAGGGTCCTTTTAGAATGCATGGCTAGTTGGCTACATAGTAGAACAGTTGGTACATAATCACACAACAAACCATAGGGTATGACGTGCCAAAAATATTCTGAGAATAAATAGGCTACATCGAATGTAACTTTTCAAAATTTAGACATAAACTCAGCAAAAAAAGAAACGTCCCTTTTTCAGGACCCTGTCTTTCTAAGATAATTAGTAAAAATCCAAATAACTTCACAGATCTTCATTGTAAAGGGTTTAAACACCATTTCCCAACAATTAATGAACATGCACCTGTGGAACGATCTTTAAGACACTAACAGCTTACAGACGGTAGGCAATTAAGGTCATAGTTATGAAAACTTACGACACTAAAGAGGCCTATCTACTGACTCTGACAAATACCAAAAGAAAGATGCCCAGGGTCCATGCTCATCTGTGTGAACGTGCCTTAGGCATGCTGCAAGGAGGCATGAGGACTGCAGATGTGGCCAAGGCAATAAATTCTGATGTCCGTACTGTGAGACGCCTAAGACAGTGAAGGAAGGAGCGTTACACCGAGGCCTGTACTCTGGAGCAGGATCGATTTGGAGGTGGAGGGTCTGTCATGGTCTGGGGTGGTGTGTCACAGCATCATCAGACTGCCTGCAATGACAACAACCTCAATCTTAACGCTCTGCGTTACAGGGAAGACATCCTCCTCCCTCATGTGGTACCCTTCCTGCAGGCTCATCCTGACATGACCCTCCAGCATTACAATGCCACCAGCCATACTGCTCGTTCTATGCATGATTTCCTGCAAGACAGGAATGTCAGTGTTCTGCCATGGCCAGCGAAGAGCCCGGATCTTAATCCCATTGAGCACGTCTGGGACGTGTTGGATCGGAGGGTGAGGGTTAGGGCCATTCCCCCCAGAAATGTCCTGGAACTTGCAGGTGCCTTGGTGGAAGAGTGGGGTAACGTCTCACAGCAAGAACTGGCAAATCTGGTGCAGTCCATGAGGAGGAAATGCACTGCAGTACTTAATGCAGCTGGTGGCCACACCAGATACTGACTGTTACTTTTCATTTTGACCCCCATTTTGTTCAGGTACACATTATTCCATTTATGTTAGTCACATGTCTGTGGAACTTGTTCAGTTTATGTCTCAGTTGTTGAATCTTGTTATGTTCATACAAATATTGACATGTTAAGTTTGCTGAAAATAAACGCAGTTGACAGTGAGAGGACGTTTCTTTTTTTGCTGAGTTTATAATACATGTGGTATGATGAATTTACCAATATTATCTCTGTACAGTTCTATGTCCTCATTATTTCAAATTAATTTGAGCCGTCCCAATTGTTTTGCTCATTTTGACACATTATCGTTAATGTTCTGACGACCTCATTTCACCACATTAAACTGTCCTAACTAATTTTATGTCAGCAGATGATATTTGAAAAAACAGTGCCCAGGTACACAGTAGATCTTACAAACTATATATTTGTTACAAACTCAGCATTAATAATCCCAGGCAGAAAAAGCGTTAATAGCACAAGAGCATTTTTGCATGATGAGTATAACAATGATTTTGGTTTCTCCATGGGATAGATTTAGTCAGTCGATTCTACCTGACTGTTTTGGCCGATATCTCCTCACATTGACTGTCTACAGACAATGCCCCAGTGCCAGTTTATATTGCATGCTTTAGAAACCATACGACACAGCTTAAGCACTTATCACGTCTTTCGTTTCAACGATTTCTGGAGTTAACAATATAGATGTGAACTGTTAGCTACCCCTCTCTCTGCCTAACTAACCCCTTCCTTACCCCTAATCCTTCTGCTCCAGAGAACGTAGGCCGGTTAGTCACGCCCGCCAAAAAACTTGAGGACACTATTCGACTGGCCGAGCTAGTTATAGAGGTCCTCCAGCAGAACCAGGAGCATCACGCGGAGGTGAGTGGGTAACTCCTCCTCTTCTCCTCCTCTCATCCCTCTCTTTATCTATCTCACTTCTTTACCTCCTCCAACACCTGGGCATGGAGGAGGGAGCTATTCTATTCCTTCCTGACACCTGTTCATATATAATGCTGTCTTTGTGCATGGGTAACTTAAAACATTAAAACATTTTCATCAAAGATTTAATACACAGGTAGAAATCCTTAATGGGAGATGAATAACGGATGTTAACATTGTACCAGTGCACTATTTCTACCAAAGGAGGCATTTTAAAGTGGGAGAGTGGTGAAGTGTGCCGTTCCCTTCTCCACTGACTCAAAATTCATAACCCAGTGGTGCAATGCTACATAAAACATTGGTTACCTTGAAAGATGGTAATGCCTGATTGATTTCAGCTTATTGTGTAGAGTACAGAACAGTACAGGTAGCTCTAATGTAGGCTACCTGCTCCTAGTCGTACTGTACAGTAGGTGAAGCATGCTCAGTCAGTGTTACTTTAGCTGAGAAGTTGGAACATGAAATAGAAACAGCACTAAATAGGTTTCCCTTTTCCTCTGTATTTGCCTAAAAGTATAATAAACGAATGTAAAAGCATGATGAGCATGTATAGAAGATCTACAGGTGATCCTATGGGATCAATAAGATTAATGCAGATAAGCAGATTTATTCTATCTCTCTGACATATGCTTGACAGGCTGCAGTCACAAGTTCTGGAGATCAATCGGTACAGTATAATTATTTCTCTTTCTCTTCAGACCCATCACAAACCTCCTCTCCCTATCTATCGCATGTTGGCCTGCACAGAGGCTGCCCTTAGTGTTATAAGGCTGAGGGAAATACACTAGAGAGAGATGGGTGGCTGTTGTGTGTTGGATCAGAAACATCAGCTAACGTGCTGACTGTAACGCACCGCCATACTATAGGCTGCACAACATCACTTTGATCATAGAGCATGTCCATGGGGCCATAGCGACTAGTCTTCTTCTCTCTAGCAGCATGTTGAGGTGAGATATGCCACAGTATACTCTTTGTGGTTCTTTTAGGGTTTGATTGAATCCCAAACTCCACCATGAACATAAATGTGTCTATCCTCTCCTTCCTCCATCCAGCTTTTAAGTTCGGTTTCAAATCACGGTTCACTCTCTTTGAACATGTAGAACATTCCTCCTCCTTCCGGCTTCTCCTCTTCCATCTCTCTGCTTTCCCTCCTTCCGTCTAAGAACTGTTCCTCCACTCAGTAATTCTTTAAAGAAATGCTTGATGCTGTAGATACATTAATGTGACTATCCTCCCTGTGTTTTCACTGTCCGTATGATCGGTGATGTTCGCTCCCTGCAGGGCAAAGAGGTATGTGGTGAAGTTGAATGAGAAGACCCCTTCCCCCTCTAACCCTCTAATGGTTTGTGCATGTCCAGTAGATGCCCTGCCCCCATTTATCTGAAGTGTTGCTACAGTACAGGACTGCTCTTTTGGGCTTGTTGTATTGGGACTGTTGTGAATGATGGTGCCTGCTGCAGCACTGGAGCCTGTAACTTCTCTGGCTGAGACGGAGCACTGAGCTTGGGCATGCTGTAGAGGCCTGGGCCTTGCCTGTGTTCCCTTCCCCCAACCTTGGATGGAGCACCCAGTTTACATGTCCCCCATCCCCACCCACTCCTCTCCCTGAGTCCACACTCTCCCCTGCCCCGTGTATGATGAAGATAGTGATGATGATGATGATGATGATGATGATGATGGAGCACAGCTTGGTCTTCTGCCTGTACTGTAGCACCAATAATTTATAGCATTGTAAATAGTCGGGGAAGGGGTGGGCATGTAAGTGGTCAGACAGGTAAGTGAGGACTTGACTGCAGTGCCAGCCCCCTGCGCTGTGCTAGCTATTGTCCCTCTATGGCAGATGTTTTTCCAGGGGTATCGAGTCGATATGGAGTAAAAGCATGCAGCATAACAGGAATCATTATTCGTCCTGTCAAGTTTTTTCAACGATGAGCAGATAACCCAAGCCAGACTGCAAGCACAGCAGCAAAATCAATAGAAGCAGAAAGGTCAATGGAAATAAACATGGAAAAATACCTCTTTCTGACCTATTAAGTACCATTGTTCACCCTAAATAGTAGTCCCAAAATATCTGGGAAAACCATATCAAGAACACTGGTTTGTCGTGAAATTGTCCCTCTGGAAACCCTGTAGCTAGTAGACAAGCTATGTGCTGCAGTCTGCGGTCGGTGTGCCCACTTCCTATTATATGGCTGAGTGCAGTGCATGGACATGACCTGTGTCACATTCACATCTAATGAGTGTTCTGTTGGTATGGCAACGATGTGAATGGTGGAAACCCGAGGTCCTTCCTGGTCCTGGTGAGCATGTAGGGAGTTTTCCACGTCAGTCTGCATGAGAAAAGGCACCACCCCCCGGCTGTGACCCTCCCTCAATCTAGAGATATCTGATCAATGATCAATGAATAGAACAGAATGGATCAGCTTTATGATATTACTATGCTATTACTGGCTTTGTGTATGAATGTATTGTAAACTTGTTCTCACGTTGGTGGGAGGCTATCTAAGGTTTCAATTAGCCCCAACCCTTTTAGTCTTCACCAGAAAGAGCTGTGGATTGGTTTTACTCATTCTTGGAGAACACATGGGTTTGCAAGGCTACAGACATCCATTACTACAGTTAACTGCATATAATCACTACATTTAATGGTCCACCTACCTACACATGATACATCAGTCCACAGTGCTATGCTGGCGTGGGTTTGTTAGAGCTCTGATTAGCTCCGGTATGTGTGTGATCCTCCCAAGTCTGCTCTGCCCCCTCTCTGTCCTGCCTGCTCTACCCCACATTCTTACACCCTGACTGGGGCTTGTGTTCACCGTTCACCCCCTCCTTGGTTCTGTCCCTGTCCTGTCCGTGGTATGTGTGTATCTAGGCCTTTGCCTGGTGGTCTGACCTGATGACGGAGCACGCTGAGACATTCCTGGCCATGTACGCCGTGGACATGGACGCTGCCCTGGAGATCCAGTCTCCTGAGAGCTGGGACAGCTTCCCTCTCTTCCAGCTGCTCAACGACTTCCTCCGCACTGACTGTATGTTTCCTGTTTCTCTTCTATATACACCAATGGCCTTCTCCATCCAATAAACATTAAGGAACAAGTTGGACTTGGAATGTGAAAGGGCTTAACCACCCATTCAAAAGTTTTTACCCACCTTGAATATCTAAAAGTGGTTCTTGCTTTTTCCCCCCAGGAAACAGATAGAAGTAGGATGGGGAAAGGGGATACCTAATCAGTTGTACAACTGAATGCATTCAACTGAAATGTGTCTTCTGCATTTAAACCAAACCCTCTGAATCAGAGAGGTCCGGAGGGCTGCCTTAATCAACATCCACATCTTCGGGAGCTCACGGGCAGAATAACAGATTTTTACCTTGTCAGCTCAGGGATTTGATCCAGCAACCTTTCGGTTACTGGCACAACGGCAGGTAGCCTGGTGTTATTCTGCCCGTGAGCTCCCGAAGATGTGGATGTTGATTAAGCGTTGGACTTGTTACCGGAAGGTTGCAAGGTTGAATCCTCGAACTGACAAGGTAAAAATATGTTGTTCTGCCCCTGAACAAGGCAGTTAACCCACTGTTCCCCGGGCGCCGAAGACGTGGATGTCGATTAAGGCAGCCCCCCGCACCTCTCTGATTCAGACGGGTTGGGTTAAATGCGGAAGACACCTTTCAGTTGAAGGCATTCAGTTGTACAACTGACTAGGTACCCCCCTTTCCTTTCCCAACCACTGCCGCCCATGTGTTGGCCACTCTTCCATTCAGACCAGATTCCTTTAATCAGTCAAATTTATTTATGAAGCCCTTCTTACATCAGTTAACTTCTTAAGGAGCAGCAAGGTGCGCTGGGGGCGCTAGCGCCCCACTCCCGACACTACCAGGTGAAATGCAAGGCGCCAAATTCAAAATCCAAAAGTTGAATTATTAAACATGCATCGATATACAAGTGTTTCATAGTCATCAAAAGCTATGCTTCTTGGCAATATCACAGCGTTGTCAGATTTCAAAAAGGCTTTACGGCGAAAGCACCACATTTGATTGTTTGAGGATAGCACCCCCACATATTTTTCCCATTACCATAAATTCATAAACCATGTGGTTCACACAAAACACATTTCACACCGAAAACAAATCAATTACCTTTTGAAGAACTTCTGCTGAGGGCTTCCCAAGTGTCCAACGAAGACAATCCATGGTTCTTTTGTTAGAAAAAGTAATGTATTATATCCATAAATCTCCGTTTGGTTGGCGCGTTATATTTTCTCTCCTATCGTCCTTTGAAACATGAAGAGATCTCGTTCAACTTATACCTATAAACTTGTCCAAGAACAATCAAACATAATTGTAAATGTATCCTTAGGAACACTTTTATGTATAAATAGCATAATATTTCAACCGGAATATAAACTGGGCGATAAGAAAGGAAAAAACCACAGAGCGTGCAAGCCGTGAACGCGCATTTACTCCTATTGACATTCTCTGTGGACACTTCCTTATTCGTCTTCTTCTCTGCTCTAAAAGCATCTAAGAAGAATCAGAACACTTTTTTGAGACTGTTGACATCCAGAGGAAGCGATAGGTACTGCATTCATATGCCCTTATATGGGCATTTTCATAATGGAGGGGTTCCAAATGAGGCAATCTGTCAAAACCACTTTTTCCAGGACAGAAATTCCTCGGGTTTTCACCTGCCATATCCATTCTGTTATACTCACAGACAAAATGTTAACACTTTTAGAAAATTCTGCGTGTTTCCTATCCAATGGTACTAAATATGTGCATATCCTATTTTCTGAGCCTGAATGGGAGGCATTTTACTTTGGGCACGCCAGGCTCTCCAAAACGGTCACCTCGTGCGCTGCTCCCTAAGAAGTTAATGTCACAAAGTGCTGTACAGAAACCCAGCCTAAAACCCCAAACAGCAAGCAATGCAGGTGTAGAAGCACGGTGGCTAGGAAAAACTCCCTAGAAAGGCCAGAACATAGGAAGAAACCTAGAGAGGAACCCTTGCTATGAGGGGTGGCCAGTCCTCTTCTGGCTGTGCCGGGTGGAGATTATAACAGAACAGGCCAAGATGTTCAAATGTTCATAGATGACCAGCAGGGTCAAATAATAATAATCACAGTGGTTGTAGAGGGTGCAACAGGTCAGCACCTCAGGAGTAAATGTCAGTTGGCTTTTCATAGCCGATCATTCAGAGTATCTCTACCACTCCTGCTGTCTCTAGAGAGTTGAAAACAGCAGGTCTGGGACAGGTAGCACGTCCGGTGAACAGGTCAGGGTTCCATAGCCGCAGGTAGAACAGTTGAAACTGGAGCAGCAGCACGACCAGGTGGGCTGGGGACAGCAAGGAGTCATCAGGCCAGGTAGTCCTGAGGCATGGTCCCAGGGCTCAGGTCCTCCGAGAGAGAGAAAGTAAGAGAGAAAAAGAGAGAATTAGAGAGAGCATACTTAAATTCACACAGGACACCGGATAAGACAGGAGAAATACTCCAGATATAACAGACTGACCCTAGCCCCCCCGGCACAAACTATTGCAGCATAAATACTGGAGGCTGAGACAGGAGGGGTCAGGAGACACTGTGATACCCCCGGACAGGGCCAAAAAGGCAGGATATAGCCCCACCCACTTTGCCAAAGCACAGCCCCGACACCACTAGGGGGATATCTTCAACCACCAACTTACCATCCTGAGACAAGGCCGAGTATAGTAAAACAATAAAACACACACTATACTGTGCCACACACACACTGCTTGGTCCTGCGCCTCTGAGAAGTTTATGCTATAATATCAAAACTGTATTCTCTCTTTCTCTTTTCTGCCTAGATCACTGCCCCTCGTAGTGTTTATAGCTATAATAATAATCTAACTATATAACAATATATATAGTTCTAATCTCTCTATTCTCTCTATTCTGCTTCTAGATCACCTGTGCAATGGGAAATTCCACAAACACCTGCAGGACCTCTATGCTCCCCTGGTGGTTAGATATGTGGACCTGATGGAGTCCTCCATCGCTCAGTCTATCACCAGGGGCTTCGAGGGAGAGTCCTGGGTGCCTGTAAAGTAAGGGGCCATCCTTCCTCACACTAACTGTCTGGTCTAGGAGAGACCAGGAGAGAGACACTCCTACAAGACTATTATACTTAGGAGAGCAGTCATGTTGTTCACTCCTTATTGACTACCTCAGCACACTCCTCAGCCAGAGCAGTTTGAGGAGAGTAATAGATAAGGAGTTTATTTTCTGATAAGGAAAACGTATCCCAAAAGGCATTCATAAAACGTTTATTAGGAGACCTAGGTCTCGGAAATTAGTTTTTCGAACTCCAGAAACAAATTAAACCTGAATATGATGGTAGCTATGACTCATACGGTGTTATTAAAAAAATATTCGTTTTGGGAGTAGAAGCTTCAAGCTTTAGTGGATTTTGTGCGGTAAACTTGCAAAAGTGCAACAGGGTAATACTGTGCCACATTCGGGACCCTCATCCCAGACTAGGTCACATGTAGTTTAGTTAAAGTCAATCTCCAATATTTCCATCCTTTTGTTTTGTGGACTAACCCTCATAGTGTGTGCTTTGAAATGTCGCTAGGGACAGAAGCTCTCCAGTGTATTTTGTGTTGCTAATTTGCTATTTTTCACTTTATAACCAATACCTTTGTCATGCCATTTACATTTGCGTTGCTTTCTTTTAAGTGAATCTCTTTACAAAGCTCTAAACCTCAAAAGAAAATACATATTCATAGACAACAGGTCTTATCTTTTGGATTACTTTGCTGTTTTGCCTTACTGCTCCTTTCTATATGCATACAATCCACCGCTTATTCTGAATGTAGTAGGTCCTCTTTTTGTATGTGCTTCAGAAAACAACAGCTTCTCTAACTGTTGGTCTTGTTTATGTGTGCTACTTTTACATATTATGTCTGAAGATGATCCGTTTCTTTGTGTGACTTTTCCTCTTGTGTTCTGGATTTGATTACTTTTACTGCACAGTTTCACATGGCTTTGAACTGCAGCAGCATCTACATTACCACTGTTATGGATTTATTTTGTTCTTTTTGTCTGTCTCTTCTGCAGGAGTTTGACAAGTAATCTGCCCAATGTGAATCTCCAAATACCAAATGTCAACCTCCAAATTCCCAAAGTACCAAATCTGCCGCCAGTAGCAGGACTATCAGTTAACCTTCCAACAATGCCTAGTTTTTCCACCCCGTCATGGATGGCTGCTATCTATGACCCTGAGTGTGTATTCAACTAGTTCGCCTTAGATGTATGTGCATCAGCAACGTGTTGCCTTGGTATGAAGATGTCCCTAGGTCCCCTTGTCGCAGGTCATTGACAATAGAAGGCCAAATGAAAATATTGATTTAGATTTCGAAATGTCTTTGCCAATGACCTGCTTAGGCATTATGCTTTTTCTTCTCAACTACATAGGATAGTGGACACCACACACATTAGACACATTACAGATACCATTATATTCCTCAAATAAAATCTGGGGTAAACAGTCTTTACCGATCCTATCATGTTCATGCCAAGAGCACTGCAAGGGGGTTACGCACTGTAGTATAGGCTTGTTTAAAGTTTAGACTTGTTTGTTCTTGAAATGAGTGGCTATTTGACAAGCTCTCATTTCTTCTCAACATGCATGAAGTTGAGCTGTGAGGTATAGAGATACAGATCCAAACCATGTTTCACTGGAAGTTTTGGGCTTGTTGCACTGAAATTTATTGTAACAGTGGACATTATGATCATCTGGAATTTTCTGTCCAATGTGTATCTCTCCGCCTCTCTCCTACAGTTTTCACTAGCTGTAAAGAATGCAGTGGTTAGTCCGTAGTGCTCATGAAAAGTTGACTGTACCACTGATTGCTTATGGAAGGTACAGTTGAACATCGCATCAGCACCCTGTATGAATACTGCTCGTCCTGGCTCACATGACTGTCTGGCCAGTGGGATAGGGTGGGTGGGGTCAGGTGGTCAGAGGGTGGGATCATAGAAATTGAACCACAAGAATGGACATCCCCATTCTAGTCAATGGGTATTTCTGTTCTAGTGGTTTTATTTCTATGGTTGGGGTGGGTAAGTGGGTAGAGATTCTTCCCGGTGGTAACTGGGTGGGTGGATTGTTAGTTCAATGCTCTGAAGCAACCACCACTTCAGTGGAGCTGGCATCCAACGCAGTAGAGATCTGCCCCCTCTCCTATCCTCCTTTCCTCTTCTCCTCCTCCTTCTTTTCCTGCACCCCCCTATCCCAGTTAGCTCTACCCAGGATGGCAGCACCTTCAGACAGGACTGCATGGTGTGTTTTAATAGCTACTGTACTGTAGCATACCCACCCAGTACCACCAGCCTGAGGACATGGGGGGTGAGAGAGTGGGCTGTTCTTTTGGAGTTTTATTTTCTGTGATTGATCATCTATACTCCAAACAAATCCAAGTTGAATAGAGATAAATTAAACCTACTTTTGAACACACAATGATAGCCGTGTTCCAAGACATGCCCTCCCTCCCTCACCTCTCCACTCCCCTGTGTTGTATTACAGACACAAGTCAGTGTGCGATATCTGCAGTGACTATCCTGCATGAACCCACTCCACACCTAAAAGGTTATTAATAACCAAGTGCTACAGCATGGTTATTGACATTTTATTTTCAACCCTGTCCTCTTATTTTCCCCATACACTGGCTGTCTGTCTAAAGTGATGATATATAAGTGAAGATAATGTGAGGGAAATTACTCTGAAACAGTCGGTCGGTGTGTGGTCAGAATAAAGGACCTTTGACCCCAGGGTTCAGATGTGGATGACCAGCATCCTCTACACCCCCCTGACCCCTCTATCTTCTGTGACCTTTGGTTTCTGACCTGTGTGTGTTTGGGTGTACCGTGGGTGTGCAGCAATGGCTCTGGGACGTCGGAGGACCTGTTTTGGAAGCTGGAGGCCCTGCAGACCTTCATTAGGGACCTACACTGGCCTGAGGAGGAGTTCGCCAAACACCTGGAGAACCGCATGAAGCTCATGTCCAGCGACATGATTGAGAATTGCGTCAAACGGTGTGTGTGTGTTGTGTGTATGTGCACTGTATGTCTGGGTGTGTTATTATCTGTGTGTTGTGTCGGTATTGGTGTGTGTGAGGGTCGGTGTCTGTGTTAATCTTGTCAACAATAACTATGACAAGAAATACTCGTCAACTACCTATTTTTCCAGACTAAAACTATGACGATAACGAGACGTGATGCCCCGGAAAAAAGACCAATAACTATTACAAATTACTTTTCATTTTAGTCAACGAAAATGTGACGAGACGAGACTTCCAAGTGAGACTAATGGAAATGTTTATTTGACATGAAGCTCCTTTTCATCTGTTTTGTCCAATCATAAGCATGCATGCAGAATATTTAATGCAATCCTCTCATTAAAAGATTTGACATCTTTCAGTTGCGTGGTCTGATTGAGCTGATCTGCCCTGCTCTCACCCACACAGCTCCCAGGCGGTCACTTCGGTCACTTGTCAATCTTTTGAACTGATGCGAAGCCAGGACACTTGTAACTAACCTCAACTAGAAAGAATGTTTATGGTCCGAGTGGCGCAGTGGTCTAAGGCATTGCAGTGCTTGATGTGTCACTACAGACCCGGATTTGATCCCAGGCTGTGTCACAACTGGCCGTGACCGGGAGTCCCATAGGGACTACAGACCTGGGTTTGATCCCAGGCTGTGTCTCAACTGGCCATGACTGGGAGTCCCATAGGGCGGCACACAATTGGCCCAGCGCTGTCTGTGTTAGGGGAGGGTTTGGCTTGGGGGCTTTACTTGGCTCATCACGCTTTAGTGACTCCTTGTGGTGGTCCGGGCTCCTGCAGGCTGACTTCGGTCATCAGTTGAAGGGTGTTTCCTCTGATACATGCTTCCGGGTTAAGCGGATGGGGTGTTAAGAAGCGCGTCATGTTTCGGAGGATGCATGGCTCGACCTTCACCTCTCCCGAGCCCATTGGGGAGTTGCCGCGATGAGACAAGATCAAAAAAGAGGGGTAACAATGTTTACTCTCTCTTACTTTCATGTAGGATATTTTTGCTTTGAATAAATAACATGCGCGCTGTTATGTATTCATCTGTGTTGCCGATCTCGTGACACGGTCAGCAAATGCGAGTTGTGGTTGCTTTTTTCCTATGGGAAAAACAAATGCTATATGTTGACTATTAGGAGTACAGTAATACTTCTGGCATTTTAGTAAAGCTCAAATTATCCCCTTTTCAAGGAAACAACTGTTATTTACCACCCTTGACGGTTATGATGGGGAGGAAATCAGAGCTGTAAATTGTTTAACCTGTAGCCAAGGCTTAGTACCCTATATGGTTCATTATAGCTGTCATGGGTTTCAATCTGCCACAATATCAATGTAGCCAGCTAAGGTATACAAGGGGATAGTAAGCCTAGTTGGAAACAGTTGTCTAAATGTGAACATGATGAAGTCGGAGGTAGCCTAAATATTAATTATATAATCGAAAAAAATACACTGACTATTACATGACTAAAACGAGACTAAAACTTGTCATGAGTTTTAGTCGACTGATAATAACTAAAACTAACAAAGGATGAAATTACTAAAATGTGACTGAGACTAAAATGTATTTTAAGACTAAAACTAAATCTAAAATAGCTGCAAGAATGAACACTGGTGTGTGGTGTTGTGTACTGCCTGTGTTGGTGTGTGTGTCTCTCGATCATGTGGCTGGACATGAGCCTCTGCCTCAAACTAAATACCATACATTACATAGAAATGTTCCCTGACGTGTATTGCAGCACTAGGATGGCATTTGAGTCCAAGCTGGCAAAGAGCAGCAGGGGTACAGACTTCCGCATCTCAGCAGCAATATGCACCATGTTCAATGTGATGGTGGATGCGAAGGACCAGTCTTCCAAGCTGTGTGCCATGGAGATGGGCCAGGAGGTAAGAATGTGGCACTACCACTGCAAAGGTTGTGGGTTCAATTCCCAGAAGGGATCACTTACTAAACCTTTACCACCCAAAAAGATGAACTGTGTGTTATATTCCTCTTTCAGAAACAGTACCACACCCAGATAGATGAACTGATTGAGGAGAGTGTGAAGGACATGATCCAACTCATGGTGGCAAAGGTACACTTAATTGTTCTTATTGTCCTCCCTAATGATACGTAAGTCATATTGTGGTTGGCCTCATAGTGCTTTGTGGCACTAGAAAAGTAGACCAAGATGATTTGTAGTCTGGGATAAATGTTGTTATTGTTAGTTTGTTTGTTTATTGTTGTTTGCGTGTCTCACTTCTTCTCAGTTTGTGGTTATTCTGGAGGGTCTGTTGGCCAAGATCTCCCGATACGATGAAGGCACTCTGTTCTCGTCTTTCATGTCATTCACGGTAAGACTAGGCTTCTCTAATGTATCGCCTCCAATATCATGTCAGATGGTACTATGTTTACGTCAATTATTATAGGTATATTGGTGACTGCAAATTATGAAATTCTCATATTTTCTTGTCACAATCTGTCTGTAATTTCAGGTGAAAGCTGCCTCAAAGTATGTGGACGTCCCTGTAAGTGTGCCACAGTCCCAGTTGATCTCTGTAAAATGTCAAACCAGTAAAAAAGCTATGTGATCAGAAAGGAAGTACTTATTGTTTACTTAATTCAAATCAAAATCCATTCTCATGTGTTTGAGGTCATTTAACTGTACTGTGCATGCATAGATTCTTCTCACATTGCCCCTCCCACCCTGCCTCTGTCTTTAACACTATTGTTCGATGTGAGTCTGTATAAAGTACATTACGTCCTTATTTCATTTAATCGAGTTTTCTATATTTTTATTTATATTTGTCATATTTTCAATAAATGTTTACAATCTGCATCCCTGTACATGTGACTAATAAACTCAATCTAATCTAAATCTGATATAAATTACAGATTTACAATGTCTATGTTTCTGGTGTGTTTGCAGAAGCCTGGGATGGACGTTGCCGACGGTTATGTCACCTGTGTCCGCCATTCTCAGGACATTCTACGAGATAAGGTCAATGAGGAGGTGTATATAGAAAGGTTATTTGATGTAAGTAAGATGCCGTCTCTTCCTGACCAATAGGGAGGGAGCTTTCCAGAATGTGGCAAAACAATTGTGACAGGAAAGGGATATTATATGTCACATTTTAAGACCAGGCACTGTGTGTATGCCTACCACAGCCTGGTACAGAAGAGGCTTGTGTTTTCTTATCTTCCTCTATAGGCTTTTCTCCTCGTCTCTCCTCTATCTCTTCTTCTCTGTTCTCTGAACCTCTGCTCCTGCCCACTGTATTCTGGTGTGCATTGCCACAGTGCTTTTGGACCTTTGTGGATTGGTTGGATCACTTTTGTTTACAAGCAAAGAGTCCAAACAAGCACCATCGGGCAGGATTATCGAAAGCAGTGCTCTCTGGGTAAAGAAAGATAGAGAAATTATGTACATGTCATCTAATAAACTCCAACACTAGGATACGTAATAACTAACTTTCGCTTTCTAAGTAATACTAAATAATATATAGTATTTTAAAATACTCGTTCACTTTAAAGCAGTCTTGCAAAGCAAAAGTCATTGATATGAGAGCACTGTCTTACAAGCACATAATCCTTATGTGGTACATTTGAAATAATGTGTCCACCATTTTTGTGAGGTGTATTACAGTGACGTGTGTTTGCTTCATACCCCTGAAATGTATAAACTGTACAGTATTGTGGTGCACAGGTGTGTGTGTGTGTGTGTGTGTGTGTTGGCTTTGTATGTTTGAGAGGCGTGTGGTAATGTGCTGGAGTGGTTTAGTATGTGTGTTGGCTGTGTATTAGTGTGTTTGAGAGGTAATACTTTGTGCAGTAGCCTACTGTTCCTGCACTGTCACTGTGTGTGTGTTGGCTTTGTGTGTTTGTGAGGTGTGCTGTTATGTGCTAGAGTGGTGTGTATTTTGTGTTTGCAAGGTGTGTTGTACTACTGTGAAGTGTGTTTAATTCCGTCTTTAAGGTCAACACTGACTGTCCCTGTCTCTCTCCTTGTGTTTCTACACGGCTAAAGAGTACAGCCCTTCCTCCCCACTGTTTCTGATGTGATTGTATCGCTGCTTCTAACCTGGCCCTACCCATCACTACCACGTTTGACTGTGGATGTTTTGGTTTTAAATGTTGTATTTCCATTAGTTTTGGAGTGTCTTTGATTAAGTTTGTTGTTTTATTTAACATTGTTTTCCCTCCTAATGCTATTATATTCCATCCATCTCTGTGCATGTATCTCTGCTGCGTCTCTCTCTCTCTTTCTTTCTATTCACTCTCAATTACTTTCTTTCTTTCTTTATTAACCCCATAACTCTTGCCGCCTCCTCTTTTCTTCAAAAAGTGGCACTTATCTCTAATGTCGCGTTGTTTTAGCACATTATGTTGAATGGCATGATTTCAAGTCAAATAATCTTCCTGTGTACATCTTCTAGCATGACCTTCCACCTCTAAGAGTTATGCCTCAGTCATACTACTATAAAACACATACAGCCCACCAACCTCTGCACGCACGCACTCACCCAGCCACCCACGAAGCCACAAAACCCACCTTGCTTCCAGGTCTGCATGCACTGCACGCACATACTGTAGGCTCAACTCGACAGTGTGAAGTGGACAGGCATTAATCTGCTAAAATCTGACCTCAAGCGTCAAGCCAAAACCTCCTGACCAACCAGTCATCTCTACAGGACAAAAACAAACCTGGGTCCAATCAAATTAGAGCTAGGGCAATTAGACCAATAAAACCAACAAAAGAAACAACCAAGCCAAGTCCAATCCTAGCCCTTCAGGCCTTTCATTCCTGGCCCTGCCTACTCACTCCACATGACTCAAAGTTGATTTTTTTTCTTCTGGACGTTCGAAGGAGGACAACAGTTTTTTCCTTGGTTTATCACTCTTCTTCTCTCGTGTGCTGTTCTCTTATAACTTGATCTCTACTACAAATCATCTGGGTCAATCTTATCCTACACTCTGAATGTAACATTCTTCTAATAAGGTATAAGAAAATAGCACAACTGTCTGCTCCTTGCCTGCCTAACCATTTACTCACTTTGTCATTATGATTTCACTTCGGCAAATGATCGAGTTGAAACGACACTGTGGAGTTACAGTATGTAGAATAAATGTTCTAAGACGTTGTCGTGCTGCTTATGTGTATTGAAGAACCTTCACAAGGCTTTAGCGCTGGTCTAGATCATTTGAAGTAAAGCATTTATCATAAATTCAGATCCCCTTACAATATACTGTACAAATGATGTATGGGTATGCCATATGTTCAGTTGATTGAAAAGTATAGCATACTAGACATTTACCTACTAATAACAACTTGTAGATATAGAAGTAGATATTTCTAGAAAGTTTGTGCCAGAAAACATGAACATTTTATAGTTTAATGGCTAGCTAGCACTACTAACATATACCCTGGCAATTTATTAATCATTTCATTGTTTCCCTCTGATTTTCTTAGTGCCATGCAGTGCTTGGAAAAATGGGAATTATGAAATAATTAATGGGCTTTTTTCTGAAATAAGTATTTTATGCATGTTCAGTGTGTGTTTTATTTCTCCACTGCAGAGTGTGTGTGTGTGTGTGTGTGTGTGTCTTTTTCAAAATGTCTGTCTTGTCTTTCCTGGAAAATACTGTAAATGTCTGCGTGTGTTAGGTGTTGGAAAGTACTTCCCTATGTGTGAGTGTGTTTTGCTTGTAAGACGTGTGTATGTGTTCACTAGAGAACATATCAAGCTGCATCTTGATATGCAGAGAGCTCTAGTTTGTGTGTGTGTGTGTGTTTGTGTTTGCGTCTACGTGTGTGTGTGTTTTGCTGGAGAACGCTGTGTTTGTGTGTGTTGCAGCAATGGTACACAGCCACCATGAACCTGCTGGGGACCTGGCTCACTGAGCGCATGGACCAGCAGCTCCATCTCTACCAGCTCAAGATCCTCATCAGGATCGTCAAGGTAACTCACTGCCAGGGTAGGGGTTGATAATCTGCACTGTGACTCAGCTACTGTAACTATTTTGACACTAGTGTCGCTTTATTTGATGGAAAAATGGGAACATAATTGAAAACGTACGCTGAAAACGTGTCAAGGTAACAAAAGCCTTGTGCTCACACTGCAGGCCTTAATGCTCAAATCAGTTTTGGAATACTGACTGTACAAACAGCAAGTTACAAGTGACAATTGGATTTGTGTGTGTTCAGACTAGTCATTTGCTGTCATGGCTACGCTAGTTGTCATGGTAGTGGCAGGTGCGTGCGTGCGTGCAATGGTGTAGGCTGATTGGTCGTGGTGGTGCTCATGCTTTCTGTCACTCAGGAGTTGTTGTGGAGCAAGCTAATGTTACAACAATGCCTGCCATGGAAGTCTCCCAGCTGCTTTGAATGTTTGAAATCATAGTGTAAGAACACATTTAAAGCCTCAAAGGACAAGATGATCAAACTTTCAAAACAATAACTAGCATGCTAGGTAGCTGTTTAGCTTTCTAGCACATTCACTCATTTATTTGTAAACAATTAACAAGCTAGTTAGTAGGGTTGAGTGGTATTCAGATTTTCATAGCGTCATACTGTTTCTCTAACATACCGGGGTATACGCTATTACCGAATGTTCACACAAGGGCCGCAATTGTTTTACCGCACAAAAAAGGGTTCATGATCCAGGAGGGGATTGAATGTCTCTGCTGTAGCCAAGAAGCTGGATCTTGACAGCTAACCACTTAGCTATCAAGTCAGCAAATAAAATGCATAGCTGGAGCCCTCAGCTGGATATAATTTATTTGACACATCTTAGATTTCTTATAGTTATACTTAACGTATAAACAGTGGCGTAGGAAACACCCCTGCAACGGTATTGAAAATCATACCGTTGGAATATATTGAAATATACCCGGTACAGTATATCGCCTAAGCCTATTAGTTATCTACCACGTGTTCTTGTCAAACTGTCAACAGAGTAGCTAGCAAGCAACAAGATATGCCAAATAAGTCTAAAAAACAAATTACTTAAATTTGACTGTTCAGACACAAGTTGCATGACCAGGAATCAGATTTGTATGAAATGTGGCTTGATATATCCGATTCCATGTGCTTTTTGGTATTTCAGAAAGATCAGATTCGAATCAGATATGCCATAAAATGGGATAGTCACTTCGAACTGCCAGTATGAACAAGGCTAAAATGGTATGGTAGGGGTTAATAATGCATTGTAGAGACCCTCATATCTTTATATTCACTGTCATTGATTACCATGGCATGTAATCTACCTGTAACTCAGTGGCACACGTTCTTTGTCGAGCATTTAGCTACTTCATCCCTCTATACTTGCTAATCGTCCTTTTAATCATCCATCTCCTTGTAGAAAAAGTACCGTGACTTCCGTCTGCAGGGGGTGCTAGACTCCACCCTGAACACTAAGATGTATGACACGGTGAGGAACAGGCTGACCCTGGAGGAGGCCAACGCGTCCATGAAAGAGGGAGGCATGGGGGGCATCTCCATGAAGGACAGCGACGAGGAGGACGAAGACGATGACTAGAGCCCAGCGCCGCCCGACCTCAGAACTGCCACAGACACCTCCCGTTACCCCGATACCCCCACCCCACCCGATCCTCTACTCTCACAACTTTTGACTTAGCCTGGTAACCAATGCATGTACCAACTCTGTTACTCAGACAGCCACTTTAAGTCCTCTTTGTCATCTCAAAATGCCCATGAAGGACCTATAATAAACAATAAAAATAGTAATTACTATACTGAGGAAAAATAATACAAATAAAGATGTTGAAAAAATATACACCATGAATGACAGTTTAGCTGTGTCATGATGAAGATAGCACCAATGATATTTGACTCATTGATTTCTAAATTCATTTCTATGTGTTCCTAAGCAATATGGAGTACCATTTGTTTGACAATGTTGAGTGAGATTATTAGGTGTGTCCCTATCCAATGCAAACCTATATCGCGCTTCTTTGTTGTATTCTACATTCATTATAATGGTACATTGTCGTGACGATGAGTGTATAGACCCTTTTCTTTGTATTGTCTATCTTTAAGTGGATGCCAACTGCTTCAAACTGAAAATTACCCTCTGTATTTAAGTTCAATGCTGTTTAGGATAAACATCTCGTCTACTCAACTCTACTGTACTCTCAGCACCATAGTATGTTCTAGAACGTCTGTTTCCTCATCTGTGTCAATGCTCTGTGACCTCATGATCTTTCACCCTATCGCCAACGAGACATCGTCCAGCAGCCATCTTGAACTAAAATGAGTGGGTATTCTAGAAATGCAATATTCTCAAAGCTCCATTTTGATATCTTGTTGGAGATTATATTTTTCTTTCTACATTGTTGAAACGACCTTGAAACAGGTTCTAATCTATTTTAAATTTAGTTGCACGTTTACAGAGAAAAGAGAGCTAAAAAAATGTTTTTTTTATTTACCAAAATGAAAGTTGGTCTGTCTTTTTTAGTTTTATTACGTATTTGATTAGGATGAGATGTGTGGCATTTCTTTGGGTCTCACTATTGTTTTGTATATACACCGCTGTACATTGCATTCTGAGCCATCGCTGCATGCCCGTGGGTCCCCACCCTCTCCGAATGCTTTCTGTTTTGTGTGAAAATTAGCTGGTGGATTAATTCTTGCTTTTGCCTTATGAAAGCCAACAGTTGTAATATGCAAGAGCTGTGGCCTCTCAATAAAATTACTGTACAAATACACAATCTGCTCTTTGTGTCATTTATAGAATATGTAAATTACCTATTTGACCCAGGGAAAGGGGACATGAAATGTTTAACCTGCACACTGAGAAACACCAAAGTGCATAATGGCGAGTTTAGGGATAACTGATAACCAACTACTGACAACCAGCAGAGGGCAACATTGTAACCATAAAAAATAGAACTGACCTTGAGGGGTTAACAACTAAACGGGCTCATAAAAGCAGAACAATGAAAACCCTGCCTCATACTACGGTAAATCTCACACAAATAGACAACATCAGGATGTACATCAAAACCCATACTTTATTTAATGTATAGCAATACAATTTACATATTAAATAACACTATTACACTATAATAATATTATATCGTATGACAGTACCATAGTAATACAACACCATGGCACTATTATACAATGACAGTAAAATAAATGGACCAAACCATTTCATTTCTTCACGTTTACAAAATAGAACGACTGCTGAACTTGCTTAGATGGGTTGAGGCAAACTTTACTCAGTGACTCCCGGGATCTTTTTCATCCATAGCACACACTGGTCTGATGTAGTCTATAGCAAAAGTCTGATATTCAAAATGGGGAGGAATAACATATTCTTGACCCCGAGAGAACAAATTATTTACGGTGAACATCCCAAATGGTATCCTATTCCCTACTGTATATAGTGCACCTCTTTTGATCAAAAGTAGGGCACTATATAGATAATAGCGTGCCATTTTAGACGCAGTCATGGACTTGTGTTGGAAGGTGATGGCAGTCTACTTGTATCCATGGAGACATGATTCCTACATACTCACCACAAATACAATGACTGAGAGGAGGATGTTACAAAGAAAAAAGCTTCATATGAAAATAAAGGTCTATAATGATCACACAGCAAAGATTATAATGTCCAAGAAGACTGATCCTTGAAGTAAATATGTACATACCTTCGAAATAGGAAATTACACTCATGTTATAAATGGAATATGTATAAAGCGTAATGTTAATAATAATGATCGAGATAACTTTTAAATTTACACATGCAAAACAAATGGTTGTTTGCTGCCAATAACTGTTTCCCATTGTGACAAATATGCATGTAATAAGTCAGGACTTTTCTCCAAATGTTGGAGAGTTGTGACTTCATTTAAGAAGCTTCTCGTCGAGAGAGAAGAGGGGAAAAAAAAGGAAACTACAGCATCTATGTATAAGTACAGGGTATAGCTACAGGGTACAGTATGGATGAGTAAAGTATATATTATTGTGGTTTGATGTAGGGGTTAGTTAAAATCCAGTTCAAACATAATTTCACATGGTGAAGTATGGACTTACACTATGGACTTTCATTAGGATGAACGCTTCATGTGACTGCTCATTGTCCGAGACGCATTCTAAGAACTTTGTGGTAACATTGCAACAACCATGTAATAATATAATGTTTTAGTCCAATTATGGTCAAACAACTTTCTTGTTGCAATTTTCAACCATGTCTTTGGTTATAATGAAAGAAAAACACTTCCCACTCGAGATGATGTTAAGACTACGAGAAATCCATTAATTTGGTAAGATGAAAGCTGTATTTTATGAAGTACATTTTATATTAAGTAAAACAGTTGATGCAGGATAAGCCACATGTAGAGCTGGGTTGTACAAAATGGACACTATGGGTCTTGATCCACACAAGGCAAGAGGGGGAATGATATACAGTATACAAAACCAGCTGCTTACTTTGATAAAGGATATAGTCATATATATTACAAAACAATATAAATCTTAATATAAAGCAATAAATGTTCACAGTAGTTGTTGTAATACTACTTTTAAAAAATTTAAGTAATGGGTAATATAGTTATAATATGTATAAGTAACATAGTATCTCTACAGATTAAAATTTTCCTTGGATAAGGTGGGTTTTCCAAAATAAGAAGTGTTGGCCAGATGATAGTGACGCAATGCATGTTGGGTGAGCTGTACTGTAATAAAATGTACTGAACTGGGATGGTCTGTATTAAGAAATCTATTGGCCTGGAAGATCATGTTGACCTGTAGGGTCGTCCTTGGTCTTCATTCTTCATTCATTGAGGCGAAAGTATTTTCTTTGCCACAATCCAAAAAGGGTTCCAATGCAGGTAGTGGAGCGTGGAGCCAGGGTCTAGCTAACTGTACTGTATTATCTAACAGGGTTTTAGGCAGTAACACTGAAAGTATAGTGCAAACTGGACAGAGCTTCTTTCTTTTTCCACACGTGAAACAACTTAAACAACAGGTGCAAACCCTCAGCAGGATAACAGTTTACACAAAAATAATGAAGAAACAAATAAATATCAAAAAACATTATATCATCAGTGTAAAAAAGGTAATCAGGTTACCGGTATTTAACCAATAGTTCTGGCAAAAAAAGGCCTCGGGAAAGTCCGCCAAAGTTCTCTCCGTTTCTCAGTTGTACAAATTAAGTGCCTTCGGGTGGTGGTGTGAGCTACGGTGTGGTCAGTCAGACTAATGACTCCAGTCAGACCAATAACCAGTCAGACCAGTTGCCAGTCAGACCAGTAACCAGTACAACCGGTCAGACCAGTAACCAGTCAGACCAGTACAACCAGTAACCAGTCAGACCAGTAAGCAGTCAGACCAGTACAACCAGTAACCAGTCAGACCAGTACAACCAGTCAGACCAGTACAACCAGTCAGACCAGTACAACCAGTCAGACCAGTAACCAGGTCAGACCAGTAACCAGTAGAACCAGTCAGACCAGTGACCAGTAACCAGTCAGACCAGTAACCAGTCAGACCAGTAAGCAGTCAGACCAGTACAACCAGTAACCAGTCAGACCAGTACAACCAGTCAGACCAGTACAACCAGTCAGACCAGTAACCAGGTCAGACCAGTAACCAGTCAGACCAGTAACCAGTCAGACCAGTAACCAGTCAGACCAGCGACTCCATGCTCTCTGCAGGGTCTGATTCGTCCATTATGACAACCACGCCATTAGTGTCCATGTAGAGGGGGCAAATCCCACTATCTCTGCTGCTCACCAGGCTCATCATGGCCTTGTACAGGTACTGATAGTGCTCCTGGAGAGATAGAGAGACACAACGAGAGGGGAGGAAAGAGAGACAGGTTAAGACAACTGTTAATATTGACAAATGTTGCAACTTCAAATGTTACTTCTAGGTCTAAGATTGGTGACATGTTGAGAAGTCATGTCAGAACAAGCAATGACAACCACCATGTTACACAGACTGGAAGTGATATTTGTTCCTATGACTGAATGGAGATGTTGCAAGAAGTTAGTTATTGACAATTGCTGATTATTAACAGCACCAAACCTCCTGTCTGGGTCATGGTTGAACTCACTATGTCTGTGAAGACTCCTGGCCTCATGAGGTTGATCATCTTAGCCACCTGATAGACATCCACAGCCCCTTCACTCTCCAGCTGCTGAGACAGGGTGGTGAGGGCACACAGAGTCCCCGCAGACACAGCCCCAAACCTACCAGGGACAGAGAGGGACATCTTGATACCAATTGAGCAATGTGTCCATACCCCGAAGAATTCAGGCTGTTCTGGAGGCAAAAGGGGGTCGACCCAGTTCTAGATGGGTGTACCTAATAAACTGGACACTGAATGCACAGTACCTACACACGCACTCAAGCGCACACACACCAGGCCCACTTACTCATCGTGTATGATGGTGGGTCCGTCTCGTGTCATGGCCTCCTCTTTGATGACATTGATGAGCTCGAAGGTGCTGCTGAGAGGAGCATCTGGGTTTGGCCATTTAGGGCACTGGAAATGTCTTACCTCCAGGACATAGTCATCCTGTTAGAGAGAGAGGGAGACATATTACAGTCAGACACAACTAGGATAATGACAATACAGTACCACTACTGCAGGCCAGTACTGTAGTTTAACTAAAGCCCAATCTGATGACACTTAATACAAACAAATGGGAATAATAACCTTCCCTTAAATGTCTTCAATTACAGTACCGTAGTTTAGCTAGAGCCTATCTGAAAACAGATGGGCTCAACCAAGGCCCAGTCCCACTGGTCCTACCTCCAAGGACCACCCCGGGACAAACATGGCCCTTCTATCTGCGTACCGGCATAACGGTCTAAGAGGTTTTTATACACTGAGAGTTTACCTGTGAGGGGTGAAAGGTCAAAGATGAAGGGTTACTGTACCTGCGTGGCCTCCAGTATAAAGTCGTGGATGATGATCTGTTCTTCGTTGGAGAGACACAATCTGTCCTTGCTGATCAGGGTGACGGTGAAGGCTAGGCAGTTCATCGCCTCCTCTCTGCTCGGCCAGTACACAAACTCATCCTCAGCCTAAATACACATACGACAACACAGGCACCATACGACAACACAGGCACACAGGTTAGATGAGTGTAAGGTACAGTGGGGCAAAAAAGTATTTAGTCAGCCACCAATTGTGCAAGTTCTCCAACTTAAAAAGATGAGAGAGGCCTGTAATTTTCATCATAGGTACACTTCAACTATGACAGACGAAATGAGTAAAAAGAAATCCAGAAAATCGCATTGTAGGATTTTTAATTTATTTATTTGCAAATTATGGTGGAAAATAAGTATTTGGTCAATAACAAAAGTTTATCTCAATACTTTGTTATATACCCTTTGTTGGCAATGACAGAGGTCAAACGTTTTCTGTAAGTCTTCACAAGGTTTTCACACACTGTTGCTGGTATTTTGGCCCATTCCTCCATGCAGATCTCCTCTAGAGCAGTGATGTTTTGGGGCTGTCGCTGGGCAACACGGACTTTCAACTCCCTCCAAAGGTTTTCTATGGGGTTGAGATCTGGAGACTGGCTAGGCCACTCCAGGACCTTGAAATGCTTCTGACGAAGCCACTCCTTCTGTTCGGGCGGTGTGTTTGGGATCATTGTCATGCTGAAAGACCCAGCCACGCTTCATCTTCAATGCCCTTGCTGATGGAAGGAGGTTTTCACTCAAAATCTCACGATACATGGCCCCATTCATTCTTTCCTTTACACGGATAAGTCAGTCCTGGTCCCTTTGCAGAAAACAGCCCCAAAGCATGATGTTTCCACCCCCATGCTTCACAGTAGGTATGGTGTTCTTTGGATGCAACTCAGCATTCTTTGTCCTCCAAACACGACGAGTTGAGTTTTTACCAAAAGTTATATTTTGGTTTCATTTGACCATATGACATTCTCCCAATCCTCATCTGGATCATCCAAATGCTCTCTAGCAAACTTCAGACGGGCCTGAACATGTACTGGCTTAAGCAGGGGGACACGCCTGGCACTGCAGGATTTGAGTCCCTGGCGGCGTAGTGTGTTACTGATGGTAGGCTTTGTTACTTTGGTCCCAGCTCTCTGCAGGTCATTCACTAGGTCCCCGTGTGGTTCTGGGATTTTTGCTCACCGTTCTTGTGATCATTTTGACCCCACGGGTGAGATCTTACGTGGAGCCCCAGATCGAGGAAGATTATCAGTGGTCTTGTATGTCTTCCATTTCCTAATAATTGCTCCCACAGTTGATTTCTTCAAACCAAGCTGCTTACCTATTGCAGATTCAGTCTTCCCAACCTGGTGCAGGTCTACAATTTTGTTTCTGGTGTCCTTTGACAGCTCTTTGGTCTTGGCCATAGTGGAGTTTGGAGTGTGACTGTTTGAGGTTGTGGACAGGTGTCTTTTATACTGATAACAAGTTCAAACAGGTGCCATTAATACAGGTAACGAGTGGAGGACAGAGGAGCCTCTTAAAGAAGAAGTTACAGGTCTGTGAGAGCCAGAAATCTTGCTTGTTTGTATGTGACCAAATACTTATTTTCCACCATAATTTGCAAATAAATTCATTAAAAATCCTACAATGTGATTTTCTGGATTTCTTTTCCTCATTTTGTCTGTCATAGTTGAAGTGTACCTATGATGAAAATTACAGGCCTCTCTCATCTTTTTAAGTGAGAGAACTTGCACAATTGGTGGCTGACTAAATACTTTTTTGCCCCACTGTATATATGTGTAAGCAGGTCCAAACTGTACTGTGCTGGCTTGGATATTTTATTTTCATATGTTCAGCACTGATGCATAACCAGGCAAGGACAGTTTTACTTGACTAAGTAGGGTGAAAACTTATGTTATAACCTGCTGGCCAGCTACTCTACTCACCAAACCGTGGTTGTCAGCAAGCATGACGATGATTTGGGCGTTGTGGTCCCAGATCATTCTCCAGAAGTCTGTGGTGGTGTGGGGCAAAGGATGCTGGGTTATGATGAACTCATTACTCCTGTAGTAACCCTGCGTGGCCAAAGGTTGAAGGTCAACATGTTAGCAGTCATACATAGCTAACAGCTCTCACAAAATCTTCTATAATATTATTAACCAATTACATTTACAGTGTCTGAACACCAGAAGGAATGTACTGTATTGTGTCTGTTAGGACTTACATTTCATATCAATGAGTTTTAAAGGTTACTGTCTTGATCGTGATGTACTGTGTACAGGCCCTTGCCTCAGTTTCTCAGTATGAATTATTCTTTATGATAAATGGTGGACTGTTATTCATTAAGAGGCTTCACACAATAACAGTAAAACATGCAGGGCAATTATAATTATCAAGGGAACAGAACATATCATTATGTTCAGACACAACTATCAGACAGACAGACTGGGCAGGAGATATGTGTGTGTGGTATAGCAGTACCATACCATTATGTAGGAGGCATTGATGTAGTCTGTGCCTTTCATTCCAGGGAGAGGGGCCAGTCCTACACGAGCTCGTTCCGCTAGAGAGGGAGACAAAACACATGCATTCAATCACACCACTAGCCTTCTGGTGCCATTGTACTGTACAGTACTAACTAATAATGCACATATCACTGGACTACTGCAACTCTCTGTTGGTTGGGCTCCCTGCTTGTGCCATCAAACCCCTGCAAACCCCTGCAACTTATCCAACCTTCCCAAGTTCTCCCATGTCACCCCGCTCCTCTGCACACTCCACTGGCTTCCAGTCGAAGCTTGCATCCACTACAAGACCACAGTGCTTGCCTACGAAGGAACTGCCCCTCCCTACCGCCAGGCTATGATCAAAACCTACACAGCCATCTCGAGCCCCCAGTTCTTGCACCACTGGTCTCTTGGTCGTTCTACCCGTACCTCATCAAAGAGTATCTTAAATTAATCCCATTACCCTCCCCCCTACAAAAAAAAAATAATGTGTATTTTCCTACTAGCACTGACCTTGCTGATAGCCACTTTATTGAGGGAAAATGTACATACTATGACTGTGATATGTGGTTGTCCCACCTAGCTATCTTAAGATGAGTGCACTAACTAAGTTGCTCTGGATAAATGACTAAAATGTAAATATCAACTATAAGCTACACACTGTTTCAACTACTGTGCTTTTGCTATGGCAAGATTCCCCAAGTTTATGAAAAGTTTTCATTGTTGGACATGAAAGACTGTAAAAACACCAGGAAATCAGTTGGAAATCTGTTCCCAAGTATTCCCACGGATAATAGAGAGAAACGTGATTATACAGTTGAAGTCGGAAGTTTACATACACCTTAGCCAAATACATTTAAACTCAGTTTTTCACAATTCCTGACATTTAATCCTAGTAAAAATTCCCTGTCTTAGGTCAGTTAGGATCACCACTTTATTTTAAGAATGTGAAATGCCGGAATAACAGTAGAGATAATTATTTATTTCATTACATTCCAAGTGGGTCAGAAGTTTACATACACTCAATTAGTATTTGGTAGCATTGCCATTAAATTGTTTAACTTGGGTTAAACATTTCAGGTAGCCTTCCACAAGCTTCCCACAATAAGTTGGGGGAATTTTGGCCCATTCCTCCTGACAGAGCGGGTGTAACTGAGTCAGGTTTGTAGGCCGCTTTTTCAGTTCTGCCCACAAATTTTCTATAGGATTGAGTTCAGGGCTTTGTGATGGCCACTAAAAATACCTTGACTTTGTTGTCCTTAAGCCATTTTGCAACAACTTTGGAAGTATGCTTGGGGTCATTGTCCATTTGGAAGACCCATTTGCGACCAAGCTTTAACTTCCTGACTGATGTCATGAGATGTTTCTTAAATATATCCACATAATTGTCCTTCCTCATGATGCCATCTATTTTGTGAAGTGCACCAGTCCCTCCTGCAGCAAAGCACCCCCACAACATGATGCTGCCACCCCCGTGCTTCACGGTTGGGATGGTGTTCTACGGCTTGCAAGCCTCCCCCTTTTTCCTCCAAACATAACAATGGTCAGTTCTATTCTAAACAGTTCTATATTTGTTTCATCAGACCAGAGGACATTTCTCCAAAAAGTACAATCTTTGTCCCCATGTGCAGTTGCAAACCGTAGTCTGGCTTTTTTAATGCGGTTTTGGAGCAGTGGCTTCTTCCTTGCTGAGCGGCCTTTCAGGTTATGTCGATATAGGACTTGTTTTACTGTGGATATAGATACTTTTGTACCTTTTTCCTCCAGCATCTTCACTTGGTCCTTTGCTGTTGTTCTGGGATTGATTTGCACTTTTCGCACCAAAGTACGTTCATCTCTAGGAGACAGAATGCGTCTCCTTCCTGAGCGGTATGACGGCCGCGTGGTCCCCTGGTGTTTATACTTATGCATTCATTGTTTGTACAGATGAACGTGGTACCTTCAGGTGTTTGGAAATTGCTCCCAAGGATGAACCAGACTTGTGGAGGTCTACAATTTTTTTCTGAGGTCTTGGCTGATTTCTTTTGATTTTCCCATGATGTCAAGCAAAGAGGCACTGAGTTTGAAGGCAGGCCTTGAAATAAATCCACAGGTACACCTCCAATTGACTCAAATTATGTCAATTAGCCTTTTAGAAGCTTTTAAAGCCATGGCATAATTTTCTGGAATTTTCCAAGCTGTTTAAAGGCACAGTCAACTTAGTGTATGTAAACTTCTGACCCACTGGGTACAGTGTTACAGTGAATTATAAGTGAAATAATCTGAAAAATTACTTGTGTCATGCACAAAGAAGATGTCCTAACCGACTTGCCAAAACTATAGTTTGTTAACAAGAAATTTGTGGAGTGGTTGAAAAACGAGTTTTAATGACTCCAACCTAAGTTTATGTAAACTTCTGACTTCAACTGTATACAAACGTAAGCAAGGTTTGAATTGATTATGTTTTAGTCAGATATATTCCTTTTTTAGATTCTGACGGTGAATTTGCAGTCTACAAATTATTTGAACTTATGTTCCGGGCCCCCGACCATCTGCTCAAGAAAAAATCAGCCCGCGGCTGATTTTTTATGGCGTAGTCACATGGTGGGTTGAAAAAGCTCATACACTCTATTTCTATAGCCTAATGTCTCAGACGAACTGGCAAAGCATTTAACATCTTCTCACTCACTGCATATGCTTCAGTAGTTGGTGATTCATTGACTAGAGAAATGGATAATATAGCCTAGACTACTATCTAGAAATACTGTACTCACATGGAACCACTGAGGAGTTGCGGTTCTTCTCCTTGTTGCAGTCTTTCTGGGCGCTGAAGCACTCTATGAAGTGGGTGTTACACTGGGTCAGCAGCTGGAGAGACAGCGGGGGAAGAAGAGTTGGATCAGATCACTAGAACAATGGATATGAATGTGAATGGATATGAATGGGCATCAATGTATACATGGTGATATTATAATGGCTGGGTGACAATGTCTACCTACAATCTTTAGTACAGCCCTCCAACTCTCTAAAGATGCTATTCATTACATAAATAGTATGTAAATTACTATGCTGATATATAGGCTCACTCTGAACTGCTTGTCGAGACGCGTGCGGCCCCCCAGGCCAGGGGTGAGGATGCTGTTGACGTAACCATGGAGCTGACAAGCGGGTACTTCTGTCTCACTGCCCAGGATGGCCTCCATCAGTGCATCATGGATGAACACGTACTGCTCCTATGGTCCAGGGAGGAGGAAGATACACTACATGACCAAAGGTATGTGGACACCTGCTGGTTGAACATCTCATTACAAAATCATGGGCATTAATATTGGGTTGGTCCCCTCTTTGCTGCTGTAACAGCCTCCACTCTTCTGGGAAGGCTTTCCACTAAATGTTGGAACATTGCTGCGGGGGACTTGCTTCCATTCAGCCGCAAGAGCATTAGTGTGGTCGGGCACTGATGTTTGGCGATTAGGCCTGGCTCGCTGTCTGCGTTCCATTTCATCTCTAAGGTATTCGATGGGGTTGAGGTCAGGGCTCTTTGCAGGCCAGTCAAGTTCTTCGACACCGATCTCAACAAAACATTTCAGTATGGACTTCGCTTTGTGCATGGGGCATGTCATGCTGAAACAGGAAAGGGCCTTCCCCCAAACTGTTGCCACAAAGTTGGAAGAACAGAATTGTCTAGAATGTCATTGTATGTTGTAGCATTAAGATTTCCCATCCCTGGAACTAAGGGGCCTAGCCCGAACCATGAAAAACAGCCCCAGACCATTATTCCTCCTCCACCGAACTTTACAGTTGGCACTAGGCATTGGGGCAGGTAGCTGTGTGCGGCAGCTCGGCCATAGAAATCCATTTCATGAAGCTCCCGACGAACAGATCTTGTGCTGACGTTGCTTCCAGAGTCAGTTTGGAACTCGGTAGTGAGTGTTGCAACCGAGGACAGACGCTATTGACACGCTAGGCGTTTCAGCACTTGGCGGTCCGGTTCTGTGAGCTTGTGTGGCCTACCACTTCGCGACTGAGCCGCTGTTGCTCCTAGACATTTCCATTTCACAATAACAGCATTTACAGTTGACCGGGGCAGCTCTGGCAGGGCAGAAATTTGACGGTGCCACGTTGAAAGTCACTGAGCACTTCAGTAAGACCATTCTACTGCCAATGTTTGTCTATGGAGGTTGCATGGCTGTCAGCACAATTATATACTTCTGTCATCAATGTGTGTGACTGAAATAGCCGAATCCACTCATTTGAAGGGGTGTCCACATACTTTTGTATGTATAGTAATCTCTTGCTTGCATAAAATTATACCTAAAAGAGGTGAATCTCTTTGACAGTTACTGTAGCTGTATGCACATTGTAGGTGTATGTGAGGTGTCACGTTACCTCTGTCTGAACCAGGTAGTTGCGTTGCGTGCGGATGTGTTTGAGAAAGCCCCAGACGTTGACTGTGCTCTTGTCTTTGATCTGCTGCAGCATGCTGTCGATGACGATGTACGTTCCCTGTCCGCCCGACTCCAGCACTACACAACCAAAACATAGTATGTTACCTACTAACTACCACAGGAGACCCATAGAGGGAGTTGTATTACTGTTATAACCCAAAGCCATGACTTCAATGAGCAAACTTGTGCTCATTGGGTTTCTTGTAATTTCTTATAATGAGGAAGATGATTTTGTGCACTAGGATAGTGGCTTTCTGCAGTAAGCTTGGTCGGAATCCATAGCTGTGCTCGAATACTCATACTAACTACACTAACCATACTATTTGTGACGTAAATTGAGTATGTAGTATGCTTATTAATCATTGTATGTATTTAGTTAGTATGCCAAAAGTTCCCGGATGTTGTACTACATTCGGCAAAAATCGAGGTATACAAACAGTTGACACTATTTCCGTGCTTTTAGGGCCCATAATGCAATTCTTTCGAAATT
Source organism: Brachymystax lenok tsinlingensis (assembly GCA_030435695.1). NCBI lineage: Eukaryota > Metazoa > Chordata > Actinopteri > Salmoniformes > Salmonidae > Brachymystax > Brachymystax lenok. The sequence goes on along the minus strand of CM059797.1, from coordinate 40,172,541 downwards.
GGCCATGGCTTCACAACATTTTCAGATTTGAAGAAAATGGTGGAAAATATGCAGCCGAAGTCCGACGAGAGCGAAAACAAATGTAAGCACAAAAAGTAAAGATTAATTAACATGAACTAATTATGACAAATATTAATAAAATGTTGAGCAATGTAATAAAAAAGTTATGACTTTTCAAATAACTTACGTTACACATTATGTTGGCTGACAATTTGTTAGCTACGCTAGCCTTATGAACCGCATAGCATATCATTACAGCAGTTGCTTGTATGTACCGGTATGTTAGCTAGCTACGTTAGTTGGCTACTAATACATTGAACTTGCCAGTATATTAACTATATGCTGTCTAACCAACTACCCAATGTTTATTCACTTGATTATTCACTTCATTTTTACCTTAGCTAAGTGGTATAGTCATAGTGCGGTCTCAATGTACAATGTTAATAAAGTCGTAAGATGTCTAGCTAGTAATTTGTTATGCTAACAAGCTAGCAAGACGTTGCATAGCAACAGCATCAACTTCCGGTAGACAGGTGAAGCGCTAGTACACTCAACTGAAAGGATTACCGTTTGTTTACAGTATACTAAAATGAACTAATAGTATATAGTATATACTCATTAAGTATGTAGTATACAGTATGTTAGTATGGGTATTCGAACATAGCTCATGTTTAAGAACACTTTATTTTTTATTTGTTTTGAGAGCTATTGTACCTGCAGTGGACTAGGACGGGACCCATGTCAGGTGTACGTGCTGCAGAGGAGCGCCCTATGAAAGTGAGGACAGGTAGGGTGTACTCCGGCACGCCCATGTCAGGCCACTGGGTGTAGTGATACTGGATCACCATCCGTTCGTTCTGACGCCCCTTTGGGTTGCCCTTCTGACCTTTTTTGACATTGGTGTTCCGTATGAGGAATCGTCTCAGTGTGTAGCAGGCATGAACGTTAGTACTCTTCAGAGTGACCACGATGTTGCCATACTCCTCACTGCTCTCTGTGGGCCAGTACTGGTCACATTTCCTCTGTGAAAAAGAACAGCATTCATCTAATTCCATCCATGAAAGGCAACAGTATTCATTTCTGCATTTTTATCTAGAGCGACTTATAGGAGCAATTAGGGTTAAGTGCCTTGCTCAAGGGCACATCAACATTTTTCACCTAGTCTGCTCAAGGATTCAACTGTGAAAAGACAACAGTAACACCTACAGTCAAAATACTGTGAATGCCAGAGCGAGGCCACCTACCCTTCCTTTCTCTACCAGGTTAGTGATCATGACGATGATACCAGTGTTCTGTTCCCACACCATCCTCCAGAAGTCCTCGAAAGTGGACTTGAGAGGGCCCTGGGCCGCGATGTAGGCCTTGGGACTGTTGTAACCCTGTTGAGAGGTAATGGGGGTTCAGTAACAGTGGTACACTCACACGGAGAGCAAGTACACATAGGGTGAGAACAAGACAATATATAATGACAGAGAGAACATTGAGCATACATAAAGACATAGCCAGACAAAAGGTACTCAATACATCAATTTGCTGACTTACATCTACATAGTTAGCGTTGATGAAGTCACTGTGTTTGGCATCTTTCCCAGTCAAGGGTCGTAACTTCACCCTACTGTGATCATCTGTCAACATAGACAAGGAATGTTAGCCTCATTCTGCATTGCCTTGTTAACATCACATGTTAATATGAGCATGAGGTCTGATACCAACAGGCTCAGAGATAGTTTCTACAAGCAATCAGACTGTTTAACACTGGACTGACCACCTCTTATTCTCAGCACCTTAGCACACACAGACACACACACAACTCGCAGTACACACACACATCACAACTGCTGATACCAGACTCCTATTATGATTGCTAAATACTGCACCATTTAAACAATTGCACCCCAATCCCCCCAAAAAACATGTAAATATTGGACACAAATTGTGCCTTCCTGTATTATCCTTACACTATGTCACACCCTGATCTGTTTCACCTGTCGTTGTGATTGTCTCCAACCCCCTCCAGCTGTCGCCCATCTCCCCATTATCCCCTGTGTATTTATACCTGTGTTCTCTGTTGCCAGTTCGTCAAGTCAACCAGCGTTTTTCGTTTTAGCTCCTGCTTCTCCCCAGTATCTCTTTTTCTCGCCCTCCTGGTTAGCCCATGCTATGCCCATCTTCCGGCTAGCTGAAGTCCCATCAGCCACTCCTGGGCTACAACACTAGACTTCCTCCGTCTTCTGCTAGCTTGCTACCCCCGGCTAGCTGTCTGAATCACCGTCTCCCCAACCAGCTTCACTACTCACTGGACCCTTATGATCACTCGGCTAAGCATGCCTCTCCTCAATGTCAATATGCCTTGTCCATTGTTGTTCTGGTTAGTTTTTATTGTCTTATTTCATGGTAGAGCCTCTAGCCCTGCTCAATATACCTTATCCAACCCTTCAGTTCCACCACCCACACATGCGATGACATCACCTGGTTTAAATGATGTTTCTAGAGACAATATCTCTCTCATCATTACTCATTGCCTAGGTTTACCTCCACTGTATTCACGTCCTACCATACCTATGTCTGTACATTATGCCTTGAATCTATTTTATCGCCCCCGGAAACCTGCTCCTTATACTCTCTGTTCAGGACGTCCTAGACGACCAGTCCTTATAGCCTTTAGCCGTACCCTTATCATACTCCTCCTCTGGTGATATAGAGGTTAATCCAGGCCCTGCAGTGCCTAGCTCCACTCCTATTCCCCAGGCGCTCTCATTTGTTGACTTCTGCAACCGTAAAAGCCTTGGTTTCATGCATGTTAACATTAGAAGCCTCCTCCCTAAGTTTGTTTTATTCACTGCTTTAGCACACTCTGCCAACCTGGATGTCATAGCCGTGTCTGAATCCTGGCTTAGGAAGACCACCAAAAACCCTGAAATCTCCATCCCTAACTACAAGATTTTCAGACAAGATAGAACGGCCAAAGGGGGCGGTGTTGCAATCTACTGCAGAGATAGCCTGCAGAGTTGTCTTACTATCCAGGTCTGTACCCAAACAATTTGAACTTCTACTTTTAAAAATCCACCTTTCTAGAAACAAGTCTCTCACCGTTGCCGCTTGCTATAGACCCCCTCTGCCCCCAGCTGTGCTCTGGACACCATATGTGAACTGATTGCCCCCCATCTATCTTCAGAGCTCGTGCTGCTAGGTGACCTAAACTGGGACATGCTTAACACCCCGGCCATCTTACAATCTAAGCTTTATGCCCTCAACCTCACACAAATGATCAATGAACCTACCAGGTACAACCCCAAAGCCGTAAACACGGGCACCATTATAGAGATCATCAACTAACTTGCCCTCCAAATACACCTCTGCTGTTTTCAACCAAGATCTCAGAGATCACTGCCTCATTGCCTGCATCCGTAATGGGTCTGCGGTCAAACAACCTTCCCTCATCACTGTCAAACGCTCCCTAAAACACTTCAGCGAGCAGGCCTTTCTAATCGACCTGTCCCGGGTATCCTGGAAGGATATTGACCTCATCCCGTCAGTAGAGGATGCCTGGTTATTCTTTAAAAAGTGCCTTCCACACCATCTTAAATAAGCATGCCCCATTCAAGAAATTTAGAAACAGGAACAGATATAGCCCTTGGTTCTCTCCAGACCTGACTGCCCTTGACCAGCACAAAAACATCCTGTGGCATTCTGCATTAGCATCGAACAGCCCCCGTGACATGCAACTTTTCAGGGAAGTTAGGAACCAATATACACAGGCAGTCAGGAAAGCCAAGGCTAGCTTTTTCAAGCAGAAATTTGCTTCCTGTCACACAAACTCAAAAAAGGTCTGGGACACTGTAAAGTCCATGGAGAATAAGAGCACCTCCTTCCAGCTGCCCACTGCACTGAGGATAGGAAATTCTGTCACCACCGATAAATCCACTATAATTGAGAATTTCAATAAGCATTTTTCTACAGCTGGCCATGCTTTCCACCTGGCTACCCCTACCCCGGTCAACAGCCCTGCACCCCCCACAGCAACACGCCCAAGCCTCCACCATTTCTCCTTCTCCCAAATCCAGTTAGCTGATGTTCTGAAAGAGCTGCAAATCTGGACCCCTAAAAATCAGCCGGGCTAGACAATCTGGATCCTTTCTTTCTAAAATGATCTGCCGAAATTGTAGCAACCCCTATTACTAGCCTGTTCAACCTCTTTCGTGTCGTCTGAGATTCCCAAAGACTGGAAAGCAGCTGCGGTCATCCCCCTCTTCAAAGGGGGAGACACTCTTGACCCAAACTGCTACAGACCTATATCTATCCTACTCTGTCTTTGAAAGCCAAATTACTGACCATTTCGAATCCCACCGTACCTTCTCCGCTATGCAATCTGGTTTCAGAGCTGGTCATGGGTGCACCTCAGCCACGCTCAAGGTCCTAAACGATATCATAACCGCCATCGATAAGAGGCATTACTGTGCAGCCGTATTCATTGACCTGGCCAAGGCTTTCGACTCTGTCAATCACCACATCCTTATCGGCAGACTCAACAGCCTTGGTTTCTCAAATGATTACCTCGCCTGGTTCACCTACTACTTCTCCGATAGAGTTCAGTGTGTCAAATCGGAAGGCCTGTTGTCCGGGCCTTTGGCAGTCTCTATGGGGGTGCCACAGGGTTAAATTCTTGGGCCCACTCTCTTCTCTGTATACATCAATGATGTCGCTCTTGCTGCTGGTGAGTCTCTGATCCACCTCTACGCAGACAACACCATTCTGTACACTTCTGGCCCTTCTTTGGACACTGTGTTAACTACCCTCCAGACGAGCTTCAATGCCATTCAACTCTCCTTCCGTGGCCTCCAAATGCTCTTAAATGCAAGTAAAACTAAATGCATGCTCTTCAACCGATCGCTGCCTGCACCTGCCCGCCCGTCCAGCATTACTACTCTGGACGGTTCTGACTTAGATTATGTGGACAACTACAAATACCTAGGTGTCTGGTTAGACTGTAAACTCTCCGTCCAGACTCACATCAAACATCTCCAATCCAAAATTAAATCTAGAATTGGCTTCCTATTTCGCAACAAAGCATCCTTCACTCATGCTGCCAAACATACCCTCGTAAAACTGACCATCCTACCGATCCTCCACTTCGGGCGACGTCATTTACAAAATAGCCTCCAATACTCTACTCAACAAATTGGATGCAGTCTATCACAGTGCCATCCGTTTTGTCACCAACGCCCCATACACTACCCACCACTGCGACCTGTACGCTCTCGTTGGCTGGCCCTCGCTTCATACTCGTCGCCAAACCCACTGGCTCCAGGTCATCTACAAGTCCCTGATAGGTAAAGCCCCCGCCTTATCTCAGCTCGCTGGTCACCATAGCAGCACCCAGCAGGTATATCTCACTGGTCACCCCCAAAGCCAATTCCTCCTTTGGCCGCCTTTCCTTACAGTTCTCTGCTGCCAATGACTGGAACGAACTACAAAAAGCACTGAAACTGGAGACACTTATCTCCCTCACTAGCTTTAAGAACCAGCTGTCAGAGCAGCTCACAGATCACTGCACCTGTACATAGCCCATCTGTAAATAGCCCAACCAACTACCTCATCCCCTATCATATTTATTTATTTATCTTGCTCCTTTGCACCCAAGTATTTCTACTTTGCACATTCATCTACTGCACATCTACCATTCCAGTGTTTAATTGCTATATTGTAATTACTTCGCCACCTTGGCCTATTTATTGCCTTACCTTCCTTATCTTACCTCATTTGCACACATTGTATATACATTTGTTTTTCTACTGTATTATTGACTGTATGTTTGTTTACTCCATGTGTAACTCTGTGTTGTTGTATGTGTCGAACTGCTTTGCTTTATCTTGGCCAGGTCGCAGTTGTAAAGGAGAACTTGTTCTCAACTTGCCCACCTGGTTAAATAAAGGTGAAATAAAAAATTAAAACGTAATTGTTACTCCGACACAGTCTGCATCTGGGTCGTACCTTCAAACCTGATACACTAATTAGGTTTATTCTATTCTGTGTCATTTACTTAATGTTCCTATTGTTATCTTTTATTGATGTTGTTGCATTGTCGAGAAGGAACCTGCATATGAGCATTCCATTGGACGATCTATACCATGTGTATCCCGTACATACAACTAATAAATCTTGAAACTATCAGGCTGTCAGTGTTGTTTTGAGTGTACAACATAGTGGACTTACAAGCCACGATATTGATGTATCTGTTTTTGTGCTTGTTGTCAGGGTGATTGGAATGTTCTGCTGTGATCTTCAGATCCACCGTACAGCGCTGGACCTCCTAGAGAGCGAGAGCGAGGGCGAAAGAGAGAGAGAGAGGTGGGTGAGAATGGGAGAGACGGGGGTGAGTGGTCATAGTTATAGTGGGGTCAGTTATGTGAAGAGGTTGAACAATTACCATATATAAATGCACCCTCTAACTAAAATGATTTGTTTCTAAACAGTATTTTTCTGTTCAATGATTTGCTTGAATTGCATTACATACAGTACCAGTCAAAAGTTTGGACACGCCTACTCATTCAAGGGTTTTTCTTTATATTTACTATTTTCTACATTGTAGAATAATAAGACATCCAAACTATGAAATAACACATATGGAATTATGTAGTAACCAAAAACGTGTTTAACAAATCAATATATATTTTATATTTGAGATTCTTCAAAGTAGCCACCCTTTGCCTTGATGATAGCTTTGCACTCTTGGCATTCTCAACCAGCTTCATGAGGAATGCTTTTCCAACAGTTAAGAGTGCCTCGAATTAAAAATAAATCGCTGACAGTGTCACCAGCAAAGCACCCCCACACCATCACACCTCCTCTTCCATGCTTCATGGTGGGAACTACACATGCGTAGATCATCCATTCACCTACTCTGCGTCACGGCGGTTAGAACCAACATTTTCCAATTTGGACTCATCAGACCAAAGGACAGATTTCCACCGGTCTAATGTCCATTGGCCCAAGCAATTCTCTTATTATTATTGGTGTCCTTTAGTAGTGGTTTCTTTGCAGCAATTTGACCATGAAGGCCTGCAGTCTCCTCTGAACAGTTGATGTTGAGACGTGTCTGTTATTTGAACTCTGTGAAGCATTTATTTGGGCTGCAATCTGAGGTGCAGTTAACTCCAATGAACTTATCCTCTGCAGCAGAGGAAACTCTGGGTCTTCCTTTCATGTGGCGGTCCTCATGTGAGCCAGTTTCATCATAGCGCTTGATGGTTTTTGCTTGACTGCCATTTCTCTCGTCACAACACAACGGATTGGCTCAAACGCATTAAGATTGAAAGAAATTCCACAAATTAACTTCTAACAAGGCACACCTGTTAATTGAAATGCATTCCAGGTAACTACTTCATGAAGCTGGTTGAGAGAATGCTAAGAGTGTGCAAAGCTGTAATCAAGGCAAAGGGTGGCTACTTTGAATAATATCAAATATATTTTGATTTGTCTAACACTTTTTGGTTACTACATGATTTCATATGTATTATTTCATAGTGTTTATGTCTTCACTATTAATATACAATGTAGAAAATAGTAAAAGAAAGACCCAATGAGTAGGTGTGTCCAAACTTTTAACTGGTACTGCATGATAAGTAACTAACTGGGATTTTATTAGAGGTGGGATTTCTACATATATCTGTCACAGCTAGTCCAGCACCATGTGGCTGCATGTGTGATCTCTGTTTGAATGACCTAGTATGAATAATGTATGTTCACCTTCACCCCACTGGATAACCCCAATTTGACAAGGGCCTCTGGGGGGGAAGTATGGTTAGCCTTGTGCCTCAACTCGGTCACAGAGACAGTGTGTTCCTGTCCAGTCAACCAGCAAATAGACCCTTTATTAATTAACCTTCCTCACATTCAACCATCTGCTCCACAACACACACACACACACACACACACACACACACACCTTTCTGCATGAATACATTCTGCACATGCCCTGTACACACTTTGTAATGTTTACACAGACATATACAGTAAGGTACACACCTACACACAACATACACCAGACATATGAGAATAATCAGACACACATCTAGACACACACACTCCTCTTCATCTGAGAGGCAGCCTACTTATCACACCTCAACAATATTAGAAAGGTTGAGAGAGAAAGACTGTGTTGTGTTCCTACCTCAAACTCCTCAGAGAAGCCGTGCAGGTTGTTGGAGTAGAGCTCCATGATGTGTTTGATTAACTGCCTGACGGGGATGGCGTCCATGTCATCTGTAGGGAAGACATATTACACTTAGAGAGATGACTGTGGGTGACGTATGTGGGTGACGGTGTGCCTGTGTTCCTGTATGTGCCCGTATGTGTGTGAGAGGGAGAAGAGAAAGTGAGAGAGAAGAGAGAGAGCAGAGAGAGAGAGTGCAGAGAGAGAGGAGAGTGCAGAGAGAGAGAAGAGAGCAGAGAGAGAGACAGAGAGAAAAGAGAGAAAGATAGAGAAAGAGAGGAGAGAGAAGAGAGAGAATGTGTGTTTTAGCATAACTGTATGATGAGCTTGCAGAATATACACTGCCTTCGGAAAGTATTCAGACTCTTGACTTTTTTCACATTTTGTCAATTCAAAAATGTATTAAATAATTTTTCCCCCTAATCAATCTACACACAATATCCCATAATGTACCTTGCTTCGTTCATCTTTTCCTCAATCCTGACTAATATCCCAGGCCCTGCCGCTGAAGAACGTCTCCACAGCATGATGCTGCCACCACCATACTTCACCGTAGGGATGGTGCCAGGTTTCCTCCAGACATGACGCTTGGCATTCAGGTCAAGGAGCTCAATCTTGGTTTCATCAGACCAGAGAATCTTGTTTCTCATGGTCTGAGAGTCTTTAGGTGCCTTTTGGCAAACTCCACGTGGGCTGTCATGTGCCTTTTACTGAGGAGTGGCTTATGTCTGGCCACTCTACCATAAAGGCCTGATTGGTGGAGTGCTGCAGAGATGGTTGTCCTTCTGGAAGGTTCTCCCATCTCCACAGAGGAACTCTAGAGCTCTGTCAGAGTGACCATCAGGTTCTTGGTCACCTCCCTGACCAAGGCCCTTCTCCCCGATTGCTCAGTTTGGACGGGCAGCCAGCTCTAGGAGAGTGTTGGTTGTTCCAAACTTCTTCCATTCAAGAATGATGGAGGGGACTGTATTCTTTTGGACCTTCAATGCTGCAGATATTTTTTGGGACCCTTCCCCAGATTTGTGCCTTGACACAATCCTGTCTTGGAGCTCTACGGACAATTCCTTCGATCTCATGGCTTGTTTTACTCTGACATGCACTGTCAACTGTGGGACCTTTTATAGACAGTTGTGTACCTTTCCAAATCATGTCCAATCAATTGAATTTACCACAGGTGGACTCCAATCAAGTTGTAGGAACATCTCAAGGATGATCAATGGAAACAGGATGCACCTGAGCTCAGTTTCAAGTCTCATAGCAAAGGGTCTGAATACTTATGTAAATAAGGTATCTGTTTGTTATATTTATTACATTTGCAAAAATTTCTACAAACCTGTTTTTGCTTTGTCATTATGGGGTATTGTATGTAGATTTCTGAGGATTTAAAAAAATTCAATCCATTTTAGAATAAGGCTGTAACGTAAAAGAATTCGGAAAAAGTCAAAGGGTCTGAATACTTTCCGAAGTCACTGTAAATAACATTACGTTTACAACATCTTCCATATTTCAGACTGACTAATGAAAGGCCAGGTATATTGATGTCCCCTCAGCCTGTATCTATCTCTCAGAGGTACAGTACAACGTGCCACTCCTCTCCACTAGTGTGGCACTGCGTGATAAATTAACCAGAAATCTGCCATGTGTTCACTGCCTCTCCCACAGACACTATCAGAGAAGAACATACTGTATATGTCAAAAGTAGGAGTGCTGATCTAGGATCAGGTCATCCCTGTCCATGAAACTGGTCTTAAATCAGAAAATTCCACACAGCGTCCCACTGAGACTAGTAACAACCCCAGTAGTAAGGAAATGATTAGCACGCGCGTCACACTTCACACAATGAAATGTCCCACTGACATCCTTACAGATAAAAATAATAATTATGTGGACACAGGTAGTTTTGTTGTAGTTTATGTTGAGAAGAACACATATCAGCTAATGTCACACAGAGCGGTGGGAATGACACCACAACAAGACAAGCGGACAAAGCCATAATTGTCTAATGTGGGTGTTTAGAGGTGGTGGCATCTGTGTCAGATGAGCCACATCAGTCCCAAATTACCCATTAGGGAGGGGATGTGATGGGGATGAGGTGGCCACTGTCACGCAGAAAGAGCCATCAGGACAAAGTGTGTGTGTGTTCAGGAAAGAGCAATCAGCTGCTGGGTTTGTCTGCTGGTGCGGGTGTGTGTTATTACATCCATATTACAGCCAATACACAGATGGGACCACTGGCAGGCAGGCATTCCCTGACTCACTTCATTTGTCAACTGTCTTACATTTGCAAACTAATCAATGGAGTTGATTAAAATACTATGGGCCAATTTGGATTCACTAAACCTTTGCAGATGTGCACACATTTTGCATCTCTTTACTCAGGAGAGAATCTAACAAGAAGGGATATGGTGAAAGGGGGAATGAAGATGTATGCACGTGCATGCACGCAAACACACCAGACCAGCAGCCCCCTCTCCCTCGGCCTGTTCTCTTCCTAATTAAACCCCTGTCACATAACCTTCCAGTGGGGGGATGGATTTAGCATTTCAGAAGCTGTAAAACAATCACTGTTCTATAAAGCCCACTCGTAAACCTCAACACCCACTTAACACTCTGTTCTCTGAGCTGTTATATAGACTTGACGGTACAGAAAGAAGCAATTTGTCTCCAGAGAGAAGACATGTGAGAGAGAAAGAGAGAGCGAGAGAGAGGAGAGACAATACAAGCAGAATGGATGGAGTCAATACAGACATCAGCTGTGTTCTTTAAGTGAACCATCAGAGCTTGGTAATGGGCTGTCGTGCCTTAGTCCCGAAGAGTCTCTCTGCTCTCTTAAAGGAACGGTATGCACTACGCACGCCACAGCCTTCTTACCATCTTATTGACTAGCTGCCAGTACACTGGGCTCTGAAGTCTCTCCCGGGGAAGAACCCCCTCATATCACTAATAATAGAGCAGTCACAAGCACCTGTACATGCACTGAGTGGTTGAGTGGCTGAGTGAAGACTTAATCAAGCTAAAACAGAGGTAGATTGGCCCAATCAAAAGTATTGGACTAACACTATGTATATCTGTTTTGCTTTTTGTAACAGGGCTCATGTGAAAAATAGTCTTTGGTCTCAGAATGACTCCCTGTCAAAATAAAGGTCCAATAAAAATAAATAAATAAAACATTGACACTAGTTTTCACTGAATTAGTGAGGCTTAATGATCAAATCCACCATGATGAGACCACATGGGAGCGTATCAGAGCTAGTTTTCCCAGTCAGATGACTTTGTTCTTCCCCTCCGTTGACTTCCTTACATATGGTTATTGATCATTCAGATGAAATGCTCAGTCTAGTCTACACTTGTCCAGAGGGATCAGAGATGTTAAATCTGAGCAGAGAACAGATATTGAATAACTTGTCTCAACAAGACTTAACCAGATGGAACGGCTCAGCTTCAAAGATACAACAATGTACAAGAGATAGCTAGAGAAAATAGTTAATCATTTTCAGGAATAATATAGAGGGGGATGGAGAACCAGGATGAACATACTTTTACAGCATTTAGACTCCTAAATAGTTAGGTGGGACTTGCGAAGCAAAATAAATGCCTTTCAAACTTTAAAACGTGTAGACTGGTAATTTTTTGTAATTTTTTATTAGGATCCCCATTAGCTAACGCCATAACGCTAACTAATCTTCCTGGGGTCCAAAAACCAGTGTGCTTACATACAACGTTCTGATGTGTTTTATATTTTTTAAGTTATACATTTTTGTGTCCTTTTGTCCTCCATCCACTTTCATGGGATTTCCTCAACATTCTAAAGGTCCCATTGCGACATCATCACTTCCAACATTCCATTCACTGTAAATGCAACCATGCAACTTTTGACACAAATCAGCTACTTTGACCACTTTGCCTTTCTCCCCCCAAAAGTTGCACTTTCCCAACAAGTTAGATAAAACATTCTTTAGTATGACATCTTTGTCTCCTTCTCTGCTATTAAAATCCTTTCCCAAATAACTGCTGTTTTGACCACTCCCCCAACAAGTCAAACAAAAACTTAAGTGTATGAAATCTCTACTTCTCTATTTTTCAAATCTGAAAACATGTTAGGAATAGCTTCTACCAATCAATAGATAGAGATGTTTTAGTAACCCATCAACTGTTTTCATTATAGAAGCATTAAGTTATGTCAGAAGCTAGCAAATTAATTTCTTACCAACAACAGCTGCAAATTCAAATTAAACTACATCACATTTTGAAGATCACTTTCCTTGCTTTGTCCAAGAACACTATAATGAATCTAGCAAATAAGTGGTGTGGGTCAGTGTGGAGTATTTATTTAGTTTCATGGCATAAACATTTGTTAGCATGTTTCTCACACTGGCTTTAGCCACGGAGGGAGCAGGACTGCCAAGGCAAGTGTTGCCTAACAACACGTGCCTCAAAAGAAGAAAACTCTTCATAGCGCAACATATTCCCATGATTTGTGAATCTGTTCGGACTGAACAGCTAGCACTAAGATTTCCAATGCTTCCCCAGTCGGGACGACCTGAAATGATACAGAGACGATTTCTAATGCTCACTAGCTTCATCCTCCTCCTCAAGATCATGCCCCGTGCTCTAAATAACTCAACTGGCTAGTTTGCCTGTCTGCAAATAAAATGGAAGGCTGTACATTGATCCTGCTGCCTTGATTGGATAGAGCGAAGCCCTTCAATAGCTCCTTGGTCATGTGACCTACTGACTTCAAACAAGGTTCAGAATGTCCACTCAGTGGGCCTACACATTGCACACCCTTTAGTTTGTCCATTTTCATCTCACATGATTTTACATGAAGGCTATTCAAGTCAGCAGGTCACATGACCAAGGAGCTATTGACATTTGAATGTTTGAAAAATTCATATTAAAACGTGTGAGATGAAAATGTACAAACCAAAGGGTGTGCAATATAGAAGGGTAGTCAGTGGACATGATTAACCTTTTTGAGTCAAGTAGGTCACATGAACAAGGAGCTATTTAAATCTGAATGTAAAAAAAGTTTGTAACTAATTCAACTAGGAATACAAAATGCTGCTCACATTTCCACATGTTTATTAATTTTGGAAAGCGAATTAATGTCCAAATTGTGAAAATAAGACCTGTGCAATGTTGTGAGCAATTCTTCCAACATCATGACACTTATTCGGAGTCTGTGGCTCAAGTGGTTTGAAAGCTATTGAGGTTTGAAAGCGCAAATATCCGTTGAATGTCCAACTTGAAACTGTCTTTACCTCGGTTGACCACACCTACTGACCACAATCAGGCTATACTAACTTCCACAACAGAACACAACAACTGACCACAACTATTGACTACAACTACTGACCACAACCACACAACTACTAAACACAACCACAAAACTACTGACCACAACAGAACACAACTACTGACCACACCTACTGACCATCCTAACTTTTCATCTATCTAGTTTTTCAACTATAACCAGACGCCACCATTACTGATGCTACTATAACGTATTTCAAAACCATACATTCTATAACACAAGCTAGAAAACAGACCAATGTACTTTTCAGAGACCCCTGTTATCCCTAAAGAGTTGATTTATTAGATAGAACTACAGCTAGCTATCAGTAGGTCTACATACAAACCTATTCTACATAGTTCTTCAACTACCACAAAACTACTTTTAAAGATCTGTCATTACTAGGTGCACAATCATATTTCTCTCCCCAAAAACTATTCGATCATCGTTCAACTAAAATCAAACTTCATTAATACTGAACGTTTTACAAAAGTAAGTTGTGTATCTATTTATCTGAAACCCACAGCATGAATGATTCAGAGTTGCTTTGCTTTCCTAAGAGTGTTGTCCACATGATGCTGCTTTTAATTTCCATCTTCTGACAGAAGATCGCTTTATCCAATGTGTTTCTTCTTTAAGTTTTTACACGCAAGAACTGTAGTTTAGATATTTTTCTGATCCAACTGCCCCACAATCCAAACTAATAAGATTGATATAGTAGTCTATCAAAGTAATCAGACCAACTATTTTACTACATTTCATTTTGACTATATGTAACAGCTTTGCGTTAAATAGTAAAGTTAAACTTTTTAAAACTTCTACCACAAAAATACTTTTAAAGAGTTAAAGCAAGTCCCACAAATTGTACTTCATGTACAATTTACACTGAACAAACATACACGCAACATGTAAAGTGTTGGTCTTATGTTTCATGAGCTGAAATAAAAAAATCCCAGAAATGTTCCATACTCACATAAAGTTTATTTCTCTCAAATGTTGTGCACAAATGTGTTTACATCCCGGTTAGTGAGCATTTCTCTTTTGCCAAGATAATCCATCCACCTGACAGGTATGACATATCAAGAAGCTGATTCAACAGCATGATCATTACGCAGGGGCCCATTGTGCTGGGGACAATAAAAGGCCACTCTAAAATGTGCAGTTTTGTCACACAACACAATGCCACAGATGTCAAGTCTTGAGGGAGCGCGTAATTGGCATGCTGACTGCAGAAATGTCCACCAGAGCTGTTACCAGAGAATTGAATGTTCATTTCTCTACCATAAGCTGCCTCGAACGTCGTTTTAGAGAATTTGGTAGTACGTTCAACCGGCCTCACAACTGCAGACCATGTGTATGGTGTCGTGTGGACTAGCAGTTTGCTGATGTCAGCGTTGTGAACAGAGTGCCCAATGGTGGCGGTGGGGTTATGGTATGGGCAGGCATAAGCTACGGACAAGGAATACACAATTGCATTTTATCGATGGCAAATTGAATGCACAGAAATGCCATGACGAGATCCTGAGGCCCATTTTTCTTTTTTTAAGGTATCTGTGACCAACAGATGCATATCTGTATTCCCCGTCATGTGAAATCCATAGATTAGGGATTAATTAATTTATTTCAATTGACTGATTTCCTCATATGAACTGTAACTCAGTAAAATCTTAGAAATTGTTGAATGTTGCGTTTATATTTTTGTTAAGTATAGTCACCAAATGGTTGCAGGTTCTACAAATAAAATCACCAAATGGTTGTAGGTTCTACAAAAACCTTACATTTTTTACCAGGTAGACACTTCTAGAATAAGATGTGTGTGGAGTGGGTGGGCAATAGTTTGTAAACAACAACACTGCATAAGAGTTTGATTTAATTTGTCCCTCAGGCTAGAGGGTTTGTTAAGAAGGGGGGTGCATGTTCAGACCTGTGTGCTACGTTAAATGAAACAGAAACGGTAATTTACTGAACGTCCAATTGAAAAATGTTGTGATTATGGTGGCCCCGAGGGCGAATATCATATGGTGTGCTGCATGAGTTTTGGCATTTCAAATGGTCACACCCATATTGATCAGGCCACACCTTGCCAAACCCACCACAATGGAGCAAACATACCTCAAAGGCTTTTGAAAAAACGGTGGGCACTGTTTTGGGGAAACGTGTCGTTTAGTACAAAATGTCACGCAACGTAGCAAACGTTGACGCAAACTAAACTCACCTAGGGTGTATTCCAGTTGAGGGTGTGTTAGGTTGTGTTATGTCTCACCTGGGATGGGGATGACGGGGATGTTCTCATTGGCCACCACCCTGGGAGAACTACTGTCCTCCACATAGAAGTGAGCTGTCTGGAAAAACCTTCTGTAGACCAACACAGAGAGGAAATAGTTAACCCAACATAAACATTAGTACACCACAGAAGAGAGGAACATGATGTAGAGTACCATCAGTACCACATCGAAAGAGGCCACATGTATCAGCACAGCTAAATATCCACATCCTTCGCACTTTAACATTCATTTGCACCAAACATTTTGTGTCCAAACAAAAAATGACTACATGATTTTGATTTCCAACTTCACAAACATAACTTAAATTGTTGCAAATACTAATAGTAATTGCAGCACTCTTTTTGGTGCCTCGACTGCAACATGGTGGCCAGGTGTACTTGTTAGAGGACGTGCCGCTAATTGGCATGTCCTCGAACCAGGATCTCTAGTGGCACAGCTAGCAGTGCCTTAGATCTCTGCACCACTTGGGAGGCCCATACAATGACCACTTTTAACAATTACAAAAACATGTTTACTTGAAGAACAGTGCAGATGCAAAGCTTGGTAACAGAATGACGGTTTGTGCTGTTTGTGCCTTCAGTCTGTTACCAAACCTTGCATCTGCACTGTTCTTCGAGTAAATCTGTTTTTGTAAAAATGTCCATGGAAATTGTTAAAAGTAGTCCTTGGTGTGTTTAACTTTTCAATAATTGGTTTTTGCTTGACATGAAAAATCTGAGTCTCAGTGTCACTCTGTTCTCATGGAACTGCCCTGAATATAATTACACAGACAGAGCTGGCAGTTAAACTACACCTGAAAGCCCCAGAGTGGGTAGAACCAGCCCTATTTACAACCCTGCTGATGTCACACAGTTGTGACTCAGTGGATGACGACCACCAGACACAACAACACCCTGCAATCACAGGGGGAAAAGTACACACGCACGCATGCAAACTACCTCCTATAAAGACACACAGTGAGCTGACCATTAGGAACAGGTAAGCAACAACACTGACCCAGGAGCAAACATCATGCTACATTTAGCCCTGGCCCCTGAGTCACACTGCCGGATGACAGGCAACACACAGCAGAGACTAAATACAGCAGGACTATATACAGCCTCTCTGCCTCCAACATGTACACACAAGCACAATCCCTCAATGACTAGCTAGTCGCTAGCCTTGAGAAGTGTTTCTAAAGTATTTCTCTAACGCTTGCATTTTGTCAGAGGCATTTTGAAATGTCACCCAACGTATTCTGTGTCTAGCAACTTGAGAGAGAGGAAGACAGACAGCAAGGAGAACATGAGTGCTGCAGTAGTAGTAGGAGTCCCTCTCTAACCTCACAGAGCCTTCACCTGCACTCACACAGAAACAAGTCCATTCCGTATACACCAGCTTTTCCCATCTGGGTTCCTCCTACCAGTATGTCTACTGACGTTCCCCTACCAGTATGTCTACTGACGTTCCCCTACCAGTATGTCTACTGACGTTCCCCTACCTACCGGTATTTGATGCAGAGGAGAGAGCAGATGCTGGTCATTCTGGTCGAGAGAGAGGAAGAGGAAAAGAAAACAGGAGTGTGGCCTAATGGCATTTGCAGAAGGAGAGAGGAAGGGAGGGCGGAAGAGAGAGAGGGAGAGAAAGCGCGTGTGAGTGGGAGAGAAAGACAGAGACAGAGATAGAGTTGAATTGAGAGGGAAAGAAAGAGAGAAAGAGAGAGAGAGAGATTTAATAAATGAGGGGAGGGTCTCCCCTAGCTTGCGCCATACCCCTGACCCCCTCAATCCCTGCCCCCCTGGCTAATTACTCCCGGAGGGGGAATGTATGGTGTGGTGTGACGGGCTAACTAACCAGCCTCTCAATACCACCTCGCCTTACACCGGTGGAAGGGGGAACCCCACCAGAGAGATAGAAAGGGGGATGGATGGAAGGAGAGAGGGAGGGAGGGATAGAACTAGAAGACTGTCTCACTGGACTCTCAATGCTTCCCATACTTGGGGAAGAGGGCCCCCGTTCAAAAATAGACCGAGTGAGATGGAAAGAAATCGTGGTAGAAGGAGGAGTCCTTTTCATTGGACTAAATTATCCGCCAGTCCAAACAGCCTGGTCCACCTCTTTCCCTAGCAACCCCTGACTCTGAGTGGTTACTGAGAATCACTCTCTCCTACCAGAGTTAAATATAGATGTATTGTTTACCCTGTTAAACCTCTGTGAAGCATCTGTGAGATCCCTCCAACTATGACCATATCCTCAAGCCAAACAGATAGAGCCCTCCCCTTTAATAGCAATTATTGTCTTTTGACACACAACTAGACGAATACAAACATCAAATTGAGTGTCGAGGTGAAAAAAAATGTCATCTAATCAGTGATCACATCATATTCGCTGTAGTAAAAAGAGACAAAAGGTGACGCTGAGCTAATGACGACCACATATGCATTTGGCCATTATGAATAGCTATAGTGTTCTGAAAAATCTATTTCAATCTCCTCCATTGCATGGTCTCTTTCCCTTCTGACCGAGCAGGGATGGGGGAGTGAAAGAGGGATGAGAGGAGAGGAAGGAGAGAGTGAACGGGTTGAGCTGGTCTTTCATCAGATCCTGTTCCCTCAGGGGAGAAAGCCATTGTCTGGGAGGTGTCAGCTCTCGTCACCACCACAGCCCAGAGAGGGAGACAGACAGACAGACTTTCACTGTCACATCCCACACACTTCCCCTGCTACTCTCCCTCTCCCATCACATACCACCACAGCACTCATTCACTAGATCTATCACTCACAGATGTATAAATTACTTCAATTAGTATGTCATGGAGCTGATCATCCTCTATTTTCCTCATTCCAACATTCACATCATTGGCTCGCTCTCTCACGCACTCTCACAATGGCATCACCAGTACCAGTGAGAGGGAGCCATAGTTACACATTGAACTCAGAAAGCACATCAACCTTACATTTCCATTGTAAAAAAATCAGAAAATCCGGCAAAGCTTTTGCTCCTATGAAACAGCTCAAGGCAGAGCGGGTGTATGAATAAATCAAGCATAATACACGGAGCTCAAGTAAAGATCCATTGTGCTGTATAGTGCATTAGGCTGCAGTAGGCAGCACGTGCAGCCAGTCGTTAGCCTGTCCTGTGTAATTACTGGGGCTGAGAAAGAGAGTGGTGTGTGTGTGTGTGTGGTTGGCACCACACTGCAGATGAACACACAGCTGGGGCCCCTCCCGGCACCATGGCCACTGTGGGCTGGCCCCCACGGCGTGACAGGGAAGGGGAGGAGAGAGGTATGAGGGATGGAGGAATGGAGGGAGGAGAAAGGGAGGATGAGAGGGAGGGCTGCCAAAAAAAGCAGTCGTCCTCCACCAAGTTCCCGGTGGCCAGAAGCGTGCAGATGCGCACACGCACAGGAAAGTAGATGTCCCCGGTGCGCAAGAGGACATGTCACCCCATTCTGAACAGGAGTGCGTGTCTGTGAGGACCACTAGGCCCAAGGGCCAGTGTGATTAGGTAAAGGAGAGAGAGGAGGGCTATCTGTTTCTGTGGCTGGGTTATAGAGGGTTAATTGACAGCTGTGACTGAGCAGAGCAGTGGGGGTGAGGAGATAAAAGGGACCCCTTATCACTTGGAGTGGAGGAGAGGAGTGCAGGACAACATGGTGCAACTCCATCTTCTGCCCTGGGAAGAATTTCATTGTCTTATAGTGGAAAACCAGACAAATGTTAATGACACAATTATTCTGGCCTCATTTTGCAAGGTTGGTTAAGAGAGACACTACCACCCACCCACACACACAGTAATACTATAATATCTTACCTCCAGTAGACCAGGACAGCCAGTAGCATGATGAGGCAGAGCAGAGTGAGCGCTGAGACCACCACCAGGGGGACGATCCACTCCATCCTGCCCACCCCGGGGTGAGGGCTGCGGGTCGTGTTGGACACACTGGTCCTGTCTGGAGGGGTGGTGGAGGAGGGATGGAGGTGGAGACTTACATACAAAACACTTCAACACATTTACATACAAAACACTTTAAAGCTTGAATCCTTAATTGAAACAAAAACAAAGTGGACACCCACCGCTGTTTTGGTAAAAAGCTGAGGGATTGGCCTGGAGAATATAACTCTCAAATTCATAGACATAGCTATGGGTGCAAGGACTGACCATCCATATCATCTATATCATCTATAAAAACTATAGTTTTTACCATGTTTTGATTCTATACAGTGTTTGTTTACATTTACATTGTTCACAAACATTGAAGTAGAACAAGCATATCTTTTGGGTGCTGTTGGGGTATGACAGAACTAAACTCATTAGGTATTTGAAGGACCACAGTCAGTCAATAGGACAAATCCTTGTGCTCTTGGGTAAAATATTTATTTGGGGGGAAATTTCAGCAGAAATGTTGCAGGTGGGGAGGTTCAAATCCCTTGATTTATTGGGAAAGATAGGTTTATCTGTGGCTGTCTGAAGGAGAATTGATAGTGTTGGAATAATCATATACACAAATGTATACTAAAATGTTTGAGGTCCTCCAATCAGGAGTGAGGGTGGGATTATTGTATGTTTTGCGTTTTGCTATTTATGTTTTTATGTTTGGTTTCATGCGGTGTGTGTGCTGGTCCTGGTAGTTATGGGTGCGCATGGGCCTCCCGAGTGGCACAGCGGTCTAAGTCGTCCGGGCTAGGGGGAGGGTTTGGCTGGCCGGGATTTCCTTGTCCCATCTCGCTCTAGCGACTCCTTGTGGCTGACCTCGGTCGCCAGCTGTACAGTGTTTCCTCCGACACATTGGTGCGGCTGACTTCCGGGTTAAGCAAGGAAGAAGCAGTGCGGCTTGGCAGGGTCGTGTTTCGGTCTTCTCGATCTTCGCCTCTCCTGAGTCTTTTGGGGAGTTGCAGCGATGGGACAAGACTGTAATTACCAATTGGACATCACATCCCGCCCTTGGAAAAATCCCTTTTGGCCGAGGGCGGGGCCTTGCCGGCGTCTCTGGGCGGGTGGAGGCGAGCGCACCCACTGACCAGAGCACCCACTGATGGGAGCGGCCATTTGTATTGTCTGTGTATTGTATCGTATTGTTGTTGTTTTAAAGAAAATAATTATCTTGGTAAGTAACTCCTGTGTATATTTGGCCTTGTGTTTTAGGTTATTGTTCTGAAGGAAGGTGAATTTGTCTCCCAGTACCTGTTGGAAAGCAGACTGAACCAGGTTTTCCTCTATGATTTTGCCTGTGTTTAGCTCTATTTCTATTTTTTTTATTTAAGAAAAGAACTCCCTAGTCCTTACCGATGAGAAGCATACCCATAACATAATGCAGCCACCACCATGCTTGAAAATATGAAGAGTGGTACTCAATGATGTGTTGTGTTGGATTTGCCCCAAACATAATACCTTGCATGCATACAGGGCATAAAGTGCATTTCTTTGCAGTTTTGGAATATTTGTATTCTTTACAGGCTTCCTTCTTTTCACTCATTTAGTTTAGTATTGTGGAGTAACTATAATGTTGTTGATCCATCCTCAGTTTTCTCCCATTACAGCCATTAAACTTTGTGACCGTTTTAAAGTAAAACATTTTCATGAGGTATTTATAAATTATATTCTTCAAGAATCAAATGGGTATATATATATAACTAAATCCCAAAATCATAATTAAGTCCAAAAATGGTTGTAGCAACTAAGGATTTTAGCTTTAACACACATAACAATTCAACACCTAAATAACACTATAACACACAAAATACTTGAACACAACAAACACTTTCACACAAAACACAAATCAACCTGAGATTATTCAGACTGTTTGGGCCACTCCGGGATACCCCAGCCACCAAACAACCAGTTCCACTTGAGTACAGCTCTACTTAAAAAAAACGATAATCTATATTTATACATTTACAGATCATTTGAGTGAGTCTGAGTCATCAGGAGGGTAAGTGACTAGGTTTACCTTGAGGCTGGGGGCATGACTCAACTAAATGGATCCGTTAATTCAGAATGAATAAGGAAATGTACAATGGAGCATCTACAAACACCCTGGTTACTACGTTCTCTGTTTTCTCCCTGGCAGGAAGTCAGGCAAGCAGGCAGTTTGTTCCTGAAATATGCCTCAGAGAATGCCCCAAACTAATGGCCCCCAGGCTAGGTAATGGCCCCTCAGGCTGTAGAATAGTTCCATTACTTTCTCTAGGGTTCTCTGGGTGGTATTATGGTGGCACTCAGAAATTGAGCTATTTGTCTCTGTCTATAATACATTGCCACATACTTAAGCAGGAGCTGATTCCAAGACTAATGTTTCAAATGTGCCCCTGCCTGTCTCGTATTTACTGTTGATATGCACATCTATAATAACACAGACAGTTTAATATGACAAGTTGCAGAGGGGAGAAGTGGGATCCAGAAAACTAAAATGACATTATACAGGTCTAAATATGGTGAAGAATATCTCAAGTGCTAAAAATAGGATTATAAACTCGGTGGTTCGAGCTCTGAATGCTGATTGGCTGACAGCCATGGTATATCAGACTGTATAGCATGGGTATGACAAAACATGTATTTTTACTGATCTAATTACATTGGTAACCAGTTTATAATAGCAATAAGGCACTTCGGGGGGTTTGTGGTATATTGCCAATATACCACAGCTAAGAGCTGTATTCCAGGCACTCTGTGTTGCATCGTGCAAAATAACAGCCCTTAGCCGTGGTATATTGGCCATATACCACACCCCCTTGGGTCTTATTGCTTAAATCTGCCCCTTGTTCCAAAGATTGGGCTATACAGAGAGTTCTACTCACCGGTGTGGACAGAGAAAGGCCAAAGGCTCTTCTCTTCCCCGCCAGTCTTTGGGGAGCGTGTTGGGCTCTGGGGAATCTGTATCTCTCTCTCTCTGCTGTGTCGTTCTTTGGCTCCACAGTGGGCCCTGTGTTACTGTCCACTCTGACCAGTTGGTCATCCCCTCCACTGGTTGGCACTGTGGTGCTGTTAGCAACAAGCTCTACCTGCCCCTGTCCTTTCTCTTTGGCTGTGGCTGAGGGGGTGTGGGCGGAGGTTGGCTCTTTGACCACAGTGTCGTTTAGATGCATCTCCACCTCATCAGGCGCTGTCTTGTTATTTTTCTTCCTCCTCCTGTCATCTTCCCCTTCATCCTCCTCTCCCTCTCCCTCCTCCGCCTCGGTCTCCCTGTCCACCCCCGCCTCCTTCTCCTCTGTGGGGGTGTCCGTGTCAGAACCACCCTGAGGGACTGTGGGGGGCTCGGTGGAGGCCTGGGGCTGGGCAGGCTGGGCAGGCTGGCGGCTGGGACCCGGGCCAGGGTTAGACCCAGGTCTGGCTGCAGGGGCCTGGGTGGGCCAGAGAGAGCCAGGCAGGGAAGAGATGACCCCTCCGCTGAAGCCCAGGCCGGCCAGAAGGGTGCTGGTCACCACCGATGCTACCGTGGCCTGACTGCCGCTGGACGAGGGGCCCATGCCCCCTGTAGCCATAGAGACTAAGGAGAAGGGGAGGCCAGGGGAGGTCCAGGTAGAGGATCCGGAGCTGATGGGAGCCATGTCTGCCGAGGAGGCTGGGGAGACAGTGGGCTGGGGGAGGGAGAGAGAGATACAGACAGAGAGAGAGAGAGAGAGAGAGATACAGAGAGAGAGAGAGACACAGAGAGAGAGAGAGAGATACAGAGAGAGAGATACAGAGAGAGAGAGAGAGAGAGAGAGAGAGAGAGAGAGAGAGAGAGAGAGAGAGAGAGAGAGAGAGAGAGAGAGAGAGAGAGAGAGAGAGAGAGAGAGAGAGAGATACAGAGAGAGAGATACAGAGAGAGATACAGAGAGAGAGAGAGAGAGAGAGAGAGAGAGAGAGAGAGAGAGAGAGAGAGAGAGAGAGGATCACGTCATATCAAATCATGCTGGCACATCACAAAATAAATAACTATGTCGCCATCGTCTGGACAACCCAAATGATGTCCACTTCACTCACCATTCCAGTTTTCACTATCCGTGTTCCCTCAAATATCCTGGTGGTGTTAGCTGGAATAGCAAACAGAAGAAAACGTTAGACATGCATTTGAAACAAAGACAAGTATCTGCTGTTAGTATTAAATTAACTCTAATAATTTTGAAAGTCAAGATTATTTGGAGGTTAGGATTTTGTGACTCCATCCATAGGGCTGTACTGTATATGGTGTGTTATGGTGTGATTACCTCTGATGAGCAGTGTCTGGCTGAAGTCACTGCGTAGGTCTCTCTGGCACACCGCCTGGACTCTGAACAGATACAGGATGTCTGAAGACACTTGGGTTATCACCGCCTTCTGTAATTTGATCACAGAGAGAGAGAGAGAGAAAACGAGAGTCAGGAAGACAGACTGCCACTGAGACCTGTAGATACGGGCTATCCACACTACAGTACATCAAAGGCCTAAGGAAACAATTCACATATGATTTAAAATCTGTGAGTCCCATACCGACAGCTCACAGCCATGTTAGGGGTCTATAGCATCTGCTTTATCCTCACCTAACCCCTATCCCTCTTTGTGTCCTCACGTACCCCTCACTGTATCCTTAAGACCGCAAGGTCCTCCAGCGGGTGGTGAAGACGGCCCAGTACATCACTGGGACCGTGCTCCCACCCATCAAGGACATCTACTCGAAGCAGTGTCTGAGGAAGGCACGCAGCATCATCAAGGAATCCACACACCCCAGCCACAAGCTGTTCACTCCCTTACAGTTGGGCAGACGGTATCGGAGCATGACGTCTGATACCAACAGGCTCAGAGACAGTTTCTATCTACAAGCCATTAGACTGCTGAACACTTGAACTGGACTGACCACCTGCTCTGATTCTCCGCACGCACACACACACACACACACACACACACACACACACACACACACACACACACACACACACACACACACACACACACACACACACACACACACACACACACACACACACACACACACACACACACACACACACACACACCACAACTGCTGCTACCAGACTCTTATTATACTGCTCAGTTTATACACTGCCCCCCATCCCCCCTTCCCCAATACAGGTGTAAATATTGGACAATAAATTGTGCCTTCCTGTATTATACTCATGCTAAAATGTTTATTCTATTCTACTGAGCCACTTACTTTATGTTCGTATTCTTTTATTTTATTATTTCTTAATGTTGTTGCATAGTGGAGAAGTAAGCATTTGGTTGGACGATGTATACCATGTGGATCCCGCACATATGACTAATAAAGTCTGAAACTGAAACGTACCTATCCCGTTAATTCTATTAGAGATGGTCTCCAGAATGGAAGGTTATTGCATTGGCCGAAGGGGAGATGAGAGAAGGGGAAGTGAAACTAAGGGCTTGAGTGGTTTCAATTGATTCAATTGTGATTGCAGGAAGCCTGCGGGTCCCTGATGTGACCCTGATAAGGGGGTCTGGGTGCAGAGATTGAAAATAAAAATGAAAATTAAGTGGGCAGAGAATAGAAAGAGGGGGCTGACGAGCGGGATGAGATGGAGGGACTTGGCAAAGGGAGAGAGAGAGAGAGAGGCGGTGGTGATTGAGTGTAGCCAAAGAGAGATGGGTGTCAAGGAAATGTCTCTGCATCGTCTCTCTTCAGACAGCGTCTCTCCTGCTGTGTATGTTTATTCAAATGAAATGATCGTTCAAAGCCTCCTCTGTCTGGCCTCATCTCAAAATATATTTTTAGAGGATGAAAGACATCATAGTTGGGCGCTTTAGTCTCCATTTGGCATGCCTAAATAATCAACACATCCAAGTAACTAATGTGAGGGCATGAAATATATCAACATGACTGCTATGATGTCTTTAAATATAAAAACATAACTTCACCCAGTTCACAGATTACAGTCACAGTATCAGACAGAGGAAGTGTCCATCTCACACCTCACTGACACTGGAGGGAATTGAGCCCACCAACAGACACATCACAGTGGGAGTCATCAGTGCAGTGTGTGTGAGACAGGCTTGGAGTGTCTATTTCCAGCCAGGTGACTGTGACCGACTAACAGACACACTTGTTTTTTCTGGTCGACGTGACCAGACCAGGACCTAACTATGGGCTACAACTAGGACACAGAGTTGTTCCTGGTCAGATCACAAGATTAGTGAAAACCTGAGTGAAAACCTGGTCCTGAATATGGCAGCTGAATAGTTTCTTACCAGGGAAAATGCGTGTTCTCTTGTAGACTGCACAGTGTTGTCTATCTGTGTCTCACCATGTTCTGGTCCCCAGTCTTGGTGAAGGTCTTCTCGTGGGCCACATCACTCTTCACCCAACTGTAGGAGACCATGAAGCTGGTGATAGGCGGGTGATAAACCACTAGCGGGCGCTGCCAGCTCACCACCAGGGCAGTGCCATTCAGCGGCTGGATCTTCATGTTGACCGGGGCACTGCTACAGACTGGTGAGGAAGGGAGAGGGACGGAGGGCGGAAGATGGAGGAGAGGGATGGATTGAGATCGGAGAGAGGAGAAAAAAGGTAAACAAATGACTCATAAGTCACATAAAACCATCCTGGGTGGAAGAGGATAGGAGAGAGAGAGAGACAGCCTTGAGGGGCTTGTTTTTCTTATGAATGAAGCAATGGTGACACCGACAAACAAACAGGTAAAAATAGAACGCCTTGCTCGGAGCGGTGGACTGCTGGCTGCGTAGCAGTCTGATCTGATGATTGCAAGAGGTGTGTGTGTGTGTGTGTGGTTCTTCTATCCTTATCGGGACCTAAAATCCCCAAAAGGCTCAACAAGGATAGTAAAACAAGGAATTTCCCACATCCCCATGAGGACAAAGGACAGTGGTGGAAAAAGTACGCAACTGTCATACTTGAGTAAATGATACCTTTATAGAAAAGGACTCAAGTAAAAGTGAAAGTCACCCAGTAAAATACTACTTGAGTAAAAGTCTAAAAGTATTTAGTTTTAAATATACTTAAGTTTCAAAAGTAAATGTAATTGCTAAAATATACTTCAGAAATCAAAAGTAAAAGTATAAATCATTTCAAATTCAATATATTAAGAAAACCAGATGGCACAATTTTCTTGTTTTGAAATGCATGGATAGCCAGGGGCACACCCCAGCACTCAGACATAGGGTGCGTTCGTAATTTCGCTCGGTCTATATACTCCAATTTCAGAACACTCTCGTCTGTGTGCCAGAGGGCAGAATAACAGATGAATTTACGAACACTCAACACCCCTTCAATACGGCCGGTGTCAGTAAACGTCTGCAAAAAAGCGTACTTCAATTGTTGCCAGCAGCACAGTTACAGTCACCAACGCTCTGGATAACATGAAAATGAAAATAACCAGCTCTGAGTAAAATGGTCAGAGTGAGGTGTTCTCTCATTTGTGTCTGGAAGTAGCTAGCAAGCTAGCCAACGTTAGCTTTGGTGCTTGACTGCCGTTGTGAGGTCAGAACGCTCGAATCAACCCTACTCCTTGGCCAGAGCATCCAGTGTACGCTCTGAACGCTCCGAGAGCGATACAAACTAATAATCTGACAACGCTCTGAATTTACGATTGCTCAGAGCGCAGTCTGCCACTCCGGATTGAATTTACGAACACACCCGTAATTTACAAAAAAAAATCATTTGTGTTTAGTGATTCCGCCAGTCGGATGCAGTAAGGATGACCAGTAGGGATGCGTGAATTGAAAAATGTTCCTGTCCTGCTAATCATTCAAAATGTAACGATTACTTTTGGGTGTCAGGGAAAATGTATGCAGTAGAAAGTACATTATTTTCTTTAGCAATGAAGTGAAATAAAAATAAAAAGTTGTCAAAAATATACATAGTAAAGTAAAGTACAGATACACCAAAAAAACAACTTATGTAGTACTTTAAAGTATTTTTACTTAAGTACTTTACACCACTGCTATTTTAATCTTAAGGGGTAGGTTTAGGGTTACAATTAGAGTTGGGGTTACAATTAGGGTTAAGGAAATGGGTTAAGTGGTTAGGTTTATGGTTAGGTTTGTGTGTGTGTTTGTGTGCGTGCATTTGTATGCATGCGTGTGTGTGTTACGTGCGTGGGTCGCAGGCAGGCAGCCTGAGGAGCAGCTCAATATTTTATTACTGTCTGACTGCTGACTCATCCAGCTATGGGTTTCCTGAGGAGCAGCTTCAAACAGACTGAAAGAATACATAAACTCATAAAGACACTAGCCCCAGGCCTTAACACACAGGGCTCTGGTATAGTCCAACCAACCAGTCTCTGGGGTACTGGATGGAGGAAGGAGGGATAGAGAGATGGAGGGGTGGAGAGGTGAAGAGATTGATAGATAGATGGGTTGGAGCCATGGAGATATGGAGGAATGGAGAGATGGAGGGGTGGAGGAATAGAGAGATGGATGGAGAGACCAGGGGCTGTAGACTGGAGGACAACACACAGCCTTAGACGACCTCCCCATGAAAAGGAAAACATGAATGAGGAGGCTTCCCAAGCCACAAGAGCCGTAACTACTTATCTGGCTGCAATAAAACCAAATCACTTTGTTTACATGAGAAATTGAACATCATGACACATATTTTGAGCAGTACAAATTGGCTTGGTTTTCAATGCAGCAACAGTGAAACCAATAGACAGAAATACAGATTCAAAGGAAGTGGTAGACACATTCAGGATCACACAAGGGGAGCCACTATTACACTGATTGTAAGGCAAGCAGTCTATTCTGTAACCTTTGCCATTTCCTGTATATGAAGGAATCCTTGAGCAGTACTATACATAACCTCAAGGTGGTGCTCTAGGCCACAGTATGGGCACTGGACAGGGATCTAATATCATTATGTGTTTTATTGAGGGTGTGTCTGTCTGTCTGAGATTTCACCCTTTTTCCACTACAGAGAAAAGTATATGAAAGTAGTGTGAATAGTCAGGTTTATTCAACAAATGCAATTTTTGCAAAAAACGACAACATTGCGGCATGTGTAATGGAAACGGCAGCTATATGAGAAATGTTCTAAAGATAATTTTTATCTGTTTGACAGGAGTGGATTTTTTTGTATACGTTTTTTTTATTGCGACAAATGATGATGCAAAATAAAGGTACATGGCACACATTAAATGTGGAGTGGAGCTTTATGGTTATGGGATTACATGTCATCCCGTAACTATAAAGCTCCACTCCACATTTAATTCTAAATACCTACTGGTTGCTAAATCCATATTTATTTTTAACTAGGCTGTAAAAAAACGTTTCTTTGCAGGACAAGGATTGACTTGACTTTCAAGAATCCCTGAAATGCTTTGCCTTGCTTTGCTTTTCCGGTTGGCTGGCTGGGTGAACGTTTCACCATCCAATTATTTCAGGTCTACAGGAGTGCAAGTTTCACCATGGAACGGTCCGTGGCGATATTATTTGATTATGGAAAATATTTGTCAATTCTTGTATTCTAACCATGCTGGCTTTTGCAGGCTTCCTGAGATATGAAACATATCGGTGGGAGCAGCCATACAGGATACTGTTAATTTGCCTAAGTTTTAGAAAACGTTTTTTTTGTTTTTTCCTTTTTCTTTTTGGTGTGACGTCACTACGCCCAGCTGTTTTTATCAGACCGATGGAAATGCAGTTTAATGGAAACGCACCATAGCAGGTAAATGTCGCAACTATTTTGTAAGCAAACTTTCTAAATCACTGGAAACGTATGATGTATAATATATGAAATGGAGGTGGGGAGGCATGCAGGGAAAGAGAAGGGAACGGAGAAGGCATAGCAAGTAGAGGTGGGGAGGATGAAAAAGTGATGGTTAGGTTGAGAAACGCACTGTGACTGATGCCTGGAAGTCCTCTGTTACTGCTTCGAGAGCTCGACACTACACATGTCATTCACCAGTTGAGGGCATTATGACCCTCATCACCACCATAATCATCATTCACCTTATCATCCGCAAGCCAGAAAAGGATGGCACAGACACACATCTCTCCACATTCAGAGCAGAGGAGAGAAGAAATGAAGAAAGGAGAGGAGGAGAGGAGATCTACGTAGAGGAGAGAAGAGATGAAGAAAGGAGAGGAGGAGAGGAGATCTACGTAGAGGAGAGAAGAGATGAAGAAAGGAGAGGAGGAGAGGAGATCTACGTAGAGGAGAGAAGAGATGAAGAAAGGAGAGGAGGAGAGGAGATCTACGTAGAGGAGAGAAGAGATGAAGAAAGGAGAGGAGGAGAGGAGATCTACGTAGAGGAGAGAAGAGATGAAGAAAGGAGAGGAGATCTACGTAGAGGAGAGCGGCTCCCTCATACTAAACCCTGTGTTCAGAGTCGTCTTTTTATTTATTTTTTCATTTCACCTTTATTTAACCAGGTAGGCTAGTTGAGAACAAGTTCTCATTTACAACTGCGACCTGGCCAAGATAAAGATGAGAGCGAGGAGAGAGAAAATGGGACAAATGGAGGAGGAAACGACGATAGAAAGATGAGAGTAAGAGGAGGGAGAGAGAAAAAGATAGAAATGAGGGAGAGCGGGAGGGAGGCGAGAGAAATGAGAGATACATTAATAACATAAAAAGAGAGAGAGAGAGAGAGACGTTTGTTGGTCCAGGACTTGTTCCACCCATCCCCTCAACTGACATAATTGCCACAAAAGCAATTTCACAACTTAATTTGTATGGCTTTATTTTTAGTGTGCATATTAATGATGAATATTGCTGTAGCCCATTACAGCGCTAGCTCCCACTTCATCACAAGCGCACCTGATCAATTCTCTCTACTAGCCACACTCAAAACAAAGAGAGAGCCCACGTTTAAAGAGGCGGGAGCCTTTCTGGATGGATGGACTCAACCGGTTTTAGCGGAGCCTCAACTAACAACGTTTGTGATGGAAAATAAAGCAAGAAAAAGTATTTTCATACAAAGAGAGAGAAAGACAATAAATAACTGAAAGTCTGTATGAGTGAGTGAGTATGAGTTAATACATGGTATGGAAAAATGACAGGGACTGAGTGAGAGTCAGCGTAAGGTCCGATCAGGTGTAGTGGTCCCTCTGGATGCGTCTGTGGTGCCGTGGGGGTCCGTCACCCAGGCTGTCAATCAGGCGTCTCTGACTGACTGACTGACTATAAGAGACTGTGTAGTGTGGTACCTCTGGATGCGTCTGTGGTGCCATCTGTACCCAGTCCCAGGCTGTCGGTCAGGTCCCTCTGCCAGGCATCTTTAACAGCAGACTTCAACACCTCCCTGTTGTCCAGGTCCTGGAGGGGTCTGTAGTTATTTCTCAGGTATTCTACCGACTTTACATGGTCTTGCTGCTCCGTGGTGAAGATGGAGTAGAACGCCTCCAGCTAGACACAGAGAGAGAGGGAGAGAGAGAGAAAGAGATTCTTCAGTAAGGCATGAGCAGGGGTGGTTGCGTGTGTGTGTGTGTGTTTATGTGTGTTGGGTGGAAGGGGTGTCCCTGAAGTAAAGGACATGAACGGGCTGCTGTTCCGCTCAACTGGCCCCAGGAGTGAGTAACATTTCAATGGGGAGAATTTGCTGACATGGATCGCTTTGACGGATTTCCTGCAGAGCGCTGTAATGACTACACATTAAAGATCGGCTGGAATCATGGACGCACAGAAAAATGAATTACAGATTCATAAGAGACCATCTGTGAATGTCATAAAACATCGCAGAACACAGTCAATACTTTCCATTCCGCTAACCAATGCAGAACAAAGGATTTGTCCTCTGCTGAAAGTTTATGGCCATATCTTGTCCGGAGCTCTTCAAATATGTACTGTACACTCGAGGACATAATATGTGGATATGTCAATAGATGTGTGTATAACGAAGTGTTGGACATACAGTACAAAGACATCACACAGCCCTGGTTTGGTGCGCAATAGTCAACCTGGTATCAGAGGGAATTTAATTGTTGGCTTACTAATTTTCGCTCTGTATTCTATAAAGATTGTAATTGTGTCAATATGTTGTGAATATTGTAGAAAAATCATCACAGCCATTTTACATACTAAAAAGTGAAGTGCCACCTAGAGCTTACCATGTACAGTAGACTACAGGCAATATGTACCTGCACAATATACCGTAGGCTACAGGCAATATGTTCCTCCACATTGTACAGTAGGCCACAGGCAATATGTTCCTCCACATTGTACAGTAGGCTACAGGCAATATATTCCTCCACATTGTACAGTAGGCTACAGGCAATATATTCCTCCACATTGTACAGTAGGCTACAGGCAATATGTTCCTCCACATTGTACAGTAGGCTCCAGGGAATATGTTCCTCCACCATGTACAGTAGGCTCCAGGCAATATGTTCCTCCACCAGGGACAGTAGGCTACAGGCAATATATTCCTCCACCATGTACAGTAGGCTACAGGCAATATGTTCCTCCACCAGGGACAGTAGGCTAAAGGCAATATATTCCTCCACCATGTACAGTAGGCTCCAGGGAATATGTTCCTCCACCATGTACAGTAGGCTCCAGGCAATATGTTCCTCCACCAGGGACAGTAGGCTACAGGCAATATATTCCTCCACCATGTACAGTAGGCTACAGGCAATATATTCCTCCACCATGTACAATAGGCTCCAGGGAATATGTTCCTCCACCATGTACAGTAGGCTACAGGCAATATGATCCTCCACAATGTACAGTAGGCTACAGGCAATATGTTCCTCCACCATGTACAGTAGGCCGCAGGCAATATGTTCCTCCACAATGTACAGTAGGCTACAGGCAATATGATCCTCCACAATGTATAGTAGGCTACAGGCAATATGTTCCTCCACCATGTACAGTAGGCCACAGGGAATATGTTCCTCCACAATGTACAGTAGGCTACAGGCAATATGATCCTCCACAATGTACAGTAGGCTACAGGCAATATATTCCTCCACATTGTACATTAGGCTACAGGCAATATGTTCCTCCAGCGTGTACAGTAGGCTCCAGGGAATATGTTCCTCCACCATGTACAGTATGCTACAGGCAATATGTTCCTCCACCATGTACAGTAGGCCACAGGCAATATGTTCCTCCACCATGTACAGTAGGCCACAGGCAATATGTTCCTCCACATTGTACAGTAGGCTACAGGCAATATGTTCCTCCACATTGTACAGTAGGCTACAGGCAATATGTTCCTCCACATTGTACAGTAGGCTACAGGCAATATGTTCCTCCACCATGTACAGCAGACTCCAGGGAATATGTTCCTCCAGCGTGTACAGTAGGCTACAGGCAATATGTTCCTCCACCATGTACAGTAGGCTAAAGGCAATATGTTCCTCCACCATGTACAGTAGGCTACAGGCAATATGTTCCTCCACCATGGACAGTAGGCCACAGGCAATATGTTCCTCCACCATGTACAGTAGGCTACAGGCAATATGTAGCTCCACCATGTACAGTAGGCTACAGGCAATATGTTGCTCCACCATGTACAGTAGGCTACAGGCAATATGTTGCTCCACATTGTACAGTAGACTCTAGGGAATATGTTCTTCCACCATGTACAGTAGGCTACAGGCAATATGTTCCTCCACCATGTACAGTAGGCTACAGGCAATATGTTCCTCCACCATGTACAGTAGGCTACAGGCAATATGTTCCTCCACCATGTACAGTAGGCTACAGGCAATATGTTCTTCCACCATGTATAGTAGGCTCCAGGGAATATGTTCTTCCACCATGTACAGTAGGCTACAGGCAATATATTCGTCCACCATGTACAGTAGGCTACAGGCAATATGTTGCTCCACCATGTACAGTAGGCTACAGGCAATATGTTGCTCCACATTGTACAGTAGACTCTAGGGAATATGTTCTTCCACCATGTACAGTAGGCTACAGGCAATATGTTCCTCCACCATGTACAGTAGGCTACAGGCAATATGTTCTTCCACCATGTATAGTAGGCTACAGGCAATATGTTGCTCCACCATGTACAGTAGGCTACAGGCAATATGTTGCTCCACATTGTACAGTAGACTCTAGGGAATATGTTCTTCCACCATGTACAGTAGGCTACAGGCAATATGTTCCTCCACCATGTACAGTAGGCTACAGGCAATATGTTCCTCCACCATGTACAGTAGGCTACAGGCAATATGTTCTTCCACCATGTATAGTAGGCTCCAGGGAATATGTTCTTCCACCATGTACAGTAGGCTACAGGCAATATGTTCGTCCACCATGTACAGTAGGCTACAGGCAATATGTTGCTCCACCATGTACAGTAGGCTACAGGCAATATGTTGCTCCACATTGTACAGTAGACTCTAGGGAATATGTTCTTCCACCATGTACAGTAGGCTACAGGCAATATGTTCCTCCACCATGTACAGTAGGCTACAGGCAATATGTTCTTCCACCATGTATAGTAGGCTCCAGGGAATATGTTCTTCCACCATGTACAGTAGGCTCCAGGGAATATGTTCTTCCACCATGTACAGTAGGCTACAGGCAATATGTTCCTCCACCATGTACAGTAGGCTACAGGCAATATGTTCTTCCACCATGTATAGTAGGCTACAGGGAATATGTTCCTCCACCATGTACAGTAGGCTACAGGCAATATGTTCTTCCACCATGTACAGTAGGCTCCAGGGAATATGTTCTTCCACCATGTACAGTAGGCTACAGGCAATATGTTCCTCCACCATGTACAGTAGGCTACAGGCAATATGTTCTTCCACCATGTATAGTAGGCTACAGGGAATATGTTCCTCCACCATGTACAGTAGGCTACAGGCAATATGTTCTTCCACCATGTATAGTAGGCTCCAGGGAATATGTTCCTCTGCCATGTACAGTAGGCTACAGGCAATATATTCGTCCACCATGTACAGTAGGCCACAGGCAATATGTTCCTCCACCGTGTGAGTCATAAAAATTACAATATTGCATTCGTGCTTTCCAGCAGTTTTTATATGTGGGGAGCATAAATTGTACAATTGTAAACTAACAAATAATTTTGAAAGTTACATAAATATCTGTTAGAGTCCATTACCTGCTACCTGGACTATAATGTTTGATACACAGAAGAAGAGAAGGAGGAGAAGGAGGAAGGAGAGGAAGGGGAGAAGGAGGGGAGTAGGGGAATAGGGGAGAAGTAGGTGGGTATATAGAAACAGTGAGATGATAGTGTGTGTGTCCGTGCATGTGTAACTGACCTGTGAGTGGGAGAGGAAAACGGGTCTGGATAAGATGATCCACTCGACCACCTTGCTGCAGGGCGGGATGGTGAGAGAGCCTGTGTAGCGGTAGTAACTCCCCAACGATGATGGTAGCAGATCCCTCAGGACGAATGAACTCAGGAATGTCTCCTTCTCTGGAGGGTGGAGAGAGAACACATAAACACATATTAACACAGAGAAACATAGAGAAACACAGCATCCTTCTCTTGAGGGGAGAGAGAACACAGGAACACACACATCAACACAGAGAAACACATTCAAACACAGCCATACCCACAGCCCACATACAGTACACACTCAGAGACCCACACAATGTAAACAAAGCGCAGGCATAATTATTCCCACATAATTAAATAGAAAATGCACAGATTATATTGCATCTTTACACCATTTTCAATCACCACGTTTAGAATATGGAGGATTTATTTACCCCACATGTCTAGTATTTCATTTTAAAAGAGGTAGAAGGTTCTGTGTTTATTAACAACTGATTAAAGGTTTTATTTTTTATTTTTTTTACTATTTTCTACATTGTAGAATGATAGTGAAAACATCAAAACTATGAAATAACACATTCAGTCTCACCAAGGTCCGGAGGTCAAAATGTGTAAAAAATACATAAAAAAATTGTTCTCTATCCATCGCTCTTGGAATTTTCATGGCTCCCTGACTGTCATCGTTTTTTTATGACTTTTAGCAAGCTGGGTAGAGTGAAGAGACTATAATTGTAGTAGGTCCATTATCAATTCTACACAGTTTCAATTTGAAATAGTCATTTGTGACCCGTTTTAAGAAGCTAGGTGTATGTAACATTAAAAATTAATGTTTAATAAATATTTGTTTTTGGGCAGAAATGATTTCTGGAACATGTGATCTTTCATGTTCCTCAATAAAAAAGAGGTGTATGCCATCTGTAAATATGAATACAAATGTTAGACTAGTTGGTTTAGCCACGGAAAAAGCCAAGAACCTTCAGCCATGATTGGCTGAGATAATAGTTGGGCTGGACATGCCAAGAGATGAGTTCGGATTGATCTGCCATGTAGCAAGCTTCTGTCTATAACATGAGCTGCTCAGTATGTGTAGATAATCCTTGCTACCACAGAATTTTTGAAATATATCATAGAGAATTGAACTGCAAAAGTGTTGCTACTGCTCTCAACATTGCTGCCCTGAATTTAACAGCAACTGTCGACAAAGATCCGTGGGAAAAATGTGTGATGGACTACTTTCTGTAGGACGATCTTGCCATGCTGACTCTCTCTGACTCAGAAGATTAAGAAATCTCTCATTTAGGTAAAAACATTTTTATTGAACCAGACAATGTAGAGTCTTCTGATGACAGTTATGGGCAATACATTACTATCAACAGTGTTGTTGTCACGGAAGAAGTTGACCAAGTTTTGAAATCAGTGGAAGGCCCGGTGGAAGCAGAGTATGATTGCAAATGTGGAGGGAGTCGAAAAGAGAACACATAAGGCTGTTGTATAAAACATCTGTCTCCGGACTACATCTTCAAACTAAGGGCAACCATGGTATCCATGACAGAGAGGGAGAAGGGTAAGAGTCTAGATACATTTTCAGATATTATACATTTGTAATTTTGTCAGAAAGTCATTTTCATTGCAAGTTAAAGCGTACTGCTAGCTAGCTAGCCAACATTAGCTGTCTGGCTCCCTAGCTAAGGTTATGTGTATGATCTGTGTAGCAATTTTATTAGTATCTCAGAAAGCTATTTGCATTGATAGTTATAGCCTAATGTTAGCTAAATAGCTAACATTGAACCTAGTTGATTAGCTTTAGCTACCTGCAGATTCATGCATGGTGGCTAGCTATGACAATCAGTTTGTATTGCTAGTAGTGTGGGTTGGCAATATGGTTCATTGTTTAGCTCACTTTGTTTAGCACATGGCCTCACATGTGAATCGTTAAAGAGATGGGTGGGGCTAAGGCTTAAGAGGGTGTGAACGATGCTGAATGGGTGTAGACAAAGAAGAACTCTCCAGTAAGTGTACCAAAAATATTCAACAGACATTTTCTCAAAAGTGAGGTTACACGTTTATCAACTTTCAAAGCAGAATTTATTTCCCATTATTCCTCAACTGCAGTGTATAGTGTACAATCTAGCTCTGAGTCTCTTTTATTCAATGTAAAAATGAAAAAAAAAAAACATTTAAAATGGTGCTACATAAGACCGAGTCTAGGTGGTGGGTCACATTTAAATGTCCGGGGTAGTAAAGTGGGAGCTGGAGACAATCTGGGGTATTAAAGTGGGAACTGGAGACAATCTGGGGTAGTAAAGTGGGAACTGGATACAATCTGGGGTATTAAAGTGGGAGCTGGAGACAATCTGGGGTAGTAAAGTGGGAGCTGGATACAATCTGGGGTATTAAAGTGGGAGCTGGAGACAATCTGGGGTAGTAAAGTGGGAACTGGATACAATCTGGGGTATTAAAGTGGGAGCTGGATACAATCTGGGGTATTAAAGTGGGAGCTGGAGACAATCTGGGGTAGAAAAGTGGGAACTGGATACAATCTGGGGTGGCAACAGGACTCTAAGCTTGGGGTTGAGATAAACCATGCCATCTGGGTACGAGGAAGAACCTAACAGTCATGTAGGTTTCTATCGAAGGATGAGGAGGGCGTCTCACTGTGGACTATGGAGCATGGGTGGGGCATGGGACGAGAAAGTGGACGTGAATGTACAACAGACATATCTGAACGGAAGCACCTTTCCGTTCCTAACATCGTGAGCTGCTTCAGTTTTCACCGCATCTCTACTACCCGCCTGCACTCAGACAGCACAGCTGTAACGTGGCGCTGCCTCAGACCTGCTGAAGGATGGATGGCTGAGGCTAACAAGCTAGCGGAAAACCTGCCACCGCCACCCCACTAGAAGAGAAGACATAAAGTGTGCGTCCAAAATGGCACCCTACTGCCTATCTATTGCACTACTTTTGACCAGAGCCCTATGGGACGTGGTCAATAGAGCCGTGGTCAAAAGTAGTGCACTACGTGGTGAATATCGTGCCATTTGGGACGCAGTCTAATTACCCAGCCAGAGGGCCATGAGCCTCCCTTGGACTATCAAAACAACACCACAACCCAGGCTGACCGGACCCAGCCCTTCTTCCAACAGGGAGGGCCTCTAGATTCAACACAAGTCTGAATGCTCAACACCGAGGGTGGTTTACCGGAGGCCTATTCCTGATCTAAAAACACTTTAATTGGAGATTCTCTACTGAGCATGCTTTTAAATCCTAGGAGTAGGTTTGATCTGTGTTCGGGAGACCATGTGTAGTGATTTGATTGGCCTACCTCACAGAGTAACCACTTTAGACATCTAAATCTAGCGATACCACCTGCATGCTAGCCCCATTTTTGCCCTGTTCCAGCCATGGCAGATCATCAAGTATAGGGAGTCAGTGTAATGAACGGGAGAGAGACCCAGAGAAGCACGAAGGATACAGTTGTGTGAAATTAATCAGCATGAGTAAAGAGGTCTGCATTTTACAGCTACATGCTCTTAGTTTATTCTGTTCCTCCATTAACACGTCTTCTCTCTGTCTCTGAGTTGACCCACATAAAGAGAACCACATCAGTACCACATTGTTAAACCAGCCGTATGTGTTGGTACACACAAAGCGTGCAGGCACACACACACACACACACACACACACACACACACACACACACACACACACAGCTGTATGGCTCAATATAGTTGTGTGTGTATGCAGATGGACCAAGGGATTATGGACACATCCTAAAGCAAATTTAAATGCGCAGGAGGAGACACGACATAATGCATGTTTGTAGAGACACCAGCTACCAACCACACTCCGCTCGCAGCTCACACGAACTCTGATTTCATACAACACGCACTGCAGCTAGGCACATCTGTCTCCCCCTAGCATTAAAGATTAATGGTGCAGGCAAGCGTGCATCTGATGTTGCCGCTGTGTAAGTTCTCTCTCTGTCTGTGTGTGTGTGTGTGAGTAAGCGATGGAGTGTTGACTAATCGAGGCTTAGATGCAATTAACTGTTCCGTCTCTTCTTTGCGGCGCTACACAGAGAAGCAGGGAGCGGTGGTAGCTCGCTGTGCTGCCTTCGTCTTGATGCAAGACCGGGCTCAGAGCTTGTGGTCATACTAATTTGGGAATAAA
The DNA here is from genome assembly GCA_030435695.1 of Brachymystax lenok tsinlingensis. Classification (NCBI taxonomy): domain Eukaryota; kingdom Metazoa; phylum Chordata; class Actinopteri; order Salmoniformes; family Salmonidae; genus Brachymystax; species Brachymystax lenok. The sequence goes on along the minus strand of CM059797.1, from coordinate 40,133,439 downwards.
AATGAACACAGAGGTTAAGTATCTTCAAAATCCTGAACAAACCGATGGATGACCAAACGAGAGGCACGGAATCTCTAAGTCTGGGAGACGTGTGAGGTCTGAGGCAATCACTTCACATTAACCTCACAAACAACTATGTCCTTGGGAAATAATTTCTCTGTCTCTTTTTTAGTTGTGTATGTTTCCTGTCGACATTCATTTATTGCTCTTGTACGTGACTGAAAGCCCTCTTTAGTGAAAGTGATGAAGCATAGGTCCTCTAGCAATCCGTTAGTGTGTCTGTATATCCATGTTTCTGTGTGAAGACTGAGAACCTGGTGCTCTACTGATGCTCTGTAGTTTAAAGGCTAAGTGAGAAGTCCTATAGAACTACGGCTGCTGAAAAACATCACAGTGAGAACGCAGCAAACTGCTGAGAGCAAGAGCGAGATTGAGTGTGTGTGACAGAAGTAGTGTGAGTGCCAGGGGTTTACTCACCGTGGTGTACGACCCGTTTCAGTCCCTGGATGATGGGCTCTACGGCTGGATTGTCTCGCCGCCCCACCTGACGACACCGAACAAGAGACAGGCTCTTACAGGACAGCCCAGAACAGCAGTTACAGTACCCACACTCAGCTCAGCGCACTCATAATTTATTCCCAATATTCCCAATGTCCTATTTACGCTTAGAGGGGGGGATAAAACAGTGTTGGGACATGGGGACCAATCCTCCTCCTCCCTAACTCAGGTCAGTCCAATGAGAGTAAAACTAACTGAGTGTAAATGAGAGTAAATGTAGCTAAGCATTGAATGTGGAAAATAATATGAACCCCTTAGCGACCATTCACACAGCCTTAGGGAACTAAAAGCAGCTCCTCCTCATCGATTAAAGATGGTAAACTGGTGTGTGTGTCCTGCTCTGTAAAATGCAATTCAGCAGGATAAATGTGAGTGCGTGCTGATGCTAATTGCTGTAAGCGATAGGCTGTCAGAAACACAGTGGTAGCATTTAGGTCTTCATACACACAAGGTTCATCACTGTCTATCCACAGACCTACATAGGAACACCTGTGTCCCCATTCTAACCTGCCTGCTTCTCTGATCTGCGAGAGAAACGACCCTGGCCTAGCCACTCTGTGTGGCTTTGAGTGCCTTAGTAGAGTGCTTCCTAAGTAATAGAACCGCATCGCTATAATAGAACTAGAAATAGAACATCTGATAGATAGAGCGGAGTGAACCTTGATCTAGTCAGTGATTACCGTGGGTGTCTGCTGGAGAGTGATGAGCTGGAGTGTTGGTGCTGGGTTAAGCGCACACGTGCAAACAAACAGGGAAAGAAAGTGGAGCTCTCCTCCTTGAGTGTGCTCAGTTGAAGATTCATCATTTGAAGGTTCATTTAATTTCAGAAATAAAATGTTGTTGGTCCCATGTTTCATGAGCTGAAATAAAAGATCCCAGAAATGTTCATCCCTGTTAGTGAGCATTTCTCCTTTGCCAAGGTAATCCATCTACCTGACAGGTGTGGCATATCAAGAAGTTGATTAAACAGCATGAAAATTACACAGGTGCACTTTGTGCAGGGGACAATAAAAGGCCACTCTAAAATGTGCAGTTTTGTCACATAATACAATGCCACAAGTTGAGGGAGCGTGCAATTTTGGCATGCTGAGTGCAGGAATGTCCACCAGAGCTGTTGCCAGAGAATTGACTGTTCATTTCTCTACCATAAGCCACCACTCCAACATCATTTTAGAGAATGTGTAACCACGCCAGCCCAGGACCTCCACATCCGGCTTCTTCACCTGCGGAATCATCTGAGAGCAGCCACCCGGACAGCTGATGAAACTGTGGTTTGCACAACTGAAGAATTTCTGTACAAACTGTCAGAAACGCTCATCTGTGTGCTCGTCGTCCTCACCAGGGTCTTGACCTGACTCCAGTTCTGCGTCATAACCAACTTCAGTGGGCAAGTGCTCACCATTGAGGGACACGTGCACACTGGAAAGGTGTGCTCTTCACGGATTAATTCAGATATGGCGTTGTGTGGGCGAGCTGTTTGCTGACGTTGTGAACAGAGTACCCAATGGTGGCTGTGGGGTTACGGCATGGGCAGGCATAAGCTACGGACAACAAACACAACTAAACTGTATCGATGGCAATTTGAATGCAGATACCGTGACGAGATCTTGAGGGCCATTGTCGTGCCAACAGATGCATATCTGTATTCCCAGTCATGTGAAATCCATAGATTAGGGCCTAATGCATTTATTTAAATTGACAGATGTTTTAACATGAACTATAACTCAGTCAAATCTTTGAAATTGTTGCATGTTGCATTCATATTTTTGTTCAGTATAGAATGCCACTACTTGCCCAATAGTTTTTTTTTAACAAACCAGGTTCTAAGATACTTTTCCTTTAGGGAACGAGAAATATTCCTTGATGTTACAACTGAAAGTCAACTGTAGGTCATTTACTATCCTTCAGAAATATTCCTGGAGAGTGAGGGGAAGAATGGAGAGTCTTTAGGGAAGAATGTGGTACGGTTATAAAAAAGTGGTGGTTTAAGGGGATAGCGGAAGAGAAAGCCTTTGCTCTCTGACTCTGTCTGTGCTTGTCTTTCACCGTAATGTCTCCCTGGAGACATCTATCTGTCTGTTGGACTGCCTGCCTGTCTGTGGCACTGACAGAGAGGCACAGCTCTCAGGAGACGGACAATGTGTGTGTGTGAATGAGTGAGAGAGACACAAAGAAACAGAGAGAGAGACAGAGAGAGACCGTTATGTACAGTATAATAGGGATATGGGAAATTGGAAGGAAAGAGACGACAAATAATAAAGATATCATGTGCCTCAAGAGAGCCAGCAGCTTTCAAATCAGTGTACTGTTGTTCATATTTCCTAATAAGCACTGTATTCCTGGCCTCTGCCCATTTTATTGTGTTCGGGAACAACTGAGACCAAGATAACTCTTCAAACAACAACACAGCCCAAAGCCAGTATTACAGTACCTCAAAAAACACAGCCATCGCAGCAATGATGCGCTTCTCCTTGATGGCCGCACTGAGACTGTCAAAGTCATCTGAGTTGTACAGGTATATCTGCATCTGTGAGCGGAGGGGGAGGGAGGGGAGAGAGAGAGAGAGAGAGAGAGAGAGAGAGAGAGAGAGAGAGAGAGAGAGAGAGAGAGAGAGAGAGAGAGCAGACAGAACGTTAGAGGTGTACACACAGCCAGAGTCTTAACTGTCTCTTTAGTGACTCTAGCATGTTAGAAGAAATCAATTATTGTGACAGAATGCAGAGAACACTATCAGGTACACAAAACATATTTCCTTTCAAAAGGATGTTTTGCAAATAAAGAGTACGGATTTCAATGGTTATATAAGTATTTGTTGAAAATGACTATTTCTTCTCTTTTCCCTCCTCTTCTCTGTCATTCGTTCTCTCACACAAACCATCTGTAAATCACAGCCCTAAACTGTAATACTGTATGCCACTGTACTTACAGTAACATAATCTCCCATCCCAGTGCTGTACTCTATCCTGCTGTTGTTACAGTAGCATGTTGAGCAGGGATCCACAGTAGGATTATACTGTTCTCATGCACTAAGATCTAACCGTGGGTCACGCTCTAATGCTTTTAATCACAGCTCCCAAATGTGTCTACTCTGAAAAAAGTAGGCCTATGTGTGTGTGTGGTGTGTGTGTACCACAACGCTGGGAGAGAACAGCACCATTAAAAAAGTTCTAGGCAAGATATAATCAAAACTCAACCAAAGTTTTGAAAACAAACAAACTCCTCACTCAAACTGAATATAAAAGATACCCCCTCATCAAACGGCTGTGGCCGCCGTGTCCCGAACTCACCCTGTTTGTTTGTATCATGACTCCCAACTGGTCTGTTGCTCCCTCCCTAGGCTCTCTCAAGTCTTTAATCATATGAGTAGGCACTGAGCAATGTTCAAGGTTCTAGATGAACTTATGGCACTGGTGCTCCCAACTTTTTCAGTTGATGTTACCAGCACATGATTTGGTTGCACCAATTTTTTGTCAGTGCACACCTATAATGATCTAACCAATCTACCTACATAGCGGTAATCATTTATTTGAACCGTAAATCTCTATTGATAAACTGGGTAAATGAAGATGTAGCCTACGCCTATTCACAATACAGGTGAATGTGTATGCAATAGGAGTGTGTGCATGCATTGAGTTTCTGCTGATTTCATGGGGCTACAGAATAAAAACAATCTGTTTCCCTTCCATCTGGGACTTATTTTATTGTACTGAGCCATACCATTTGCATAGGAGAAGCAATATCTTCTTTTATAAAAGTGTGCTCTGTCTCTAATGACGTCATTCACAGACACACAGTGAGAGATACAGAAGAGAATGAATCATGTTTTGGACAATGACTATGGTTTTTGGTGACAATCAGCTTTGAAATCAGCATACAATATTTTGCCTTATGGTTTGCACAACAAAATACTAGGGTAGTGAATTGATGTTAGCTTCAGCTGTAAGCAAGGAAAGTTAGCCTACAAAGCTGGAAGCTACCGGTATCTTCTTAAATTGTAAATTGTTCTAGCCTGTAATGGACATTGTATTATGAACAGTTATTAGGTTGCAACATTTCTACATGCATTGTTGCATTATTCAAGTGCATTAACTTCTGTGCAGCATGAGTGGGGAGCTAACATGATGCAGCCCATACTTCCAATTGTATTGGTCACATACACATGGTTAGCAGAATTCTAATGCGAGTAGCAAAATGTTTGTGCTTCAAGATCCAACAGTGTAGTAATATCTAACAAGTAATCTAACAAATTCACAACGGCTACAAACAATCAAATGTGCTGCTTTCGCCGTAAAGCCTTTTTGAAATCTGACAACGCTGTGATATTGCCAAGAAACAGAGCTTTTGATGAGTATGGAACACTTGTATATTGGTGGATGTTTAATAATTCTACTTTTGGATTTTGAATTTGGCGCCTTACATTTCACCCGGTAGTGTCGGGAGCAGCCTGCTAGCGCCCCAGCAATCCCTGAGAGGTTAAAGGCACAGTCAACTTAGTGTATGAAAACTTCTGACCCACTGGAATTGTGATACAGTGAATTATGAGTAACAAAATCTGTCTGTAAACAATTGTTGGAAACATTACTTGTGTCATGCACAAAGTAGATGTCCTAATCGACTTTCCAAAACTATAGTTTGTTAACAAGAAATTTGTGGAGTAGTTGAAAAACAAGTTTTAAGTTTACATAATGTATGGCATAATGTACATCGACATGATGCTCTCGATTGCACATTTAGGCGACAAGCCAAATTTCTTCCACTTCCTGAGGTTGAAGAGGTGCTGTTGCGCCTTCTTCACCATACTGTCTGTATGGGTGGACTATTTCAGTTTGTCCGTGATGTGTACGCTGAGGAACTTAAAAAACTTTCCACCTTCTCCACTACTGTCCCATCAATGTGGATGGGGGGGGGGGGTGCTCCCTCTGCTGTTTCCTGAAGTTCACGATCATCTCCTTTGTTTTGTTGACATTGAGTGAAAGGTTAATTTCCTGACACCTCACTCCGAGGGCCCTCACCTCCTCCCTGTAGGCCGTCTCGTTGTTGTTGGTAATCAAGCCTACCACTGTAGTGTCGTCTGCAAACTTGATGATTGAGTTGGAGGCGTGCATGGCCATGAGTGAGTCATGGGTGAACAGGGAGTACAGGAGAGGGCTGAGAACGCACCCTTGTGTTGAGGATCAGCAGGGTTGAGATGTTGTTTCCTACCCTCACCACCTGGGGGCGGCCCGTCAGAAAGTCCAGGACCCAGTTGCACAGGACGGGGTTGAGACCCAGGGTCTTGAGCTTAATGACGAGTTCGGATGGTACTATGGTGTTAAATGCTGAGCTGTAAATGTACAACATTCTTACATAGGTATTCCTCTTGTCCAGATGGGATAGGGAAGTGAGCAGTGTGATGGCGATTGCATCGTCTGTGGACCTATTCGGTCGGTAAGCAAATTGGAGTGGGTCTAGGGTATCAGGTGGGGTGGAGGGGATATAATCCTTGACTAGTCTCTCAAAGCACTTCATGTTGACAGAAGTGAGTGCTGCGAGGCGATAGTCATTTAGTTCAGTTACCTTAGTTTTCTTGGGAACAGGAACAATGTTGCCCATCTTGAAGCATGTGGACACAGCAGACTGGGATAGGGATTGAGTGGATATGTCCGTAAACACACCAGCCAGCTGGTCTGCGCTTGTTCTGAGGACGCGGCTAGGGATGACATCTGGGCCGGCAGCCTTGCGAGGGTTAACACGTTTAAATGTTTTACTCACATTGGCCACGGTGAAGGAGAGCCCACAGGCTTTGTTAGCGGGCCGTGTCAGTGGCACTGTATTGTCCTCAAAGCGAAGTTGTTTAATTTGTCTGGGAGCAAGACGTCCGCGACAGGGCTGGTTTTCTTTTTTTAATCCGTGATTGACTGTAGACTCTGCCATGTCTCCTGTTTGAGCCGTTGAATTGCGACTCTACTTTGTCTCTATACCAATGCTTTGCTTGTTTGATTGCCTTGCGGAGGGAATAGCTACACTGTTTGTATTCGGTCATATTTCCAGTTGTCTTGCCTGGTTTAAAAGCGGTGGTTTGAGCTTTCAGTTTTGCGCGAATGCTGCCCACAATCCACGGTTTCTGGTTAGGGAAGGTTTTAATAGTCACAGTGGGTACAACATCACCGATGCACTTGCTAATAAACACGCTCACCGAGTCAGCGTATATGTCAATGTTATTGTCTGAGGCTACCCGGAACATATCCCAGTCCACGTGATCGAAGCATGGAAGCGTGGAATCCGATTGGTCAGACCAGCATTGGATAGCACAGGCGTTTCCTGTTTTGTTTTCTGTCTATAGGCTGGGAGCAACAAAATGGAGTCAAGGTCAGATTTGCCGAAAGGAGGGCGGGGGAGGCCTTTGTTTGCATTGCGGAAGTTAGAGCAGAAATGGTCCAGAATGCTACCAGCTCGTGTTGCGCATTCAATATGATGATAGAATTTCAGAAGCCTTGTTTTCAGATTAGCTTTGTTAAAATCCCCAGCTACCATAAATGCAGCCTCCGGATATATGGTTTCCAGTTTACATAGAGTCACGTTAAGTTCTTTCAGGGTTGTCGAGGTATCTGATTGGGGGGAGGGGCATTTGATTGTAAGGAATTCTAGGTCAGGTGAACAAAAGGAATTGAGTTCCTGTATGCTGTTATGACTACACTATGAGTCATTAATCATAAGGGATACACTTCGCCCTCCTTTTTACCAGAGAGATGTTTGTTTCTGTCGGGCGCGTTGTGTGAAGAAACCGGGTGGCAGTACCGACTCTGACAACATATCCCGAGTGAGCCATGTTTCCGTGAATGTTACAATCTCTGATGTCTCTCTGGAAGGCAACTCATGCCCTAATTTCGTCCACTTTATTGTCTAGAGATTGTACATAGGCGAGTAATATTCTCGGAAGCGGTGGATGGTGTGCTCGCCTTCTAAGCCTGACCAGTAGGCCGCTCCGTCTGCCTCTCCTGCGGCGACCTTGTTGTTTTGGGTCAGCCTCTGGGATAAGATCCCATGTCCAGGGTGGAGGTCCGAACAAAGGATCCGCTTCAGGAAAGTCGTATTCCTGGTCGTAATGTTGGTAAGTTGACTTTTATATCCAATAGTTCTTCCCGGCTGAATATGTAATAACACTTGAGATTTTCTGGGATAGCAATGTAAGAAATAATGCATAAAAGAAATAAAAAAATACTGCATAGCTTCGTAAGGACCTTAAGCGAGGCGACCATTTCCTTTGGCGCCATGTCTAACCATGCAACACTTAAAGGAAAAATCCATCCTAAAACTATATTTTGGTATTTGTTTCATTAGTCCATTGTTGATATAGTCTCAAATGTTTTGCACGTCAGCAATCAAGCTTTCAAGATGTATAACTTTCAAAATATGGGAATACAGTTCTGTGATGCATTTTGCATCATATGATGCTGCGTTTTGCATCATATAATGCTAAATGCATCATACCAGCTGTATTTCTGTATTTTTTGCATGCTGACATGCAAAACATTTTGGGAAAATATCAATGTATTGTTTTCACTGGCACCCTGCGACCAATTAAAATTTGGTGTCGCACTGCCAAGTCAAAGAGTTGCAAAAGCGAGTGTTTTGGTTGCAGTCTTGAAACCTGCTTGTTGCTCCTCTCTTCCAGGAATAATTGGATGAATCAGCCATCAGACAGCCATGAACATTATCTACTGGGACAGTAGATAATGCCCAGGAGTAGTCCTCTGTCTGGAGCATTAATACACACACAAGGCTTTGTGTATTATACATAAGCTATTGCACGTCATTAAAATAAGTTTGTTTGCCACAGACGCAAACAAATGTGTCCTTAAGGTTTGGATCCAGTTTATAGGATCTGGTTGAGGCAAGACTTCCTTTGCAAGACGTACAGCTACGCTCGTCAGTCGCGTGAGACTAGATATAGGCCTTCCTCCAATGAGGTTGAAACTGGTTAACACCTCACTGTGTCCGCAGTGGATCAAACCTACAGTGGCAAGAAAAAGTATGTGAACCCTTTACCTGGATTTCTGCATAAAAAGGTTATAACATTTTATCTGATCTTCGTTTAAGTCACAACAATAGACAAACACAGTGTGCTTGTATTTTTCTTGTCTATATTGAATATGTCATTTAAACTTTCACAGTGTAGGTTGGAAAAAGTATGTGAACGCCTAGGCTAATGACTTCTCCTAAAGCTTATTGGAGTCAGGAGTCAGATAACCTGTAGTCCAATCAATGAGACGAAATTAGAGATGTTGGTTAGAGCTGCCCTGTCCTATAAAAAACATTTACAAAATGTGAGTTTGCTATTCACAAGAAGCATTGCCTGATGGGAACCATGCCTTGAACAAAATAGATCTCAGAAGACCTAATATTAAGAATTGTTGACTTGCATAAAGCTGGAAAGGGTTACAAAAGTATCTCTAAAAACCTTGATGTTCATCAGTCCACGTTAAGACAAGTTGTCTACAAATGGAGAAAGTTCAGCACTTGCTACTCTCCCAAGGAGTGTTCATCCTGCAAAAATGACTGCAAGAGCACAGCGCAGAATACTCAATGAGGGTAAGAAGAATCCTAGAGTGTCAGCTAAAGACTTACAGAAATCTATGGAACATGCTAACATCTCTGTTGACGAATCTACGATTTATAAAAATTCTAAACAAGAATGGTGTTCATGGGAGGACACCACGGAAGAAGTCACTGCTGTCCAAAAAAAACATTGCAGCACGCAAAAGAGCACCTGGGTGTTCCACAGAGCTACTGGCAAAATATTCTGTGGACAAATGAAACTAAAGTTGTGTTGTTTGGAAGGAAGGAACACACAACACTATGTGTGGAGAAAAAAGGCACAGCACACCAACATCAAAACCTCATCCTCACTGTAAAGTATGGTGGAGGGAGCATCATGGTTTGGGACTGATTTGCTGCCTCAGGGCCTGGACAGCTTGCTATCATTGACAGGAAAATGAATTCCCAAGTTTAATCAAGACATTTTGCAAAAGAATGTAAGGCTATCCTTCCGCCAATCGAAGCTCAACAGAAATGGGGTGATGTAACAGGACAACAACCCAAAACACAGAAGTAAATCAACAACAGAATGGCTTCAACAGAAGAAAATACACCTTCTGGAATGGACCAGTCAGAGTCCTGACCCAATTGAGATGCTGTGGCATGACCTCAAGAGAGCAATTCACTCCAGACATCCCAATAATACTGCTGAACTGAAACAGCTTTGTAAAGAGGACTGGTCCAAAATTCCTCCTGACCATTGTACAGGTCTGATCCGCAGCTACAGAAAACGTTTGGTTGAGGTTATTGCTGCAAAAAGGAGGGTCAACCAGTCTTTAAATCAAAGGGTTCACAAACTTTTGCCACCCTGCACTGTGAATGTTTACACGGGGTGTTCAATAAAGACATGAAAACGTAACATTGTTTGTGTGTTATTAGTGTAAGCAGACTGTGTTTATCTATTGTTGTGACTTGAAGATGAAGATCGGATCAAATTTCATGAAAAATTTATTCAGAACTCCAGGTAATTCCAAAGGGTTCACATACTTTTTCTTGCCACTGTATATTATAGATATTACATTATATTGTACTCTGCTTGTCTTCACACTATACATAGCTTAACAACTCAATACAAACTAAGCTCAACCATCAATATCCTAGTGAAGCACCTGCCAGACAACATGCAACAGGACACTCAAACAATTCCCTAGACAACCAAGGTTGCTGTTGACGACAGATTGCATTGCACAGAAAATAAAAACAGTATATCCTTTAATAAATATAGCAGGTACAAAGGCAAGTGGTCTAACCCAGCTAATTAAATGTAATCCCTTTCCTCAAGAGTTCCTTTAACTGCAGTCCTTAATGGCGCCAATTTGTTGTCTGTCTGAAAAGCTAGCAGGGCAATGGCTATCTATCACACACTAATGTTATACACATACATACACAGACACAACGTGCATGCACACGCGGGCGGACACACAAACACACAAACTTAAAACGAGCAAAGCAATGGCCATCCATCAGCATTCAAATGTTATTAGCTACATTAGCCAATTAGCTTAGTTGCTTTAGCCTCCCAGGCTTCATTCCTTCACCCACTCTGACACACACACACACACACACACACACACAACCCACTCCTGCCGAGGGTGCACTTAGAGCAAACCTGACGCTCAATTATAAAATACTTTAATAGCGATAAATATGGCACCAACCATAACAGATGTAGCTATATAAAATGGCGCCGTTTTGCGAGCTCTGACCCAGCTTTGCTATTTTGTGATTATTTTGTTTCGTTTTTTAGTTTTCTTCTCTAAATGTATCAACTATCATTTCTTACAACCGACAATAACTTTTGAACATCAGTTCGGTAGTTACTTACCTCAATTCGGGCATCAACTTTGACTCATCTGCCCTGGGCTTTTTCTGGGCTCTTGGGCAAGATACCCCACCATGGCTATCCAACTCAATAGATTCTCCATTCAGTGTGCCGACAGGAGAGTGGGTTCGGGGAAATCGAGGTGGAGGGGTTTGCCTCTTCATCAATGTAATGTATTGTAATGTGCAATGTAAAGCGACCTTGAGCTATGGAAAGGCGCTATATAAATAAAACTTCTTCTTCTTCTTCTTCTTCTTCTTTATCAACAACAACTGGTGTGCTGACTCGAGCGCGGTGGAAGTGTCGACCCATTGTTCACCCATCTTGGAATACCTGATGGTCAAATGCTCACCCTTTTACATCCCGAGGGAGTTCTCTGCTGTTATTGTGATGGTTGTATACATTCCACCTCAGGACAAGAAAAATAACAAGCTGGCACTTAACAAACTGTATGAGAGTATAACCAAGCAAGAAAACGTACAGTATATCCAGAGGCTGCTTTTCTGGTTGCTGGCGGTTTTAATTCCACGTCATTAAGACATGTGATGCCCAACTTCCATCAACACGTCTCCCTCACCACTAGGGGCGATAAAGTCCTAAACCACTGTTATTCTACCCACAAACAAGCATAAAAGCCCTTCCCTCGTCTGCCATTCGGCAAATCAGATCATGACTTTGCACTCCTGCTACTTTTTTACCAGCAGAAGCTCAAACAGGAATTGCCCGTGACTCGCTCCATTGAGAAATGGTCTCCAGAATCAGAGATTATGCTACAGGACTGCTTCACTAGCGCTGATTGGAATATGTTTCGAGACTCCGCCGATAACATCGATGAGCTAACCATTTCCGTCACTAGCTTCATTAGGAAATGCATCTGCGATATTTTCCCCACAGTTAAGGTTCGCCGCTTCCCCAATCAAAAGTCCCGGATTAGCACTGAGGTTGGCGCTAAACTAAAGGATAGAGCTACCACACACAGGGCTATCGCAGGCAACCCTGAAGCTACGGCTGAGGACAGAAACAAGTACAAGAAGTCCCGCTATGACCTCTACAGAGTCATGAAACGAGCAAAAGGACAATATACGAATAAGTTGGCATCATATTACACAGGCTCCGACGACTGCCACGTGTGGTAGGGGCTACAGTCTATTACGGATTACAAAGGACGACCCAGCCGTGATCTTCCCAACAATGTTTCTCCACCAGATGAACTCAATGCATTTCATGCACACTTTGACAATAACAACATGCCAGATGTGAGGGCCTACACCGCCCCAGAAGATTCAGTGATCTCGCTCGCCGAGGTCTACGTGAGTAAAGACTATTTAAGTCAATACCCGCAAGGCCCGGTGGTATTCCAGGGCGCATTCTCAGAGCAGGTGCAGAACAACTGGCAAGTATATTAATGGTAATGTTCAAGCTCTCCTTGTCCCAGTCTGTAATCACCACATGTTTTAAGATGACCACCATCATTCCTGTTCCCAAGAACTCTAATGCTTCATGCCACAATGACTACAGACTCACATCTGTAATCATGACATGCTTTGAGAGGCTGGTTATGGCACACATCAACTCCACCATCCCAGACACCCTAGACCCACTCTAATTTGCATACCACCCGAACAGATCCACAGAAGACACAATCTCAATTGCACTCCACACTGCCCTCACCCATCTTGATAAGAAGAAAACCTATGTGAATGCTGTTCATTGACTACAGCTCAGTGTTCAACACCATTGTCCCCTCCAAGCTCGTCCCCAAGCTTAGGACCCTGGGACGGAACACCGCCCTCTGCAACTGGATCTTTGACTTCCTGACAGGCTGACCCCAAGTGGTGAGGGTAGGCAACATCACCTCCACCACACTGACCCTCAACACGGGGGCCCCACAGTGGTGTGTGCTTAGTCTCCTCCTGTACTCCTTGTTCACCCACAACTGCGTGGCTATGCACGACTCCAACACCATCATCAAGTTTGCCGACGACACAGCGGTGGTTGGCCTGATCACTGGCAACGATGAGACGGCCTACAGGGAGGAGGTCAGTGACCTGGCAGTGTGGGGCCGGAACAACAACCTCCCCCTCAATGTCAGTAAGACCAAAGAGCTGATCTTGGACTACAGGAAATGGGTGGGGGGGACCACGCCCCTATCCACATCGACAGGGCTGCAGTGGAGCGTGTTCAAATCACTAAGAACTTAAAATGTTCCACACACACGCGCATAGTCATGAAGAAGGCTCGACTGCGCCTCTTCCCCCTCGGGAGGTTGAAAAGGTTTGGCATGGGCACTCAAATCTATCATTCCAGTATCCCTGCACATTTTAAATATGGTACTGTAATTGACCTTGTATATAGTGTGCTTACTTACCTTATTTATATATATCAAGTGTGTTTTTGTTCTACCTTGTTATTTTTAACAGTACATTGTTAATGATTACTGCATTGTTGGGGTCAGAGCTAGCAAGAAAGGCATTTCACTTGTGCATGTGACAATACAACTTGAAACTAAAGAACACAGAGAACATAAAAGTCCCACTGAATCAGTTAGTTCCAGTCAGGGATGTAAGAGTGCCGATGTTACAGTTACACGTCGAAGTCATACTTTCATAGTGATAAAAAGGGGCAACTACTACAACAAATGTTACTATAATGGACAGAGCACATACAAGTCACATTGATTCAGGATAAGTTGAAGTCATGAAGTCATAGGCTAAGCAGCTTAATGTTACAGCTAGCTTTAAGTCAAGTCATTGGGTGACTTGTCATGGCACCTTTAACATACAAAAACATTGCAATGAAGGGCATAATAGGACACACTGACTCAGACCCAAGTAGAAGTTAGGTGAAGTTAGTGGTGGGATAACGTCAAGAGTAAGCAGCGCTACAATGCTACAGCTAAAAGTCAAGACAAGGGTCATTATGTAAGTGAAACGTAAACAGACTGGTGTGATTCACCTTATATGGCCTGTGTGACTACGACCCATCAGATAGTCATCGGTCACATTCCATGTTGTGTTCCCATGTTGTCCATGTATTATTACCGTCTGGGGCTAATGGGAGGAAGCCAACAGCCATAAAACAACATCATGTTTCTATCATTTAACAGGAAATGCCCAAGCAGCCATTAGTGCTACCTCGTTTGAGAAAAATACATGCAATGTTAATGAGACCTTGTTGTGCACATTTCAAAGCAAACATAGGCTCTTCAGAAAAGGGTGTCTGTAATTAGAAGGATGTAGCTGAGCACTGAAAGTGAATAAGACTAATTTAGACTTAAAGAGGAACTGAGTGTTTTAACACCATTAACTATTATTAAAATCTGACCATATATAAAAAATATTACATTTATTTTTTAAATGTTCTCACAAGAGAGCTCAGATATGGTCACTTCTCACATTTTCACAATGTTTGGGAATGACGTATAGTCTGATATTTGTGAAAATTCAATAGCAGAGTGGAAAAGCGACCGTGATTTTTGGCAATAAATAGACACTGCAGCAAATAAAAACGAATAAAAATGTTTCAGTCTTGTCCAGGCCCGGACTCTACACAGACCGGTGCACCATAACCAAATCAGAGCTGCAGTAGGCATATATGAAAATAGGCCACTACCACATATGGGCCTGTGCCATTCACTTTGAACTGAACTGTGTGTTTACAGGCAGCAGCAACAGCCGAATATAGATTATTATCAAAGCAGTTGCAAAAGCCATAAAATAACATTACATATGAATGGTTTTTGGCAAACATGTAAATACCACAGGAATCATCTTACATTTGGGAACTTAACAGTCCTAATTGATCAAACAACCAACAGGTAGGCTCTGAATCAACGATTGTTTTTATTAACCCATCCACCACCCCCCCACCTCTTTGGAGGACATCTTTTTGTAATTTTTTTTTTTTTACAGCTTTTCTGCTACATATACATACATTTTACATGTACATTTTACATACACATTTTGCATACATGGTACTTTTATATACAGCAATCACATAACAATAATACATACTTTTTAATACCACCTCTCAGCCCATCCCACCTACTGTATCACCATAGACCACCCTCGTTTGGTTTCCATGTGCCATATATTTTTCAATTGCGCTTACATACATTTTGAACTTTTCAAATCGTATAGTATCTACAGCTTGTGAGCTAAAGATGAAAACCTTTCCTACAAGTATTATTATATCATTTATTGACTGACTATGCCTTCCAAAATCACCCAACACTGCTATTTGTACGGTTCAATTTAAGTGAATGTTGTGACTTTTTTTTTTTTACCATTCCTGAACCTGTGACCAGAAACAAGAGAGGCAATACCAGAATAAATGATCTAGTGATTCTGTCTCTTCGCAGCAAAATCTACAGAGCTGATATTGTTGTTTGCCCCATATATATATATACCATTCTGTTGGTGTTTTAGTATAATTTAGTATAATCATTTAAATTGGAAAACTCAAAGTGTTGAATCAAGTGCTGTTTTTTGTATCAGTTCATAAACCATGTGCAATGGTATCGGAATATCGAAAATCTCTTCCCATTTATTTTGCAACCTTAATGGCGCAGCTGTCAAAATGTTTGTCCTCAAATGAAACAATTCTTTTCAGACAATTTGTATCTTTTAAAATATGGCAGACAAACAAGTTCCCTACCTTGTCCCTCCTACTTGTTTTATAGTTAAAATGTAAACAACAAAAATAATATTGGAACTCTGTCTTCCCATTGTTTCCTATGGGGGAATTACAGGCATGTCTGTCCATTTTGCCAAATATCTCACAATGTGTATATTTATATTTTTTTCAAGTCGGACGCCATCTTAACCATGAGAATCTCCTCTTTCTAATTATGTAAGCCTGGGCAGCTAGCTCGGTTGTCATCAAATGCTAGCCACAAAATACTTTTTGCCCTTGGAATGCTGAGCTCCCCCCATTGTTTTCTATGGAGAGGCATGCCGGTCTATTTCGCCAAATATCTCACTGTGTAATTTTTTTTTTTCAATTTGGGTGTAACTGGTGTGAAATGACTAGCTTGTTAGCGGGATGTGCGCTAATAGCGTTTCAATCGGTGACGTCACTCGCTCTGAGACCTTGTTTCCCTTGCTCTGCAAGGGCCGCGGCTTTTGTGGAGCGATGGGTAACTATGCTTCGAGGGTGGCTGTTGTTGATGTGTGCTCCTGAGTGGCTCGCTTGTTCTTAAAAGTTCTTAAAATTTTACGGATTGACTGACCTTCATGTCTTAAAGTAATGATGGACTGTCGTTTCTCTGCTTATTAGAGCTATTCTTGCCATAATATGGTATTTTGCCAATCTTTTGTATAGCACCCCTACCTTGTCACAACACAACTGACTGCCTCAAACGCATTTAGGAAATACATTTCACAAATTAACTTTTAACTAGGCACACCTGTTAATTGAAATGCATTCCAGGTGATTACCTCATGAAGCTGGTTGACAAAATGCCAAGAGTTTGAAAAGCTGTCGTCAAGGCAAAGAGTAGCTACTTTGAAGAATCTCAAATATAAAATGTTTTGATTTAACACTTTTTTGGTTACTACATGATTCCATGTGTTATTTCATAGTTTTGATGTCTTCATTATTATTCTACAATGTAGAAAATAATAAAAATAAAGAAAAACCCTGGAATGAGTATTGTAGGTGTGTCCAAACTTTTGACTGGTACTGTAAGTACATGTGATATTTAAGTTATTTAGGTTTCATTGTCTGCTTACATGCCTCCTTTATTTATCCTACGGTTCTGACTTGGTAAACAGGGGAGAACACTGTAAGAACGGCCCATGTTCTGAATTCTGTCACTGTACATTAAAAAAGTGAAAAAAAAAATCAATATTGACTACGTCCGTCCTAGCTCGCTCATTAATGTCTTAATCGAAATTACGTATTGCCTCTTATCCGCTTGTCATCCCCTTATGCCATAGTTTGTACATCTCAATTGTCAGTAGAAACCACATTCGTTTAAGCAAGTCAGCCATATCAGCTATGTTTTTTTTAAAAGGCAGTAAATGAGGCTGAATTAACTGTTTAGCTGTCAGACAAGGCTCCACTGATAGCCAGGTGTAGCAGTGGTAAAATGTTGTGACTGCTGTTGGGACAGCTTTATGTAGGCCGTTTGTGGGCACCGTTTGTCACTGTTATAGTGCATTTAATATGTTGTTTAGTGTTGCGTTGTGTAGTGGCTTTGTTGGCATGCATCCCATTTGTTTTTCTTTTCACCAAAATGTACATGCTAAAATCGCCACTGCAAACACCTTAGAAAAAAAAGGTTCGGGTTTGGATCAGAAAACCAGTCAGTATCTGGTGTGACCACGCTTTGTCTCACGCAGCGCGGCACATCTCCTTAGCATAGAGTTGATCAGGCTGTTGATTGCTGACTGTGGAATGTTGTCCCACTCCTCTTTAATGGCTGTGCGAAGTTGCTGGATATTGGCAGGTACTGGAATACGCTGTCTTACACGTGGGTGAAATTGTCCTTTTTGCTCCAGTGGATCGACGTTAACCTTTTCTGCCCAAGTTCCCAAAAGCATTTGGCAATTGGTGTGTATTTGGCACGAGTACAGTTAGGTCCTAAAGCTTAGTCTTACGAACTAACAGCAGATAAAAATTATGAAAGACAAATCTCAATGTAGCCTATAGATATGAATTTCACAAGAATTATACATTATGCGTCAACCTACGCTCACTACCACCGTCACCATTGTCACACTACTACAACACATCTACGTACTAGCGTGGGACAACTACCCAGAGACCACCAATGAAAAATCCTGATTTTCTTAAGTATTACCCTTCTCTTTCCAACACAAACTGAAGAGAAGAAATCAGAATTTTATAAAAAAATATACATACAAAATATGAAAAATAGACAATTTCATAAAAACAACACAACTTTCTTACAAATCTAGAAGGCCTTCATGGTTCCCGACTGTTAGACTCGATTCAACCACTCTATCCATTCTTAAACATGAAAAATTTACAGTGTAAATAAACATTTTCCATTGAATGACAAATATGCCATTTGACTGTCAAACACTAAATGACCCAAAGCTTTTAGACTGGATAATTAAAAAAAATTAAATGTACATTCATAACATGACAATCTTGAGTGCTTCGTAGAGAGTGGCAGGAGTCTTGAGGTTATAACAGTTCTAGGAAAAAGTAATGCTTTCCTACTGATTTCCTACTGAATTCACTACAGTGAATTGTGTGTGTGTGTGTGTGTGTGTGTGTGTGCATGCATGCACGAGTGCGTGCAAGCGTGTGAGTTTGAGTACGTGCGTGTACATAGTCAGGCTTCCGCAGGTAGTTACACTTCCGCAGGTAGTTCCCTCCTCTTTATTACACTTCTATTGCACTTCCTCACTGCCTCTCTGTGTGCCAATCTCAGAGGTCAGGGGTCATTTCCCTATGGTGTCACTTACTGCATCTCAATCCCTGCTGCCTGAACCCCAGCCAGCCCTATCTGGGCTGAGTGCTGCATGCTAAACAGGACCTCAAATCCCTGCTGCCAAAACCCCAGCCAGCCCCATCTGGGCTAAGTGCTCCACGCGAAACAGTACAACTTCTGGAGGAAGACAGGTCACACACACACACACACACACACACACACACACACACACACACACACACACACACACACACACACCATGAATGGTCATCCACCCTTTTCCGATCCGTTTATCATTCCAATAAGACACTGATTGAACTCAGTCTGAAAATACACTCACTTCTTATTCGCCCGCTCTGCCCAGATAGAACATAGCTATAGTACATTGAGTACAGACTTTGAAGTGAGTGAATCTGGAGTTAAATCCTCATACACAACTGTATCTTCTGGGTTTTTGCATTGTGAAGTACAAGATACAGAGGCAGAAGCTATGTAGCACATACGCAATCACCCACGAGACCCCTTCAGAGCTATAACATTCCAACAACCCACACCCCACACACACACACACACACACACACACACACACACACACACACACACACACACACACACACACACACACACACACACACACACACACACACACACACACACACACACACACACACACAGGCCATTCTGAGCTCTAACATTCAAACATACTGTTTGTTTAGGCTTAATTTTAGCTGGGTTCTTTGTTTCTTTGTTCTGTGTCCAATTGGGCACAACAGTGGAATGAATCGCCCACCCACTCCATTTCCTCCAAAGCCATTCTATTAATTTGTGATTTTCTCATACATTGTGTTGGGGAGACTCCACCAGTCTATAGCTCAGAGGGAAGCCGGTGAGTGAACACACTTGATAAGATGGAGGACATGCAGAACAGCAGCCCCTTTTCTGAGAAAAATAACAATAAACAAGATAACTATCTGATGTTCTGTTCTCAAGTGATAGACAGGGGTAAGACATACTACTTGGCTATATCTAGGGGTTTTGGTAAACCGTGGGGTTTGGGGTTGAGCGTGCAGAGATGGACAAAGAGACTTTTCTTCCTCCTCTCCGCGCCCGCTCTCTCGGTCCGGGCCCCTTTCAGCAGGTCCTGGGTGTTCTGGTGGGTTTCCACTGCGGTCAGCAATTCCTCCAGGCTCTGGTGGTTCTGCATGCTCGCCGCCTCCATCTCGGAGGGGAGGGCCCCGAAGGTACCGATCCAGAACGACCTTAATGATTATTTGGAGGGACGGTACGCCGGTCAGTAGCCAGCCGTTGGTAAGGCACACCAGATCGCTCATCTGAGAGCGGTGGGAGATGGTGGAGTCAAAGGCCCAGTCTTGGACCAGTAGTGCATGGCGTGTGAGGCTGAATCCTTACCGGCTCAGGATCTCACGTTTGAGTCCCTCATAATTCGCTGCCTGGTCGGTGTTCAAGTCGAAGTAGGCATTCTGGGCCTTCCCGGAAAGGTAGGGTGCCAAAAGGCTGGCCCACTTAGGCTTGGGTCATCTTTCCCTCTGCGCCATAATCTCAAAGGTACACAAATACGTCTCCACGTCATATTTCTCCATTAGCTTGACCTGGAACTGATTTGGGCTAGACTCCTGAGCCATATCACCCTTCAACTGGGCTACCTCCGCTACCAGTTTGAGGTTTTGTTGGCGCTGCTCGTCCAGTGCTAGCTCCTGGAGAGCCTGTTGCTTCTGCTGACTGAGGATAAATTCAGCAATCAGTTCCTCCATGTTAATCTATGTACGCTCGACCCCATGGCACCTAAAGCTACTGAGTTGCCCACATTCTCCACCATATGTGATAAACCGGGGGGTGTTGGATTGAGCGTGCAGAGATGGACACAGAGGTAGGGAGGTACTAGTCCAAAAACACAACTTTATTAGGCAACAAAATAAACATAACAACAAAACAACTTAGGGTTGGCTTGGTCCTTCTTATATTTGGCTCCTTGCCTCTGGTCAGCTTCGGGATCCCCTCTGTAGGTTCACTCCGTGCCTCTCTCTTTATCTTACTCGCGGTGTGCCACGGTGCTCCCTTCATGTGGCCTCCACGGCTGGTTGGCACTCTCCCCTAATTACCTCTACTTGGGGCCAACAGCGTCCGGGTGCCCACCCCGTGTACTTCCAACAGAGGAAGCCAACGTCTCGGCTTGTACCTCCCATCTATCACCAACCCCGGGGTAGACCTCCTGGGATACCACAGGGTACTTGTGATATCCGATGACTAAGGTGATAAGAAAATAGAAGGACTCAAAGGTCTACACCACACGTTTAATACTTATTCCACAGAGGGGGGAGTGTTTGCGAGATATCACAGTTTCGAGTTTCTATTTGTTTTGAACACGGCAGAAGTCATGCTGGATTGAGAGCATGGCCAATGTATTCAACCTTTTCTGGCCCATAGTGTTACATGTGAATGTTTATCCTTTTAAGTTTGTAAAAGAGATCCTTAAACCCAGACTTGGACTACACACCCTCTCCACTGAATAGCAGGCTAGTGATTGCTTTGCGACGCTTGCAGTTAGCCACTGATTCCTTCCAAACCAATAATTGTTGAATTTCCGATTTCCAACTTTCCCAGTGAGGGAAAATTTGATCAAATACTTTTTTCCCTCACTGTATAAATTATCTTCATATGACAAGGATTGAAAAAGACTTGCCAGTAGATTGTCGACTTGATTTATGATGATGACTGCTTGTCTAGCTTGCTAGCTAAGATTTTGAAAGTATGATGTTGACATGATCAGTCCAATCAAATCTACGATAGACATAACGTGATTTGATGTAATTTTATCTGTGGGTAATGACCTTGTGCCTTCTTGGATGGGCACTTCTAACGTAAATCTATGGCAGAACCCAAGGGGCTAGAATTTTCAAGCACTCCCCGTAGATTTTGCGGTGACGTAGTGTCCCCATGAGTGACAGAACACTGAGCCAATCATGGCGCAACTAGAGAACATTACCAACCCTAACGCTCCATATTTTCTGCTGGCTGCCCCACCACCACAGAAAGCAGTGAGCTAGGCTGAAACACCTGCATTTGGGAGCTACCTTACCCAAGAAAGCAAAAAACAGATGTATTAACTCCATTTCTTTTACATTGTTTTCAAACTGATATGTGACAGGTATTAACGCCAAAATAACATGCAAAACAGTCAACACCTTTTTATATGGATATGTATTTATTTATATATTTATTTATGTATATATATAGATATATATATGCATGTATATATATATACCCATCACTGTTCAAAATTTTGAGGTCACAGACATTTCCTTGTTGTTGAAAGAAAAATAACATCAAAATAACATCAAATTAATCAGAAAAACAGTGTAGACATTGTTAATGTTGTAAATTACTATTGTAGCTGGAAACGGCAGATTTCTTATGGAATATCTACATAGGTTTACAGAGGTCCATTATCAGCAACCATCACTCCTGTGTTCCAACGTTGTGTTAGCTAATCCAAGTTTATCATTTTAAAAGGCTAATTGATCATTTGAAAACTCTTTTTTGCAATTATGTTAGCACAGCTGAAAACTGTTGTTCTGCTTCAGAATTCTGAATGGTAGCCATGCTGGTTAAGTGTGCCTTGAATTCTAAATAAATCACAGACACTGTCACCAGCAAAGCACCCCCACACCATAACACCTCCTCCTCCATGCTTTACGGTGGGAAATACACATGTGGAGATCATCCGTTCACCCACACCGCGTCTCAAAAAGACACAGCGGTTGGAACCAAAAATCTCCAATTTGGACTGCAGACCAAAGGACAGATTTCCACCGGTCTAATGTCCATTGCTCATGTTTCTTGGCCAAAGCAAGTCTCTATTCTTATTGGTGTCCTTCAGCAGTGATTTCTTTGCAGCAATTAGACCATGACGGCCTGATTCACATAGTCTCCTCTGAACAGTTGATGTTGAGATGTGTCTGTTACTGTTGCATTTATTTGGACTGCAATTTCTGAGGCAAATAACTCTAATGAACTTATCCTCTGCAGCAGAGGTAACTCTGGGTCTTCCATTCCTGTGGCAGTCCTCATGAGAACCAGTTTCATAATAGCGCTTGATGGTTTTTGCGACTGCACTTTAGTTCTTGAAATGTTCCGTATTGACTGACCTTCATGTCTTAAAATTATGATGGACTGTCATTTCTCTTTGCTTATTTGAGCTGTTCTTGCCATAATATGGGCTTGGTCTTTTATCAAATAGGGCTATCTTCTGTATACCCCCTACCTTGTCACAACACAACTGATAGACTCAAACGCATTAAGGAAAGAAATTCCACAAATTTGAAGAATCTCAAATACCAAGAATGTGCAAAGCTGTCATCAAGGCAAAGGGTGGCTATTTGAAGATTCTCAAATATAAAATACATTTTGATTTGTTTCACATATTTTTGGTTACTACATGATTCCATATGTGTTATTTCATAGTTTTGATGTCTTCACAACTATTCTACAATGTAGAAAATAGTAAAAATAAAGAAAAACCCTTGAATGAGTAGGTGTTCTAAAACTTTTGACCGATTAGCTTGTCCGGGACGTGGCTGTTTTTCCCTTTGTAGTCCGTGATTGTCTGTAGACCCTGCCACATATGTCTCATGTCTGAGCCGTTGAATTGTGACTCCACTTTGTCTCTATACTGACATTTTGCCTGTTTGTTTGCCTTACGGAGGAAATACCTACGCTGTTTGTATTCAACGATATTCCCAGTGCCCTTGCCATGGTTCGCACTTTCAGTTTTGCGTGAAAGCTGCCATCTATCCACGGTTTCTGATTAGGGTAGGTTTTAATAGTCACAGTGGGTACAACATCTCCTATACACTTCCTAAACTCAGTCACCGTATCAGTGTACTCGTACATTTCATTCTCAGAGTCTACCCGGAACATTGTGATCAGTCCTTGTGATCAAAACAATCTTGAAGCGTGGATTCTGATTGGTCAGACCAGCATTGACTAGTTCTTAGCACGGGTACTTCCTGTTTGTGTTTCTGACTATAGGAAGGGAGGAGAAAAATGGAGTCATGATTATATTCTCAGAGGCTACCCGGAACATTGTGATCAGTCCTTGTGATCAAAACAATGTTGTTTGAGTTTCCTGTTTGAGTTTCTGCCTATAGGAAGGGAGTTGTGATCCGATTTGCCGAAGGGAGGGCGGCGGAGGGTCTTGTAGGCATCCTGGAAGTTGGAGTAGCAAGGTTGAGTGTTTTAGCAGCGCGAGTACTACAGTCAATGTGTTGAACTTCGCTAGCGTTTTCCTCAAATTTGCTTTGTTGAAATCCCCAGCTACAATAAATGCGGCCTCATGATATGTGGTTTCCAGTTTGCATAAAGTCTAGTGAAGTTCTTTGAGGGCCATTGTTGTATCGGCTTGAGGGGGAATATACATGGCTGTGACTATAACCGAAGACAATTCTCTTGGGAGGTAATACGGCCGGCATTTGATTGTGAGGTATTCTAGGATCGGGTGAAGAAAAGGACTTGAGTTTCTGTATGTTATTATAATCACACAATGAGTAGTTAATCATGAAACATACACCCCTGCCCTTCTTCCCAGGGAGTTATTTATTCCTGTCTGGGGGATGAACTGAGAACCCAACTGGCTGAAGGAGATCCTTGCCCTGAGCTCGTCAACGTCATTATCCAGAGACTGAAAATTTGTGAGTAATATACTCGGAACTGGTGGGTGGTGTGCGTGCCTCCTGAGTCAGACTAGAAGTCCACTCCGAATACCTCTTCTATGCCGGCTGTGTTTTGGATCAGCCTCTGGAATCAGTTCAATTGCCCTGGGGGGTACGGACAAAGGATCCGATTCGGGAAAGTTGTATTCCTGGTCGTAATACTGGTGAGTTACCTCCGGTCTGATATCCAAAGGTTCTTCCCAGCTGTATGTAATAACACACAAAAATGATGGACTTATAATGTAAGAAATAACTGAAAAGTTGCTTAGGAGCTAGAAGCAAGGCTGCCCTATCTGTCGGCGCCATTTTCTTGAGATATGTCTGTGAAGCATTTATTTTGGCTGCAATCTGAGGTGCAGTTAACTCTAATTAACTAATCCTCTACAGCAGAGGTAACTCTGGGTCTTCCTTTCTTTTGGCGGTCCTCATGAGAGCAAGTTTCACCACAGCACGTGATGGTTTTTGTGAATGCACTTGAAGAAACCTTCAAAGTTCTTGAAATTTTTAGGAGTGTCTGACCTTCATGTCTTAAAGTAATAATGGACTGTCGTTTCTCTTTGCTTATTTGAGCTGTTCTTGCCATAATATGAACTTGGTAGTTTACCAAATAGGGCTATCTTCTGTATACCACCCCTACCTTGTCACAACACAACTGATTGATTCAAACACATTAAGGAAAGAAATTGCACAAATGTACTTTTAAGCTACCTCATGAAGCTGGTTGACAGAATGCCAAGAGTGTGACATATGTCATCAAGGCAAAGGGTGAAGAATATATACACACATATGTTTGTGTGTGTGTGTGTGTGTTTATATATATATAGTTGAAGTCGGAAGTTTACAAACACTTAGGTTGGAGTCATTAAAACTCATTTTTTCAACCACTCCACAAACATTTTGTTAACAAACTATAGTTTTGACAAGTCGGTTAGGACATCTACTTTCTGCATAACACAAGTACTTTTTCCAACAATTGTTTACAGACAGATTATTTCATTTATAATTCACTGTATCACAATTCCAGTGGGTCAGAAGTATACATACACTAAGTTGATTGTGCCTTTAAACAGAAAATGACGTCATGGCTTTAGAAGCTTCTGATAGGCTAGTTGACATAATTTTAGTCAATTGGAGATGTACCTGTGGATGTATTTCAAGGCCTACCTTCAAACTCAGTGCCTCTTTGCTTGACATCATGGGAAAATCAAAAGAAATCAGCCAAGATTGTAGAGCTCCACAATTGTAGATCTCCACAAGTTTGGATCATCCTTGGGAGCAATTCCCAAATGCCTGAAGGTACCACGTCCATCGTACTTTGGTGCGAAAAGTGCAAATCAATCCCAGAACCACAGCAAAGGACCTTGTGAAGATGCTGGAGGAAACAGGTACAAAAGTATCTATATCCACAGTAAAACGAGTACCATATCGAAATCTGAAAGGCCGCTCAGCAAGGAAGAAGCCACTGCTCCAAAACAGCCATAAAAAAGCCAGACTACGGTTTGCAACTGCACATTATTCTCTCTACTATTATTCTGACATTTCACATTCTTAAAATAAAGTGGTGATCTTAACTGACCTAAGACAGGACATTTTTACTAGGATTAAATTTCAGGAATTGTGAAAACCGAGTTTAAATGTATTTTCTAAGGTATATGTAAACTTCGGACTTCAATTGTATATATATATATATATATATATATATATATATATTTATTCATTATTATTATTTTTTGCTAAACAAGTGGGGCTCAAAAGGCATGGATTTTTTGTTGTTTCCCTGAAATTTTGTGAGGGTAAAGTCAAACTATACAAGTATATTGCGACAGGGCCATAGAGAGGCGTGAGTTCGGATGATCCAAAAGGATGTCAGGTTTTATGAAGCTTGGTGCTGGAACAGCAAAAAGTCTCACTCATGTTTTTTATATAGCCATACTTTCTCTCTACATATTTTCCCAATGCAGGCATACACACACATCATGTATATTTCAAAAGAGAACAAATAACATAAAACCACACTCAAGACACTCGAGTTTCAAGGTCCAATACTGCCATTTGTATCTAAATATCAAATAATTTCTCGGTAACAATTAAGCACATTACTGTAATTGTCTTTAATTAAAATGGTCAAAAAGAATCTAATCTTAGCAAAGAGCAATTTCTCAAACAATAATTTTGCTAGGACTGCACTGGGCTTTATGTTTTCCTTGTCACACGTGAGCCATAAAGCAACTGTACGCTATACATTTTAACAGAAATATATCTTTACCTTCTCTTCTCTTGCTGCCTTTCCTTCCTCCCCCTTAACCACCCACTACGCAGACAGATATCAAAGAGAGTTATACAGCCGTAATCACCACCACAACGTGTAAAAGCAGCACTATCCAACGCAGCCATATGCACAACCGCTAATATCACAGCTTTCAATTAGAATGGCTGTATATCATCCATCCAGTGGCCTTTAATGATGCGTTGGTCACAGAAAAAAATACTAATTGTAATTATACAGGCTTTCAGAATCAGAAGTCATACCATGCCTGTATGGAAGAAAGGGGGGCTGGAAAGCTGTATAAGAACAGGGCTAGGCAACAGAGACAGACAGGGAAGGGCAGTTTTATATGAGAAGCTTTATAAATACGGCCCTGACTGCCAGAGGGAAGGCTTTATAAGAACATGGCTAGGCTAGAGAGACAAACCTAGCTGGAAACAATTCCCAGATCCATGAGACAGGGGATATAAAAGAAGCACATAAAGTGCACTCCCTTCCATTTCACTACTCTGTATTGTACCTAGGATTAAAAAACAGGTCGCTGCTTCAACATTGTAGACTGAATGGTAGCACAAAGCTAAGTGCTTTAGGTACTGGAACGTTCACTGAGTTGACATGCTGGAAGTGTCTCTCCACTTCTGGCTCCTCCTGACTCAGTCTGAATGATTAATCACATTCCCACACCTGCCATCAGGGTGAGCATTTATCTGCATCGCAAAGGACAGCCACTGTATCCCTCTGTCTCGCTCTCTCACCGTATCGGCGGCTGTCTTTCTGTCACTTTCTTCCTGCCTCCCTCTCAAATAAGAACCTTACATTCATCCACTGATCCACTCAGCATGAGGCCTACATGGTTATACTCATCCTGTTGTAGTAGCTCCTTACAGTAATCTCCTGTGCTCTAGGTTCAGAGCCTTTACTGATGCATCCTTCTCTTTTGGGATCAGTGTATTAGCCTCAAACCTCAACACCCTCTGTGTCCATGATCTAACCCCTACACCCCCAGTCCTGTGTCCATGATCTAACCCCTACACCCCCAGTCCTCTGTGTCCATGATCTAACTTCTACACCCTTGGTGTCCATGATCAAACCCATACACCCCCAGTCCTTTATCCATGATCTAACCCCTACACCCCCTGTCCTCTGTGTCCATGATCTAACCCCTACACCCCCTATCCTCTGTGTCCATGATCTAACCCCTACACCCCCAGTCCTTTGTCCATGATCTAACCCCTACACCCCCTGTCCCCATCTGATCTTACCTCCACGGGGAACCTCCTGCTGTTGATGCTGTGTTCCGACCCTGCTGATCCGTTACTCTGACCCCAGTGGAACTCTATCTTCTCCGCCTTGAAGCGTCCAGGTAGTCCTGCCCCCCGTACAAAGTAGTCATCCTTCAGCAGAACAGCCACTGAGAGAGGGGTGAAAGAGTAAATACAAGTGAGTATTGGGAGTATTGGTAGAGAAATAGGTGTGACTCTCCCTCACAAATAAAAGCTGATGTTTTGTTTTTCCTCAATCAAATATTCAAAGAACTTGCCTGTCAATAGCCTTCATCAGATAGATAGATAGATAGAGTTCCACTCCCTTAGATAGAGTGCATGAGGAGGAAAGGTTAAAAGGCAGATAAACGTAGACGGTCAGAAGCAGAGGAAAGCAGAGAAGAGATACAGTCAGTAAGAGGGATAAGTTGAGGAACATGTCTTATGTCAATCTGTGATTTGCCTTTTCTCTTTGAATGTGCCTCTGTCCATTCTGATTATTGTCCAGACCTGTTATGACCGAGACCAATGTAAAATGACCTTTATATTTGACTTGACTTGTGTGCATGCCAGTACATCCTGTTTAATTTCCTCCTAAATTAAAGTATTTTTCTGCTGAAACCTATTTGAAGCTAGGGGACTGAGGGAGTTGGACACATAAGAGCCTTCTGTGCTGTCATCATTGGCCTTAAAGGTCCCTGATGACATGCTAATTCTCAGTTAAATAGGCTCCATTGCTTCATAAAGGTTTGTTACTGTAGTCGAACTCTTCAACTAGAAACTCTAAGCTGAATGTGAAAGCTTTGAACACTTACAGTGACAAATTGAGCTTTGCCCAGAGACTTAAGCCATCAATTAACCCCTGCAACCTCCAATAAACACACTTTGTCAAGTCAAGGAGATATCTGTGTTCCATCAAAAAGCTTGGGCTAGCTTGCTGGCTACAGCCTTCTCTGGGCTTTCTAACAGTTTAATTACCACAGCATCAATGGTTCACAACTTCAAGCAAGAAGACTTGCACATTTCAGAGACAAAACATGTCTTTGCAGTATGCTTTGAAAGTTAGTTAAAGCTGGTCTTGTTGAAGAATTCCCCCTTCAGGAGTTGGAGTTGTGAAACGTAATCATAAGTAAAGGCTTTGGCTGTGTGTGGTGTAAACACTGAAGCTGCATTTCTTGTGTTTTCCCGGATGTCTACCCTCCTCCTATTCACATCTGAGGTCCTGCTGAGTTTGCCTGAGTCACGCAACATCTGGGCCTGTATTCACAAACAGTGAAGTGCTGATCTAGGATCAGTTATGCCTTTTAGATCATAATGAAAAAGATTATATGTACACGGGAGTCGTGATCCTAAAACAACACTCCTACGCAGAGACGCTTTATGAAGAGGCACTGAAACTCCATTGTGTGAAGAACTCTGACATTTCCCCTGTCTGTCTGTGGCGTGGTAGCTAAGTGAGTGTGCTCTGTGCATATTTAGATGAATCCATAACCCTTGAACATCTCTCCAGCTGACATCATTAGCCAGATTAGGCCCCTGATCCCCCTGTCTGTTAGGATTTAAGGGAGGATTTAACCTAGCCAGGCCCTCCAGATGAGATGCAGTTACAGCCAGGCTTCTTTTAATCACAAATCCAACAGAGGAGGAGAGGAGAGAGGGATGAGGGGATGAGCATGAGAACAAACAAACTCACATTGATTATAAACACCACAGAGCAGGGGGAACAAGCAGTGTCACAGGGGGGAGGGAGGGAGAGCGAGAGAGGTAGACAGGACAAAGGACAGTATGAATGAGAGGTATAGAGAGAGTGGGACAGATTTTATTTAACCTTTATTTAACTAGGCAAGTCAGTTAAGAACAAATTCTTATTTACAATGGCGGCCTAACCCCGCCAAACCCGGACGACGCTGGGCCAATTGTGCCCTATGGGACTCCCAATCACGGCCGGATGTGATACAGCCTGGATTTGAACCAGGGACTGTAGTGACGCCTCTTGCACTAAAATGCAGTGCCTTAGACCGCTGCGCCACTCAGAAGCCCAAGAAAGAGTATAAGAACAGAGAGAGAGAAAGGGTGATGACACACACAAAGTGTCAAGCGATAGACAGTGATACAATGTGTAGATGGCACTTGTTATGTGACGTGGGCTGAGCTTCAGTGGAGAACTGAGAGAAGATCTGGGTGTACAAACGCAGGCTAGGGTTTGTTAAGCTAAAGAGGATCAGCACACAAGCTCCACCAAGCACACTGTAAACATACAGCCGCACAGCGGAAAACTGATCCCCCCTTCTCTGGCTAGTGTCATGGACAACAGTCACACACACATGCATACACATGCAAAAAACACACAGAGGAGAGGAGAGGCTGGCTTTGGAACTGCCCTCTCTGTGTTTTGGCACTTCAGCAGTCGAGCTGAGCAGGGCAGGAATAAGATGCTAAGCCAAAAAGACCTTGAATCACAGGCTGTGAAAGACGGGAAGTAAATCCTTGATCAATGCAAATGTCTCCAGTGCCAGCGTTTCCTAGTGAATTTGCTTAAGGCTTGCTTGAAATTTTCCTGGGATAGAAATGTTTAGCTGAAGACTTCTGGACGCTGGCCAATCAACTGCAACTCAAAGCCAAAGTAGGTCGAGGCACCATGCAGGGAAATCGATCAGGATCAACTTTTAAGATCTAGTCCCTTTGTGGTTAATTACAATGTTGGCAGGATCATGCAAGGTGAAGTGTAGCCCTTTCCACTCACAGCCCCTGTCATCCTGTATACGGGTTGAACGGAGTAAATGTGCTCTGAAAGCTGAGACATTGAGGACGATAATAAATACCATTTTGATGTCATACAGGCAAACCACACAACCGTGAGTCATGCACTTCACATTTCCATACTTAAAACCAAATGTAATTTACAGTATCAATGTTTATAATCGAGAACATTTGCTGCGGAACACACACTTGAATGACTCCATTGTATGTGCACCAAAATTAAAAATATGTTTGTCTGAAGTGCCTTTTGAAAGCCTAACACTGTAAGATCGTATTTTATTACTTAGCTAGCCATGTTGGCAATACAATAAGCTTTCAGATAATGCCCACCTGACCCACATTGAAATTACTTAGGAACTGTACACAGTTTGGAGAGGTGTCCCCCCACTTGGAGACACCAGTTAGACATCGCACTAAAACTCTTGTAATATTTTTTTCTTATCCTGCACCTACTAACTTTTGTATGAATATTCTGATGTTACTGAATGTATCCAGAGTATTTTTAGATTTTGTTATTGACAAATGCTGAGAAAAGTACAGTAAGTGTAAAATTCACATTAAAATCAACAATGTAATGTTTGTATTCAGCCTTGAGTCAGGTGAACTGTTGTGTCCTCACATTTGTTCTGATAATTACTCCCTAATCTCCAACGTGTTGTCCTTCAATTGCTACCATGGTCATTAATATGCTTTTTATAGTTCTTCTGTTAGAAACATTTCAATTTGGCCCTATCAACCAATTTCCATGAGTGTAAGGGTTTAACACTATGTAAAGCCATAACCGAACACTAACTCATCAAATCAAATTTTATTGGTCAAATACACGTGTTGAGCAGATGTTATTAGGGTTGTAGTGAAATTCCTGTGATCGAATGGCGTGTATTTATGTCTCCTCTCTGACTGATCTTTTTCTTCCATACCCCCCACGTCTTGATCCTTACACAGAATATGAAGGAGCATTTGAGGATAGCGCCTCAGACCAGCATGCTGAAGAATTAAAATCCAAGCCTGTTCTACTCCAATAGTTTTGGATGAGTGAAGGAATGACCTGTCTTCTGACCGGAGCATTGAGGAAAGCACCCATCTTAGTCTCACCCTGCTACGGTAAGTAAAAAACTCTTCTGTCTGAATGAATGAAGGCACGCTGACCTGTCTTTCCTGTGTTCTTCATGGAGGTCTTGTTGGATGACTCGGCGTTGAACCCGTTGAGGGTCAGCTCCTGGCACTCCTGAGACACCTTGGCATCCTCGTCTGAGATGTCCACTGGTGATTGGTTCCTCTCGGCACACTCAGGGTATGAGGAGGCCCAGACCCCAGGACTGTGGGTCCCTAGAAGAAGAGAGGAGGGAGAGTCAGTTCACAGCACTAAGATGTGGGCCTGTATTCAACATGTGCTCAGAGTAGGAGTGCTGATCTAGGATCAGGTCCCCCACCCATCAGTGTCCATACAGTATCCTTTTTAATTCAGTCTAATACAGTCATTTTGATGTAAAAGGCTATTCTGATCCGAGATCAGCATTCCTACTCTGAGACCCTGGCTATGAAGATGTCACAGTCCCAATACCCATAATGTGCATGAAGCCCATCGGAAATCCAGCTGGTTTTACTACTACAGTTCCTAAACGGAGACATGAGAGAGTAAAAACGTTTCCCCCCCACCTCTCACTTTGCATTGAGAGAGACGGTAGAACCAGTAGTGAAATCAACTTCCACCCTGCAGCACCTTCCCTGATCCACTGTCTGCTCTTCTAATCCTCTCTCTCCCCCACAGCAGAGATCCTACTACAGAATAATCCACCATCAGCAGACAGGGATGCTCTGATCTGTTCACCACTACAATGGGACCAATAGAACTACAAAAGACTGCAAGGACCACAGACAAAGGATCACTGGCAAAGGCAGACTCAAACACTTCTCTCGAATAACAAATCATTTATGAGCCCATTCCCTAAAGGTTAGAGTCAACTTTTCAAGTGGTTCATTAAATAAAAATGTGACTTCCTTTTTACTACCACCCCCGGGGCCCTCCGGACCAGGGCATTGTTTTTTTTTATTTATTTTTTTTAGGACACAGTTGACTGTTCTCTCAATAGACGTTCTCCTGGATGACATGAATATTACAGATTAAAAATATCCTACTGCTTCGGTCTTGGTCGAACTCCCCACACACACATGCAGGCAGGTATGCATCCACAAACACACATAAACGCCAGACCTGGGTTCAAATACTATTTTAAATATCTCAATTACTTTCACATACATTCAAAGTAAGTATTCAGATATATTTTAGTAGTTTAATATTTTAACGTATTTGGAAATACCTTAAATGTATTATTTTGGTCCACCAGCCACTGTAGCATTAATTTAGCTATAAATATGATCATACTTGACTATTTTTATTCACAAATCCAAGTGAAATGCTCGCACTTTGGAGCCCTGAGCACACGCCAACGTGGCTGGTGAAATAGACATCTTACCTTCCAATGGCAAAATCTAGCCGCCAAATGTTAGGCCCTGCCAGTTTGATGCTGAAGCAGTAAAATAGACCCAAGTGCTACAGATTTGTCCATTGAGTTAAATTTGGATGAATCGTCTTCTCCCCATTCCACACACCGCCTGGAAGTGTGTATTTATTGGCCAGGTCTGGATTCCACGGAAGGGCTGGCACTAAGTATCTGGGCTGTGCTTCTCACTAATGGCTGCATCAGCAAGCTGGAGTGAAGTCATTAGTCATCGCTTGTGTCTGTCTGTACCAGTGCCACTCTAATATCTCACACCGTTCAAGAAAAGCACATGGGGACTTACTCCTCAACCTGAAGTGGCCCTACTTGCGCCAGCGAATAGCTAACTATACGCGTGGCACGACTGGTAAGACACTTCAGGAGGGCGGTCATGTGTGCTAGCAAAGCAGAGGTCCTCGGTTTGAGCCTGTGTGAGACGAATCAGAAGTGGTACTAGCTAAGCAAGCAGCGTGACATCCTTTATACACACACACACACTCCCATCTCGCCATAGTAATACGAGCAGATAAAAGACATCTGCTTGCCACTCAAAATTGTGCAGACTTCAGGACACAGTTCATATCCCAATAGAAACAGCAAGTATTTACAATAAGTATTTGAGTAGTTAACATCTCCTCGCACTTCAGCCATAGTAACAACAGAAGATGGCTGCTTGCCACTCAACAGGATACTGTTCATATACAGTAGAGAAAGAAAGCAAGCTCTGAGGAAATGTAATGTATTTTCTACTTCTGTAAAAAAAAACCTGGCTGTCTCGGTTTGACATATTCCTCTCTCTGCCCTGATCCAGTTAAATATACGAGGTGGAACCGTAAATCTAATACTCTATGAACGTATTCTGTTTTCTTCGAAATAACAAACAACCTAATTCCATGCAAACCCATGTTTTCAGGAAGGCAAATAATATAACCACCCCAGATATAAACAAATGAATGACAAAAAGCAATAAAACAATAAGCTCTGAGAGAAAATGCTCCAAAGAAACATAATTACACACATTCAAAATGTAAACGTTTTCTGCTTTTCAGAGCTGTAGCCTTCAGTTCACCTTTCTGGAAA
This sequence comes from Brachymystax lenok tsinlingensis, assembly GCA_030435695.1. Classification (NCBI taxonomy): domain Eukaryota; kingdom Metazoa; phylum Chordata; class Actinopteri; order Salmoniformes; family Salmonidae; genus Brachymystax; species Brachymystax lenok. The sequence goes on along the minus strand of CM059797.1, from coordinate 40,099,479 downwards.
GCAATCCCTGATGAAAAGCTAGCTCAGAGCTTTCCACGTCTATTATTTGTTGGCAACTTATTTTGTAAATAACCTTCTGTAGCTTTATGAAAACCGTTCTGCTTGTAGCCTCAAATCCTGATGCCCCTCCTCATAGACAACAACAACACACATAGTCATCATCAGTGGTGTAAAATACTTTACTTTAGTAATTTAGTCCCTTTCAGTATATGTGCATTACTATTAATATTTTTGACAACTTTTACTTTAACTTCACTACATTTACACAAAATAATGTACTTTTTACTCCATAAATGTTCCCTCACACCCCAAATTACTAGTTACATTTTGAATGCTTAGCAGGACAGGAAAATGGCCCAATTTACACATCCCTGGTCATCCCTACTGTGTCTGGTTTGCTTAATATAGGGAATTTGCAATGATTTATACTTTTCCTTTTGATACTTAAGTATATTTTATCAATGACATTAACTTTTATACTTAAGTATATTTAAAACCAAATACTTTTACACAAATAGTATTTTACTGGGTGACTTATACTTTTACTTGAGTCTTTTTCTATTAAGGTATATTTACTTTCACTCAAGTATAACAATTGAGTACTTTTTTTACCACTGGTCATCATGAAAAGTTACAGTATGTTTATGTATCCAACCTCGATCATACCTAATAATTAAAATGTATTTTTTTCCACCTCATCTTTACAGAAATCTAAGACTAATGTTGAGGGCTTTTTTTTAAATAAAATTGTATTCTGCAAGCATCTTTTCAATGTATTTATTTTTCCCCACTGAATGCAATTTCTTCCCCAGCATGGCAATTAAACAAGAACATGATTAAACAAGGGGCAAATAAATGTTTTCTTTACAAGCTACAAAGCATTTTATTTACCCATATGAGCGAAGTATACACAACAGAAATCTAGGCTTTTTGTTTAATTAATAAACGTTGAATATTAATGTACAGTACCAGTCAAAAGTTTGGACACACCTACTCATTCCAAGGGTTTTCTTTACTTGGACTATTTTCCACATTGTAGAATAATAGTGAAGACATCAAAACTATGAAATAACACATATGGAATCATGTAATAACCCAAAAAGTGACAGCTTTGCACACTTGTGAAATTCTCTCAACCAGCTTCATATGGTAGTCACCTGGAATGCATTTCAATTAACAGGTGTGCCTTTTTTTCCCTTCTTAATGTGTTTGAGGCAATCAGTTGTGTTGTGACAAGGTAAGACATGATGGTGTGGGGGTGCTTTGCTGGTGACTCTGTCAGTGATTTATTTAGAATTCAAGGCACACTAAACCAGCATGGCTACCACAGCATTCTGCAGCGATACGCCATCCCATCTGCTTTGCGCTTTGTGTTTTTCAACAGGACAATGACTCAACACACCTCCAGGCTGTGTGAGGGCTTTTTTGGTTACTACATGATTCCATATGTGCTATTTCATAGTTTTGATGTCTTCACTATTATTGTACAATGTGAAAATAGCAAAAATAAATTAAAACCCTTGAATGAGTAGGTGTGTCCAAACTTTTAACTGGTACTGTATTTATTTGCTTCTTGTTTGCTTATCTATTTTTGCTGATAACTGCATATAATAGTATAAGTTATTCCGGTCCCACTGTTTTCTTATGAGGCTGTCTGGCCTTTCCAATCCACAGGAGTTTGACTCAACTTCATCTGTCAGCAGGAAGCCCCTGCCAGCCCCTGCCGCTATCCCCATGTCATCCCAGATCAGCTGGGCCCAGGTCAATGACATAGAGCCAAACACTGTGAGTTAGCATGAGTCAGTGTGTTACCGGCTGTGCTCAGTTTAGCCACACACACACATACCCAGGAGGGGAAGTCGATCGGCATCGAATGACTTAACACTGTGTGTGTCAGCCAGACATGCACACACATGCACACACACACACCATGCACACAGATGGATCTATGTCAGTAACACTGGGGATTGGTGGGAGGGAAAGGTTGGACCGTCACACCAGAGACAATATACTGACCTAGTGAACAATGTGGACAAAGACGGATGGTGTGACCCGTTGGCCTGAGTGACAGACATGTTATGGAACGTTAACAACATAGTAAACATGGTAGCTGGTCTTGCATAGCCAGACACCATCATCCCATGGTCGGGGAGAAGCCTGGAAATCCAAGCTAGGGTTTTAGTCTAGCATGCACGATTTACTTCACTCACATGAAACAGCCAAACAATGGGTGATAGAGTACATGCCCTGGCAGAAGGATAAAGGAATAGGCCATGTCTTTCAGGAGTGGCTTTTCCACACCTCACTAACCAGAGCCATTGTCCTACTCTGCACATTTCCCTTTTTCTACTTAACACTGTGGACAGATAATGGAACTCCTGGAGCTAAAAAGGAAAAGTCTAATTCTGGTGAAACATCAAAGAATTTCTCCATTACGTTGGTTAAGGGGGGAGGGACATGTTAAATGAACTCGAAGAGGGGAAGAAGAGGCAACGAGGCGCATCTGAATGTGAAGATCCTGTTAAAACAGTACAATGCCGTTGGCTGAATCGACATGTATTCTTCTCTCACAAGAAAGACGGTAGCTAGCAATGTAAGGATGAAACCACTGTTTGTTGAGAGATGTTGTATTATTCTCTGGTTTATGCCTCAAAGGGAAGAACAGCCTCAAGGCTGTGTATGTGTGTTACAGTTGAGGGTGACTCACTCTCTTCCCTGCATGTCTGTTAGCAAAACACTCGTCTTTGGTAGAACTGGCTGGAAGGAAGTACAATGCCTCAAATTATACTCACTGTACCTCACATTTATATTTGCTCACTGTTTCTCAAATAGCTGAAATATCTTTTGATGCATTTTTTCTTAAAAATACAAAAATCTATGAGTTGAAGTACGTTCTTTCACCATGTTCAAGAAAGAGCTTAACACAAACCCAGATTGAAAAACCTCCAATAGTCCCAGTCTGTATTAGATAGAACGTCTCAGGCCTGTCGGCCTATGGGGGAAAAAACCTGTGCTTACCTACAGTAGGTTACACCATTGGCTCACAGCAAAAAAATTGACATTTAAAAAAATAAAAAATTTCTAAAGGGAAAAGGAGTTGTGTATCGAGGCTGTCTCAAGCTTCCGCTTAGCTGGCGAGCTGACAAAAAAATTGTATTTCGGGGAAAACAGGGACACAAGAAAGAAAGACGTAACGTGGGTTGATCGGAGCTCCGGTATCAATCGTTGATAAACAAACCTTACTCTGTGTGGCGGCGGTTCGGCACGGCTGTGCTGTGATTGGGTCAGAGATGGTAGGAGATAGTGATGGAGACGAAAGTGATGCAAGTATGGAGCATAGCGGTACAAATAGATGGGGAGTAGGAAAGAGAAAAATAAGGCGGGAGAGAAAGGTAGTAGGGATTTGAAGGGGAGTGAGGTCTATGGAGGCGGAAATGAAGAAGAAAAGGAAGTTTGAGTAAAGCAACATAGTTTCCAATGCCAGCGGCAGTTCGGAGGTAGAGAGTGCAGAGGAAGGGCAAGATACGTCTCGAGGGGAGCATAGAGGTGAGCATAAAGTGATTCTGAAGTTTAGGGAGGAAGGGGGAGTTGGGGCGATGAGTCCGATAAGGTTGACGGCTGTGATAAAAGAGTTGATTGGGGAAGTTGTCAATGTTAAACTGTTAAGAGATCAGAGCTTTTTGGTGTTCTGTAAGGACATGGAGCAGAGGGAAAAAGCTCTCAAAGTGCAGCAAATAGGGAAGTGTAAGGTGGTGTCGAGCAGCTGGAATGATCAAGCAGGGAAGCAGTGGATTAAAGGGGTGATAACAGGAGGGCCTGTGAGTGTTGGCATTAAAGAGTTAAGCAACAAATTGAGAGGAGGCGTTCTAGTGAATGTTCAAAGATTGCAAGCAACAAGGGGTGGAGTTAGGGTAGATCGCCCATCTATTCTGTTACACTTCAAGGACAGGGTACTGCCAAATAAAGTAAGCATAGGATATGAGTTAATTTGTTGAGGGCTTATGTAACGAAGCCTTTAAGATGTTCTAACTGCCAGAGGTTTGGGCATGTGGCAACAGCATGTAAAAGAAAAAGAGGTGTGTCAGATGTGGAGGGGAGCATGAGTATGGGAAATGTGGGGATGGTATACAACCAAAGTGTTGCAGCTGTGGGGGTGCTCATAGGATGGGACAGGTCCAGGGAGATACAGGTTCAAGGGAGAGATGGGTAGGAGCATCTAGACCGGGGATTAGGGGGCAGGTGGGCGGCGATATGGTATCAATAGCACTGCTAAAGTAGAGTCTAAAACAGATTCAGCTACTCGTGAAAGCGGCTGGGAGACATCTGAGTATGACACTATTGACATGGGAAAAGGTTAGAGTTTACCTTAATCAGCCGAGGCTGGAGTCATGTATTACTGGATCTTAGTTATGGTGGTAGTACTACAATGGAATGCTCAAAGCCTGTTGGCTAATGGGCAGGAGTTCAAGCAGTTCATTGTGCATATGCCATGTAAGCCTGTTGTGATCTGTGTGCAGGAAACGTGGCTTAAAACCGACTGTGGAGTTCGTAGGGACAGAGTTGTAGGGGGGGGGGCACCTTCATAAAGCAAGGACTTCCTTACAGGATGCTAGGCAAAGGTATTGAATAGGAATATGTGGTGGTGGAGGTGTGGTTGAGAGGAGGGCTGCTAGTGGTAGTGAACTACTATAATCCTTGTCAGATATTGGACCTGGAAGTGCTGGAGAGGGTGGAGAGCCAGGATAGAAGTAAGGTATTGTGGTGTGGGGATTTTAATAACGGATAGATGGAAATGGCCAAGTGATAGAAAATCTGATAGAAATGAATGATCTGGTGTGCCTGAATGATGGCAGAGGTACCAGGATTGATGTAGCCACATGGAAAGAGTCTGCCTTGGACCTCAATCTGGTATCTAGTGTGATGGTAGAAATCTGTGAGTGGGAGGTATGGGAGGAGTTGACAGTAGGGAGTGATCATCACCCCATAGTCTGCACAATAGGCCAGAGGGATGAGGAGGCATCAGTGGATTGAGTAGGCAGGTGGGTGTTTGGAAGGGCAAAATGGGATCAGTTTCAGGAGCTGAGTGAGCAGGTGATAGCTCGGGTGGATATGAGAGGGGATGTGGATAGTATGAATAACTTGGTGAGAACAGCTTTAGTGGGGGCAGCTACTGAGGCGATACCTAAGAGTTCACGGAGGAGGAGGAAAGCAGTCCCATGGTGAACAGAGTAGTTTGGGGCAATGGTGAGGAGTAGGAACAGGGCATCTAGAGTACTGAAAAGGACATATAACTTCCAATATCTGATTCAGTATTAGCAAGCGCAGGCCCTGGTGATGAGAACAATCCGTCAGGCAAAGAGGTCATGTTGCGTTGGTTCTGTGACACCATTGGGAGGGCGACACCTGTGGGAGAAGTGTGGGGGATGATTAAGAGGTTGAGTGGAGTCAGAAGGTGGGAGTGGGATTATCCAGTGTTGACGAGTGGGTAGGATGTGGCAGTAACAGATAAGGCAGAGATGATGGCCAAAGTGTTTGTCTGTGCATAGCTTGGCAAATTTGTCAGAGGAGGGGCAGAGGGGGAGAGGAGCACCCTAGAGTGCTGGATAGGAGGGATGTAAATGATGCGTTGAACGCACCATTTACAATGGCAAAGATGAAAAGGGCAATAGGTAAGGCTGGGTTAACTTCACCTGGAAAAGATGAAGTGTGCTATGTTATGTTGGCCCATCTTAGTGATTAGGCACTGGATAAGGTATCGAACAACAGAGTGTGCGAGGAGGAGAAATTGCCATGAAGCTGGAAGTAGTGGTAGCAATCAGGAAACCAGGGAAGAACCCAACGACGCCAACAATCTCTCGGCCAATAGCTTTAACATCACATGTATGTAAGACTATAGAACGTATGATTGCAGAAAGGCTAACTTACTTCCTGGAAAGCAGGGGGCTATTATTGCCACATCAGAGTGGGTTTAGGAAGGGGAGGGGAACTATGGACCCAGTGCTCTGCTTAGAAGCAGAGGTCAGGAAGGCTCAGGTGAACAAGGAGATTGTTGTAGCTGTCTTTTTTGAGGTGGATAAGGCGTATATGATATGATGTGGAAGGAGGGGTTGTTAATCAAGCTTGATATTATGGGGGGAGGAGGAAGAATATACACCTGGGAAAATGATTTCCTGTTTGGAAGGTCTATCCAGGTGAGGGTGGGGAAGTCTCTATCAGGCAGATACATGGTGGATAATGGTACACCGCAGGGGAGCGTGATTAGTCCTCTGTTGTTCTCAATCGTGATAAATGAAGTTTACTCTCAGGTACAGCCGGATATTGGGAAGTCGTTATCTGCAGATGATGGGGCCTTATGGAAGAGGGCAAGAAATGTGCCATACAATGTCAGGAAGGTACAGGAAGCAATTGATGAGATGGGTATTAATGTGGAGATTCAGGTTCTCTGTAGAGAAAACTCAGACAGTGTTTTTTACCAGGAGGAAGGAGATGAGGTACACTTCGGGTTACAAATAATTCAGATCCCTTGACATTTCCACATTTTCTTACGTTACAGCCTTATTCTAAAATGTACCAAATGAAACAATTTCTTTGGCAATCTACACACAATACCCAATAAGGACAAAGTGAAAATAAGTTTTGACATTTTAGAAAATTTACATAAGTATTCAGACCCTTTGCTATGAGACTCGAAATTGAGCTCAGGTGCATCCTGCTTCCATTGATCATTGTTGAGATGTTTCTACAACTTGATTGGAGTCCACCTGTGGTCAATTCAATTGATTGGACACGATTTGGAAAGGCACACACCTGTTTATATAAGATCCCACAGTTGACAGTGCATGTCAGAGCAAACGGAATTGTCCGTAGAGCTCCGAGACAGGACTGTGTCGAGGCACAGATCTGTGGAAGGGTACCAAAAACATTCTGCAGCATTGAAGGTCCCCAATAACAGTGGCCTCCATCTATGGAGACTAGTCAGGATCGAGGCAAAGATTAACAAAGCAAAGTACAGAGAGATCATTGAAGAAAACATGCTCCAGAGAGCTCAGGACCTCAGACTGGGGTGAAGGTTCACCTTCTAACAGGACAACAACCATAAACACACAAGACTATGCAGGAGGGGCTTCGGGACAAGTCACTGAATGTCCTTGAGTGGCCCAGCCAGAGCCCAGACTTGAACCCAATCTAATATCTCTGGAGAGACCTGAAAATCGCTGTGCAGCAACGCTCCCCATCAAACCTGACAGAGTTTGAGAGGATTTGCTGAGAAGAATGGGAGAAACTCCCCAAATACAGGTGGGCCAAGCATGTAGCGTCATACCAAAGAAGATGAGGCTGTAATCGCTGCCAAAGGTGCTTCAACAAAGTACTCAGTAAAGGGTCTGAATACTTATGTAAATGTGATATACATTTTTATTATTAAAAACTGTTTTTGCTTCGTCATTATTGGGGCGGCAGGGTAGCCTGGTGGTTAGAGCGTTGGACTAGTAACCGGAAGGTTGCAAGTTAAATTCCCGAGCTGACAAGGTACAAAAATGAACAGGCAGTTAACCCACTGTTCCTAGGCTGTCATTGAAAATAAGATTTGTTCTTAACGGTGCTAATTGTGATCTGCTGTCTGATGGGGAAGGATTGGGAGGCTGGGTGTTCCTCATTGACGACAATGTATGTTCCATTAATCTGATCTGCAATAGACTATGGAAGTATAGCGCATGGTTCGGCAGCCTGGAACTCATTGGAAAGGCTAGTTGTCATGCCGGTGCAAGGTCTCAGAATATGTAGTTGGGCGTTTCCGACATTCCCAGTGGCTGCATTACAGGTGGAGATGGGGGATATGCCATTGCAGACTAGGAGAAGCAGCAGGCAATGAATTACTGGGTGAACCTACAGGGACATGGGGTGTCTCATCCTGCGAAAATTATTTTATGCTGGGAAAATGAGCCAGGACGGAACACAGGCTTTGGGCTAGTGGGTAATACCCAGGCGAAGGAGATGGGAATGTATGGAAGGGAGTTTAGTCCAACGGTAGCTATTCCTGTAAATTCACCATGGCTACTCCCGCCTCCAGTAGTTGATTTAGAAGTGTTGGAGAGACTACAGAAAGACAGGGAGGGTGTTGATCCGTCTGGTTTGTTTAATAGACGTCTGGATACTGTGTATCAGCATTTCGTGGCTATTTACACAGATGGTTCAAAAGATCCAAGGGCAGGACTTACTTGGTCAGCATTTGTAGTGCAGGAATGTGGGGTGGCAGTCAGGAAACGTATTACAGATAATCTGGCTGTATATGCGGCGGAACTGATGGCCATTCTGTTGGTCTTGTAGTGGGAAGAGGAAGTCAAGACTAGTTATTTGCTCTGATTCATGCAGTGTTGATGAGTCTGCAGTCCTTTACCAAGACCTCCTTTATGATGTACTAGACAGATGGGTATACAGATAAGATTTACTTGGGTCCCAGCCCATGTGTGGGTGGAGGGGAATGAGGCAGTTTATGTACTGGCTAAACAAGCACTTAGTAGTGGGGATGTTGATGTTGTAGTTTCAATGAGCAAGGCAGAGGCAAAAAGCCTGACATGGGCAGTGATGGTGCAGAAATGGCAGGAGCAGTGGAATAGAGATACTAAGGGCCGGCATTTATTTCAAGTACAGAGGAAAGTCGGCAAGGGGGGGACGGCAGGAAGGGACAGAAGAGAGGAGGCCATTTTTACAATATTAAGGGTGGGACATAGCCAGTTGAATAAAATTTTAAATGTGATAGGAAAGCATCTAACAGGAAAGTGTGATTATTGCCAGGAAACAGAGACCGCGGAGTATCAGAGTGTGGGCAGTATCAGAGGGAAAAAGACCCCTTGACTTTTTAAACATTTAGTTAAGTTACAGCCTTATTCTAAATTTGATTATATTGTTTTTTTCCTCATCAATCTGCACACAGTAACGCATAACGACAAAGCAAAAACAGGTTAAACAAAACATTTAGCAAAAAAGTGAAATATTAAATTTACATTGGTATTCATACCCTTTATAAGCTTGGCACATCTGTATTTGGTGAGTTTCTCCCATTCTTCTCTGCTGATCCTGTCAAGCTCTGTCAGGTTGGATGAGGAGCGTCGCTGCACAGCTATTTTCAGGTCTCTCCAGAGATGTTAGATCGGGTTCAAGTCCGGGCTCTGGTTGGGCTACTCAAGAATATTCAGAGACTTGTCCCAAAGCCACTCCTTTGTTGCCCTGGCTGTGTGCTTAGAGTCGTTGTCCTGTTGGAAGGTGTTTGCCACCGTATCTTACGGCAAAAAAGAGCTTCTGGATATCAGGACAGCGATCACTTTTCATCAACAACCAGGACGCACAGGATGTACTTCAGACACCCGACCAGGCCAATATTCCTGTCACTGGCAGGAGAAAGAGACGCAGGTATAGAGGACACAGGGCTGGGTGCCTTGTAAGGATTCGCCGATGGCGAGTGGGAAATCTGCCTTTACCATCAAAATAACTTGTCAACATACAATTATTGGACAATAAATGAGATGAGGTACGATCACAAATATCCTACCAACAGGACATCAAAAACTGTAATATCTTATGTTTCACCGAATCGTGATAAGCTGTAGACCACACTATTCACCAAGAGAGTTTTCATCTATATTTTTCGTGGCTGTTTATTTACCACCACAGACGGATGCTGGCACTAAGACCGCACTCAGTATTTTCAGATATGTGAGGGTAGCCAGACCCAGGCATTTGGCATGCAATTAGCTAGCTAAAGTAAACAATGTGTCATTTAGCTTGCTTCATCAGAGATTAGGCTTTTGGAAAGAGCTTGACATTGTCCTGGTAAAGTTTTTAGTTGTACTGCTGTCATCACCACTATGGATGGCAAGCAAATCAAACAATGTTTTGATATAGCCATCTAGTTTACACCCTAAAGGTTAGCTTGTTAACTGGCCTTATTGACATAATCTTTTATTAGCTAGCTAGCCAATTTGACGTGGTCCATCAATCAATGCAGCCTATCATATCTTTCAGCAGAAATCGTGATTAAACACTATTTAAAAACAATGTTGAAGAGGGGATCATGTTTAGCCAACTGTACAAAGTTTCTACTGGTAGGTTGCAAAGTAAACATTTATCAGCAACTGTAACATTACATCTGCCAATGTGCCCCCTTCTGCTGCTTGACAGGCAGACCCCACAAAGGATAATACATCAACATAAACCACTCATACTTGTCAGGTATAATTAACTTTTATATCACTCAAATATCCAATTAATGGTTGCCAATATTGAGAGATATCGTGAGGCTATCCTCACGTACCTGAAATTACATGATCAGTTGACATTTACTGATCATGAAAAGCTGTAGGCCCATAAGCTAAATGTGCACAATTGCTTTGTGTGGAATAATCGGAAACGTATAGTTCTGAACATTTATTTAGCAATCCCTTGACAACAGCACATAGTTGTCAAGGGATTTAGCACAGTTGCGGGTCTCCTTGCCCCCCGGCAGGCAAGTCGAACGCTCTGCCCCTTATTGTGACGTTTTATTGATAACGACCTATTCCAGTTCCATGTTAGAACTCTGTCTCTATTCAAGTATCATGTAGGAACTTTCTCTATTCCCTTCCGATACTGTACCATGTTTACCCAACATCCCATTCATCGAGCAGGAGATGAACATACAAAATATATATATGTGTAATAAACCCAACGCTGTAACCACTCAAATACAAATTTCACGCTTGCCCATTTTGTCCAAGCACGACTAGCAACAGGGTCTAATCTTGTGTTAATTTCCCATTCAGAAATAGATTACATTCCATTTACCAGCGCTGATATAATGTGGGTCTTTCAAAGGAACAGCGAAAGGGAGGAACGAAGCTGGGATCAGATAACTGAGGGTTCTGGAGAAGTCGATTAATCCTTCTCAATGTCATCCATCAGGCCGACTATAATCCTGCTGGCTAGCCCTGCCTCTGCCAGTGATTGGAGGGAAGGACAATTTACCCTTTGGGAAGAAAGACTATAGTAAAGAGGGCGTGCAACATCTAACCAAGCTGCAATAAACCCAGTCAAGCCAACTGATCCATCGGCCTCAAAAGATCATATAGTGAAAGATGGACTGCAGACTAGTTCAGGGTAGTACTGCCACAATGAGGCTTCTATCAGAATGCAATGAGGAAGCCAAATGCGTAGATTATGTCTCATAGTGGTGGCAGTGCTACCCTAAACTAGCCTACAGTCCATCATTCACTGTATAAGGGGTTTCTCCCCCCCATGAGTACAGCCGCCACGTCTATTTCTATGGGCACAAGCACGGTTCATGACACAAACTGTTCACACCCCTCTTGACGGTGGAGAGAATTTTGCAGGTTTAAAGCGTATTACCTGCAAATCTACACATTTTGTCATGGGGTGCAACAAAAATATTGCAGTTTTATTGCAATTCTATACATGTTGCCATCTCTAATGTGCATTCATGTGATATTTGAGTGATACAAAATGTACAACAATGTCTACGGGCTAAAAAACCTTAATATAAAAACGGTAGTTGACATGGGCTTGTTAATCTGGACATTTCTGACAAGTTGGTACGCAACGACTAACATGACAAGAGGCACTGATGATGCACTGCCCAATTTCAAAATGGCACCTTGTGCATTCTACTATTACAACTTTTAAGATTAAGTTTAAAACCGGGCTGAGTTCCTTGAAAAAAAAAAAAAAACGAATTATACTGCACTTATGGTCCTTTGAGCCGAATGGTTGACTTGGCTTGAATTAGTTTATTGCAGGTTGGTTTGATGTCGCACAGGATATGGATGACAGAAGGTGTGAGGGAGAAGGGAGGGGGCTTTAGCAGTGACATGACTCTTCTCTACAAAGACAGTCCAGTGACATCAGCACCACAGGAGTCCACCAGCATACTGCACTTCATGGAATTCTACAAGTGCTGATGCTAAGTTTACACCAAAGTATCATATGGATCTAGTTTTGTCACAAAATCTCTCTCACTCTATAGTTGAACTTGTGTCATTAATCACAGTGCTTGGTCTTCTCGGCTTCAATCAGGTTATTCTGTCTTTCCCATGGCAACTAGTCACTTAGCAGGAGCCACAGAGATCGAGAGAGTCTGTTACATACTGCAATTTCATCTCCATTTTGGAGCAGTTTCAACCTCTGCATCTCCTGATAGACAGCGAAACAGGATATAGACGTTTTAACAAAAGAGCTGTTTCATACTAATTAACGTCATTTTGAAGCACCAAGGACTTCGATCTGACTCTGGCCTTGGATGAAGATTTCGTCAATGCTGAAGAACTGTGAGGTGGTTCTGGAATGGCAGAGAAGTGTCAAGTCAAAAGTCAATGAGAGAAAAAATGAGGAACTAGGGATTGGCTTTTGTGTGAAACTTTCTAAATTGTTCAAGGGAAAGAGAAAAAGTTGAAAGGGTGACAGAGTTTGGGGAGAAGGCTGTCAGAGACAGTCAGACAGAAAATGAAATGACGAAAACATTTTCTCAAGTTTTTGCCCAGATAGCAGACCTGCCTCTTCTTATTGGTCATGTCACAGTTCCTCAACAGTGTGAACTTTCTGATACCTGAAAAGTTTAAACAGCCAGGCACTCCTTTATTCTAATCTTTCAACACGAATAGAGAGTGTTTTGCTTGTTCCCTACATTGTCAAACATTGGGGTTGTGGCACAATTTCCCCACAGGGGATGCTTACATCAGCAAAAGCATTTCTACTGAAACTGTGATTACGGTCTTGTGCTGTCTCTTGAGTCCGATTGCATGATTGGCCTACTTGAGCCTCAGCCTGTCTTCATCAGAGGGCTAGAGATAATAATGAATAGAATTTATTCAGAGATTTATGATGACAGTTTGAGTTCTTCCATAGAGGATTCCTCAACAGTCCTGTGAGATTGATTGGGTAACTCAGTGTGACAGGATCACATGACTTGGCAGATCAAACCATTTGGAGGGCAATAGAGAACCGAAGGAAACCAAATCATTTTCACTCTCCCTTTACTCTCTCTGTATTCAGCACAGGAGGCTTAGATATACAAATGCAGCTAGACCGCTACCAAAATCTAAACCAATTTCTCTGCGCTCTCATGATGCCAATTATTTATTTACAATGTGTCAGAGTCCTGCTAGAGTCTTTAATATGTGAATATTAGTAATTTTCTTTCACACAGATACTTGATTTCATTAGCAATAAAGACCTTCAGTTAACTGCCAAATGGTTAAATATTAGGGCTGGAAATTGTCGGGGACCTCACAACACAATATTATCACGATACGTAGGTGCTGATACGATATGTATTGCGATTCTCACGATTCTATACGGATTGTAATTTGATACTGTGATTTTATTGCGATTCGATGTTCCAAACATATTTCTCACCATATGTCTACTGCAGAGGGATACAAGAGAGCCATGATAAAACGAGTTTTGATCAGTCATGGAACTAGAAATGCTGAAAACAAATTGCCTCTATTTTTTGGTGCAGGTACAACCAACTAGCGCAAAAATAATATTGCAATATTGACCAAACGATATGATACAATATATCGCCAAAATAATATTGCAATATGTAACTATCGATTATCCCCCCATCACTGTTAAATAGCACGGATTTGTCAATGATTCAGTCTCTACAGTCTACATAACAATAGGCCTTTTCACCAGCCTACCATGTCTAGAAGTAGGCGTGATAGACTGAAAAGGCCTGTCTTCCCTTCTGTATGCTAGAGGAGGATGAATGGTAGTGTACTCCTCATGGGGTCTCAGACCACATATCATACAGATCGTCTAATTATTAAAAACAATAGGCTTTTTCACCAGATTCCAACTTCTCGCACAGTCAGCAAAAGCCAGAGGCCTTACTTCTGTTCGGTATGCTAGAGAACGAGTACTAAAAAGTGAATGCCTCAGTTACGTCACTTTACAGTAGCTTGGCCAGCTTAGCTAAGCACTTTTCTCTGCAACAGTACAGCAAACACAGTCACTGTCTTACATACTCAAAACATATCTCTGTACCTTCCCACAAGCCTGTAATCCTTGGCCAATTGACAGATAGGAAGACTTAACTTAATGTTTGACTCATGTTATATTACTCAATTATGTTGGGGTTTTATTGGTCCTTCCATCACCAAGCAACACATGACAACATTATTTCCTTGGCCACCACCAACCCTTGCCACAGCTGTCATTGACACAGTGTGGGTGGTTGTCCTCAGAAAAACAGAAATGTGTAAATTATTTAAACAGTCTTGACAGCCCATGCTAATTAACTTGACTGATACAGTAATTGGTTGGGATCTGCATCTTTCCCTTTCAAGACGATCCAATACGCATCTAGATACATGGGTTCCGATACGATACAGGCATAACACATTTTAGTTTAAAATGATTTGATGCAATTCGGTTTGATTAGAGCAACGAATCGATGTGATTCGGTTCAATGTGATCCGATGCACTATCATTGGTTGCATGAAACACAATTATTTCCCATTCTAAAATAAAATCTGCTACTGATGGAGCTCATGAGCTGGGCCTCTCTGAGCTGGATCTGTCTGAGCTGACTTCTCTCTCTCTGTGTGTGTGTGTGTGTGTGTGTGTGTGTGTGTGTGTGTGTGTGTGTGTGTGTGTGTGCAGTAGAGGATTTAGGTATAGACGACATGGGCAGCCGTCCCAGGACAGCATCTTGCCGGGAGCGTCACGAGGAGCCCGCACCCAAAGGTCTCCCACTCAGAAGTACGAGATGGGGAGGGGAGTGGGGGTAGGTTGACCTCAGGTCTCCCCACTGGAAGCCTGAGGTAGGGGGAGCGGGGGAATCTATCAAATAGCGCACCTCTAACTTTGTACAGTACTAATGCAGTTAGTAAAATCAGTCACACTACGAAATGCTACCAAATAAACCACAATTCATTCATAATACTGTGAATATATAGTTTCACAGACATATTGTTAAATGTTTTTCTGGTTTGTGGGAAATCATTAATAATAATATTAAACCAGTCCAAATGTATCTAAATTTGTGGACTGCTCTCAGAATTTGTCTTACTCTTCCAGTGACAGTAACTGAGAGGAGCTTTTCAAAGCTGAAGCTCATCAAATCCTACCTGAGGTCCACCATGTCACAGGAATGCCTTAGTGGCCTTGCTGTCATCATTATTAACCATGCAATTGCTGGGCAGATTTCTTATGATGATGTAATTGATGACTTTGCATCAAGGAAGGCAAGAAAGGTCAGGGTTTAGATGGCAGTTTTGCAAATTAGTTTGTGTGTTTCTTGTTTGAAGTGCAATAATGTAATAATCAGGTTCTCTTCTTTATTAGGGGGATAGCTTGTAATGTCTCAATTTATCTTGAAAATTAGAAATGACATAGGCAATGTAATAGCTAATAGGCAACGTTGGATTTCACTTGTGTCTCAAAATCGAACGGTTTTGACCATTTGAAGTTTTTATGGAGTGAACTTCACTTCTCTGAAATGTAATGTCAGCCCTGATCAGCAGGTAGGCTATAGCCAGATGAGAGTTGTGTCTCTCGTAGCTTACTTTTATTACGGTAAACACCATTTTCAACAGCGAATTTGATAACAATAACCTATCAAATTACATTCGTTGTCTCAACTAATAAAGCATAATATTGAGCAAGCCATTTTACAAACATTTGAATGCTGAAGATGTTGTACAGATAGTGGCCACCTACTGTACAGTACTGTACCTCTCGTTGGTCAGCGTGAGAAGAAGTGCACAGTGTGCAGTTTGTCTAGCTACTGATCTTGCCTGGAGCTGCAAAATGACTTGTAGATTAATGCCTGTCAACACAGTTACATGCTTAGATTCGACACTGAAGGAGAGGACGCATCAGTTGTCACAAAATACGAGGTATTTTCGGAAGGTAGAAAGTAATATGAGCAAAAAGTAATGTGAAAAGACCATATGTAACGTCTGAATCAATGTTCAAACCGATGCATGCTACATTTGGATCGGTTTGGGGTCCCGCGGACCAATGCGCTCTTATCTTGTTGAATCAATTATTCAATTCCTGGAAAGACGGATGCAAACAAATGTGCACGGATGAAAGCATGAGTCTACTTCACTTAACCTAGGCCTACAAGTATTAAGAGAAGATATTTAACATTTGTCGGTTTAATAAAACCATGGTAACACACATACACCTAATACACACATACATCTAATACACACACACACACACACACACACCTAATACACATCCACACACCTAATACACATCCACACACACACACCTAACACACAAAACTTTAAGAGAATATCTAGAGAATTTCTAGATGGAATAAGGGACCATGCACACTCACATTTCATGTAGAATGGAGATAGTGCAGAATCCACATAGACCATGATGACACAACACCCTGCTACTACCCCCCCAACACTTGCTGCCACTGCCCCCCACCTCTGCATCACCACCCTGGGCCACTGATACCTCTCCTCGGTCCCTGCCTGACACAGTGCCAATGCACCACACTAAACACTAAATGGTAGACAGGGACAGTCACACAGCATATTTCATGTAGAATGCACTGTACCATGCAGTGAGCCTGTCTCATAACTGTAGCCAATGATGATGGGCCCCATTGCAGCTGGTCCCATCACCTACATGTTTGACACAATCAGAATCCCAAATGGCACCCTATTCCCTATTTAATGACCTATATAGGGAGTAGGGCACATACACAGTAGCGGTGAACCAGACTATGAGGTAAATTGTGTGGATAATTCAGCTTGAGCTGGCGATTGGGTGAGGAGAGCCGCTGGGCTATGGCTGGGCTGTGGTACAGGTCCTCACTGGGGGTCATGATAGCACAGATCTACCGTCATAGCATGGCCAATTACACACTGATGCATGTGTGTACACACGCATGCACACACAGGCATGCACACTTGCACACACACACATTCAGTACCAGTCAAAAGCTTAAACACCTTCTCATTCAAGGGTTTTTCTTTATTTTTGCAATTTTTTACATTATAGAATAATATTGAAGACATAAAAATTATGAAATAACACATATGGAATCATGTAGTAATCAAAAAAGTGTTAAAGAAATCAAAATATATGATATATTTGAGATTCTTTAAAGAAGCCACCCTCTGCCTTGATGACAGCTTTGCACACTCTTGGCATTCTCTCAACCAGCTTTATGAGGTAGTCACCTGGAATGCATTCTAATTAACACATCTCAACTAGGGATGCACAAATTTTACATTTTTGTCCCATAACGATACCGATACTAATAACCGATATTAAACATTTTAGCGGCCTTTCAAGCATTCTAGTACAGTTAAATACTTAATACACACAGACACATGGACCCAGTGGTCTAAGGCACTGCATCTCAGTGCAAGAGGCATTACTAGAGTCCCTGGTTTGAATCCAGGCTGTATCACATCCGGCCGTGATTGGGAGTCCCATAGGGCAGGGCACAATTGGCCCAGCGTCGTCCGGGTTTGGCCGGGGTATGCCGTCATTGTAAATAAGAATTTGTTCTTAACTGACTTGCCTAGTTAAATAAAGGTTACACACACACACACTACACCCCACTGAGAAAAAAGCTATTTTGTTGGCATTTGCATATGTCCCAATTCCTCAAGTGCGCACTGTCACTGTGTCCATTTCCATCTTGTCCAGCTGTCTATGTAACATTTCACGTAAACCCTGTTTCTTGTCTGCATCGAAGAAGCGGTCCTTGTACCTAGCATCGAGCACGGTTGCGACACAGTAAAGACGCTCAGAGAGAATGCAACCAAATCGCTTGTTCACACCCTCAAGTACTTTTGTAAGTTTAAACCCCACGGTCTGTCGGCAGTTTTGTTGAGCAGGCGTTTCAATGCCATGACAGAGGGTATCATGTCTGCTTCAGACGCAGCTTATTTCTCGAGTCAGTAGTTTGAATGGAGCTAGGAGTGTTCATGTTTCAATGATGTTCTCAAATGCCATTGAAATGGCAGCAGCGGAATGAGAACCAGCACATTCTTCAGCTTTCCTCAGTACGAAATCCTCATCGACCCACTGAGCTGTCAGACTCATAACGCTCATATGGGGCTGACATCGCTGATCCAAATGTCAGTAGTGAAGCTTATGGATGTGAGTTTCAACAATACTGTGTAACTCCGGTAGGGCAACATATGAAAAAATAGTGTGTCCCGGGGCTTGACCAGTCGACGAAAGCCAACATCATCCACGACAGAGCACGGTTGATTGTCAAGGGCAATGAATTCCAATATCTTGCCGTTATTGGATTTCGCCTTTGAGTTGTCTTGCTGAAATGTTCTTACTCTGTCAAAAGACTGCTCGATTTGAACTTGTTTACTTGTTGGAAGTGTGCGCTATTTTTCTGCTTTTGTTCTGTGTAGCGCTGTATTTTTCGTGGCATTACGTCATCTACTTAAAAAGAAATGTTTACCCCTTTTTCTCCCCAATTTCGTGGTATCCAATTGGTAGTTACAGTCTTGTCGCCGCAACTCCCGTACAGACTCGTGAGAGGCGAAGGTCGAGAGTAGTGCGTCCCCCGAAACACAACCCAACCAAGCCGCACTGCTTCTTGACACAATGGCCACTTAACCCGGAAGCCAGCCGCACCAATGTGTTGGAGGAAACACTGTACACCTGGCGACCATGTCAGCGTGCACTGCGCCTGGCCCGCCACAGGAGTCGCTAGTGTGCGAAGGTACAAGGACATCCCTGCGGGCCAAACCCTCACCTAACCCGGACGACGCTGGACCAATTGTGCGCTGCCCTATGGGTCTCCCGGTCGTAGCAGGTTGCGACAGAGCCTGGAGTCTCTAGAGACACAGCTAGCACTGCTATGCAGGGCCTTAGACAACTGCGCAACTCGGGAGGCCTAGTCATCTACATACGTTAAATAAACTCAGCAAAAAAAGAAACGTCCTCTCACTGTCAACTGTGTTTATTTTCAGGAAACATAACATGTGTAAATATTTGTATGACCCTAACAAGATTCAACAACTGAGACATAAACTGAACTGAAGTTCCACAGACATGTGACTAACAGAAATTGAATAATGTGTCCCTGAACAAAGGGGGGAAGGGGATCAAAATCTAAAGTAACAGTGAGTATCTGGTGTGGCCACCAGCTGCAATAAGTACTGCAGTGTATCTCCTCCTCATGGACTGCAACAGATTTTCCAGTCCTTTCTGTGAGGTGTTACCCCACTCTTCCACCAAGGCACCTGCAAGTTCCCGGACATTTCTGGGGGGAATGGCCCAAGCCCTCAACCTCCGATCCAACAGACATTCCTGTCTTGCAGGAAATCAGCCATACTGCTCATTCTGTGCGTGGTGGCATTGACATGCTGCAGGGTCATGTCAGGATGAGCCTGCAGGAAGGGTACTACATGAGGGAGGAGGATGTCTTCCCTGTAACACACAGCGTTGAGATTGCCTGCAATGACAACAAGCTCAGTCCGATGATGCTGTGACACACCGCCCCAGACCATGACGGACCCTCCACCTCCAAATTGAGCCTGCTCCAGAGTACAGGCCTCGGTGTAATGCTCATTCTTTCGACGATAAACGCGAATCCAACCATCACCCTGGTGAGACAAAACCGCGACTCATCAGTGTAGAGCACTTTTTTCCAGTCCTGTCTGGTCCAGCAACGGTGTTTTTGTGCCCATAGGCGACGTTGTTAGCGGTGATGTCTGGTGAGGACCTGCCTTACAACAGGCCTACAAGCCCTCAGTCCAGCCTCTCTCAGCCTATTGCGGACAGTCTGAGCACTGATGGAGGGATTGTGCGTTCCTGGAGTAACTCGGGCGGGAAGTTGTTGTTGCCATCCTGTACCTGTCCCGCAGGTGTGATGTTCGGATGTACTGATCCTGTGCAGGTGTTGTTACACGTGGTCTGCCACTGCGAGGACGATCAGCTGTCCGTCCTATCTCCCTGTAGCGCTGTCTTAGATGTCTCTCAGTACGGACATTGCAATTTATTGCCCTGGCCACATCTGCAGTCCTCATGTCTCCTTGCAGCATGCCTAAGGCACGTTCATGCAGATGAGCAGGGACCCTGGGCATCTTTCTTTTGGTGTTTTTCAGAGTCAGTAGAAAGGCCTCTTTAGTGTCATACGTTTTTATAACTGTGACATTAATTGCCTACCGTCTGTAAGCTGTTAGTGTCTTAACGACCGTTCCACAGGTGCATGTTCATTAATTGTTTATGGTTTATTGAACAAGCATGGGAAACCATGTTTAAACCCTTTACAATGAAGATCTGTGAAGTTATTTTGATTTTTACGAATTATCTTTGAAAGACAGGGTCCTGTTTCTTTTTTTGCTGAGTTTAGGTACGCACGTCAGCTTTGACATTAGATTTGCAAGTCGGCGTTAACTTCTTAGGGAGCGGCTGCATAGGTGACGGTTTTGGAGAGTCTGGTGTGCCCAAAGTAAAATGCCTGCCACTCAGGCCCAGAAAATAGGATATGCACATAATTAGTACTATTGGATAGGAAACACTCTGAAGTTTTTAAGTGTGTTAAAATAATGTATGTGAGCATAACAGAACTGATATACAGAACGGATTTGCAGTTTTTTTGTACTTGGTATAAGTTGAATGTGTTCTCTTCACGGATCAATGGGCAACTCAACGGTGTATTTTATGATCATAACGCGCCATCATAACGCGAGATTTATGGATATAATAAATGACTTTTTCTAACAAAAGAACCATTGGATGTCTTCGTTGGACACTTGGGAAGCCCTCAGCAGAAGTTCTTCGAAAGGTAAGGGATTTGTTTTCGCTGTGATATGGGTTTTGTGTGAACCGCGCTGGTTTATGAATTTATGCTAATGCAGAAATATTAGAGGTGCTATCCTCAAACAATCAAATGTTGTGCTTTCGCCGTAAAGCCTTTTTGAAATCTGACAATGCTGTGATATTACCAAGCAGCAGAGCTTTTGATGACTATGCAACACTTGCATATTGATGAATGTTTAATAATTCAACTTTTGGATTTTGAATTTGGCGCCTTACATTTCCCCGGGTAGTGTCGGGTTCTAGCGCCCCACTGCTCCCTAAGTAGTTAAACTAGACATCGGGACGATGCGAGTGTTGGCATTATTCTCACCGATATATTGTGAATCCCTAATCGTAACATCCGTAACATCAACTGTTCAGAGGAGATTGTGTTAATCAGGCCGTCATGGTTGAATTGCTGCAAAGAAACTACTACTAAAGGACATCAATAAGAAGAAGAGACTTGCTAGGGCCAACAAACACGAGCAATAGACATTCAACCGGTGGAAATCTGTCCTTTGGTCTGATGAGTCCAAATTTGAGATTCTTTGTTCCAACCGCCGTGTCTTTGTGAGACACAGAGTAGGTGAACGGATGATCTCAGTATGTGTGGTTCCCAACATGAAGCATGGAGGAGGAGGTGTAATGGTGTGGGGGTGCTGTACCGGTGACACTGTCTGTGATTTATTTAGAACTCAAGGCACGCTTAACTAGCATGGCTACCACAGCCTTCTGCAGCGATACGCCATCCTATCTGGTTTGTGCTTAGTGGGACTACCATTTGTTTTTCAACAGGACAATGACCCAACACACACCTCCAGGCTGTGTAAGGGCTATTTGACCAAGAAGGAGAGTGATGGAGTGCTGCATCATATGACCTGGCCTCCGCAATCACCCGACCTCAAACCAATTGAGATGGTTAGGGATGAGTTGGAATGCAGAGTGAAGGAAAAGTGCTCAGCATAAGTTAAGCTGGTTGAGATAATGTCAAGAGTTTGCAAAGCTGTCATCAGGCAAAGGGTGGCTACTTTGAAGAATCTCAAATATAAAATATATTTTCATTTGTTTAACACTTTTTTGATTACTACATGATTTCATATGTGTTATTTCATAGTTTTTATGTCTTCACTGTTATTCTACAATGCAGGAAAATAGTAAAAATAAAGAAAAACATTTGAATGAGTAGGTGTGTCCAAACTTTTGACTGGTACTGTATATACTGTGTAAATAGGCACGCACACATACAATACACACGCACAGACACAGACAGACACACACGCACACAGAGAAAAATGAAAGCCACAGAGTAATGATCATGATTTACTCAGAAAAGACTGCTGTGTTACATCTTTAGCTTTGCCTTTGTGAAAAAAAATACCTCATTATTATTAAGCTGTGGTTAACCATAAAGCAGCAGGCTATATGAGCATGATCACACAGCTATAGTTAGGGTATTATAAAATCTGGCCACTGGATATTTGCAAATAATCATGATATCATTCTGCCTGGTATACTCTAGTTTGTAGTTCAAATTTAATTGAGAAAGTTTTTGGGAAAGGTTTTCCATCTACCAGAAGACGGTTGTCATTATATTAGAATCATCGCTGATGCTTACGCCTACACAAAGGGGTAGACAAACGCGCACAGACAGGGGCATTCCTGTGCCGTTGCCTCTTCAGGAAGTTGAAGGAAAATATGAATCACTGATTCATTTTGTTCATGTCTTATGATAATCTTTGGCAAATGTATGCATTTTTGAATAAGTTCAATACCTTTAGTTGATTTCCATACATTTGTGAATATTGTTGACTTCCGTTTTAATGTTTGGATTCCATCTGCTGATTTTATAGGGCCCTACATAGAACCCAGCTCTGCTCTGCAGCAGGACATTGTACTGCACATTTCTCCATCACCTCTATAATTACCATACAGCATCAGTAGCACTGAGCCATATCCACGTAAATAGTGCATTACCCAGTCAGTGTTCTCACAGAGAGGAGAGACCGGAATCTAATAATTACCTGGCTGGCTTCTACAGCACAAACACAGCCATTTACTAGGCTAGCTGGAATTACAGCTAAAATAGATTGCAGGCCTGTGGGGCTCCCGAGTGGCGCAGGGGTCTAAGGCACAGCATCCCAGTGCTAGAGGCGTCTCTACAGACCCGAATCCAGGCTGTATCACAACTGGCCGTGATTGGGATTCCTATAGGGTGGCACAGCGTCGTCTGGGTTAGGGGAGGGTTTGGCAGGTGTAGGCCGTCATTGTAAATTAGAATGTTCTCAACTGACTTGCCTAGTTAAATATGGCATCCTGGTTTGTAGTAATTTACTCCCAACTGTGAATATAGCTGTGTCCTCCTCATACATGCCAAGTCACATGCAGGAGAGAATGTTATAGCAAAACAAGGGATTTATCGGAAAATGTGCCTTCAAAGTATACCACACCTATTCAGTTCAGTACTAAGGAGAAATCATCAGACAGAGAAAGACTTCAAAATGGTATTTAGACCTAAGTCTTGAATCTTGATGTGCAAGAGAATGTTTGTTGATCGAAGCAACTACTTTCATTGTCGGATCAAAGTGGTTTAGTCTGACGTGACACCAGCCGCTGTGTCTCTTTCTTTGTTGCTTAAGCAAAACAGGCACATGTTTGTCTCGATTCGCCACCTTTGCTACCAGACGCTATCCCATTAACCTTGGCGATAAATAACCTTGCCAGCCTCTGCTGCCACAGCCACGCTGACAGAATGGCGATTGCCTTGTCATTTCCGTTTTGTCCCTCGGGGGGCGAAAAGCAGACATGTCAACTCACAGCTTCCCTCGCAGCTCGCACACACACAGCCTGGTTGCCTGGTAGGGTCTCCAACGCGGCGGGCGTTTGGCACAGCAGTTGTCACACATCTCACACATCCAGTCCAATAAGGCCATATTCAAGACGACCAGCAACAACAAACAAACAAGCAGTGTTGATTTGAGTCAGACTGACAGCGTAACTGGTCCGGGTGTGCACAGACACACTATGGTCTAGGTTCAAAGTGACAATGCAAGTGACATTCATCACATTCAATTTGTTCATAGATTCCCAAAAGTCCTGTCTTATCATTGAGCTGTAAGTCTATCATGTTCCAGTACGTATATGACAAGGGTCAGACAGACAGGACAAGAGCTGGACGATATATTGACCTGTCGTTTCCCAAAACACAGCAGACCCTTCCCTCCTACAGATCATGTTACCAATCAGAGGTAAAATAACCTGTCTGTCCCATCCTCCATCTATAGTCTGACTGTCCCAGAGGGACACAAATTCTATAACCGGTCGTATGTGACAGACTGACAGAAACAGGAGACAATCTGACCATCCATTTTCACAATGACAGAAATGGAAATGGTGTTACACTGGCACTAGACCATCATTCCCCACAGTATTCAATTCTGACAGAAGCCTGAGGTGTCCAAATAATGCTTGCTAGGTGATGACAATTCATCTAAACTTGCTACAATGTCAACAGTGACGGTAGCGGAATAGAAACCCAGCAGGACGTGTTTGAGGCTGTACGCACGCCATGGGGCTGGACAACCACTCTTTGCTCGCTCTCAGTAGTGCACTAGCACATGATTTGGTCGCATACATAATAATATGCCTGCATTCCATACAGAACCAGGCTAATAATGACTAGCCATCTTTGAAATTAGAATGCCCTTGCAGGGCTCGACATTCCGGTACATTCGCTTAACATTCGGGTACACACTGGGCCAGTGCCAACTGAAAGCTACTGGCCTGAATGAAAATAACACTGGCCCGGAAAGCGAATGATGCTCTGAACAAGTAGCCTATAGCCTATAATGACCTACCTTCCATGCAAAAATAATCACATTTTAACTTGACAATATCATATTTACATGGACTTTTTTCCAGGTTTCCTAGTTTTCAATCCCAAAAATCACACTTTATATACACAGTGCATTTGGAACGAATTCAGACCCCGTAACTTATTCCACATATTGTTAAGTTACAGCCTTTTACTTAAATTGAGGAAATTGTATTCCACAAGCTTCCCACAATAAGTTGGGTGAATTTTGGCCCATTCCTCCTGACAGAGATGGTGTAGCTGAGTCAGGTTGGTAGGCTTCCTTGCTCACACACGCTTTTTCAGTTCTGCCCACAAATTTTCTATTGGACTGAGGTCAGGGCTTTGTGATGGCCACTCAAATACCTTGACTTTGTTGTCCTTAAGCCATTTTGCTACAACTTTGGAAGTATGCTTGGGGTCATTGTCCATTTGGAAGATTCATTTGCGACCAAGCTTTAACTTTCTGACTGATGTCTTGAGATGTTGCATCAATATATCCACATAATTTTCCTGAGAGAAATGGAGAAATGACCAGAAGACATTTCTCCAAAAAGGATATAGATACTGTTGTACCTGTTTCCTCCACCATCTTCACAAGGTCCTTTACTGTTGTTCTGGGATTGATTTGCACTTTTCACATCAAAATACGTTCATTTCTAAGAGACACAACGCGTCTCCTTCCTAAGCGGTATGACGGCTTTGTGGTCCCATGGTGTTTATACTTGCGTACTATTGTTTGTACAAATGAACGTGGTACCTTCAGGCGTTTGGAAATTGGTCCCAAGGATGAACCAGACTTGTGGAGGTCTACAAAAAAATTCTGAGGTCTTGGCTGATTTCTTTTGATTTTTCCATGATGTCAAGCAAAGAGGCATTGAGTTTGAAGGTAGGCCTTGAAATGCATCCACAGGTACACCTCCAATTGACTCAAATTATGTCAATTAGCCATCAGAAGCTTCTAGAGCCATGACATAATTTTCTGGAATTTTCCAAGCTGTTTAAAAGGCACAGTCAACTTAGTGTATGTAAACTTCTGACCCACTGGAATTGTGATACAGTGAAGTATAAGTGAAATAATCTGTCTGTAAACAATTGTTGGAAAAATTACTTGTGTCATGCACAAAGTAGATGTCCTAACCGACTTGCCAAAACTATAGTTTGTTAACAAGAAATTTGTGGAGTGGTTGAAAAACTAGTTTTAATGACTCCAACCTAAGTGTATGTAAACTTCCGACTTCAACTGTATTAAATTGTGCCTAGCGAGAGACCATTGGCCAGCTGGGTTTTTGTGCTATACAGGCTACATTTGATGGCAGTTTGCAAAACAAATGCCCTGCGATTTATCAAAATCATCATGGTATTATTCTGCCAGGTAGGCAGGCCTACTTTGCAGTCAACGTTTAATTGGGAAAGTTTTTTGGGGAAAGCCTTTAGAAATGTTAAATCAAACAACATATTATGACTGACTTGTGCATCGCAAAGATTCAACCAAGACTTCGGACTAGCCTAAACTTTTTGAATACCTGGCCTGCATACGCATGTTGCATACCTATTGTTGTTTGAATGCATCTTGATAAAAAAAATATATATTACAGCTAAAAAAGAAAAAACACTGGCGCCCTAGTGACCAATTAACAATTGTTGTCACACTGCCAAGTCAAAGGTAGCAGTTTTAAGCCCTTCTCTCCCTCTCTCCCTCTCTCCCTCCCACCAGTACCTCTGTGTTTATATCTGTACATGCTTCCTGACAGACAGCTCTGTGGTGTGACAGTGTAGATCGTGACACAGGAAGAGAAGAGGCTCAATATAGGCTCACTGAGTCAACTAAAGGGAAAAACACACTCAGGCAGCACAGAGTCTTGCCTGTGCCTCACTGAAAACAGTATTGGCTGTTATGGAGCGTTCACAGAAAGCAAATGGCTCTCATTTTACCTGTCTGGATCATACATAGAGAAAGGACACTATGAAATATAGGCCTAGATAATCTCACAGACTAGGTAAACATAAAAATTACTCAGGATTTTAGTTCTGGGTTAACCAAAGTTAAGGCCTAGATAATGATATCACAGAGACAGTGTTATCACAGGCTTTCAGTAGGTGTTGTTATATTAGACAAACAAGAGCTTCATAACATAACTGAAATATGCTGTATTACTGTGCATTAAATCAGTAGTAAAATCACACAAAAATATTAGAGTAAATAGTAGTAATAGTAAACATTACTTTTACTATGTGAAAATGTGACCCTTTAAATGGAGTTAAATGATGGGTCATGCAAATGAGGCCTGGTCAGAGAAGCCATCAGAATCTTGTTTAGAGTGTCTCTGCATACAGTCCCCCTTTAGAATAATAGGCTCAGTATTACTTTAGATAATGGGCTCAGGCAAACATCAGTGCTCCCTTCAGCTCGTCAACAACCAAGCAGCTAATTAGTGTACAAAGAACTAATTACTATAACCTGGCTCTCCCTCTCCCTGGGAGCACACGTACTGCATCCTGCCATCTACCTAACTCAGAGCCAAGTCTAGAGCTCTTTCAGGATTGTATTCATTTGGCATCCTACGAAAGAAAACGGACTGAAACAGGAAGGGACTACATTAACTTGTCCAATAAGAAACACTCCTCTTAATTTTCTGTAGAAAAACATTTTGCTCTCAGATCAAAGTGCTTCACATAAAAAACCCAGAATAAAAACAATGAAAATAAAAACTTAAATATTTACTACACTACAAACACAAGAGGATAAAATACAAAAGAATAACAAAAACTGAACGAAATGCGTGTTTTAAGATCTATTTTTCTCTTTTAAATATGTCCACAGTTTCGGCCTCCCTCAGGTTCTCTGGCAAGCTATTCCAGATGCTGGGGGGATAATAACTAAAGGCTGCCTCTCCAAGCCTCTTGGTCCTAAGGTTTGGGATAGTTAAAAGGCCAGTGCCAGAGGACCTGAGGGACCTACTGGGTACATAACTTAAAAGCATGTCTGACATGTATTGGAGTGCCGAATCAAGGATTGATTTGAAAACCAATAGAATAATCTTAAAATGATTTATAACTCACAGGCAGCCAATGCAGAGACCATAAAACGTTGTTATGTGTGCTCTCCATCTGGTCTTGGTCAGTACCCATGCTGTATGTTTTGCAGTTGACCAATGGCTGTCTTCGGTAGACCAGACAGGAGAGCATTACAGTAGTCAAGCCTGCTTGTAATAAAACCATAA
This sequence comes from Brachymystax lenok tsinlingensis, assembly GCA_030435695.1. Taxonomy (NCBI): domain Eukaryota; kingdom Metazoa; phylum Chordata; class Actinopteri; order Salmoniformes; family Salmonidae; genus Brachymystax; species Brachymystax lenok. The sequence goes on along the minus strand of CM059797.1, from coordinate 40,071,603 downwards.
ATGAGTCTCTCTGTATCAGCCTGAGAGGAAAAAGGCCACACCTTGGTAATGTTCCTCAGGTGGTAAAAAGCAATTTCAAAATTGAGTTCAGATTCTAAAATAACACCTAGGTGTTTTATCTTTATTGACCGTGAATTAAAATGTGTGGCCAGATTCTCTCTCTCTGTGCTTTGGCTCCAACAACAAGTACCTCGGTCTTGTCTTGATTTAGAAGGAGGAAGTTGTGAGCCATCCAAGTTTATAATTCACTAATACAGTCTAATAACTTATCCGTGGAGCTAAAGTCCTTTGGTGACACAAAAATGAAAGTTGTGTGTCGTCTGCGTAGCAGTGAAAATCAAATCAAATTATATTTGTCACATGCCGACTACAAAAAGTAAACCAGCCCCATCGCGGACCACGATGTCCTGCTCCCAGACAAACTAAACAACTTCTTTGCTCGCTTTGAGGACAATACAGTGCCACCGACACGGCCCGCTACCAAAACCTGCGGGCTCACCTTCACCACAGCCAACGTGAGTAAAACATTTAAATATGTTAACCCTCGCAAGGCTGCCGGCCCGGATGGCATCCCTGGCCGTGTCCTCAGAGCATGCGCAGACCAGCTGGCTGGTGTGTTTACGGACATATTTAATCAATCCTTATCCCAGTCTGCTGTTCCCACATGCTTCAAGAGGGCCACCATTGTTCCTGTTCCCAAGAAAGCTAAGGTAACTGAGCTAAATGACTACCGCCCCCGTAGCACTCACTTCCGTCATCATGAAGTGCTTTGAGAGACTAGTCAAGGATCATATCACCTCCATCCTACCAGACACCCTAGACTCACTCCAATTTGCTTACCGTCCCAATAGGTCCACAGACGACGCAACCGCAATCACACTGCACACTGCCCTAACCCATCTGGACAAGAGGAATACCTATGTAAGAATGCTGTTCATCGACTACAGCTCAGCATTTAACACCATAGTACCCTCCAAACTCATCATTAAGCTCGAGACCCTAGGTCTCGACCCAGCCCTGTGCAACTGGGTCCTGGACTTCCTGACGGGACGGCCCCAGGTGGTGAGGGTAGGAAACAACATCTCCACCCCGCTGATCCTCAACACAGGGGGGCCCCACAAGGGTGCGTTCTCAGCCCTCTCCTGTACTCCCTGTTCACCCATGACTGCGTGGCCAAGCACGCCTCCAACTCAAGTTTGCTGACGACACTACAGTGGTAGGCTTGATTACCAACAGCGACGAGACGGCCTACAGGGAGGAGGTGAGGGCCCTTGGAGTGTGGTGTCAGGAAAATAACCTCTCACTCAACGTCAACAAAACTAAGGAGATGATCGTAGACTTCAGGAAACAGCAGAGGGAGCACCCCCCCTATCCACATTGACGGGACAGTAGTGGCGAATGTGGAAAGTTTTAAGTTCCTCGGCGTACAATTCACGGACAAACTGAAATGGTCCACCCACACAGACAGCGTGGAGAAGAAGGCGCAACAGCGCCTCTTCAACCTCAGGAGGCTGAAGAAATTTGTCTTGTCACCAAAAACACTCACAAACTTCTATAGATGCACAATCGAGAGCATCCTGTCGGGCTGTATCACCGCCTGGTACGGCAACTCCTCCGCCCACAACCGTAATGCTCTCCAGAGGGTAGTGAGGACTGCACAACGCATCACCGGGGGTAAACTACCTGCCGTCCAGGACACCTACACCACCCAATGTCACAGGAAGGCCAAAAAGATCATCAATGACAACAACCATCCGAGCCACTGCCTGTTCACCCCGCTATCATCCAGAAGGCGAGGTCAGTACAGGTGCATAAAAGCCGGGACCGAGAGACTGAAAAACAGCTTCTATCTCAAGGACATCAGACTGTTAAACAGCCACCACTAACATTGAGTGGCTGCTGCCAACATACTGACTTAAATCTCTAGCCACTTTAAATAATAGAAAATTGGATGTAACAAATGTATCACTAGCCACTTTAACTACTTAGGGAGTAGCGGCGCGCTAGCGGGCCACTCCCGACACTACCCGGTGAAATGTAAGGCGCCAAATTCAAAATCCAAAAGTTTAATTATTAAACATTCATCAATATACAAGTGTTGCATAGTCATCAAAAGCTCTGCTTCTTGGCAATATCACAGCGTTGTCAGATTTCAAAAAGTCTGCACAACATTTGATTGTTTGAGGATAGCACCCTACATATTTTCCACATTAGCATAAATTCATATCCAGCGCGGGTCACACAAAACCCATATAAGAGCTAAAAAATATCACTTACCTTTCGAAGAACTTCTGCTGAGGGCTTCCCAAATGTCCAATGAAGACATCCAATGGTTCTTTTGTTAGAAAAAGTCATTTATTATATCCATAAATCTCAGTTTGGTTGGCGCGTTATGATCATAAAATCAACCGTTGAGTCGCCCATTGAACCGTGAAGAGAACACGTTCAAATTATACCTATACACTTTCTGCAAACAAATCAAACATCATTTTTAATGTTTCCTTAGGTATCCTTTTGGATATATTTGCTGTAATATTTCAACCGGACGATAACGTGAACGATAGGAAAGGAAAATAAAGTGGTGCGCGTTCACAATCTCGCGTGCGTCAAACCTTGTTTACAAAAGTGGTCGCCAGACAATTTCCTCTCCCTATCCGTTCTGGTCACTGCTAGAATTCCCAGTCTTTGACTGTTGACATCTAGTGGAAGCCATAGGTACTGCAGTCTCAGTCCTAGTTAAAATACAAATGAAATTAAAAGGCAGCCTGGAGAAGGTCATTTACAAAAAAACTGCAAATCCGGATGGATTTTCCTCAGGGTTTTGCCTGCTATATCAGTTCTGTTATCCTCACATACATTATTTTAACACTTTAAGAAACTTCAGAGTGTTTCCTATTCAATACTAATTATGTGCATATCCTATTTTCTGGGCCTGAGTGGCAGGCATTTTACTTTGGGCACGCCAGACTCTCCAAAACCGTCACCTCTGCTGCCGCTCCCTAACAATGTTGTATATAATGTTTACATATCCGACATTACTCATATAAAATATATACACTGTACTCTATACCATCTACCGAATCTTGCCTATGCAGTTGGGCCATCGACTAAAATCTCTAGCCACTTTAATAATAAAAATATGTAGTAAATGGATGTAGTAAATGTATCACTAGCCACTTTAAACGATGCCATTTATATAATGTTTACATATCCTACACTACTCATCTCACGTGTATACTGTACTATATACCATCTACTGCATCTTGCCTATGCCGGTCAGTCATCGCTCATCCATTTTTTATATGTACATACTCGTATTCATTCCTTTACACTGTGTGTATAAGGTAGTTGTTGTGAAATTGTTAGATTACTAGATACTACTGCATGGTCGGAACTAGAAGCACAAGCATTTTGCTACACTCGCATTAACATCTGCTAACCATGTGTATGTGACAAATAAAATTAGATTTTATGCGACGAATACAACAGGTGTAGCCCTTACAAAGAAATGCTTACTTACAAGCCCTTAACCAACAATGCTTTAAGAAGTTAAGAAAAAAAAGTTTAGTAAAAAATGCTGTGTTTCTGATAATGCTGCCAACGAGTAACATATATAAACTGAACAGTACCGGACCCAAAATTGAACTTTGTGGAATGCCACATATGTATTTTCTCTGAGTTACGTTCACCAAGGGTGACAAAAAACTCTCGACCAGTTAAAAACTGGATGGGAGAGGTCAACCCACCTCTCCAGAAGGACAACAGGGTCAACAGCGTCAAATGCAGCACTTAAATCCAAGAGTACAAGGACAGAGAGCTGTTTGGCATCTGTGTTAGCTATAAGATCATTTACCATTTTAACTAAGGCTCTGTGCTGTGGTGGGCGCAACAACCAGATTGGAATTTTTCAAAAATAATTTTGGCACTTAAAAAATACATTTAGCTGTTTGAAAACCAATTGTACTTAAGTAAGGAAAGTTAAAGATTGTCAGAAAATTGCTAAAAGCTGCAGAATCTAGATAATTTTTCTTCAGAAGGGGTTTCACCATAGCAGTTTTTAGAGCAGTGGTGAAAGTGCCTGTGAACAGGGAGTGATTAACTAAAGCTTGCACTTCTTCTTTTTTGAAGAAGGTGGTGGGGATAGGATCTAGAAGGCAGGTAGAAGGCTTAAATTGTGGTATCACTTTCCTGAGCATGTCTGTGTCAACCAGGGAAAATAAATCTGTAGTGGCTTTGCGTGGTAGGCTAGGGCACATATCAAAATTCTTGCTGGTCTTGCTTGGCACCGCCTAATATTTGTTATCTTATCTCTGAAATATGCAGAAAACTCATCACATTTAAATGTGAAGGAAAGTTCACATAGGTTTGCGGGGGTAGGATTTCAGGCCATCAATGGTCAAGAAGAGCACTCTAATTATTCTGATTATTAGTGATGAAGTTAGAAAAATGCCTTGTTATATTGCCAAGTTTCTCTCTCAGAATATCATAATGAACCTGCAACTTTGACTTTATCCACTTCTTCTCGGTCTTTCTGCAATTTCTCTATTAAATGATTAGTTTCCTCACTCATCCAAGGGGCTCTCCTTGTTTGGATGTGGGCTTTTTCAACTTTACTGGCGCTACGGCATCAATGGTTGCCCTTAATTTGCTATTAAAGTTATCAACTAAATCATCACAAGAAGAAGGCAGAATAGGTGATGGAATATTGTTCAAACACTCAATAAAATATGTAGCATATTCAGAGTTAAGATAGTGTTTCTTAATAATGTGTTCAGTATTACCCTGTGCTATGGGCAACATGGTAGTAAAGAATACACAGTGGTGATCAGATAAAGCAACATCAACAAAGAGGATATGTCAATAGAAAGCCCCTTGGTAATAACCAGGCCCAGAGTACGGTCGCGGTTATGGGTGGGCCCAGTAACACGTTGGATAAAGTCCAAAGAGTTCAAAAGATTCATGAATTCATTGGCCTTTGTCAACATGGATATTATTTGATCATAGTTCTCAAAAACAATAGTTCAGATAAATCAGTAAAGAAAGAGGGGCAGTGCTTTAGTGGCCTATACAGGGTTATAGCCAGCACTGGTGGCTGACATTTAAACAGCATAGCATGATGTTAAAAAAGACCCGAAGTCGCCAAATGAATTGTCCCTACAGCTGAGAGCATTAGTAAACCCCCCCCCCTCCCCCACCCCCCCTGCTAGAGTATGAAAAGCTGTAGTCCGGGGGGTGGGTGGGGTGGGGGATTTAAAGAAGAATGGAATTGAAAGCGACTTTAAAAAACAAGGACACTGTACAGCAAAACCTATTCATGGGTTAAACGTTTCGCCACAATATTGTTTTGAACATTTATTTTAGGACTGATTCCCATTCTACTCAACGCATTGTCAATGAGCGCTGATGAAGATTTAATCAAAAGTGCATTAAAGTGGCATGGAAATACAATGACATATCAAAGGGAGGCAAATAATTAATGTATTTCCAGGCCACTATAATGTAATTTAGGCGAAAGAGTCATTAGCCTATGTTCAAATTGACTTGACTTATCACGACTTTTGGGCACCACCATGGTGGAGGTCGGCTTGAGAACGTTCATAACAATGGCATGACACAATGGAGGTGCAACCTATGAATTAAAAACGAAACAAGAATAAGACTAAATTAATAAAAGCTACAGTACATAGCTCATGCTTTATGCTTAGCATACCTTCCTTAACCAATAACCTTATTGTAAGTCATTCTGGACCCTCTGTCAGAAATTACTAAAATGTCAACTGCATTTTCTTTCAATTTTGCTGAGAAAACAGGACAGACAGAGCAGTCAAAATGAAAATGTGTAGAGATTTAACAGATAACTTTCTGGGATGACTCTTAGCAGAGAAGTCTTAGACAGAAACATGGGTGTATGCCAGCCTAACATCCCCCTGTCATCACAAACAACAAACTCACGCAGAGTGAAGGGCTTACGGAGGTCTGAAGCTACAGCGTACACTCCCTTCGCAATAGGAAGGGTATTTGACCTTGTCAGTTCAGCATTGAAATGTTATTATTTTACAAAACAACCTTGGTATAACCTCTTCCACTAGTTTTTATGTTTGAATTCATACAATAGATGCCCATGGAACTTAATTAAATATTGAGGGATGGAGAAATATGGCTGTGCAATAGCAACTTAACCTATACACAACCTCAATGTTTACTCAACTGAAGCTGAGGGCCACCACAACGCAATCTATAGAATTCATGAGCACATCCATTTGAAATGAAGAAACTTCTATATGCTTGTCAATAATACATATCTTGTCCTACTTTTCCACCAGGATAGAACTGACTAACAGGAGGAAGTGTCTTTAATGTATTCTCTGTGTCTTATGTTGTGTGGAATTTGCGTGCAAGTCTGTGGTACCTCTCCCTCGCACCTCCTGTTCTCTATGAATCACCTGAGTCCGATCGAGCTAGCTGAGCGAGAGGAGAGAGTGAGAAGTGAGAACACAATTTGGAGAAGATGGAAGTGAATGTATTATTCATTAGAAACCGATTCAGCCTCAACCGTGAGGATGATTTAGTGTAGTGTAGAATAATGTGGTGTAGTGGGACTATAGTTGTCTGCCGTGACACTTAACTCCCTGTCTATAAAAGGAGTACTTTTTTTGCCCAACCTCCAGCCCCTCTTCGGAGGACAACTACAATAGCCCTTAGCACTCTACTAAAACATAGCAGGTTTTGACATCATGGGGGTGGGCGGTGTGAAAACTAAGGGCAAGGTAATATCTGATTAGAGTTATAGTACCATCCAGTTACTTTTCAGTTCATTTTGAAAATCCAACTAGGGAGAAAATGGGATTTGGTTTCCAAAGCTGCAATTGAATCTCTTCTGAGCAGAGGAGGAAAACATGGTTCCAGTCATTGTTGCTGTTGTGTTCAGCTTGTTTCTACGCGTGTTATTTACACATTCAAAACTAGGTCGGCAAATTGGGTCTCATTCATAGAAAGTGAAAAATGTATCTCTTAATAAAGTGTTTACATCTCAATATGTCATATTTCACACAACAGGAAGATATACTGTACACCCCAGCTAATATCTGACAGCACAAGGTAGACTGAGTAGAAACATCATATCACCCATTTTCACAATTTTTGGTTGTGACGGACTGAATAAGATTATGGGCAGGGGGACCTGATCCTAGATCAGTTAGAGTCTTAAGCAGCCACCTTTTGCACCAACATTCCAATAAGTGCTATTGGTTGTTCTACACGTCATGAACTACGTGAACCGATGGTTGAATCAATTATACACACACACACACACACACACACAACGAGACAAATTATGAATATGTGTTAGCAAAGTGTTGTTTTGGATTGAGTTCTTCTAAAATGTGTTATTTTGGTTTCATGCCCTCCTTGTCCTCTCAGAGAGTCACCCAATGACCCGACGGCTTTGTTGGGTAAGCAGCTCAATTAAAGGCTTGCATAACCGGAGGCTTGTTATTTTAGATTTCAGCATTGACCGATGCGATAAGACAAGAGGTTGCTTAATTGATTCTCCCCTTTCAGCTCAAATTAAAGCCATAGCAGTAGCTTTTCCAGCCTGTTTCCAGCCTGTTTCCTGGTGTGTGCGTGTGTGTGTGCGCGTATAATGGATTCAACCATCGGTTCACGTAGTTCATGATGTGTAGAACAACTAATAGCACTTCTTGGAATGTCGGTGCAAAAGATGGCTGCTGAGGAGTCTAACTGCTCAGAAGCAGGGCCATTTGTGTGGCTAATATACTTTCAATTGCAACACCCACTTGAACATAACCGATACATGATGTCTTTGCAGTATATAATCAACAATTAGATCTCAAGGAGTCAATAACAGCTAAATAAGTGCTCTGTCTTGAACAAGGTTGACCTGACAGAACAGGGTCAGCTTCATAGAAGAAATAGTATGCATCCGAAATGACACCCTTTTTCCTAAATAGTGCACTACTTTTGACCAGAGCCATATGGGCTCTGGTCAAGAATAAGGCACTATAAAGGGAATAGAGTGCCATTTCGGAAGAAGCCTTGAGACAGCAGTATGAAGAGATTTTTACTTCTTCTAGCTGTGACTTAATTATACACTCTCTGGCATGTCACTGCAATCTAATGACCAATTAGTCAGAGTCTAGTTCAGTACATCAGGAAGGGGTAAGGAGAGGAAGGAGGGGGGGAACAATCCAAACCACTTCATATCTCCTGTCTCATCTCCAAAGCATCCCAATGTGATGATGACAAACCCCTACTATGTGGGTGAAGGGGGCAGTCTATACATGGGCATTATGTTGGCAGTCTTTTAAAACTGGAATCCAAGGGCCTCCCGAGTGGTGCAGCGGTCTAAGGCAATGCATCACAGTGCTAGAGGCGTCACTACAGACCCGGGTTCAATCCCGGGCTGTATCATAACCGGTCATGATCAGTAGTCCGATAGGGCGGCGCACAATTGGCCCAGCGTCACCCGGGTTAGAGGAGGGTTTGGCCGGGGGTGCTTTACTTGGTTCATCGCTCTCTAGCGACTCTTTGTGGCGGGCCGGGCGCCTGCTGGTTGACCTCGGTCGTCAGGTGAACGGTGTTTACTCCGACACATTGGTGCGTCTGGCTTCCGTGTTAAGAAGCGTAATTTGGCGGGTCATGTTTCAGAAGACGCATGACTCGACCTTCGCCTCCCGAGCCCGTTGGGGAGTTGCAGTGATGAGACAAGATTGAAGTTGGAGAGAAAAAGGGTGTAAAATAAAAAAGTTTATTAAATAAATAGCTGGAATCCATAGCGGTGAAACTGGCATGTTTGTTTGCGATATTACAACAACACCAAAAATATTCCCCTCTGACATCATTGCACATGCGATATAATAATATTAATAATAAAAAAAATACCACGACGCTGGACGCTCATTTCCTCAAAACGATAATAAATGCGCCTGGGTCGGCCAGTAGCGCTATTTCGCCTATGGAATGATCTCAGCTTTAAACTCAGTGACAAACCATTCATGGTATGTTACCATAGTGACAGGATGATACCCAGAGTGATGTCTCTGCCTGAGACATACAAGGGCTGACTGAACTGAAAAAGTGAAGCTAAGACAGGCTAGTCTGAGTCAGAGAATATCTTTGTTTGAATACAGTTAATACGAGCTTTCAATTAGTAGTTTCAGAAACTTTGCATCCAAAGGCAAAGCTTTTATAAATGTCTACCTGCCAACGCTATTAGAATCAAAATGTTCACATAATTTAAAAACTCCTTGCGTCACAAACAGTTTTGCCTTTCCCCTCTCTTTCTCTCTCTACCCTGCTATGCAGAGTCTACTGTACATACCTCCCATTAGAGTCAATGTCAGGCTACAGTAGATTTTAAGTTACATAACAACAGATCACATAAAGTCTGTCAGCTTCACCCAGGTGTTCCCCCGTTATGCAATGAATAGATCGACCCACTGCCCCCGTCTCTCGTTCTCTGTCCCTCTCACTCTGCTTTCTCATGCTGCCATTCAGCCTCGGCTGAGGCTGCACTCCCAGAGCAGCGCTGTGTCTAGAGGACAGGGTGTGTGGGGGGGACAAGCAAACAATTTATCCTTTATCCACAATGTCCACCAGTAAATGTCTCAATGGAAAAAGGATACTGGGCAGTGAATACATCTGAAATATGGGGAGGCAGTACAGCATGCTGTTGCCTTGTGTGCACTGTTCTCTGCTTTGCTTATCACAGACACCTGACTGGCTTAGTGCTGTGGCAGTGTTGTTGACACACTGTCAACAAAACAGTATTACTATGTGAGATTCTCTAGTCTAGAGGTTTCGAGAAAATGCCCTCGGCTAGACCTTTTACTATAATGTAAACTTGGGAACTTGTCACATCTCTTACGCCATCTCCGGAGGTCGCGGACGAGCCTTGCTCTAGAGTCACCCCCCTCCGAGCCAACGGATGCAAATAGAATTGTCTCATGTAGCCAAATGCTCTTACAGGAAAAAATCTTAATAGCAGAGCAATGTTTTTGAAACAGCTGAAATTTCCTTATATTTGAGACTTGAGTTTTCAACCTGATATTGTAGTAACAGCCAATTACATTCTGAAATTGTCACCGTCCCCCCACAAAAAAAAAAAATATATATATATATATATACATATATATACACATACACACACACACACACACACACACACACACACACACACACACACACAGAGTTGAAGTTTACATACACCTTAGCCAAGTTCATTTAAACTCAGTTTTTCACAATTCCTGACATTTAATCCTAGTAAAAAGTCCCTGTTTTAGGTCAGTTAGGATCACCACTTTATTTTAAGAATGCGAAATGTCAGAATAATAGTAGAGAGAATGATTTATTTCAGCTTTTCTTTCTTTCTTTCTTTCAGCTTTTTTCACATTCCCAGTGGGTCAGAAGTTTACATACACTCAATTAGTATTTGGTAGCATTGCCTTTAACTTCTTAGGGAGCGGTGGGGCGCTAGCAACAACAACCCAAGCCACTGCCTGTTCACCCCGCTACCATCCAGAAGGTGAGGTCAGTACAGGTGCATCAAAGCATGAACCGAGAGACTGAAAAACAGCTTCTATCTCAAGGCCATCAGTTTGTTAACTACTTAGGGAGTAGCGGTGCGCTGCTCCCGACACTACCCGGTGAAATGTAAGGCACCAAATTCAAAATCCAAAAGTTGAATTATTAAACATTCACCAATACACAAGTGTTTCATAGTCATCAAAAGCTCTGCTTCTTGGCAATATCACAGCGTTGTCAGATTTCAAAAAGGCTTTACGGCGAAAGCACCACATTTGATTGTTTGAGGGTAGCACCTAACATATTTTTTCCATTACCATAATTTCATAAGCCTCCACGGTTCACACATAACACATTTCACAGCGAAAACAAATCAATTACCTTTTGAAGAACTTCTGCTGAGGGCTTCCCAAGTGTCCAACGAAGACAATCCATGGTTCTTTTGTTAGAAAAAGTAATGTATTATATCCATAAATCTCCGTTTGGTTGGCGCGTTATAATCAGAAAATAGAGCGTCGACTCCTCCATTGAAACGTGAAGAGAACTCGTTCAACTTATACCTATAAACCTGTCCAAGAACAATCAAACATCATTGTAAATGTATCCTTAGGAACACTTTTATGTATAAATAGCATAATATTTCAACCGGAATATAAACTGGGCGATAAGAAAGGAAAAAACCACAGAGCGTGCCTGCCGGGAGCGCGCGTTTACTTGTAAGGACATCTATGGGGACACTTCCTGATTCCTCTTCTTCTCTGCTCTAAAAGCATCTAAAAAGAATCAGAACACTTTCAAGACTGTTGACATCCAGAGGAAGTGATAGGTACTGCATTCATATGCCCTTATAAGGGCATTTTCATAAGGGAGGGGCTCTAAATGAGGCAATGTGTCAAAACCACTTTTTCCAGGACAGAAATTCCTCTGGGTTTCGCCTGCCATATCCATTCTGTTTTACTCACAGACAAAATTCAGAGTGTCTCCTATCCAATGGTACTAAATATGTGCATATCCTATTTTCTGGGCCTGAATGGGAGGCATTTTACTTTGGGCACGCCGGGTCTCCAAAACGGTCACTCCGTGCGCTGCTCCCAAAGAAGTTAAATTGTTTAACTTGGGTCAAACGATTCGGGTAGCCTTCCACAAGCTTCCCACAATAAGTTGGGTGAATTTTGTCTAGTTCCCGGTTTGTCACCTGATGGCCACAAAGAAACGATCCCCCTCCCCCCAAAATGTTTTGAACAAGAACACCCTAGTTTCACTACACATCCCCTCCGTGTTACTGCTGCAAAGCCCATCAAGGCCCTGATTGGCGAACCACTAATCCAGTCACATGTCCTCACCTGAGATTTGAATTCACAAGTGTTTGGTTCACTGCATTCCTATCTTCCTGCTACACCACCATGTCGGTATCAATTACTGATTTCACCTGTAGGCCTATTCATACACGTTGCACTTCAAAGTAAATCTCAGCTCTGTAAAAAAAAAATACACTAAAGAAAAAATATTGTATTCATTGTAGTGATTCAGGAGTAACATGAAAACAGAATAATATACCCCACCAACATTAGACAACTATACTGAAAACCCAACCTCAAATTGTTGAAATAAGTCGATGAAATCAATGAGATAATAGTCAGGTAACTAAAATAGCAGTGCAGATGGCACTCTTTTGCTAAGTGCAGAGATGTATTATAGGCAACGAATGTGTAAGGGACTTCTACAGATTTTGTGGTGCAGCAGAAAGATCAGCATACCCCAAATCCAGTGTAGCGAAATGCTTATGCTTCTAGTTCCGAAAGTGCAGCAATATCAACAAGTAATTAACAATTCCACAACAACTACCTAATACACATAAATCTAAGTAAAGGGATGGAATAAGAATTTGTACATATAAATATATGGATGAGCAATGACCGAGCAGCATAGGCAAGATGCAATAGATTGTATAAAATACAGTATATACATAAGGGATGAGTAATGCAAGATATGTAAACTCATTAGTAAAGTGGCATTAATAAAGTGACTAGTGATCCATTTGCTAATGATTTCAAGTCTGTTTGTAGGCAGCAGCCTCTCTGTGTTAGTGATGGCTGTTTAACTTCTTAGGGAGCGGCAGCAGAGGTGACGGTTTTGGAGAGTCTGGCGTGCCCAAAGTAAAATGCCTGCCACTCAGGCCCAGAAAATAGGATATGCACATAATTAGTACTATTGGATAGGAAACACTCTGAAGTTTCTCAAAGTGTTAAAATAATGTATGTGAGTATAACAGAACTGATATAGCAGGTGAAAACCAGAGGAAAATCCATCCGGATTTGCAGTTTTTTAGCTTTTTCTCCAGGCTGTCTATTGGTTTCTATGTTATCAAGGACTGAGACTGCAGTACCTATAGCTTCCACTAGATGTCAACAGTCTTTATACAGTGTCTAGAGGCTCTAGCACTAAGCAGAACAGATAGGAAGAGCGAAGGGACAACATTTGTCAGAGACGAGCGCGAGATTGTGATCGCGCCCCACTTTATTTTCCTTTCCTATCGTTCACGTTATCGTCCGGTTGAAATATTACAGTAAATATACATAAAAGGATACCTAACGATACATTAAAAATGATGTTTGATTTGTTTGGAGAAAGTGTATAGGTATAATTTGAATGTGTTCTCTTCACGGTTCAATGGGCGACTCGACGGTGGATTTTCTGATTATAACGCGCCAACCAAACAGAGATTTATGGATATAATAAATGACTTTTTCTAACAAAAGAACCATTAAATGTCTTTGTTGGACACTTGGGAAGCCCTCAGCAGAAGTTTTGCGAAAGGTAAGAGATTTATTTTGGCTCTTATATGTAGAAAATAGGAGAGGTGCTATCCTCAAACAATTAAATGTTGTGCTTTCGCCATAAAGCCTTTTTGAAATCTGACAATGCTGTGATGACTATGCAACACTTGTATATTGATGAATGTTTAATAATTCAACTTTTGGATTTTGAATTTGATGCCTTACATTTCACCGGGTAGTGTCGGGAGCAGCGCGCCGCTACTCCCTAAGTAGTTAACAAACTGATGGCCTTGAGATAGAAGCTGTTTTTCAGTCTCTCGGTTCATGCTTTGATGCACCTGTTCTGACCTCACCTTCTGGATGGTAGAGGGGTGAACAGGCAGTGGCTTGGGTTGTTGTTGTCCTTGATGATCTTTTTGGCCTTCCTGTGACATCTGGTGCTGTAGATGTCCTGGAGGGCAGGTAGTTTTCCCCCGTTGATGCGTTGTGTAGACCCTCTGGAAAGCCTTGCAGTTGTGGGCGGTGCAGTTGCCGTACCAGGCGGTGATACAGCCCGACAGGATGCTCTCAATTGTGCATCTGTAAAAGTTTGGCAGGGTTTTAGGGGACAAGCCAAATTTCTTCAGCCTCCTGAGGTTGAAGAGGCGCTGTTGCGCCTTATTTACCACACGGTCTGTGTGGGTGGACCATTTCAGTCTGTCCGTGATGTGTACACCGATCAACTTGAAAAACTTTCCAGCTTCTCCACTGCTGTCTCGCCAAAGTGGATAGGGGGGTGCTCCCTCTGCTGTTTCCTGAAGTCCACAATCATCTCCTTTGTTTTGTTGACATTGAGAGAGGTTGTTTTCCTGACACCACACTCTGAGTGCCCTCACCTCCTCCCTATAGGCTGTCTCGTCGTTGTTGGTGATCAAGCCTACTACTGTTGTGTTGTCTGCAAACTTGATGATCGAGTTGGAGGCGTGCGTGGCCACACAGTCATGGGTGAACAGGAGGGGGCTGAGCACGCACCCTTGTGGGGCCCCAGTGTTGAGGACCAGCGAAGTGGAGATGTACAGCGTACCCCTTACCTTTAAAAACCCCATACCATTTAATTGATTTATTTATAATGGTTTGGGACACCAGGGACCATCATGTGACAAAAACCTCCAGGGGACCATGACACAACGCCCAAAGAAAGTCCTAAAAAACGTCATTGAGTACGTAGCCGGGACCAAACAAGAACTAGACAAAAACTCCAGGGGAGCATGGACACGTTGAAATTCCCTTGATTTCCTATATACAGTGATCCCAGGGACCGAAAACCAGCTTGCTCTTGCTGCCATCTCTTGTTCCACTTTGAACAACTAACTTCACCTGCAATGTGCCTAAGTATCAACATTCGCACCAGCTCCTTCTCCTTGAATCTGTGACATCAAGTGCCATATCGTGATGTTTCTACATCATGGGGTCTCCCCCTCGAGGATGCACATGCGCAGTTGTTAACCATCTCCACTGCTGTGGCAGTCATCTAAATAAAATAATTATCTCAAATGTTTTGAGGGAGTGTACAATTGGCATGCTGACTGCAGGAATGTCCAACAGAGCTGTTGCCAGAGATGTAAATGTAATTTTTTTTTTACCATAGGCCGCCTCCAACATAATTCTAGAGTTTTTGGCAGTACGTCCAACTGGACCACAGACAACGTGGACCACCGGCTTCTTCACCTGCGGGATCGTCTGGGATTATTGTTCAGTGTAGTTTCAATGTATGGAATCACTTGGGAGTTTCTGGATATTGGGTGAACTTCTCCTCTAAAGGTGAAAAAGCTAGGTCCGTTTGCGATATTACAACAGAAAAAAAGTTACTGCAAACACTGTTTTTTCCCCACGGAAATCATTGCACGCGCGATAGAAGAGCACAATATGTACTGCTTATTTATTTTAATTTTTTTTTTACAACAACTGCGCAACACTCCTCAGCTCGGCAACAAAAAAAAACAACGGTGGTGGGGTAGCCAGTGGCGCTGTTTCCCCCTACTGCGGATTCCATCTTTAATATACAGGTAACTGCTCAAATAAAGGAAACCACTTAATAGTGGGTTGGGCCACCCCGAGCAACCAGAACTGCTTCAATGCAACGTGGCATAGAGTCTGGAACTCTATTGGCGGGAAGCTACATCATTCTTCCATGAGAAATTTCATCATTTGGTGTTTTGATGATGGTGGTGGTGGAAATCACTTATCTCAGGCACCACTCCAGAATCTCTCATACGTGTACAATTGGGTTGAGAACGGGTGACCGAAACAGCCGTGGCATATGGTTTACATCATTTTCAAGCTCATCAAACCATTCAGTGACCACTTGTACCCTGTGGATGAGGGCATTTTCTTTCTATGGGGACATAACCATGGTAGCCAAAATAATGGCCGATCCTAAGCATGATGGGATGTTAATTGCTTAATTAACTCAGGAACCACACCTGTGTGGAAGCACCTTTTTGAATATACTTTGTATCCCTCATTTACTCAAGTGTTTCCATTATTTTGTCAGTTACCTGTACATATTATGTACATTTTAACTTTGTTGCAATGCCTCTGCTACAACTTTCCTCAATCTGAATCAACTCCTAGTCTCCTAGTCTCTTTTTTCCCCGATAGAGAAGCAGCTAAGATCTGCCTTTAAAAAAGAACACATTTGCCTAGCTGCCACCTGAAACTGATTCTCATTTCTTCCAAGTACACCTTGAAATTAATATACTTGAGCATTTACTTTTGAAACTGTAAACCAAGAGGCTGTCAAAGAAAATCTAATAAAACACCCAATGAAAGCATACCGAAATGAGAGTAACACTTTATCATATAGGGTTTTGATATATTGCCTTTATAATCCTATCACACTCGAACGTGAGAATTTGTCAAACGCGTGGGTTTGGATTCTCATATGGGAATTGACTAGTCATGCCATTTCCTCTTTGACACAGACAATGGTTTACAGCTACCAGTGTATACTGTAAAGTTATCATCATAAAGGCAAAGTATTATTACTGGCATAACGTAAACCCCTTCAAATACAGAATTACCCATAGAAAGAGTATTACATTAGTAATTATATTTCCATGGTATTACCAGTGTATGAACTAACTAGGGTGATTGGTTGTTGGCAATTAGTACTGCTGAAGTACTAAGAGTCCTAGGCTGTACTAAGACTAGTACTTTAGTACTCGGAGTCCTTGGCAATACTAAGAGCAGTACTGTAGTACTGGGATTCCTAGGCAGAACTATGAGTACTACTATAGTACTAGGAATCCTAGTCTATCATCAGATAAGAGTAGAGTGGCGCCATGGCAGTTCCGAGCTCAGAGTTTTTAAATCAGAGCTCATTCTGTTTTAGAGCACTGGCCTCAAACAAACAGACAGACACAGAGAGACACTCACTCACTGAGAGAGAGAGACACACACTCACTCACTGAGAGAGAGACACACTCACTCACTGAGAGAGAGAGAGAGAGAGAGAGAGAGAGAGAGAGAGAGAGAGAGAGAGAGAGAGAGAGAGAGAGAGACACACACTCACAGAGAGAGAGAGAGAGACACACTCACTCACAGAGAGAGAGAGACACACTCACTCACTGAGAGAGAGAGAGAGAGAGAGAGAGAGAGAGAGAGACACTCACAGAGAGAGACACTCACTCACTGAGAGAGAGAGAGAGAGAGAGAGAGAGAGAGAGAGAGAGAGAGAGAGAGAGAGAGAGAGAGAGACACTCACTGAGAGAGAGAGAGACACACTCACTCACTGAGAGAGAGAGAGAGAGAGAGAGAGAGAGAGAGAGAGACACACTCACTCACTCACTGAGAGAGAGAGAGACACACTCACTCACTGAGAGAGAGAGAGAGAGAGAGAGAGAGAGAGAGAGAGAGAGAGAGAGAGAGAGAGAGAGAGACACTCACTCACTGAGAGAGAGAGAGAGAGAGAGAGAGAGAGAGAGAGAGAGAGACTCACTCACTGAGAGAGAGAGAGAGAGAGAGAGAGAGAGAGAGAGAGAGAGAGAGAGAGAGAGAGAGAGAGCTATAAATCAAACAGCCGTTGGAGCCTAATTGGCCAGAGCGACTAGCTCCAGCCAAAATATTGTTTTCCCTCTGCGCTATCTGCTTCCATCTAAAAGACTTTCATAGAAACTGTGGTTTCCTGTTCCAGGGTGTTGGCCACAGAACATGGTCAAACTTCAATGTTCAACATCCCCTGGTCTGCAAAAATAATCTCAGCGCACTGAGCCTCTTCTGTAGGAGAAAGGAAGAGAAAGGGGCCAGAAATATATTCTGTCCTGTGAGGAAAAAAAATGAAACACAGTTTCCTCCCCTCCTCCAGCCTGGAGCCAGGCCAACAGTGAGGAAGGCCTCAAAGGCAGAGAGAGGTTTCTCCACACCTGACTGAAGTACTGAGCTCTAACTCATTAATGCTTTCCGTGATTCCTATCATCTTCCCACCTCCTTCTCAAACATATTAGAGGGAAAGGTCCAATGTCCCTCCCATCGAACAATTTTGTGGAGGCGAGAAGAGTGGATGTAAGGAATTGAGGAAAAATGAATTGTGAAATTGTCATGGTCTCTGCAACCTCTTCAAAAACAGGTCACAGGCATCCAAAAGGATTCTGAACACTATTGCGCCATTCAGCTCCAGCCTCCTTCATATCAACAGCTAAACCAGGTCAGACCAATCAGAACGATGTGACATGGGAGTCAGGACCTTCATACTCACCTCTGAGATCTCCCTGTACAATGACAAAACCTCAGAGGCTCTCTGACAAAAGAAAACCAGGTCATATCTATCAGAGGAGACTAATCTTCACCCTTCTTCACAGGCCCTGTGTCTCCTCCCCTCATTCTGTTTCCAGAATGAGGGGAGGAGAGTGATACAATGTTTTATAATTATCAACCATTTTGTTTAGTTTTCTCCTCTGCTGAGGCAATTGTGAGCCTTGCAACGGTTTAAAGTTGGTAGAGAATGGCGTTTGCAATGCCAGGATTGTGGGTTTGATTCCTGCTGGGATAAACCATACGAAAATGTATGCAAGCAGACTAACTTGCTTTGAATAAAAGCATCTGCTAAATGGCATATATTATTAATATTATTTTTGTATTATGTGAATGTAGGCACCACTACTGAATAGGGTATATTCACTAGTCTATGAATATTCACTAGTCTACATCCCTGGTATATTCCCTGTCTCTTGAGTCCCCTAATCGGCATCGGCAGCGTTCATAAATGCATTGCTACTCACAGAATGTTTCCGCGATATCAAGTTATGATGCAGCGTGCATTTCATCAAATGCTCTCAGTCAAACAACCAACAACATTGCACAACTGGTTATTTTCCTGTGTTTGGTCCAGACTGCGTTCTCAACAGCAGCGAACCGTACCACAGTATAAATTGAATCGGCCCAAGATCACCCTTTTTGAGCCAACCATGGTGCGTTGTTTAGTGTACTCCCGAGTGAAGACAATGTTTTTCACACCAGTACAAATGAACCAAACGAAGGGGGTCAACACACCAGAGTTTGGAGAAACTGCTCCAAACCAATTTGGTGTGAGAGCCCCTTTAGACGCCCAGGCAGAGTTGATAGGATTGAGGATCAACGTCTGCCAATGCGGAGATCCCTGCAATGATGTGGAGATGACTTTGATGTTGTGTAGATCACTTTGATTATGTGTAGAATATCACTTCTAATGTTTTTAGTGGGGTTACACTATAGGCCATATTCATTCTGTCTTTCATGACAGACTTAACATCAATGTAAATAACGGGTTACTTAATGCTTCTGCCCACAGAATCAAATCCAGCAGCTAGCTACTGTAGCACACAAGATAATTTACCACTGCTCTTCAGATGGCTTTAGGTTTTATTAGCATGCTGTCTGAGACAAGACTGTCAGAGCTGTACCTTTTTGGTGCATACATTTTATGACAGTGCCTCAAACTGTGAATAAAACAAGATGTGTCTATAAAGGCTCAATAAAACATATTAGTTGCCTATATTACAGGCCCTGTAAAATGTATGCAATAAGTAACATTGCTAAGCAACGGTAAAGAAAGTTTATGAGACTTGTTTATTAACCAATAACAGGTTTCGGTTTACAATACTTGCAAATTAAGTCCTCTCAGCGGGAAACATTTGTTGCATACTTCCTGCAAATGGTCATTGGGAAACGTTAGCACTAGCACTGTTGCAACAGAAATATCCTCTCAGCAGGATTGTATGTTTGGAGCAGCTCTAAAAAAAAATTATATTGCCATGGAGGAAGATGATGGCTTCAGGTAAAGCTGGTAGAGCTGAAACAGACATTTAGCCATAGATGTGGTGAAAGGAATGGCCCAAGGGGGGATATTAACTTACTACAGGAGGTCCATACAGAACAGCTTGGTTCGAACTACTAGAACTACTTCTATGTATGAAGTCTACCGTTCCCTCAGTCACCTGAAGGCTATGCTCTGAATTAGCTTGAGCTGAAGTAAAGAAAAAAAATAAAGATGTCATATACACTGGATAGGTGCAGCGAAATGTGTTGTTTTACAGAGGTCAGCCATGGTAATATGGCGCCCCTGGAGCAAATTAGGGTTAAAAACCTGGCTCAAGGGCACGTCGACAGAATTTTCACCTTGTCAGCTTGGGTATTCAAACCAGCGACCAGATACACTCATATGTCTGTCTATGGTAAATGTCTCCTTTTACTGTGACTGAGCCACTATCTCCTCAAGGCTATATGTTCTGACTTAGCTTGGTCTGAGGTACTAGACTAGACCCATGTTTATGAATGTCTACTTCCCCCTCTCATTGAATCTACAGAAGTCCGACCGCAGTACTGCAGGCATCGTTTGCAGAAAACAGGATACCCCATTATAGTGAATGGAAAAATGGCAATCTTCATATAAAGAAATGTTTAGAAGACAATCATGGTATCAATAAATTCCTGCTAACAGAGATATTAAAGAAAGGATGAGATAGGAATCCCATTGGGCAACGAATGGAGAATTGTATAAACAGAGGCTCTCTGACAATACAAAAACAGGCCATATCTATCAGAGAGGAGACTAATCTTCACCCATCATCACCAGCCCTGTGTATCTGTGTCCCCTGGAGCAGAGAAATGGAAACGGAATGAGGGGAGGAGAGTGATACGATTTTTTATGATTATCAACCATTTTGTTTTGAAGGGCACTGACATATTTTTCACCTAGTCGGCTCGGTGATTTGAACCAGCAACCTTTCAGATACTGGCCCAACACTAGGCTACCTGCCACCCATAACATACATTTTGGTAAAGCTTGTGGAAGGCTACCCAAAACGTTTGACACAAGTCAAACAATTTAAAAGACAATGCTACCAAATACTAATTCAGTGTATGTAAACTCCCGAGCCACTGGGAAAGTGATGAAATAAATAAAAGCTGAAATAAATCATTCTCTCTACTATTATTCTGACATTTCACATTCTTAAAATAAAGTGGTGATCCAAACTGACCTAAGACAGGGAATTTTTACTAGGATAAAATGGCAGGAGTTTAAATGTATTTGGCTAAGGTGTATGTAAACTTCCAACTTCAACTGTATGCATGCACCACTTTTCCGTTTTTTTTTGCAAATTCTTTTTTTGAAACAAGTAAAAAAAAAAAAAATTCACTTCACCAATTTTGTGTATGTCCATTACATGAAATACAAATAAAAATCAATTTAAATTACAGGTTGTAATGCAACAAAATAGGAAAAACGCCAAGGGGGGATGAATACTTTTGCAAGGCACTGTAGCTTTGTCTGAGAGGTACAAGACCAGACCCATGTGTAGTTTGTCTCTTGTTACCGCTAAATCTCCTCCAGGCAATGTTCTGGCTTCATGAATAATCCATCCATGAACAGTAAAGCAGCATTTTGTTGCTCTGACATGGGGATTTATACCCTGTCTATCCAAACAAACCGCCTGGTCAGGTTCAGTCCGTCAGTAGACCCTCCATTCTCCTCTCCTTTACTCTGCCCATCCAGGACCTGTCAGGCTAATGACTAACGGCGCAGACCCCCCCAGGAGATAAACAATGTGTCTGATACAGGTGACAGACACTGCTGTCTGATAATGACACTGCAGTCTGCTTCAACTTGTGATTTCATAAGGCAAATGGCATAAGGTAATAACCCTCTGTTTGTATACATGACTAGGCAGTACTAAGTATAGTACACAGATGTGCAGTTTCAATTGCATTGCTTATGTTTTTTTATGTAACCTTTATTTAACTAGGCAAGTCAGTTAAGAACAAATTCTTATTTACAATGAAGGCCTACCCCGAACCAGGTAGTGATGCCTCTAGCACTGAGATGCAGTGCCTTAGACTGCTGCGCTACTCGGGAGCCCTGTCAAGGTGTGTAGGCTACAGCAGACACAAACTGTATCCTATTTCAATAGAAACACTGGGCACACGGCAATCAGGACCCCTTCTACTGATTGATACCCATTGTGTTATCAGCCATCAGCCAGGAGCCACATATTGGGTTAGTGTAACAGTGTAGGGCTTAGACTAGGCTATTAGATAGGCACATATTGCATATCAGTGAAGCTATTGATAATTGTAAACAGTAGAGGGGTGAGGTGGGATCTAGTGCTGTGAAGCAGAACAAAGACATCTTGCCTTCTCTGTGTGTGTGTGGGGGGGGGTATGGAGCCGCAGAGTGAGACGCTGATTAGCAACGCTACATTACCTCTCTGTGTCCAAGGGCAACTGCTTCACATCAACACACTCTTTGAAACTGAGCAGCTAGCTAACCTTACCTCAGAGTTCACGAGCAAATATCCTGAAGTTCCTTGTGTGATGGAAATGTTGAATTTAGAATATAAAAGTTGCTTGTTGCAATATTACCATAAACATCTGAGTGAGAAAAATGATTGGCAAGTGTTATATTAGTGGGTTGTATTTTCCTCCATTTACAAAGGGAAGATTAATGTTGAGACAAAGATCTGTAGTTATGTTCCATTCCTCTGTATGTGCTGTTCACACATTACCACATACAGTGCTATAATTAGAGAGAGATTTGCATTTGAATGTGTTTGTGGGACTGGTCGCTGGAATGGGGTGGGAGGGTTGAGGGCAGAGAGAATAAATCCAACCAGCCTGAATAACTCAGCAATCCATTCCCATGCTACAGTGTGTAGAGGACAACCAATATGGATTACATAGGGCCGATGCCAATACCAATTGTTTGGGGTAAAATATTTTATTCCTATTATCAACAATAATTTAATTTTAAAATGTTCATGCCAACTTTGCCCAGAGATAGCTATGTATGCATTAATGAATAAATACATATTACATTTCTATTTTTTGGTACCAATCTAACAATAGAAAAACATAATGGTAATCATTCACATCACATGCAAGAGAGAGTTGTATAAGAGAGTTGTATAACATTTTTGAAGACAATCAGCTGTGGAATCAGCATACTTTGCATATTATCATAAATAAAGTGATAGGGTAGTGAAATGATGTTAGCTTCAGCTGTAAGCTAGCTAGCTAGCAAAGTTAATTTTCTGTGACTGAATGTAGCCTATTATGCTAGCTACCTGGCTTGCTAGCTAGCAAGCTACCGAAATCTTGTTTTGTAAAGAGCTGTAGCCTGTTATGGACATTGTTTTGCCGAACAGTAAATGAATGAACACTTTCAATTAGGCTTGGGCGGTATACCATATACCGGGTTATTTGGAAACAGCCACATGATGTTTTTTCAAAACCGCCAATACCGTTGAAACACTCGTAATTTTGTAGGTACTTTTTAAGTAAATACCTGCAGTCAATTTGTGCAATACGTTACTGAGATAAAGCAGACTGTGTTCTTCATTTCACATGAAGCTTAACATAGTTCCCCAGAACAGTTGAGCCGGTCACGTTTGTTTGTAAATAGCACAACGGGAGAACCAGGAGCAGGTGATTCCAATTGTGTATTGACAGGGGTCGCGTTTTATATTGAAAGCCAACAGTGTGTTTTGCTTCAATAGAGTAATCAGGGATGTGCAACTATTGTTTTCCTTGACAGAAAATACATTAGTGCAACACATTCGGCAGAAAATAGCTTAATTTTCAGAGGTGCAACACTATTTGGCTGGCAACCACACAAGTAAATGAGTTTACAATGAAAAAACTTTTTATGGCAAAATCGATGCATGGCCATAATGTTTGTAACAGAAAGAATGTAGCCAGCTACATTTCCTCATGTTTTTCTTAAAGTTAATCTTGCATATTACCGTAGAAAAGTATGTTGGCTACACCCAAGACAATTTGCGGAGAAAAGTAGTTTGAGCGCTGTCTGCCGACCAGAAATTACAATAAGAAGAGTGAATGAGTGCACCAGCTTGTGCGATCGCGCTTCATTGAGTACCTCAACTGCGCCGATACTCAAAAATATCAGCCCAACCGAGTATCGGTCATTCTCGAACTGTGTGTGTGCGTGTGTTTTTGTGTGTGCGCATGCAAGCGAGAGAATCAGGATAGCGCAAAGGTGTGACTAGCTCTCCACCCCTCTCCATTTCCACCTCTCTTCCTTTCTCTAAATCCCTCTACCTTCCTCATCTCTTCTTTTTTAGCTCTCCAATCTCTTTTTTAGCCATTATCTCTGCGCATCCCTCACTTTCTCCCACCCTCTCCTCACACTACATTTGTCTCTACTTTTGTAACTATGATCTCTCTACTTCCTCTTCTCTCTGCTACATCTACAATTCTCTCGCTACCCCTTCTCCCTCCCATTCTCTTCCTCTTTTTCTGTCTGCCACTGAGCTGTGCTTTCTGCAGTGCCAGTGTGAATATCAACATGGAGCACCTGCCACTCAGAGAGGGTTGGTGTGAGCGGTGGTGCAAGCCTGCAGCAGGGGACCCTACCCTGGGGACACAGATGTAACAGTAGAGAGAGGGCCACCGGTCACAGAAGACACACATCTCATACCACACACATCAGGCTAGGCATATGAACCACATTGTCCTGTCCCAGGGGATCAGCAGGGTTAGAGATACAGAGTCTGGGTTAGAGCAGGTCTCACACCTACCTGCTTGTCATGGTTCTTCTCACTGGACAGGACCTGACTGTCATAGCAAGGTCCCTTCTCACTGACCAACCCATCAACCAAACACAGACACCCAGGCAGACAGACGGACAAAGAGAGATGTATGGCTACAGTACGTCCACACAAACACACATCACAGAAAAAAAGGAGCAATATTTTGACAGTCAGACAAACCACAAATCAGGTCATATCACTTCAAATACTCTGTAGAGCACTCATCTAAAAATGTATAATCTTGTGATAATATAACCACTTTTTCTGTCTGGCAAAATGAGACCCTTAATCAAAGAAGGTAAATTGAAATGTAACTCTTTAGTCATATCTCAGGTTACCTATTTGTTTATGGTCTTGCTTACACCAAGCAATGTTTAATTTGTATTATATATGAGCAAAATCTATTCCATTTCATTTGGAAAGGCAAGCCAGACAAAATTAAATTGGCCGATTTATGAAATGAATATGAATTCAAAGGGCAGAAATTATTAAATATTAAAGCATTAGACCTCTCACTGAAGGATTCAGTCATACAAAAGTGAAATACTTACATCTGAACTGGTTCTCTAGCAGATTAGTAAGAACGTCTCACCCCATGTTCAAGAATGGCCTTTTTCCCTTTATTCAGATAACAACCTCTCACTTTCGGTTATTCCAAAATATTTCTATTTTTAAAACAAGCCATAGAAAGTTGGTTGTAATTCCAGTTTAATCCACCAGAATGAACAGAAAAAAAGAATACAAATATTATGGTTAAACTCAAATATAATAATTGATAAATATATATATTTTTTTAATTTATAAAGAAAGTATAATCTTTGTAAATGATATAAATAGGACTGGTGGAGTTGTCACACATGCAGCTAACACATTCATATGGACATTTCTGCTCTACCTAAAATTACAACCAACTAATTGCAGCATTACCGCAAAAATGGAAGAGGAAAGTGGAAGGGGGAAAAAGTAAGGAACGTGTCTGTCAGCCCTGCATTAAAATTGTGATAAATAAAAATGTATACCAGTTTCATTTAAGGACCAACACATTGACAGCTGTGCCATAAAGATTGCAAAATAGTTGGGAAGAGGTTTTCGATGTACCGATTCCATGGCACATGGTTTATCAATTGATACACAAAATTACCCCGGATTCAATTTAAATAATTATTGCAACCAATAGAATGTTATATATATATATATATATATATATATATTACACACACACTAGCCGGGTCTCGCACCCACTGTGAAATTTGGTGGAGGATCGGTGATGATATGGGGGTGCTTCAGCAAGGCTGGAATCGGGCAGAAT
This sequence comes from Brachymystax lenok tsinlingensis, assembly GCA_030435695.1. NCBI lineage: Eukaryota > Metazoa > Chordata > Actinopteri > Salmoniformes > Salmonidae > Brachymystax > Brachymystax lenok. The sequence goes on along the minus strand of CM059797.1, from coordinate 40,045,912 downwards.
CACGCATGAATCAAGCCACGTACAAGGTTGTCCTGGATGAAAACGTGCTTCCCTCTGCTCTGATAATGTTCCCCAACTCTGAGGATTGTTTTTTCCAGCAGGACAATGCTCCATGCCAAACAGCCAGGTCAATCAAGGTGTGGATGGAGGACCACCAGGTCAAGACCCTGGCCAGCCCAATCTCCAGACCTGAACCCTATTGAAAACCTCTGGAACATCTTTTTTATTCTTTTGACCAGTTGTCATTTTCTGCAAATAAATGCTCTAAAAGACAATATTCATGGAACCTTCCATATGTAGCTTGTTTTTGGTCGCAGGTTCAGGAATGGCTAAAGAATTTCAACATTTACCTGGAGCTAACTCTGCAAATAGCATTGCATGGGGATTTGAAAAGTCATAGTCAATCGATCAATAATATAATAATACTTTTGGCAAAAATGATCTTTAATTTACAAATCTGTAGAAACTATGAGAATAGAAAGGTTCAGAACTTTTCTCAAACATCACAACACAGATGAAAAATATGTCAAATAGAAATAAAAAAACTGGATGGTGTTCAGAGATATATGGGAGGGGTTGAGGGTAGCTGAAGGATGGGAATAAAACCAAACAAAATATAACTATTGTAAAATACTCTAACATTTATATAGTATGTACAGTAAATTTGGAAAGTATTCAGACCCCTTGACTTTCTCCACATTTTGTTATGTGCAGCCTTATTCTAAAATTGATTTTTTTTTTTTTTTTTTGTCCAAATAAATCTACACACAATACCCCATAACGACAAAGAAAAAACAGGTTTGTAGACATTTTTGCAAATTGATATTAAAAAAAATTATGAAATATCACATTTACTCAGTACTTTGTTGAAGCACCTTTTGGTATGATGCTACAATCTTGGCACACCTGTATTTGGGGAGTTCTCCCATTCTTCTCTGCAGATCCTCTCAAGCTCTGTCAGGTTGGATGGGGACCGTCACTGCAGAGCTATTTTCAGGTCTCTCCAGAAATGTTAGATCGGGTTCAAGTCCGGGCTCTGGCTGGGCCACTCAAGAACATTCCGAGACTTGTTCCGAAGCCACTCCTGCGTTGTCTTGGCTGTGTGCTTAGAATGTTGTCCTGTTGAAAGGTGAACCTTCGCCCCACAGTCTAATGTCCTGAGTGCTCTGGAACAGGTTTTCATCAAGGATCAAGCTGCCACCACCATCCTTCACCGTAGGGATGGTGCTAGGTTTCCTCCAGACGTGAAGCTTGGCATTCGGGCCAAAGAGTTCAATCTTGGTTTCATCAGACCAGAATCTTGTTTCATGTGCTGTCATGTGCCTTTTACTGAGGAGTGGCTTCCGTCTGGCCAATCTATCATAAAGGCGTGATTGGTGGACTGCTACAGAAACGGTTGTCCTTCTGGAAGGTTCTCCCATCTCCACAGAGGAACACTAGAGCTCTGTCAGAGTGACCATTGGGTTATTGGTCAGCTCCCTGACCAAGATCCTTCTCCCCCGATTGCTCAGATTGGCCAGGGGCCCAGCTCTAGAAAGAGTCTTCGTGGTTCCAAACCTCTTCCATTTAAGAATGATGGATGCCACTATATTCTTGGGGACCTTCAATGCTGCATAATTTCCCAGATCTGTGCCTCGACACAATCCTGTCTCGGAGCTCTACGGACAATTCCTTTGACCTCATGGCTTGGTTTTTACTCTGACATGCACTGTCAACTGTGGGGCCTTATATAGACAGGTGTGTGCCTTTCCAAATCATGTCCAATGAATTGAATTTACCATAGGTGGACTCCAATCAAGTAGTAGAAACATCTCAAGGATGATCAATGGAAACAGGATATACCTGAGCTCAATTTTGAGTCTCATAGCAAAGGGCCTGAATAGTTATATAAATATTTTTTTTTTATATATAATTCTGCAAAATGTCTAAAAACCTGTTTTCGTTTTGGCATTATGGGGCATTGTCTGTAGATTGACGAGGGAACAAAAATATGTAATACATTTTAGAATAATTCTGTAACGTAATAAAATGTGGAAAAGGTCAAAGGGTCTGACTACTTCCGAATGCACTGTATAAGCTAGAAGTAGAAGCCTAACTGTTGTTGTCCATTAGTTTACTCCAATTAGGGAAGGGGTGGCAGGGTTAGGGGAAAATAATAAATATATATGCGGGATTGGAAATGATGCAGACAATTACATTGATGGAGGCTACAATATATCAGCAATATTAAAGCTGATCTACCCCTTAAAACAATATAATAAAATAAAATATCAGTTGTCTCCACAGTTTGCCCAGAGTTGTCCCGCTAGGTGAGTTAACTCTCTGATTGGATAAGAGAGTTGGCCAGGTATGAGTTAACTCTGACTCTCTTATTCTATCTGGCCGATGCTGTAAATGATTTGAACCATGTGTCTCTCATCACAAAGCTGAGCTGGGCTTAGTGAGGCCCGACCAGGCCAGCCAGGAAATGAACAGGTAGGCAAAGAGGGTTCTGGGATTGATGGAACTCCATTGAGCACACTGACAATCTGATTACCTCACACAGGCTTAGGAGCCTTTACAGTCCAGACACACGTGTGCGGATGCTCACGCACACACACACAGTCACATGCACACGCAAATGCACGCATGCAAAAACACACACACACACGCTGCAGGTGGTCATGGTATTTTGGGACAAGTGACAGAGGGAGGGGGTTAAGAGACAGGAAGAAGGGGAAAAACCAACAAGGTCATCAGTGATGGAAGTTGAGGAGAACTGTTTGAACACACACAAGCAAACAAACATACAGTACTGACGCAAATTACAGCCAAATCCAAACAACAACATCCAGTCCAGTGTGGCTTTAATACAGACTTTGATTGTGGTTTCCACTTCCTGGGTTGCACCTGTGTGCCCTCTGGCCAATCAGCAGTGTTTATTTACTCCAGCAGCCAGTTATTTGGCGGCTGGCCAGGCCAGGAGAGGAGAAGCCTCCCTCTGAGCCAAACACTATTAACAACTGCTTCATAATTCACATCCTCTGGATCACTTAGCATTGGGGTGTGTGTGTGTGTGTGTGTGTGTGTTGGATGGTGGGGCTGGGGGAATAAAAAGAAACAGGGAGGAAAAGAGGAGGAGCAAGCAGGCAGCAGAATCAGAAAGGAAACAATGCCGTTTTTTTTGCCTGGGGTGACCCAAAACAGCTAATTAGGCCACAAATCACAGACTAGCGGAACCCACAAACCACATCCCTGGATGATTACTACAGTTACTGAGTCCTGCCTAAAATCCTGCTGCCCCTGTCCAGCCCTGTCCACTCCCCACCCCGCCCCCCAATATGTTGGTCTACACATAAACCAATGATGTGTACACACACACCCTGCTCTGAATCCAGATAAGGGCTGCATTAAAGGGATAGTTCAACCAAATGACATGTGGGTTTCCTTACCTTGTAAGCAGTCTATGTAAAAGGAATGATAACTAAACCAAAGCATGGCATGCTTTCTTAGCACTGTATCCAAAAGCAAATTTTTCCCTGAAAAATGGTTTTATTGTCACATATGAAATGATAAGTGCAGTCGAATGTGTTGTTTGACAGGTCAGTCATTGAAATATGGCTACCCTGGAACAAATTAGGGTTAAGTGCCTTGCACTTGCTCAAGGGCACATCGACAGATTTTTCATTTTTTCGGTTTGGGAATTCAAACAAGCAACCTTTCAGTTACTGGCCCAGTACTCTAACCGCTAGGCTACTTGCCTTCATGTGGACCAACAAGCTCGGAGACAGCTTCTACCCCCAAGCCATAAGACTTTTAAATATTTAATTCAGTGGTTACCCGGACTATCTGCATTGACCCTATCTTGCACTGACTCAATGCACACTCACAAGACTATACAGTGCAATTGGAAAGAATTCGGACCTCTTGACATTTTTCACATTTGTGACCCAGTTCGGGAAACTAGGCGTATGTCGAAAGTCACGACTTCACAGGAGAGAGCCGTTTGAGCGTAAAAAATATTTTTGGTCAAAATGCGTTTTTGGACAGAAATGCCTTCTCAAACATGTGAACTTTCATGTGCCTTAATAACAAACTTGTATGCCATCTGTAAACACAAATAAAATTGTTAAATTACGAGCCTTGTTGGTTAAGCCACAGAAAAAGTCAGCACTAGCCATGACTGGCTGAGATAATGAGTGGGCTGGACATGCCGAGAGAGGAGAGAGGATTGGTCTACCATATAGAAGGCTTCTTTATCTATTTCAGCACCGTTTCGAGCTGCTCTGAGACAAGCATGGAGAAACGAAAATGTTCAAATATTCCATGATATTCTTAAGATATGTGTTGATTGAATATAAGCAAGTGATGTCTGCTAAATAATCAAGTTAGGTTTCTCCAGAAATAAATAATTCTAAATAACTGGCTTTATTTACAAATTTGTGAGAATGTCTCACCCCATGTTCAAGAATTATCTTTTTCTCGCTCACTCTAGGTTAAATGAAAACAAAATCTCCAAAATATAGTTACTTTTTAAACAAAGTGATTATTATTATTAATTCATTTAGAATTATATAAAAGCCCCTTAGATATTCTCAGATATTCTCACAGATCCGAACGGAAAATGCCCCTTAGACATTAATATAGAGTCCCCCCAATCCTCTAAATGTAAGGGAAATGCCCCTTAGATATTAATATAGAGTCCTCCAATCCTCTAAATGTAATTATTGGTGGAGAGTCACATCATGGAAAAAAATATTTTTAGATATACTGGTAAAAACAGTGTAGGTCTTATTTATTTAGAGAGCATATTGAAGTTTGAAGCAAAAGCCTACAACTATTTTAGCACCATTTCACGCTGCTCTGAGACAAACACGACACAGGGATTCTTTAGCTAAATAGCCCAGTACTGTCGGACATCACGTTGTACAGCGCCATATTTTCCGTTCCATCCTAAAAGAAATCCAGAGGGTTTTTCATTTTTCATGGAATAGAAACACCATAATATTAATCAAATTAATTAAGCAAGTACCAGTCAAAAGTTTGGAAACACCTACTCATTCAAGGATTTTTCTATATTTTACTATTTTCTATATTGTAGAATAATAGTGAATACATCACAACTGTAGCAGTGGTAGCCCATCATGCAAATGTTTTCTATTAGCAGAACAATATACTTTTTATAACCTGGCAACTGTTGTGAAAATCCATCAACTAGCAATGTATTCGATGCTCAAGTACTCTAAAATGTTACATTTCTAACTCAAAACAGCAGTAGAGTATTTCTTCATCAACATCTTTATGCTTTAGTTAATAAAATAAAATAATGAGAAAAAAGGACACTCAAATGCGGATGTTTATATTTCACTTAATCTCCATTTGGGTATTGGCTAGACAAGAATTAGAAAATTATGGTGCAGAAATGTTATGCTCTTAGTGTAACCTTTATTTAACTAGGCAAGTCAGTTAAGAACAAATTCTTATTTACAGGGACAGCCTACTCCTTCCTCATAAATAGCCCAGTACTGTACTGCCGACGGTCATTTTCCATTCCAGCAAGTACCAGTCAAAAGTTTGGACACACATACTCATTCCATGATTTTTCAATATTTTTACTATTCTCTACATTGTAGAATAATAGTGAAGACATCACAACTATGAAATAACACATATGGAATCAGATAAGACCAAATTCATATTTACAAGGACAGCCTATTCATTCCTCCCCAACGGGGATTTGAACCCCGGTCTCCCACATTCAGTAGTACAGACATGGCCTGCTCTCCCTTATGTAAGGAATTAGGCACTTTCCCATGATTACTACAGCATGTATTGTAGACTGCACAGTAGCCTAATAAACAAATAATAAAATAATGAAAAAATATATATAATGATAAAAAAATACTCTTTTAAAATGATGTTGATTTAGTTATGGATCCATAACAAATTACTAAGGGAATACATATCACTGATATACAGAAATATTGAAACAAAGTGGCTTAATGAAGGCAAACAATTTAGAATCCTCTAATCCTGTAGCCTACTCCCAACCGTCATGTTGTGCATCGCCATATTTTCCATCCCATCCTAACAGAAACCCTGTGGGTTTCGTTTTTTGTTTTTCTCTGAAAAGAAACACCATAATATTAATCAAATTAATTAAGCCAAATTTCTTAAAATCAATCCCATATACTATGTTATTACAAAAAAGGTTTTAAATTGTCTGGTAATGCCAATATGGAATACTATCAAGTGCTTTTCAAAGATGCCCTCTAGTGGTCAAACTAGCAATAACTTGCAGTAACAGAAAAAAATGCCTGAGAATTAACGTGCCACAGAATGCTGCGGCAGCACACAAGGTGTTCCGCAGTATGACGCAACTTTTAAAGGAGGAACCACTGTATCTAAACAGATGGAGAAAACACCGGAATACATTTTCAAACTAAGGGCAACCGTGGTATGGTATTCCTGACAGGGAGACGCGTCCATCATGCATGATGATGTATACAGGTAAGATACTCCAGCGTTAGCTGGGTACATTTTCAGATATTACACATTTCTAATTTTGACAGAAAGTGGTTTCATTTCAAGCTAAAGTGTACTGTTAGCTAGCTAGCTAACGTTAGCTGGCTGGCTCCCTAGCTGATGTTATTATTCGTTTCCCAGAGTCATTTGCTTTTCTAGATAGAGCCTAATGTTAGCTAGCTAACATTGAGCCTGGTTGGTTAGCTCCCAGCACTGTGGCATTGTTGGCACTTTGTTCATTGTTGTTTAACTAGCTAACGTTAGCTGGCTGGCTTGTTAGCTAATATTACTTGACGTGTGTACAACACCCATTGAATATGGCCGGTGTCAGTAAACGTCTGCAAAAAAGTGTAATGAAACAAATCATCGGCCAGAGCGTCAAGTGTGCGCTCCGAGAGCAAAATGAGATGGGTGGGGCTAAAGCTTAAGAGGGTGTGAACGATGCTGAATGGGTGTAGACAAAGAGGAGCTCTTCACTAGATACCAAAACATTCAAAGGCCATTTTCTCAAGAGTTTACAAGATGATCAACTTTCATCGCAGAATTACTTTCCCATTGTTCATCAAATGCAGTGTACATAAGAATTACAGAATTACTTTCCCATTGTTCCTTAAACTTTGCAACATAAGACCAAATCCAGTTGGTGTGTCACATTTTGTTACGTTACAGCCTTATTCTAAAATGGATTAAACAGTTTTTTTGTATTCCCCATAATGACAAAGCAAAAACAGGTTTTTAGAAACCATTGCAAAAAAAAAAAAAAAAAAACAGGCACCATCACATTTACATAAGTACTCAGACCCTTTACTCAGTACTTTGTTGAAGCACCGTTGGCAGCAATTACAGCCTCGAGTCTAATTGGGTATGACGCTACAAGCTTGGCACACCTGTATTTGGGGAGTTTCTCACATTCTTCTCTGCAGATCATCTCAAGCTCTGTCAGGTTGGATGGGGAGCCCGGGGCTCTGGCTGGGCCAATCAAGGACATTCAGAGACTTGTCCTGAAGCCATTCATACATTGTCTTGGCTGTGTGCTTAGGGTCGTTGTCCTGTTGGAATGTGAACCTTCGCCCCAGTCTGAAGTCCTGAGCACTCTGGAGCAGGTTTTCATTAAGGATATCTCTGTACTTTGCTCCGTTCATCTTTGCCTCGATCCTGACTAGTCTCCCAGTCCCTGCCTCTGAAAAACATTCCCACAATATGATGCTGCCACCACCATGCTTCACCGTAGGGATGGTGCAAGGTTTCCTCCAGATGTGACGGTTGGCATTCAGGCCAAAGAGTTCAATCTTGATTTCATCAGACCAGAGACAGACTTGCTCATCAGACTTGTTTATCATGGTCTGAGAGTCTTTAGGTGCCTTTTGGGAAACTCCAAGTGGGCTGTCATGTGCCTTTTACTGAGGAGTGGCTTCCGTCTGGCCACTCTACCATAAAGGCGTGATTGTGTAAATAAGGTATTGTTTTTTATTTTTAATACATTTGCAAACATTTCTAAAAACCTGTTTTGCTTTGTGATTATGGGATATTGTGTGTAGATTGATTCAATAAATAATCAATTTATCCTCATCAATTTTAGAATAAGGCTGTAACGTAACAAAATGTGGGAAAAGTCAAGGGGTCTGAATACTTTCTGAATGCACTGTATATACTGTACACACACACACACACACTGTGTGCATATATCACAAAAAAAACACATTCAAAACCCACACACATTCACATACACATACACACACACACACACTTTCATACTCATCATATGCTGCTGCTACTCTGTTGGGGGAAAATGTACTTGATACGATCATGATGTGTTGTTGTCTCACCTAGCTATCTTAAAATGAATGGACTAATTGTAAGTCACTCAGGATAAGAGTGTCTGCTAAATGACTAAAATGTCAAACGTAAATATAATTACCTATCCTAGTCACTTTACCCTGCCTTTATGTACATATTAGGGGTGTTAACATTTAAACTTTAATGTAGTTGGGATCCTTAAGGTTAAGAAAAATCCCTAACCCGAAAAACAATGTTGTTTTTCCCACATAATTAAAATCGCAGTGCAGTTATCACAGAACATTATTTTCCATGCTATAGCCTAACTAGCCTATATCGCTATAAAGGTCTGGGGAAACCAGAGAGGAAGAGGCAAACCTTAGGCTACTTTGGTAAATTTGTGAGGCATGCAAGACAATTAAGACATTGGAAGATGCAGATTACTAAACCATATGCGCACTGTTCTGTCTGCCCATCATCTCTCTCCCTCTAATTGGCCTACATGCTCTTTCTCTTAACTAAGGTGTGTGTTCAGTCTTCGGTCTCTTGCGTGTAGAATATCCTAGCTAAAGGTTGGTTTAGACAATTAGAATGCGACAAGCATCGCTGTTCAAAACGACACTGAATTTATACTGGAATGTTGTAGACTGTTGCTGTGACTATCCGTTTCCTTGTCTCACAGACATTTAAAAAGTTGGAGTCTCTACGACTGTCGCAACATCCATTGTCGTGGTTACCAGACTGCCAATAGCAACCAGACAAAATCCTCCTGTGACAAGATGATGCAGTAGTTCTAAAAGTCTCAGAGTGACCTACTTTGTCACACTGTGGCAGTAAGTTATTTTCTGTAAGCTTACCATTACCTTTGCAAATAATAATGTGGGTTTATTTTCATGTAATAATTTATCAAAAGTAGCTCAAATTAAGACGTTGCCCTCTTTCACCATACTTGTTTGTTATGGCCATTGAATTGTTAACTATACAATTTTTATACAATTATAAAATTAAGGGGATATACAGTGGGGCAAAAAAGTATTTAGTCAGCCACCAATTTTGCAAGTTCTCCAACTTAAAAAGATGAGAGAGGCCTGTAATTTTCATCATAGGTACACTTCAACTATGACAGACGAAATGAGGAAAAAGAAATCCAGAAAATCACATTGTAGGATTTTTAATTTATTTATTTGCAAATTATGGTGGAAAATAAGTATTTGGTCAATAACAAAAGTTTATCTCAATACTTTGTTATATACCCTTTGTTGGCAATGACAGAGGTCAAACGTTTTCTGTAAGTCTTCACAAGGTTTTCACACACTGTTGCTGGTATTTTGGCCCATTCCTCCATGCAGATCTCCTCTAGAGCAGTGATGTTTTGGGGCTGTCGCTGGGCAACACGGACTTTCAAAGATTTTCTATGGGGTTGAGATCTGGAGACTGGCTAGGCCACTCCAGGACCTTGAAATGCTTCTTACGAAGCCACTCCTTCGTTGCCCGAGGCGGTGTGTTTGGGATCATTGTCATGCTGAAAGACCCAGCCACGTTTCATCTTCAATGCCCTTGCTGATGGAAGGAGGTTTTACTCAAAATCTCACGATACATGGCCCCATTCATTCTTTCCTTTACACGGATCAGTCGTCCTGGTCCCTTTGCAGAAAAACAGCCCCAAAGCATGATGTTTCCACCCCCATGCTTCACAGTAGGTATGGTGTTCTTTGGATGCAACTCAGCATTCTTTGTCCTCCAAACACGACGAGTTGAGTTTTTACCAAAAAGTTCTATTTTGGTTTCATCTGACCATATGACATTCTCCCAATCCTCATCTGGATCATCCAAATGCTCTCTAGCAAACTTCAGACGGGCCTGAACATGTACTGGCTTAAGCAGGGGACACGTCTGGCACTGCAGGATTTGAGTCCCTGGTGGCGTAGTGTGTTACTGATGGTAGGCTTTGTTACTTTGGTCCCAGCTCTCTGCAGGTCATTCACTAGGTCCCCGTGTGGTTCTGGGATTTTTGCTCACCGTTCTTGTGATCATTTTGACCCCACGGGTGAGATCTTGCGTGGAGCCCCAGATCGAGGAAGATTATCAGTGGTCTTGTATGTCTTCCATTTCCTAATAATTGCTCCCACAGTTGATTTCTTCAAACCAAGTTGCTTACCTATTGCAGATTCAGTCTTCCCAACCTGGTGCAGGTCTACAATTTTGTTTCTGGTGTCCTTTGACAGCTCTTTGGTCTTGGCCATAGTGGAGTTTGGAGTGTGACTGTTTGAGGTTGTGGACAGGTGTCTTTTATACTGATAACAAGTTCAAACAGATGCCATTAATACAGGTAACGAGTGGAGGACAGAGGAGCCTCTTAAAGAAGAAGTTACAGGTCTGTGAGAGCCAGAAATCTTGCTTGTTTGTATGTGACCAAATACTTATTTTCCACCATAATTTGCAAATAAATTCATAAAAAATCGTACAATGTGATTTTCTGGATTTCTTTTCCTCATTTTGTCTGTCATAGTTGAAGTGTACCTATGATGAAAATTACAGGCCTCTCTCATCTTTTTAAGTGAGAGAACTTGCACAATTGGTGGCTGACTAAATACTTTTTTTGCCCCACTGTAAATTAATGGATTATAAACAAAAAGTTATCAATTGATCTATGCCGATGATTCAAGTTGAGTCCACAATCTTCAACCCTGAACGGTCTGAGGACCTGGATATTTTCTCCAGTTTATCTGGACTAAAACCCAACTATGAGAACTGTACTTTATTACGGATTGGGTCTTTAAAAGACAAACTTTAAATTGCTATGTGGTCTCCCGATTAAATGGGTGGGTGGTGCAGTTGATGTGCTTGGTGTACACATCCCTGAAAAGTTTAATGATCTTGCAACTATCACATTTGATAGAAAACTTTGAAAACCACAGTTTCAATATCTATTCATGGCTGAAAATCTGAAAAGAACAAGTTTTGAAATCAGTGGAAGACAACTGGCCAAACAAGCTGTGCAAACTAAACGGAAACAACACAGGATGTCTTATTAAAAGGGGTTGCAGTCTGCCGTGAAGCTTTCATCCACGTATAACAGGTAAGAATCTAGCTACAGAGTCAGATATTATACGTTTCTAATTTTGTCAAAGTTGTTTTCATTGCAAACTAAAGCTTGCTGTTAGCTAGCCAGCTGGAGTTCAATGGCTGTCTGGCTTGCTAACTAACAATGAACCTAACATTAATTGGTAAACTTTAGCTTGCTATGACAATCGGTTTGTATTGCTAGTAACGTTACACTATGGATTGGGATTATATATCATATTTTATCTAGCTAACGTTAACGTGACATGTCTAAACAAAAGACCAAGTTAAAGATTGATGTTAGCTAGCTAACGTCAGCCGAGGTTAGGTGGCTGGCTTGCTAGTTAACATTAACTTATGTGTATGAAGTGTGTGTAACGTTAGTGTAGTTTTCTCAGAATGCCATTTTGCATTGCTAGTTATAGCGTAATATTAGCTAGCTAACATTGAACCTATTGGTTAACTTTAGCTAGCTATGACAATCGGTTTGTATTGATAGTTAAAGCTTGCTGTTAGCTAGCCAGCTGACGTTAGATGGCTGGCTAGCTACAGTAGCGAACATTCCCTGTATGAACTGTGTGTAGTGATATCTCAGAATGCCATTTCACATCTATTGTATAATAATGCTAAAATATTTGTATCTGGAATTTGTATTTCAGCATCAATCAGTAGAACAAGCCTGACTCTAATGCAGTCATCAAAAAGAGAGCTGGCCCAAGCAAGCAAAGGCAGCAGCGCAGTCATCAACTACATGCACCATTTCTTCAACTACGGAGTTGGGAAAACGTGTTGACCTGAATTGTGATAACTGCAGCGGCCAAAACAAGAACAAGTTTGTGCTCTGGTATGCACAAGCTTCACCACAATCTGGACCTTCACTTCCTGATCACAGGCCACACTAACTTTGCCCCTGATTGGTGCTTCGGCCTCATCAAGCAGCGCTTCAGAAAGACCAGAGTGAACACTTTGAGATTGCTGGTGTTTTGAAGGACAGTACTGTGACAGGGGTAAACATCCCAAAGCTGGTTGGACTGGAGGATGGTACGGTGCTGGTGGAAACAACACCTGACTCCGTACTTCAGGCCGCTGCCACAGATCAAGCAGTACCAGCACTTCAGGTAAAACATAATTTTCATTGTGTGAGGTTATTCTTCTTATCTAAACTTGGGAGGTGAATTGATGTTGTGCAGGGTTGTAATGTCTTCAGATTTTTTGTTATTCCCTGCTTTACAGCTTCGATGCTCTGGAGCCTGGTGTTGTCACCAAGGAGCGTTCGGACTGTCGGGACCAGGTTTCAGCTGCTGCGCATCCTTCCTCCCATAGATGGTCTGCCTGTAAAAGCACCACCTGGACTGGACACAGCTAGACAAACTATTGTTTTGACAAGATCAGGGAGTTTGCGACAGAGGCTATAGACATCACATGCCCTGCACCAAAGTCAAGGGCAGGACAGAAACAGGCTCTCTGAATATAGATTCCCTTGTTCATGCGTGGTTTGGACAGACCAGTCATCAGCACTTTCTGCAGTACCTCTATTCACATGACTCTCTCCTAAAACACACGCCATACGTTGCTGCTACTATTTTTCTTTATCCTGCCACCTCGTCTATCACTGATATCGTTATTGATATTGTTCTTGTACATACTGTGTATGTTATTTATATTGACACTATCGATTTCTGATATTGCTACTATGTAAATAACCATTTGGCTGTACAGTTTACACCTACTGTAGAGACCATCCACTTAGCAAAATATTGATATATAATGAATATTGATATGTGTGGTCGTAACAGGATTTTGTGACATACCACAAAAATATCATGTGACCGTATCAAGTGTCCACCACATAAATATATGGCGCATGCATCTGTTTATGTACTGTACATGTGCACCTCACTCAGGTTTCAACTCAGATTGCATGACCTTATCACATATGTATGGAATACATATGTGATAAGTGTGTGTGTAACAGTATATAAAGTATGCTATTGTACTGGTATGAAGGCATTTGGGTAGTGGTGTAAAGTACTTAAGTACAAATACTTGAAAGTACTACTTAAGTAGTTTTTTGTGGTATCTGTACATTACTTTATTATTTTATATTTTTGGCTACTTTTACCTCACTACATTCATAAAGAAAATAATGTACTTTTTACTCAATACACTTTCCTTGACACCCAAAAGTACTTACGCAGTGTCCTGATAAATTGTCCAATTCGCACACTTATCAAGAGAACATCCCTGGTCCTCCTACTGCCTCTGATCTGATCTGGCCGACTCACTAAACACAAATGCTCCATTTGTAAATTATGTCTGATAGTTGGAGTGTGCCCCTGGCTATCGTCAATAAAAAAATAACAAAAAATAGAATTGTGCCTTCTGGTTTAATATAAGGAATTTGAAATGATTTATACTTTTACTCTATGAAAATGTTGTACTTTTTCCACCACTGGATGTGGCTGGGGGTTATAACATTTCTTTCACATGACCCATCAATTTAGACAAGTGTGTCTGGGTAAGTGTCTAATATTTATTTTTTTTACAAATTATCTGGATACTATGTTAACCTGGAATTGTTCCTTATTGTAGGTTACTACCACTTTTAGTCTTAATCTTTACTACACTACTCACTGTTTAGCACATGACCTCACATGTGAATCTTTAAACTAACATGCACATTCCAAGGGTGGTGGGGGGCTGTGTGGGCAAACATGTTACACCCCCACAGAACACCATGGATACAAAGACTAAACACCATGAAAACCGATGCAATTTATCCGAAAATAGACATTAACGACAGTATTTTCTATGTTCCAGACATAGTGCAATAAACTGTAGAACTTCAAGCTCTGATAGACCCACTGTCTATGATCTGCATGTTAAGCGAGTCAGCTGAAGACACTTCTGAGATGTAATGTGATAAAATCCAGAGTCGAGAATGCCAACTCAAGTTGTTTTTGTAGGTTGTGGGGCAAACAGGCACAACTCAAGTATGAACATGACTTGAACATTGATCTTTTAGATGGCAAGATGGCAGTGTCTGTTTTAGTTCTTAGGATCCCGTTCAATTGCTTTAAGAACAGATCATAGTTCTCCTCCAGTCCCCCTGTTGTCCAGGGCCTATATCATACTGTCTCTAGGTCCTGATCTAGGATCAGGTCCTTCTTATCCATAACAATCTTCATTCATTATGATCTATAAGGCAAAACCGCTCTCTGATCAGCACTCCTACTCTGAGTCGCTCAATATATATGAACCCTGGTCTTGCTTCTGCAAGCTAAGCGTATATAACAATGGCCGCCTTAGGTTTACACAGTGTCCTGATCATTTAAAACCTAGATTGGTCAATAGTTAGTGGTGTAATTCACTTAGCCAGAGATAACAAGGGGACGAAATCAATTCACTTGACAGGTGTGGCATATCAAGAAGCTGATTAAACAGCATGATCATTACACAGGAGCACCTTGTGCTGGGGTCAATAAAAGCCCCCTCTAAAATGTGCACTTTTGTCACACAACACAATGCCATAAAAGTCTCAAGTTTTGAATGAGCGTGAAATTGGCATGCTGACTGCAGGAACGTCCACCAGAGCTGTTGACAGAGAATTGAATGTGAATTTCTCTAACAAAAGCCGCCTCCAACGTCGTTAAGAGAATTTGTCAGTACGTCCAACTGGCCTTACAACTGCAATCCACGTGTAACCACGCCAGCCCAGGACCTCCACGTCCGGCTGATGGAGACGATAGAGAACACGCTTTGAAGGAAAAATACTTCTAAAGTAATACTGCAATATTCTCAAAAATATACAATATTTTGCAGTATTTCCTGGGACTCGTGATAAATAAACTCAGCAAAAAAGAAACGTCCTCTCACTGTCAACTGCGTTTATTTTCAGCAAACTTATCATGTGTAAATATTTGTATGAACATAACAAGATTCAACAACTGAGACAAACTGAACAAGTCCCACAGACATGTGACTAACATAAATTGAATAATGTGTCCCTGAACAAAGGGGGGGTCAAAATCAAAAGTAACAGTCAGTATCTGGTGTGGCCACCAGCTGCATTAAGTACTGCAGTGCATCTCCTCCTCATGGACTGCACCAGATTTGCCAGTTCTTGCTGTGAGATATTACCCCACTCTTCCACCAAGGCACCTGCAAGTTCCTGGACATTTCTGGGGGAAATGGCCCTAGCCCTCACCCTCCGATCCAACAGGTCCCAGACGTGCTCAATGGGATTGAGATCCGGGCTCTTCGCTGGCCAAGGCAGAAAACTGACATTCCTGTCTTGCAGGAAATCACGCACAGAGCGAGCAGTATGGCTGGTGGCATTGTCATGCTGGAGGGTCATGTCAGGATGAGCCTGCAGGAAGGGTACCACAGGAGGGAGGAGGATGTCTTCCTTGTAACGCAAAGCGTTGAGATTACCTGCAATGACAACAACCTGTCTGATGATGCTGTGACACATCGCCACAGACCATGACGGACCCTCCACCTCGATCCCGCTCCAGAGTACAGGCCTCGGTGTAACGCTCATTCCCTCGGTGTAACGCTCATTCCCGATGTAACGCTCATTCCCGCAAAGGTGGGTTTGTGCCCATAGGCGACGTTGTGGGATGGGCACAAACCCACTGTCTGGGATGTCTGGTGAGGACCTGCCTTAACAACAGGCCTACAAGCCCTCAGTCCAACCTCTCTCAGCCTATTGCGGACAGTCTGAGCACTGATGGAGGGATTGTGCGTTCCTGGTGTAACTCGGGCAGTTTTTATTGCCATCCTGTACCTGTCCCACAGGTGTGCTGTTCAGATGTACCGATCCTGTGCAGGTGTTGTTAAACGAGGTCTGCCACTGCGAGGACGATCAACTGTCCGTCCTGTCTCCCTGTAGCGCTGTCTCAGTACGGACATTGCAATTTATTGCCCTGGCCACATCTGCAGTCCTTATGCCTCCTTGCAGCATGACTAAGGCACATTCACGCAGATGAGCAGGGACCCTGGGCATCTTTCTTTTGGTGTTTTTCAGAGTCAGTAGAAAGGCCTCTTTAGTGTCCTAAGTTTTCATAACTGTGACCTTAATTGCCTACCGTCTGTAAGCTGTTAGTGTCTTAACGACCGTTCCACAGGTGCATGTTCATTAATTGTCTATGGTTCATTGAACATGCATGGGAAACAGTGTTAAACCCTTACAATGAAGATCTGTGAAGTTATTTGGATTTTTACGAATTATCTTTGAAAGACAGGGTCCTGAAAAAGGGACGTTTCTTTTTTTGCTGAGTTTATGAATTATTCATGGTATTGAAACTATTTTCAGGAAAATATGAATCTCTACTGTACATAAGCAGGTGTGGATGCAATATACAGTGGGGAAAAAAAGTATTTAGTCAGCCACCAATTGTGCAAGTTCTCTCACTTAAAAAGATGAGAGAGGCCTGTAATTTTCATCATAGGTACACTTCAACTATGACAGACAAAATGAGGAAAAAGAAATCCAGAAAATCACATTGTAGGATTTTTTATGAATTTATTTGCAAATTATGGTGGAAAATAAGTATTTGGTCAATAACAAAAGTTTATCTCAATACTTTGTTCTATACCCTTTGTTGGCAATGACAGAGGTCAAACGTTTTCTGTAAGTCTTCACAAGGTTTTCACACACTGTTGCTGGTATTTTGGCCCATTCCTCCATGCAGATCTCCTCTAGAGCAGTGATGTTTTGGGGCTGTCGCTGGGCAACACGGACTTTCAAAGATTTTCTATGGGGTTGAGATCTGGAGACTGGCTAGGCCACTCCAGGACCTTGAAATGCTTCTTACGGCCACTCCTTCGTTGCCCGGGCGGTGTGTTTGGGATCATTGTCATGCTGAAAGACCCAGCCACGTTTCATCTTCAATGCCCTTGCTGATGGAAGGAGGTTTTACTCAAAATCTCACGATACATGGCCCCATTCATTCTTTCCTTTACACGGATCAGTCGCCCTGGTCCCTTTGCAGAAAAACAGCCCCAAAGCATGATGTTTCCACCCCCATGCTTCACAGTAGGTATAGTGTTCTTTGGATGCAACTCAGCATTCTTTGTCCTCGAAACACGACGAGTTGAGTTTTTACCAAAAAGTTCTATTTTGGTTTCATCTGACATTCTCCCAATCCTCATCTGGATCATCCAAATGCTCTCTAGCAAACTTTAGACGGGCCTGAACATGTACTGGCTTAAGCAGGGGGACACGTCTGGCACTGCAGGATTTGGGTCCCTGGCGGCGTAGTGTGTTACTGATGGTAGGCTTTGTTACTTTGGTCCCAGCTCTCTGCAGATCATTCACTAGGTCCCCCCGTGTGGTTCTGGGATTTTTGCTCACCGTTCTTGTGATCATTTTGACCCCACGGGTGAGATCTTGCGTGGAGCCCCAGATCGAGGAAGATTATCAGTGGTCTTGTATGTCTTCCATTTCCTAATAATTGCTCCCACAGTTGATTTCTTCAAACCAAGCTGCTTACCTATTGCAGATTCAGTCTTCCCAACCTGGTGCAGGTCTACAATTTTGTTTCTGGTGTCCTTTGACAGCTCTTTGGTCTTGGCCATAGTGGAGTTTGGAGTGTGACTGTTTGAGGTTGTGGACAGGTGTCTTTTATACTGATAACAAGTTCAAACAGGTGCCATTAATACAGGTAATGAGTGGAGGACAGAGGAGCCTCTTAAAGAAGAAGTTACAGGTCTGTGAGAGCCAGAAATCTTGCTTGTTTGTATGTGACCAAATACTTATTTTCCACCATAATTTGCAAATAAATTCATTAAAAATCCTACAATGTGATTTTCTGGATTTTTTTTCCTCATTTTGTCTGTCATAGTTGAAGTGTACCTATGATGAAAATTACAGGCCTCTCTCATCTTTTTAAGTGAGAGAACTTGCACAATTGGTGGCTGACTAAATACTTTTTTTCCCCACTGTAGGTTAGAAGGTGACTCATACAATGGTCAACTGGGATTCAAAAAGTTGGACGTTTTGCAGGTGTTGTACGCCATAGGTTAGTTTCTGTCAAGTTTAAATAAAATGTACGATCTATAAAGAGAGGTTGCCAAATCTTTCTATATGCCAGGATTATGCAGTCCTTATGCCATGCCACCTTACACCAAATTATCATCCACATTTCTTATGAAGACATCTCTGTTATCATTATGCTCCTCCTTAGGCCTCTAACCACAATAATAACAAATGTTATTTCATCTGCCACCCTGCAGTTCAAACCCCTGCAGTCACCTCTGGGACAGAGGCTATGTACTCATTACAAAGTAAGTCATCATCATTAAGAGTTTATAAATGCTGAGTCTCTCTCTCTCTCATAACAACATTACAGCAGAGCAGATAGAACCTGTGGGCTCTGGGCTGGCAATCTGAGCCGCATTCTCCTTATTACCCATCCCATCGGGCCAGACATGTCCTCACCTATTAGAATGGAGTAATGGCACCAACAGCTAGTCAGCCAATGACACCTCAATGCCCCAGAGCCACTATACTAATATAGTGGCTGACGCCTCAATGCTCTATATAGCCACTACAGTAAAAAGCAATAGACTCACTATCCACATATAACAAGCTTATTACTCAAGTTATGTTTTAGTTTTTCTGACAGATTATTTTAGTCTAAACTGGTGTTTTCAGCGAGAAAGTGTGTCTGGGCCGATGTGTGCTACTAGTCTATGAGCTGGTCTGGACATTACTTGATGTTAGTCTGGGCAGCCTGGCCCAGAATATACATCCCAATATGCCCTTGTTGCAACACTGCAATCAATCAGCCAGCACAAAAACTTCTTAACACAACATTAGCTCAGCGTCCTCACACACAAATCCCTCATTTATTTACATTCCTAATGTATTTACTCCATCCAAAGAAAGAAAAGACTGTCAGAGGCAGGGAGGCAGAGACGGAAGATGATTTGGAGACTCGATTGTGCACACAAATTGGTTCCTGCCAGGGTGATACATCATGGAGAATTAAGAGGTCTCTGTCTTCACCTCACACACACACACCAAAATCTGGGCGGTCGACGGCCATATTGGCACGGTGGAACACATTTTTTATAATTAGTGTTCACATCTAGCGAGCGCCCCAAAGTTTATTCTACAGGAAATTAGTGCAGCTAGACAGAAGGTACATACAGTCAGGGGTTGGTTGACACTCAACGTCATCAGCGACAGACACACACACAATAGGCTTGGGCGGTATACTATATATACACTGTATATCGGGGTATTTGGAAAAAGCCACAGGATGGCTACAAGTTTTTGAAACATTTGTATATTTGTAGCAACTTTTTAAGTAAATACCTGCAGTCAACTTGTGCAACACGTTAGGAGATAAAGATTGTGTTCTTCATTTCACCTGTCATTATGAAGCTTACCGGTAGTCCCCAGACACATGGTGTTTGTTCACAAGCAAACAACGATGAGACACAGGAGCCTTTTGTATCACTCACTGTTGTGCAGCATGTGCCAGGTGATCTAATTACAGTATGGAAAAAACAACTGAATGTTTTTCAGCTAGATATCTTATAACTATTAAGTTAACTGTCTAAAATCTACTAAATGCTCTGCAGTTGTCCATTTGGTTTTCTAATTTAGTAGCTAATTAACTATCTAGCTAAGTGGTTAGCTTCCTCCAAAATCAAGCATTCACTTCGTAACAGCAGAGAATCCCCTCCTGGATCAAGAGCCTTGCTGGCTAATATTTGTTTTGTGCGTGCAACAAAGTGACAGTAGCATTTTTGAGTTACTTGTATAGTTTAGGTCACACACTGTATAAATGTTTGTAATGCGCACATTAGGATTTAGTTAGCATTCTCTATGGGATTTTTGTTCTCTATGGGATTTTAGTATTGCTAACCTTCAGATTACAGAGTATAAGTGGAGTTTGAAAACAGCGCCCCTTGTGGGCAGTGCCAATATTACTGAATATCCCAGTATGGCACACGGTCGGTATGAAAATGTGGATACCGCCCAAGCCTAACACACACACAAAGGAGGGTTATAAGCGATGGGTGTTAAAAATGATGTTTGATTTGTTTGTAGAAAGTGTATAGGTATAATTTGAACGTGTTCTCTTCACGGTTCAATTGGCGACTCAACGGTGGATTTTATGATCATAACGCGCCAACCTAACTGAGATTTAAGGATATAATAAATGACTTTTTCTAACAAAAGAACCATTGGATGTCTTCGTTGGACACTTGGGAAGCCCTCAGCAGAAGTTCATCAAAGGTAAGCGATTTTATAATTGCGATTTTATGTTCTTCGAAAGGTAAGGGATTTTATATTAGCGATTTTATGCGTTTTTTGAGACCCGCGTTGGTTATGGATTTATGCTAATGCATAAAATATGAGAGGGGCTATCCTCAAACAATCAAATGTTGTGCTTTCGCCATGAAGCCTTTTTGAAATCTGACAACGCTGTGATATTGCCAAGAATCAGAGCTTTTGATGACTATGCAACACTTGTATATTGATGAATGTTTAATAATTCAACTTTAGGATTTTGAATTTGGCGCCTCACATTTCACCGGGTAGTGTCGGGAGTGCACTTCTCCCTAAGTAGTTATTAAACTGCCATCATCGCAGGGAGACGTGTGTATATGTGTATCTGAGCCACAGAGTGTGACTGTAAATGCACATTGGAGCACGTCTGCCACAGCAGCCTCAGCCATGTGAATACGTCTCTCAACTCCAGGAAGCTGAGAATTACTTCAGTCCCCTACCCTGACAGAGTACCCTTTCTGACTGGGCTGTCAGGCCTAATCCATGGCAACACAGTTAAGATCCTGAGGCTACCTACCGTACCAAACCACCAACACCCTCATAGACCAGAGATGGGAGAGAAGAGGTGATGCAATATCGATTTAAAACACTTACTGCACATAAAATTACTATCTGAGAAATACCGACTGGTCTGCGCATCCTGACATCCACACTGGACTATTATGTAGTATGTAGCCATAGCATCAACAAAGACATAGTATGTAACAGTAGCATAGCCACAAATTCATTGGCCGGTGGGCCTGCTGAAATGTGGGTGGGCCAGCTAACTTCCTGCAATTCCATGGGGCAAAGAGAACATTTTTTAGTTTTATAGCTAATTTCCTGAAATTCTACACACTTTGCTATGAGGCTGAGAGAACATTTGTGAAGCTAATTAAGCTAAAATATACACTGAATGTACAAAACATTCGTAACACCTGCTTTTTCCTTGACAGACTGACCAGGTGAATCCAGTTGAAAGCTATGGTCCTTTACTGATGTCACCTGTTAAATCCACTTCAATCAGTGTCGATGAAGGGGAGGTTAAATAAGGATTTGTAAGCCTTGAGACAATTGAGACATGGACTGGGATTGTGTGACAGTCAGAGGGTGAATGGGAAAGACAAAAGATTTAAGTTCCTTTGAACGGGGTATGGTAGTAAGTGCCAGGCGCACCGGTTTGACTGTGTCAAGAACTTGGCTTTTCACGCTCAACAGTTTCCTGTGTGCATCAAGAATGGTCCACCACTCAAAGGACACCCAACCAAATTAACACAAATGTAAGAAGCACTGGAGTCAACATGGGCCAGCATCCCTGTGGAACGCTTTCGACACCTTGTAGAGTCCATGCCCTGACGAATTGAGGCTGTTCTGAGGGAAAGAGGGTGTGCAACTCAACTTTAGGAAGGTGTTCCTAATTTTTTGTATAGTCAGTGTAGGTGTTATTATGATAAAGTCACTGGATTATTAGCTGTCTTGTATTCTATATTAACATATGAAGTAGGCAGTGGCATGGTGCATATAGCCATAGAAGCACAGTGATATATATATATATATATATATATATATATATATATATATATATATATATATATATATATATATATATATATATATATATATACACACAGTGAGGGAAAAAAGTATTTGATCTCCTGCTGATTTTCTATGTTTGCCCACTGACAAAGAAATGATCAGTCTATAATTTTAATGGTAGGTTTAATTGAACAGTGAGAGACAGAATAACAACAAAAAAATCCAGAAAAACACATGTGAAAATTGTGTAAATTGATTTGCATTTTAAATGAGGGAAATAAGTATTTGACCCCTCTGCAAAACATGACTTAGTACTTGGTGGCAAAACCCTTGTTGGCAATCAGAGGTCAGACGTTTCTTGTAGTTGGCCACCAGGTTTGCACACATCTCAGGAGGGATTTTGTCCCACTCCTCTTTTCAGATCTTCTCCAAGTCATTAAGGTTTCGATGCTGACGTTTGGCAACTCGAACCTTCAGCTCCCTCCACAGATTTTCTATGGGATTAAGGTCTGGAGACTGGCTAGGCCACTCCAGGACCTTCAATGTGCTTCTTCTTGAGCCACTCCTTTGTTGCCTTGGCCGTGTGTTTTGTCATGCTGGAATACACATCCACGACCCATTTTCAATGCCCTGGCTGAGGGAAGGAGGTTCTCACCCAAGATTTGACAGTACATGGCCCCGTCCATCGTCCCTTTGATGCGGTGAAGTTTTCCTGTCCCCTTAGCAGAAAAACACCCCCAAAGCATAATGTTTCCACCTCCATGTTTGAAGGGGGGGAATGGTGTTCTTGGGGTCATAGGCAGCATTCCTCCTCCTCCAAACACGGCGAGTTGAGTTGATGCCAAAGAGCTCCATTTTGGTCTCATCTGACCACAACTTTCACCCAGATGTCCTCTGAATCATTCAGATGTTCATTGGCAAACTTCAGACGGGCATGTATATGTGCTTTTTTGAGCAGGGGGACCTTGTGGGCGCTGCAGGATTTCAGTCCTTCACGGCGTAGTGTGTTACCAATTGTTTTCTTGGTGACTATGGTCCCAGCTGCCTTGAGATCATTGACAAGATCCTCCCGTGTAGTTCTGGGCTGATTCCTCACCGTTCTCATGATCGTTGCAACTCCACGAGGTGAGATCTTGCATGGAGCCCCAGGCCGAGGGAGATTGACAGTTCTTTTGTGTTTCTTCCATTTGCGAATAATCACACCAACTGTTGTCACCTTCTCGCCAAGATGCTTGGCGATGGTCTTGTAGCCCATTCCAGCCTTGTGTAGGTCTACAATCTTGTCCCTGACATCCTTGGAGAGCTCTTTGGTCTTGGCCATGGGGAAGAGTTTGGAATCTGATTGATTGATGGCTTCTGTGGACAGGTGTCTTTTATACAGGTAACAAACTGAGATTATGAGCACTCCCTTTAAGAGTGTGCTCCTAATCTCAGCTCGTTACCTGTATAAAAGACCCCTGGGAGCCAGAAATCTTTCTGACTGAGAGGGGGTAAAATACTTATTTCCCTCATTAAAATCCAAATCAATTTATAACATTTTTCACATGCCTTTGTCTGATTTTTTTTGTTGTTATTCTGTCTCTCACTGTTCAAATAAACCTACCATTAAAA
Organism: Brachymystax lenok tsinlingensis; assembly: GCA_030435695.1. Classification (NCBI taxonomy): domain Eukaryota; kingdom Metazoa; phylum Chordata; class Actinopteri; order Salmoniformes; family Salmonidae; genus Brachymystax; species Brachymystax lenok. The sequence continues at coordinate 40,022,133 of CM059797.1, read as the reverse complement.
TTATAGACTGATCATTTCTTTGTCAGTGGGCAAACGTACAAAATCAGCAGGGGGGATCAAATACTTTTTTCCCTCACTGTATCTCCCTCACTAGCTTCAAGTACCAGCTGTCAGAGCAGCTCACAGATCACTACACCTGTACATAGCCCATCTGTTAATAGCCCAACCAACTACCTCATCCCCTACCGTTTTCATTTATTTATCTTCTCCTTTGCACCCCAGTATTTCTACTTTGCACATTAATCTACTGCACATCTACCATTCCATTTGCTATATTGTAATTACTTCGCCCCCATGGCCTATTTATTGCATTACGTTCCTTATCTTACCTCATTTGCACACATTGTATATAGATGAGTTTTTTTTTCTACTGTATTATTGACTGTATGTTTGTTTACTCCAATGTGTAACTCTGTGTTGTTGTATGTGTCGAACTGCTTTGCTTTATCTTGGCCAGGTTGCAGTTGTAAATGAGAACTTGTTCTCAACTTGCCTACCTGGTTAAATAAAGGTGAAATAAATAAATAAAATAAAAATATATATGCCTCAACGCGGTTATAGTCACTGCTTGCTATGAATTCTATCTGATAGTGTTTAGGTAAAAAGACCGTTTGGAACACTGACAAGTAGAGAGCGTAAAACAAAATCTGACTGGGTGGGCCTGGCTCCCATGAGGGTGGCCTGGCCCACCTGTGCCTACGTGGCTGGCATGTAAAGTGGATGGGATGATACAATACTGGCCTCCTCTTCTCCCATGGCTTAACCGATCACTAAGTCAAGTTGGCGCCATCTTACGAGTTCCAACCCAACTTTGCTATATAGTGACTTTTATCGTGTTTATCTTTACTTTGTTTTGTACAGAATGTTCATCCTATTATTACATGTCCAGTCACTCGAGAATAAGCTGGATGAGCTTTGTTTGAGAGTCTCCTATCAGAGAGACTTGAAAAGCTGCAACATTATATGTCTTAATAAAACGTGGATGGATAATAAAACGTGGATGGATAATATAATGTGGATGGATAATGGCACTATGCACGTAGCAATTGGTGGATTCTCCATGCAGCGGCAAGGGCGTACAGCGGCTTTGGAGTTGAAAGGAGATGGAGTGGGTTTTTTCTTAAAGAACAACTGGTATGCTGCTCTCCATACCCGACGTAGAGCAAAACGTTTAAACAGGTTAACAATCACAAGGCCGCTGGGCCAGACAGAATATCAGGGCGCATTCATAAAGCATGCGCAGACCAGCTGGCAAGTCTTCACAGACATGATCAATCTATCCTTGTCCCAGTCTGTAATTCCAACATGTTTCCAGCTGACCACAATTGTCCCTGTTCCCAAGAGCTCCGACATAACCTGCCTAAACGACTGTCGCCCTGTAGAACTCACATCTGTAATTATGAAGTGCATTGAAAGGCTCGTCATGACACACATCAACACCATCATCCCAGACCCACTTCAATTTGCGTACCGCACCAACAGTTCCACAGATGACGCAATCTCATTTGCACTTCACACTGCTATCTCCCACCTGGACAAGAGGGTAAATAACTATGTGAGAATGCTGTTCATAGATTACAGCTCAGCTTTCAACACCATAGTCCATTCTAAGATCATCACCGCTTGGTATGGCAAATGCACAGCCCTTGAACGCAAAGCACTACACAGAGGTTGTTGCGGACAGCCCAGTACATCACTGGGGCCGAGCTCCCTGCCGTCCAGAACCTCTATACCAGGCAATGTCAGAGGAAGGCCCAAAAAATTACCAAAGAAAAATTACCAGCCACCCAAGCCATAGACCGTTCTCTGCTACCGTCCTTCAAACGGTACCGGAACAACAGGCTCCGAGACAGCTTCTACCCCCAAGCCATAAGACTGCTAAATAGTCAATTAATGGTACCCAAACTATCTGCACTGACTCAAAGCACACTCCCTAGACTACATATACAAACCATATACACACACACTACATCGACACTCCCACACAAAACCCCCACACACACATACACAGACCGACACAACACAAACACACGTACACATTAAAACACACGCACACTTTTACACTCATTTGCTGCTGCTGCTACTCTGTTCTTTATTTTACTCTTATTATTGTTGTTGTTGTTGTTGTTGTTGTTGTTGTTGTTGTTATCTATCCTTATGCCTAGTCACTTTACCCCGCATTCATGTACATATCTACCTCAAATACCTCGTACCTCTACACATTGATCTGGTACTCCCTGTACATAACTCCACTCCTTTTTATTCCTTTATCTTTTTTATTCCTTGTGTTATTTTACTTTTAAACTCTGCATTGTTTGGAAAGGCTCGTAAGCATAAGCAATACAATTTGATTTGGTCTGGTGACACCTTCCATTGAGCACAATGACATTAGAGTCAAGGTTGTATAGTATTTTGAATTGAACATCCCTTTAACTAGCCTAGTGAGTCCTTCTATAAAGCACAATGCCTCGTTTTAGAGTCAATCAGGTGGAACAGTGTTTAAACAGAGCAGGTAGTCTGCCTCCTCTCTACCCTCTGTTCTGTACAACCACATCTTCATTTGCCTTGGCTCAGTGACCACCGCAGAACCACCAGAACGAAAGAGAGGGGGGAGGAGAGATAAAGGGGAAGGAAGAGCGGAGAGAGGGGGGGATAAAGGAAAGAGTGAGTGAGTGAGTAAGAGAGCCAACACACACAGCAACAGCATGTAATGTATGTTTTAATCATGGCTAGCATACACATCGGTAAACAAGAGGTTAACACAGAGAAAGACAGTACTCCCTCACTCTGCCTGAGGATTTGGGTGGTAGGTAGGTAGTTGGACACTAGCCATAAGAATAGACAGCTCTATTAGTACTTCATTACCCTTGTGAAAGGTGAGGTAAGGGGTTGCTAACTGTGAGGCACCATCCCTCTCTGGGTCTCCTAGGAGTATAAAATGAGAACTCTACTCTAAGATAAAGGTAGAGGAGGAGCTTGGTGCTCCACTGTACATCTCTCTCCAGAGGCGTGTTGAGGCCCAGTGACTCCTCTCCCCTCTTCAACTTTCCTCCAGTCATTCACTGCTGGAAGCACATTTCCTTACATGGGGTGGACATGTCAACACCACCCTGTTCTCCCTTTCCCCTGCTCTCTCCCTCCCTCACCCCCCTCCACCCCGGCCTCACCCTCGGCAGTGGGGCACGGAGCTGTTAGCGACACACCCCACTCCCTCCTCTCACCACCTTCCCCCTGACTTGGAGTCACCCAATTAGAGGCAGCTGTAGCCAGCAGGGAGCCCCATGCTAAGCCAGGCTACACCCAGCCCTGTGGAGTGTAGGTGAAGCCCTGTGGAGGGAGGAGAGGAGGCCCTTAGAGGCCTGCCTAGCTGATCCACAGCCTGGGAGAGTATCCTTCAGCCCCACCCTCAGGCCCAGCACACCAAGCTAATCAACCATCTCTCCATCACCATGACGATGCAGTGCCAACACTGACTGGAGACAGTAAATCTGAGTGGATCCATCAAGCTCCACTGACCGTGACAGACTGACTGACTGACTGCACTGTATGTGTGTTCAAGTGGAACTCTATGTATATCATGGACTCAAGCGTTGTACAGTCGAATTCAGCACAAACTTGAATGAGTGTTAGGCGAATTAGTCATTCGGTTCACATACTAGCTAGCTTTTATCAGAATACAATGCCTGGATGCAGAAATTGAATATGTGCCCAACAATGTATCTTTGGAACAGATATAATGTCTACTTGAATACGATTTTAATCTCGAATCCAACTGGTTTCATTCAACTGCAGGGCAATATAAAAGCTCAAAATAAACAGTAATAACTAGACACCCACTGCCAGAGAAAAACGTGAAGAACCAAAGAGAGATAGAAGAGGAGGTTAATGAAAAAGCTGCAGAAAGAGAAACATTTTTTTTGACAAACAATGCAGAACTATGCTCCTGAGGAGGTCTCATGGTGTTAGATATCATAACTCTTATGAAAAATGCCTTCGTGCCGCATACGCACACACGCTTTGAATAACCTTTCATTATATTCCAGGGTGTGGATTTCTGTGTACCTTATTTAGTGGTTCATAAGTAAAGTATACACACTGCAGGAGAGTGAGATGGTGCCCACAGAGTGTTTCCCACCACCTTTGTACTGCTAATGTGAAAGGTTTAGGATAGATTAATAAATAGGTTAGGTTAACCTTCTCTTAAAGACATGCTCCAGAACTTTGGCGACTACTAAGTATTTTTTTTAAACCTCCTGCTTTGGACTGGATGTGTCAATGTGTAGTACATAAATGCATAATATATGAGCAGAATTACGGTCTTACCTCAAATTTTCCACGAAATCCCTAGTTCTCCGGGACTGGGCCTCAATTTCAGTGACAGTTACAAAGATGCACACACAGCAGAGCGAGAGAGAGAGCAATGACGTGATGCACATATGTGACGTAGTACAAATGAGCACTACTTTCAGAACTACTGGCAAAAAAGTATACAAAAGCACTGGAGAATCTCTTTAACGTGGTAAAGTGTAGATTAGAATATTAAAATCTGTACTGCATTTTCTATCCTGTCATTTGCACATGCAACGTTGTGACTTCCTACATCGGCATTAGGCAGTCTCCCAGGCAGAGAAAAAGTCCATAAAGAATGGGAAATACAGACTTCTGATTGATGCAGTGAAATACTTACACAACACTAGAGAGGTTTATTGAAAGTTTAAAAGCTAAAAAGCAATAGAACCTGAGATCCAGACTGGTAAATAATACAAAAGCCTGTCTCCTGGGAACTGAGTGGAATATAGAGGAGGCTCAGACGCACACTGTTGACTCTGGTGGCAGGCGATATAAATCACAACATGTGCCAGAGAATATACCATCCGACCCTGCCTCTCAACCTCCGCCATTCTTTCTCTCTTTCTATTTCTACTATTTTCTTTCATCCTCTCATTCCCAACATACCTGTATGCCATCCAGTATACCATCTAACCATGCAACTGTACCTCTCAACATCAAATTCTCCAGCTTTCTCCTCCTTTCTCGCGACATCCAGTATACCATCCAGTCTCTCAAGCTCTCATAGTACATTCCATCTTCCCTGAA